>OZ024720.1:31215524-32454964 GCA_964016875.1 Fallopia convolvulus | reverse complement strand
TCACCTTTAATTCGTACTAAATACACCAATTAAGAACTCCGGCTCTTCCGCTTCTCTTCCGTCTCCTGACCTAAAAAACCTGCAAAACAATGGACAAAGGGGGCGGGGACCCCCTAATCCACCTCCGATGCCTAAGTCAGAAGAGCAATTGTCGTTCGAGTGTCGAGGTACAACAAGAGAGCGATGAAACCCTAAATAGTCGAGCTAAGCGAATATTAGCCTGCCTAGGATTTCTGAATATGCTATGCACATGTGTGTCTCTCCCTACATGCCTAGGGCATGTATTTATAATGGAAGAGAGAGATACAGGGGGGCCGAAAATTATATCATTAGGGCCGAAAATATTATCCTCTCGGACTTGCCAACTGCCTTAAAGCCCAAGTAAGGAATATTCCACCCTATCTCCAATTTAATTCTATCCTTTAATAAAAGATAGAATCTTCCATTAAGTTGCATAACCGCCATATAATCTATATATATTATAAAATAGAAAAATTTGACCAATTAATGATTAAACCATTTTAGTTATGACATTTTAATAATAGGCTAAATAAAGTTATTTAAATCCTATTAATGACATTTTATTAGATAAGCATCTTTTCAAATTCCTACCATACATTTTAAAAGTTTAGTAACCGAAATGATATAATTCACTATTAATTACTAATGGTAGGTATTTATTTTTTCACTTGAGCACTATTTTCACTATAAACATCTTTGATCAATGAGAAATGAGAATACACAATTGTAAATACTACACATATATTCTAAGAATGAAGCCAAACTACATAGTTTTGAGATAAACTTCTTATTCAATATTTAATATCTAAATATAGACCCATATATAGTAACACTATTTTAATAGAAGAATTTCTTATCTATCTAATTAATGAATATTAAAATAAAAACATTGGTGATACATATTGGTTTTAAGCTTAAATATTTTTTATACAAAACTCTATGCAAAAAGTAACCGAAAATTTAAATAGATATTTAGGTAGGCAAAAGTAACTCTTCACTCTAAATGAGATTTAAATTGGTTATCATTAATTTTACCACCACCATAATTATAATAGATGTGAAATCCTTTCACATACCTTTCTTTTTGGGACCTTTTACATACCTTTTTTGGGGAGCTTTCAAATACCTTTCGGAATCAAATAAATCAATCAATTCATAACTATATATATTAAAAAATGTAGAGAAGAGATGCAACTCCAATCTGTTTCATATGAGTGTTGGTTTTCCTTTCCGCCTTGATAGATCCACAAGTGCCTTTTTATATATTTTCATCATTTTTCATCGCATTAATAATATTTGTGAATTGCCATCAAATGTGCTTACATGAGCCAACCTTAAAGTCTCCATTGTTCAATCTTTTGCAGATTACTCCGATGAATTGGAAAATGCACAAAGGAAAGGTTGTATACGATCAATTAGCAAGTTTAGAACTACTAATCATAATATTATAAGGTAAAGCTTTTATGTATTTTTTTTCTCTCCATTGGTTTAATTTTTGTATGATGGTTTCAAGTTTCAACTTATATATTGGGTAAAAAATAGGTTTTTGTAGCACCAAAGGTCGTTCAATTACGAGGTAGAAGTCAAATTTAAATTGTGTAAATTTATTTTAGTTGTTTAGTTCTGTGCATAAAATAAACTAAAGATAAAATAATAAATCTACCTATCTATTGTATGTAAATTGACTTACATGATTCACATTTATATATATAACTGCTATAATTAACATTTTTTACTTTATAATTATAATTTTTTCGCGTATTGGAGGCCATGCAAGTAATTGAAAGATTAAAAACGAAATGAGACTACCTAAAGTAAGAAAAAGGTATAATCACACGGGTGCATATAGACCACATAGTTTTTTTTATATAAAAACTAAGGTATTTGCAAGTAATTATCATGACCCGTTCTTAATATGATCATAGTTATACTATATTGGGTAAACTACCTAAAAGAAAATTTAAAAAATATTTTTACAACACTAACTAATTCCAGAGATGAGCAATACATGCATACAACCCTATTTATATTATTTATCTTAATAGCCTTAATTAAATATTTGGTGTCGTTCATACATTTGTGTAATTAGCGGGTCTTTTGGTTTTCCAATTTTACAGTTGAAAGACAATTTGCAAACCACTACCTTCATTGTTGAATATACATTTTCTTTATTATGACAATGTTACCATTAAAATTATTCAACATTTGACTCCTTTAATCTCTCGCTTTAAAATTTTCTTCATAGCTTTTTCGTTGTGAATTATCCAATTTTGGAGGTATAGTTACACATTCACACTGTGTTGCAAGAAGATTGAAGGAGTAAAGACGACTTTATATTTAGTTTGATTCATTTGGACAAGATTCAATATATACAAAAAAAATTTTACACGCAGATGAGATTAATTTTGAAATAATTAATTTACAAACTAAGTTAAACAATTGTTATATGCTATTCAAGAACCTTTGTCTAGAAAATTAATGTTAGCTTAATTTCCAATCCGGCAATAGTAGTGACCGTTTACATTCCTAACATAATTTTTATGACACGATGAAATTGTTATCATGTCTCTATGGTGATGTCACTATTGTCTAGGAAGTATCACCCTATAATGTCTCAACTCTAAGAAAATTATATAAAAATTCAAAATTTGGCTTTAAATATTATAATTATGGAATATGAATTTTATTATTATCATTAATATAGCCTTTTGCGTTATTATTAACTATAGAACTATCATCATCATCATCATCATCATCATCATCATCATCATCATCATCATCATCATCATCCCGAATCAAGACAAATCATAAAGGCTTTGATGTTATATAATATGCATGGGTATAAGAATGATTTTCTAAGTGATAATAATAATACTAATAATAGTGTGAAGAAGAGAGATAATAATTCATCCTTATAATATAAATTATGTAACCTCAATTTCACTAACATTGTGTTATAAGTCATTTTCATATTTATTGTATTAATTATAATGTTAATAATATTTTTGGTGGAAATTTAACAACTCTATTTTTAAATAAAAATGTAATGAGAAGATGAGAAATGGTAGCTCATTCTTACAAATAACTCATAGTAATATCATAAGTTTAAGTTGATAATGAAATATTTATAATTCAAATTAAATTAATAATTATTGGTCTTTAGTACTGAAATGCAAAAGTAATTTGTATTTTATATTTCTCCCTTGAATTGTAGATTTTTGAAGAAAATATTTTAAGAAACTCAACTTTAAAATAGTTAAATCAAAGACCAATACAATTCTACTCTCTTCTGCAATAGACTAGCACAACCAGATACTACTACAATGCAGTTTGCTACAATGAAATAGAGAAACTCAACCAGTAATTTTTCTAGATCTAGCAATAGAGATTTAATAACAACAACCCTAAAAATTGTTGAAACCAATCACATAAACAATTTAACCAAGAGAGTAAAATAATCCCATGCAGTAGATAAAGAGAACAAATCTCACACCTGAAAGTCAAAACGAAGGCTTCAAACTGTCTGACTAAGCAATAGGGCTTAGTTTTCCATGAAAAGCTAAAAACTCAGAAGTCTGAAACAGAATAATGATAAAGATGATAGATAATAATGAGAGGTGCAACTCTCAAAACCCTAATATATAAAAACTAGGTCTAAAACTATATCCAAAAATACAAATCTCAGAATAAAGATGATGAAGAGAGGACCAATCACAACATAACACGTGGTACGCAAGTGGAATCGTTGACCGTCTAAGGCGGGGGGCGCCGCCTGGTTGGCGGCGGTCGCCGCCACCACCAGAACGTCTTTTCTCTGTCTCTTCTTCGATCCAGCTTAAAATTCCAAAATAATGCATCTTTGGGTCTTCTTCCTCCTAGCTGCATATAGTCTTCAGAGCACCTAAAAACACCATAAATATATGCTAAAAGCCCTCCTAAATACAATTCATAATTGCGTATATCAAAAGTTGATCTTAAGAATTAGACGTAGTCCTCTTCTTGCACACAAGTTGTTAAGATCATTCATTAATCAAACCATAGTTTATTATTCAACCATAAACATTGCATGATCGTTTTATTTGATCAACAACACACTAATACCCTTTATTCAAGGTATACAAACACAAATAAATTAAAAGCACACAATCTATTCTAAACACACACATACAAGTGTATATAGGAAACAAATTACAATGCATACATCTAAGTACGGCGGCTCAAGCCACATAAGGAGCAATAGACCAGGCTTATAGGCATTCGATCCCCATAGACGTTTTGCCAATAGGTACCACCAACCGCGGCCCCTCAATCCCCCAAGGGCTCGGCCCTAGGGATGCTACTCCTCAGCTTGGCACGCATGTTCTTAGCCTTCGATCTTGTGCGACGCTTGAATCTCGAGTACCCTTGCCTTTCCTCATGTCCACGACTAGGATCGCGAGCCTCCATCTCCTTAGAGGTTTGAGGCGTAAGTGATGTACCTATCCCAATACTCCATGCGGCGGTTGTACTCTTCAAGACAATCGTTAAAATCTTGGAGCCCTCTATGATCCACTTCAATAGACCTAATAGGACTAGGAGGTTCAATTTTGACTTCCCTCAAGTAAGAGGTCACGTCATGAATCGTTTTATCCCCTCGTTTAGCCAAATCCTCAAACTTAACCAAACAAAAAAACAATGAAAAACATAAACATAAACAAATATTAGTTGAAGATTGTTGATTTTTAGGGTATGAAAACGGAATAGCATTTTTCATAAACAAGTTGAAGTGCAAGTTGGCCCTTATAGATCCAAAGGATAATCAAGGCGGTTTGAGTAGACCTCAATAGGTAATCTCGTGAGTAGACTCTGAAGGGTAGTCTTGTTTGGGTGTAGATCGTAAAGGTAATCACCACCGACCCATTAAAATATTTTATTAAGTTGACTTGGATAAACGCTACGAGTCACTCGATGAGATAAAGCTTTCCTTCAATGAATATTGCCCCTATTCCATGCCAAGGGATACTGCAATATTCTTGCAAGATAAAATGTACCAAACGACAATTGAGATGTTGGCAAGACAACTCTATCAAGATTAAACATGCCTTATTGGAGTCCCACGACTCCTACTCTATCTTGACTTGGACGAAGTTGTTTTCCCATGGTTCTTGTGGTTCTTCCATGTCTTGGCCGAGACCACCATGCCATGCCACTTTAGGTTCTTCTTTCACTTTTACTCATGAAAACCGATCAATGATATCACACACTTGTGTTTGATTTTCTAGACAAAGCACTCGACTACACCTCTCAAGTCTTGACCGACTATTAGTGTAAATTGGCACCAATTTTTGTGTCTACTTGTGTGTTCTTTTTCTACCATCAAATGGACGACCAACCACCCTTTAAATAGGCGTCCAAAGCTGTCCAAAAATTAACCAAAAGGTAGTTACAAAATCAGTTGAGAAGATGAGAGGCCAAGACTGAATTTAGGGGAAGTTGTAACCAACACTCCTTATTCATTCTTCTCTTTCACTGTTATCATGGGAGGCGTCCAATCCAGCCCAAAATGGAGTCCAAAAGCCATCCAAAATCCATCCCAAAATGGCCCAAGAAATTGGTCCAAAACTCTTTAGAAAATCCAAAATGAGGCCCATGCACTTGTCCATGCTTGCGGCCCATCCAGCTCACACGCATGCCCCGTGGGCCAGCCCACCATGGCCCATAGCTAGCTAGCCTATCTAGGTCACCTACCTAGTGTAGCATGCCCTCAGCTAGTTGAGCTAGCATACATCTAGTTGAGCTGGCATGAGCTGTGTTTTAGCACGTTGAGCTGACTTACAAGCTATTTGAGCTAACTTGAGCTAGTTTGAGCTTCCTTGATCTAAAACCTAGCTATATGAGCATCTTACCAAGCTTGTACTTTGAGTAAAGACCTTATTTAAGCTTCTAGATCTAACTCTAAACTAGTTTGAAGCTTTAATACTCCTTTCTAGTATTCATAACTATGTGCCAAGCTAATCTCAAGTTTGATCCTTGCATAATGCATACATCAAGCTTAGAGAAGCTATCAAACATTCATATAAACTTGAACTAAGCTATATGACTCATTCAACAAACTAAAAACCAAACCTTAGCTCAAATGCTAGGACTCGGCGCCTTGTGTCTAAGCCCTAGGCGTGCCGCAAACACCTTGCACACACCCTAGGCGCGCTGCTAGCACCGTTCAACCATGGATGCGCCAAAGCAACAACATGGGCCCACCCCAACTACCAATGCATGTACCTCACAAGCAAACATCGGCGCCTCCTTCCCTTGCATCGAGCCACAGCCGTGCAATCGCGTGCTTCGTGCGTCGGCACGTCAACAAGGGTCGATGCCTTGTGTCGCAGCCTAGCAATTCATGAGTCCTAGGCACGCCCTCGTCTTGTGCCTTCGCACACGAGCTTTTGTGCCTTAGTCAATTTCCTCAGTCCACTTTTTCTTTTTGACTTCTTTGCCTTGACATGCTTTCAATGGGATTGATGACTTTTCAAAAATCACCAACACACACTATCCATTGGTGGTGAGTATGGTGATGGTGATGGAGATGGAAATGGCCTCTATGTTCTCTTGCTTGCCCTCTTGTTAGCTCGGCTTGTACTTGCCATTTTACACCGTTGATCCGAGAATTGAGAATGATAATTAGAGGGCTTGGGTTGGTAATGAGGAAGTATGGATCGGTAATGAACAATAGTGGGGTTTGCTCGGTATCGGGGTTTAAGGCTCGGTTTTCCTGGAGTAAGGTGTTAAATGGTGGCTCGACCATACGGTGGTTGATCGATCCTTGGTGTAGCAGCAAGAACTCGCCGGTGGTGTGATTCGATGGTGAGTGTAGGTAATAGAGCGGAGAGGGGTCGGCGCGAGACTGGGTTTGTGAAGGAGTAGTGGAAAGGAAGAAAGAAAAAGAGTTTTAAGTGAACGTACCTGGGAGGCAGAATCCTAGTTTATTTCGGTTACGCTGCAAGGGTAGGTACCGACCTTATAAGGGTGGGTAACGACCCTCATGCAGTTTTTCACCGGGTTTGCTTTTTGCTCTATTTTTTGTCCTTCTTCCTGTATCACTTAGCAAGGCATTCTATTACGAAAATCTAAGACTTAATCTAAAAACAAATCAAAAGAAAGAAAGCAAAAATATCTAAGAAAGGAAAAACTAAACCGGGTTGCCTCCCGTAAGCGCAAATTTTAACGTCATTAGCTCGAAGAACTTACCTTGGCTAGTCTGATAATATGCGAGCCGATGTGGCTTAGATTTCCTCGTCCGGGTTGGCTTGCTCATCGTATTTCTTCAACCGGTGTACATTAACTTTGAAGATGGATCCATTGTTGTCTACTAGATCGACCGCTCCATGGGGATAAATGTGGTGGACCACGAATGGCCTACTCCATCTTGACCTCAGCTTTCCTAGATAAAGGCGGAGTCTAGAGTTAAAGAGGGGTACCTTGTCACCAACTTCATAAGTTCTTGGCACCAATTTCTTCTCATGCCACTTCTTGGTGGCTCCTTATAGATCTCGGCGTTCTCATATGCTCTTAGCCTCAATTCCTCTAGTTCTTATAAGTCCGTGAATCGTTTTGCTCCAGCCTTGTCAATATCCATGTTACGTGCTTTGAGAGCCCATAATACCTTATGCTCTAACTCGAGCGGCAAATGGCACGCCTTGCCATAAATTAGGTTGTAAGGAGTGGTGCGTAAGGGTGTCTTGTACGCCATTCTGTATGCCCATAAAGTGTCATCATGTTTGGATGAACAATCCTTCCTAGAGAGGGAGACCTTCTTCTCCAAAATGCTCTTAATCTGCCTGTTTGAAACCCCATACTTAATCTGCCTGTTTGGGGATGGTAGGGCATTGCCACCCTATGTGATACCCAATACTTAGCCAAAACAGCTTCAAAGTTCCTTTATTTGAAGTGTGATCCACCATCACTAATGAGAACTCGTGGCACTCCAAACCTCGAAAAAATGTTAGTCTTTATAAATTTAGCCATTGTTTTAGCATCATTAGTCCTTTTAGAAATGGCTTCCACCCACTTAGTGTAACACCCCGATAATTTATAAGGGATTGAGGTGCTACCCATGTTAACAATGGTTAAGCATGCAGAGGCGAGAGTAGTACCAGGATGGGTGACCTCCTGGGAAGTCCTCGAGTTGGCATGTGATAGAGCTTCTAAAGCCTCGGGCTTTACAAATGGCAGTTGAGAGAGCAGGGTCATGACCAGCATTAGGGTCTAGGTCCATCCTAATGCAAAATTTTATAAAAGAGGTGTTTAGGGTGGTGACTACCACTTGGAAAACCACTCTGGATCCTGGCTTTGATAAATCTATTTTCCAATATGAATTCGGACAACAAGCATTCGGTGAGGTTGGTTGTAGATTTGATAAGTCGACGGAGGTTTTTCAAAACCTTGGTTGATAACTAAAGTTCCCAACATAACCTTTCTCATTCCTAAGTAACCATGGCCTTGTGGTGTCCTAATCTCCTTTCATCATATTTTTCATTCCGGGAAATTATTTGGGCTATACCATCAACCGACTTTCATTTGGAGACCGATGGTCATGATGCAACTAAGATCACAAGAACCTCACATAAAATTCCACTTGCGTAGTCTTTCATTAGATTGGCCGACCACCTTATTTCTTTTGCATGGCCGGCTGGTGTCAACCGTCCATATACGGAACATCAGGGAGTAAAGGAGTGGTGATTAGAGATTCAAGTAGTTGAAGACTTTTCAAGTTTCTTTTGAATAATTCGTTTATAGTTTTAAGGTCGAGATCCTTGGTCTGTAAGGATAACCTTCAAGAATTTTACTTCCGCTTTATTCAAGAATATTTATTCAAACTTTTCAGCAAGTATTTGGATTATTCAAGATTGTGAAAGTTGGACATTATGTTTTAATATTTATTGAATTATCATTATTATTTGTATCTTGAATACCGTGAAAGACTTAGGTGGCTTCGGAGTGTAAATTCTGAGGTCACTAGCGGTAATATCTCCATGGGAAAAACGGGGGTGTTACACTTAGAGACAAAATCGACCACCACTAGGATGTACTTATAGGCACCCGATGAAGGAAAGGGTCTCGTAAAGTCAATACCCAAAACATCGAAAAGATCGACCTCTAGGATCCCGGTAAGCGGGTTCTCATGCCTCCAAGTGATGTTTCCAAAACGTTGGCACTCATCACATGTGGTCACATAATCATGTACGTCCCTGAAAATTGTAGGCCAATAAAGGCCACTTTGAAGAATCTTCGCCATGGTTTTGAATCCTTTTGCATGGCCACTGGTTGGAAGAGTGTGACATTGACAGATCACACATTTACCTCCTCTTCTGGTATGCAGCGCCTAAAGAGGTGATCACTTCCTTGCTTGAACAAGTAAGGATCATCCCAATAGTATTGTTTGACATCATGTAAGAACTTCTTCTTCTTTTGTGGAGTCAAACCCTCAAGGATCAAGCCTCCTACAATGTAGTTAGCAAAATCGGTAAACCAAGGGGTCTTTGACCCTCTAATAGCATGTATGGAGTGAAGAGAAGTAGAAGAAGTGATAAGGGAAGATCTGAATCAAAAGAAATTAAACTAGGTTGAGAAAACTTACCTGACTGGGTTGTTACCGGACCATGATGGGTCGTTATCGGCCTTGTTGCTTCAGTAATCTCCTTGGTAATGATCTCCTTTGCCTCGGTATTGAGTTGTCCTGCCTTGGTATAAGTCCTCTCCACTTTGGTACCATTGTCTCCAGCGTGCTCCAGCCTCTGAGATGAGTCGGTACCGACCCATGTAGGGTCGGTAGGCCCCTCGATAACGCAGCCTTCAACCTCGTTCAGCATGAGGTGCTCGTCCCGTCTGGAGTCATTGATTGGTACAACATTTTTGGACTCCATGATTTGTTCTATTGGCAACCTAGATAGGTGATTAGCTACCAAGTTTTCATCTCCTTTCTTGTCTCTGATTTCGTGGTCAAATTCCTATAACAAGAGCATGCAATGAAGTAGCCAGGGTTTAGCATCCTTCTTAGTCATTCAATATCTAACGGCCTCATGGTCAATATACACAATCACTTTAGATCCAACACGATAGGAATGTAATTTTTCAAATGCAAATAACACAACAAGGAATTCCTTCTCTGTCGTGGTATACTTACTCTACGCTTCATCAAGTGTCTTACTTGCATAATGGATGGCATGGAGCTTCTTATCCTTCTGCTGTCCTAATACTGCACCAACAACTAGTATAGTCAATGGCATCACACATTATCTCGAAGGGAAGTGTCCAATTTGGGGATTGAATAATAAAAGCAGAGACAAGGGTTTCTCTTAACCTGTGAAAAGCCTCAAGACATTCTGTAGACAACTCAAACACTACATCTTTCATTAGTAGGTTAGTCAATGGTTTAGCTATCTTATAAAAATCTTGAATAAAACGTCTATATAAGCCAACATGTCTTGAAAAACCCCTAATGTCTTTTATAGAAGATGGGGGAGGTAGTTTTTCAATAATCTCAATCTTGGCCTTATCTACCTATATCCCTCTCTTAGAGACGAGATGTCCTACCATTATTCCTTCTTGGACCATAAATTGGCACTTTTACCAGTTTAGAACGAGATTGGTTTCCTTACATCTTTTAAGAACCCTAGTTAGATTAACTAGACATGAATCAAATGAAGAACCATAAATAGAGAAATCATCCATAAAACCTCAATTACATCCTCTATCATGTCTGAGAAGATAGCCATCATGCATCTTTGAAAAGTTGCAGGGGCATTGCAAAGACCAAATGACATTCTTCTGTATGCAAAAGTCCCATAGGGACAAGTAAAGGTAGTTTTCTCCTGATCATCGGGATGAATGGGAATATGCGAAAAACCGCTATAGCCATCTAAATAACAAAAGTACGTAATCATGATGGGCTAAGCGTTCTAGAACCTGATCAATGGAAGGAAGCGGAAAATGATCTTTTTGTGTGACACTGTTCAGCTTCCTAAAATCAATACACATCTGCCAGCTAGTTGTGGTCCTAGTGGGGATCATCTCACCCTTCTCATTTTCAATAACTATTATCCCCCGTTTTGAGGGACCACACGGACCGGACTAACCCATTAGTTGTCCGAAATAGGAAAATTATTCCCAGCATCAAGTAGTTTTGAATTATCCTTTTTGACCACATCTTTCATGCTAGGATTCAGTCTATGTTGACGCTCTATTGTAGGTTTGTGATTATCCTCCATGTATATTCTATTCATGGATAAGGAAGGGGATATGCCAGTTATATCATCAAGTGAATAGCCAAGGGATTTCCTATAGGTCCTAAGTATGGAAATCAGTTTTTCTACTTCTTCCTCATTTAATTGAGCATTAATGATAACAGGGAAGGTAGAGTTAGAACCAAGAAATTCATACCTGAGGGAGTCTGGAAGAGGCTTGAGCGTTGGAGAAGGCTCAACTGGGATGAGAATAGGCTCTTCCTGATATGTCTTCAAAACATCCTTAAGGTAATCACACGTCAGAAGCTCTTCACTGTCTGCTATAAGGGTTTGTTCCTCAGTTCCTACCTAAAGGGTCGTTACCGAAAGGAAGGGGGTCGGTAACGAGTCACCTGAACTTGGCTATGTATTTGTTCCTGCCAAGAGCTTCGGTAACGACCTATGGAGGGTCACTAACGAGGTTGCAGGATCGTACTCTGCCCATCTTTTGCTTGGGAATGCCTCAAAAGCCAACATCTTCTCGATCGGGTCCCCACATTCAATGTATTAAGTGTTGGTATAGAGCATCATAACCTCGTCTTAATTGGTTTCTTGCATGGTGGGTTTAAAGCGGAACTCCACCATCTCATTCCCAATCTTAAAAGTTGGGAGTCCCCTCCTATAATCGATTATGGCTCAAGGTGTGGCTAGGAATGGCCTGTCGAGAATGATAGGCGCCACCGCTTCTTTAGGCATCCCCATCACTATGAAATCATTCGGGATAAAGAACTTGCCCACTTGGATTGGAAAATCATCTATAACTCATGTAGGCTTGACACAAGATCCGTCCGCCATTTATAATCTCATGTTCACACGCTCCAGTGGTCCCATATTGGCCTATGACCAAATTCAAAGTGGCAATAGACTTGCATTGGCTCCTAAGTCACACAAAGCTTTAAACCGGTAAGCTCCAATACCAATAGTAATAGCAAACTTACCTGGGTCACCTAGTTTTTTTGGAAACTCCAACGATCGGACTTCGTTAGTCAGCTCGGATATAGACCTCTTTGTTGGGACGTTGTTGGGACCTCTGGTTCTAAACAACGGATCAATGATGCCATTCTCCAAGTTTTGATATGACAAACACCATGAGGAACTAATGTGGATTGTTCAAGTATTTCTAAGGAACGCAGGTCCAGCCAAGAACTCCCATGAATAACCAAAAGCCACAGAAAGCTCACAATGCAGAGTTTCCATCAAGGGAACTTTGAAGAGGAAAGTTCCCATAAAATGGGAACTCCCAGGAATGATCAAGAGAACACAGGTTTACAAGATGAAGAGTTTCCATCAAGGGAACTCTGAAGAAGACAATTCCCATAACATGGGAACTCACATGTGAGGACAACGACCGTTCAGCGCAGATCACGGGATTCTGTCTTGGACAGTCCGAAGGAACAGTCTGAGGATCAGACTGTCACGAATGATCCAACGGTCCGATTGATTCAAGAAGTTGACCTAGTTCAAACCAAAGTCATATGTGAAGAAAGTACAACTTGGGCATCAAGCAAAGGGCATTTTGGACATAAATTAAAGACGCGATTGCCCAAGCACACCTGGTCTATAAAGCCAAATGAATAGTACTCGGATTGAGTACTTCTCCCAGAACTCACAAACACCCACACCAGAGAAAAGAAAGAAAAGGAAAAGAAGTCCCCGCCGGCGAGTGTGTGATCTCGACGACGGTGAAGCCGAAGTTCCCAGGAGCAAGGGAACTGAGAAGTCGGTGTAAGGTTTGAGTTATTTGTATTTTGTTGTTGTGAGCTTAGGAACTCAGTTGAGAGGATTCACTAGTGTTGTTAGAGTTAGGTAGAACTCGTAGGAACAGAGAAGTGTGGACCCGGTTGTTGTAACTAAGGAACAAAGCAATCAATATAAGAAAGTCATTCAAAATCCTCCAAGCGGAGGTAGAGGTTTACCCACAAAACTAGTTGGTTGTAGTGGGGTTCCTCTATAAGGGAACTACGTTCTTTACTTCTTTTAATACTTGCGTTTACTTTACTTCCGCTGCCTTGGGAACAGCTTAACAGCCAGTTCCCAAGCTCTTTGCTAATGGTTTACGATCCAACAATTGGTATCAGAGCAAGTTTGCTCTAGATTTGTGTTAGCATCGCATGTATCAAATGGCTCAGGAACTTACTCAGGTAGGGAACAACACTAGTAAGCCGCCGAGGCTTATTACAGGAAGATTCGAAAGCTGGCAATGCGACATGAAGGATTGGATGCGTGGCCAGGACTACCAAGCCTGGTGTGTTATCGAGAGAGGGAACTTCGAAATTGATCCAGCTATAGTCAACGACCTCACCAAATGGGGACCCAACGAATACAAGTGTATGGAGGCCAACTACAAGGCCAAACAGTACCTGAAGAGGTCCATGTGCGTACAAGACTGTGAGAGGGTAGCAAATCATGACACAGCTAATGAAATGTGGGAAGCCATCCAACAAATGCACGTTGGGAACTCAGATCTCCGAGAAGATATTCAGATGAATGCAAGAAGGGAGTTCTTCAACTTCCAAATGGAGATGGGAGAGTCTGTCGATAGCTATCAGTCCCGATTTGAAGGACTTTGCACCAAAATGAAAGGCTTGGGGATCACCAAAGAAGAAATCACCCATAAGATGAAGGTCCAACAGCTCTTCAACAGATTAACTGGAGAATGGGCAAACGAGAGAATAATGTTCAAGGAGAATCCGAAAAATAGAACTCTCATGCTCCATCAAGTGTTTGGAAAGCTAGTGGGACACGAGAAGAAAAAGATCGATGATAAGGAACAGACGCGAGCACATCGAGGGATCGCACTCAAAATTGAGAAGATGCTCAAATCAACTCAAGAACAACACGAGACTCCGAAGAAGAAGAGGATGAGGAGCTAGTTCTTGTAACAAAGGCTGTTCGGAACTTCTACAAAGGGTAGCTCAACAAGAACAGTGGGAACTGGGGAAAAGGACAGAGTTCCCAAAGAAAACCTGCAGAGAAGGACCTCTCGGATGTCACATGTTACAAGTGCAACAAGAAAGGACACTTCGCTAAGGAATGCCCACAGGGAACGGACGACCGAAAGCAAGTAAAAAAAGGCCTACATTGCCACCTGGAGCGATGATGAGGACGAAGATCCCGAGTCATGGACACTCCCAGACATGTGAGGAATGGCCATAGGAGAAACCACTGGGGAACAACCCAGTGAGGTAACCACTGAAACTGTTCTTGCTTCTTTGAATAACTATGAAAAACCTGAGCTGTTGAAAATTCTTTCAAGTCTTGTCAAAGACAATATACAACTGCAAAACAAGTTGGAAAAACAGGAACACATAAATGCTCAATTAGTTGGGCTTGAACCCTGTCCCAACTGCATATCCCTTCTCGAAAAACTGAAGTCCCATGTGTCTCACATCGTAGATCTAGAAAATGAAATCAAAACTCTAGAGAGAGATGAGAATACCCTCTTACAAAACCTGAGTAAGACTCCCGAACATCTTGAAGCCTCTAGTTCCCAAATCAAGTTTGTCCCAACCAAACAAGACATAGGATACAAAACTGAGAGCCCAAAGAACGGGAAGTCATCCTTGAGTGAACATGAAATCCATGAGTGTAGGTAGGGCCTTAGAACACCAATGTGAGAAACAGAAAAATGCTCATCTCGAGGAGAAAATCAGGGTCCTAGAGAGTGTAATATCCGCGATATTCCAAGCTTTTACAATATAAAGTTTAATATCAATTATTTTCTCTAAATTAAAAAGGAGGATTTTAATCGAATTAAATTCTACTTTACTCTTTGAAAAAGGTTATCAATAAAAAGATTATAGTCGAAAACTTAAATAAAATAACTCGAGGGATATAATTTAATAAAGTGAGGAATTTATTGAAGAGAACATCAATTAAAAACAATGATTTTAGAAGTGAATTTTATTCATAAAATAAAATACATAAGGGCCTAAAAATCAAATTACAAAATCTTGTAAAAAGAATGCAAGAGTCGGGATTTGAACCCGAGATCTCTTGCATCCTACCCTCACACGCCCCACACTCCCAACCACTAGACCAATTGCACTTTCTTACTACACCACACCATTCTAATTAACTTAAACTAAATTAACCTTCTCTTCTACAAAAAAAATAGACATCAGACTATGTCTGATGTGAGTTACGTAAGATGAGACCCTCCACAATGCATGTCTTCGCCACCACCATTGCCTTGCAAGACTCACCTTGGTGCATCACTCACCATCATCATCAAAGAAGCACACCTTGGGCCAATGAGTGATCTTCTCCTCTTCCTCCATTGGTGCAATCACCATGGCATGGATCAAGGATGCAACCAAATTTGCCTATAAAAGGCCTCCTATTCATCCATCTTCTCACACCTTCAAGCTCTCTTCTTCCTCCTCTATCAAACACTCTAAAAGCATTCAAAAATACGCCACCCTCCCTAAGTGTTCATCCTTTCAAACACCATAAAAACACCATAAAATTTCCTCTTTTCTTCCCCTTGGAGCCACCGGAACACCACCGAGCCGCCACTGCTGGACCGCCGCCACGCCACGCCTGCCGCCGCCGCCGCCTGCCGAGCCGCCCCTGGTTGCGCCGCCGAGACCGCTGGCCCTCTCCCCTGCCTTCTTCTCCAGTGTTCTGTAAACACCGAATACAGAGTATAAATTCTAATCCTATTTTTATTTAAATTAATTTAAGTATATATAAGTTATTGTGTTTTTATAAAAGGCTAGAAATCAAAAAGATCTTGTTAGTTGGAGTTTAGAAACAAACTTATTTACCTTAGTAACTTAAGCTAATTAGAACTTATAGATATATTGCATTAATATATGGATAGTATGTTTTTATAAAATAGATAGATCTTTATAAAATAAATAATAAAGTCTCTAATAGATAAAAGTTATTGCATGTCCAATCATATTATAAATAGGTTGTATAAAATAATCATAACTTACAAAATTATAATGTATATTATCATCTTGATCATATAAGAACTATAGAATACATCATGTTTATAATTTTGGTCATAATAAATATACTTAGGAATTAAATCCTTTACTAAATAAAAATATGAAATAAGCATACTTTTAAGTGTAGGAACTACTACAATTTAAGGACTTCTAGTAATATGTACATATATAAATTTTTGTATAATATATGTTGGTGACATAGACCTAGTTGACCTTGATTTACTTATCATGGAAATATTGTAACACCCCTATTTTACAACATTGGGTATTACCGCCAGTGACCTCAGACTTTACCGTCCAAAGTCAACCAAGGCTTTTAGAATGATATAGAACAATTAAAATGCGGAATAAAACATAATACATAAGTCGGAAAACATGCTCCCGAAGGAGACTTAATTCATTACAAAAGGTCTTACATTGTCTTTAGCTTTAGGATTACTTGAAAACAAACACCAAATCCATCAAGTCTCGGAGATAGAGTAATATTAAAACTAAAACGGAAATAAAAGTACATCTTGAGCGATCTTGACTTCCTTCACCTCCCTTCACTTCGCCTTGCTATGGTTTCCTGAATCTGACATAATTCGCGAGGGGCGATAGAATGCCAGGCAAACATGCGGAAAGAAGAATTAGTCTAGGAGACTAAGCAAGCGGGATTAGAACTTCCCGAGGGTACTTTGGTAATTTCAACTTATCGGTGTAATGAGAGGATATAGGGTTGTGTTTACGATGGCTTGACTATGTGGAGCTAAGATACGAGAATTAACGATAGCATATCCCGAAAGGGGTAGCTTGAAGAGCAAGAGAAGTACTACTAGATTGTAGTCTTCTTTAGAGTAGAAGGTATGTTGGGAACTTTCATTTATTCAATCAAATCAAATACCACTCGCGCCCGTAATGGACCGAGGGCCGGATCGGTCATTAGAGACCGGTCCGATCTAGTCATTTTAGTTGTGCCTTAGCACTTATCTTATTTAGTGGTAAAAGACGTTCGCTTTCCATTTATGATTTAAAGAGTATGTGGTGGGACACGGGTAATCCGAGCCACCCGAGGGAAAACTCCGTTTCCCGGCACTTAGCTAGAGTGCGCTCATCCCTCCTTGCAATCGGAGCGGATGGGATCATGATCCCGAAAGTCGTACTTCAAACGCGTAGGCACTTACGACTTAGTGGGGTTATGTAGAGGCGTTGGCTATCCCACGCCCCTCACTAGTTCGACATCGATCTCGAAACGAGATCGTAACAATCAAGATAATAACCACACTATCATAAATAATCCTAACAAGGAATATATAGAGCAATCTATGCTAACAATAGTCGTTATTTCTAGCAATCGATATTTCCTAGATTCATTTTTATTTAAGCATACAAGTCGTTCCCAACATTGAGAAATAGTATAAAGACGGTTTAAAAGGGCACAAGGGGAAATTCCACTTGCCTTAGCGTAATCGAGTTTAGCACGAGCTTTTGACGAAAATTAGGCGAGTTCCTACTATGAGCGAGGATTCCGACCTAATGATATAGAATTTACGAAAAAGCTCAAAACACGATTTTTACTTTAGAGTTCGAAAATACCTCTTATACTATTTATAAGAGAGTTTACGTTTCTAAATTATTATTATAATAATTTAGAAATGATTTTCCTAAAATAATAATATTCCGTTATTATTATTTTAGTTTTGGTAATATCCTTATTATTCCGAAAATATCTTTATTAAAATAATTATCAATTTAATTCCTTTAAGAAAAATTGTATTTACTTTCAATATTCTTATTATCTAAAAATATCATATTCATAGTTCCTTACTTAGAAGTTTCCTAAAATAGGATTTCTTAAGTTGCTTGATTAGGTAACTTACTAGTATTACTATATGATACACTATCTTTATTTATAATATTTCTAAAGTCTATAAAAATATCCTCATGTCTGGTATAAAATATATTCCTTCCTTATTGAACTCTCACCTTATGATCGTAACTATTATTTTAATATTTTCGATTTATAAACTAATATTTACCTTATATAAAAGGTTTCCTTTTTTAAATAATTCACTTAATCTATGCTTATCTTAGAATATTTGTAACCTTCTACCACATATTTAATTCACCCTTTGGTCTTGTGACTAAACCTTATACTAGGACCTAAGTCACTAACATATATTATATTAGAATTTATATATGTGCATATTCCTAGAAGTCCTAAATTTTTAGTAGTTTCTACACTCAAGAGTATGCTAATTTCATATTTTTATTTAGTAAAGGATCTATTTCCTAAATATATTTATTATGACAATTTATAAACATGATATATTCTATAGTTTAATACATGCATCAACTTCTAAAGTTCTTATATGATCAAGAGGATAATATACATTATGATTTTGTAAGTTATGATTATTTTGTACAACCTATTTATAATATAGTTGGACATGCAACAACTTTTATTTATTAGGGACTTTAATATTTATTTTATAAAGATCTATCTATTTCATAATAACATACTATCCAGATATTAATGCAATATATCTCTATGCTTCTAATTATTTCATAAGATTTATTTATTTTAAGAAAGAGCATGCTACAAATAAATTAGTTCAATTTATTTAATTTCTCTACTTTAGCTTAAGTTACCAAGGTAACTTTAATTTGTTTCTAGTCTTATAACTAACAAGATCTTCCAACAATATTTTTATTTCTTATTTCCCTAAATAAATTTCTAATAATCCATAAAAACTTTATAAATTTGTAAATGCATAAATTAGATAAATAGGATTTAGGATAGGATTTTATACTTTTGGTATTCTGTATTTTACAGAACACTGGAGAAGGACAACAGGGGAAAAGACCGGCGGCAGGGCGGCGCGGCAAGGGACGGCGGCGGCTCCGGCGTGGGCTCCGGCGGTCACAAGCGGGCTCGGCGTCGGGCTGGTGGTCCGGTCGGGCTCCAAGGACGGTCCGGCGAGGGCTCCAAGAGAAAGAAGAGAAGGTTTGGATGTGTTTTAATGGAGGTATTTGGCTTGCAATGGGGCTGATTTTTGAAGGCTTTTAGAGTGTTTGAAAGAGGAGGAAGAAGAGAGTTTGAATAAGTGAGAAGATGGATGAATAGGAGGCCTTTTATAGGCAAATTTGGTTGCATCCTTGATCCATGCCATGGTGATTGCACCAATGGAGGAAGAGGAGAAGCTCACCCATTGGCCCAAGGTGTGCTTCTTTGATGATGATGGTGAGTGATGCACGAAGGTGAGTCTTGCAAGGCAATGGTGGTGGAGAAGACATGCATTGGAGGAGGGTCTCATCTTACGTAACTCACATCAGACATAGTCTGATGTCTATTTTTTTTTGTAGAAGAGAAGGTTAATTTAGTTTAAGTTAATTAGAAAGGTGTGGTGTATTAAGAAAGCGCAATTGGTCTAGTGGTTGGGAGTGTGGGGCGTGTGAGGGTAAGATGCAAGAGATTTCGGGTTCAAATCCCGGCTCTTGCATTCTTTTTACAAGATTTTGTAATTTGATTTTTAGGCCCTTATGCATTTTATTCTATGAATAAAATTCACTTCTAAATCATTATTTTTAATATATGTTCTCTTCAATAAAATCCTCACTTTATTAAATTATATCCCTCGAGTTATTTTATTTGAGTTTTCGACTATAATCTTTTTATTGATAAACTTTTTTCCAAAAGTATAGTAGATTTTAATTCGATTAAAATCCTCCTTTTAATTTAGAGAAAATAATTGATAATAAACTTTATATTATAAAAACTTGGAATATCGCGGATATTACAATAGTACCCCCTTAAATAAGTTTCGTCCCCGAAACTTAGAGAAAATAGGACAGTACTGGGATGTAGAGACAAAAACAATTACCGTTTTAAGATTTGCAAGGTTTCTATGGGGTCTAGTACCCCCTTAAAAAGATTACACTAGTGGTATTCAGGAAGACATTAACTCTGGGAAACGCATTTGCATGTCTTGCTCGGTTTCCCAGGTTTCCCAAGTTGTACCCCCTTTGCATCCTTGGACCAGAGTACACGGACTAAGGGTACTTCTTTATTGCGCAATTGCTTGATTCGGTGCTCTACTATCTTGATCGGTCTCTCTTCATAGGTGCCATCCGATTGGATCTCGACATCATCGAAATTGATCACGTGGGATTCGTCGGACACATACTTTCTTAAGAGCGACACGTGGAACACATTGTGCACAGGGTGAGCAGATGGCGGTAAAGCAACTCGATAGGCCAGGTTGCCGATTCTCTCTAGGATTTCGAAGGGTCCTACATAGCGAGGATTAAGCTTGCCTCGCTTCCCGAAGCGGAATACGCCCTTTGAAGGAGATACCTTGACGAAAACTTTATCTCCTACGACAAACTCAATGTCTCGTCTTTTTAGATCTGCATAAGACTTCTGTCGACTCTGAGCGGTCAACATTCTTTGACGGATGAGGGCGACTTCGGAGGCAGTTTGCTCTATTAGGTCGGGACCTAAGAGAATCTTATCGGCGTTATCGTCCCAACAGAGCGGGGAACGACATTTTTGGCCGTACAAGGCTTCGAAGGGAGCCATCTTGATGGAAGAATGCCAGCTATTGTTGTAAGTGACTTCTATGAGGTGTAAGCTGTCATCCCAACCTGTGGTATGGTCTAGCGCACAAGCTCGTAGCATATCCTCAAGAGTTTGGATGGTCCTTTCAGACTGACCATCGGTTTGAGGATGAAATGTTGTGCTGAATTTCAGTTCTGTGCCCATGGCCTCATGTAGTCCTTTCCAAAAAGAGGCCATGAATCGACCGTCCCGGTCGGAGTGCCATGGAGGCGAACTATTTCCTTGACGAAGACCGTGGCTAGCTTTGGAGCTTTCCACTTCTTCTGAATGGGGATAAAGTGAGCACTCTTGGTAAGCCGATCCACGATGACCCAGATAGCATCTTTTTGCTTTTGAGTTTTTGGTAGGTCGGTCACGAAATCCATTGCAATGTCTTCCCATTTCCATTCTGGCACTGGTAGGGATTGCAATTTTCCTCCAGGCCTTCTGTGCTCAATCTTTACCTTCTGGCAAACCAAACACTTAGATATAAACTCCGCGACATCTTGCTTCATGCATGGCCACCAGAAATTTCTACGTACATCTTTGTACATTTTACTTGCTCCAGGATTTACCGAATAGGCAGATGAGTGGGCTTCTTTCAGGATAATCTTCCGAAGCTCGTCCACGTTGGGCACACAGATCCGATTTTGGAACCAAAGGGATCCGTCATCTTGAATAACGAATCCCGGTGCCTTGCCTATTTGCACTTCGCCACTGATTCTGATCAACATAATGTCGTCTGTCTGCTTCTCCTTGATTTCTGCAATCAACTCAGATTGAATCTCTAATGTGTTTAGGCATCCCTGTTGTCTTCCAAACCAAACCTCAATGCCTTCTCTGATGAGTTCTTGTTGCAGCTTTGGTTGGGCGGTTAACATTGCTATCATGCCCTCTTGTTGCATCTTTCGACTGAGGGCATCTGTTACGACGTTAGCTTTTCCTGGATGATAGAGTAGTACTATGTCGTAGTCTTTTAGCAGTTCAAGCCATCTCTTTTGCCTCATGTTTAGCTCCTTTTGTGTGAACACATACTTCAAGCTTTTGTGATCCGTGTAGATCTGACACTTAACCCCGTACAAGTAGTGTCGCCAAATCTTTAAAGCGAACACTACCGTTGCCAATTCGAGGTCGTGTGTTGGATAATTTACTTCATACACCTTTAGTTGCCTTGATGCATATGCGATCACTTTCCCATTCTGCATGAGCACGCATCCCAACCCTTGCTTGGAGGCATCACTGTATACTACATAACCATCGTGTCCATCTGGCAGAGTTAACACTGGTGCACTTGTGAGGCGCTTCTTGAGTTCTTGGAAACTCTCCTCACATTTTTCATCCCACACAAACTTCTTGTGGGTCTTTCGGAGTAACTTCGTCATGGGAAGAGCGATCTTCGAAAACCCTTCGACGAATCTTCGGTAGTACCCTGCGAGTCTTAGGAAGCTGCGAATTTCCTTCACATTCTTCGGTTGCTTTCATTCTAAGACTGCTTCAATCTTCTTTGGGTCCACCATAACTCCATCTTGATTGATGACGTGGCCTAGAAAAGCCACTTCCGTAAGCCAAAGGTCACACTTGGACAGTTTGGCGTAGAGCTAGTTGTGCCTTAGGATCTGTAGCATAGTTCGGAGGTGTTCTTCATGTTCTGCTTGGTTCCCGGAGTAGATTAGGATGTCATCAATGAAGACAATGACGAACTTGTCAAGGTACTCATGGAAGCATCGGTGCATCAAGTCCATGAATACCGCAGGTGCATTTGTTAGTCCAAATGGCATCACTACAAATTTGTAGTGGCCATAGCGGGTACAGAAGGCTGTCTTCGGAATGTCTTCCTCGCGGATCCGAAGCTGGTGATAGCCTGACTTCAGGTCAATTTTGGAGAAAACTTTTGCACCTCTAAGTTGATCTAAAAGGTCGTCTATCCTTGGAAGCGGATACTTGTTCTTGATGGTGACCTTGTTCAGTTCTCTGTAGTCGATGCACAAACGGAAAGTTCCGTCCTTCTTCTTTACAAATAGCACTGGTGCTCCCCACGGCGATGCACTTGGTCGGATGTAACCCTTCTCAAGCAGTTCTTCAAGCTGACTCTTGAGTTCTTTCATTTCCAGCGGGGCCATTCTGTATGGCGCTTTAGAGATTGGGCCAGTACCCGGCTCGAGGCTTATTGAGAACTCGACTTCTCGTCGAGGAGGTAACCCGGGGAGTTCGTCTGGGAAGACGTCGGGAAACTCTCTGGCCACGGGGATCTCTTGGATGTTTACAACCTTCTTCTCTGTCGACTCTAGGTAGTAGAGATACCCAACGCAGTCCTGACTTAGTAGTTTTCTGGCTTTCATGGCGTTGATCACCTTTCCATTTTCTTCTTCCCGTTTTCCCTTAAACTTACAAATGTCTTTTCCTCCCGAGTGGATGGTCACAGTTCGGGTGTAGAAGTCAATTACTGCTCCGTGCGGAGACAACCAATCTCTTTCGAGAATGATGTCATAAGGATCCATGGGGATGCATATCAAGTTGGAAGGAAAATTTCCTCCTTGAATGCATAAGGGGAACGTAGCTAATTGTCTTACCCCAATCATCTTTTCCCCATTTGGCAGGTTCACGATAAACGGTTCACACCTCTCAAGATTGTCTAATCCTAAGAGTTCTACACACTTTTCGGAAATGAAGGAATGCGAAGCACCAGAATCGAAGAGTATGAATACATATTTAGAGCGGATATGAAGAGTACCTTGGCAGGTAGGTTCTTCAGGCTTGTCTGTGGTGCGCATCTCATACAATCTTTGTCCTTGACTCTGTGGATACATAGGCCCTTTGTTCCTCTGATTGGTCGTAGACTGGACGGATGTAGTTCCTGCTGGCTTGTTTGATGCCTGTGGTCGCTGGGTCACAGCGTTTGAGCGGGTTTGGCTCGAAGAATTGGTTGGCCGCCTGCAGAACTGTTGGAGATGTCCATCCTTGTTGCAATTGAAGCACTTCTTGAGTGGTTTGGGACATTTCCGATTTATGTGGCCCGGTTCTGCACAATTGTGGCAGATGAGTGGGGGCCTTGCAGATTCAGTCCGAGGGCCAGGTCTTGATCCTGCTGATGAAGCTTTGAACTTGCTTTTCTTCGACCATTGAGAGCCTTGAGGAGATGCATGCCTCTTAAACCCACTGTGGCTAGAATGGTGAGGCTTTCCTCCACCAAATTTCTTGCGCTCAGAAACTTTTAAGGTCGTCTCCATCCGATGAGCATGATCCACGTACTCCTCTAAAGTGTTGAAGGTGCGGTTTGCCATCCAAGGCTTGATGTGGTCACTCATCCAGTGGTGAAAATGCTTGATCTTTTGCTTTTCTGTGGTAATCTCCTCTTCAGCATATTGCAGGAGATGATTGAACTTCTTGGCTCTCTCAAGCACATTTAGCCCATGCAACTTTGGGGAATGGAGCATGTCCAACTTTTCCTCTCGCATAGATTCTGTGAAGAAGCGGCGCATCATCTTATCTCTAAACATAACCCAACTCAGGTCTAGACGGCTTGATAGGCTAGAGCTTTCCCACCATTCACCTGCTTCACCCTTTAATTTTACTGCAGCCATGTGCACCTTATCTGCTTCAGCACACGGGATGTTTCGTAGAAGCCTCTCCACATGAGAGAACTAGTATTGTACTCCTGACGGGTCCCCGGTTTCGTCGTATGAATCAGGCTTCATAGCGTTGAAAGCCTTGATCCCTTCAGTGAAGCTAACCAGATTTCGCTTCACGGGAACCACCTCAATCGTTTGACCCACTTCTTCTTGTACCTCTTCTGGCACCTCGTTTGGTGCATCGGGGTTCACGGGCTTAGGAACCGCGACAGGGATCTCTTCTCGTATCAATTGTTGTACGAGAGTGCGTAGTGCATTCACAGTTTCTGCGTTGAATGCAATTGGTGCTGCAGGTGCTTGGGGCGGGTTCAATCCGAGCTCTCCTCGGGCTTCTGACTCGCCATCGTCATTGCCATCTCTAGGTCCAGTGGTGCTGCGATTAGTAGCTCTTGTGTTGACCATCTGAAGGTTTTTGGGTTTTGTTTCTACTTGTTAATTCGTTAAAGTATGAAGAAGGAATAGATAACTCAAGTTCTAATAGTGAAAGGAAGAATTTCATTGATGATTCATAATAGAAAGTACAAGGCTTTTATAACTTAAGCCATTTTAACTAGAAAGGGAAATTAAGCCGCTTCTACTTCCTATAGACAAAATGGAGTCGAAAGAAGTGGTCTAAGCTCACTTCTTGAAAAGTGAAATACAATCCTAGGGAAGTCTAAATACGGTCGGCGTAAGTATCAAGGAATCCTTCCTCAAAGAGGGTCTCGTCAATAATCCCCGTGTCGTTGCTAAGGAGGATGTTGGCCTGCTCAATCCTACGATGGCGACGGTTTTCACGTGCCTGAAGCTCCGCGATGCAAATCCGAAGTTCGAGCCTCTCCGCTCGTTCCCTTTTCGTCTCCATGATCCATTCCCGTTGGTGGCTCTTAAGCATGCCACGGTTTATCCTCCAACTTCTGGTGGGAACCACGCCGGATGATGGGGGCGCGTTGACTAACGGTTGACGAGCCCGGCGATTGGAAGATTCCCCCTCCATCCAAGTAGTGAATCCTTCCATCTGTATCTCCCTAGGTGCCTGCCTTGCCCGCTCAAATAGAGAGGGCGGTCCGTAGTGTCTCTCCCCAGAGTGATCAACATTCATGGCTTAGAGCTGTCGTAAGAGCTCCTCGTCCTCGTGACACCAAAAATGTCTCATCGGTGGCATAGGCTCCTCGGGCTCGGGAGCCCATGGTGGTGAGACGACTTCCATTCTTGGCATGACCCTTGGGACTTCGATCATAGGAGGCATCGGAGCCGGTGGAACATACTCCCACTCGGGACTTGTCGGCGGCGGTGGTGGTGGTGTTTCTGGGTCGATTACCACCCCGTCTTCATCTTCTTCTTCCGACGCGTCGTTCATAGCGTCCCACTCTGCTTGTGCCTGCCACAATAACTCCAACTCCTCGTCATCAAACTTGTCCTCTTCTCCATGCCCAAAGTCATGATCGGGCACCAACTCCTCGTTCTCCTCGTCGGAGTAATCTTCGGGGTCATACCCCGGTGCCATCTCTTCATTTTCCGAGGGATAATCCTCGGGCTCGTACACGGGTGATGGGGGCAGTTCGACGGGTGCAAGCTCATCATCTGATAGTCCGATAGGTAGGTTAGGATCTTCCTCAGGATCTTCTTCCGACTCTTCCCATGGCTCACCGATTTGGTCAATCTCCATATTGACCCCGAGGTGACCATCCTCGTCGATGTAGGGGAAGTACGGGTTCGGGGCTTGCATCCCGAAGTTGGCTTCGTTGAAGTGATTCTCAAGGTGGTTGTGGTTTGGGTTGGCCATGGTTTTTCTGAGGAAGAAAGAAAGAAAAGGCGTTATTAGAGAACCTCCATAGTTTCTATAAAAGGGAGATGTAGTGAACGAAGTCAAAACCTTGAAAACTTGCCAAATCAAAATTTCACTTTACGCTTTTCATTTTCTTGGCCCTAAAATGACGCTAAGGTTTTCTTCTTTTATCCTAATGACTTTATGAATTGAGTTTTGTGATTACTAATCAAATTTTCTCGTATAAGAGTATACGTTCATCTAATGTGAAAGTATAAGATTCTAGTGATAGTTTCCTAGAGAACACTTACATTATTGATAAGAAAAGTTCATACCATTTTAAATTTTTCAAAAGGTAGAAAAGATATTTGAGAAAAATTAGTTAGTTCTAGAACTAAGTATTTGATACTTTAGGGTTCCTAATATTTTCGGGAAATATTTTTCTTAGCTAAGAATTTAAAATTGTAAGGTTAATATTCCTATGATTTCTTTAAAAGAGTAAATAAGGAAATCTTCTAAAGTTTGAAGTCCTAAGTAGCGGAAGTAGAGGTTAAGGTTTTTAAAAGTTCTCGGTTTTCACGAATTCTTGGTTTTAAAACTTTTCGGTTTTAAAACGAAAACGTTTGGTTCTGATACCATAATTGTAACACCCCTATTTTACAACATTGGGTATTACCGCCAGTGACCTCAGACTTTACCGTCCAAAGTCACCCAAGGCTTTTAAAATGATATAGAACAATTAAAATGCGAAATAAAACATAATACATAAGTCGGAAAACATGCTCCCGAAGGAGACTTGATTCATTACAAAAGGTCTTACATTGTCTTTAGCTTTAGGATTACTTGAAAACAAACACCAAATCTATCAAGTCTCGGAGATAGAGTAATATTAAAACTAAAACGGAAATAAAAGTACATCTTGAGCAATCTTGACTTCCTTCACCTCCCTTCACTTCGCCATGCTATGGTTTCCTGAATCTGACATAATTCGCGAGGGGCGATAGAATGCCAGGCAAACATGCGGAAAGAAGAATTAGTCTAGGAGACTAAGCAAGCGGGATTAGAACTTCCCGAGGGTACTTTGGTAATTTCAACTTATCGGTGTAATGAGAGGATATAGGGTTGTGTTTACGATGGCTTGACTATGTGAAGCTAAGATACGAGAATTAACGATAGCATATCCCGAAAGGGGTAGCTTGAAGAGCAAGAGAAGTACTACTAGATTGTAGTCTTCTTTAGAGTAGAAGGTATGTTGGGAACTTTCATTTATTCAATCAAATCAAATACCACTCGCGCCCGTAATGGACTGAGGGCCGGATTGGTCATTAGAGACCGGTCCGATCTAGTCATTTTAGTTGTGCCTTAGCACTTATCTTATTTAGTGGTAAAAGACGTTCGCTTTCCATTTATGATTTAAAGAGTATGTGGTGGGACACGGATAATCCGAGCCACCCGAGGGAAAACTCCGTTTCCCGGCACTTAGCTAGAGTGCGCTCATCCCTCCTTGCAATCGGAGCGGATGGGATCATGATCCCGAAAGTCGTACTTCAAACGCGTAGGCACTTACGACTTAGTGGGGTTATGTAGAGGCGTTGGCTATCCCACGCCCCTCACTAGTTCGACATCGATCTCGAAACGAGATCGTAACAATCAAGATAATAACCACACTATCATAAATAATCCTAACAAGGAATATATAGAGCAATCTATGCTAACAATAGTCGTTATTTCTAGCAATCGATATTTCCTAGATTCATTTTTATTTAAGCATACAAGTCGTTCCCAACATTGAGAAATAGTATAAAGACGGATTAAAAGGGCACAAGGGGAAATTCCACTTGCCTTAGCGTAATCGAGTTTAGCACGAGCTTTTGACGAAAATTAGGCCAGTTCCTACTATGAGCGAGGATTCCGACCTAATGATATAGAATTTACGAAAAAGCTCAAAACACGATTTTTACTTTAGAGTTCGAAAATACCTCTTATACTATTTATAAGAGAGTTTACGTTTCTAAATTATTATTATAATAATTTAGAAATGATTTTCCTAAAATAATAATATTCCGTTATTATTATTTTAGTTTTGGTAATATCCTTATTATTCCGAAAATATCTTTATTAAAATAATTATCAATTTAATTCCTTTAAGAAAAATTGTATTTACTTTCAATATTCTTATTATCTAAAAATATCATATTCATAGTTCCTTACTTAGAAGTTTCCTAAAATAGGATTTCTTAAGTTGCTTGATTAGGTAACTTACTAGTATTACTATATGATACACTATCTTTATTTATAATATTTCTAAAGTCTATAAAAATATCCTCATGTCTGGTATAAAATATATTCCTCCCTTATTGAACTCTCACCTTATGATCGTAACTATTATTTTAATATTTTCGATTTATAAACTAATATTTACCTTATATAAAAGGTTTCCTTTTTTAAATAATTCACTTAATCTATGCTTATCTTAGAATATTTGTAACCTTCTACCACATATTTAATTCACCCTTTGGTCTTGTGACTAAACCTTATACTAGGACCTAAGTCACTAACATATATTATATTAGAATTTATATATGTGCATATTCCTAGAAGTCCTAAATTTTTAGTAGTTTCTACACTCAAGAGTATGCTAATTTCATATTTTTATTTAGTAAAAGATCTATTTCCTAAATATATTTATTATGACAATTTATAAACATGATATATTCTATAGTTTAATACATGCATCAACTTCTAAAGTTCTTATATGATCAAGAGGATAATATACATTATGATTTTGTAAGTTATGATTATTTTGTACAACCTATTTATAATATAGTTGGACATGCAACAACTTTTATTTATTAGGGACTTTAATATTTATTTTATAAAGATCTATCTATTTCATAATAACATACTATCCAGATATTAATGCAATATATCTCTATGCTTCTAATTATTTCATAAGATTTATTTATTTTAAGAAAGAGCATGCTACAAATAAATTATTTCAATTTATTTAATTTCTCTACTTTAGCTTAAGTTACCAAGGTAACTTTAATTTGTTTCTAGTCTTATAACTAACAAGATCTTCCAACAATATTTTTATTTCTTATTTCCCTAAATAAATTTCTAATAATCCATAAAAACTTTATAAATTTGTAAATGCATAAATTAGATAAATAGGATTTAGGATAGGATTTTATACTTTTGGTATTCTGTATTTTACAGAACACTGGAGAAGGACAACAGGGGAAAAGACCGGCGGCAGGGCGGCGCGGCAAGGGACGGCGGCGGCTCCGGCGTGGGCTCCGGCGGTCACAAGCGGGCTCGGCGTCGGGCTCGTGGTCCGGTCGGGCTCCAAGGACGGTCCGGCGAGGGCTCCAAGAGAAAGAAGAGAAGGTTTGGATGTGTTTTAATGGAGGTATTTGGCTTGCAATGGGGCTGATTTTTGAAGGCTTTTAGAGTGTTTGAAAGAGGAGGAAGAAGAGAGTTTGAATAAGTGAGAAGATGGATGAATAGGAGGCCTTTTATAGGCAAATTTGGTTGCATCCTTGATCCATGCCATGGTGATTGCACCAATTGAGGAAGAGGAGAAGCTCACCCATTGGCCCAAGGTGTGATTCTTTGATGATGATGGTGAGTGATGCACTAAGGTGAGTCTTGCAAGGCAATGGTGGTGGAGAAGACATGCATTGGAGGAGGGTCTCATCTTACGTAACTCACATCAGACATAGTCTGATGTCTATTTTTTTTTTTGTAGAAGAGAAGGTTAATTTAATTTAAGTTAATTAGAATGGTGTGGTGTATTAAGAAAGTGCAATTGGTCTAGTGGTTGGGAGTGTGGGTCGTGTGAGGGTAGGATGCAAGAGATCTCGAGTTCAAATCCCGGCTCTTGCATTCTTTTTACAAGATTTTGTAATTTGATTTTTAGGCCCTTATGTATTTTATTCTATGAATAAAATTCACTTCTAAATCATTATTTTTAATTGATGTTCTCTTCAATAAAATCCTCACATTATTAAATTATATCCCTCGAGTTATTTTATTTGAGTTTTCGACTATAATCTTTTTATTGATAAACTTTTTTCCAAAAGTATAGTAGATTTTAATTCGATTAAAATCCTCCTTTTAATTTAGAGAAAATAATTGATAATAAACTTTATATTATAAAAACTTGCAATATCGCGGATATTACAAATATATTATTTTAAAGTGGTTTAGTACTAGAAAGACTTTGGGAAAAAATATTAAATAACCTCTAAGTATAAGGTTTAGTCACAAGACCAAAGTGTGAATTAAATATGTTGGTAGAATGTTACAAATATCCTAAGGTAATTATAGAATAAGTGAATTGTTTAAAAAGGAAACCTTTTATATAAGGTAAATATTAGTTTATAAATTAAAAATATTAAAAAAATAGTTATGATCATAAGGTGAGATTTCGATAAGGGAGGAATATATTTTATACAAGACATGAGAATATTTTTATAGACATTATAATATAAAAAGGATTCTAGAATTATTATAAATAAAGATAGTGCAACTTATAGTAATAATAGTAAGTTACCTAATCAAGCAACTTAGGAATTCCTAGTTTAGGAAACTTCTAAGTAAAGGAACTTGAGTATGATTTTTTTTTAGGTAATAAGAATATTGAAAGTAAATACAATCCTTTTAAAAGAATTAATTTATTAATTATTTTAATAAAGATATTTTTTGGAATAATAAGGATATTACCAAAACTAAAATAATAATAACGGAATATTATTATTTTAGGAAAATGACTTTCTAAATTATTATTATAATAATTTAGAAACGTAAACCCTCTTATGAATAGTATAAGAGGTATTTCGAACTCTAAAGTAAAAATCGTGTTTTGAGCTTTTTGTAAATTCTATATCATTAGGTCGGAATCCTCGCTCATAGTAGGAACTCGCCTAATTTTCGTCAAAAGCTCGTTGCTAAACTCGATTACGCTAAGGCAAGTGGAATTTCCCCTTGTGCCCTTTTATATCCGTATTTATACTATTTCTCGATGTTGGGAACGACTTGTATGCTTAAATAAAAATGAATCTAGGAAATATCGATTGCTAGAAATAACGACTATTGTTAGCATAGATTGCTTTATATATTCCTTGTTAGGATTATTTATGCTAGTGTGGTTATTATCTTGATTGTTACGATCTCGTTTCGAGATCGATGTCGAACTAGTGAGGGACGTGGGATAGCCAATGCCTCTACATAACCCCACTAAGTCGTAAGTGCCTACGCGTTTGAAGTACGACTTTCGGGATCATGATCCCATCCGCTCCGATTGCAAGGAGGGATGAGCGCACTCTAGCTAAGTGCCGGGAAACGGAGTTTTCCCTGGGGTGGCTCGGATTATCCGTGTCCCACCACATACTCTTTAAATCATAAATGGAAACCGAACGTCTTTTACCACTAAATAAGATAAGTGCTAAGGCACAACGAAGATGACCAAATCGGACCGGTCTCAAATGACCGATCCGGCCCTCGGTCCGTTTCGGGCGCGAGTGGTATTTGATTTGATTGATTAAATGAAAGTTCCCAACATACCTTCTACTCTAAAGAAGACTACAATCTAGTAGTACTTCTCTTGCTCTTCAAGCTATCCCTTTCGGGATATGCTATCGTTAATCCTCGTATCTTAACTCCACTTAAATCAAGCCCATCGCAAACACAACCTTATTATATCCTTCGATAAGACTTGAAATTACCAAAATACCCTCGGAAAGTTCCTTTCCCGCTTGCTTAGTCTCTTAGACTAATTCTTCTTTCCGCATGTTTGCCAGGAAACCATAGCAAGGCGAAGTGAAGGGAAGTGAAGGAAGTCAAGATCGCTCAAGATGTACTTTTATTTCCATTTTGGTTTTAATATTACTTTATCTCCGAGACATGATGGATTTGGTATTTGTTTCAAGTAACCTTAAAGTTAAGACAATGTAAGATATTTTGTAATGAACTAAGTCTCCTTCGGGAGCATGCTTTCCGACTTATGTATTATATTTTATTCCGCATTTTAAGTGTTCTATATCATTCTAAAAGCCTTGGGTGACTTTGGACGGTAAGGTCTGAGATCACTGGCGGTCATACCCAATGTTGTAAAATAGGGGTGTTACAGAGAGTGGGAAAGGTGGTGAGAAAGATTATTACACCGGGAACACTGGACATAGACTTTATGTCCAAATTGCTAAGGGAAACGGGCCACGGGTGTACAATAAGGAAACTATGGATAGGAACAGAATCCAGAGACCATACCCAAAATACTACCTGGGAGAATACTATAAGACGTGCTGGAACTGTGGTGCTCACGGGCACTACAAAGAAGCATGTCCCAAGAAGAGAGTCCAAACCCTCCGAAACCGTGAGTTCCTGAACAAACAAAAACATCATGCTAAACACCAAAGGAAAACCAACTCTCAAATCACTCATGTATCAACATCGCTGACTATGTTTTAAATGAGAATATTTTCCCTTGCAAGGGACCTGGCAAGAGTCATCTTGCCTGGGTCTCTAAACACTAACTTTACCTTGTAGGTGGCAGTGAGAGGGAAAAATGCATGGTTCATAGATAGTGGATGCTCGAACCATATGACGGGAAACAAAGATATCCTCATCTCACTCCACACTCATGCCGAAGGAGGCCACGTCTCATTTGGCAATAAAAACAAGGGAGAAGTAATTGGAAAAGGAGAAGTGTTGCTCAATAGATCAATCAAAGTCAGCAATGTAAATCTGGTGAAAGATCTGGGATTCAATCTCATAAGTGTTGCCTAGATGTGTGATCAAGGGATCAACATTGTCACCTTCGACTCAGAAGAATGCCTAGTTATAAACAAAAAGACCAAAAAAGTGATTCTGAGAGGAAGAAGGCACAACAACATTTATGTAGTAGATACATAATTTGAACCACCAATGAAGTTGTGTCTTGCGAGTTCCCACGATGACACGGAACTCTGGCACCGAAGACTAGGACATGCAGGTGTCAATCAAATCCTGAAGCTCTATCTACAGGATCTGGTCATTGGTCTTCCACGGATCAATCTCGAAGGAGTCAAAATGTGTGAAGCATGCGTTCGAGGAAAACAGACTAGGAACTCCTTCAAACCCAAAAAGGTGGTGAGCATAACTAGGCCTTTAGAGCTAATTCACATGGATCTCTGTGGTCTCATGCGAACAACCAGCTATGGTGGAAAAAGGTACATGTACGTCTTAATTGATGACTTATCTAGATTCACCTGGGTTATTTTCTTGAAGGCAAAATCACAAGCTTTTGAAGAGTTTGAGCCCTTCATCAAAAGAACAGAAGTAAGCATGGGGCTAAAGCTGAAAGCCATCAGGTCTGACCATGGAACTGAGTTTCAAAACTCAAAGTTCCTTAACTTCTATGACAAACATGGGATCTCTCACAACTTCTCAGCCCCTCGCACTCCTCAGCAAAACGGAGTGGTCAAGAGAAAGAACAGGACCTTGGAGGACATGGCCAGGACCATGATGCTTGAAAGCAGAGTTCCTGACTATTTCTGGGCTGAAGCCATCGCCACAACTACGTACATCTTGAACCGAGCCATGACAAGGCCTATGATCAAGAAGACATCCTACGAGCTCATCAAAGGGAGAAAACCAAACATTTCCCACCTAAGGATCTTTGGATGCATATGCTTTGTCCACAACAACGGCAAAGACAACCTCGGAAAATTTGTTCCTAGAAGCGATGAAGGGTTCTTCCTGGGATACTCATCACAAAGCAAGGCTTACAAGGTCTATAACAAGAGGACCAAGAAGATAGAAGAAAGCATCCATGTCATTTTCAACGAGAAATCTGTAAAGATGGGAACAGAGACCCAAGGAAAGGGAAATATGTTCAAACTGGTCAGACAAGAAGACGATGATGATGACGATGATGAGCCAAGAAAGAGAGATGTAGACTATCCAAGTGCAAGTTACATCCCACAACCAGGGAACAACAAAGGAGATTCAACTTTCACTGATCAAATCTCCCTCGAGGTTCCCTCCTCAGAAGAACTACAAGACACCTACAACTCTCTTGTTCCCCAAGACAATACCCTGCCAAAATCAAGTGTTCAGGGGGAACAAAGAGGGATCTTGCCAGGAATTTCTGAAGAAACACTCAATGAAGAAGCTGAAGACGAGTGTTCCCATGAAAAATAAGCCTCTACTGAAGATGACACAAGTGCAAGGGAACCCACTCATACAAGAAACTTTCAACAAAGGAAGGACCACCCCATTGAGAACATCATCTCTCCTTATGATAAAGGTGTACAAACTCGTTCCTCTCTCAATAATTTTTGTACTTTTAACGCATTTGTTTCAATGGTGGAACCCAAAAATATCAAAGAAGCCTTGAAGGACCCAGACTAGATCCAAGCTATGCAAGAGAGACTCCATCAATTCGAGAGGAACAAAGTTTGGAAGCTAGTTCCTAGGCCCAAGAACAAGAACATCATAGGAACTCGATGGGTCTTTAGAAACAAGCTCGATGATACTGGGGTTGTAGCAAGGAACAAGGCTAGACTGGTGGCTCAAGGCTACAGGCAAGAAGAAGGAATTGATTACGATGAGACCTTCACACCGGTTGCCAGGATCGAGGTCATCAGACTCTTAATTGCCTATGCTGCTCACAAGGGATTCAAGCTTTATCAAATGGATATGAAAACAACCTTCCTCAACGGACATCTCAAGGAAGAAGTATATGTGGCCCAACCCCCAGGATTCGAAGATGAGAAGCTACCCAACCATGTCTACTTCCTGGAGAGGGCCCTCTACGGACTCAAACAAGCTCCCCGAGCTTGGTATGACAGGTTTGCTCAATTCCTCTTGTCCCATGGATACCTTCGAGGTTCCATAGACAAGACTTTGTTTTTAAAGAAAGAGTCTAAAGACATTTTGATTGTGCAAGTATATGTTGATGACATTGTTTTTGGAGCAAATAACGAAACTCTTGTAGAGAACTTTAAGGACCTCATGAGCAGTGAGTTTGAGATGAGTCTCATTGGGGAACTCACGTTCTTCTTGGGACTTCAAATATCTCAAACCAAGGAGGGAACAAAGATTCATCAACAGAAATACATCAAGGAAATGCTCGTAAAGTATGGGATGAAACACTCCAAGCCTATTGACACTCCCATCTCACCAAATTCAAGGCTCAATGCGGATGAAACAGGTATAAGTGTGGACCAAAGGAACTATCGAGGTATGATTGGGTCCCTTCTCTACTTAACAGAGGTGAAGAGGATTTTCAGGTATCTCAAAGGGAACGATAACTTGTGCCTTTGGTATCCAAGGAACAATTCCCTTGATAGAAAGAGCACATCAGGAATGGCCCAGTTCCTAGGGTCATGCTTAGTTTCATGAGGATCTAAAAAGCAAAACTCAGTGGCACTCTCCACAACTGAAGCAGAATATGTGGCTGTCGCATCTTGTTGTTCTTAAGTTCTATGGCTTAAGTCACAACTCTAGGATTACGGTATGTCTTTTGGCTCAGTTCCCATACTTTGTGATAATACTAGTGCCATAAACATTTCCAAAAATCCTGTGCATCATTCTATGACTAAGCATATAGATATAAGGCATCACTTTCTACGTGACAATGTTGAAAGTGGGAACATCTTGATGGAACACTGTAGAACTGAAGAGCAAATTGCGGACATTCTCACCAAAGCTTTAGACAAAGGTCCCTACCAGCGTTTTCGAATGCTTCTAGGAATGATTACTCTAAACTAAACAAGTCCCTGTTTGTCTCTCCCTCAATGCCTGACTAGTTTCTCTAAGAATGCATGATAGGGAACTTGGATTTATTGCTTTCACTTTGCCATGATTACTAGTCTAAAGTTAAATGTGTACAAGGGAACTTTATATCTTTTGGCCTTACATGATCAACCAGAGTTCCATTTATCCCTCCTTACAAGCCACTATGACGGTTGATCATATAACCTACCCTAAGTGAGGGACCAGACAAACGCTTCTCATGAGCCAAAATGTTTACTCCTTGATCGAGTCGTAAATTGTGTGGTTCCCTTTAAGTTCCCTAGCCCCACAAAAGGATGAGTGTGATGTTTCCCTAACCACTTCACTCTCCCTGACCTTGATACGATCATGGGAACTGGGACACACAAGCAAGGGAACGCTGACTCCTCTGAGAAGATGAACTATCACTTGGGAAGCGGGATTTTGTGTTAGAACTCTGAAGCGTTAAGGGCCAAGTATTCAAATTTTGAAAGGGCTTCCCTAGAGATCGTGACGCATGTCAAGAGGCGTGCTACGGAAGTTAAAACGATGCCCCATGTTCATTGGGCAACGGTTATCGAGGATTTCTCACTTCCCTTTCTACCCTTCACCCCCTCTCTCCTTAAAACCCTATTTTGCCATTTTTGGGATCTTATTCCATCTTCAACCTCTGTCATTCATCTTCCCCACATCCCTTTCACTCTCTTTTTCGAGAAACCTCCAAACTTCCTCTCTTTCCAAAATTCTCCTAAAATGGCCCCACTACACACCTTCGCCCAAATTAAAGCTTGGGTGCTTGCAAACCCTCGAGCCTTCTTCGTCTCGCAACTGAGAAAGAATCTGATCCTGTCATGCGAGATGTTCTCATAAACGGGCTATACAACTCTGGCAACCCCTTCTTACCCCCTCCTACTCCGGCAGAGCACACTCGTGCCATGCCGTCCTCTTCCGCCACCTCCTTTGAATCTCTTCCTCCTCCTTCAACCACCAGCACCTCCTCCGACACTTTCATTCTTGATAGTTTCGGAGATGCTGGTCCTTCTCAAAACGAGAAGCCCCGAAAATCCAAAAATCATCGTTCTTCCAAAGACCCTTCGAAATCAAAAAATTCCAAAAAATCCAAAAACTCCAAAGAGCCCTCACAATCCAAAAAGCGTAAACACTCTGAGGCCTCTGAATACTCGGAGCCCTGAAAGAAATCCTTCTTCAAGATTGACAACTACTGGAACTGCTCCAAGGACAGTTCCTGTATAGCCAAACCACCCTTCATCTTCCATTCGGACTCTGGGACCTCCCAATCCCAAAGCCAACTCACCTCTTCTTCCCTCCCTCATCCTACGATTGAGGGACCTCCCAAACCTCCTCCCCTGAAATTAAAGACACCTCCACCACCTCCCACTGTTCCTACAACGAAGGGAACTCCACCTCCACCCCACAAAACTCCTTCCCCTCCTTCCTCACCCATACACACGCCTATCCCTCAAGCTCTTGCCTCGGGGACCCCTACTCCCCAGGTTCCCGTATCCACCTCTCTTCCCCCTTGTACACAAATTTCCACTCCTCTCTCCTCTCCTCTACCCTCATCCACAACATCCCCAACTACCACAAAACTTCCTTCTCCCTCTCCCTCCAAAACTGCCGTCGTCCTCACTTCGGACGATGATGACCTTCCTCTCTCCGTTGTCATTGGGAAAATGACCAAGGACCCTCCTCCTCTCAGCATGGGCACTATAGATGAAGAGGCCCAACTCAACGCTATAGAGGACGAGCTCAACCGGGTCCCAACTGAGGCCACAACTGACAAAGGGACCAATTCCCCAGAAAAAGTGGCTCTTGAAGAGCCCATGGAGCAAAGGAACCCAACACCAACTGTTGGTGTTGGGGCAAGTACAAGTCATCCTGAGGATGACGAGGAGGATTCAAGCTCAAACTCGAGCTCCTCTGAGGAAGAAGGGACCTCAAGTGAAGAGGTCGAAGAAGAAGAGGCTCCAGCTGAAAAGGAGCCCGCTAAGATCCCAACATGATGCGACCCTAGGGTCACAAGGGGCGGATCTAGGCTCGAAACGCCCGGATAAATACGAGACCACAAAAGTGGACTCGCGACCTCTAGTGCTCGTCGGAACAAGGATGGGGCGAGGGAAAGGACTAGAACGTCGGTCGTTGGACTCGACAAAGTAACCGGGGTGACGTCGGGCCAAGGCTAGGAGGATTCTCGACTCTACTATAACTTTGGCTATTTCATTATGACGTAATTAATAAGAGGGGGTGTGGCTCCTTTATATAGAGGAGGCCACACAAAATCCTAGTTCTAAATGGGCTGGATTAGGGTTAGCAACATGCTGGGTCCAACATCCAAGCCCATAATACTAATAATAGTAATTGTTGAAAATAGAAAGTTGCAATCTAACCCTAATGGCCTAATGGGCCTTATGATAGCTTAATGGGCCAATCTCTTAAGCATAAGAGAACACACGCCCAAAATAGTAAAGACGGAATGTAAATGACGGAAATAGAAATAATAATATAAATAATACATATATGATACTAAGTCCGAATCCAAGGGGGTCTCCAAGGTCTAGGACGTCTCGGGTCCGTCTGAATAGGGTCCGAGCTAGGGCAGAGTCGCATCACTCTCCCCCGCTTAGCTTCGAAGCGTCCTCGCTTCGATGTGTGTCGGAAGAGGGAAGAAGGCGACGATCTCAACAAAGCCTTGCCATCGACATGTGTAGTCTCAAGTAAAGATGGTGTCGACACAGGGGCAGGCGTGAGCTTGGGCTCGATGTCAACGTCGGAATCAGGGAGAACCTCAGGAAGAACCTCGAGAGGATCCTAGGAAATGACCTCGGGAAGAACCTCGGTAGAATTCTCGGAAAGGGCCTCGGAAAAGACTTCGGTAGGGGCCTTAGTAGGGACCTCGTCCGGCGCTGGGCTCGACTCATGGCTAGGCACATCGCTAAGGACCTCGCTAAGGATGGGCGTCGACGTCGCTGGGCTCGACGCGTGCGAAGGCACGTGGGGTGCCGGCCACGGTTGAGACTCTCGTTTGGCCTCGGCTAGAAGGTGCTCGAGCTCCTCGATCCGTTGCTCCGCGGTCATGGCGTAGAGTGTGCGCCGATGGTTCTCGAAGAGGGTCGAAGTGTCGGCTCTAGGGGCATGTGATGTGCGGGCCGGGGGAGGCCTTTGGGCCTCCGCGGTGCGGTTTTTGGGTCGCCGAGGTGGCGAACTCAAGTCCCGCTCATCGTATCGGGTACGCGTGCGCCGAGGCGGCGGACTCTAATCCCGCTCTTCGTGTCGGGGTTTCGGACGTCGAGGTGGCGGACTCCAATCCCGTTCAACGTATGATCGACGTCGGGGTTTTGGAATTTCGCCGTAATAGCGGGCCCTATTCTCCGGGAGTCTACATGGTGGGATCCAATCCAGATCGTCCCTCGGAAGCGACCTATAGGGACGAGTGTTGACTCGTCGACGAGGCCAATCCAAAGAGTCCGAATCGTCCCAAACGACCGAGCAAGACCAAGACATGGCTTGGCTCTCGGTTTTTTTTTTACAATATTACGAGATCTTCCACAATCCGAAAGATCTCGTTAAAAACGAAAAATAATAAAATATATCCTAAAAATAAAAGTAACTAGAAGATCTTTTATATTTAAGATCTTTTACAAAAGGATAAAATAAAAAATAAATAAAATAAAATAAGATAACAAAAGATATGCTCCCAAATCACAACCAACACAATCTTCGGAAAGATCTAGGGTTTCCGAAAAAAAGGTAGGCTGGCACGGGGACGCGTGGGCTGGAACCTTCGGCGCGGTGTGGCGCGCTGCTGGTGTGTCCATGCAGGGCTGGACTGTGCCAGGATCCGAGTCCTGGCACGCTAGCGGCGGAGTCCTGGCGCGCTGGTGCGTCCCGACGCTCTGGCTGGTTTGTATTTCGGCCTTTTGGACGGGCAAACGGCGTCCGTTTTGGACAAATTATATATGCCCGGACTCGTATCGAAAAGACCTACAGTAATATGGAAAAAATTACAGAAAAATAAATTTTTTTGTTGCCGAAATCGGGGCAGAATTCGACGTGTTTTTTTTGAAGGGACGGAGAAGGGTCCGTTCGAACCGCCTGACGCTCTGATACCAATTGATGTGACCCTAGGGTCACAAGGGGAGGATCTAGGCTCGAAACGTCCGGATCTTCTCCGACAAGGGTAACCGGATAAATACGAGACCACAAAAGTGGACTCGCGACCTCTAGTGCTCGTTGGAACGAGGGTGGGGCGAGGGAAAGGACTAGAACTTCGGTCGTTGGACTCGACAATGTAACCGGGGTGACGTCGGGCCAAAACTAGGAGGATTCTCGACTCTACTATAACTTTGGCTATTTCATTATGACGTAATTAATTAAGAGGGGGTGTGGCTCCTTTATATAGAGGAGGCCACACAAAACCCTAGTTCTAAATGGGCTGGATTAGGGTTGGCAACATGCTAGGCCCAACATCCAAGCCCATAATACTAGTAATAGTAACTGCTAAAAATAGAAAGTTGCAATCTAACCCTAATGGCCTAATGGGCCTTATGATAGCTTAATGGGCCGGTCTCTTAAGCATAAGAGAACACACGCCCAAAATAGTAAAGACGGAATGTAAATGACGGAAATAGAAATAATAATATAAATAATACATAAATGATACTAAGTCCTAATCCAAGGGGGTCTCCAAGGTATAGGACGTCTCGGGTTCGTCTGAGTAGGGTCTGAGCTAGGGCAGAGTCGCATCACAACACTTACACTTGGACACCAAATGGTGGTGTCCGAGGGTTCCCATCAGACAAGGGAACGAGTCTTGATGATGGAAGCGGCTGAGCCTCCTCAGCAGAAAGGACCAAGAACGGTCTCTAGGGGGAATTCTTCAAAGAACACCACAAGAAAGGGGAAGGGACCTGCGCTGAAAAGGTTCCCTATTGACGAACGCCGAAAGCTTCTCCCTCCCCTCATCATTTCTGAAGAAATGCTCCAGGAAAACAGGTTAAGGGAACTGTGGGACCTGATCAAGGCCCAAGGCTGGGAGCACCTCTACAAGGAACCAGTGAGTGTAGATCCCTAACAAGTGCATCGGTTCTACAACAACTTTGTAGTTCGCAAAGACGGCACTCAGGGAACTCTCTCCTTCGAAGGCGACGAGTTTATTTTCACAACGTCTACCATCCGCCTTCAGCTCCAAGTCCTTGTTCAGGGATTCCATGATTTGCCCAACAAGCTTTGGGGCGACTTTGACAGCGCTGAGGTGTACAACACCATCTATGAGGGCCGAGTTACCGCCAAGGGGACCTCGACCCATCATCTGTCCGTAATAGCCAAGCTGGCTCATCAATTCATCATCAATATGGTGATCCCTCGCCAAGAGAAGCGTCTGGTCATCAACATCCCCGCTGCCATCATCCTCTATCACTTCCTCCTCAAGAAGCCCATAAACCTTCCAAGGATCATTCTTGGGCATATGGAGAAGTGTATGGCGTCCAAGTCCCATTCCCTTCCCTACTCTGGGCTTATCAAGAAGCTTCAACAAAAAGAGGGTCTTTACGACGCCTCCAAGGAAGAAGTCATGATTTGAAGGGAACTGGACATCTCAGTGGTCCAGAAGATGAGGCACTCTGATCATGTAGAGGAATCGGCTCAACTGGAATCTGGTGAAGAAGGGAACTCTCAAGTTTTGCTTCGCATTGCCAACACCCTCGACCAGATTGCCAAGGACCAAGCAACGTTGGCCAGGGGACAAGAAAAACTTACACAGGTCCTGACGCGCGTTTGTGATGCCCTGTTCCCACCAAACCCATGATCTTCCCTTCTTTATTCCTTAGCCTCACTTGCTCCCACCAAAATATGTTTCTTAAATTTCCTTGTACATATTTTCTGAAGTAATGAATTGGCCTTTAATTTGACTGCGTGTTCCTTTTCTTCCTTATAATTGTATTGCTTGTTTTCGATGATGTCAAAAGGGGGAAAGACAAAAAATGCGAGATGAGTTAATAGTTTAAGTTATCACAGTACATGCATAAGCTAAGGGGGAACAATTGCATAAAAAGCTAAGTAAGATCTAAGTGTTTTTAATCGAAGTGGCTCCCCAGAATCATCCTTAGGAACTCATTCGCATATCATTCATTGAAATACTTCCATATTTTGTGATGGGTTTGTCATCATCAAAAAGGGGGGAATTGTTGGGACGTTGTTGGGACCTCTGGTTCTAAACAACGGATCAACGATGCCATTCTCCAAGTTTAGATAATGACAAACACCATGAGGAACTAATGTGGTTTGTTCAAGTATTTCTAAGGAACGCAGGTCCAGCCAAGAACTCCCATGAATAACCAAAAGCCACAGAAATCTCACTATGCAAAGTTTCCATCAAGGGAACTCTGAAGAGGAAAGTTCCCATAAAATGGGAACTCCCAGGAATGATCAAGAGCACACAGGTTTACACGATGAAGAGTTTCCATCAAGGGAACTCTAAAGAAGACAGTTCCCATAACATGGGAACTCACATGTGAGGACAACGACCGTTCAGCGCAGATCGCAGGATTCTGTCTTGGACAATCCGAAGGAACAGTCTGAGGATCAGACTGTCACGAATGATCCAATGGTCCGATTGATTCAAGAAGTTGACCTAGTTCAAACCAAAGTCACATGTGAAGAAAGTACAAATTGGGCATCAAGCAAAGGGCATTTTGGACACAAATGAAAGACACGATTGCCCAAGCACACCCGGTCTATAAAGCCAAATGAATAGTACTCGGATTGAGTACTTCTCCCAAAACTCACAAATACCCATACCAGAGAAAAGAGAAAGAAGAAGAAGAGAAGTCCCCGACGGCGAGTGTATGATCTCGACGACGGTGAAGCCGAAGTTCCCAGGAGCAAGGGAATTGAGAAGTCGGTGTAAGGTTTGAGTTACTTGTATTTTGTTGTTGTGAGCTTAGGAACTCAGTTGAGAGGATTCACTAGTGTTGCTAGAGTTAGGTAGAACTCGTAGGAACTATGAAGTGTGGATCCGGCTGTTGTAACTAAGGAACAAAGCAATCAATATAAGTAAGTCATTCAAAATCCTCCAAGCGGAGGTAGAGGTTTATCCACACAACTAGTTGGTTGTAGTGGGGTTCCTCTATAAGGGAATTGCGTTCTTTACTGGTTTTAATACTTGCGTTTACTTTACTTCCGCTGCCTTGGAAACAGCTTAACAACCAGTTCCCAAGCTCTTTGCTAACGGTTTACGATCCAACACTCTTCCTGCTAAATATTTCTTTTAAAAATTTTGTGTAAGTAGGCATTTAGCTTAGGGCCTCAACGAATGGAACGAAAATATTTAAGCTCTGAAGAACTTTTACAAAATGCCTAAACTTCCCTTTTTTAGAGTCCTTTGACTTCTTAAAGGGGAAGGGAAGAATCTTCGAAGCACTCGGAACCAACACCGGCTCGAGAGGTGGCGTTACCGAATCGACAAGAGGGTCGATTGGTGATGGGAAAGAGCCGATACCGACCCCGGGGGGTCAGTAACGACCTCTTGACTGAGGGAGGAGTTCAATTTAGAAGACTTACCTGGTATGGTGGACTCATTAATGACCCTTGTGTGATCTGTACCGACTTGTTTAAGCTCGATATCGACCTCTATGTGGTCGTTATCGGACTCAATTGGGGCATTGTCCTCGTTACCGTGCTCCTTTTTTTGGCCACAGCACGTTCTGGCAATGTCTTTTTGCTCCTCATGTCTATGGCTGCTATTTGTCCTCTAGGGTTCTCTTTGAGACGGCCCGAGAGTTGCCCTTGAGGTCTTGGAATTTTTTCAGCAAGGTTGCCAATTTGGAAGTTCACGCTCTTTTTCCATGTCTATAATTCTCCCAGTTGATCCTATACACCTTTCATTTGATTGTTTAAGTCAGCACGCACTCTATTTATTCCATCATGAATACCTTGTACCCAAGATGGAGGTTCTTGATAGCCTGGAGGCCTATAAGGTGCGGGCCTTCGCTCTGGCGCTGGAGGTGCATGGCCTTTATCTTGGTTGGAACTTCCCTAAGTGGGATAGTTGTTGGGCCTCTCGTAGTAGTTAGGCTGGTTTCTGTATTGACCTCTCATATAATTAGCATCAACATAGGTTTCAACGGCTCTTACTTGCTCAATATTAATGCAAGCAGCTGTACTGTGACAATTAGAGCCACATTCTAAACAATGTTGAGAGGTTTTTAGAAAACTTACCTATATGTTCAAGTGGTTGACCTCATCCTGAAAGAATTGAGTTTTGACATCGGAATCAACCTTTGTATTTGGATTGTAGAGCCTCCTTTGTTGCTGGGGGGCCTGTTGTGTCCCATACATGGCATCATAATTGGTGAGCTTGTCTACTAATGCCCATGCCTCATCAGGATCTGTTGGGAGGGTATTCTTGACAACAAACAAATTTATAAGTCAAGACCCCGCTGAGTATAGCGAAGTCAGGATCATTCCACAAGAAGCAAGGTTGTTCGTTTATCAACTACTAAAAAGCAAACAAAATCAAACAAAATCAAGAACAAGTAGCCTCGTTAACGACGTTGTCAGGGTCGTTAACGAACCACCGTATCTAAAAAGACTCAACTAACGACCTAAATAAATTCGGTACCGAGGCAAGTAACTCAACAACGAAATTCACTCAAGATAATTCAAATAATAAAGAAAGATCTAGGACTAGGGACACCACAACATAGCCAAGCATATAAACTCGTAAGAAGATAAGATCGTGCCTTTAAATAGATAGAGTCATCAACTTTCGTTGACTATCAAGTAAATTAACCTACCTTCGTAGTCCTAATTCACTTAATTGTTTCCTTTGGATCTAAAGCTTGAAACTTTCGCATTCAAACGATATCAACCTTCAAGTTACTAACTTTCTCTTTCAATCAAGTTAAAAACTCAAATTACCTCAACTTTCATATCGGTATAAGCACAACAAACAATCTCAATAATATATAAAAGGCATTCAACACATAATCTCACTTATCAAACATGTTCAACTATGTCGGGCTTAACCCCGATCCTAGAAAAGAAGACTACTCACTAATCATAACTATGAAACAAACAAATTCAATAAACGAAATCATTAAAAACAAATTACTACTCAAATTAAAATAGAAAAATCTGTCTTACAGAAATTCAGAAGAAACCGAAGAAAGAACAAAATACCGAACCAAAATCTCGAACAACGAACTCGGTAACTTTCGTTCACCGACCCTGATAAGGCCAAAACTATCCAAAAGAAGAGGGATTTACTGATGTTCTCCATATAAGGCCAAAATTCCTCACTAGGTAACAATTTTGTTGGATTGCATCACTTATGCTATAAAGTATATGTGCTCAATTTCATCAAATGCTATCTTCTTCTAAAAACAATTTCAAGTTAAGAATCCGGCTATACTATTAAAGACATGCTTGCTAGGAATTATATGATTAAGCTAGCAACTACTATCATAGAACCTAAGAAAGGAATATCTATCAATTCTAAAACTCTTTTTTTTTAAATTTTTCAAATTTTGTTTTTATTTTCGATATTCAAAATAAAAACTTAGTAAAAACACATAGACACTTAAGACAACAAGTTCTCTATTTTCTCCCACCCCATACTTAAAATTACAGTGTCCCCACTGTAAGAAAAATAAGAAGAAGGAAAAGAAATAGAAAAGAAAACAAACAAAGATAAAAATAAAAGAAAAGAAAAACATAAAAACTTACAAAGTTTTAAAAGTGGGAAACAAGGAAAAACTGCGTCTTCAGGCTGAATCAACAGTTTGGTGGGGGAAAGTAGTGCTCAAAGTTCCCGATGAAGTCGTACATCGTCCTCCAACGCTCAGCGTCATCCGCCTCTATCTGAGGATGCCTCTCATCCTCCATCGACATGCGAGCAGAATAGACGGATTCCCATCTATCCATCCTCCTATGAATATGACCATATTGGAGGTGAAGCTGCTGCATCCGTGCAGAAAGATCCTCGGCCCATGGTGGTGGCATACTCGATCCTGTGTACTCGGGCTGAGGAGGTGGTGGATAGTGAGGCTGGAAATGATCTTGATACATCACCGGGTTGGAAGGCATGAGTCCATAGGACTAAGGGTCGATAGGAGCTGGTGGTGGGTCGACAGAAGCTCTCGGCGCCTCGTTAACGAAGCTGGGTGCCTCGTTAGCAGTGTAAGAAGGAGGCTGGAAGTGGTCGTTAACGAGCCTGGTGGGCTCGTCAACGAGGACGTTGCTCCCCAATACTTCCGTGTCGATGTCTTCTTCTTCGAGGTTTAGCTCCTCAGTCCGCCCTCGGTATCGGCCTCTTCAGTGTCGTCGCCCACTACCTCGGTATCCTCATCTTCATCTTCATCTTCATCTTCATCCATGGCCTCAACCTCTCGCTCAAACCGGGATTGCCATGGCCTAAGCGAAAGCTCATCCTCCGGCTTTGGTTCCAATGGGTAAGCATGCCCCGTCCACGCCTCGTACCAATTCGGTACGTAGAGAAGCTCTAACTTATCGAGGGTCGGTGTAAAGATGCGATCTTGTACCTTCACTTTGAATCCTCCCTCGGCTTGAATGAAGACACTAGAGCTATACCAATAGTTCTTGTTGAGGAGTTGGGCGTGAGCCGGTGTGTAGCGAGTGAGGTCGACTCGAAGATTTTTAGCCAAGAGGCTAACCAAGTTGCCACACCAAACCTCCTTGGACTTGGTTGATTTCCCGATGTAGTAGAGCCATTCGTACCCCAAATTCAAGGGGCCGGGCTCCTCGAAAAGGATGGTGCGGAGACAAGCAACTTCTGTTCTTGTTGGCCTGTTCAACTCTCTCTTTGGCCATAATGTAGCGGCTAGGACTCGAAGAACAATACAGAAGATGGGGTTGATGATTTTTGCCCCGGATAATGCCGTTGTGGAGGATTGAACATCTCCGGTGATGTAGCTCCAAGTGCGAGTTACTCTGTAATCCTTCAAGCTGTAGTCTCTAGACGGGTTCGGAAGCTCTAAAATTGCGTTGAATTCTGCCATGGTGAACTCACGGCTCACATTACCGAGCCGAAACCGGATTCGTCCCGCCGAACTCTTCGACGAGAAGCTAGTCTCCAAGGTGGCCAAAAACTCGGATGTGAGGGCCGAATAGTGTGGTAAATTCTCCTGCTTCAGGAGATGAGCGACACCAAGGATAACAAAGGCCTCCTTGACGTCCGTGTATAATACTCTGTGTTTACAACACTAGACTTTGAGAACCAACAGTTGCAGTGGTCTTTTTGTAGAATATCACGGTAACGACGCACTTGGCCTTGCGTGCTCAAAATCACGTCATCCACACGAGGTGGAGATGGTGACCTCTGGTTCCTTCTCTTCTTCTGAGCTCGGGTAGCAGGTCCGCTTGAAATTGCCATGAGATCCTACAAAACAATCAAGAATTTTTCCAAGATAAGATCAATTCAAAATAGATAGGCAAGGGCCCCCATACTTGGTCTCGAAATAGACTCGGAAATGTTTGTTAACTACCCAATTGGGTTGTTTACGATTCTGGACTGGCGTTGATTTCTGAAGCTGTGCAGGGTCGTTAACGAGCCTGGGTGGGTCGTTAACGAGCTGTCGAGAGCCATATCACAGAATTCCGAATTTAATCTACCTTAAAATTCAAGCAAAAATTAAGCATGCAATCCTCTAGACTTCTTAACTAGTCACACAATCGGATATACGCACCCCACACTTGCTCGATTACCCATCCCGAACATGCAAATTTTACTCGAAATTTTGACATGCTAAGTTTAAAACTTGATACTATAACAAGAAAAATTCATGCTTTTCACACTCATCTTTTCACAATGGAATCTCTAACATGAATATCCTTCTATAGATCTAGAATTACGAAGCAAAATCAAACTTTCATGGGCAAAATAATGAACATCGATCCTTTATACGAACTTAATTCTAGACATGAAATTTCTACCCCAAAAAAAAACTAAATCATGCAATTTCGAGTTAGGGTTTAGAAAACATACCGGAAAATCGAGAGAATTGAAGAACAAAAGGGTCGGAAGTCGGGTGAGTAACGAACTAGGTGAGGGTTAACGAAAGCTCGGATTTTCGATGGTGGAAAGAAAGATTTTCGGGCTTCGGTAACGACAGTTGCTCGGTGGTGGTTAGTGCGGGATTCCGATCGGTGGGAGGGGGTCTTCAAGATCTTTGGTTGAGTTTTGGAATTGAGAGGATTTGAGGGTGGATTTGTGGAAGGGGTAAAAGGGTTTTATAGGAGAGGGAAGAGATAGGAATAGGAAGAGGGGGCGGCGGCAATGGGTAGGTAAAAAGATAGATTAGGTTAAAAAAACTTACATGCCCCGTTTGCCGAGTCGGGTCGTTCGAACCGGGTCGTTAACGAGCCTGGGTGGGTCGTTAACGAGCCACCGTAGCCTCTTAGAGTGATTTTCGATCCCTTCTCCTGCATCTTGTTAGCTAAAAATTTATCCTAATTTCTATCCTAAAAATTACTAAAAAGAACTCAAAAGAAAGCTAAGAAAATAATCTAAAAAGGAAAAGAAAAGAAAAAGAAAAAGAATCTAATTCTAAAAGCGCGTTGCCTCCCGTAAGCACTATTTTTAACGTCGTTAGCCCGACGTGCTCCTTTGACTAGTCCGATGATGTGAGAGCCATGGTGACTCTGATCTCTTCATCCGGGTCGGTTCGCTCATGGAACTTCTTCAGCCGGTGTCCATTAACTTTGAAGATTACGCCTTGGTTATCGATCAACTCTACCGCTCCGTGGGGATAAATGTGATGAACCACGAATGGTCCACTCCATCGTGTCCTGAGCTTCCCTGGGAATAATCGGAGTCTAGAGTTGAAAAGAAGCACCTTGTCGCCGACAAAATAAGTTTTGGGCACTAATTTCCGATCATGCCACCATTTAGTGCGCTCTTTGTAGATTTCAGCATTTTCATACGCCTTTAACCTTAGTTTGTCTAATGGTTGCAAGTTCATGAATCATTTTTCTCCCGCCGCGTCGAGGTTCATGTTGAGCTCCTTTAGATCCCATAATTCTTTATGCTCCATCTCGACCGGTAAATGACATGCCTTGCCATATACTAGATTATAAGGAGTGGTGCGTAGAGGTGTCTTGTATGTTGTCCTATATGCCCACAGATCGTCATCCAATTTGGAGGACCAATCCTTCCTAGAACGGGAAACTGTCTTCTCCAGTATGCTCTTTATTTGCCTGTTTCAAACTTCAACTTGACCACTAGTTTGGGGATGATAGGGTGTTGCCACCCGATGGGATACCCCATAGCCAAAAGTGCTTCAAAACTCCGCTCAATGAAATGAGAACCACCATCACTGATAAGGACCCTTGGAACGCCGAACCTGGGGAAAATGTGGGTCTTGATGAATTTAGCCACAGTCTTGGCGTCGTTAGTCCTTGTAGCAACAACTTCCACCCACATAGAGACATAGTCGACCACAACTAGGATATACTTATAGGGGCCTGATGCAGGAAACGGTCCCATGAAGTCTATGCCCCATACATCAAATAGTTCAACCTCTAATATCCCGGTTAGTGGATTTTCATGTCTCCAAGTGATGTTGCTTGAGCGTTGACATCCATCACATGCCGTCACATAAGCTTGCACATCCTTGAACATGGTTGGCCAATAGAGACCACTTTGAAGGATCTTCGTCGTAGTTTTGAATACTTTTGCATGCCCTCCGGTTGGAAGTGTGTGACATTGACAGATCACATTCTCAATCTCCTCTTCTGGAACACAACGCCTAAAGAGGTGATTGCTCCCTTGCTTAAACAAGTAGGGGTCATCCCAATAGTACCGTTTCACATCATGGAGAAATTTCTTCTTCTTTTGTGGGGTAAGGTCCTCGGGAATCACGCCTCCTACAAGATAGTTAGCGAAATCCGCAAACCAAGGGGCTTTTGACCGTCTAACAGCATGGATTGGAATTGAGGAAGAAGAAGTAGAAGTAGGAGAAGGGGTGGAATTTATTTGAGAAGACTCAGTTTTAGAAATCTTACCTGGATAGGTCGTCAGCGAGCTTGAAGTCATTATTTTCTCCTCGGTAACGACCTCCCGTGGCTCAGTAACGACTTGATTGACTGTCATGTCGACCCGTTCTGAAAATTTATCCTTGAAATTTGTGCCTTCCAGCCTCGGCGCCTCGTGAACGACCTTGAAGGGGTCGGTGACGAGGGTCTTGTGGAGTTCGACCTCGTTCAGCAGGAGGTGTTCGTCAGTTCTGGAATCGTTTATCGATACCTCATTGTTGGACTGGGTGATATGCGCTACTGGCAATCTGGACAAGTGATCTGCCACTAGATTTTCTGCTCCCTTATTGTCTCTTATTTCATGGTCAAATTCCTGCAGTAAGAGCACCCAACAAAGCAATCTAGGTTTTGGCATCCTTTTTAGCCATTAAGTATCTAACAACTTCATGGTCAGTATAAACAATCACATTGGATCCAACAAGGTAGGACCGAAATTTTTCAAAGGCAAATACCACAACAAGGAACTCCTTCTCCGTTGTGGTATACTTACTCTGCGCCTCATCCAGCGTCTTACCGGCATAATAGATGGCATGGAGTTTTTTGTCCTTCCGTTGCCCTAAGACTGCGCCAACTGCATAGTCACTAGCATCGCACATAATCTCAAAGGGTAGTGTCCAATCTGGGGACTGCATAATGGGGGCAAATACAAGGGCAGCTCTTAACTTGTAAAATGCTTCAAGACATTCTGGAGACATCTCAAACACTACATCTTTCATTAGTAGGTTAGTCAAAGGTTTAGCTATCTTAGAAAAATCTTGAATAAATCGTTTGTAAAAGCCAGCATGCCCTAGAAAACTCCTAATGTCTCTTACAGAAGAAGGAGGAGTTAGTTTTTCAATAAGCTCAATTTTTGCTCTATCTACTTCTATCCCTCTTTTAGAGACAAGATGTCCTAGTACTATCCCCTCTTGAACCATGAAATGACACTTTTCGCAATTTAGCACTAGATTGGTTTCTTCACATCTTTTAAGCACTCGTGCAAGGTTAGCAAGACAAGAATCAAATGAAGAACCATAAATAGAAAAGTCATCCATGAAAACCTCTATAATATCCTCTATCATATCCGAAAAAATGGCCATCATACACCTTTGAAAGGTAGCAGGGGCATTGCAAAGCCCAAATGGCATTCTTTTATAAGCAAAAGTTCCATAGGGACATGTAAAGGTTGTTTTCTCTTGATCATCAGGGTGAATAGGAATCTGCCAGAAACCGCTATAGCCATCTAAATAACAAAAATAATCATGCTGGGCTAATCGTTCTAATACCTGATCAATGAAAGGAAGTGGGAAATGTTTTTTTTCTAGTAGCACTACTAAGCTTCCTATAATCAATGCACATCCACCAACTAGTGGTGGTTCTAGTCGGAATAAGCTCTCCCTTCTCATTTAACCTACGTTGATGCTCTATGGTGGGTTTATGATTGTCCTCCATGTATATCCTATGCATGCAAAGGGAAGGGGAAATGCCAGTTATATCATCTAGGGAGTAGCCTATGGCTTACCTATGCATCATAAGCACATTCAAGAGTTTTCCTTTTTCTTCATCTTTCATTTTAGAATTAATGATGACAGGCAAAGTAGAATTAGGACCAAGGAATTCATACCTGAGGGAGTCTGGTAGGGGTTTAAGTGTTGGGGACGGTTCAGCAGGGATTAAAATTGGCTCTTTTGGCTCCATCTTCAACACCTCCTCAAGATATTCAAAGGCTGAAATTTCATTGTCGTCTGTCAGGGTCGTTAACGATACTGGTGGGGTCGTTAACGAGCCTGCTTCTTCTGCTAGGAGATTCGGTAACGTTGCTGGAGAGCTCGTTACTAAAACTGCAGGAGTTATTTCTGCCCATCATTGACCTGAAATTTCATGGCTTGATGCTGATCTTCCTATAGGGTCTCCACATTCAATGATCTCATTGTGGGTGTAGAGCATCTTGACTTCGGCTCTTTCGGTCTCCTTATTTGATTGTTTGAATCGGAATTCAGTCAGCTCATCCCCAATTTCGAAAGTTAGGAGTCCCCTCCTAACATTGATTATGGCTCCAGCTGTGGCGAGGAACGGTCTTCCCAAAATAATAGGCACCATCGGATCTTCGGGCATCGTCATAACGATGAAGTCGTTAGGAACAAAGAATTTGCCCACTTGAACTGGAAAATCTTCTATTACCCCTGTTGGTCTGATACAGGATCCGTCTGCCATGTAAAGCCGCATGTTGATGGGCTCTAGTGGTCCCATATTAGCTTTAGACCAGATTGAAAGAGGGACTAAACTAGCACTGGCACCCAGATCACATAAAGCCTTGAACTTGTGGTTGCCTATGCTGATCGTTATTGTAAATCTCCCTAGGTCTCCTAGCTTTTCTGGTAGAGCTATCGATCTGACTTCATCCTGCAACTCTGTAATGGATCTTTTCCAGCTAAGAATATCTTTCAAAAACATTGTGTAAGCCGGCATTTCGCTTAGGGCCTCAGCGAATGTGATGGAAATATTAATGCCCTGAAGAATTTTTACGACACGCTTAACTTACTCTCAGTAGAGTCCATAGATTTCTTAGTTGGAAATGGAAGAGATTTCACCATTCTCGGAACCAAGTTAGGCTCGAGAGGTGAGAGTACCGGGTCGACACTAGGGTCGTTTGTTGGCATCGGCGGGTCATTACCAACCCTGGTGGGGTCGTTAACTACCTAGGATCGGTTTAGAAAACGTACCTGTGGTAGGGTCATCAGGAACCCTCGGAGCTTCGTCATTCCTGTATATGGGCTCGTTAATTGCCCTCGCTGGCTCGTTAACGAGTCGTTTGGTGACGTCCTCTCCCTTCTTGTCCTCATGTTGAACTCTCTCCGGCAATGTCTTCCCGCTCTTAAGGTGAACCGCTGCTATATGTCCTTTAGGGTTTTCCTTGGGGCGGCCCGGGAATTGCCCTTGAGGTCTCGGAATTTGGACAAGGAGGTTCCCTAGTTGGGAATCAACACTCTTCTTCCATATATCGAACTCTCCCCATCTTCTATTTTGTTGGTTCAGGTTGGCTTGAACTTCGTTAACCTTGTTGCTCACTTCGTTAACTTTGTTGGTCACTCCGTTAATGCCTTCCTGTAATCCTTGAACCCATGATGGTGGCTCCTGATGGCCTGGAGGTCGATAGGGTTCAGGTCGTCTATCCGGTGGAGGCACTCCATAGTTTTGACTTGTATTCTGATTGCTCCATGCCTGATAGTTGTTTGACCTGTCATGATAACTAGGTTGGTTCCTGTATGGTCCTCTCATATAATTCATCTTAGCAATTGTCTCAGCGGCTCTAACCTGCTATATGTTAGTGCAAGCAGAAGTACTATGTGCAGAAGAACCACATTCTTGACATGATTGAGAGGATTTCAGAAAACATACCTTTTTCTTCAGACAATTGACCTCATCTTGTAAGAATTAATTTTTAACATCCGAGTCAACTTCGTCTCGGTTAGGTATGTAGAGACGTTTCTGGGGCTGTGGAGTCTGCTGGGTTCCATACATGGCATCATAATTGGAAAGCTTATCCAACAGTTCCCATGCCTCCGTCGGGTTCATCTCTATAAAACCGCACGCAGTATGCGTGTTGATGCGGTTCTTGGTCTCTGTGTTAATACCCTGGAAAAAGATTTCTTGCAAAACATATAAAGGTTGCCCATGAGTGGGGCACTGTCTAAGCATCTCTTTAAATCTTTCCCATGTTTCAACGAATGTTTCATTAGGTAGCTGGTGATAGGAGGTGATGCGTTTCCTCAACTCCATCGTCTTAGTGGGAGGGAAGAGCTTTGTAAGAAATTGATCGTACAAAGCTTTCCAAGTCCTGATAGACTTAGAAGCTAGGCTCTCCAACCAGTTCAGGGCCTTTCCAGTAAGAGACAACCTAAAAGCTTTTAACAGAACATATTCAAGTGAGACACCTTCAGCAGCTATGGTGTCACATAAATCTAGAAAATTTCTAATATGCTCCATAGGGCACTCTGTAGGTTTCCCTTCAAATTGAGCTCGTTTAATCAAGGATATGAATTGAGACTTGATCTCAAAGGGTTTCTCTATCTCGGGAAGCACGATTGGAGACTCTGGAACCCTCAGTTCCGGATGCATGTACTGTTTGGCATTCCTCGGATAGGCATTAAGCTCATCCTGTAGACGAGCATTAGCGGCTCGTTGACGCTCGGCGTCGGCAGTAACGCCTTCCTTCTCGGTCTTCAGCTCCTCCATCTGATTTCGGAGGTCTTCCATTTGACAAGCCATCTCTTCTGGTGTGGCCATGGCTCGGTTTTCTCGGAGTCTACAGTGCAGGGAACGTTCAGGTTCTGAGTAATAACCAGTGTTGTCAAACTCAAGCCTTCGTCGTCCTACCGGCATACGCTGAGAAAACAGACAAAGAAAACAAAAATTAAAAACAAAAACGGGGTCGGGCTGTTCCCGAACCCACAGATAAACTAACAAACTCGTTGCTTCCCCGACAACGGCGCCAATTTGTTGGGAGTGTATTCTTGACAACAAATAAATTTATAAGTCAAGACCCTACTAAGTATAGCGAAGTCAGGATCGTTCCACAAGAAGCAAGGTTGTTCGTTTATCAACTACTAAAAAGCAAACAAAATCAAACAAAATCAAGAACAAGTAGCCTTGTTAACGACGTTGTCAGGGTCGTTAACGAACCACCGTACCTAAAAAGACTCAACTAACGACCAAAATAAATTCGGTACCGAGGCAAGTAACTCTGCAACGAAATTCACTCAAGATAATTCAAATAATAAAGAAAGATCTAGGACTAGGGACACCACAACATAGCCAAGCATATAAACTCGTAAGAAGATAAGATCATGCCTTTAAATAGATAGAGTCATCAACTTTCGTTGACTATCAAGTAAATTAACCTACCTTCGTAGTCCTAATTCACTTAATTGTTTGATTTGGATCTAAAGATTGAAACTTTCGCATTCAAACGATATCAACCTTCAAGTTACTAACTTTCTCTTTCAATCAAGTTAAAAACTCAAATTACATCAACTTTCAGCTCGGTATAAGCACAACAAACAATCTCAATAATAGATAAAAGGCATTCAACACATAATCTCACTTATCAAACATGCTCAACTATGCCGGGCTTAACCCCGATCCTAGAAAAGAAGACTACTCACTAATCATAACTATGAAACAAACAAATTCAATAAAAGAAATCATTAAAAACAAATTACTACTCAAATTAAAATAGAAAAATCTGTCTTACAGAAATTCAGAAGAAACCGAAGAAAGAACAAAATACCGAACCAAAATCTCGATCAACGAACTCGGTAACTTTCTTTACCGACCCTGATCTCCTCGCCTCCTCTCTCGGCTCTTCCTCTTCTCTAAAAACAATCCCTAAAAGTCTAACTCCCCCTTTCTATGCTAGATAGAAGGGTATTTATACTAAAAAGACTAAAAACTAAAAAGGCTAGAAGATATAAACTTTCCTAAAAAGATAGAAATAAAACTCTAAAAGATAGAAATAAAATCTAAGAAGATAACAAGACCTAAAATACATAATATAATAACCCTAAATATCACAAAAAGATACTCTACCGACATGAAAATAATTTCCCGCACAGGATCGGTGAGTCACAAAGTCAACCTTTGAATATTCTGTCTCGTGGCCTCATTAACGAGCCCTCACAGCCTCGTTAACGAGCCTGGGCTTGATTTGTTCCACACTTTATCTCGTAAAACTTGAACTCTGACTTCTTCAATCTTATATTCCTCCGTCTTTCATTGTAGCGCTCCAAATTCAGCTCCATATAGCTTATTTTCCTTGCTAAAAGCTACAAAATACACAAAATAGAGTAGCTTCCATACTTTCTACAGAAATATGCAATACTATCCAAAAACACACAAAACTAAACCTAAACTTATTAAAACTAAACCTAACAAGCAAAGAAAACCTACTAAAAACTATACTAAAAATGCGAACATCAGGATCCATCTCAATGAAACCACAAGCGGTGTGCAGGTTGAGAAGGTTTTTCACTTCAATATTTATCCCTTGAAAGAAGATCTCATGAAGTATGTATTGTGGTTGTCCATGAGTGGGGCATTGCCTAAGCATCTCCTTGAATCTCTCCCATGTCTCCACAAAAGTCTCATTAAGCTCGTGGTGGTAAGAGGTGATGTGTTTCCTTAACTTTGTTGTTTTGGCTGGAGGAAAGAACTTTGTCCTGAATAAGTCATGCAAAGCTCTCCATGTCCTAACCAACCTAGGAGGTAGGCTCTTTAACCAACTCAGGGCCTTTCCTAAAAAGGACCACTTAAAAGCTTTTAATTGAACATATTCTGAAGAGACACCATCAACAAAAATAGTGTTACATAAATCAACAAAATTTCTAATATGCTCCATTAGGCACTCGGTGAGTTTCCCTTCAAACTAAGCCCTCTTAATCAAGGTTGTGAATTGAGATTTGATCTCGAAGGCTTTCTCTATCTCCGGAAGCACGATTGTTGATTTTTGCACCCTCAGTTCTCGGTGCATGTATTGATTGGCATTCCTAGGGATAGTATTCAACTCTTCTTGCAAACGGGTAGCGTTTTTCCGTTCATGTTCAGCCTCGGCAGCAGCAACGTCATTCTGAGCTTGCAACGCTTCTATTTGTCTGTGAAGAGCATCCATCTGTTGAGCCATCTCTTCAGGTGTTGCAACCATGGTACGGTTTTCTCGTCCCCTTCGATGAAGAATACATTCAGGCTCAGATAGTAATCAGGTTGTTCAAATTCAAAACGACGACTTCCTGCTTGCACAAGTTGAGAAAATAAACAAAAGTAAACTAATTAGAAAAAAAACGAGGCAGGACTATTCCCAAACCCACAAAGCAACTAAACAAAACGCTATCGCTTCCCCGACAACAGTGCCAATTTGTTGAGAGGGATTTATATGACAACAAATAAATTTATAGTCAAGACCCCACTGAGTATAGCAGAGTCAAGATCGTCCATAGAAAGCAATGTTGTTTTTAATTACTAAACTAGAAAGCAAAAGAAAAGAAAACAAAGGCAAGAAAACGAGAAAGAAGCAAAGCAAAACAACCAGTCATGGTACTGAACACGTCAGTACCGACCTTGTCAAGGTCGGTAACGTTCCAAAATTGAACGCCATCGAAGCAAACAACTAAAGAACTGCAGGCTCAGTACCGATCCTTGATGACTCAGTAACGAGGTGTAGCTGAGTTAAAGTTTTTGACTAACAAGTGAAAGACAAGTCTAGGATAAGGGTCCACCACAACACAATCATGCAATCTAGATAATATGAATCATAAAAATCACGCCTTTAACATAAAGTTATCAACTTTTGTTGTATAAACAAGTAAATCAATCAATTCTCATAAATCAATTGACTTCGTCGACTTAATTTGATCCAAAGTTTGTAACTTTCGCTATCAAACATTATCAAAATTCAAGTTTATAACTTTCTCTTTCGATTGAGTCACAAACACGAATTACTTTGACTTTCGTTAGTGATGAAGTGAAGCCTGCCATGTCTCCAACCGACGTCGATGAGTTGATTCGAGTGCCTTCTGACGGACCAATCACAAGGAGTCGAGATAAGAAGATTGCTCAAGGCACAACAACGATCTTGGTTCGATTGGCAGCGGTTACTGAAGAGCCGAGCAAGGCGAAGTGGGTCTCGTGCATTTGACATCAATTGAGCCCGGATTCCATGAATTAATTCAAGAGGGCCGAAATTCACCTTATTTCTTTATTTAGAAACACTTATTAGCTTGTCTCACTTTAGGGCTGAATTTAGTAGGTGACCGGGTGAGATAAGTTGGTATGTGGGTCAAAGTCAACCCTTTGACTTGACCAACCTAAATTGAGAAAATATCTTTATTATTTTTATTATAGGTGTGTGAGTTTATTTTAATAATGAAGAGAAATCAGCCAATAGGCTTATGTTAGTTGGTTAATCTTCTCTCTCCTGGTTGTTAGAGATATTTTTAGTTTGTTAGGATATTTCCTTAAATAAGTAAATCAGCCATGATTTATTTTATTTAAGGGGATCTAGATAGATTTTATTATAGATATTTTATTATATCTTGGAAAAGCAAGCTAAGGAGACCTAAATACCCTCTCTAGGGTCGGCCATCCCCTCTCCTTGCTCCCCAAGTCATAGCTTTGTATTCTACTATAAATACTCTTGCATTTCATTAATAAAAATCATCTTGAGAGAGATTAAACCCCCAATTGGTTTAATCTATCTCTTGGGCCCAAAATTATACACGTGTGTCATTGATTTTCTGCATTAAAGAATTCGGCCATCATCATTCTCGTTCTCAATCTCTTTCGTTTCCATTGTTTTAGTTTGATTCAATAAGTTGATCAATCAATAGGCTTATGTTAGTTGGTTGATCTTCTCTCTCCTGGTTGTTAGAGATATTTTTAGTTTGTTTTGGATATTTTTAGTTTGTTAGAGATATTTCCTTAATTAAATAAGTCAGCCATGATTTATTTAATTAAGGGGATCTAGATAGATATTATCTTAGATATTTTATTATATCTTGGGAAGCAAGATAAGGAGACCAAACTCCCCTCTCTAGGGCCGGCCACCTCCTCTCCCTTGCTCCCCAAGTCATAGCTTTGTATTCTATTTAAACTCTTATTTTTCATTAATAGAAAATCAGCTTGAGATTAGATAAACCCCAGAAAAGGTTTATCTAGTCCTTGGGCTCAAAAACACACGTGTGACCTAGTCTTGCAATCTAATTTCGTGCATCATCAATTCGAGATCAACATCACCAAAATCTCTCTTCTCTCTCTCTCTCGTTTACATTGTTTAGTTTAATTCAATAAGTTGAACTATCTTAGTTGATTCAATTTAGTGATTCGAATTCAGTTTGATATTAATTCAAGTTCGAGTTCTTCAATTCCTTGTGAAGCAAATTTCTGACTTGAAAGCGTTGTAGGGAAGAATTCAATATTACAAGGCAAGATCGGGATCGTGTGGGTCATATAAGAGGTTTATACGGAGGATTCCGGGGCAATCACGTATCAAGTGGTATCATAATCCAGCATCTCACCAAGTAATTTATTCTTTCCTTAATTTTCTTTCTAGTTAATTTAATTCAGTTTTTGATCCCAAAAATCCCACCATTACCAAAAGTTTGAATTTTTGAGACCATAACTAAGCCAAACCACCACAAATCCGCCACACCACCACGAACCACCCTCCACCACCACCACTGGTGTAGCTCTAGGGCATCGCACCACCCCTCACAACCGTCCGAACCCACCCCCACAAACCCTAGCCAATTCTGACAACCCTAAACCCTAGATCGCACCCCACCCATTCTCGGAACCCTAACCCTAGTTTTTCGAGAACCCTAGACAAACCATAACCCTAATTCGATAACCCTACCGAAACCCTAAATCCAAAACCCTACCCCCTCCAAAGCCTAGAACTGAACCACAAACCCTAACCCTAGACCTCTGTCGAGCCATCACAAAACCCTAATCTCTTGTTGTTCCTTGCCCTCCAAGCAATTAACCACTTAGGAGATTTTTAAGGGATTTGTTGCATGTTTTTGGTTGAATTGGTTGAGTTTTGTTGCAATAATAGATTAGCAATTGTTTTCCTACAGTTTTATGAGTTTTTCATTCATGTTGCATGATTGATTGCGATTAATATTGCTTGATTGATATTTGATAATTTTTGTCATTGCATCCTATAAATTCGACCAGCCCTTGTTCTTCTTTGTTAATTTGGCTTCTAGTTGGTTTCATTGGTAGTTTAAAGTCACTTAGTTAAAAAAAATCAGATTAGTTCGTTTTTGCCCTTGCATTCAATTGTTGCATTGCTTTGCTTGTTTCTCAATTATAGCACAAGAGTAGATTGTGCATAAAGTCAAAAAAAAAATTTCAGAAAAGAAAAGTGATCTACCCCAGCTAGTTTTAAGCCACTTTCAACCCTAGTGATTGCTTGCTTAAAAAAATAGCTAAGTAGAAATCACTTTGAAGAAAAAGAGTGACGAAACAAAAGTCACTTAGCCCACCATATTTCTGTCCTTGCATGCTTAAATTTGGCTTATTAACTTGCATAGAGTCAATTGAGAGATTGCATGTGTTTAGAAGCTCATAAAGGGATTATCTGCATTGCTTGACTTATTGCATACTTTCCATTTGCTTGAACTGCATATTTCCTTTACTTATCATTAGTATACCATACCTCCATTATATCTACCCATTTCCTCCCTCAATTCAACCCAAAAATAGAATTAAGTTGATTGGATTGCTTTGAGGCAAGTTTTGGCTTGATCAAGGTGTGGTATTGCTTGTTGTGATTTGCTTTAGAACACACTACTCTCTCTACTTTCTTGCTTGTTTCAGGAACAATAGTGATCCCATTAGAGCCTAATCCGGCTGAATTGAATCTCACGAAGGAGGTAATCGATTTCATTAGGTTGTCCATTAGTGATGGTGTACGAGATGGCCAAGCTCAAGCTGTAGAGTTGGCCACGACTGAATTGGCTCCACAAATGAAGCGTTTAGAGGAGCAACTTACAACGTTGATTGAATCATCTCAAGCAAGTCATAAGAGTCCCCCTGCAGTCGAGCTTACTAGTGACCCAAATCAGGCCTCGGGTAGCGACAAAGGCAAGCAACAACTAGTTGATGAAGAGCATGATGTGCTTGCTAGCTACAACAAAGATAACGATCCCCCGGCTCACTACTCCCCCACAACAGGCCAAGGTAGAGGAAGAGGCATAAGGTCGAGGACTCCACCGCTTACACATCAACAATTCTATAATCAGCCAACAAACCGGTATCCTCAAGCCACTCATCAACAAAATCAACAATACAACTATCCTTTTGATGATGTGACTTATGGCTATCCCAGGGAAGAAAGGCGCCCATGGAATCCTCCCCTTGATGATTTCTATAACCAAGTTGATGTTGTAGAAGATCTCCCACTAGCTTATGGAGTACAAAGGCCGAACAACAACAACAATGCTAACCAACACATCAATCAGATTGGTAAGCGTGATATTAAGATCAAGATAGAGCCATTCAGTGGAGAGCTCAATCCGGAAAAGTATCTAGAGTGGGAACAAGCTACAAACTTCATTCTAGATCACATGGGCTATGAAGAATGGGAGAAAGTTGTTGTGGTTGTTATCCACTTGTTGGGACCGCTAGAAATTGGTGGTTCAGAATGAAGGAGGATCGAATTAGAAAGGCTTTAGAACCAATTGAAAGTTAGGGCCAGCTGAAGTTTGTAATGAGGAAGAAATATGTGCCTGAAGAGCATACCGAGCACATGAGGTTGAAAGTTGTTACAAGCAAACAAGGCGCCAAGTCTCCAACTGAGTACTTCATTGAGCTAGAGGATTTGAGCTTTAGTGCGGGAATTCATCATTCCCAAAGATCTCTAAGGACCCAATTCATGGTTGGACTGAATCAAAGCATCAAAGATACATTGGAGATTCAACAAATCAAGGATCTCAATGCCTTAGTACATTCAGCCCGACTACTCTGTGAGCAGCAACAAAGGAAGAAGAAGGAAGCTTGGAATGCTCCAAAAAGGTATGTTCCTAATTCAAGTGTTAATTCCAATTCTTATTCTTCTAACCCTTCTTTGCAGCAAAAGGGAGCTTCTAGCTCACCTAAACCCACATGTTTTCAAGGCCAAAGGCATCCCACTAATGCACCTCCCAATCAGCCAAGAGCACGAGTTCTAGTGTGCTATAAATGTCAAGGAAGAGGTCATTATGCCAAGGATTGTCCAAATCAGAAACAAGTGTTACTCACCACCAATGGAGGATATGTGAGTGATGAAGATATACCTCCAAATCAAGTGGAGGAGGAGAGCAATGGACAAGAAGAGGAGGACGTGGAGGCCATTGAACCGGATTGCACCGAACAACCCTTAACCTTGGTAACAATGCGTACTCTTACTTTACAAGAAACACCTAGGCTAGATCAAAGGGAAAACATTTTCCATACTAGGTGTACTGTGAAGAATCAAGTGTTATGCATGATATTTGATAGTGGTAGCTGCTGTAACATTATTAATGCTAAGGTAGTTGATCACTTGCAATTAAAAACTCAACCTAGGGCTACTAGTTATGGTCTAAATGGCATAAATGATTCGGATGGTCCTAATTTGGTTACTCATCAATGTTTAGTCCGTGTTTACATAGGCAATTATGTGGATGATATCATGTGTGATGTGGTAAACATGGAATACACTCATATTTTGTTAGGTAGACCATGGTTATTCGATAGGAGAGTTATGTATGATGGCATGCTTAATACCTATTCGTTTAACTATGACGGGAGGAGAGTTTCTCTTCTACCATTGTCGCCCCAAAACGTTTTACAGGACCAGGTACGAAGAGACCAAGCTAGGGCACTTAGGCGTGCCAAGGAAGAGAAAGAAGAGTCTGAATTGCCGGCCAAAGCTGCAGCACGGCGTTCGGCGCCCGACGCCTCTACAAACACAAGCGGCGTTTCCCAGTCTCCACCCGGGCGTTCTGGCTCAATTTTTAGGACAACATCAAGCACGAGTGGAGCTACTGATTGGGACGAAAAATGCCCAGGAAATGTCCCTAAATCGTCAAAAGTGCCGACCCTCAGTTCCAGCAGCACACCAGAGACGAAAACGGGGCTATCTCCCAAACCACTCGAGCGGTTTGGCTCAAATTTTGGGATCAATTCATAGACTCAGAGAGAGACAAATCGGAAAAAAGAACGCCTACAAAAGGAGCCAAAAATCGCCTTAAAAGGCAGTGTAGAAAAGCGCTCTCTAGTTGCACAATCTAGTGTTTCTTTCCCTAACTCTTATTGTTTACTTCTTATGAGGAAAGAGATACTTATTATTAGTCAAGATATTTCACATCTTCCAAAGTGTATTCAGGATCTATTACAGGACTTTGAGGATGTGAAGCCTGAAGAGTTGTCACAAGGCCTTCCACCAATTAGAGGCATTGAGCATCAAATCGATTTTGTGTCTGGCGCTTCTTTACCAAACCGTGCAGCCTATAGAGCAAGTCCACAGAAGACCGATGAGCTTCAAAGACAAGTGCAAGATCTCATGGACAAGGGCTATGTGCGTGAATCCCCCAGCCCATGCGCGGTTCCGGTAATTTTGGTGCCAAAGAAGGATGGCACTTGGAGAATGTGTGTTGATTGCAGGGCGATCAACCAAATAACAGTTAAGTACCGTCATCCCATTCCTAGATTAGATTATATGCTTGATGAACTACATGGTGCTAATTTCTTTTCTAAGATTGATTTAAGAAGTGGGTACCATCAAATTAGGATGAGGGAAGGGGATGAATGGAAAACTGCTTTTAAGACTAAGTATGGTTTATATGAATGGTTAGTAATGCCTTTTGGATTAACTAATGCACCTAGTACTTTCATGAGGCTTATGAACCATGTTTTAAGAAGATACTTAGGCAAATTTGTTGTAGTCTACTTTGATGATATCTTAGTCTATAGCAAACCTTACATGAACATGTAGATCATCTTATTGCTGTTTTGGACACTTTAAGGTTAGAAAAGCTTTATGTTAATTTGAAAAAGTGTTCTTTTTGCTCGGAGTCTACCATTTTTCTTGGTTTTGTTGTGTCTAAAGGTGGATTGAAGGTAGATGAAGACAAGATCAAAGCAATCAAGGAGTGGCCTCAACCGACTACACCAACCATGGTGCCCTCTTTTCTCGGCTTGGCTGAATTATATAGGAGATTTGTGCGTGATTTTAGCACAATAGTAGCCCCTCTCAACGAGCTTACAAAGAAGGATACAACCTTTAGATGGAGAGAGCAACAAGAGAACGCCTTCAACACTTTGAAGGACAGGTTATGCAACGCCCCGATGCTCCAACTCCCGGACATCTCCGAAGCTTTTGAGATTGAAGTGGATGTATCTGGCCATGTCATAGGAGGCGTGCTCTTGCAAGACAAGAAACCCATAGCTTATTTCAGTGAAAAGCTTAGTGGGGCTGAGTTGAATTATCCTACTTATGATAAAGAGTTGTATGCTTTAATTAGGGTTTTGAAAACTTGGTCTCATTATTTGTGTCCTAAGGAGTCTATAATCCATTTTGTTCATGAGGCCTTGAAGTATTTGAAAGGCCAATCCAAACTCAGTAGGCGACATGCAAGATGGGTTGAGTTTATGGAGACCTTTCCTTATGTTGTAAAGCATAAGAAAGGCAAAGAGAATGTGGTAGCAGACGCCCTTTCTCGGAGGTACGTTCTCTTGAACCAATGTGATGTTAAGATCCTTGGATTTGCAATGATTAAGGAGTTATATGCTAGTGATCCTCACTTTGTTGAAATTTATAAGAATTGCATGTCTAGGGGAGAAATAGGTTCCTACTTTATTGATGATGGTTACTTGTTTAAAGCTGGAAAGTTGTGCATACCTTCATCTAGTATACGTAGGCTTCTAACTAAAGAGGTTCATGAATCAAGAGGACATAGGGGTTTAGAAAAGACTTTAGAAGGCTTAAAAGAACACTACTATTGGTCTAAGATGAGTAATTATGTGCTGAGATTTATCAAGAGCTGTGTTGTTTGTGCTAAAGCAAAGTCTAGACTTCACCCCCGTGGTTTGTACCGGCCTTTGCCTATTCCTAGTTCATCTTGGGATGACATTTCTATGGACTTCATTGTTGGATTGCCTAGAACTAGGAAAGTTAGAGATTCTATCTTTGTAGTGGTAGATAGATTTTCCAAAATGGCTCACTTTATTCCGTGTCACAAGACTGATGATGCTGTGCATATTGCTAATTTGTTCTTTAGGGAAATTGTTAGATTGCATGGCATTCCTTGTTCTATTGTTTTAGATCGTGATACTAAGTTTTTGAGTTATTTTTGGAAGAGTCTATGGTCTAAATTGGGAAATAAATTGTTGTTTTCTACCTCATGTCACCCACAAACTGATGGGCAAACTAAAGTTACTAATAGAACGTTAGGGGTTTTACTTAGAACTATGCTTAAAGCTAACCTCAAACGTTGGGAAGATGTTTTGCCTTTAGTGGAGTTTGCTTATAACAGGTCAATCCGTTCAACACAAAAATGACCCCTTTTGAGGTTGTTTATGGGCTGAATCTGAGGACTCCTGTGGACTTGACGCCTCAGCCATACAAAGGAAAAGAGAGTTTTGAAGCTGACAAGAGGGCTGAGTTTGTGAAGAAACTACATGAGAGGACTAAGATGCACTTGGAGAGGAAATCCATGAAGTATAAGGCCCATGCTGACAAGGGGCAAAAGCAAGTGATCTTTGAAGAAGGTGATCTTGTTTGGGTGCATTTTAGGAAGGAAAGGTTCCCAAATCAAAGGAAGAACAAGTTAGATCAGCGGGGAGACGGACCATTCAGAATTCTAAGGAGAATTGGCCCTAATTCTTACCATGTCGACTTGCCTGGTGAGTATAATGTCCATCCGACGTTTAATGTGGCTGATCTATCTCTTTATGTGCCAGATTTTGATTCCGACGTCGAATCAGAGACGATTCAAGCTCAAGTGGAGGAGAATGATGCAGTGAATCCTGCCACGTCTCCAACCGACGTCGATGAGTTGATTCGAGTGCCTTCTGACGGACCAATCACAAGGAGTCGAGCTAAGAAGATTGCTCAAGGCCAACAACGATCTTGGTTCGATTGGCAGCGGTTATTGAAGAACCTAGCAAGGCAAAGTGGGTCTCGTGCATTCGACATCAATTGAGCCCGGATTCCATGGATTAATTCAAGAGGGCCGAAATTCACCTTATTTCTTTATTTAGAAACACTTATTAGCTTGTCTCACTTTAGGGATGAATTTAGTAGGTGACCGGGTGAGATAAGTTGGTATGTGGGTCAAAGTCAACCCTTTGACTTGACCATTCTAAATTGAGAAAATATCTTTATTATTTTATTTATAGGCGTGTGAACTTATTTTAATAATGAAGAGAAATCAGCCAATAGGCTTATGTTAGTTGGTTGATCTTCTCTCTTCTGGTTGTTAGAGATATTTTTAGTTTGTTTTGGATATTTTTAGTTTGTTAGAGATATTTCCTTAATTAAATAAGTCAGCCATGATTTATTTAATTAAGGGGATCTAGATAGATATAAACCGAGAGAGAGAGTCGTGTGTCCACTCCCCCTTCTCTATCTTAAAACAAGAGTATTTATACTAGAAGAACTATCTAAAAGTTTCCTTAAAGATAAAACATCTAAAAACAAAAATATCTCGGAATAAAAATCATTAAAAGGCTCGAAGTCGGCTACGTCTACCAACACGGGAACCTCGGTATCGACCCTGTCAGGGTCGGTAGACTCTTCAATTTTTGTTCAACTTCTGTCCTCTTGCACACCTCGGTACTGACCCCTCCTGGGTCGGTAACAAGTAAAAATTGGTCTTGTTTCCTTTTGATTAGTCACTCCTCCTTTTGGATTTCCCGGGATTTATTCAAGTATCTTCACCTCTTCCTTCTTAGCCATGCTCCGCCCACTCTCCTTCATCTTGATGTCTCCAGAATTCCTCCAACATTGCTCTAAATCCTATATAAAAACACCAAACTATAGTTTCCATACTTTTCACAAAATATGCAAACTAGATTAAAGACACAAAAATAAAACTAAACAACCAAAAAAAGCTCTAAATAATATCTAAGAACACGGACATCAACTATCGATTTTTGAGATGAATGCATGATTGCAATGTGGTGGAGTGATTTGAATTTCTGTCTTGCGTGAGGACAAGCATGGTTTAAGCATGGGAGAATTTGATATCTTGCATTTATGTGTAGCTTAGGATGCATATTTGTGGTTGTTTTTGCATGGTTTTAGTTAGTTTTAGTTTAGTTTCTAGGATCTAGGGTTTTCAGGTAGTTGTGCTTGTTTTGCTCGGTTTTGCAGGATTTTAGGTACATGAGTAAAGGCATACTAATGGGAGGATCGATGGTGTAGATGATAGTGTAAATAGATTCCCGAAGAGTGGATGGAAATCTTCACTTCGTTCGAAGGTGGTAGAGCTCAGTGGCTGAAGTTCGTCTGGGATTAAAAGGGTAGATCTCCCTCGTCCAAACATGGAATTGGGTAATTCCAAATCCCAAAGTTAAATCCTTGAGTCTAATTTAACCACTCAAAACTTTAGATCTATATGAGTTGTAATTTAGAAATTATGGCGAATATACTATCGTGGTGCAGAAGTCCACCGAGATGGGGATAGATCGATGGATGGAGTGATTGGAAATGAATTGATGGACTGTTGGATATGGATGTTGAATCTTGGATATTAAGCACCAAGAACAATAAACTAGGTTGAAAGAGAATCGGAAATGACAAACCAACGATCAAACAACAGATTGAATGAAAAACAAGCAAAGGAACTTTAGATTGAAAACAAGTAAAGAGAAAACATTTTCATCGTTCAAGTCTAAGCGGAAAATGGAGGCTTGGATTAAAATTATAACCTAGGTCTCACACTTCACCTATCAGCCACCATCCTTAGAGAAATTACAAAAAACAACCCATATAATCCAAGCACAAACTAATTGTCCTTATCCGTCAAAAAAGTCACTTGTCGGAACACGAGTCAAAAGGAGACTCCAACCTTCTTCTTTGTTAACCTTTGGAAACTTATGATCCATGAGCTCCTCCATGATCTTTTCAAGAATTTCCCTAGCATGTGCTCGAGTGATGCGCCCAAGATAGAGCGTGGTGCCTTGACTTGGTCCTTAGCGCTTCGGACACCGGCCTTGGATATGTGTCCAAATGAAGACTCTCCCTTGTCGTGCAAATTGGACTTGGCATTAAGGGTAGAATCCTCACTCAAGTAATGGACCAAAGAACCATAAAAAGTGCTCGGAGAAATGGCCCCATCAAGCATAGGCCGAGCACTCCCAACGAAGTCATGAGCAAGGGTGCACTTATGGGCGTTTTGTGCAAGGGCGCGCGCCATTGCGCGTCGTAGGGCTGGAGTGGAACGCAAGATGGCGCAGCGTGGGCCGCGGTACAGAGGGCCACGACCTCGGTAGAAGGATTGATAGACAAACTCACATCATCATCCTCCCCTTTAAAACTGTTCGTCCATGAATCCACCTGACTACAAAACATGTCAACACACAAATCCCCTTTACAAGCACAACTTGATAAGACAAAATGTAAGTACAAGCTATGCCACTTTTCTTTGCAATCCTATTTGTGTGGTACATGACAAAGCTATCCAAAATATGAGAATAATTAAGCCAAGATGTCAAGTTAAGTGATAAGAGTAAGGAAGAAGTGTTACTTCCCCGAATGGCATGCACATCATAGCTTGGGACAGTTTTCAGCTCCGACCTAAACAAGGTCGTTCTCTTAGCTCCGAACTCCAAATTCACTGATTCCAAGTCCCAGATTGATCTAAAGGAGTCTACTTTATTTCTTCCAAAATTGAGCATCATTCGAAAGTTTCAAGTTACACCATTTTTGCCAAGGTGGTGCATATTTATCCGAGAAGAAGGTTTCACTTTCCTCTTTCGGTTTGGCCAAAAATAGGGGCGTAGAGGGGCCGCCTATGGCTAGCTTCTTGTCCTTCTTTTCCTCTTGATGATCAAGCTTCTTCCTTTTCTCCTTGGCTACGTAATCCAACATTATCTTATAGGAAGACATCGGGTGCAAATAAAGTAGACTCCTTTAGCTCCGAACTCCAAATTAAGCGATTCTAAGTCCCAGATTGAGCTAAAGGATTCTACTTTATTTCTTCCAAAATAGAGCATCATTCGAAAGTTTCAAGTTACACCATTTTTGCCAAGGTGGTGCAATAGTAGATGACAAGAGCGTCCCCGATGACCGCTTGTCATCTAAGATACCCACGTTTTTCAGCTCAAAAATCAGCAATGATTCATTCAATTCTTGCTCCTTAATGAAGGCATTAAACAAGAAAGAAAAAAACCCTTCAATTACTTGCACCAACGACACCCTTTGGTGTTCTTCCCCTTGATTATTTTTGATCAAAATGCATCCATGGATGCACACAAATTCAACCTTAGTACATCACAATTCAAGAACAAACAAAACTAACACAACTCAAGGCAACAACAACGAGTCACACACATAAACACAAGAGTAATTCGGCCAAGGGGCTACTTGCAACGAGTGGACTTTCAAAATCGAAACAAGGTTTATATGGCGGTACCTTTGTGTGGCTCTGATACCACTTGATGACCAGATCGATGGTGAAAATGATGGTGCAAAGAGATCGCCGCAGAGTGGACGGAAATCTTCACTTAGTCCGTAGGTGGTGGAGCTCGGTGGATGAATTTCGTCTGGATTAAAAGGGTAGTCTCCCTTGTCCAGACTCGGAATAGAGTGAATCTAAATCCTAGAGTTAGATCCTTGAGTCTAGTTTAACCCCTCAAAATTTCATATCTATATGAGTTGTAGTTTAGAAGTTATGGCAAGTATAGTGACGTGGTGCACAAGTCCACCGAGATGGGGATAGATCGATGGATGGAGCGATTGGAAGTGGATTGATGGATTGTTGAATATTGATTTTGAATCTTGGATATTAAGCCCCAAGGTCAACAAATTAGGTTGAAAGAGCGTCGTATATGACTTTCCAACGATCAAACAATGAGATTGAACGAAAAACAAAGAAAGGAACTTTAGATTGAAAACAAGTAAAGAGAAAACATTTTCATCGTTCAAGTCTAAGCGGAAAATGGAGGCTTGGAACGAAATTGTGACCTAGGTTTCACACTTCACCTAATAAGCCACCAACCATAGAGAAATTACAAAAAACAACCCATAAAATCCAAGCACAAACTAATTGTCCTTATCCGTCAAAAAAGTCACTTGTCGGAACACGAGTCAAAAGGCGACTCCAACCTTCTTCTTTAAAAATTTTTAGAAACTTATGATCCATGAGCTCCTCCTTGATCTTGTCAAGCATTGCCCTAGAATGTGCTCAAGTGATGCGCCCAAGATAGAGCGTGGTACCTTGACTTGGCTCCTTAGCGCTTCGGACACCGTCCTTGGATATGTGTCAAATGAAGACTCTCCCTTGTCGTGCAAATTGGACTTGGCATTAAGGGTAGAATCCTCACTCAAGTCATGGACCAAAGAACCATATAAAGTGCTCGGAGAAAGGGCCCCATCAAGCATAGGCACGAGCACACAGAACAGAGTCATGAGCAAGGGTGCGCAACCAAGTGTCGATGTTATGGGCTTTGTGTGCAAGGGCGCGCGCCATGGCGCGTCGTAGGGCCGGAGTAGAACGCAAGATGGCTCAACGTGGGCCGCGGTACAGAGGGGCATGACCTCGGTTGAGGGCTCGGTAGAAGGATTGATAGACAAACTCACATCCTCCTCCTCTCCTTTAAAACGGTTTGTCCATGAATCCATCTGACCTACAAAACAAGTCAACACACGGATCTCCTTTCCAAGCACAACATGATAAGACAAAGTGTAAGCACAAGCTATGCCACTTTTTATTGCAATCCTATTTGTATGGTACATGACAAAGCTATCCAAAATATGAGAATAATTCAGCCAAGATGTCAAGTTATGAGATAAGAGTAAGGAAGAAGTGTTACATCCCCGAATGGCATGCACATCATAGCTTGGGACAGTTTTCAGCTCCGACCTGTTCAAGGTCGTTCTCGTAGCTCCGAACTCCAAATTAAGTGATTCAAAGTCCTAGATTTATCTAAAGGAGTCTAATTTATTTCTTCGAAATTTTAGCATCATTCGAAAGTTTCAAGTTACACCATTTTTTCCATGGTGGTGCATATTTATTCGAGAAGAAGGTTTCACTTTCCTCTATCGATTTGGCCAAAAATAGGGGCGTAGAGGGGCCGCCTATGGCTAGCTTCTTGTCCTTCTTTTCCTCTCAGTGATCAAACTTCTTCCTTTTCTCCTTGGCTGCGTAATCCAACGTTATCTCATGGGAAGACATCGGGTGCAAAATCACCTTCTTTCCCTCCATTGGAAGTAGTATTCGTTGGATATTCCATCATGAATCGCTTTCTTGTCAAATTGCCAAGAGCTTCCCAATAGTAGATGATAAGCGGTCATCCGGACAATGTCACACTCCACCTCATCCTTGTATGGCCCTATAGAAAAAGAAACATGAGCCCTCTCCTTGACTTGGATACGGGCGTTAGAGTTCAACCAACACAAAGGGTAAGGTAAAGGTTGAGGAGTATTACTCAAAGAAAACCTATCCACCACCTCTTGACTAATAATATCACACTACATAATTATCCACGATCTTACATCGAGTGTGAAAGATAACTTCCCATAGACTAGGCCTGGTGGTTACCTCCGTCATGAAGAGTGTTCGTGGGACCACCAAGCACTCTCCATCCTCTCGTGTCTTCTTGAGCTCCCCCTCTTGAGGCACTTTTGTCCTCTCGTCCAACCCTAGGATTCGGCTCTCCAAATCATCAAAACTTGCCCCCATGGGTTGAAAAGATTGTAGTAGGGACCTAACCATGGCCTTCACTGAGTTGGAATACTCTGCATCGAGCTTTTGTTTGTCTTTTTCATCACCTACACTTGCCATCTGAACAAATCAAGCAATAAGCAAGGGTATAGAATGCAACGAAATAATCACCAATACTTGCTGGAGATGAAAATCCGACAAGTTGCAAGTATGCAAAGGACAACCAAAAGAAAGACTCACCACACACTTGTCTAAGAGAACAATGCTAGGAAGCTACTAAACATCAAGAACAACAAGCATCAAGTATAGAAAAATTTTAGGCCTTTGCTAGGCTCCACAATTTGACTACTCTTTCTGTGCCCGACCCCTTATTACCTTTACGCCACCGGGCAAGGTTTTTCTAGTCCTGATTTCTTTTTCTCTGCCTCGCCCCTTATTAGCTTTATGCCAGCTGAAAAGGTTTTCTAATTTCTTTTCTATTTTTGATTTAATAAGGGATTCCAAAGACTACTTAAACCACAACACAAGATGTTCCGTCTTGGTGTCGTTCCCGTATCCTAGCATCGAACCATTCAACAACCATGCAATGAAAAGATGATCGGTTTAGGAGTTGGTTTAGACACACAATACCCACGTTTTTCAGCTCAAAAATTAGCAATGATTCATTCAATTCATGATCCTTAATGAAGGCATTAAACAAGAAAGAAAAACAACCCTTCAACTACTTGCACCAACGACACCCTTTGGTGTTCTTCCCCTTGATTATTTTCGATCAAAATGCAGCCATGGATGCACACAAATTCAAACTTAGTACATCACAATTCAAGAACAAACAAAACTCACACTACTCAAGGCAACAACAACGAGTCACACACATAAACACAAGAGTAATTCGGCCAAGAGGCTACTTGCAACGAGTGGACTTTCAAAATTGAAACAAGGTTTATATGGAGATACCTTCGTGTGGCTTTGATACCACTTGATGACCAGATCGATGGTGTAGATGATGGTCCAAAGAGATCGACGAAGAGTGGACGGAAATCATCACTTGGTTCGTTGGTGGTGGAGCTCAGTGGCTGAATTTTGTCTGTGATTAAAAGAGTAGATCTCCCTCGTACGGACTCGAAATTGGGTGAATAAAAATTCCAGAGTTAGATCCTTGATTCTCGTATAACCTCTCATATTTCATATCTAAATCAGTTATAATTTAGAAGTTATGGTGAATATACTGACGTGGTGCAGAAGCTCACCGAGATGGGGATGGAGCGATGGAGCGATTGGAATTGGATTGATGGATTGTTGAACATGGATGTTGAATCTTGGATATTAAGCACCACGATCAACAAACTAGGTTGAAAGAGCGTAGGATATGACTTTCCAACGATCAAACAACGAGATTGAACGAAAAACAAACAAAAGAACTTTAGATTGAAAACAAGTAAAGAGAAAACATTTTCATCATTCAAGTCTAAAAGGAAAATGGAGGCTTGGCACGAAATTGTAACATAGGTTTCACACTTCACCTAATCAGCCACCAACTATAGAGAAATTACAAAAAACAACCCATAAAATCCAAGCACAAATTAATCTTCCTTCTCCGTCAAAAAAGTCACTTGTCGGAACACGAGTCAAAAGGAGACTCCAACCTTCTTCTTTGTAAGCCTTTGGAAAGTTATGGTCCATTAGCTCCTCCTTGATCTTGTCAAGCATTGCCCTAGCATGTGCTCGAGTGATGTGCCCAAGATAGAGCGTGGTGCCTTGACTTGGCTCCTTAGCGCTTCGGACACCGGCCTTGGATATGTGTCCAAATAAAGACTCTCCCTTGTCGTGCACATTGGACTTGGCATTAGGGCTAGAATCCACACTCAAGTCATGGACCAAAGAACCATAAAAAGTTCTCGGAGAAATGGCTCCATCAAGCCTAGGCACAAGAGCACCCAACGGAGTCGTGAGCAAGGGTGCACAACTAGGTGTCGATGTTGTGGGTGATGTGTGCAAGGGCACGCGCAATGGCGCATTGTAGGGATGGAGTGGAACACAAGATGGCTCGGCGTGGGGCTCGGTACCAAGGGGCACGACCTCAATAGAGGGCTCGGTAGAAGGCTTGATAGATGAACTCACATCAAGGACCATGTTGTAGATGATTATGGTGGTGCGTTAGTAGACATGAGTGAGCTAAGAAGAGGTGCAATTGAGTATTGAAGGTTAGATTGAAGAAAAATAGAAGAAGGAGAAAACACGGCTTGAGCAAGAATGAGGCTAGTCCGAGCATTGGTTGATCACAGCTTGCACAATTCACACAGAAATGAAAAGTGCGGGGAAGGCATAAAAAGAACGGTCACGCTTTAGGCGTTGCAACCCGCACATTCGGGAATTTCGCAGAGGCATCATGTGCCGACAAGTTGGTTGAAGTTTTGGGCCTGTCTGAGTTTTTTTCCTTTTGTAAGCCTTTGTGGAATATTTCCTTGTTATCTTGAGTAGTTTTGGGAGATACTTAAACTCTTGTTTTTCTCTTGCTTAGATAATTTACTTTCCAATCAATTTCGATACTAGGGTTTTCTTCTCTCAAGAGGCAACCATAGAAACAAAGATGTAGGTTTTCTTAATTCAATTATGCATTGTTGAATCTCGTCTTTGACTAGTTATTGAAATCATAGATTGAATATTATTGTGAGGTTTGATTGAATCTCAATAAACTTGAGTAGTTTTATTCCCAATGCTTAATTGAATCAAAGTTTATCTAAGTTTTTGTTAGATTAGCTACCTAATCAGATTTTCTAGGTTAATATACAACTAATCGGATTAATTCCTGTTTGGGATTAGTTAGACAAAGAAGAATATAAAATTAGTTAGATCTGTTAGGGCTATTTAGTTGTAGAAGGGAATAAAATCACAAATAACTTAAATGACTGTTTGCTTCAGGTGTTTGTTTGTATCGATACTTGAAAATTAAAGATGTTTTTTAATTGAATCTAGATGTTCATCAACGTTGTTAGATAATTAGGGTTGTTAGACTATTACTTCTATCAACTAAACCCGAAGTTTGGATCATAATCCACGATAGATTATTCATGTAAAGTGAGAATCCAGAGAATCAAAGATCAATAAGCATGTCTAAGATGGATTTAACTACTTGAACATATTTCTCTCATATTGTTACAAATACAAACATCATTGCAATCATACTTTAGATTTAATTTGCATTTTGGATTAGTTAATCACTCAATCAATTCTTAAACCCCCTTTTATTATGTTACTTGGCATGCAAGTAAACCACATTTACACGAGTCTTTGTGGGATCGACCCTTACTTACTGCTCTACTTAGTTTGGTAAAGTTAAGGTTCTTTGGTAGGTATAACGACTGTGAAAAATACCGCATCAGTGAACTTGTCTTGCTATTGAATTCTAGACTACGACGTTTTTTGAGCAAGCTAGAATCCCGATGGAGTGGCCTGTTCACAATCAAAGTGTATTTCCTCATAGTAATAGAAATATACAATGAAAAAAGAAGAAGTATTCAAGGTGAATGGACAAAGGATGAAGAAGTACATCATAGGGAGCCCGATTGAGGAGACAATTTTCGTCCTCCGCCTCAATCAAATCACTTGAATAGAAGATGGAAGGTCAAGCTAATGACCTTAAACGAGCAATGGATGGGAGGCAACCCATCATGTAAGTGTTCTTCATTGAAAAAAAAGTTTGTACAATATTTCGGACTAAGATTCGACCAGTAAAAGCCACAGCCTGAGACTAGACCGTGTTTGAGGCTGAGAATTGGCGCCAATAATAGTCTCGGATCGATTTCTAGACCGAGACTTGCAAGAACTCGTATCGGCTGTTATAAAAGAAATCTTTTATTTATTTTTTCTTCTTTTCTTTCTCTACCATTTCTTCTTCTAACTTCTCTTTATTCTTTCATCTAACTCGTCTTGAGGATGAGAATTTGACTAATATGTCGTCTCCACACAAAAATTGCCTAAGTCATTGCTCAAATATTGCGCTAAACTGTTGCTTGTGAGACTCTAAAGCCATCTTGTGGCACATTGTTTTTGGCCGTTCTTGCCGGAAAAACACTAGCTTGGTTTTTGCTTGCTTGTTTGTGCTTGTTTTCCTTGTGTGCAAGTGTCACATGTTTTGAAGATGTCTAAGCGCCAAAGGAGTATTCAAGGAATGGCTTCATCATCATCTAGACATCTAGCTTCTCTCAGTCGTGTCAGCAAGAAAAGTCCCACCTCACTTGGTCTGAACTTTACTAAGTAGAGGCATTACACCATGTTTGATATATTGAAGGAGAGGAATGTTTTTGCCACCCAGTACCTTGACTTCGACTTGCTAAACTCTTTGGGTATCTGGAGTGACATTGATTTGATGGCAGAGCGTCTATGATGGAGGGAGTTTATTCATCCTGGAGAGCCGACATTCTAGGGCCTTACCTTGGAATTCCTTTCCACTGTTGGGTCCGAGGTAAGGCTCACATTATGAAGAGGGTCATGTTCGATTTCGCTTGGGGAATCAGGATCGGGAGCTCAATCTGAGTAAAATAAGCAATATCTTTGGGTTTCCCGTCATCACTGATTTCTCCATCCCTCGCATGCAATGTCATGCCAGATTCTGTTCACCCACACTATTCTTGGGTGAGATTGTAGAGGGTTCTTACGATCCTAAGGCCACTACAATCAACAATCCTTCCATTCGCCTCCTTTAGCGATTCATGGCCCATACTATTTTTTGTCGATGTGATGGCACTGAGAACAATATTGTTCCTCAAAAGGAACTTACAGTTCTTTGTGATGCTCTTCAAGGGGAGGATCTAAATTCTTCTGGGTTCCTCATACAACATTTACAACCTGTGAGCAACAAGAAATCGGGGGAGATCATTATTGGAGGGTTGATTACTCACCTTGCACGTCACACATTATACAATTAAGGTTTAGAATGAATATGTTAACTCGATTTCTTTAAATTCCACCAATGCATGCTATGATTTTGATTGTCGATCTTTGCTCCGAAACTCTTTGTCTAGTTCGTTACCGAGATGGATACATGACTTGGTTGTTTCGTGGGTGTTAAATTCTATTTCTTGCTTGAGGACAAGGAAGGTTTAAGCTTGGGAGATTTTGATAGCATGCATTTTTTGCTAGGTTAAAGCATGTTTATTTCCTTTAGTATAGTTATTTTTCATTCTTTTCCCCTGGTTTTGTTGTATTTTTCGTAGAGTTTGTAGTTTCGGTATCTATCTTGCTTTGTTCGGTTTCAAGATGATTTTGAGGTGGATTCAAGAAGTTTGAGCAACAACAAGGACATGGGCGAGAGAAACAATCAGGGTGGAAATGGCTATGAGTCAAGTGGAGGAAAAGGTTTGAAGAGAATATGGGTAAAAGTTCAATGGAGGCATGGGAGAAAGCCTCGGTCCAACGCTTTAACCGAGACATGGGTCCAATAGAAGACTCGGTTTGAGTCTAGACTGAGACTTGGACCGAGAGTTTGCCACGGTGGAATACTCGTTTTGATACTTAATAGAGCATATAGGTATAGGTGTTAGAGCATGGTTTTATTCCCGTTTTATGCATGTTTAGCTAGAACTTTGCTTTAAGTTGTAGTTGGTTTAGTTCGGAATCTACGCGTTTGTGTGCTTAATTGTAGGTCAGAAGATGAAGCTAAGGACCGAAGATTAGGGGACTATAGTGGATTTTAATGAAGCTTAGAGTTATACAATTGAAGATTGAAAGAGCTAAGGCCCAAGAGCTTGTGTGAGAAAAACGATTAAACCTGGGCCATGCATTGGAGTCTTATTTTGACACCTCTATCTTGCAATGCCTTGTTTGGGAGCTACAGTGGTCAGATGAAGCTGAATTTGGTATCAATAGAAAGCTAACTCGAAGATCTACAATTCATATTTTTACTCCGAGTCCAAATTCAAACTCCAAAGGGGTCGAAACAGCCTTTGAAGTGTCACTAAAGTTGCTGCAAGCAAAGCGCGGGCAAGAGGGGCCATTCCGCGACCGCGCTTTGGGGGCTTTGCCCGCACTTCGGCGCGTATGTGCGACGATGAATCGGGCCTTTGTGTTATCTTTTAGGCCTACTTTAGTAGTTTTTTTTAGATATTTCTAGATATGATATGAAATCCTTTCCTTCGGTTTTCTTATGCTATGTGATGTTATGCTATCTATTATTCTTGTGTTCTAAGTTAGTTTGAATTTGGAGATTTGTGGGAGACAAAACCCTAGATTTGCAATTGAAGAGAAATTTAACTCTTGTAAGTTTTATTATTCTTTAATGTCAATTTCTAGCTAAATTTCTCATGTCCAACTAGTTATTTGAAGTTGTATACATGATTGTTTGTGAGATTTGAATTATTTCTTTTTGACTTGACTAGATTGAATCTCTCTGTGCTTGATTGATTAAATTCAATTAGGATTATAATAGCTCGATCATCTATACTATTTCTAGGTTGAATTACAACTAGGATAATTAAATAGACGGTGGAATTTGATTATTCATGGATGAATCCTTTGATTAAACTTATAGACGGTTGAATAAGGTTAATCAAAGGCAGAGAATTTAATCACAAGACTTCATGAATAGACGGTGGCATTCATGATTATTGTTTCTATTGAATGCTTTGAACTTAATTTCATGATCTACTTAACATAGAAGGTTTTCTAGGTTAATTGATTTAAAGGTTGTTAAAGACGGTGTATATTAATAACCACTTTAAGCTTGAATTTCATAAATTTACAATAGAATAGTCAAGGGAAATTGAAATAAGGATAATCAAGGATCAAAACTCATGTATGCAATGGATACGAAACTAGTTGGACGATTTTCTCCATATATGAATCTTTAATCGCTTTACTTGCTTTGTATTAATTACTTAGATTTTTAGCTTACGATCAGAAAATCCCCCTTTAACTTGGTAATGTTATTTAAATACGAATAATCTCAGTCCATGTGGGTTCGACCCTTGCTTCCACTATACTTAGGTTAGGAAGTTAGGTATTTCTTTGAGAGTGCTTTTACCGTGACATAAAAGTGCTCGTCAAATTTGGCGCCGTTGCCGGGGACTCGGCTATTTATTTGTGTTTATTTAGTATTACTATTTTTGGTGTTGTGAACCTATCTTACGGTTCATAACACCCGTGCTATTGACCCATGGCTATGTTTGAATGTAGACAACTACAGGATGAATATTTTCATGAGTATTTGCTAGACTACAACAAGAGATTCATAAATATGGTACTTTGTTGGGTTATTATCCATGTGAGAGAGAATTATGTGAATGCGTCCTAGACGGTTTGAATTCTCAGACTCGAGGGCTCGTAGAGTACATGAGCAATTATAGGCTTTGGTGTATGGGACCAGAAGAGTGTTGGGATTTCTTTTGCTACATGAGCCATCAATGTATGCTAGTCGAATTATCTCCACCAATTTACTATCCAATGACGGGAGAGGTTGCATTGTAATCAAATGCCCTTGAGTTAGACACCCAAGTGCAAGTTGAGGAGGAATCCACTAGAGTTCAGTTGGGTTATGAGGCTGACTTTATTGTCCAATATGATTTTATTCCTATAATTCAACTTGAAGATTGCACCAAGGAGCCAAGTTTAATCTCTATTGACTTGGAGAAGCTTATAGACCCAAGTGAGTTTAAGGTTGGTACTAGAGAATACTCACAATTCATCTTTGAGGAAAGTGGTGATGGTGACAACTACTTTGACCCATACTGTAAGTATTTTCTGACATCACCACTTGTGTTGAATTTTTTTGAGCGTATGCCATCTCATGAAAATTGGGCACACATGTTTGATAAATTAAAACGGTCTTTGAAAGTTATATGATGCTTAATTGATTTATCAATGTCTTACTTATGCTTTTCTGAGATGTGTTCACAGGCTTTTGATAGGTTGTTAAGGGCATTGACAATGTCTAATATTGTGAATTCATGCTAAACGTCAAGCTAATGACGTTAAACAAGCACTTCTTGGGAGGCAACCCAAGCTTTAAGTTTAGTTTTTCTTTGCCTTCTCGATAATTTTTGTTTTCGGGTTTTTTTTTTTTTTTGGTTCATTTTTGTTCTTATTTTTAGGTAAAGTCGGAAACAGGTACACGCGGTCCGAGCAAACCAGGGCGCCCCGGCGCTCATGGTACGACCACCACCACCTGAGGAGTAGATTGTTGAATATGTCAAGCTCTTATGACGAGGTTAGTTCCTTTTTCTCTTAACTTTTCTTTTACTTTGGGGACAAAGTAAAGTTTAAGCATGGGGGAAGGGGATTCATTATTTTGTCATAAGTGCTTAGTTGTGTATAGTTCATATAGTTGCATTTGCATGTTTATTTTATTGTCATGCATTGATTAAAATCTTGAAAAAAATAAAAAAAAATCAGAAAATTTTGAAAAAAATACAAAAATATTGCATTTAGGTTCTTATTTCCCCATTATTTGATTCCTCTTGTGTTTCTATGCTAAGTATGAGTCCTAACCCATGATTTGCATGATTTGCTGAAATTGATATGATATGAGCATGATCATTGATTAATTACTTTGACTATAGGACTGAGCGTGTATTTAGCTTGAGTTTTAGATTCATTCTGAAGTTCTAGACACAATTTGCCTTGTGAGGTTTTTGGCCTTTCATGATATATTTGTTCTCTACATTCTTGAGTGTATCACCATGATTATCTAGCTCCAGAACTTGCGTTATGACTCTTTGTCAAGGCTGCTTTATATGATTGAATGCATGACATTAAAATGATTGAGGCAATGTTTCTTATTAGCCTATTATTTCCCTTCCTACCATACAAGATCCATGTTCTTGATACCACATTTCTTTTAAGCTTTAAGCCTATTTTTTGATAACTCCACAAAATTTTCCTAGCCTAATAAGCTTGACCCATACGGGATTTAGGACTTTAGTTTGTGTTTTTTGTTTTGTGTGAGTTATGTACAAATATGGGGGAAGTTGGAAGAAAATGTGGAAAAAGAGAATACAACTCTTAGTTGCAAAGTGAAAAAAAAAATGAAGATGAAAAGTATGTTGCAAAGAAAAAGAAAAAAGTCAAGTACAATTGTTAGGAGTCTTCATAAAGCAAAGAAAGAGTTGAAGAAAAGGAAAAAAAAAAAAGAAACAAAAGATCTTGAAAGTGTTACTGGAGTTGGTAAAAGAAGTTGGGAAGTCTGTAAGAAGAAAGTGTGTTGAATTTTGGGTTAGGATTAGTTCTTCATCCCGAATTTAGCACCACAAGCCAAAAATTGATCCCTTCCAAATTTCTCTTTACCTTGGCCCCATTACAACCCTTAAAAAGACCTCTTGATTTAGCACCACAAGCTTATGGTAGCCTAGTCTTCATGGTTGATTTTGAGTGAAACACATACCTTTAAACACTTGAGAGTTTGAGTGCAAACCCATTTAGCTTGGTGAGGTCTAGAATGGATGAATGGTGTTTTCTTTTTGCTTGTTATAATGCATGTTAGGAAGTCTTGGTCGGGTTTTTGATTATATGTGAAATGCTTGTTTGACTTGAGATGGATGTAAGATTGCATTTATGTGGTGTCTTTTGGATTTATGTCTTGCTTGAGGACAAGCAAGGTTCAAGCATGGGGGAATTTGATAGAGCATATAGGTATAGGTGTTAGAGCATGTTTTTATTCCCGTTTTATGCATGTTTATCTAGAATTTTGCTTTAAGTTGTAGTTTAGGTTTTGCTTTGGTTTAGTTCGGAATCTACGCGTTTGTGTGCTTAATTGTAGGTCGGAAGGTGAAGCATGGTTGATGTGAAGCTAAGGACCGAAGCTTAGGGGACTATGGTGGAGTTTGATGAAGCTTAGAGTGATACAAGTGAAGATTGATAGAGCTAAGGCCCAAGAGCTTGTGTGAGAAAAACGCTTAAACCTGGGCTATGCATTGGAGTCTTATTTTGACACCTCTATCTTCCAATGCTTGGTTTGGGAGCTACAGTGGTTGGATAAAGTTGAATTTGGTATCAATGGAAATCTACCTCGAAGAGCTACAATTCATATTTTTACTCTGTGTCCAAATTCCAACTCGAAGGGGTTTAAAACAGCCTTTGAAGTGTCATTGAAGTTGCTGCAGGCAAAGCGCGGGCAAGAGGGGCCATTTCGCGACCACGCTTTGGGGGCTTTGACCGCACTTCAGCGCATATATGCGACGCCGACTCGGGCCTTTGTGTTATCTTTTGGGCCGACTTTAGTAGTTTTTTTTAGATATTTCTAGATATGATATGAATTCCTTTCCTTAGGTTTTCTTATGCTATGTGATGTTATGCTATCTATTATTCTTGTGTTCTAAGTTAGTTTGAATTTGGAGATTTGTGGGAGACAAAACCCTAGATTTGCAATTGAAGAGAAATTTAGCTCTTGTAAGTTTTATTCTTCTTTAATGTCAATTTCTAGCTAAATTTCTCATGTCCAACTAGTTAGTTGAAGTTGTATGCATAATTGATTGTGAGATTTGAATTATTTCTATTTGCCTTGACTAGATTGAATCTCTCCGTGCTTGATTAATTAAATTCACTTAGGATTATAATAGCTTGATCACCTATACTATTTCTAGGTTGAATTACAACTAGAATATTTAAATAGACGGTGGAATTTGAAATGGATGAATCCTTTGATTAAACTTATAAACGGTGGAATAAGGTTAATCAAAGGTGGAGAATTTAATCACAAGACCTCATGAATAGACGGTGGAATTCATGATTATTGTTTCTATTGAATGCTTTGAACTTAATTGCATGATCAACTTGACATAGAAGGTTTTCTAGGTTAATTGATTAAAAGGTTGTTAAAGACGGTGTATATTAATAACCACTTTAAGCTTGAATTTCATAAATTCACAATAGATTAGTCAAGGGAAATTGAAATAAAGATAATCAAGGATCAAAACTCATGTATGGAATGGATACGAAACTAGTTGGACGCTTTTCTCCATATTTGAATCTTTAATCGCTTTACTTGCTTTGTTTTAATTACTTAGATTTTTAGCTTACGCTCATAAAATCCCCCTTTAACTTGATAATATTATTTAAATACGAATAATCTTAGTCCCTGTGGGTTCGACCCTTGCTTCCACTATACTTAGGTCAGGAAGTTAGGTATTTCTTTGACAGTGCTTTTACCGCGACATAAAAGTGCTCGTCAAGACTCGACCGAGTCTTGGACCGAGTCCCGTCCATTCTTTTTCCGCAAAATTTCTTTTTATTTTGGGCCTCTTCTATCTATCTTGTTTTAGGGTTTGATATAAATACTTGGGGATTAAGTTTGGATAAGGAGGAGTTTATTTTTCTGCTCTCTTTTGAGAACTCTCTCAAGAAATCTGGAGTGGAGAATTGTGGATCTACACTAGACTTGTTGGAATTGGATTTTGATCTTTTGAAAAGACAATCGGTTTGTTTAACTTTGATTTAGATTTATCTTCTCTCCATATTATGTTTAGCTAATTTCTCTATTCCAAGGAAGGGTGAACGTAACCCAATGATTTAATGGTGATGTTTGATTGAATTGAGATTGGAATTATTGTTTGATTCAACCTAGGACTCTTAATGAACTAATTTACTTGAATTGGGAATCTTGTTATGATTTGACACCAAGAAGAGATAACAGTAACAACAGGTTGATTGATTCGAACACACAATTTGTTGATTCATGCTAGAGTGACTTAATTCACATGTGGAACTTAACCTATCATAGAAATTATTGATTGAGTAGTCTTAATGGAACGCGAGAGATAATGTTATTTCTATTTGATTCAATATCTAAAGATCTTAAAGGACCTAAGTAGGACTTGCTCTATGCGAGTGTGAATGCTAGTCAAGTCTAGGTACATGCATTAATTCTCTGAAAAGAGCTAATTTTGACATTGAGACAGATGGTCCTTGAAACCACATTCGAGTTGAAATCCAAAAAAATATCACCGGTAATCCACCGAAACTCATTTTATGAATCATAAACATGGAATGTTTTTCTCTATCAGTAGTTACTTCTTATTTTCGATATTAGTTAGTCCTGAATATAATTGCAACTCTTCTTCTCCTACCTTTGGCTTAGTCTACTGAATTGAGCTATAATCAATACTAAAAAGTTCTTAGAGTTCGACACCTTGATACTACAACTGAACCGTATACTTACGGTATACGAAATCAGCCTATCAAAATGGACTTGTAGAATTACATTAGTAAAAGCATGAGTGTTAAATTGGTCATTTACCCTATTTCCTTTGATCACTTAATTGATGAGTGCATGTAGAAGAACTTTATCCATCAATGGTGTCAATTGGAATGACACCTTTTCACTTGAACATTACCTTTTGAAGACATCAATATTACCCGATATATGATATATAGTCATGAAGTAAGTGAATATAAATTTAAGTTAAGACAAAGATAATAAGTTAAATAAGTAATTTACATGTAAATACAAAAGTAATTAGTCCGTCCTACAACACTTAACAACAGGGAAATCTGAATACAAATAACACAATAAGGAAAAGGTAAAACAAAATCGAGGAATTTCAAATTTTCACAAATAACCCTTTAGCAAAACATACATAAATCATTTTTGATGGTGGTAGAAATAAATAAAGTCTATCTATATTGATATGATTCCCACATTTGAGGTTCTATGCAATCGCCTTTTTCTACTCCTAACATAATATCTTCCGCATCTTGAATTATTAAATTGTCCTTAGCTTCAGGCACTCGGGATGGAACGGTTGTCCTTATGGCTCTCTATCAACCTCTAAAATTAATTTCCTATTAGATTTGTTGCTATTATGAAATTATGTAAAATGCAACAAAAATCCACAATCATGCATTGAGTATCATAGGGAAATATATTATCATTATCACCTCATACAATAGGAAACCTTTTTTAAGGACGCCGAATGCTCTCTCAATCGCATTGCGTAAAGAAGCTTGACGAAGATTAAACAACTCTTTCGGATTTATTGGGCCTTGCAACGAGTATTATTTGAAATGATAATGCTCTCCTCTATGTGGTGTAATTAATCCACTTATTAACATAAATCTAACATCAATTAGGTAATACTTGCGTAAAAAAGTAATACACTATTAGACTATGCAAAAATTAATGTTTAACGTGAACTATCGAAAGATTTTACTTGGGGGAATTATTAATTTATCATCTCTTGTTAAATTATTTTTGATAATTTTTTAATATGTAGTTCATTTTCAACCGGACAAAATATATGTGAAATGCAAGTAAAAGTTACAAGCAGTTAAAATATTTTGAGTTGGTATGTGTTTTCTAACCCTAAATCTTGTTGCATCTTGAGCAAACACATTAACTCGTATATATATTCCATCAATCGCTCCAACACAATGCTAGTACAAATGAAAATAAAACTTAATTTGAAAAATGATTTCATATTTTATGGTCACTTTAAATATGAACATTCGTGAATTTCTTAATTTACCTTAAAATTAGGATAGAACCTTCTATCGTTGAGGATTTCAAATGGGATTTAAAGGCCACTACGATGTATCAAATAGTCTTCTTGCAAAGCCAGAATTGCTCGTAGTAAATTGTGGAATTGACGACTAATTATTTCTTGGGAGCGACAAAAAAAAACAGAGATTGTATAATCCTTGAATTGGTGAGATAAAATCACTAAAAACCTAACAACTTGTTCCTCAACTGTAAAGTGGTGTGTTGGGTGAAAAAACCCTTTGTGTTTAAGGATTTAGCATAGACTTTGGTGGAGTACCTCAAGACCAAGAGAGTCCTCGAGACCATTGGTGGAGTACCTCTATGGGATTGCCTACACCCCAAACGATTAAGAGATATGTTGAAGAAGGCATCCCGTTGGTATCCGATGAAGTTGATATATATTGGAGGCAAGTCCGGTGGGAAGGTTTGGGGGCGAATGATCGATTGCCCGACAATGGGATCAATGTTTCGTACGAGAAGAAGATATTAGGGAAGTTTGGTCCAAGTTGCAAGAAGGGAAAATTCCGAACGACACTATCTTCAAGGTTGGCCCAAAGGTGGTGGAGTGTGAACACCCCTACTAGGCTTGTTTGCAAAAGCCATCGCGTGGTGAAGCCAATAAGGGAAGGCCAAGGGGGAGTGAGAGAGTAGTAATAAGAGGGGGAAGATATGGGAGGAGTACATTGACGACGAGAATAGTAAAGGCAAGGAGAAGACGATGACGAAGAGGAAGAGGGGGAGGAGAAGAAGATGGAAAAGGAGGAGGAAAAGAAGAGGAAGGGGGAGGAGAAGAAGAGGAGGAATGAGGAGAAGAGGAATGAAAGGGAGGAGGAGGAGAGGCAAAAGAGGGATGAAGAAAAGAAGAAGCAGAAGAAGAGGGAGGAGGAGAAGAAGAGGGAGGAGGAGGAGGAGAAGAAACGCACTACCGTTGCGTCACCTAAGTCGACTTATGACCTTGATTTTGATTGGGGTCATGACATGATTGACCCCTTCATGTTTGAATACATAGTCCGAGTTGAAAATTTAGAGGGTGATGGTCATTGTGGGTATCAATCACTTGTAGTGTTACTTGGTGAAGATGAAAGTAAGTACACGGAAGTGCGGTTGACTCTTTTGAGATTCATTCTACAAAATCAAAATGTGTTGGATCTGGTGTATGATGTGTTGGATCTGGTGTATGAGGAAGATGGTGGACTAGCGATGCTTGTTAGGGAAGTGAGCATGACAACATCCATGTGCCCTCGAGACGGTTTGATGGTAGTTCTGATGATGTGGTTGTTGTTTGCGACTTTGCACCAAGTGGTCGTCGTTGTGTTGAGTAGATATGGGCCGCACACATGCCTCCCATTGTGGGCCCCGCAAGGAGCTCAATCTCCTTTGACGGTATATGCCATGGCACTTGTTGGGATCCCCAACGCAGGACATTTTGTACTGATATGTTTTTTTGACCGAAAGCTCGGTTTTAATCTAAATTTGTTAGCATATTTTGATAATGTTATATTGTGTGCAGATTTGGTTAAAAAACGATGAATGTGCTATCCCCCCCCCCCCCCCGCGCCTAGACATTGGAGAATGTACAAGCAATCGAGTGTTCGTGGATGGGAAACACACCACCGCTACGATAGCCGAATACAAGACTATGTGGTTCGACGAGCGAGTTTTGGAAGAGGGCATGTATTAACTTAGGATTGTTATTATTGTTAAATATTATATTTACCTTTTTTACTACTACTTAGTATGTAAAAACGAAGTTTTTTTTTAATTAAATAGAGCGTCGTATTTTTTGGATTAAAATGGGCCCCGGAAAATCTACATAGAGAGTTGAAAGTTAGAAACAGGGGCCAATACGTGACCGAGTTTTTTCCACCCCGGACCGCGTATCTCATTGTTTGCCCTCTAATGCGGAATTGCCAAAACGCTCAAAATCTGACTTGGGCGGGTTTGGAACATGACCAATTGGGCATTCTCTCTGTTTTGGGCGGATTGGGAACCCGCTCAAATTGACGGGTTTGGAACACGCCCAAATGGCCATTCTTGCATTAAAATTTAATAATTTGTGCGGGTTATAAATCCACACAAGATGGTAAGATGTTTATGGATCTCATTTAACCTATAAATACCACCATGGTGTCCTTCAATTGTCAAAGAATCATTCCAAATGTCCCATATCTTAGTGGCAACTAACGAAACACTCATCGAGAATTCTTCAACCATTATTCAACGTGAAAGTGGACATTATCGGTTGAAGGCTTCTTGATGAGTCGATAGCTAGGGAGAATGATCTATATGTAGAGTTCAACCATCGTAAGCAATGTCTAGGAGAAAGCGTCAAACGCCACTATAAGCCATTTTCAGTTTATCACAAACTTCATATGTCACTTTCAAAGCTCATGTCTTAACTCTCAACGATTAAGGTCTTCAACCATTTATTTACTTCTCTTAGAGTTGATCTACTCACATATGTTCTGCTGGCAAAACATGGGCGGGTTGTGTGAACCTGCCCATGTTTGACTGCGTCAAGCGCCAATTTTGGTGCTTCTCTTCGATTTGGTGCAGATTTAGACTAGGTTGTGGTGCCCATGGTAGCAGTAATACAAACACTCGTATCCGGTTTGGAGCGATTTGGCGATATTTGAAACGGCGTGTTTTATTGTTATTTCAATACATGGTAAATTGCGATATTTTAAAAAGGGTTTTGTATAATTATTTACATAAATGGTAATTTACACTATTCGAATAATCAATAAATCGTCAACATAAGCATCCTTGAACATAATCGAAATCATCATAACATAAACAATCTAAACTAAATCAAAACAACAATCCAAACTATATCTAAACAACAATCCAAATTATCCAAACCAAAATAATATAACTGTCAACACAATTGTTAAGAGGGATCTACTTGACAACAAATAAATTTATAGTCAAGTCCCCACTGAGTGTAGCGAAATCAGGATCGTCCACGAGAAGCAAGATTGTGCCTAATTACTCACTAAAAAGCGAAAGAACAAACAAAACAAAGCAAAACAAGGCAAACAAACACACTGAAGAGGGTCGGTACCAACCTTGTCACGATCGATAACGGGGTGCAACTGAGGCTGAAAAACGAATTAAACAATAAGAAAAACAGAAAATCTTCAGGTCGGTACTGACCTAGGAAGGGTCGTTACCGAGGTACCTGGGATTAAAACTCAACTAACAAGTAAGGGAAAAGTCTAGGGTAAGGGTCCACCACAACATAATCATGCAGTTTCAAAACAATATGAATCATAAAAATCATGCCTTTAACATAAAGTCATCAACTTTCGTTGTATAAACAAGTAAATCAATCAACTTTCATAAATCAATTCAATTAATCTACTTATTTTGATCTAAAGTTCTCAACTTTCGTCTCAAACTTTATCTCTATTCACGTTCATAGCTTTCTCTTTCAATCAAGTCATAAACACGAATTACTTCAACTTTCATCAAAGCTTTTGCACAAAAAAGTAGAAAAATAGATCAAATTCATTCAAATCATGCTATCATATCATCATTCATGCACAACTATGTGGGTTTTTCACCCCGATCCTACAATAAGAGACCACTCACTCATGGTTGAAGAAAAAACAAACAAAGCAATTGAAAGAGGACATACTTGAATTAAACTAAAAGCTTACTTGATTTCAAACACCAACTTGTCTTAGATCACAACTTAGAACACAAGAAATATCCAACAATTCTCTTCCTTGTGCTCCAAGCAACACTTTGTCCTCCAAAACCCTAAACTTGCGATCAACTAACGTGAGAGAGATAGATAGATTGATCTAGATGTCTCAAAATTATCTAAACAATAGTATTTATACTCAAACATCTATCTAAAATGTTTTCATAAAGATAAAACCTACTAAAGATAAAAGATCTTGGAATAAAAGCATTAAAAAGCCTGAAGTCGGTCAAGCCTGGGAGCCTCCATACAGATCCCTAGAGGGTCGATATCGAGCCTGTTTTTGAACTTTTTTTCTTGTTGTTCTTCCTTCTTCACTTGGATTTTTTGGGAGTTCCTTCCATAGCTTTCTTCACTTCTTCCTCCTAGTTTGGTCCTCTCTTTTAATGTCCTTGAATGCATCCAAACCCACCTCAAAAACTACACAAAAATAAACAAATAGAATAGTTCCCATACTTTTCACAAAATATGCAAACTACACTAAAAAGACACAACATACACAAAAACACAACTAGACAAGACTAAACAACCAGAAAAACATACTAAAACAAAGCTAAAAACACGGACATCAAAATACCCCATACTTATGCTTGCGTGTCCTCAAGCAATCACTAAACCATCAACACATTTTATCTAGTAATATCCCTTATCAAAAAGCAAATTCAGCACAAGTGAAACTTAGACAAGTGACCTAAACGTCATCACACATATATAAGCAGCCAATAAGCACAAGTAATCACAATCCAACCTCACAAGGAATATGTGTTTCGCTCAACTCTCATGCGTTTAGGCTTATAAGTACAACTCTCAACTCAATCAAATATGCAAAGATTTATAGAAATTGTAACTTATATCACCAAACTCTCTACCAAAGATGTAAAAAAAGAAGTAAAATCATCAAGAGAATTTAGGCTCAATGAAAAACTTCATAGAAGCTTCCATTCAGCCGGGTTATAATGGGTCTTGATAATGACAATAAGGCGTGGAAATATTTTGGTTTTGGGGGCTATGAGTCTGGGAATCAAGATCGCTAAACTTCTCAGCATAACTCACCAAAAACATCAAAAGAATATACTAAACTTACTAAAACTTTAAGCACACTCTCACTTTCATCAACCTTTTAAATCCAACCTAGAAAGTCTCATAAACACATATAAAAGAATTCTTGGCTTTTTTCTTTATTTTTCTTACACTTATTCACTTTTCTTCCCCCTCTTTCTGAATTTTTCTTCTGAATTTCTGATTTTTTTTCTCTGTTGGGAGAAGGTCGATACCGACCCTACTAAGGTCGATAATGAGGCTGCATCTTTCTTTCTTTTGCTCACTTGTGCATTCTTTTGCAAGCCAAAAATCCTTTTTTACAACTTCTTTGAACAATGACACTTCCAGTCTACCCATCCCATCCCTTCTTTTTGAACTAACACACAAACTCAACAAAACCAATTTCAACCAACTAAGTCCTAATCCGCGGATAGGGCCAAGCTTATATCCGATAGGAATTCATTTTGTGGAGCTACAAATAAGAGGTTTAAAGGCTCGAAAGATTGGATTCAAAAAGAAGGATAATGCAAGGGTGGATAAGGATTAATATGGCTTATGAAAAATAAGTTCTCTATCATCTAATCTTTCAAGTAATGAACTAAAATTTTTATATAGGCTTTGAGAAATAGATAACCATCACAATCTCAAGAGATAATACACACATAAGAGAGTAAATCACACAAGAAACTCAAGGCTAAATATGCTCACAAGTTAATTTGTTGGATTGCAATTAACTCATACCTAGAAGTCATATGTCAAGGGATTTACATGATCATGCAAGTAATTACCATCATAGAACCATAGGACAAGGGTACCATCAATACTAAAAATCTTTTTGGGATTTTTCAAATGTTATTAAATTTGTTTTCATTTTTTTAAGGAAAGAAAGGAACTAAAACCAACTTGAACCAACACAAGATACTAAAGCAAGTCATGGAAAACACACAAACATATGCAAGACACATAAACACACATAAGAGTTTTCTTTTCCCTCCCTACCCCATACTTAAAGCTAACAATGTCCCCATTGTAAGAATAAAACAAGGTAAAAGTAAAGATAGGGAAAGAAATGAACTAACAAGATCAATTTTGAAGCGGCTGGAAAACATCCTTGGAACATTGTTTGAAATAGAAGGGGAATCATTGATAATCTGGTGGAGATGGAGGAGGAGAGTGTTTCTCCATCGCAGTCATGAACTGACAACACTCATCAGATTGCGCCCATTGATCCTCATTCATATACCAGCGTTGCTCATCTATCCTCCTTTATTGAGTAAAATACTCCTGAAACTGAGGCTGATGATCATAAAGCCTGAGTTGACCGGTTTGAAGCATCTCCATTCGGTGCACAAGATCATCGACCCATGGAGGTGGAGCGGAGTTGGAGCTCGAGCTAGCCTCACTCGGATGGGGGACTCTGTAGCCTGGATAATGTGTTGTAGAAGCCCCGAAACCAGCCGCATACCCCTCATTATCATGCTGAAAATGACTATACTGGGGGTCAGTAACGATCTTTTAAGGGTCGGTAACGGGGTTGTAAAGAGTGATACCAAGTTCCGTTGGCTCGGTAACATGTCCATCCATGTGTGCCACACCCTCGGTACCGAACCCATATGGTTCGTTACCGACCTCAGCATCCGACATCTCTTCATCTTTTTAAAACCAGGACTCTTTCCTCCTTAATGACAACTCTACGTCGGGACCTAAAGAGAAAGGATAGGGCCGAGAAGTCCACGCCGAGTACCAATTTGGAAGGTACAAGATTCAAGCTTCTCCGGGGTTACCTCAACTTCTTGTCCTTCAACCGTTGTTGTGAGCACTCCACCAATTTTCTTAAGAATACCCGACGATGTACAATAGGTGGAATCTAGAAGCTGAGGCGGAATACCCATGGTGAGGCAAGAAAGATCAATCTTGCATGCTTGACCAAGTCGGGTGACCATGCCCCCAATGTAGACTTCCTCTCTCTTCGTCCCAACTGTTGCCATATGCCGTAGCCATTCATAGCCCAAATTCATAGATGGGGGCTCCTTGAACAACATTGTACAGAGGCACCACACCTCCTTCCTTGTCGCTATGAAGCTCAAGTACGAAATCTTGTGGGGGCTAGGCTTCCTTGCCCTCTTGCTTGACCTCTTGTTTGAGCGGCTTGAATTGGCCATTTGATCCTACACATTCGAAAATTTTCAAGATAATGCTCCACACAAAACATGAGAACCTAATAACCCCATACTTGAATTGAAAACTCATGATAAAAATCACTCAATTTCACATAATTACATGCGATATACATAGAAGAACAAAGCTATTATACGTAATCAATCAAAAAGTTATTAATTAAGCATGAAAGAGCCTAGATAATTGATACATGACTGCCTCGGAATCCTCCTTAGAAATCTCGTAGTTAACCCACAAAGTCCCGATCTTGCCTTGTAACGGTCAATTCAACCTTAATTTGCTATCAATGTGAGAAACTTATTGATCAAGTAAACAAAACTGAATTGAATGATTGAATGAATGAACCAATCAGAATTCTAGAATGAATCAACTTGATAGCTCAAACGGATTGGCTCTAACGCTAAATCCGAATGATTAACTAGTTTGATCTTTAATAATCAAAACTAGAACAATCTAATTGATTTAAACCACAATTCAGATTTATGAACACTAGAGAGAGATTGAGATCGTGAGATGATGATGATGGAGATCACATATTGTAAGCATAACGCACGTGTGATTTTTGTGGCCCAAGAGATAGATTAAACCAATTGGGTTTAATCTCTCTAAAGCTGATTTTCCATTAATGAAATTGCAAAGTATAAATAGTAGAACACAAGAGTCTTCCTTGGAGAGCAAGGCATACATGTCTCGGCCCTAATAGATTGATTAGGCCCCATGTCTTTCTTCCCAAGATATAATAAAATAAAGTAGATGCAACTAACAAGATCCCCTTTAATTAAATAAATCAAATAAAGATTTATGTGACTTATTTAATTAAGGAAACTAACATAACAAACTATAAAAGATAACAAAAGATAGGAGAGAGAATAATCAACCACTAACATAAGCCTATTGGTCGAAATTTTCATTATTAAAGTATAAAAATGTCAATAAATAAAATATATAAAGATAGAAATTTAAATTAAAGATAAGATTTCCGTATGACTTGAACAGCTCTTAATAAAACCCATTTTTCGGCCCTTTGCTGTTCGATTCTGAATTTGATGTAAACTACAAATTTGTAGAACTTTTAATTATCTTTCCAACGCATATTTAACGGACTTGAGAAAAGTTTCTAGCCCAAGTTAGGACCAGTTTACTGAGCATTGTTTTTAATTTGACGGGTCTCTTAACTTTTCGAACTTTCAAAACTTGATTCTCTTTAGTGGAGGCCTTGAACGCCATCAATGGTTATTTTGAAGGGATAATATGAAATTCATGAACAACTCTTTGAACTTGAACGCTCGAGACCTTGGCAAAGGTCTTGTTCTTGGCCTCCTAAACACCTTCTTTGCAAGCGTCTTCTTCATGGTCCTTTGATCGCTATCATTCTCCCCCACTTGACCTCGAATCGTCCTCGATTCAATGTTACATGTAAGGTTAAGGGAAGAAATATCTTGAAATGCCGGAGATACTAAAGGTACCATGGTTAGTAAAGAAGGTTTTGGAGCAAACATAGTTGGTGGAAGACTTTGAAACATCTCTTGGACATTAAGGCTCTCCTTGATTAAAACTCCATTTGAAACATTAACTTCTTCCTCCATGCTCACATCTTGCATGTTTTCCTCAGCTGGAACCTCCTTTAAACTTTCATCCACAATATGGAATTGAGGATCACATGGGAGGTCACTTGATTCTTTAGAGGTCTCTTGGCTATGTGGGGCGGTAACTCTCTCTTCTTGAATGTATATTCTTGGTTTTGGTGAGTTAGAAACTCCCATTTCCTGCAAAAATGATTTAGTCTCTAAGACATTGGAAGAAGAGTTAGAATTGTACCTCATTTGACTAGAATTAGCCAAAGCCTCCTTAGTCAAGTCTAATGACTTGTACTTGTGATTCAAGGATCGAATTGGAGCTCTCTTTTGGCAAGCAGGAGCAAAAGCTTCTTTATAACGTCTATGCAACTCTTCATCAATTGTAACATAGATCTTTCGCATTACAAACTTTATTTGATCCCATGTTGTAATTGGAATCAAGCCTTGACGTCTTCTAGATTGACATATCCATAACCAACAGGAACGGGCAGAACTAACAAGGTAGTTAGTCACCCATGGAAGGATATCCCATTCATCATAACCATAGTAGTCAAGGTAGTAATCAACAGCTCGCTCCCATGTTAAATAATCATCCGGTCCATACTCTCTTGAAAAAGGCTTAATCTTTGGAGGTCTTTGTACCCTTGGAGTTGGTGGAATATCATTAAAGGGATCACACCAATACATCTTAATCCTGAAAACAAAGCAATAAAACGACAGAGTAGTTTTCCAAAAGCAAAACACAACAAGCAATACCACACCTTAATCAAGCCAAAACTTGCCTCAAAGCAATCCAATCAACTAATTCAATTTTTGGGTTGAAATGAGGGAGTAAAGGTGAAGATATGGTGTAGATATGGTATACTAATGATAAATAAAGGAAATATGCAGTTCAAGCAAATAGCGAGTATGCAATAAGACAAGCAATGCAAGATATCCCTTTATAAGCTTTTAAACCCATGCAATCTCTCAATTGACTATATGCATGTTAATAAAGCCAAATTTAAGCATGCAAAGACAAAAAAATATGGTAGGCTAAAGTGACTTTTATTTCGTCACTACTTTTTCTTCAAAGTGATTTTACTTAGCTACTTTTCTAGCAAGCAATCACTAGGGGTGAAAGTGGCTTGAAACTAGCTGGGGAGATCACTTCTTTTTCTGATTTTTTTTTGACTTTATGCACAATCTACTCTTGTGTTAGAATGAAGAAACAAGCAAAGAAATGCAACAATTGAATGCAAAGAGCAATAGGAAGAAACGAAATCTTAACTGCTTTTTTTTTAACTAAGTGACTTTAAACTACCAATGACACCAACTAGAAGCCAAATTAACAAAGAAGAAATAGGGTTGATCGAATTTGATAGGATGCAATAGCAAAAATCACAAATATCAACAAGCAATATGAATCTCTATTAATCATGCAATATGAAATAAAAACTCATAAAAATTGTAGGAAAGCATTTGCTAATCTATATTGCAACTAAACTCAACCAATTCAGCCAATAAACATGCAAAAATCCCTTAAAATCTCCTAGGTAGTTAATTGCTTGGGGGCATGTAAACACAAGGGAGATTAGGGTTTAGGAGGTCTCGACTGAAATTAGGGTTTTGGGTTAGGGTTTCGGGTTTGGCTCTAGGGTTTGGAGGGTTAGAGAAGGTTTGGGTTTCGGTTTAGGGTTACCGAATTTAAGGTTAGGGTTTGTGTAGGGTTTTTCTCGAAAGTAGGGTTATGATTTCAAGAATGGGGGTGGCGATCTAGGTTTTAGGGTTGTCCGATGGAGGTGGGGTTGGATTCGAACGGTGGTGGTGAGTGGTGCGGTGTACGAGTGCAACACGAGGTATGGTGGTCCGGCGGTGGTTCTGGTGGAGGGTGGCGAAAATATGGTGGTTGTTGGGTGAAAAATTCAGCCTTGGTCTCAAAAATTGCAACTTTGTTTAAAGGTGAAAGCTTTGGGATCAAAAACTGAATCAAATTGACTAGAAAGCAAATTAAGGAAAGAAACAATTACTTGACAAGACTCTGGAATATGATACCACTTTATACGTGACTACCTCGGAATCCTCCTTAGAAATCTCGTAGTTAACCCACAAAGTCCCGATCTTGCCTTGTAACGATCAATCCAACCTGAATTTGCTATCAATGTGAGAAACTTATTGATGAAGTAAACAAAACTGAATTGAATGATTGAATGAATGAACCGATCAGAATTCTAGAATGAATCAACTTGATAGTTCAAACGGATTGGCTCTAACGCTAAATCTGAATGATTAACTAGTCTGATCTTTAATAATCAAAACTAGGAAAATTCTAATTGATTTAAACCACAATTTAGATTTATGAATACTAGAGAGAGATCGAGATCATGAAATGATGATGATGGAGATCGCAGATTGCAAGCATAACACACGTGTGATTTTTCTGGCCCAAGAGGTAGATTAAACCAATTGGGTTTAATCTCTCTCAAGCTCATTTTTCATTAATGAAATTGCAAAGTAAAAAAAGTGGAATACAAGAGTCTTCCTTGGAGAGCAAGGCATACATGTGGCTGACCCTAATAGATATATTAGGCCCCATGTCTTGCTTCTCAAGATATAATTAAATAAAGTAGATGCAACTAACTAGATCCACTTTAATTAAATAAATCAAATAAAGATTTATCTGAATTATTTAATTAGGAAAACTAACCTAACAAACTATCAAAGATAACAAAAGATAGGAGAGAGAATAATCAACCACTAACATAAGCCTATTGGTTGAAATTCTCATTATGAAACCATAAAAACGTCCATAAATAAAATAAATAAAGATAGAAATTTACACTAAAGATGAAGCCGTAATACTTGAAAAGCTCTCAGTAAAACCCATTGTTCGGCCTTTTAATGTTTGATTTTGAATTTGATGTAAACTACAAAGTTGTAGAACTTTTAATTATCTTTCCAACGCATACTTAACGGACTTGAGATGAATTTTCTAGCCCAAGTTATGACCAGTTTACTGAGCACTGTTTTTAATTTGACGGGTCTCTTAACTTTCGAACTTTCAAAACTTGATTCTCTTCCGTGGAGGCCTTGAACACCATGGATGGATATTTTGAAGAGATAATATCAAATCCATGAAGACCTCTTTAAACTTGAACGCCCGAGACCTTCGGAAAGGTCTTGTTCCTGGCCTCCTAAACACCTTCTTTGCAAGCGTCTTCTTCATGGTCCTTTGATCGCTATCAATAATCATCAAAAAGCACGCAAAAATCTAGGATCAATCATTCTGTAGGGGTCGGTACCGACCCTATGGGGGTCGATATCAACCCTACGCATGTCTTCAAAAATCAATTCAAGTCGAAATTTCCGACTTTGAACCATCAATCATCCTCCAATTGCATCAATTTAGCAAGTATCAATATCAATTCAAGGTAATCCAACCACCATGAACCCCATACTTACCCAAGATCATGTCAAAATCATTCCAAAATAGCCAAAAACATGATGTATACTAGAAAACTCAAGAACAATCAAATTCATGCTTAAAATTCAAAACTAATTCAATCCTAAACATGGAAAGCTTCATTCATCAATAATCAACACTAAATCAAGGCAAAGAGGCAAGAATTTTATGCTCAAAAAATTTCAACCTAGATCTAGATAGATATGTAAACTCAAGAAATCCATAATAGAAGATGAAGGTTGAGAAATCATACCGTAGATCCGAGATTAGAATGAAAAATAGAAGAATTTTCGGATTGGTAATGAGGGAGTTTGGTTCAATAACGAACAAGGAGATTTATTTGGCCATCAAGCTTGGATGACCAATCCTTCCTAGAGCGGGAGACCGACTTCTCCAAAATGCTCTTGATTTGCCGATTTGACACCCCTACTTGGCATCTACTTTGAGGATGGTAGGGTGTTGCAGATACCCCATACTTGGCCAAAAGAGCTTCAAAGCTCCTCTCTATAAATTGAGATCCACCATCACTAATCAGAACGCGTGGTACTCCAAACCTAAGAAAGATGTTAGTTTTCATAAATTTGGCCATAATTTTAGCATCATTGTTTCTTGTAGCGATGACTTCCATCCATTTAGAGACATAGTCAACTATCACTAGGATGTATTTATAGAGGGCCGATGATGGGAAGCGTCCCATGAAGTCTATGCCCCAAATGTCGAAAAGCTCAACCTATAAGATTCTAGTGAGCGGGTTCTCATGTCTCAAAGTGATATTCCCGAAGTGTTGGCATTCATCACAAGACGTCAAGAATTCCTGTATGTCTTTGAAAAGTGTTGGTCAATAGAAACCACTTTGAAGAATCTTCGTTGTAGTCTTGAATCCTTTTCCATGGCCACCTGTAGGGAGAGTGTGACAATGACGGATCATAATCTCTATCTCCTTCTCTGGTACACAACGTCGGAAAATATGATCACTTCCTTGTTTGAACAAATAAGGATCATCACAATAATATTGCTTGATGTCATGGAGAAACTTCTTCTTCTTTTGTGGGGTTAGGCCCTCGACAATTACGCCTCGTACAATGTAGTTACCAAAATCGGCAAACCAAGGAGTTTTTGACCCACTAATAACATAAATAGAATGAAGAGAAGTAGAAGAAGGATATAAGAAAGGATTTGAATTGATAAGAATTGAATTAGGTTGAGAATACTTACCTGGATGGGTCGTTATTGGACCAGGTAGGGTCGTTACCGACCCTACTACTTCATTGTTCACATCGGTAACGATCTCCTCTGCCTCGATAACGAGTTGTCCTACCTCGGAATCAAGCTCTCCTACTTCGGTACTGGTGTTTCTAGTGTGCTCCAACCTCGGAAAAGGGTCGATATCAACCCCTATAGGGTCGGTAGACCCTTTATTGTTGCATTTTGCACCCTCGTTCAACATGAGGTGCTCGGAAAAGGGCATGGAGTCATTGAATGGCACGGTGTTGCTGGATTCGGTGATGTGTTCGATTGGCAACCTAGATAAATGATCGACTACTAAGTTTTTTCTTTTTTCGTGGCTTTGATTTCATGCTCAAATTCCTATAACAAGAGCATCCAACAAAGTAGCCTAGGGTTGACATCCTTCTTAGCCATTAACTATCTAACGACCTCATGGTTAGTATAAACAATCACTTTAAAACCAACAAGATAGGAACGAAATTTCTCAAAAGCAAATACCACAGCAAAGAATTCTTTCTCCGTTGTGGTATACTTACTCTACGCCTCATCAAGCGTCTTACTTGCATAATGGATGGCGTGGAGCTTCTTATCTTTCTGTTGCTCTAGTACTGTGCCAACAACATAAACGTTGGCATCATACATATTCTCGAAGGGAAGTGTCCAGTCTGGGGACTGTATGATAGGAGCGGAAATTAGGGCTTCTCTTAACATGTGAAAACCTTCAAGACATTCTAGAGATAGCTCAAACACTACATCTTTCAAAAGTAGGTTAGTCAAGGGTTTAGCTATCTTAGAAAAATCCTGAATACAACGTCTTTAGAAGCCAGCATGCCCTAAAAAACTCCTAACGTCTTTAATAGAAGAAGGGGGAGGTAGTTATTCAAAAAGCTCAATTTTGACTTTGTCTACCTCTATCCCTCTCTTAGACACGAGATGTCCTAGCACAATCCCCTCTTGGACTAGGAAATGGCATTTTCCCCAATTTAGAAGAAGGTTGGTTTCTTCACATCTTTTAAGCACACGAGTAAGGTTAACAAGACACGCATCAAATGATGAACCATAAACAAAGAAATCATCCATAAAAACCTCTACTATATCATCTATCATGTTATAGAAGATAGCCATCATGCATCTTTAAAAAGTGCAGGGGAATTGCAAAGCCCAAACGGTATTCTTCTGTATGCAAAAGTCCCATAGGGACATGTAAAAGTTGTTTTCTCTTTGTCATCAAGATGAATAGGAATCTGCCAAAAACCGCTATAGCCATAGAAATAACAAAAAAAATCATGTCGGGCTAAATGTTCTAGGACTTGATCAATAAAAGGAAGTCGAAAATGATCTTTTATTGTAGCACTTTTTAACTTCTTGTAATATCAATACACATCCTCCAACAAGTTGTGGTCCTAGTGGGGATTAGTTCTCCCTTTTCATTATCAATAATTGTCATGCCACCCTTTTTAGGGACTACATGGACCGGACTAACCCATCGGGTGTCCGATATAGGAAAAACTATCCCTGCATCAAGTAGTTTTAAGATTTCCTTTTTGACTACATCTTTCATGTTAGGATTCATTCTACGTTGATGCTCTATGGTGGGTTTGTGATTATCCTCCATGTAGATCATATGCATGCATAATAAGGGTGGTATGCTACTTATGTCATCAAGGGAAAATCCAATGGATTTTCTATGGGTCCTAAGTACAGTAAACAATTTATCTACTTCGTCATCATGTAATTGAGAATTAATGATAACAGGGAACGTAGAGTTAGGACCAAGAAATACATACCTGAGGGAGTCTAGAAGTGGCTTGAGTGTTGGAGTAGGCTCAGCCAGAAACAGAATAGGCTCTCCATGCTCTGTCTTCAAGAATTCCTCAAGGTAATCAAACGTTAGAAGCTCTTCGTCATCAGCTAGAAGGGTCGGTACCGAACCAATAGAGGTCAGTATCGTGTGTGTTGTACCTTCCAGTTGGGTCGTTATCAACTTGAAGAGGGTCGGTAACGACGCTTTAGATTCTGATATCTAGCTAGTACACTCTGTTTACTCCACGACTATCGACCTGTGGGGGTCGGTAACGATATTGTGGGGTTGAATTCTGCCCATCTTCTGCTCGGAAATGCCTCAAAAGCCAGCAGCCTCTCGATCGGGTCCCCACATTTGATGTAGTCAATGTGGGTGTAGAGCATCTTGACCTCAACTGTGTTGGTCTCCTTCATAGTGGGGTTAAAACGGAATTCCACAACCTCATCCCCGATCTCAAAAGTTAGGAGTCCTCTCCTAACATCGATTATGGCATCTGTTGTGGCTAAGAATGGCCTACCAAGAATGATAGGCACCACTGGGTCTTTGGGCATCTCCATCACAATAAAATCATTCAGCACAAAACTAACCCACTTGCACTGGGAAATAATAAACTACTCCTATAGTCTTGACATATGATCCATTTGGCATGTACAACTTCATATTAACAAGTTCCAGCGGTCCCATGTTTGCTTTTGACCAAATAGAGAGTAGTAGGAGACTTACGCTGGCACCTAAATCACATAAAGTTTTGAAACGATAAGCTCCAATACGAATAGTTATGGCGAACTTACCTGGGTCGCCTAGCTTCTCGAGGAGTTCCAAGGATCGGACCTCATTTGTCAACTCGGATATAGACCTCTTCCTGTTGAATATTTCTTTCAATTTTTTTATATAAGCCAACATTTCGCTTAGGGCTTCAACGAATGGTATGGAATTATTTAAGTCCAAAAGAAGATTAACAAAATGCCTAAACTTCCCTTCTATAGAGTCCTTGGACTTCTTAGAGGGGAGGGGAAGAGTCTTTGCTAGACTGGGAACCAACACGGGTTTGAGTTGTGGTGTTACTGAATCGATAAGAGGGTTGGTCGGTGCTGGAGAAGGGTCGGTACCAACCCTTGAGGGTCGTTATGGACCTCGTTAATGAGAGGAGGAGTCGGTTTTGAAGACTCACCTAGGCTGGTAGGGTTGTTATCGACCTTGGGTGGGTCGATAACAGCTTGTTGAGCTTTAGTATCGACCCAGTTGGGGTCGGTAACGGGCATGCCTGGGCTTTCATCTTCCTCTTTGTGCTCATTTTCCTTCGTCTCAGTAGGATCCGGCAACTTCTTTCCCCTCCTTAGGTTTGAGGCTGCAATTTGGCCTCTAGGGTTTTCCTCGGGGTGGCCAGGTAGTTGCCCTTGAGCTCTTGGAATCTGTGCAGCAAGGTTTCCCAGTTGGGAGTCAACGCTCTTTCTTCGAGATCTCTAACTCACTACACCGTTTTATTTGATTTTTAAGGTTGGCTTGGACTCTATTGATTTTGTTTTTCAAATCTTTTTTCACTCCATTGATTCCTTCATGATGTCCATGCACCCAGGATGGTGGCTCTTGAAAGCCAGGAGGTTAGTAAGGTGCGGGCTTTGTCTCTTGTGGTGGGGTGCTTGGCCTTGACCTTGATTGTAACTTCCCTAAACCGGATAGTTATCGTTCATGTCATATTGTAAGGCGTGTTTCTGCATTGACCTCTCATATAATGTGCATCAGCATATGTCTCAACGACTTTAACATGCTCAATGTTAGGGCAAGCAAAAGTACTATTGGCTTGAGATCAACATTCTTGAAAAGGTTTTATGGAAACTTAACTGTTTCTTAAGTCGATTGATCTCATCTTGCATGAATTGGACTTTAACATCTGGATCAATATTAGTTTCTGGATTGTAGAGCCTCTTTTGAGATTGGGGCGTCTGTTGTGTCCCATACATGGCATCATCATTGGTGAGTTTGTCAAGCAACGCCCATGCATCTTCGGGATCTATCTTAATTAAACTACAATCGGTGTGCAAATTGATGTAATTCTTCGTTTCAATGTTAATTCCTTGGAAAAAGATCTTTTGGATTACATATTGTGGTTGCCCAGGGTAAATCATTGTCTAAGCATCTCCTTGAATCTCTCACATGTCTCCACAAAGGTCTCATTCGGCAGCTGGTGGAAGGAGGTCATGAATAATTCATGCAAATCCTTCCATGTCCTTATTGACCTTTGAGGTAGGCTCTCTAATCAGCTCAAGGCCTTTCATGTAAGGGACCACTTAAAAGCTTTCAACAAAACATATTCCAAAGAGACACCGTCAGAAGAAATAGTGTCACATAAATCAATAAAATTTCTAATATGCTCTTTTGGGCACTCAGTGGGTTTCCCTTCAAACTGAGCCCTTTTGATCAAGGATATAATTGAGATTTGATCTCAAATGCTTTACCTATCTCAGGAAGCGCAATTGCTAACTCTAGCACCCTCATTTCTGGGTGCATGTACTGCTTAGCGTTCTGAAGGAAGGCGTTCAACTACTCTTGTAGATGAGCAGCATTCTCTTGTTCATGTGCAGCTAGAGAAACAACATTGTCTCTTTCAGCTTGGAGCCTCTCCATCTGAGCTCGGAGGTCGGCTATCTGTTGTTCATTAGTCGTCATTGCTTGGTTCTCTCTCCTTCTGTGATGAAGAGTACACTCGGGCTCATTACAGTATAAAGGAGTTTCAAATGCAAGTTTGCATCCTGCGGTTGCATAAAACCTGAAAAGACAAACAAAAAGAAACAAATTAGAAACAGAAACAGGGTCGGGCTATTCCCAAGCCCTTAAAGCAACTAAACACATCGCTATCGCATTCCGACAACGGCGCCAATTTTTTGAGAGGGATTTAGTTGACAACAAATAAATTTGTAGTCAAGACCTCGCTGAGTATACCAAAGACAGGATCGTCCATAGGAAGCGAGGTTGTGTCTAATTACTCACTAAAAAGCAAAAGAACAAACAAAACAAAGCAAAACAAGGCAAACAAACACACTGAAGAGGTTTAGTACCGACCTAGGAAGGGTCGTTACCGAGGTACCTGGGATTGAAGCTCAACTAACAAGTAAGGGAAAAATCTAGGGTAAGGGTCCATCACAACATAATCATGCAATTTCAAACAATATGAATCATAAAAATCATGCCTTTAACATATAGTCATCAACTTTCGTTGAATAAACAAGCAAATCAATCAACTTTCATAAATCAATTAACTTAATCTCCTTATTTTGATCTAAAGTTCTCAACTTTTGTCTTAAAATTTATCTCTATTAAAGTTCATAACTTTCCCTTTCAATCAAGTCATAAACCCGAAATACTTCAACTTTCATCAAAGCTTTTGCATAAACAAGTAGAAAAATAGATAAAAGGCATTCAAATCATGCTATCATATCATCATTCATGCACAACTATATTGGGTTTTCACCCCAATCGTAAAATAAGAGATTACTCACTCATGGTTGAAGAGAAACAAACAAAGCAATTAAAAGAGAGCATACTTGAATTAAACTAAAAGCTTACCTGAGTCCAAACACCAACTTGTCTTTGATCACAACTAAGAACACAAGAAATCTCCAAAAATTCTCTTCCTTGTGATCCAAGCAACAGTTTGTCCTCCAAAACCCTAAACTTGCGTCCAACTAATGTGACAGAGAGATATATTGATCTAGATGTCTCAAACTTATCTAAACAAGAGTATTTATACTAAAACATCTATCTAAAAAGTTTTCATAAAGATAAAACCTACTAAGATAAAAGAACATGGAATAAAAGTATTAAAAAGCCAAAAGTCGGTCACGCTTGGGAGCCTCGATATCAACGCCTAGAGGGTCGATATCGAGATTGGTTTTGAACTTGTTTTCTTGTTGTTCTTCCTTTTTCACTTGGATTTTTTGGGAGTTCCTTCAATAGCTTTATTCACTTCTTACTCCTAGCTTGGTCCTCTCTTTTAATGTCCTTGAATGCATCCAAACCCACCTCAAACCCTACACAAAAACACACAAATACAGTAGTTCTCATACTTTTATCAAAATATGCAAACTATACTAAAAAGACACAAAACACACACAAAAACACAACTAAACAAGACTAAACAACCTAGAAAAACATAATAAACAAAGCTAAAAACACGGACATCAACAATCAATCCGCCCAATCTGGGACGATGGTCGGGTCGGCCTCGTTCCGAACCTCGTTCCAAAATGGATGGGACACGATCACTGCTCTCGGCTGACCACGATCACTACGGGGGCCTCTTTGTTGCCCGACTCAAAAGGGGAGCAACCGGTGTATCGTCCAGCCCACAGAGACCGGACAAGGAATGTATATCAATCTGACCACGCCCCTCCTTGACCGAAAGCACGTGTGTCTTGATCAACTGGAAACGCTGCAATATAAAACGACATATGCAATTAGACGTAATATAAACACAATTCAAAAGTAATCTTAGATAATTAAACACACTCACCATGTGAAAATCGACAGTCGGAAGAGGGGCTCGAACGATGCACGGCTGAATAGGCGTGCTCGGACAAACATACAGATGCAATATCTGTATGAACCAATGCAGGTATTAGTCGTCGACGTCCCACAACAGCACGTGGCGATGTGAGGATGAATGGACAAATGTGGTCCATAACGCTACCCCAACTATAGTACTCGTTGTCGAATTGGAGGAAGTATTGTGGCCGACCCTTAACCGACCATCGGCGATGAGAGACACGTGATACGATGACGTCCAAAGGTCGAATCTGAACTCACCCCCACTATCGGATGGTGCCCCGATACCTTGACATCGGATACTGGACATCTAGGGGAACCCGAGGATAGGGGGTCCAAAAAACCTGAAATATAAATAAATGACGTTGGGAAATGTAAATTAAAAATAACGATTCATTAGAAAAATATAAGAACGGATACGTACATCCTCCGGGTTGTAGAGTCGAGGATGCGCCGATAATAGATTGACGTATGGTATGTTTGTAACCGTGTGTGATCGACTAGATAACGATGGGCTCTCCTCTCATCCTTCTTTACTCCGGGCAACGAATTCAGGTTGCCAGGGAAATAGACGAAATACATCCATATGCACATCAATGGGACCTTGAAAAACATAAAATCAGCTCTCCTTACAACGATTTCGACAAAGACATTTTCAATCAAAATAACCAATACCTGGAGAAGATATGTGCAACCCGCCAACTAAGCCACCCCAGCCCGTCAAGCCTCCCCAAGATTGCGGTAGAGAAATGCCAATGTGCCAGTGCCCCATGCAGTCTCGACAACCGACCCTAGTCCTCAAACAACAATAACATATTAACGTCTACACTGTTCGTGGATTTGTCCACGAACAAGAAGGTGGACAAGTAATTTCACTGAAGACCGGCAGTTATGCACTCTGGCCGGTCGTCGTAAGCCATCATCAAAAGTAAATGATTGAAGAAATTGCGACCGTGTAGATGGCCCTTCCTACGGTCGTTGAGGAAGTCACGCTCCCTAGGTAACAAATAGTCGTTCGTTCTGCTAAACATGTACTCAACCAAATTAGTGCACTTAGGAGAGGAGAACATGTGAGCTACCTTCTGTCGCCCCTCAATCGGCAAACCGAGGATGATGGCACCATTGTGGAGTGTAATTGTTATCTCGCCCCACGAAAAATGAAAGATGTTGGTCTCTGGATGCCAACACTCGACAAAAGCAGAAATGAGGCCATGGTTGATGATGCCGAAATCAAAGTCCAATAGCTGTGTCATGTCGGTTTGTCGAATGATCGATAACCACGAACCCTCTGCAGCATCAACGTCAGCCGATAGAATGTGAGTCCTCCATCTGGCAAACTCCCTTTGTCTGCTCTAACACGTAATACGCCTAACAGGTCTGCCCATGTCGTTCCTAAATGGGCCCTATGACCTCCAAATCATGTCGGCAATGTGTCCTTGTAAATCCTGTAATACATATCGTCGAGCCAATACGGTGTCTGCTCAAGCAAGTCGGCCAGTGGAGGATGGACCTCTGTCCCCCCAACAGAATCTACAACCACCTCATCCAAATGAGTTTGAGTCGGGTCGGAGAGCAAAGTATCAGACTACGAAAGGTCGGACTGGGGCGGATGCGAGAATGACGATGACGGCTCGTTCGGAGCCTATGCCGTCCAATAAGAATCCCGATAAGCCTCTACCGTCCCAATAGAATCAAACATCATATCCGCGAACTAAGTCGGTGGGGGTTCATCACGGAGAGGTTGATCCTCTTCCATCACCACAGAATCAGGACGAGCATCCGACTTAGAGGTCGATTCCTCCTATCACCTCTTGCAACCCGAAGTTGTAACTACATGAACTTCGATGCGTCTACCATCAGCTGTAGAATGTCAAATTTGTTCTACTGCATCTTATTATTTAATATATTTTTAATTATTTAATAATTTTGCCTCATTTTTTTTATTTCACTCAAACTAATCCTAATTTTTATTCTTTCTAATTAAGATTGTTACGACATAAAAATAAAATTTCTAATCAAATAAATATATTCTTTATATGTTACAATTTCTAATTTCTATCATACAATTTTTCACTACAATATAATTTCTAATCTAAATAATATATTATTTCCAAGGTACGATTTTTAAATAAAATATATGCATTTCATATTATATAACTTCTAATCTAATATGCATTTCATATATATTTCGCTAAATAAAATATATTTACCATGATTTCAATAAATACTAAATAAACTATCAATATAAATCTATATACAATATATAATCAAAATATATTTTAAAAAATACCTCATCAGTCAGTCTCCTCTAACGCATTGGACAACCCGGATCTGCATCCTCCACCGCCATCGACCCTATCGGGCCCACTCCCACCTCCATCTCCACCATCGGTGCCACATCTCCGACCACCGCTGACGCCACCTCTGCCCCTACCGTTGCCACCGTTGTCCCTTCGCCCCCATCAAAATCTTGGGCGGATCTGGAGTCCATAGGAGCTACCGCCTTCCCATCACCTGCTTGCGCTACCGTCGTCCCATCGCCCGCTTGCGCGGTTCTAAACTTCGCCGATGATTGGGTGGCTTCGAAATCCGTTGGCGCCACCGCTTGGGTGGGTCTACAATCCGAGGACAGCAACCCACCGCCACCAACGCCCGTCTCCGCCGCTTCTTCCACCGTCGTCCCTTTCGCACTCGGAATCTCCATTTTTGCATCTCAGAATTGCTTATTTCACTCGTAGGAAGGCGAATAAGGAAGATAAATGAGGGCGAGAAATGAGGGAGACGAAGCATCGGCAGCGCATTAATAAGGATTTTGTGCGGGTTTCAAACTAGCACACGGATCCGGTGATTTCCACCCAAATTTTGAATAGATGAAGAACCTAACTTAACCAAACTCAATAGAGCGGTAAGTAAGGGTCGATCCCACAGAAACTCGTGTATTTATGTTCTTACTTGCGTGTTAAGTAATAGAAATATGGGGTTTTTTGGAATGAGCCTACTGATAGCATGCATTTAGGTGTTAGTTTTAGTACATATTTATGTTTAAATATTAGGTAGTTGCATGTGTTTTGTTTAGTTTTTGTAGTTTTTGCATTTCGGTGTCTACTCTTGTCTTTTTGTGTTTTTAGGATGTTTTGAGGAGCAAGGATTGGTTAAGTTGAAGGATACAAAATTGGAGATATTCAAGTGTATTTTCCAAGGATATTAAATCCACTTTTAATGATCATTAAGGCCGAAGAAGTTGTGGAAAAAAACGCTTGAATTCGGGCTATCCATTGAAGTTGTTGTTTCAACACCACTTTCTTGCGATGCTTCATTTAGGAGATAAAATGGTGGGATGAAGCTGAATTTGGTATCATTGGAAAGATAACTTGAAGAACTACAATTCATATTTTTACTTCGAGTTCAAATTACCACTCTAAATGGGTCAAAACAGCATCCAAACATACCGTCAAAATGTTGTCAAGACAAGAACCGCGATCGCCGCTATGGTGGTCGCGGCCCAACTGATTTTACATGCGTGGAGATCATCCTCCTATCTTTATTGCCTTTTTTGTTATATCTTTCCTTTCGTGTTTTTAATTGTCTATTTAAACCTACTTTTCAGCCTTTATTTTGGGGGACCTCTACTCTTTTTTTAGACCTAGTTTCCAATATTTCAGAATTTTGTATTCTCTCTCCTATGGAGAACTAAAGTCCTAAAGTTCTATTCAATTTGAAGCTTTCAGATTCAATTTTATTGTGAGATTCTACAATTCAGGCTTATTTCTACAGGTTATTTCAATTCTCTTATGCATAATTTATATTGATTGTATTGATTACTTTAGGCCTGAAGGAATCAATACAATCAATATAAATTATGCTTGAATAGGATTGTTTTCCCTAATTGAATACAAAATCATCTTTGTTTTCTTGTTTGGTTTGCTTTAATTTCCCTAGTCTTAGATTAATAACTAAAAATCCCCCCTTTGTTACTATTAAGTGGATAACAATATCACTTTGAATTACAAGTGTCTCTTTGGTTCGATCCCGACTTACCAACTATACTAGTTGTGTAACTAGGGATTTATCTTTGATTTGGCACGACAACTTTCAACCAGTCACCTACGATGCAATTTAAAACAAACTATTAATGCAAATATGATGGGTTTAACAAATATGAGAAAAGTGTGTTCAACTAGTTAGATCCATCATAGATATGCTTATTGATCATTGATTCTCCTGATTCTCAATTCACTCGAACAATCTATCGTGGATTATTATCCAAACTTTATATTTAGTTGAAAGAGCTAATAGTATGAACAACCCTAATCATATAACAACCTAGAACAACACCTAGATTCAATTAAACGATAGCTTTAAGTTCAAAGTATCGATAAAAACAAATACTCGACACAAGCAACTAATCAAGTTATATGTGGTCTATTCCCTTCTACAACTAAATAGATCAAACAGGTCTAAACAATTCAAGCCTACTCAATTGACATATCCTCATAAAAAAACTACCCTCATGAAAAATGATGCATATCAAAGATTCAAAATGCACAGCTCAACAAAAAATGAATGATCTTGGTCCTTTTTAAAAGACTTTTGCTGATTGAAATTTATCATAGCAACGAGCTAGTGAATTACATTAGATATCAAAACTTCAACAGCAACAACAGTTTTAAATGAAAGTTCTCCAAGTTGTATCAAACACAAATACAACTTTAACACATATACTCATGGCTGTCAGAGTTAGCTGAAAGTTCTCCAAGTCTAGACATTCGAGGTTCAACACGCCAATACTTCATCAATTAAATATTTGCTTAAATAGAAAAAGAAAAAGATATAGTAGATAAAATACACTATTGCTTCTGTTAGAAATGAAATGAAGTGGCAGTGCATATACATGAAAAAACTTAACATACCCTTTCCAGAACTGCTTGGGATTGTTTTCTCCCCAGTTGTTCATGCCGCAATGAATCTCCCCAGTTGTTCATGCCGCAATGCAACTTCTTGGTATTTGGCATGCATTTTAGCTAGCTAAGAGAAGAAAAACTGAATCATTAACATATCCAACACAATGGAAAAGGTCAGTGGAATGAAGCAAAAAAAAAAAAGAAAACAGCTAGCTGATAAGGTAGTTGTCTTGCCTGACAACTGCAAAAAATGGAGTATTACAGTTAAGGTTGATTATCAAAAGGCCAATTTTTGGCCAACCAAACAGACACTCGAATTTTTTTTTGGCAACTAGTCTTTTACTTTTCTAGGTGACTACATTCTTTTTAGTTTTTTTTTGAAGGAAAAAGTGCCCAGTACCACCACTATCTACGTTCATTAACAACATCATCATGAGTTACATCCCTTACATGACCAGGCAAACACATGTCCCATGATCTCAGGCCTACTGTCCAAGGCTCTAACCGGGCTAGCTCATGGGCTACCTGGTTGCTATCTCCATTCTCTTCAGTTTTAACATAATGCTGATCCAACATTTTAATATCATACAGAATAACAATAGCTAAGAGCTTTAATATACCATAGTGGCACATACCCTTCTTTACTGAAGCTGCTATATGGAATAACTCTCATCTCACGAGCTTTTCTATTAGATTCAAGTTCAACTTCATATTTTACCAGTTTCTCCTTCAGCTCTGCAACCTCCTGCCTTTAAAAAATGACATGAAGGTTAAAAATAGACACCAATGTAACCAATATAACAAGTCAAACTAAGCTTTATCAATTCATGTATAACCAAGAGTATTCCACAACAGGGAGTCAAGAGCAAGTTCAAACTCATACACATATAAAAAAGGGAGCAGTTAACACCCAACTCCCCATCATGTCAATGCATCCAGAATGAAGGTCTAGGAGACAATCATCCTTGGCAAACTAGAAACAATTAAAAGCAGCCTTGTTGTTCTATAAAGGAGAGCTACCATTTGTTGTAGATCTGATTCAAGTAGGAGAAGGCATTAAAATTTTAAGATGCAACTTCTGAACATTTATATTTGTAACACCCCCTTACTTACCCTGGAGGTATTACCGCCAGTAACTCCGATTAAGACTAAAACGAAGCTACCCAAGGCTTTAAACTGACTGAACAAACTAAAAGAAACATTACAGCGGAATAATACAATTGGTCTTATACAAACCTTAACTTAAAAGAATAAATAAATAGAACAACCTTCTATTTATACAAAATCTTCATCAAGTCTTCCTTGAGTTCTTATTTCTGAAACTCAGCTTCGCTTTGAAGTAGTTCAATCATGATCTTCACTCAAGTATAGCCATTGGAAACCTTTCTTCAACTTCTGGAGCTTCAAACCTCTGAATCTTCCTCTTGAATCAACTTCCAAGAAGAACTTGGTGTGTCGTAAACCAACGGCGGACACCAGCCGACCATATAAAAGAAAAGAAGATGGACGGGTTAGTCTAATGATAGACTAGCAAGCGGAGAAACTAACTTGGTTCTTATAGTTGTAACTAAACATATTGGCATCCAAAATCCGAATAGACTCGGATTATGATCCAACAGTTAGCAGTCTTATAGAAAATAAGAAGGAGACTCGCATAGTCAAGAGAGAGAACACCACCTCTTGTGGTTTCTTTTAAGAAGCTTAAACAATTGTTGGGAACTCATATTCATCACATAACATTTTGAAAAACCTCCATCGACTATTCAGATTCACTTAATCAAAGTTTGATTAAGAATCATTCATAACCGGGAGCAAGAATGGCTTTCCGACTGGACGAACCATTCAGGTGTATTAATGTGCCTAACGCACTTATCTTATATTACTTTCAAAAAAATTCACAACCAAGTTGGTGGCTTTTAATCGGCTCGAACTACCGCCGAAATACTCTGGTATTGTAGAGATCATCGAAGTATTTCATCCATGGTCATCTACCCTGTACCGAGATCACAGGACTTAAGCTATCCTTGATCCCTCATTTTTTTGCATATGGTGAGGTAGAGATCCCAGAGGTTTATTACCAGGTCATCTACACTACACCATGCCGAACCTGCACATAGCTAGAGTGCGCAACAAACCCCTTGTCCAAAAACAAGGGAAGAGTCATGACTCAACATTAGGATTAGGCCCCTCCTAATGCAATATTGTTTTAAAGAGAGGATATGGAACCACGTTCCCCTCCCTGAAATTACCTTAATTCAATAACAATGTCTCAGCGTGAGACAGTATCCAAGGTCACCCATAACGGACCTATATCCAGTTCAACCGAAAAACTGAATAAACAACATGGTCATTATTTCTAACAAATATAACAACCTATCATATTTTATTAATCATACAAGTTGTTCCCAACACAAATATTAAATGGGATCCAATTTCTCATTTAATAACTATAACGCAAGAGAGAATCGTCCACTTGCCTTAGTAGGCGTGCTCAACGTCCTCAGCGATTCCAACAGAAATCTGTATCATCCTTCTGACAAATATAACCAAAGGATTTCTCAGCAACCAGCTCACAGAAACACTTCTTAGTTGTATTCTCAACTCCTACAACTTCCTAACCGATAAACGATTTAATTTCCGAATATCGATATATAATAAATCCTTAGTTAACATGCTTCAAGGAGCCATCTTTTCGGAATTATAACTAATTATTCGCTTCTCTTTTGAAACAATTTTCTACACAAAAATTATTCATTAGCAACAGTTCTTAAAGGTTACCAAATTTCGGATCAAACGGATTAACAACGAATCCCGAGTAATTATCCGAAGTCCCTTACCTGCCAATCGGAATCCAAAACTTGTATTCGCTATAATGGAAGATCCGGACGTCCGTTTCCCGAGCGGTTCGAACTTGTGGAACCGTATAAACGACAATATTATAAAAACCATAAATTTAATTAGCAAAGAGGCACCGAAAGGCCCTTACGGTGGCTCTGAAACTAGCCCGCTAATTAATTTCGATCGTATATACCTTTACTCGAGCCCATGGCTCGTTTGGCTCGATCATGGCTCGATCCCCGAGCCCGAGGGTTGTTGGGCGTTGTCGGACAGCAGCTCCCATGGTGGTTGGTGGTCGGAGGGCCTGGCGATCGCTGACAGCATCACCTTGGTGAGGCAAAGAAGACCGGCGGTGAAGCGTCTTTCTCCCCGAGTCCGGCGTTCCGACCTGATTCCTCTCCTTCCATGAACATGGCAGCAGCAACCCAAGATGAAGAAGAAGAAGCGGTGGAGGAGATGGAGGTGGAAGAGGCGGACAAGGTTGGCCGGCGGTGGAGTTGAATTCTTTCTCCCTAGTGTGTCGTTCCGGCCTAATTCCCCCCGTTCCTCCCTTTTGATTTGGAGATGAATTGAAGGCTTTGACAAGTCAAAGGGATATGTCTCATCCTCATCCTCTTATCTCTTTCACGGTTCCTTCCCTACTAAGATTAAGAAGATATGCTTATAAAATTCAAAACCCGTCTTGGAACAGGACTCGCGTTAAAACGGTAAAATTATGTACCTCGGATGGAAAAACTTACTAAATACAAAACATCCCGTAAATTATGTGGACCAATAAAATCAATTTTCCATGATTTTATCACGCTACCCTCAATTTTTAAGGCTTCTGTTTCGTATTTTAAATCTTTTACAGTACATAATTAAAAAGAAGGCTTATCCAATAAATATTCTTTTTCCACTGAAAAATCCTATAATTCTCACCGATCCATAAAATCATTTCTTTGTGATTTTAGGATATCACCAAGAATTTTCTAGGATTTAATCTCCAACTAAAATATTGGATTAAGCGTTAAAACGGAAAAAGAGGTTAAAAGGATATCTGAGGAAATTCAAAAATATCATCAAAAACCGCAGTTATTACAATATTGGACATGGATATGCTGTAGAAGTTAAACCAATACTGACCTTTTTATCCGCCTTACAAAAACTCTAAAATTACTCATAGTCCAAATGGTTGAAGCTGAACAAATGAAAGATAGAACTCACATTGCTACAACAACACCTTGTCCATTCTATACCAAGCATTCATGTCAAATAAAAAATAAGATAGTATTGATTTATACATGATTCACAAAAGCCATATCAAAATAATGCCATATATAACCATAAATTGATGCATATATGAGTACAAAAATCATGAAGATAATGGCATATATAAAAAAGTACTTCAATCCTAATTAAATACGACTCCACATCCCACGTGTCGTCACCTCCAGCACCATCCCTAGCCCTGGTGCCCTCACCTACAGCATCATCCCTAGCCCCGATGCCCTCACCTTTCGGCATCATCCCTAGCCCCGATGCCTTGAACGACAACACCCTTGATGCGACCTAAGGGTCACAACGGGCAGATCTAGGCTCGAAACGCCCGGATCTTCTACGAAAATAGTAAAGGGATAAATACGAGACCAAACATTGGACTCGCCCGCCTCTAATGCTCGTCGGAACAAGGGTGGGGCGAGGTAAAGGACTAGAACGTCGGTGGTTGGACTCGACAAAGGAACTGAGGTGACGTCGGGCCAAGGCTAGGAGGATTCACACTCGACTATAACTTTGGCTTAATTCATATTGACGTAAATAATACAAGGGGGACGTGGGTCCTTTATATAGAGGAGGCCACACGAAACCCTAGAAGCTAGTTGGGAGTGGACTAGGGTTTGCAACATGGTAGGCCCAACATCCAAGCCCAAAATACTACTAATAGCAACATACTGAAAACAGAAACTATCTAGAAAAGGAAATAACAAGGCTAGCCCATCCTCTAAGAACGGAACACAAACCTAAAAGGGAAATGACGGAAATAAATAACGGGAATATAAATAATAACATAATATGAGACTAAGTCCTAATCCAAGGGGGTCTCCAAGGTCTCGTCCGTCTCGGTTCCGTCGGAGCTAGGGCAGAGTCACATCATTCTCCCCCGCTTAGATTCGAAGCGTCCTCGCTTCGACGTGTATCGAAAAAGGGAAGAAGGAGACGATCTCAGCAAAGCCTTGCCATCGACATGTGTAGTACTCTCGAATAAGCATGGTGTCGACATAGGGGCAGGCTCGATCTTGGGCCCGGTTTCAGCGTCGGACTCTAAGGAGGGCGCCGGTGTAGGTAAAGGCTCGACGAGCTGGGGCGGGTCCTTAGGTGTCGGCGCTAAAAGGATCGGATCCTCGGTAAGGACTGGCGCATTCAGCATCGGCTCGAGGCTGTCAAGGGCCTTGGTAAGGACAAGCAAGTCCTCGGAACCGACGGACAAATCAATCGGCGATGGGCTAGACTCGTGCGTCGCACGTTGGGTACCGGTCACGGTTAAGACTCTCGGTTGACCTCGGCGAGAAGGCGCTCGAGCTCCGAGATCCTTTGCTCCACGAGTATGACGTAGTGCGTGCGCCGTTGGTGCTCGGAGAGCGTCGGTGGTGTGGCGAGGGAGTCCATATGGTGGACTCGAGCGCGGACCGAGGGAGACCTTGGGGCCTTTGGTGTGCGGTCTCGGGTACGAGGGCGGTGAGGTGGCGGACTTCGATCCCGCTCTTCGTATCGAGGAAACGGGTGCCGAGGTGGCGGACTCCAATCTCGTTCAACGTATGAGCAACGTCGGAGTCTTGGAGTTTCGCCGTAATAGCGGGCCCGATTCTCCGGGAGCCGATATTGTGGGATCCAATCTGGATCGTTCCTCGAAAGCGGCCTATAGGGACGAGTGTTGACTCGTCGATGAGGCCGATCCAAAGAATCCGAATCGTCCCATACTACCGAGCAAGTCTAAGACATGGATCGGGCTCTCGGTTTTTTTTACAATATTACGAGATCTTCCACAATCCAAAAGATCCCGTTAAAAACGGAAATACTAAACTATCCTAGAAACAAAAATAACTAGAAGATCTTTTATAGGATAATATCTTTACAAAAAGGAACAAAATCAAAATAAATAAATACAATAATAAATAAAAATAAAATAACAAGATATGTATCCGAAAATAACCCACGAGATCTCGAATATAATCTCGAAATCTAGGGTTTCCGGATTCGTCGCGGGGCTGGCACGAGGCTGCTGCGGATCGGCGCGCTGCTGGTGCGTCGCTGCTAGACTGGACTATGCCAGGATACGAGTCCTGGCACGCTGGCGGCGAAGTCCTGGCACACTGGTGGGTCCCGGCACGCTGGCTGGTTGGTATTTCGATCTTTTGGAGGGCAAATGACGTCCGTTTTGGGCGACTTTTATATGCCCGGACTCGTATCGAAAAGACCTACAGTAATCTGGAAAAAAATTGCAGAAAAATAATTTTGTTGTGACCGAAATCTGGGTAGAAGTCGACGTGTTTTTTTTGAAGGGACGGAGAAGGGACCGTTCGAGCCGCCTTTGCTTTGATACCAATTGATGCGACCCAAGGGTGACAAGGGGCGGATCTCGGCTCGAAGTGCCCGGATCTTCTCCAAAAATAGTAACGGGATAAATACGAGACCATAAAGTGGACTCGCGGGCCTCTAATGCTCGTCGGAACAAGGGTGGGGCGAGGTAAAGGACTAGAACGTCGGTCGTTGGACTCGGCAAAGGAACTGGGGCGACGTCGGGCCAAGGCTAGGAGGATTTACACTCTACTAGTTGGGAGTGGACTAGGGTTTGCAACATGCTAGGCCCAACATCCAAGCCCAAAATACTACTAATAGCAACATACTAAAAATAAAAACAATCTAGAAAGGGAAATAATAAGGCTAACCCGTCCTATAAGAACGAAACACACGCCTAAAAGGGAAATGACGGAAATAAATGACGTAAATATAAATAATAACATAATATGAGACTAAGTGCTAATCCAAGGGGGTCTCCAAGGTCTAGGCCGTCTCGGATCCATCGGAGCTTGGTCCGAGCTAGGGCAGAGTGGCATCAACCCCGTATACTACTACCCTCCCCAGCACGACGAAGCCTGCTGCCTTCTCCGCGAGAGTATTGAGAATCCCTAAACGGCCTACTCACGGGTGGAGGTAGGGGCGGAACACCAACCGGTAAAATGCTCAACATCTCGTGCAAGTACAGCCTAGCGGCATGATCCATGGGCATTCCCTGTAAAGCCTCTAGTGGTATCCAACTGCCTGTTGCGCCCGCTGCATAATTTATTGAACGCATTAAATACAACAAAGTACAAACGAATATAATTGGATACAAAACTTTGTATTACATATTAACATACCATATTAACGTCCACAATAACTCTGACGGGTTGATCTAGGATCTAGATATGGATGTGTCACCCCGTAAAACCAGTCAAGATACGCAGGGTCCGGCTGCGAAGGATACCGAGCCATGGCATGCTTCTCGAGGTCAATCAGGTGGTCATACCGCTCATTCCAATACAACTCTTGGTTCCGGAACACAAGACTGTAGGTGTTTATCTCCCTTGTACGTGAGACTACACGCGGCTCAATCGGATCCGGGGAGTCGTCTGCACGCGATAGTACTGTTACAGACATCTCTCGGGATGGTATCCTCGATACCTCGAAATCCGATACTTCGTCTTAAAATCTAGGTCTCAGTTCCAAGGCGTCCAACAAACCTGCAAGTCAACGGGAAAAATAATGTGCATTACAACTCAATAAGAAGTAATATGTCAAACTATTAACACTTTTACCTCATCAACAAGAATCTTGTCCATAACCCTCCGAATATCCTCCAAGCGTTGTGGCTTCTTCGGCCCTGATCAATGGTCATTTCTATCTCGGGGACCCGCTCGGTCATCCATCAAAGCATTCAAATTCAACATTGAATGCCCACAAAAATGTCTAAAGTACTCCTATATCCAAGCCTATAACGAAAAATTTTCATCAACCAAAACTTAATCACAATAGTATTATACCTTCAAAATGAGTATGCATCCTCCCAATCCCGCTGACCCCTGGTGAGATGCAATGTCCAAATGGCGGTATATGCTCGCCAATGCCGCAGCACCCCATGCGAATTTGTTGGTAACACCATGATCCATCAACCCCTGTAAATATATAGTCCTTGCCTTGTTGGTGCTCTTGTCACAGAACAAAGTCTGGCTAAGCAACCAGAGCAAGTACGTAGACGCTCTGTGCTATGGATCCCGCCTATCTGCAGTCATGTGAAGTATGATAGCCTGAGATCCTTACTCGGTATGGAAGTCTTATATTTGTGGTATTGCTGAGGAGTGAGCACTAATATCTCCATCACACGACTCCGGAAATCCCCGACCCTCTCAATGTGTCTCACCACAGCGTCGCCACCAATCAGTATCCCCAAAATCCGATGGACATCGTGGAGGGTGATCGTGATCTCGCCCCGTGGGAAGTGGAAGTGGTTGGTCTTAGGATGCCAACGCTCCACAAAAGCTGTAACGATCGCGTGATCCTATCCTCCGTATGTCCATGTCGCTATCCGTCCTAGAGCCTTTTGTACAATACTCCACCACGTACCCGGCTCCTCAATCATATGCCGCTGAATATCCGTCCACTCCACCGGTCGTGAGTGAGCCCTAATTACATTGCGCCAATGAAAATAAAATTCAAAATCTGAATAACGCTATTCAATCATATGAAATATTAAGCTAAAATAAACCGGTATAAAAGACACTAACCAATCTATCCTCTATAACGACGCCCTCACGGCCCTCCAACAATGCAAGTATCCACCTCCATATCGACTCTGCTACATGAGTCGGGTACGACCGAAGGAGGTATGGTAATCTCGGCCCTCCAGGCTGCCACATCTCGTTAGCCTAAGAAGGAGCGGCCGGAACCTCCTCTATTGGGGGCGATACATGCTGGACCAAATGAATGGGGTCCTTCCTCGGATCAGATGGGGGAGGAGGTGTCGGACTATCGGTAGCGCGAGGAGGAGCTGGACTATCGGTAGCGCGAGGAGATGGCATAGTACAATCAATGTCCCTAAGTATGTCCCCCATCATCGTGCATATCAGTAACTAAAACAATCGGCTTTGTCAATTCAGGGTCCCTCTCAAGGACAGTGTCGTCGGTCTGAGCAACCATCTCAACTCGAGGGGTCATATCAACATCCCTCGTAATATCCTCAATCATGCCCAATGAAGATTGTGAAACACGCAGAGGGGTAAGCGTCTGCTCATCTGAAGGTTCACAACATCGGTCGCCTGAATCTGCTCTATCTGCGGCGTTATATCGATATCCATAGGGGTGGATGGCCCTATATCCGGACATGTCTGCATATCCCTAATATGCTGCTCTGTCTCCTCGTGTTGCAGCTCTGAAATCAATGTATCTACTATGGACCCCGTCCTAGCCTTCTTCGGCCGAGGCTCGACCTGAGCATGCTGCTCCGCTAATATGCCCCGTGACCTCGCATGTCTTGTGTTCTGCTTTTTCGGTCGAGGAAGTGGAATCGAAACAAGAGTAGAAAAAGATGTGCATCTCTCCTGAAACGCATGTTGAATTTTTTTTCTTTCATTATATTTCGATATTCACTTAAATGTCATTGTTTGTCATTTAAGTGATAAAAGAATCCTAGTATCAAATAACATGTTAAAACCAACACCACTCATGAACATAGATCACCAACCAACAAAGCAGAGAAGGCCACTGTATTCCACTTGACTAAACAACATAAAAAAGCTTCTTCATTTCATTAGATTTCTGATAATTTAAATCATTTGGGGAAAATATTGAGCGGTAACATAAAGAACATAAACTATTACCACATTGACCCTTCAATGACTAAATTCAAGCAAAACCTGAAACTACTAATATGATATGCATTAATTTCAGAATATCAAGGCATCATATCAGCATAGAAGCAAGGTAAAGACATCAGATCCATTTAGAAAAATGTTGGAGAAAGGCCAGGGGAAATTTCCATACACCACCAGAAAAAGAAAAGACTCAACGTAATAATCAACCAATACTGCCCTAAAAGATATTGCAAAGGTGAAATGAATAAATAAGCAAGAAAATAAATCATGGTACAAGAGAGACAACCATAAAGCACAGATGCACTTACCAAGGGACGGTGATGCATTTTATCCATGGTTTCATAAATATGGATCATAATTTGTTCATAACGTAATTTCATAAATATGTTCCTTCTTCAATACATGATTTTCAAATATCGAGTTTATGTTTTCAAATAACTTATAAAACTAAACTACATCCATATTCAGGACTAAATATTTATATCACATGTGACCATTCGTAATCTAAAACTAAGATATATATTCAACCATAACATAAAGATATTATAATTCAAATATCGAGTTTAGCTTTTCAAATTTCAATTATCAAAATAAACTAAATCCATATTCGGAACTATATATTTATAGCACATGTGAACATTCGTAATGTAAAACTAAAATATATATTCAACAATAAACCATCAACATAAATATATTATAATTCGATACAATAATATATACATACTATAAATACATATAAATCTTATAATCTTGGTATGAAATTACGTACCGATATACCCGCCTTGCCCTACCAATCTTTTCCAAAATCCTTTCCCGTGTCAATCTGAGTGGTTTTCCCGCTCGAATCGCCAACCATAACACTAGCCGGTGGGATAGTGGGACCCATCAGTGCTCCACCGCCATCCGGCTCCACTCCTACATTCGGACCTCCACCACCCTCCGAATCCAAATCCGATCCATGGACATCCGGCTGTCCACCACCACTAGCGCGACCTCCAACATCTCGGTCGTTACCACCGACGGCTCGACCTACACCACCACCATCTTGACCTACAAACACATTACAATATGTCAATATTCTTTTCCTTTTGTAGGATAAACATGATTGTTCAATGCTCTTAGGAGCTCAATTTTGCTAAGACATTAGAACAAAAAATGATATACAAATTCAAATCACACTATTGATTACTATATTCAATATCAGACACATTAAATGATATTAACAAATCTCTAGTATTAAAAGCCACCAATAACATAGTTAAGAAAAATAAAGCAAACAACTAACATGTTAGATTGGTGTTTAATACTTTACATGAAAAAGTATTTACAATTAACAAAAAAATAAAGAAAATACGAAGCCCTTTCCTACTGTTGCCAAATGAAAGCATGAATCTCAATTGTAATAGAATACCAAGAATAGGCTTTGATCATGCCACTAGGCATTTGATCTATCCCATTTAGTTTCTAAAGCTGATCATAAAGGGTGTGTTTGTTAAGACATGCTGATAGTGTACATGTGTTGATTAAGCTTTCGTAAGACAGTATGAGCATTCTCTTTTATCTTTTTGGGTGTGAATGAAATGGAAATATTATTCTTAGTTGATTCCATAGATTAACTAGTGTACTATTTGAGTGTCAATTGAAACTGCTTGGAAATAGCTTGCAAGCCAATTGAGTTTTTCCCATCAATCATCGTATTTTTTTTGTGACTGTGAATGGTTTTCAAACAACCAACTTATTACAATCTTGTGAATGAATAATGACCCTAAATTCTCCATAGCTCATGGCAAATGCTAAAAGCAGTATGCAAAGAAAAAGTGCCTAAACTCTTAAACTTGCAGTATTTATGTTTCCATATATGAACCAAAGGATGTGGTCATTTCCCTGGTTGCCACATTTTCTAGTCAGTAAGAAGTGTTAATTCAGAAATCAAGCTTATGCTTTAATTATCAACTATGTAAGTTGTCATCAACTGTACCACATTCATTTATGATGATGGAAGTTGCCATCAACTTTCATAGTAGTTGTCATCTTTAGCAATTGCTAAGCTGAGCATCAAAGATCTAAGATTGGCTAGTGTGTGATATTCATGTTTTTTGTATAGTTTTAGTGTCTTTCTTAGTTTGTTTAGGTTCAGTTTAGGTAGTTTTAGAGTTAGTTTTGTGTGTTTTTCGATGAGTTTGCATATTTTGTGAGAAGTATGAAAGCTACTCTATTTGATGTCTTTTTGTAGGTTTTGAGCAGAACAGAGTGGTTTTGGAGCTGAATTAGAGTGCTATGGTGGAGGTCGGGAGGTCATGAAGATAAAGAAGTTGAAGTCCAAGCTGTTAAGAAAAGAGAAGTTTCGAAGAAGCAAATCCCAGGCTCGTTAACGAGTCTGTAAAGGGTCGTTAACGAGGCTTAAAGATAGAATTTTCTAATGGATTTTGTGATTCCTACGGACCCTGTGCGGAAGTCGTTAATAATGGTTCTGTGTCGGTAGAGGTTTTAAGTGATTTTTAGGGTTATGAATGTGTTTTTTAGGTTGTTATATCTTTTATCTTATATCTTGTTATCTTTTTAGAGTGAGTTTCTATCTTTTAGGGTTTCTAGTAGATAGCTTTATTAGTATAAAAACACTTCTTTCTAGCTTTAGAGGGAAGGAGAACGATTCTATTACTTCTAGGAGAGCCGATTGGAGAGGTCGAGTAAGAGGAGTAGCGAGCCAAGGTTGATCGAGAGTGAAGCTTGGGTTGTTAGTCGTGTTTGCTATTCAGTATTTCTGTATTTTCGGTTTCTTCTGAGGTTTGTAAGACGATATTTCTCTAATTAATTTGAAGTAAGTTTGTTTTGTTTTCAATTTGTTCTTTTATTGAAGCAGTTTGTTTTATTAATATGAGTAGTGAGTAGTTTTCTTATCTAGGGCCGGGGTTGAAACCTGACAATGTTATGCATGTTTGATGAGTGAGTTGATGTTTTGAACGCCTTTTATCTATTTTTAGATTGCTTGTTGTGCTTATTCTTAGACGATAGTCGAGGTAATTTGAGTTTGCAATTTGATCAAAAGAGAAAGTTGTTAACTAGAAGGTTGATATTGTGCGATTACGAAAGTTTCGAGCTTTTGATCCAAAACAAGTGATGAAGTGAATTAGTTTATGAGAATTTATTTATTTGCTTGCTAGTCATCGAAAGTTGATGAATTTACCTATTTAAAGGCATGATCTTTATCTTCTGATGAATTTACCTATGTTGTGGTTTTCATTCTTATTTGAGTTATCATTCATTACATTCGTTATCGAGTTAGTTGCCTCGGTACCAAACTTTAGTTTAGGTCGTTAAGTGTGTTCGTAGTGTTATCCAGGTTCTTTAACGACCTTGACAAAGTCGTTAACGAGGATTGTTCATAGGTATTTTGTGTTGTTTTGCTTTGTTTTATTTTTAGTAGTTGATAGACAAACAACCGTGTTTCCCGTGGAACGATCCTGACTTTGCGATACTCAGCGGGGTCTTGACTAAAAATTTATTTGTTGTTAAGTAAATCCCTCTTAACAAATTGGCGTCGTTGTCGGGGAAGAAACAGTGTTAGTTTGTTTATTTGTGGGTTTGGGAATCGCTCGACCTTGTTTTTTGTTTTAATTTCGTTTTCTTTGTCTGTTTTCTCAGCATATGCCAGCTGGACGTCTAAGGCTCGAATTTGACAACGCCGATTATTATTCAAAACCTGAACGTTCCCTACGCCGTAGACGCCAAGAGAACCGAGCCATGGCTACACAAGAAGAGATGGCTCGTCAGATGGATGAACTCCAGAGGCATATGGAGGGATTACAAGTTGACCGAGACGCCGCTGCTGCTGAGGCTGAATGCCTATCCGAGGAATATCAAGCAATACATGCATCCAGAACTGAGGATGCCGGAGTCTCCAATTGTGCTTCCAGAGATAGAGAAGACTTTTGAGATTAACTCTCAATTTATATCCGTGATAAAAAGGGTTCAATTTGAAGGGAAACCTTCTGAGTTCCCTATGGAACATATTGGAAATTTTCTTGATTTATGTAACACTATAGCTGTTGAATGTGTCTCACTTGAATATGTTCTGTTAAAACCTTTTAGGTGGTCTCTTATGGGAAGCCCCTAGGCTGGTTGGAGAGCTTACCTCCTAAGTCTATCACGACTTGGAAGGCTTTGTATGATCAACTTCTTACAAAGTTTTTCCCTCCTGCCAAGATAACAGAGTTGAGAAAACACATCACCTCCTATCACCAGCTGCCTAATGAGACCTTTGTAGAAACATGATAAAGATTTAAGTAAAAGCTTAGACAGTGCCCTACTCATGGGCAACCTTTATATGTGCTTCAAAAAATCTTTTTCCAGGGTATCAATGCAGAGACGAAGAACCGCATCAACACGCATACATCGTGCGGTTTTATAGAGATGGACCCTACAGCTGCATGTTAATTTTTGGACAAGATATCCAACTATGATGCCATGTATGCTACCCAGCAATCACCCCAACCCCAGAGGCGCCTCTACATCCCTAACAAAGAAGAACTTGACCCAAATGTCAAAAATCAATTTCTACAAGACGAGGTCAACCACCTGAAGAAGCATGTAAGTATTCTGAAATCCTCTCAATCTTGTCAAGAATGTGGCTCTTCTGCCCATACTACTTCTGCTTGCAGTAACATAGAGCAGGTAAGAACCGCTGAGACATATGCTGAAGTCAACTATATAAGAGGCCCATATAGGAACTGGCGTAGTAATTTTGACAAGTCAAACAATTATCCAACGTGGGGCCATCAAAATCCGAATTCAAATTATGCAGCACCTCCACCGGATAGACGACATGCGCCATATCGACCTCCGGGCTACCAAGAGCCACCATCATGGGAACAAGGGTTACAAGAAGGCATTAACGGATTCCATACCAAATTTAATGAAGTGCATAGCAAGATTGATGGAATCCAAGCCAACCTTAACAATCAAAACAAAGGATGGGGAGTGTTCGATGTGTGGAAGAAGAATGTTGAATCCCAATTAGGGAACCTTGCTGCACAGATTCCAAGGCCACAAGGGCAAATCTCGGGCCGACCCGAGGCCAACCCAAGAGGACAAATAGCAGTGGTGCACCTTACGAATGGAAAGATACTATCGGAGCTTGTCCAAGCTAAAAAGACGAGCCCCACAGCTGATGAGGAAGCCACAGCTCAGCCCATTAACGAACCAGAGAGAGTCGTTACCGAGCCTGCACACCATGGTGACGACGCTCCTAGGGTTGTTAATGACCCCAACCTAGGTAAGTTTCCTATTCCGAGCTCCTCTCCCAATCTCAAGCTCTTTAACGACCACGTCAAGTTCGGTAACGACCCTCCGAGCATACCAATCGACCCTAATGTCGACCCGGTAGCATCACCTCTCGAGCCCTAATTGGTTCCAAGAAAGGTGAATTCTCTTCCTTTTCCTATTAAGAAATCTAAGGACTCTACTGAGAGTAAGTTCAAGCGTATCATAAAGATCGTCCAGGGCATTAATATTTCTATCCCATTCGCTGAGGCCCTAAGCGAAATGCCGGCTTACACAAAATTCTTGAAAGATATTCTTAACAGGAAACGATCTATTACAGAGATGCAAGATGAAGTTTGATCCATTGCTCTACCAGAAAAGCTAGGCGATCCAGGGAGATTTGTCATAACAATTCGCATAGGCGACCACAAATTCAAGGCTCTATGTGATTTGGGAGCCAGTGCTAGTTTACTCCCTCTTTCAATCTGGTCAAAAGCAAACATGGGACCACTGGAGCCTGTAGACATGAATCTCTACATGGCAGACGGATCAAGCGTAAAAGCTACAGGAGTCGTGGATGATTATCCCATTCAAGTTAGGAAATTCTTTTTTCCAAATGATTTCATCGTTCTCGACATGCCTAAGGATCCTTACGTCCCCTTTATCTTAGGAAGGCCATTTCTAGCTACAGTAGGTGATACAGTAGATGTGCAGAAAGGATTCCTCACTTTTGATATTGGAGAGGAACGCGTAGAATTCAGCCTTGACCAAAACGCTAATGACCCAACTGCGGCTCGCAGATCGAGTTGACCCAACCAGAACTCGACATGGTTGTTCCTAACGACCCTCCTCCAATTACCAAAGAGGACGAGAATTTCACACAAATCCCTACCGACCCTCCCTGCCCTAGTCCCGAGCTCCTCATGCAAGGCTATAATGACGGTATCGTTAGCACGGGATCGGTAACGGCACCAATGACCTCAATGTCAGCATCGTTTCCAGTAAAACAAGGTGAGTACTCTAACCATGAATTCACTAGTACTGGTTATAATTCTTCTCCATATTTTATTTCTACACCGTACCCCACCGTGTATGCAATAGAGGAGTCTAAGCCCCCATGGTTTTCGGATTTGACGAACCCTTGTGTAGGAATACCGGGCATATTACTAGAAGATAGAGGGCCAAACTTAGTGACAAGAGTTGATAATGTTTACAGAGCTAAGTATGGGATCCCTCAAAACCCCGACCTAGCTGCAAGAGAACCACCTTGACCGAGGTAAGTACGTCGGGCTAACGACGTTAAAAATAGCGCTTACGGGAGGCAACCCGGATTTAGTTTTAGTATAGTTTAGTTTTTTCTTTCTTTTTAGATCTTTTTCTTAACTTTCTTTTGAGTTTTTAGTAGTTTTTAAGGTAGCAAGGTAGAATTTTTTTTAGGCTAACCTGAAACAAGATTTGGGCTCAGAATACCACTCAGAGAGGTTACGCAGGTTCATTTAATGACCTCACCCAGGGTCGTTAACGACCCATTTTGGCGACCCGAAAGAGGAAATAGGCAGGTAAGTTTTTTTGACCTAGTTATATCTTCTATCTTCTATCTTGTGCCACCTCTTTCACCTTCTTCCCCTACCTATAGCCCTCTCCTATAAAACCCTTCCAAAATCCCACCCTCAAATTCTCAATCCAAGGCTTGAACTCTCCAAATCCTACTAGTTTTCCCTCTATCGATCGGAATTTACACCACCGTTGTACTCTCGGAACTTCACCCCGTTAACGAACTCGAACCCTTGCATTCGTTACCGACGTGAACCAATCTCGTTAACCACTCTAAATTTCAATCTTTGTTGTTCAATTTATCGATCTAACGATATGATTTCTAAACCCTAACTCTCTATTTGCATGATTGATGGTTTATAGGGTCGAAATTTCATATCTTGATCTTGCATGCATAGTGATCGAATGGCATGTTTATTTTTGCTCAATGATTGTTCTGCTAGATTTATTAGTGGTTGATCTTGATCTATTTCGGTTTCTTCTTGCTTAATTCTCCATTAAAATTTGATTAGGAAAAGCATGAATTACCTTGTTCTAGAAATTGAAGTGATCTAGTTTTGTGTGTTTTGGGCAATTATAGCATGTTCGGGATGAGTAATCGAGCAAGTATGGGGTGCATATACCTGATTGTGTGTTTTATGTAGGATTGTGTGAGATGCATGCTTGATTTATTGCATAATTCTGAGTATTTTGTACTCGGAAGTTATGACTGGTTCTCGTACATGCTTGTTAAAGACCTGTCCAGGCTCCTTATCGACCCTGCAAATGGTCTTGACAAAACACCAGTCCAGGCTCGTTACCGACCCCACTTGGGTCATTAACGAGTCACTTCGAGAGCTATTTCGAGACCAAGTATGGGGTCTCTTTTCCATTTATTTCTATGGATCTTATCTTTGTCAATTCAAATTTCTATAGGTCCATATGGCAAGTTCTAGCCGAGCTACAATAAGAGCTGACAAGAAGAAGAGGACTCAACGGTCCCCGTCTCCTCCGCGCATGGACAATGTGATCTTGCGCACTCAAGCACAAGCTGATCGGTACAATGCTATATTAGACAAGGACCACTACACCAGGTGGTTCTCAAGGTCGAGTGCTAAGGCGATAAGGTTGTACGATGGATGTCAAAGAGGCCTTTTATATTCTTGGCGGTTCTCATTTGTTGAAGAAGGAAGAGGTACCGCACTTCCCGGCTCTCACTTCTGAATTCCTGGCCACGCTAGAGACAAGATTCCCGATCAAGACATCAGTAGGACAGATTAGAATCAGGCTCGGTAATATTAGTCGTAAGTATACTAAGGTGGAGTTCAACAACATTCTAGAGCTCCCTAATACTTCTCGGGATTACAGCCTCAAAGACTACAAGGTTACAAGGACTTGGAGCTATATCACCGGGGAAGTAGAGCCTTCCGCTCCAGCACTTTCCGGGGCAAGCATCATCAACCCCATTTTTCGGATCATCCTCCGAGTCCTAGCCGCTAAATTTTGGCCCAAGAGAGAGTTGAAAAGGCCAACAAGGACAGAAGTCGCTTGCCTCCGAACCATACTATTTGAGGAGCCCGCCCCATTGATCTTGGGGTATGAATGGTTACAATATGTGGAGAAGTAAGGGATGAAGTCAAAGGAAGTATGGTGCGGTAACTTGGTCAGTCTCTTGGCGACCAATCTAGGAGTCGATCATTCTCTCTACACGCCGTCCCATGCTCAATTGCTCAATAGGAACTACTGGTTTAGCTCCATCATTTTTACTCAGGTTCAGGGCGGTTATACTACCAAAGTCCAAGGCCGAGATGTAACGCCCACCTTATCAAGTCTGGAGCTGCTATAGGTACCGAACTGGTACGAGTCATGGACGGGTCATTCTTTCATGTTAGAGCACAAGCCGCAGGATGAGCCATCGCTTAGGCCATGTGAGACACGGTTTGAGAGAGAAGGAGAGGATATGGATGAAGAGTATGATGAGACTAAGGTAGCTATAGATACAGGCACAAAAGAGCTCAACATTGGGGATGATGACCTTGACACTGAAATTCTGGGCAACAACAGCTTCGTTAATGAGCCCATCAAGGTCGTTAACAACCACTTCGAGGCTACTATCGAGGCACACAACTTCGTTAACGACCCCCCGCAGCAACTTGTCGAGCCCTATTCCTATGGTCTGATGCCCTACAATCCGGAAATTTTTCAAGACCACTTCCAGCCTCACAACCATTATCAACCACCTCCTCCCGAGCCCGCTTACACTGGATCGAGTATCCTGCCTCCATGGGCCGAAGATCTTTCATCTCAGATGCAACAACTTAACCTTCATTAGACATACATTCACTAGAGGATGGATAGGTGGGAGAGTGTCTGTTCTGTTCGCATGGCATTAGATGATGCGAGGCATCAACAGAGAGAGGTGGATGATGCAGAGCGCTGGAGGACCATGTACGACTTTATGAGGAACGTTGAGGACCGATTTCCACCACCTGGGCACTAATTCAGTTTGAGAGTTTTTTTCTTTTTTGCTTCATAAGTCTTGTAAGTTTTTCTTTTTCTTTTCTATTCTTTTCTTCTGCTTATTTTTATTACAGTGAGGACACTGTAATTTTAAGTATGGGGTGGAAAGGGTAGAAAACTTGTGTCTTGATTGTTTTATGTGTCTTATGTGTTTTAAGTAGTTCTTTTCTTCAATGAAAGAAAAATAAAAAATCACAAAAAAAATTGAAAAATTTGAAAATTCAAAAAACGAGTTTTAGAATTGATAGATACCCTTTTCTTATGGTTCAATGATAGTAGTTGCTATCATGATCATATAATTCCTTGTAAGCATGTCTTTGATAGTATAGCCCGATGCTTATTGTGAAATTGTTTTATAGAGGAATAGCATTTGATGAAATTGAACATGTATACTTTTTAGCATAAGTGATGCAATCCAACAAATTTGACCTTGTGAGTTATTTTTGGCCTTATAGGGAGAACATTCATAAAATCCCACTTCTTTTCTTGTGCGATTTTACTCTCTATATGCATAGTATCTCTTGGAATTGTGATGGTTATCTATTAGTTGAGACCTATATAAGATTTATAGTTCATTGCTTATGAAAGTCATATGATGCAGAACTTATTTTCATAAGCCTTATTAATCCATATCCACTCTTACATTATCCTTCTTTTTGATAGCCAATTTGAGCATTGAAGCCTTTTATTTTTAGCTCCACAAAATTGTTCCCTAGCCGAGATAAGCTTGACCCTATCCAGGAATTAGGACTTAGATTGGAGAGGATTGTTTTGTTGAGTGATAAAGATGTTATGATTGGTTCAAAATCAAGGGTTCTTGGGAGGGTAGATTGGAAGTCTCTTTGAGTTAATTTGTAAAAGAAAGATCTCTTGGTAAGAAAGGATGCACAAAAGAAAAATTGTAGAAGAAAAAATGAGAAGAAAGTGTACCCGATGAAGCTCGTTAACGACCTAGTTGGCTCGTTAACGAGGCCGCTCAAAGAAGAAAAAAAATTGATCTAAAAGAAATATGAAAAAAGGAAAGAGGAAAGAAGATGTGCATTTGTGTTTAAAAGTTAAGCCAGAGATTCTTTTTAAGATGTTTTATAAGACTTTCTAGGATATGTTGGGTGAGTGAAAGAAAAAGTGCATAATGAAGAGTGAGTTTGGCATGTTTTATGAGTGTTTTTGGTGAGATGTGTGAGTTTTAGGAGTCTTTGATTCCCGGATATTATTAGCACCACATAGCCAAAATATTTCCACGCCTTATCATGTCTTTACCAAGCCCCATTACAACCCGGCCGAATGGAAGCTTCTATGAAGTTTTTCATTGAGCCTAAGTTCTCTTGATGATTTTTGCTTGTTTTGACAAATCTTAGGTGGAGATTTTGGTGATATAAGTTCCAATTTCTATGATTTTTTTGTATATAAGATGAGTTGAGAGTTGTTATTATAAGCCTAAACACATGAGAGTTGTTCTCTTGATGATTTTTGCTTGTTTTGACAAATCTTAGGTGGAGATTTTGGTGATATAAGTTCCAATTTCTATGATTTTTTTGTATATAAGATGAGTTGAGAGTTGTTATTATAAGCCTAAACACATGAGAGTTGTTCTCTTGATGATTTTTGCTTGTTTAGAGGTTGGATTGTATTTGCTTATGTTTATTTAGAGCTTATATATATGTGATGACGTTAATAGTCATTTGCTATTTTCTGCTATGTTTTGGAAGTTTCTTTTTAAGTTGATGGCTATTAGCTTGATGAGTATGGTTGGTTGGTTTTGATTATTGTTTAGTGATTGCTTGAGGACAAACAAGTCTAAGTATGGGGTATTTTGATATTCATGTTTTTAGTATAGTTTTTAGTGTGTTTCTTAGTTTGTTTAGGTTTAGTTTTGGTAGTTTTAGAGTTAGTTTTGTGTGTTTTTGGATGAGTTTTCATATTTTGTGAGAAGTATGGAAGCTACTCCATTTGGTGTCTTTTTGTAGGTTTTGAGCAGAAAAGAGTGATTTCGGAGCTGAATTGGAGTGCTATGTTGGAGGTCGGGAGGTCATGAAGATAAAGAAGTTGAAGTCCAAGGTGTTAAGAGAAGAGAAGTTTTGAAGAAGCAAATCCCAGGCTCGTTAACGAGGCTATAAAGGGTCGTTAACGAGGCTTAAAGATAGAATTTTCTTATGGAATTTGTGATTCCTACCGACCCTGTGCGGAAGTCGTTAATAATGGTTCCGTTTCGGTAGAGGTTTTAAGTGATTTTAGGGTTTTGAATGTGTTTTTTAGGTTGTTATATCTTTTATCTTATATCTTGTTATCTTTTTAGAGTAAGTTTCTATCTTTTAGGGTTTCTAGTAGATAGCTTGATTAGTATAAATACCCTTCTTGCTAGCTTTAGAGGGGAGGAGGACGATTCTATTACTTCTAGGACAGCCGATTGGAGAGGTCGAGTGAGAGGAGTAGCGAGCCAAGGTTGATCGAGAGTGAAGCTTGGGTCGTTAGTCGAGTTTTCTATTCGGTATTTCTGTATTTTCGATTTCTTTTGAGGTTTGTAAGACGATATTTCTCTAATTAATTTGAAGTAAGTTTGTTTTGTTTTCAATGTGTTCTTTTGTTGAAGTTGTTTGTTTTATTAATATGAGTAGTGAGTAGTTTTCTTATCTAGGTTCGGGGTTGAAACCCGACATAGTTATGCATGTTTGATGAGTGAGTTGATGTTTTGAATGCCTTTTATCTGTTTTTAGATTGCTTGTTGTGCTTATGCTTAGACGATAGTCGAGGTAATTTGAGTTTGCAATTTGATCGAAAGAGAAATTTGTTAATGAATTTATGAGAATTGATTGATTTGCTTGCTAGTCAGCGAAAGTTGATGAATTTACCTATTTAATGGCATGATCTTTATCTTCTTATGAGTTTTTATGCATGGCTATGTTTTCATAACCCTTGTCCTAGGTTTTCATTCTTATTTGAGTTATCATTTGTTACATTCGTTATCGAGTTAGTTGTTTCTGTACCAAACTTGAGTTTAGGTCATTAAGTGTGTTCGTAGAGTTATCCAGGTTCGTTAACGACCTTGAAAAAGTCGTTAACGAGGATTGGTCGTAGGTACTTTGTGTTGTGTTGCTTTGTTTTATTTTTAGTAGTTGATAGACAAACAATCATGCTTCCCGTGGAACGATCCTGACTTTGCTATACTCAGCGGGGTCTTGACTATAAATTTATTTGTTGTCAAGTAAATCCCTCTCAACAGTGTGCACAACACATATTCAATGGCATCATAAAAAATGACATTCTAATGTTCACTACTGTAAGACCCGAGGCCTTTTAGAAGCGCTATCCCATGCCAACCCGAGGACTTCCAAGGAGGTCACCCATCCTGGTTTTACCCTCGCCCTTGCACTCTTAACTTTTGAATTCTTTGTCCTCACTCGAACTCAGAAAAGGAAGAGCTCTTGTTGACATGGGGAGCACCTCAATCCCTTATAAATTATCGGGGTGTTACTATCTCCCCCACATAAACACTTGACGTCCCCGTTAAGGCCCAAGCACTGCCCTCTAAGTCGAGTCACCGCCCCCTGGGCCAAGTGCACTCGTAACTAGAGTCGGCTCCGATACCATTTGTAAGACCCGAGGCCTTTTAGAAGCGCTATCTCATGCCAACTCGAGGACTTCCCAGAAGGTCATCCATCTTGGTACTACTCTCGCCCTTGCACGCTTAACTTTTGAGTTCTTTGTCCTCACTCGAACTCAGAAATGAAAGAGCTCTTGTTGACATGGGGAGCACCTCAATCCCTTATAAATTATCGGGGTGTTACAATTACAACCAATCCAAAGAAGCTATTTACATACAACTCCAATGTGTTTTCGTTCCATATAGCCATTAAGGATGAAGCTTCTATATCAAAAACTCAGTTTTAATTCTTGACAAATTCTATTATCATTTTCTTTTCCACTCAAACGTGATTGAGGATCCACAAATTCATTTTAGTCTCATACACATTCAATTCAATCTCATATTGTTTCAGTATATGTTACCATTCTAATCTTGCAGTACTATTAGGGTTTCAGTAAATACTACTTACTTGACTGTGCTGCCGTCAATGGAGAACCGCCGTCACCGTCACCTTGCTGGCCAGTAGAAGAGGCGGGTTTTTGCGCCGAAGCAACTGGAGTAGAACCGCCACCGGGTTTATCACCACCTTCTTTGGCCATTTTTTAAGAGCTTAACGATCGGAATTGGGGGTTTTCGGCGGCGAATTTCTGTCTTCCGACTTTCGTTACAGAGAAGAATGAGGAAGGGGGAGAATTTTTACGAATCGCTTCTTGTTGCGAATTTTTATACTTCATTAAGAGTAACTATTTGTGAAGAGTACCGCTTCATGAAGCGACAAACGTTAAACCGAATCACTTCTTTTTTTTGGGTATCCATTTGTGCAGTTCATCATGAAGCGCGACGCTTTATGATGAGCAACATTTCTTGTGCACCCGGAAAAAAAACTTTGTGCCTAAAGATTTGTCGTTAATTAATGAATTTAATGGAATTATGTGCATGGAAGAGGATGTGGGCTTTTATGAACTTTGGATTAGTAATTGCAATGGCCCAAATTAATTAATTAAGGGGGTTGAAAAGTCAAAGGGGGGTTTCATATATATGTACGTAAGATTGGCAGTTAAAAAGAGGTTTTTTTGTTCTTTGGTTAGAGTTCGTTCGGCAGAGAAGAGAGCGCCACACAGATTCAATATCAACGCGTTCAATTTTCCTCCGTTCCAGATTTCTCCTCTGTTCTAGATTTTCCATGGCTTTAATTAATTTGGTGATCTCTTCTCCGATTATGAGTAGCTAGATTCTTCATTCTAGGGTTTAGATGAAATTCTTATAGTATGATTTTATAGTTCTGTTTTGTTTGAGAATTAATTTGGGTTTATGATTGCATGACTATTGAGATTGTTGGATTTATAATTAATTTCCAATTTGGATTGATAAGAATTGTTTTAGAACAATTATTGATTTTAGTTGGTACTAAATTTACAAACTTAGTTTTGTAGTTCAAGGTTTGGTGTTGTGCAATGGTGCTTTCATGAATTTGTAGTTGTTTATTGAATATGCCATGCTTTAGTTAGATGGTTTATGTCACTTGATAAATGACAATAATACTTTATCCTTGGAGTAATCCTGACGTGTAATTTAGGATTCTCATAATAAGCCGATAATTCTCACTCAAACTTGATTATTAATTATATTTATAGTGGTGGAGCGACTACCCTAGAATTCTTTATTCCTGATGGTTTACACTTGTCAATTTATTAGTTTTAGTTTAGTTACAAATATCCAATTCTCAACTTATATTTATTTCTGTGTCGTAGACTCTTAATTTAGGATTAATCTATTGTTCCATGCGGATACGACACCCTAATATTTATCACTATATACTTGGTCTTGTGCACTTGCAAGTTTAGGGTTTTAAGACTTGACTAAAATCTCTATCAAGTTTTTGACGCCATTGTCGGGGAACGGTTTGGTTAATTAAGATTAATTGTCTTCTATTCTACTTTTTTTAGTTTTTTTTCTGGTTTTCTTTTTCTCTCTTTTTGATTAGTTTTTATAAATGTTCGTAGGTTTGCTTTTTTAGTAGCTAGTCTGTTTTTTTTATTTATTTATTTTCGTTGTTTTTGCTATACTCTAATTGTTTGGTGTTATATGTTTGTTCGTAGATCTTTGCCTTGTGATTTGAAAGCTTACGATTCTGAAATTGAAAGAACTCTTGGAGAAATAAAGGCTTTGAAAAAGAGCTCTGAAATTGATTTTGATCTTAACAAGGAGGAAACTATGGTAGATGAACAAATTAGACATAGTGAGTATTTTACTCCAGGGACCTATACTTCACCAATTGGTACTAGGATGCCCAATGTTAATGGGAGTTTCGAAATTAAACCTCAATTCATTCAAATGCTTCCATCTTTTTATGGACTAGAATTTGAAAATCCTTATAAGCATATTGATGCATTCTTGGAGGTATGTTCTACATTTAGCTTGCCTAATTTTCTGTTGATGCCATTCATATGCAGTTGTTTAACTTTTTCTTTGAAAGAAAAGGCTAAGGAATGGTTGAATTCTAGGCAAAACATAACCACTTGGGACCAATTACAAAGAGATTTCCTGAAAAAGTTCTATCCCATTTGTAAATTGAGTTCCATGAGACGTGCTATAACAACTTTCTCTCAAATTTCTAAGGAATCGTTTCATGAAGCATGGGAAAGGTTTAGGAGGTTGTTACGTGAGTGTCCACATCATGAAGTCCCTAAATGACAATTGACACATAGCTTCTATTATGGACTTAGTAAACATAACCAACAAATGATAGATGCTTCTTGTGGTGGTAATTTTATGCAGAAGAATTCTGATGAGGCATGGCAATTAATTGAGGACTTAAGTGAAAATTCGCAAAGGACATGCCACTTCTTCTCGTACTAACTCATTTAGAGCATTAGGGAAAGCAGGAATTTATGAAATCTCACATACTCATGATCTAGAGAACAAAGTTGATAATCTTGCTAAAAAGTTGGATCAATTGATGGCCTTGAATAAAGTTCCTGCAACTTCTCCTATGGATGTGTTCTCAATATGTGCTTCCCTACTCATTTGTCTTATAATTTTCCTAATGTTCACTCTGAAGTATCACAAGAGTAGGTAAATGAAGCTCAGGGTTACCCTCCCCACGATAATCCTTTCTCAAATACCTACAATCTAGGCTGGAGGAATCATCCAAATTTTTCTTGGAAGCAACAAAGTGGAGATTTCCAACCAGGACAAAGGAACAACCAGCTATTCTAATCTGGTACAAATGTTCCTCCTGGTTTTCAACCTCAAAGGTATGTTTCTCAACCACCACAACCTTCTAGTAGAAATTCTAACTTAGAGAAAATCACGCATGCTTTAGGCACTGTTTCTTCTACTGTCCAGAATATTGAAAATAAAATGCATGTTGTGGATTCTCATACAGAATCAATAGCTAAGTTGGAAACATGATGTTCGTGTTTTTGGTCTAGTTTTAGGTGTCGTTCTTAGGTTTTTTAGTTTAGTTTCAGTAAGTTTTAGAGTTAGTTTTGTGTTTTTTGGATAAGTTTGCATATTTTGTGAAAAGTATGGAAGCTACTCCGTTTTGTGTCTTTTTGTAGGTTTTTGAGTAGGAAAGGAGCACTTTTCAAGCGAAGCTGAAGTGAAGTGGTGTGAGTGGTGTATGGATAGAAGACGAGGAAAAAGAATGCCTTTTGAAGATCAAGCTAGAGTGCAAGTTAAAGCCAAGGAAAGAAGTCGTAATAAGCCAAAACAGAGGGCTCGTTAACGACTTGTGAGGGTCGTTACCGAGCTATGCATCAGAGTTTTTGTTAAGGGATTCAGTAGATGTCTACCGACAATGTGCGGGTTGTTAAAAAAGTGACATGTGTCGGTAGAGCATAGCCAAATTTCGGGTTTTATATCTTTTATCTTGTTATCTTTTAGTTTAGGAAGTTTTTATCTTTTAGATCTTTTATTAGATAGCCTTCTTAATATAAATACCCTTGTTCTAAGCCTAGACGAGGGGGGATTCGATTAGTTTTAGGAGAGAAGTCGAGAGAGAGAGAGAGAGAGAGAGAGAGAGAGAGAGAGAGATCGGACTGTTTCGGATCGAGAGAGAGGAAGGGTTCGGTGATCAAGCTCTTGTTTGTTGTTTTTCGGTTGTTTTCGGAATTCTACAAGTTATTGTAAGACGATATTCTATCAATTTCAAGTAAGTTTTGCTTTTCAATGTTCACTTTGATTAAAGTTGTTTTCATTGATTCAATGAATAGTGAGTAATTTACTTTTCTAGGGTCGGGGTTGAAACCCGACATGGTTGTGCATGATTGGATGAATATGTTGAGTTTGTGATTGGCTTCTATCTTTTGAATTGCTTGTTGTGCTTATGGTTAGACGAGAGTCGAAGTAATTTGAGTTTGTAGCTTAATCGAAGGAGAAAGTTGTGAGCTTGAATGTTCATATTGTTCGATAACGAAAGTTTTGAGCTTTGGATTCAAAACAAGTGGTAAAGTGAATTGATTTATGAAAGTTGATTGATTTGCTTGTTTAGCCAGCAAAAGTTTATAGATTTATCTTTAAAGGCATGATCTTTATCTTCACAAGAGTTTATATGTATAGCTATGTTGTGGTAACCCTTATCCTAGAGCTTTTTATTTATTGATTTTCTTAAGTTTCATTCGATTTCACTCGTTACCGAGGCACTTTGGATTAGTACCAAGCCTACACTTGCATCGTTTTTTGCTCTGATTTAAGTCGAAATCCAGGATCGTTAACAACCCTGACAAAGTCGTTAACGATGTCTGTCGTAGCTGTTTTTGCTTTATTTCTTTGTTTTTAGTTCGGTAAACAGACAACCTTGCTTCCCGCAGACGATCCTGACTTCACTATACTCAGCGGGGTCTTGACTACAAATTTTATTTGTTGTCGAGTTAAATATGCCCTACAACAAACTGGTGCCATTGTCGGGGAAGCAATTGTTTGTTTACTCGTGAGTCTGGGAATAGCCCGACCCCGTTTTTGTTTTTAATTCTGTTTTCTTTGTTTGTTTTCTCAGCCTATGCTAGCAGCACATCGCAGGATCGAGTTTGACAACACCAGTTATTATTCTGAAGCTGAACGCACCTTGCATCGCAGACGGAGAGAAAACCAAGCCATGGCTACACCTGAAGCAATGGCACAAGAGATGGCAGGCCTTCGGAGAGAGATGGAGGCATTACGAGCTGATCGAGATGTTGTTGCCAAAACAGCGGAGCGAGAGCGAGTGAATGTTGCACGTCAACGAGAGGACAATGCCCGTCTACAGGAGCAGCTGAATGCCTATCCGAGGAATGCCAAGCAATATATGCATCCAGATTGAGGGTGTCGGAGTCTGCAATCGTGCTTCCAAAGATATAGAAGACGTTTGAGATTAAGTCTCAATTTATATCCTTAATAAAGAGGGCTCAGTTTGAAGGGAAACCTATTGAGTGCCCTAAGGAACATATTAAAAATTTCTTTCATTTATGTGACACTATAGCTGCTGAAGGTGTCTCACTTGAATATGTTCTATTAAAAGCTTTAAGGTGGTCTCTTACTGGAATGGCCCTGAGCTGGTTGGAGAGCTTACCTCCTACGTCTCTCAGGACTTGGAAGGCTTTGTATGATCAATTTCTTACAAAGTTCTTCCCTCCTGCCAAGACAACGGAGTTGAGAAAACGCATCACCTCCTATCACCAGTTGCCTAACGAGACCTTTGTAGAGACATGGGAGAGGTTTAAAGAGATGCTCAGACAGTGTCTCACTCATGGGAAACCCCTATATGTGCTCCAAGAAATCTTCTTCCATAGGATCAATGCAGAAACGAAGAACCGCATCAACACACACACACACACACTACATGCGGTTTTATAGAGATGGATCCCACTGCTGCATGGGAACTGTTGGACAAGTTGTCTAACTACGATGCCATGTATGGTACCCAGCAGCCACTGATATGTTGTGTTTTGTACAACATAACTAGGACTTTTTAGTACATATTTGTGTAGTATTTTAGGCCTATTAGGAGCATTATTGAAGAACAGATTTGAAGGACTAGAGTTCAGAGTTATGAAGATTTTGAAGACGCTAAAGGCCGCGATCGCTGCCACCCTTAGGGGCGATCGCGATGGACGTCGCCGAGGAAGATCAAGATCGCCGATGAGGACCGAGATGACACGAAGGCCGCGATCGCGGCTAGGTTTGGTGGCGATCGCAGTTTTGTAGATCGCCGATTGGAGTCGCGATTTGAAGATAGGCAGCGATCGCGGCTGTGTTTGATGGCGATCGCGGCCTGGCTGGATTTGACGCGCGATTGGATTTCTCCGCTTAGTTTAATATTATATTTTTATATCTTTTAATTTCGACTTGTTCGAGTCTATTTTAGGTTTTACTTTTTAGATTTTGTTTGTATTCTCTTAGACCTAGTTTTCATATTTTCAGACTTTGGTATTTTCTCTCTTATGGAGAACTAAACTCCCTAATTCTATTCAAGTTGAAGCTTTTCAGACTCAAGTTGTTGTGAGATTCGTCCATTCAGGTTTATTTCTACAGGTTATTTCAATTCTCTTGTGCGTAATTATTATTGATTGTGTTGATTTCTGCTTGTTTGGCCAACTTGTTGGAATTAATATTATCTATTGCTAGATCTAAGTTTTCTCGTAGCAAAGCCTAATCTTTGTAGCAACTCAATTGGTTTAGGACTCGTTGGAATAAAACAATTGAGAAGATATTTGAATGCATGTTAATTGTTTGACTCGTTGGAAGTCAATTGCATGTATCCTGTTTACCCTTGTTCTCAGTGCTAATATCCATATTATTTATGATCGTTTCATGAGTTGTTTGGATATTAAGTTTGCATGTCTCGTTGCCATGTTATATATCTGATCAGGATAGGAATAACCAAAGGAATAACTTGTTTGAATCTATGATCAATTGCTTGAGGAAGGAAAGTGGATACTTGAATAGGATTGTTTACCCTAATTGATAAAAAATCCAACTTTTGCTGTGTTTGATTACTTGTTTTGTTTGCTTCAATTCCTTAGTGTTAGTTTAAATAATCAAAATCCCTCCTTTATTACCTTTCTGAGTTGATAATAATACTACTTAGAATACAAGTGTCTCTTGGGTTCGACCCCGACTTACCGACTATACTAGTTGAGTAACTAGGAAATTATTTTTGATTTGGCATCAACGATTTTAAGTTTGAGCTCATTTAAATTCACAAGACTTCTAACATTTGATGAAAAGCCACTAGGAACCTTCACACTAAGAAAAAAATTACAAAACTGAAGTTGATGTTGTTTAGAGAGTGTGTAAGAAGCTGGAGGTAAATAGGTGCGATCTCCATGCTTCTGTGGTTGCAATTCTTTTCTAATGCCCATCTCTACCATGTCTAACCTTGCATTTAAGACATCTTTAGTTTTGCCTCGTACATTTAATAATGTACCAATTCAGCTATCACAAATATTTTTCTCAATATGCATTACATCAAGACAATGTCTATCAGACAAATGCTCCCAATAAGGGAGGGAAAAAATATTGATTTTTTTTCCACCGTTTCTTAGGGAGAGGCTTATGACGCTTCTTACCATATGTGATATCCAGATTGTTCACAAGGGCAAGTATTTGTTGCCCATTCAATGGTTCTGGGGCAAGCCTGTCTTCTATTTTATTATTAAAAGCTTTTCTTAATTTTCTGTACCGATGCTGTATTGGCAAGAACCGACGATAATCCAGAAAAACTGTCTTTTTTCCATTGATTAATTGACGAAAACTAGTGTCCTTATGACAATGAGTACATACCTCGTGCCCCTTAACAGTATAACCAGACAAATTACCATATGCCGGGAAATCATTTATCGTGCAAAATAGCATTGCTCACAAGGAAAAAGTCTCTTGCCGATGTGCATCATATACTTCTACACATGTATTCCACAGGACTTTCAAATCATCAATAAGTGGTTGCAGATATACATCTATGTCGTTGCCTGGCTGTTTTGGTCCAGAAATTTGCAGAGATAACATCATGTACTTTGGTTTCATGCACAACCATGAAGGAAGATTATAAATAACAAGCACAACCGGTCAAGTTCGAGGAAGATTGACATATGGAACTCCACACACAATCTGTGGACCAAATGCTAGAAATTATCATATTCCTCAGCATTGTTATGTGAAAAAAAAATTGTACATGTATGAACTTGTCTACTTCAAAAACCAATACTCTTGCATTAAATTCTATTGCTGATTTTATTACTTTCACAGTGGCATGGTCTCCTTTGAATGACCATACTATAGCCATCTTGGACAATTTTACAGTGGCAATACTCTTGCATTAAATATTGAAGGATATTCTTCACAGTTTAGCTCTAAGGGTCATGTTGAAATCTCTTGCAGAACAATTAAAAATTTGCAAATCATTCACATGTTCATGTTGGCTGAATTATATAATGAAACTTTATTTAATTTGATTTTTGTTTATCTTTTTAAGGGGAGACACAACTAGGCAGCTACCCATGTCATGTTCCTTTATAAAGTCAAAATGGGGCTTCAAAGGAAGTGGCTATTAGTTAGGATTTCTTTATAAACTACATGAAGAGGTTATTAGTTATAAAGGCAAACACTACACAATAACCAAAAGCATTAAAAGTGTTCGAATATGAGTCATGGATTAAAGGATCTGGTTTTAAGTGGATACACATTTTAACAATTGCATAGCTTAATGCACCAATGTACCACAACAATATATGACCAATTAACTCTTCCAAAAACCTGAGAATGTTGACAAAATTAGGTAAGAGCTGTGGTTAATTACATTTCAGAGCACAATTTGACCACCACGTACCAGTTAAGTACGTATACATGAAAACATTGGTTCTCTGTAGCAGTCAGCCTATAAGACAAAATAACCCAAAACCAATTCATCTCCTATACACTCAAACAAAACCCAAAACCAAACCATTCTATGAATTTTAGCCAGAAGATGCACACAAGCTGCATAACATTCTGGCATAATTCATGCATATATATGAATTTATTAAGAGTTTGGTTCTTAGTTCAGTGTATAAATCGTGCATTAGCTTTACATCAGGCATACTCGTGGCTAGCATCGAAATTTGCCCCCAAAAAACAACGTACACACATATACACAGCACCTCACTGAGAAAGATTCAATTCATCAGCAATCAAGTGGTCAGTGGTGGCATGCATGAAGAGGTTACAGTATACCATGTCACAATAAGTCAATATAACAATTGACGGAGTAAAACAAATCAGAATCAAACCCTTCCAAGGACCAAGCAACAACACACATAATTACCTAACAACACATAGCAACTGGAACAAAAAAAGAAATTGTTCTAAAATTTCAGATTTGAAGCATCGCATAGATACAAAGAGAATTCAAGGCGGGAAAAAGCTAAATTAAGCAACAATTTGATAGGGTAGTAAGAGAATGAATCTTACAATTGTAGAAGGCCAGATAATATGATTGACAGAGCAAAAGAGGAGGCCGAGTATGGTGACAAGGAGAGCATCCACTCGATAATCCTTGGCTGAAATTAACGGAATTGAAAGATATGAACTTAAAACACAATTGTAGGTGAAGAGATTTAGTGTTTCCATAGTAAATTGAAACTTACAATTCCAGATGCCAGGACCAAATTAACAAGAGGTGGAGGTGGGCAGTTGTGGTGATCGACAACAAAGAAGAGCAAAAAGAAACTGAGTGAGCGATTTAGGAAGAAGAGCGATTTAGGAAACTGATCATGAGGAAGCTTGATTGGATTTACGCTCCTGAGATTTAGGACTACTCTCGATTTTACGCGGGGTTCTGAAAAAATCGACTGAATTTTGCGCGCTTCACCAAAAAATCAGATAGAGCCATAAATAGAGCTATATATTCTTTTTTTTTATATAAAGATAGAGCTATATATCTACCTATTTCGATCACGTACCGCGCGTACGCACACTACGCTATTTTACCAAAACAATTCTCGACCTTTTTTTTAACTCTTGAGAGGGTCTATCTATTAAAGTTGGTTGATAAAAAACTCCCTAGAAAATTTATTTTTAAAAATATTAAATTATTAGATAAAAAAACTCTCAGGAGTTTATATAATAACCTCCGAGCTTGAACTATTTTACTGGAGTTTAAAAAAACCGCTAAGAACAAACCCCCGAGAAATATACATTTTGTACTAGTGGTGGAAGCAAAGGCCACCAGAACTGATGATTCAAAAGAAGTTGCAAGTTTCCTAAAGGACAAAATTTTTTCCAGATTTAGGATTCCAAAAGCTCTAATAAGTGACAAGGGTACTCATTTTTCCAACAAGACTATTAGTGCTTTATTGAATAAATGCCATGTTACTTAGAAGATCTTTACAGCCTACCACCCCCAGACCTGTTGGGACGTTGTTGGGACCTCTGGTTTTAAACAACGGATCAACGATTTAATTCTCTTAAGTTTTGATAATGACAAACACCATAGGGAACTAATGTGGTTTGTTCAAGTATTTCTAAGGAACACAGGTACAACCAAGAACTCCTACGAATGACCAAAAGCCACTGCAGGCCACAATGAAGAGTTTCCATCAAGGGAACTCTGAAGAGGAAAGTTCCAATGAAGTGGGAACTCCCAGAAACAATCAAGAGAACACAAGCTTACAACGATGAAGAGTTTCCATCAAGGGAACTCTGAAGAAGTCAGTTCCCATGACAGGGGAACTCACATGTGAGGACAACGACCGTTCAGCGCCGATCGCGGGATTCTGTCTCAGACAGCCCGAGGGAACAGTCTGAGGATCAGACTGTCACGCTTAATCCAACGGTCCGATTGATCCAAGAAGTTGACCTAGTTCAAACCAAAGTCACATGTGAAGAAAGTACAACTTGGGCATCAAGCAAAGGGCATTTTGGACACAAACGAAAGATGCGACTGCCCAAGCTCATTGGACTATAAAGCCAAATGAATAGTACTCGGTCTGAGTACTTCTCACAGAACTTACAAATACCCACATCAGAGAAAAGAAAGAAAAGGAAGAGAAGTCCCCGCCGGCGAGTGTGTGATCTCGACGACGGTGAAGCTGAAGTTCCCAGGAGCAAGGGAAATGAGAAGAAAGCGTAAGGTTTGAGTTACTTGTGTTTTGTTGTTGTGAGCTTAGGAACTCAGTTGAGAGGATTTACTAGTATTGCTAGAGTTAGGAAGAACTTGTAGGAACAGAGAAGTGTAAATCCGGTTGTGTAACTAAGGAACAAAGCAATCAATATAAGTAAGTCATTCAAAATCCTCCAAGCGGAGGTAGAGGTTTACCCATACAACTAGTTGGTTGTAGTGGGGTTCCTCTATAAAGGAACTGTGCCTTTTACTGTCTTTGTTACTTGCGATTATTTACTTCCGCTGCCTTGGGAACAGCTTAATTGCCAGTTCCCAAGCTCACTGCTAACCGATTACGATCCAACAATTGGTAGCAAAGCTTGCGCTCTAGATTTGTGTTATCATCGCAGGTATCAAAATGGCTCAGGAACTTACTCAGGTGGGGAACAATACCAGTAAGCCGCCAAGGCTTATTACAGGAAGATTTGAAAGCTGGCAACGCGACATGAAGGATTGGATGCGTGGCCAAGACTACCAAGCCTGGTGTGTCATCGAGAGGGGGAACTTCGAAATTGATCCAGCTATTGTCAACGACCTCTCAAAGTGGGGTCCCAACGAGTACAAGTGCATGGAGGCAAACTACAAAGCCAAACAGTACCTAAAGAGGTCCATGTGCGTACAAGATTGTGACAGGGTTGCAAACCTTGACACAGCCAAGAAAATGTGGGAAGCCATCCAACAAATGCACGTTGGGAACTCAGATCTCAGAGAAGATCTTCAGATGAATGCAAAAAGGGAGTTCTACAACTTCTAAATGGAAATGGGAGAGTTTGTCGATAGCTACCAATCCCGGTTTGAAGGACTTTGCACTAAGATGGAACGATTGGGGATCACAAAAGAAGAAATCACCCACAAAATGAAGCTCCAACAGCTCTTCAATGGATTGACTGGAGAATGGGAAAACGAGAGAACGATGTTCAAGGAAAACCCAGAAAATCGAACACTTATGCTCCATCAAGTGTTTGGAAAGCTAGTGGGACATGAGAAGAGGAAGATCGATGATAAGGAACAAACTCGAGCTCGTCGAGGGATCGCACTCAAGATCGAAAAGATGCTCAAATCAACCCAAGAACAACATGAAGACTCCGAAGAAGAAGAGGTTGAAGAGCTAGTTCTTGTAACAAAGGCTCTTCGAAATTTCTACAAAGGAAAGTCTCAACGGAACAGTGGGAACTGGGGAAAGGGACAGAGTTCCCAAAGAAAGCCCACAGAGAAGGATCTCTCAGAAGTGACTTGCTACAAATGCAACAGGAAAGGACATTTTGCGAAGGAATGTCCACAAGGAACTGATGGTAGGAAGCACGGAAAGAAGGCCTACATCGCTACATGGAGCGATGATGAAGACGAAGTTCCTGAGTCATGGGCACTCCGAGACATGTGTGGCATGGCCATAGGAGAAACCACTGGGGAACAACCCAGTGAGGTAACCACTGAAACTATTCTTGATTCCTTGAGTAACTATGAAAAACCTGAGTTGTTGAAAATTCTTTCAAGTCTTGTCAAAGATAACATAAAACTGCAAAACAAGTTGGAAAAACAGGAACACATAAATTCTCAATTAGTTGGTCTTGAGCCCTGTCCCAACTGCATATCCCTTCTAGAAAAACTCAAGTCCCATGTGTCTCACATCGTAGATCTAGAAAGAGAAATCAAAACTCTAGAGAAAGATGAGAACACCCTCTTGCAAAACCTGAGCAAGACTCCCGAACATCTTGAAGCCTCTAGTTCCCAAATTAAGTTTGTCCCAGCCAGACATGGCATAGGATACAAAGGTGAGTGCTCCAAGAACGGAAAGTCACCCCTGAGCGAACATGATATCCATGAGTGTAGGGCCTTAGAACTCCAGTGCGAGAAACAGAAAAATGCTCATCTCGAGGAGAAAATCAGGGTCCTAGAGAGTGGAAACAATGGTGAGAAAGACTACTATACTGGGAACTCTGGACATAGAATCTATGTCAAAATTGCTAAGGGAAATGGGTCTCGAGTGTACAACAAAGAAACAATGGATAGGAACCGTATCCAGAGACCACACCCAAAATACTAACTGGGAGTATACTACAAGACATGTTGGCACTGTGGTGCTCATGGGCACTACAAGGATGCATGTCCCGAGAAGAGATCCCAAACCCCTAGAAGCCATGAGTTCCCAAACAGACAAAAACGTCATGCTCATCACCAAAGGAACTCCAACTCTCAAAATTCCAAAGACATCAACATTTCTGACTATATCTTGAATGAAAATGTTTTCCCTTGCAAGGGACCTGGCAAGAATCATCTTGCCTGGGTCTCAAAACACTAACTTTTCCTTGTAGGTGGCAGTGAGAGGGAACATTACATGGTTCATAGATAGTGGATGCTCGAACCATATGACAGGAAACAAGGATATCCTCATCTCACTCCACACTCATGCCGAAGGAGGCCACGTCTCATTTGGCAACAAGAACAAGGGAGAAGTTATTGGAAAAGGAGAAGTGTTGCTCAATAGATCTATTAAAGTTAGAAACGTAAATCTGGTAAAGGATCTGGGATACAATCTGCTGAGTGTCTCCCAGATATGTGATCAAGGGAACAACATCGTCACTTTCGACTCAGATGAATGTCTCGTCATCAACAAGAAGACCAACAAAGTAATTCTGAGAGGAAGAAGATACAACAATGTGTATGTGGTGGACACTAGATTTGAACCACCAATGAAGCTGTGCCTTGCGAGTTCCCAAGATGATACGGAACTCTGGCATCGAAGACTGGGACATGCTGGTGTAAATCAAATCCTGAAGCTTTATCTACAGGATCTGGTCATTGGTCTTCCACGGATCAATCTCGAAGGATCAATCTCGGTGATTGTTTTGTTTTGGTTTTTCATGTGATTCTCTGTAAGACAATATTTTTGTTATTAATTTAAGTTTGAGTTTTGTTTCCATGTTTGTTTTTATTGAAGTTTTTGGTTTCTTAATCATGAGTAGTGAGTAGTCTATTTTTCTAGGGTCGGGGTTAAGCCCAACATAGTTGAGCATGTTTGATGAAGTAAGATAGTGTTTTGAATGCCTTTTATCTTTATTGAAATTGTTTGTTGTGCTTAATATCGAAACGGGAGTTGAGGTAATTTGAGTTTTTAACTTGATTGAAAGAGAAAGTTAGTAACTTGAAGGTTGATATTGTTTGAAAACGGAAGTTTCAAGCTTTAGATCCAAAACAAGCAATTGAGTGAGTTGGTTTATGAAAATAGATTAATTTACCTGTCAAGTCAATGAAAGTTGATGACTCTATCTATTTAAAGGCATGATCTTATCTTCTTACGAATTCTTATGCTTGGCTATGCTGTGGTGTCCCTTATCCTAGATATTTGTTTTTATTGAATTATTTCTGATAAATCTTCGTTGCTGAATGCTGGCTTCGGTACCGAGTATTAATTAGAATTTTATTAGTTCGTTAATTGATGTTTTTATATTCGGTGGTTCGGTAACGATCCTGACAAGGTCGTTAACGAGGCATCTCGTGAGTGATTGTGTTTGATTTTTGTTTGATTTTTATTAGATTGATAGACAAACAACCTTGCTTCCTGTAGAACGATCCTGACTCCACTGTACTCAGCGGGGTCTTGACTTACAAATTTATTTGTTGGTCGAGAAACCCTCTCAACAGTATGTTGCACTTTTATATTTATATTAGATATTATTATTATTATTATTAGTTTATGGGCTTCGGACGTTAAGCCTATCATGTTGTTAACCCTAGTTTGCCCCATAATAGGTTAGGGTTTCATGAGCCTTCTTTTATATAAGAGGCATGACTCCCTTTCTATTATTCACGCCTTGCTATAGACAGATTGTCTTTTGTGAATCGAGTTTCTCTTCCCTAAGGCCTAGGCGTCAACCCGGTTCGTGAATCGAACCCTTTTCTATCCCTTTCTCCCACGCCCTAGTCTCGGCCCTAGGCCACCTGAACTCGATCCGTCGAGTTTTCCCTCACGAGCCACCCTGTGGTTTGCGCTTATCACGGTTACTATCCGTTGGAGAAGATCTGAGGCCCTTCCGAGCCTAGATCGGGCACCCGTGCGATCCACCTTAAAGGCATCAGGCGTCAATCCCCTTCTATCCTTCTTCTAATCGCCCTACAATCATTTTGAGGTTTCGCTTGTCGGAATCAATTCCACATCGAGACGTCACTAGAACCCTAGAGTCGTACCATTAATCCCAAATCGTGCGCCCCTGCATGCCCTATCTTGCTTACTTCCGCTTCGTTGTTCATTGAAGATCGAGGCGGGATTCAAAATACAAGACGTCGGTCCTTGTAGCGAGGCGAAACGCATCAACTGGTATCAGATCTAAGGAGGCTCGACAAAGGCGTCCTTCTCCGACACCGCCATCCGTCCATCAGCATCGTAAGTCCGCATATTAAAAAAAACGGTATTGCCGTGATTGCATTATCCATGTGTGCACTTCGGTAGTGGATTGCCAACCACATTACTTCGAGTTCGAAATCTCAATTCATTTACGATCTGCAATTGCATACATGTGCCATTAATTTATCTTTTCCATGTGTTTGTGTACAATTTGATCACATTTGGCCAATTTGGTTAGCATCCGATCACCACGAAGATCTTGTTTGTGTCCAATCTTTTTTAACTTATCTAAAGAGATCTTGTTGTTTATTTTTGTTAAGTGTAGCCGATCATACATATAAAGAAAAAAAGGCAGATTCGGCAGTTTAAAAACAAAGTTGATCGGCAATATTTAAAAAAACAAACAAACAGCCGATCATTAAAAAAAAGAGTGTGAATCCGAAAGATTAAAATAAAAGAGAGTTCAGTATATTTTTGGCCTAGGTAATTGTTGTTAGTTGGCCGGGATTTTGTGTAATTTGGTAACCATGAGTTGTCGTACCGACAGGGATAGTGCACTCAACTCAACTGCTTTGATGGAGTTATTGTCTGTAAGACAAGAAATTACTCTTTTAAGGCAACAAATGGCTGATATGCAAGCTCGTTTTGACGCCCAACTGGCATCCATTGCTCCGCAACCGACATTGGCTCCGATGACTCCACCAAGCGTCAACACCTCAAGCTCGCCACAAGACCCGACCTTGACTGACCACTTGGCGCTACAAAAACGACATCCTCCTACAACCGGGAATATCCAAGCCACGCTCATCTTGAACAGCGAGCGCGTCTGGGATCTTGAGCCCGATTGGGATAGGGAACCCTTTTGGGATAGCGAGCCCCTTTTGGATAGCGAGACCATTTGGAATAGCGAGCCCGTCTTTGATGAGCTGAGTTTACCGCCTCCTTCTCCTTGTCCGATGTTTTTGCTTCCTACAGTAGCCGAGCCATCGCCTATTGTCATCGCGCCCTTGTTTGATCGTGTGCCGTTTTCAGAACCCGAGTTTGTTTTGCCTATTATAGACATTCCGGATGACGACACAAAACCCGACGATGTATTTCTGCTGCCTACTGATCTCCACCTCTTCCCGGACCACCCGAGCTCGAAGCGAGGACACTACGTTTCTAAGGGAGGGATGATGATGGGTTCCGGTCCTAGAGCTAGATCGATCACGACGAGCTCGAGTCTACCAAGACCTTGGCGTCCGCCTTGGATTCCGACCTAGCTCGTTACTAGTATAATTATTATTATATTTATTATTTCCTATTTTGGCATGTTTCTATTTATAGTTAGTTTCTTTTTATATTTCCGCTATTACTATATTGGGTGTGTGTCCTCTTATGCTTAAGAGACCGACCCGATAGCTGAAATAGAGCCCATTAGGGTTTGTTGCACTTTTATATTTATATAAGATATTATTATTATTATTATTAGTTTGTGGGCTTCGGACGTTGAGCCTAGCTTGTTGCTAACCCTAGTTCGCCCCATAATAGGTTAGGGTTTCATGAGCCTTCTTCTATATAAGAGGCATGACTCCCATTGTATTATTCACGCCTTGCTATAGACAGATTGCCTTTTGTGAATCGAGTTTCTCTTCCCTAAGGCCTAGGCGTCAACCCGGTTCGTGAATCGAACCCTTTTCTATCCCTTTTTCCCATGCCCTAGTCTCGGCCCTAGGCCACCTGAACTCGATCCATCGAGTTTTCCCTCACAAGCCACCCTGTGGTTCGCGCTTATCCGGGTTACTATCCATTGGAGAAAATCTGAGGCCCTTCCGAGCCTAGATCGGGCACCCGTGTGATCCATCCGAAAGGCGAAACGCATCAACTGGATTCCGAGGACCGAGATCGATCATGACGAGCCCGAGTCGACCGAGACCTTGGCGTCCGCCTTGGATTCCGACATAGCTCGTTATTATTATATATTATTATTTATTTATTATATTTCCTATTTTGGCATGTTTCTATTTATAGATATTCCTTGTTGCACCTTTATATTATTAGCAGTTGTTATTTTGGATATTTGGACTTTTAAGGATGTGGGCCTCGATTGCATTCCTGGCCCAATCCGACCCCTTGTTTGTACTCTAGGGTTTTGAGTTGCTTCCTCTATATAAGGGGCACTCGAGTCTCCTTATTATTTACGCTTAGTATTGTTTTGCCTATTGTGATCGAGTTTCTCTCCTCTAGGCCTAGGCGTCAACCCCGGTTCGCGAATCGAACCCATTTCTATCCTTTTTCCCTACGTCCTCGTCTCGGCCCTAGGCCACCCGAACTCGATCTATCGAGTTTTCCCTCACGAACCACCTTGTGGTTCGCGTTTATCCCGGTTACTATCCGTTGGAGAAGATCCGAGGCCCTTCCGAGCCTAGATCGGGCACTCGTGCGATATACCTGAAAGACGGAACGCATCAACTGATTTCAGAGCCCAGGGGGCTCCACGAAGGCATTCTTCTCCAACACCACCCTCTTCAACAACATTCCTGCGTGATCTAATATCGAATTGGTGATTGCATGGTTTTTTCGTCCGTATTAGTATGAAATTGCACCGATATTCATAATCTCCTTTGCCCATATTTCGTGCCAAATCACAAATTCCTTAATTAACCAAATTCGAAACCTCTCTGCATGTGTGTGTGCTTAATTGGGGGTAATTAAAATCTTTTCCAAATATATCACATAGGCTTGTACTCTGCACGCATATATCTTTGATTTGTAATTGCAGAAGATTAGTTTATATTTGGTTGAGATTTGTTATATTACGTTAGCCTTAATTAGTTCGTGTGTGAGATTTTACCCATTAAAAAAAAGGAGATCGGAAAATTAAAAAAAAAGAGAGTTCTATCAGAAAAAAAAAAGTTTCTGTATTGAAAAAAAGCCGAGCAGTAAAAGAAAAAAACAGGAAAAAAAGTTCGGTATATTTTCGGTCTAGGAATTGATGTTAGTTGGCCGGATTTTGTGTAATTTTGTACCTAGAAATCGAGTCATGAATTGGTCGAATTTCCACGCCGCCCCCATTTGGGATAGCGAGCCCGTATGGGATGGCGATCCCGTGTGGGACAATGAGCCCGATTGGGATAGTGAACCCATTTGGGATTGTGAGTCCGTTTGCGATAGTGAGCCCATCTGGGATAGCGAGCCCGTTTGGGATAATGATCCCCTCTGGGATGAGCCCACTTTGCCGCTTCCATCGACTTGCTCGGTGGCCTATCGACGTCGCACTCGTGCATGACCTCGTACCATCTTCGAAATCAGAGTTCATTTTGACCATTATAGACGTTCCGAAAGACGACACCAAGCCCGACGATGTCTTTGTGCTGCATACTGATCTCCGCCTCTCCCCAGACCCCCCGACCTCGAAGCGAGGACGCTTCGATTCTAAGGGAGGGAGGATGATGCGATCCGGTGCAGGACCGAGATTGATCATGACGAGCCCGAGTCGACCGAGACCATGGCGTCCGCCTTGGATTCCGACATTGCTCGTTATTATTATATATTATTATTTATTTATTACATTTCCTATTTTGGCATGTTTCTATTTATAGATATTCCTTGTTGCACCTTTATATTATTAGCAATTGTTATTTTGGATATTTGGACTTTTAAGGATGTGGGCCTCGATTGCATTCCTGGCCCAATCCGACCCCTTGCTTGTACTCTAGGGTTTTGAGTTGCTTCCTCTATATAAGGGGCACTCGAGACTCCTTATTATTTACGCTTAGTATTGGTTTGCCTATTGTGATCGAGTTTCTCTTCTCTAGGCCTAGGCGTCAACCCCGGTTCGCGAATCGAACCCATTTCTATCCTTTTTCCCTACGCCCTCGTCTCGGCCCTAGGCCACCCGAACTCGATCCGTCGAGTTTTCCCTCACGAACCACCTTGTTGTTCGCGCTTATCCCGGTTACTATCCGTTGGAGAAGATCCGAGGCCCTTCCGAGCCTAGATCGGGCACCCGTGCGATCGACCCGAAAGAAGGAACGCATCAAAAATGCATAAACAAAGGAAAACAAAAGCAGATGTGCATTGCATTTGAAGTTAAACCAGAGATTCTTCTATGTTTATATGGGGCTTTCTAGGATAAAACGTGAGTGAGTTAGAGCATAATGTTTGAGTGAGTTTGGTGTATATATTTTTTTAGAGTTTTGGATGTATGTGTGAGTTTTTAGGAGTCTTTGATTCCCGGATATTATTAGCACCACATAGCCAAATATTTTCAACGCCTTATTGTCTTTACCAAGCCCCATTACAACCCGGCTTAATGGAAACTTCTATGAAGTTTTTCATTGATCCTAAGTTCTCTTGATGATTTTTGCTTGTTTTGACAAATCTTAGGTAGAGAGTTTGGTGATATAAGTGCCAATTTCTATGAGTTTTTGCATATAAGATTGAGTTGAGAGATTGAATTTATAAGCCCAAACACTTGAGAGTTGAGTGAAACACATATCCTTGGTGAGGTTGGCCAAATATTTTCCACGCCTTATTGTCTTTACCAAGCCCTATTACAACTCGGCCGCATGGAAACTTCTATGAAGTTTTTCATTGAGCCTAAGTTCTCTTGATAATTTTTGCTTGTTTTGAAAAACCTTAGGTGGAGAGTTTGGTGATATAAGTTCCAATTTCTATGAATTTTTGCATATAAGATTGAGTTGAGAGATTGAATTTATAAGCCCAAACATTTGAGAGTTGAGTTAAACACATATCCTTGATGAAGTTAATAGTCATTTGCTATTTTTGGCTATGTTTTGAAGTTGTTTTTGAGACGACGGCTATTGTTTGATAAGCATGATTGTTTGGTTTTGGTTTTTGTATAGTGATTGCTTGAGGACAAGCAAGCTTAAGTATGGGGTATTGTAGGGAAAATTTAACTCGACAACAAATAAAATTTATAGTCAAGACCCCGATGAGTATAGCGAAGTCAAGATCGTCCACGGGAAGCAAGGTTGCCTGTTTACCGATCTAAAAACAAAGAAACAAAGCAAAACAAAGCAAAAACAGCTACGACAATTCCTACGTAAATCAGAGCAAATAGCGATGCAAGTGCAGGCTCGATACCGATCCAAAGTGCCTCGGTAACGAGTGAAATCGAATGCTAAACTTAAGAAAATCAATAAATAAAAAGCTCTAGGACAAGGGCTACCACAACATAGTTATGCATATAAACTCATGTGAAGATAAAGATCATGCCTTTAAAGATAAATCTATCAACTTTTGCTAAATAAAGAAGCAAATCAATCAACTTTCATAAATCAATTCACTTTATCACTTGTTTTGAATCCAAAGCTCGAAACTTTCGTCATCGAACAATATCAACCTTAAAGCTCACAACTTTCTCTTTCGATTAAGCTACAAAATCAAATTACTTCGACTCTCGTCTAAGCATAAGCACAACAAGCAATTCAAAAGATAGAAGGCAATCACAAACTCAACATATTCACCCAATCATGCACAACCATGCCAGGTTTCAACCCCGACCCTAGAAAAGTAAACTACACACAATTCATTGAATCAAAGCAAACAACTTTAATCAAAGAGAACATTGAAAAGCAAAACTTACTTGAAATTGAAAGAATATCGTCTTACAATAACTTGTAGAATTCCGAAAACAACTGAAAACAACAAACAAGAGCTTGATCACCGAACCCTTCCTCTCTCTCGATCGGAAACAGTCCGATTTCTCTCACTCTCTCGACTTTTCTCCTAAAACTAATCGAATCCCCCCTCGTCTAGGCTTAGAACAAGGGTATTTATACTAAGGAAGCTATCTAATAAAAGATCTAAAAGATAAAAACTTCCTAAACTAAAAGATAACAAGATAAAAGATATAAAACCCGAAAGTCAGCTGCGCTCTACCGACACAGATCACTTCGTTAACGACCTGCACAGGGTCGTTAACGAACCTCCAGGTCGGTAACGAGCCCTCCAGTTTTGGCTTATTACGACTTCTTTCCTTGGCTTTAACTTGCACTCTAACTTGATCTTCAAAAGGCATTCTTCTTCCTCCTCTTCTATCCATACACCACTCACACCACTTCACTTCAACTTCGCTTGAAAAGTGCTTCTTTCCTGCTCAAAAACCTACAAAAAAACACAAAACGGAGTAGTTTCCATACTTTTCACAAAATATGCAAACTTATCCAAACACACACACAACTAACTCTAAAACTTACTGAAACTAAACTAAACAACCTAAGAAAGACACCTAAAAAGTAGACCAAAAACACGAACATCAAAACACAAATTGGTCAATTAGCTAATTCAATTAGTAGAAGGGATGATGGGAAGTTGCCTAGTCATTCAATTGAGAACCCTAAGGGTCAAAATTATGAACAAGTTAAGGCTGTAATGTTACTGAGAAATGGAAAAGAAGTAGGTAACCAAGAGGCGTCATAGCAAAATCATGATAATAAGGGTAGGTTGAAAGATAAAGAGGGTCAAGTTGAAACTAAAAAGATGAAAACTAATCCCCCTAAAGCTGATAAATCTTCAAGTTTGATTCCTTTCGAGCCTAGGGTTCCCTATCCTCAAGCCTTAGATGCACCTTCGCCTTTTGGGAAGAATAAGCAAAAAGAAGACATCTTAGAGACCTTCAAACAAGTCAAAATCAATCTTCCTCTCTTAGATGCTTTTAAAAAAATTCCTGCTTATGCTAAATTCCTTAATGACATGTGCACATTTAAGAGGAAATCAGAAGCAAATTGTTCTAAAAAGGTTGTTTTAAGTGAACAAGTGAGCTCTATCTTGCAGTTTAATCACACACCTAAATTTAAAGATCCAAGAGTCCCCACTATTTCATGTCATATTGGAGATCATAGAATTGAAAAGGCACTCCTAGATTTAGGGTCAAGTGTTAATATGATTCCTTATTTTGTGTATGAGCAACTTGGCTTAGGTGAATTGCAACCATCTAATTGTACTCTGCATCTGGCTGATAGATCTGTTAGAGTGCCCAGAGGAAGAATTGATGAGGTCTTAGTTCAAATTGATAAAGGATTCTTCCCTGTAGATTTTGTAGTGTTAGATATGGATCCCGATCATTCTTCTAAGAGTGTTGCAGTCATTTTAGGGCGTCCGTTCCTAGCTATTGCTGATGCTACCATAAATTGTAGGTCGGGAGAGATGGATGTTTCTGTTTTGAATATGAGGATTAGACTCACTATCTTTAAAGCTTCTTCTCAACCCACTTTAGAAGATGAATCTGAATGTTTCTTTGTTGACTTAATTGATGAGTTAGTTGAAGAAGCTTTACATGTTCTTATGCCTAGGGATCTTGTAGAATCTAGCATTTCGCATGCAGGTTTAAGTTCTTATGAGCTAGACAATAGGTTAGAAGAATTAACATTTATTCTTGATAAAACTGTCGTTCTTGAAACTTATTCTTGGGTGTCCAAACAGGAGCCTTTACCACCCTTATCTGAAACCCCTGCACCACCATCTATAGTTTCCCCACCTAAACTAGAATTAAAACCTCTTCCATCTACACTTAAGTATGCCTTCCTAGGTCCTAATGAGACGTTACCTGTTATAATCTCATCTAAATTGTCACTTGAGTAGGAAGGGGAATTAATTTAAGTTTTATCTAATCATAAGAAAGCTATAGGGTGGTCAATAGCTGATCTAAGGGGGATTAGCACATCTGTATGTATGGATAGGATTTTCCTAGATGAGAATGCTAAACCTACTAGGGAAATACAACGTAGGCTAAACCCACATATGAAGTTGCTAGATGCAGGGATCATATATCCTATCTCTGATAGCCGATGGGTTAGCTCTGTGCAGGTTGTTCCTAAAAAGTCTGGGATTACAGTAGTGAAAAATCATTGTCCTTTACCTTTTATTGATCAGATTTTAGAAAAACTAGCTGGTCAAAGTTTTTATTGCTTCCTTGATGGCTATTCTGGCTATAATCAACTTGTTATTTATCTTGAGGATCAAAAAAATACTACTTTTACCTGCCCAGCTGGTACTTTTGCTTTTAGAAGAATGCCCTTCGGATTGTGTAATGTACCTTCTACATTTCAGAGATCCATGATGTCCATCTTTTGTGATATGGTTGATAAGTTCTTAGAGGTCTTAATGGATGATTTCTCTATTTTTGGGCCTTCATTTGATGATTGTTTGCATAACTTGTCTACTGTTCTAAAAAGATGTGAAGAGGTAAACTTAATCCTCAGCTGGGAGAAAAGTCATGTTATGGTTGAAGGAGGAATTGTTTTAGGACATAGGGTTTCAAAGAAGGGAATCGAGGTGGATAGGGCCAAAGTAGATCTTATTTATAATCTTCCTATTCCCATTTCTGTTAAATATGTTAGATCTTTTCTTGGCCATGCTGGTTTTTACAGGAGATTCATTAAAAAATTTAGTAAATTGGCTAGGCCTCTCACCAGCCTTCTCACTAAAGATATAAGTTTTGCTTTTGACCAACCATGTGTTGAGGCGTTTGAAAAGATAAAGTCATTGCTTGTGTCAGCTACTATTTTACAACCTCCTGATTTTTCCTTAACCTTTGAAATTATGTGTGATACTTCTGCTTATGCTATAGGCGCAGTTCTTGGTAAAAAGGTGAACAAAGTTTCTCATGTGATTAATTATGCTAGTAAAACTCATACAGATGCTCAAAGAAATTATTCCACAACTGAGAAAGAATTACTAGCTATTGTTTTTTGCACTTGATAAATTTCGTTCATACTTATTGTGCTCTAAAGTTATTATCTACTCTGATCATGCTGCTTTGTGATATCTTCTGTCTAAGAAAGAGACTAAACCTAGATTAATCAGATGGATTCTCTTACTACAAGAATTTGATCTAGAAATTAGAGATAAAAAGGGGTTCGAAAATTGGTTGTTGATCATCTATCTAGGATTTTTCTTAAACATACAAATGAAGTGGTTTTGCAGGATAACTTTCCTGATGAGCAATTGTTTGCAGTTTCTCATACTCGTTTCCCATGGTTTGTGCATATTTTTAACTACCTTGCATCGGATAACATACAACCTTTATTGGCTGAAATAGGAGAAAGATAGATTCTTTTGACATGTTAAGTATTATTATTGGGAAGATCCATATTTGTTTAAGCATTGTTCTGATCAAGTCATTAGAAAATGTGTGCTTGAAAGTGAAGTCAATGGTATTTTAACATTTTGTCATGCTTATTCTTGTGGGGTTGTTGGGACGTTGTTGGGACCTCTGGTTCTAAACAACGGATCAACGATGCCATTCTCCGAGTTTTGATAATGACAAACACCATGAGGGACTAATGTGGTTTGTTCAAGTATTTCTAAGGAACGCAGGTACAACCAAGAACTCCCATGAATGACCAAAAGCCACATAAGCTCACAATGCAGAGTTTCCATCAAGGGAACTCTGAAGAGGAAAGTTCCCATAAAATGGGAACTCCCGGGAATGACCAAGAGAACACAGTTTACACGATGAAGAGTTTCCCTCAAGGGAACTCTGAACAAGACAGTTCCCATAACATGGGAACTCACATGTGAGGACAACGACCGTTCAGCGCAGATCGCGGGATTCTGTCTTGGACAGCCGGAAGGAACATTCTGAGGATCATATTGTCACGAATGATCCAACAGTCCGATTGATTCAAGAAGTTGACCTAGTTCAAACCAAGGTCACATGTGAAGAAAGTACAACTTGGGCATCAAGCAAAGGGCATTTTGGACACAAATGAAAGACACGATTGCCCAAGCACACCTGGTCTATAAAGCCAAATGAATTGTACTCGGATTGAGTACTTCTCCCAGAACTCACAAATACCCATACCAGAGAAAAGAAAGAAAAAGAAGAGAATTCCCTGGCGGTGAGTGTGTGATCTCGACGACGGAGAAGCCGAAGTTCCCAGGGGAAAGGGAACTGAGAAGTCGGTGCAAGGTTTGAGTTACTTGTATTTTGTTGTTGTGAGCTTAGGAACTTAGTTGAGAGGATTTACTAGTGTTACTAGAGTTAGGATGAACTCATAGGAACGGAGAAGTGTGAATCCGGCTGTTTAACTAAGGACCAAAGCAATCAATATAAGTAAGTCATTCAAAATCCTCCAAGCGGAGGTAGAGGTTTATCCACACAACTAGTTGGTTGTAGTGGGGTTCCTCTATAAGGGAACTGCGTTCTTTACTGCTTTTAATACTTGCGCTTAATTTACTTCTGCTGCCTTGGGAACAGCTTAACAGCCAGTTCCCAAGCTCTTTGCTAACGGTTTACGATCCAACATTTGGTATCAGAGCAGGTTTGCTCTAGATTTGTGTTAGCATCGCAGGTATCAAATGACTCAGGAACTTACTCAAGTAGGGAACAACACTAGTAAGCCGCCGAGGCTTATTACAGGAAGATTCGAAAGCTGGCAACGCGACATGAAGGATTGGATGTGTGGCCAGGACTACCAAGCCTGGTGTGTTATCGAGAGAGGGAACTTCGAAATTGATCCAGCTATAGTCAACAACCTCACCAAATGGGGACCCAACGAATACAAGTGTATGGAGGCCAACTACAAGGCCAAATAGTACCTGAAGAGGTCCATGTGCGTACAAGACTGTGACAGGGTGGCAAATCTTGACACCGCTAAGGAAATGAGGGAAGCCATCCAACAAATGCACGTTGGGAACTCAGATCTCCGAGAAGATCTTCAAATGAATGCAAAAAGGGAGTTCTACAGCTTCCAAATGGAGATGGGAGAGTCTGTCGATAGCTATCAGTCCCGATTTGAAGGACTTTGCACCAAAATGGAAGGCTTGGGGATCACCAAAGAAGAAATCACCCATAAGATGAAGGTCGAACAACTCTTCAACGGATTGACTGGAGAATGGGTAAACGAGAGAACAATGTTCTAGGAGAATCCGGAAAATAGAACTCTCATGCTCCATCAAGTGTTTGAAAAGCTAGTGAGACACGAGAAGAGAAAGATCGTTGATAAGGAACAGACGCGAGCACATCGAGGGATCGCACTCAAAATTGAGAAGATGCTCAAATCAACTCAAGAACAACACGAAGACTCCGAAGAAGAAGAGGATGAGGAGCTAGTTCTCGTAACAAAGGCTCTTCGGAACTTCTACAAAGGGAAGCTCAAAAAGAACAGTGGGAACTGGGAAAAAGGACAGAGTTCCCAAAGAAAACCCGCAGAGAAGGACCTCTCGGATGTCACATGTTACAAGTGTAACAAGAAAGGACACTTCGCTAAGGAATGCCCACAGGGAACAGACGACCGGAAGCAAGGGAAAAAGGCCTACATCGCCACCTGGAGCGATGATGAGGACGAAGATCCCGAGTCATGGGCACTCCCAGACATGTGCGGAATGGCCATAGGAGAAACCACTGGGGAACAACCCAGTGAGGTAACCACTGAAACTGTTCTTGCTTCTTTGAATAACTATGAAAAACATGAGTTGTTAAAAATTCTCTCAAGTCTTGTCAAAGATAATATAAAACTGCAAAACAAGTTGGAAAAACAGGAACACATAAATTCTCAATTAGTTGGTCTTGAACCCTGTCCCAACTGCATATCCCTTCTCGAAAAACTCAAGTCCCATGTGTCTCACATCGTAGATCTAGAAAATGAAATCAAAACTCTAGAGAAAGATGAGAACACTCTCTTACAAAACCTGAGTAAGACTCTCGAACATCTTGAAGCCTTCAGTTCCCAAATCAAGTTTGTCCCAGCCAAACACGGCATAGGATACAAAACTGAGAGCCCAAAGAACGGGAAGTCACCCCCAAGTGAACATGAAATCCATGAGTGTAGGGCCTTAGAACTCCAATGTGAGAAACAAAAAAATGCTCATCTCGAGGAGAAATACAGGGTCCTAGAGAGTGGGAAAGGTGGTGAGAAAGATTATTACACTGGGAACACTGGACATAGACTTTATGTCCAAATTGCTAAGGGAAACGGGTCACGGGTGTACAATAAGAAAACCATGGATAGGAACAGAATCCAGAGACCACACCCAAAATACTACTTGGGAGAATACTATAAGACGTGCTGGAACTGTGGTGCTCATGGGCACTACAAGGAAGCATGTCCCAAGAAGAAAGCCCAAACCCTCAAAAACCGTGAGTTCCTGAACAAACAAAAACATCATGCTAATCACCAAAGGAACTCCAACTCTCAAATCACTCATGATATCAACATCGCTGACTATGTTTTAAATGACAATATTTTCCCTTGCAAGGGACCTGGCAAGAGTCATCTTGCCTGGGTCTCAAAACACTAACTTTACCTTGTAGGTGGCAGTGAGAGGGAACAATGCATGGTTCATAGATAGTGGATGCTCAAACCATATGACCGGAAACAAAGATATCCTCATCTCACTCCACACTCATGTCGAAGGAGGCCACGTCTCATTTGGCAATAAAAACAAGGGAGAAGTAATTGGAAAAGGAGAAGTGTTGTTAAATAGATCAATCAAAGTCAGCAATGTCAATCTTGTGAAAGATCTGGGATACAATCTCTTAAATGTTGCCCAGATGTGTGATCAAGGGAACAACGTTGTCACCTTCGACTCAGAAGAATGCCTAGTTATCAACTAAAAGACCAACAAAGTGATTCTGAGAGGAAGAAGGCACAACAACGTTTATGTAGTAGATACAAAATTTCAACCACCAATGAAGTTGTGTCTTGCGAGTTCCCATGATGACACGGAACTCTGGCACCGAAGACTAAGACATGCAGGTGTCAATCAAATCCTGAAGCTCTATCTACAGGATCTGGTCATCGGTCTTCCACGGATCAATCTCGAAGGAGTACAAATGTGTGAAGCATGCGTTCGAGGGAAACAGACTAGGAACTCGTTCAAACCCAAAAAGGTGGTGAGCACAACCAGGCCTTTAGAGCTAATTCACATGGATCTCTATGGTCCCATGCGAACAACCAGCTATGGTGGAAAAAGGTACATGTATGTCTTAATTGATGATTTTTCTAGATTCACCTGGGTTATTTTCTTGAAGGCAAAATCACAAGCTTTTGAAGAGTTCGAGCCTTTCATCAAAAGAACAGAAGTAAGCATGGGGCTAAAGCTAGCCATCAGGTCTGACCATGAAATTGAGTTTCAAAACTCGGAGTTCTTTAACTTCTGTGACAAACATGGGATCTCTCACAACTTCTCAGCCCCTCGCACTCCTCAGCAAAACGGAGTGGTCGAGAGAAAGAATAGGACCTTGGAGGACATGGCCAGAACCATGATGCTTGAAAGCAGAGTTTCTGACTATTTCTGGGCTGAAGCCATCGCCACAGCTACATACATCTTGAACCGAGCCATGACAAGGCCTTTGATCAAGAAGACATCCTACGAGCTCATCAAGGGGATAAAACCGAACATCTCCCACCTAAGGACCTTCGGATGCACATGCTTTGTCCACAACAATGGCAAAGACAACCTTGGAAAATTTGATCCTAGAAGTGATGAAGGGATCTTCCTGGGTTACTCATCACAAAGCAAGGCTTATAGGGTCTATAACAAAAGGACCAAGAAGATAGAAGAAAGCATCCATGTCGTCTTCAACGAGAAATCTGTAAAGATGGGAACAGAGACCCAAGGGAAGGGAACTCTGTTCAAACTGGTCAGATAGGAAGATGTTGATGATGATGATGATGAGCCAAGGAAGAGAGATGAAGACTATCTAAGTGCAAGTAACCTTCCACAACCAGGGAACAACGAAGGAGATCCAACTCTCACTGATCAAATCTCCCTCGAGGTTCCCTCCTCAGAAGAACTACAAGATACCTCCAACTCTCTTGTTCCCCAAGACAATACCCTGCCAGAATCAAGTGTTCAGGGGGAACAAAGAGGGATCTTGCCAGGAATTTCTGAAGAAACACTCAATAAAGAAGCTGAAGATGAGTGTTCCCATGAAAAGGAAGCCTCTACTGAAGATGACACAAGTGCAAGGGAACCCACTCATACAAGAAACTTTCAACAAAGGAAGGACCACCCCATTGAGAACATCATCTCCCCTTATGATAAAGGTGTACAAACTCGTTCCTCTCTCAATAATTTTTGTGCTTTTAACGCGTTTGTTTCAATGGTGGAACCCAAAAATATCAAAGAAGCCTTGAAGGACCCAGATTGGATCCAAGCTATGCAAGAGGAGCTCCACCAATTCGAGAGAAACAAAGTTTGGAAGCTAGTTCCTAGGCCCAAGAACAAGAACATCATAGGAACTCGATGGGTCTTTAGAAACAAGCTCGATGATACTGGGGCTGTAGCAAGGAACAAGTCCAGACTGGTGGCACAAGGCTACAGGCAAGAGGAAGGAATCGATTACGAAGAGACTTTCGCACCAGTCGCCAGGATCGAGGCCATCCGACTCTTAATTGCCTATGCTGCTCACAAGGGATTCAAGCTCTATCAAATGGATGTGAAAACAGCCTTCCTCAACGGACATATCAAGGAAGAAGTATATGTGGCCCAACCCCCAGGATTCGAAGATGAGAAGCTACCCAACCATTTCTTCCTGGAGAGGGCCCTCTACGGACTCAAACAAGCTCCCCGAGCTTGGTATGACAGGTTTGCTCAATTCCTCATGAGCAGTGAGTTTGAGATGAGTCTCATTGGGGAACTCACGTTCTTATTGGGACTTCAAATATCTCAAACCAAGGAGGGAACAAAGATTCATTAACAGAAATACATCAAGGAAATGCTCGTAAAGTATGGGATGGAACACTCCAAGCCTATTGACACTCCCATCTCACCAAATTCAAGGCTCAATGTGGATGAAACATGTAGAAGTGTGGACCAAAGGAACTATCGAGGTATGATTGGGTCCCTTCTCTACTTAACAGCTAGTAGACCTGATATCATGTTCTTCGTATGTCTTTGTGCTCGTTTACAAGCTAACACTATGGAATCACACCTAAAAGAGGTAAAGAGGATTTTCAGGTATCTCAAAGGGAACGATAACTTGTGCCTTTGGTATCCAAGGAACAGTTCCCTTGAGCTCATTCCATACATAGATGCGGATTTTGCAGGACACTTGGTTGATAGAAAGAGCACATCAGGAATGGCCCAGTTCCTAGGGTCATGCTTAGTTTCATGGGGATCTAGAAAGCAAAACTCAGTGGCACTCTCCACAGCTGAAGCAGAATATCTGGTTGTTGCATCTTGTTGTTCTCAAGTTCTATGGATTAAGTCACAACTCCAGGATTACGGTATGTCTTTTGGCCTAGTTCCCATACTTTGTGACAATACTAGTGCTATAAACATTTCCAAAAATCTTGTGCATCATTCTAGGACTAAGCATATAGATATAAGGCATCACTTTCTACGTGAAAATGTTGAAAGTGGGAACATCTTGATGGAACACTGTAGAACTGAAGAGCAAATTGCGGACATTCTCACCAAAGCTTTAGACAGAGGTCCCTACCAACGTTTTCGAATGCTTCTAGGGATGATTACTCTAAACTAAACAAGTCCCTGTTTGTCTCTCCCTCAATGCCTGACTAGTTTCTCTAAGAATGCATGATAGGGAACTTGGATTTATTGCTTTCACTTTGCCATGATTACTAGTCTAAAGTTGAATGTGTACAAGGGAACTTTATTTCTTTTGGCCATTACATGATCATCCAGAGTTCCCTTTATCCCTCCTTACAAGCCACTATGACGGTTCATCATATAACCTACCCTAAGTCAGGGACCAGACAAACGCTTCTCATGAGCCAAAATGTTTACTCCTTTATCGAGTCGTAAATTGTCTGGTTCCCTTTGAGTTCCCTAGCCTCACAAAAGGATGAGTGTGAAGTTTCCCTAACAACTTAACTCTCCCTAACCTTAATACGATCATGGGACCTGGGACACACAAACAAGGGAACGCTGACTCCTCTGAAAAGATGAACTGTCACTTGGGAAGCGGGATTTTGTGTTAGAAACTCTGAAGCGTTAAGGGCCAAGTATTCAAATTTTGAAAGGGCTTCCCTAGAGATCGTGACGCGTGTCAAGAGGTGTGCTACGGAAATTGAAATGATGTCCCACGTTCATTGGGCAACGGTTATCGAGGTTTTCCCACTTCCCTTTCTACCCTTCGCCCCTTCTCTCCTTAAAACCCTAGTTTGCTATTTTTGGGACCTTATTCCATCTTCCACCTCTGTCATTCTTCTTCTCCACATCCATTTCACTCTCTTTTTCAAGAAACCTCCAAAACCTTCTCTCTTCCCAAAATTCCCTCAAAATGGCCGCACAACATACCTTCGCCCAGATTAATGCCTAGGTTCTTGCAAATCCTAGAACCCTCTTGTCTCGCAATTAAACGAGATTGAGAAAGAATCAGATCCAGTCATGAAAGACGTCCTCATCGGAGGGCTCTACAACCAAGTAAGCCCTTTCTTACCACCTCCTCCTCCGGCCGACCAAACTTTGGCATGGACCTCCTCTTCCGCCACCTCCTCTGAATCTCTTCCTCCTCCTTCCTCCACCAACATCTCCTCCGGTACTGTCATCCTTGACAGTTTCGGAGATGCTCGTCCTTCTCTAAACGAGAAGCCCAAAAAATCCAAACACCACCATTCATCCAAAAAACGCCATTCATCCAAAGACCCCTCAAAATCCAAACATTCCAAAAAATCCAAACAATCCAAAGATCCCTCACAATCCAAAAAACGTAAACACTCTGAGGCCTCTAAATACACGGAGCCTAGAAAGAAATCATTCTTCACGATTGAGGACTACTTGAACTGCTCCAAGGACAGTTCCTGTATAGACAAACCACCCTTCGTCTTCCATTCGGACTCTGGGACCTCCCAATCCCAGAGCCAACTCACCTCTTCTTCCCTCTCTCTTCCCATAATTGAGGGACTTCCCAAACCTCTTTCCCAAAAGCAAAAGACTCCTCCACCACCTCCCTCTGTTCCCACAACAAAGGGAACTCCACCTCCACCACCCCCTTCTGTTCCCACAACTAAGGGAACTCCACCTCCGCCCCACAAAACTCCTTCCCCTCCTTCCTCACCCATACCCCCGCCTATCCCTCAAACGTCTGCCTCGGGGACCCCTACTCCCCAAGTTCCCGTATCCACCCCTCTTCCTCTTTCTACACAAATATCCACTCCTTTCTCCTCTCCTCTCCCCTCTTCCACAACATCCCCAACTACCACAAAACTTCCGTCTCCCTCTCCCTCCAAAACTGTCGTCGTCCTCACTTTGGACGACGATGACCTTCCTATCTCCGCCGTCATCGGCAAAATAACCAAGGACCCTCCTCCTCTCATCATGGGAACTCTAGATGAAGAGGCCCAACCCAAGGCTATAGAGGAAGAGCTCAACTGGGTCCCCACTGAAGCAACAACTGACCAAGGGATCATGTCCCAAGAGAAGGTGGCTCCTGCAGAGCCCACAGAGAAAAGGGACCCAGCACCGGCTGTTGGTGCTGGGGCAAGTACAAGTCATCCTGAGGATGACGTGGAGGGCTTCAGCTCAAGCTCCTCCGAGGAAGAAGGGACCTCCAGTGAAGAGGTCGAAGAAGAAGAAGAAGAGTCTTCAGCTGAAAAGGAGCCCGCTAGGATCCCAACACCTGGACACCAAATGGTGGTGTCCGAGGGTTCCCATCAGTCAAGGGAACGAGTGCTGATGATTAAAGTGGTTGTGCCCCCTCAGCAGAAAGGACCAAGAACGGTCTCTAGGGGGAATACTTCAAAGAGCACAACAAGAAAGGGCAAGGGACCTGCGCTGAAAAAGCTCCCTGTCAATGAGAATCGCAAGCTTCTCCCCCCTCTCATAGTTTCTGAAGAGATGCTCATCGAAAATGGACTGGGGGAACTGTGGGACCTGATCAAGGCCTAAGGCTGGGAACATATATGCAAGGAAGCCGTGAGTGTAGATCCCTCACAGGTGCGTTGTTTCTACAACAACTTTGTAATCCACAAAGACGGCACCCAGGGAACTCTCTCCCATGAAGGCGACGATTTCATCTTCACCACGTCCACTATCCGCCTTCAGCTTCAGGTCCCGGTTCAGGGATTTCATGATTTGCCTCACAAACTCTGGGGAGAGTTCAACAGCGCCGAGGTGTACAACACCATATTTGAGGGTCGAGTTCCCACTAAAGTGCCTTCGACTCATCATTTGTCCCTCATCGCCAAGCTTGCTCATCAATTCATCATAAATATGGTGATCCCTCGCCAGGAGAAGCCTCTGGTCGTCAACATCCCTGATGCCATCATCCTCTATCACTTCCTCCTCAAGAAGCCCATCAACCTTCCCATAATTATACTAGGGCATATGGAGAAGTGTATGGCGTCCAAATCCCATTCCCTTCTTCTACTCTGCGCTCATCAAGAAGCTTCTACTCAAGGAGGGTCTCTACGACGTCTCCAAAGAAGAAGTTACGATTGGAAGGGAATTGGACATCTCAGTGGTCCCGAAGATGAAGCACTCTGAGCCTGTGGAGGAATCGGCTCAACTGGAATTTGGCGGAGATGGGAACTCTCAAGTGTTGCTTCACATTGCCAACACTCTTGACAAGATAGCACGGGACCAAGAACAAATTGCTAAAGGCCAAGACAAGCTCGTCAAGGTCTTGACCGGCATGTGTGATGCCCTGTTCCCACAAAACCCATGATCTTCTCTTCTTTCTTCCTTAGCCTCACTTGCTCCCACCAAACTATGTTTCTTCAAGTTCCTTGTACATATTTTCTTAAGTAATGAATTGGCCTTTAATTTAAATGCGTGTTCCTTTTCTTCTTTTTAATTGCATTGCTTGTTTTCGATGATTTCAAAAGGGGGAAAGACAAAAAATGCGAGATGAGTTAAAAGTTTAAGTTATCACAGAACATGCATAAACTAAGGGGGAACAATTGCATAAAAAGCTAAGTAATATCTAAGTGTTTTTAATCGAAGTGGCTCCCCAAAATCATCCTTAGGAACTCATCTGCATATCATTCATTGAAATACTTGCTTATTTTGTGATGGGTTTGTCATCATCAAAAAGGGGGAAATTGTTGGGACGTTGTTGGGACCTTTGGTTCTAAACAACGGATCAACGATACCATTCTCCGAGTTTTGATAATGACAAACACCATGAGGAACTAATGTGGTTTGTTCAAGTATTTCTAAGGAACGCAGGTACAGCCAAGAACTCCCATGAATGACCAAAAGCCACAAAAGCTCACAATGCAGAGTTTCCATCAAGGGAACTCTGAAGAGGAAAGTTTCCATAAAATGGGAACTCCCGGGAATGATCAAGAGAACACAGTTTACACGATGAAGAGTTTCCCTCAAGGGAACTCTGAACAAGACAGTTCCCATAACATGGGAACTCACATGTGAGGACAACGACCGTTCAGCGCAGATCGCGGGATTCTGTCTTGGACAGCCCGAAGGAACAGTCTGAGGATCAGACTGTCACGAATGATCCAACGGTCTGATTGATTCAAGAAGTTGACCTAGTTCAAACCAAAGTCACATGTGAAGAAAGTACAACTTGGGCATCAAGCAAAGGGCATTTTGGACACAAATGAAAGACACGATTGCCCAAGCACACCTGGTCTATAAATCCAAATGAATAGTACTCAGATTGAGTACTTCTCCTAGAACTCTCAAATACCCATACCAGAGAAAAGAAAGAAAAAGAAGAGAAGTCCCCGGCGGCGAGTGTGTGATCTCGACGACGGAGAAGCCGAAGTTCCCAGGGGAAAGGGAACTGAGAAGTCGGTGCAAGGTTTGAGTTACTTGTATTTTGTTGTTGTGAGCTTAGGAACTCAGTTGAGAGGATTTACTAGTGTTACTAGAGTTAGGATGAACTCGTAGGAACAAAGAAGTGTGAATCCAGCTGTTGTAACTAAGGAACAAAGCAATCAATATAAGTAAGTCATTCAAAATCCTCCAAGCGGAGGTAGAGGTTTACCCACACAACTAGTTGGTTGTTGTGGGGTTCCTCTATAAGGGAACTGAGTTCTTTACAGCTTGTAATACTTGTTCTTAATTTACTTCCGCTGCCTTGGGAAAAACTTAACAGCCAGTTCCCAAGCTCTTTGCTAACGGTTTACGATCCAACAGGGGTCATTTTGGGGGTCGTAGGACTGCTGCTAAAGTCCTACGGAGTGGGTTTTACTGGCCTACTTAATTTAAGGACACACATCAATTTTATCTTGCTTGTGATAGATGTCAAAGGATTGGAGCTTTATCTCGTCGTAATATAATGCCTCTCACTCCTATTTTGATTATTGAGCTTTTTGATGTATGGGGTAAAGATTTAATGGGTCCTTTTCCCCCTCCGTTTGGTTTTCTATACATTTTAGTTGCTGTTGATTATTTTTCGAAATGGGTAGAAGCTAAAGCGACTAGAACCAATGATCATAAAGTTGTGATGGATTTTATCAAAGATAATATATTTTGCAGATTTGGGGTACCTAGAGCTCTTATTAGTGATGGAGGTAGTCATTTTTGCCATCGTTCTTTTGAAGCTTTGCTTAAAAGTTATAATGTGACACATAAGGTTGCTACCCCTTAACATCCTCAGACTAGTGGTTAGGTAGAAATTTCAAATAGAGAGATAAATTATATTCTTCTGAAAACAGTTAGGCCTGATAGGAATAATTGGTCTTTGAGATTAAATGATACAATTTGGGCTTATCGTACTGCCTATAAGACACCAATAGGAATGTCACCTTATAGACTAGTTTTTGGGAAAGAATGCCATCTTCCTGTTGAGTTAGAGCATAAAAGCTTTTTGGGCTATTAAGGCTTTTAATTTGATATGAAACAAGCAGGTTCTAACCGTAGAGTTCAATTGAATGAATTAGATGAATTACACAATGAAGCCTATGAGAATGCTAAGATTTATAAAGCCAAAACTAAAGCTTTTCATGATAAAAACATTGCTAGGAAAACTTTTGAATGTAATCAGAAAGTTTGGCTATATAACTCTAAGATTAAGTTTTTTCCCGGTAAACTATGGTCTAGATGGGACGGTCCTTTTGTTGTTGAACAGGTTTTTCCTTCTAGAGCTATACAGATTTCTGATCCAAGAGATGGTCGTTTGTTGATGGTTAATGGTCAGCGGTTGAAACATGTTGTATCTCATGAGTTGGAAGAAGGTCTTATTGAGTCCATTAATCTGGTGGATCCATGTTATATGGACTAATTCACAGTTTCTCAATCTGGTTGAAGACTTTTAAACTTAGTGCTAACTGGGAGGCAACCTAGTGTTTCTCTTTATTATTTTGTTATTTAGTTTTTATTATTTTTTCATTTTTCATATTGGAGAAGTGATCTATGTGATGTAGGAACTTGGCTATTGTGATGGCAATGCGACTTTTCCAAGATCTTTGGGCCATGATTGTTGGAAGTTTCTCTTCACTCACCAGGTTGTGTTGCTACTAGTTCCTTGTCTTTTTATTTGTCACTTCCTTACATTGAGGACAATGTAATATTTAAGTGTGGGGTGAGGGCAAATGCATGCAATTTTAATTTTTATTGAAACCACCTCAAACTCCTTGGATGACTAACTAGCTATGAGAGTTCTGCAGTAAACTCTAATTCAGTAAGATTTTATTGGAAAAAAAATTGAAAAAAAGAGTTTTGAAGTTATGGGTGCAATAGCTTTAACTCTAGCAGCTTGGTTGTGTATTATATGAAATTCTAAAGCTTGTATATAGTCTAGCATATATATTCTTAGCTTAGGTGCAGGGTATTGAAGAAAGACTTTTATACCTTAATCCACCTAACTAGTACCTCTTACTTCCTTGGTGACTTTTCAACACCCCTGGTTACTGGAGAATTACTTGACTTTGTTTAAAAAAAAAGGAATAAGCTGGTTCAAAATAAGAAAAGAAAAATCAATGAAAAAAAATAAAGACTTTTATACCTTAATCCACCTAACTAGTACCTCTTACTTCCTTGGTGACTTTTCAACACCCCTGGTTACTGGAGAATTACTTGACTTTGTTTTAAAAAAAAAAGGAATAAGCTGGTTCAAAATAAGAAAAGAAAAATCAATGAAAAAAATAAAGTTCATGAACCAATAAGAAAAAAAAAAGAAAGTAAGGGCAAAATATCAAGTAATCCTTTGAGACCAATGGGTGGTATATGAAAGAAAAGATCCATGTACGGTGGTATGTGTCTCCTGTACAGGAAGTGAGGTGGGAATTCAATTGAACATTAATGTAGTCTATCTGAAGTATCTTGTTTCCTAGTGTCTATTTGTTCTTACAAATGCTAGATTATCTATGAGTTAAAGTTGAAATTGTCGTTAAGTTGCTAGAGTATAAAAGTTTTATTGTGTTCATAGCTTGCTAATCTAACTCACGTTTTTAATGATTAATTAAGTTTTCAGAAAAAAAAAGTTTTAGTTTATGCTGGAGTCATATCTACTTAAATGTCTCCTTGTGAGTTATTTATGAGGTGCTTTGTCATATTCTCTTCACAGATTGCATGTTGTTTTGATAGCTCATTTGCTTGAGTACTAGCAAAGATTAAGTGTGTGGTAGTTGATATGTGTTATATTATATACTAGGTGGATAGCTTGTGCTATCGCACGGGTTCTCATTGTTTATGGTTTATATTATCTACGTGAAGTTATATTTTTTTGTATATTATTGCTATATTCTTTTCGCTTAGTGGGATGTGTAAAAATATAAGCACATGGGTCATCATCCTTGTATGAGCCTTGCAATTATTACAAATTAATTAATTTAATTAAATATATCATTGAAGTGTAGTTGATTAATTGAGTACAAAGATAATATAATGTTAACTATAGTATGTTAAGTTAGAAGGAATAAAATTTTGAATGTAAAAACTAATTTTTGTTTAAAAAAATATGAATTCTCACACCATATGACTGTGCAATACATTTTTCATTTTGCATTATATATTTAGTGATAGATTTAGGCATCCATAAAAAATCTAATATAAAAAATACATTGATATTGTACCTTATTGTAAATAATCGCTATCGCTCTTTTTTTGACGTGCTCTTAAACAGTAGAGTTGTATTAATCTATATTCATACCTTGATACAGAGATAACGTATACGTGCATCCACTATTCTAAAAATCCCTTCTAGGCGCCGTCTAGGCCCCGCCTAGGCTCTGGAAGGTCCAAGCCCGCCTAGCCGTCAGACCGCCTAGGCATCCATCTTGGACCGCCTAGGCCACCGTTCAGGCCGTTTAGGTGCTAGGCGGTCCCTCTCCGCCCAGCATCCGCCTAGCATTTTTTAGAACATTGCGTGCATCCATGCATTTTCGTGTGTACATCCACATATTCTTCTCTTCTCCACTGCCAACTTGGCATTTTATAAACACTTTTTAAAATTTTCTCTAATCTACCATTTTTTCACTAGTTGTGAACTTGTATAGAGATAGGAGATGTTGCATTTAGTTACCAAACCATTTATACTTGTCAATATGAAGAGGATGAAGTGATTTTTTATATTAGAAAAGTTAAAAGTTTAGAAATGTGAAAGATTATTTAGGAATGTGAAAAGTTGGAAGACTTATTTTATATGTTACTAGAGTTCTTATCCGTGCTACGCGGGGGACATTTTTTTCATTATTTGATTTATTATTTTTTAAATATTGTATTTAAAGTAATTGCTTTTATATTTATTTTTATTTAAATGTCCAACATGCTTGATAAGAGTGGATTGAATTATAAACTTATTTTTACAATGAGTTACTTAAACATAATTTTGTTAAAAATGTCCAAAATGCATATACTTTTTAGTTTGAAAGGGTCTTTGTAGCTAGTCTAAATTAAGGCGGGAGTAAATGAAATTGGAATTGCTTCATCTTCCCCTTATTTCTCTTTTCTTTATTTAAATAAAAAATTAAAAATTCATTTAAGAAGGAGGGAATTGTTAATAAATAAAATTAATTGTGAATATAAATTTGTCCATTTAGAATGTTAACAATCTTTATATTTGTGGTTAAATTAAAAAGATATATACTTCTATCTTTATTTGGAAACTAAATTGTAAAAGAAAAATAATAAAACTATATAAAATATTGAAATTTGTATAAAATTGTAACACCCCGACTTAACGTCGGAGCATTACTTGATAGTTGACCCTCTCGGGCACTACCAGAACTAGTTTGACAACTAAACATCTGGACCTTGCAACTCATGCACGATGAGAAAACGAGTTTGAATCATCCAACTATCATTTATGAAAATATATTTGTACAATGTCATGCTAGAAATCCCAACAACTGAAACAAATCATAAACAACCTGACAACCCACATAAGTCAACAAAAAGAGAAAACTTACAAAACTGTAACTAAAGACTAAACCAAAACACCCAAACCACTCTAGCACCTAATGACACGCGTGTAAAGGATTCACTGCAACATCCTGCCTAGGCTCCAACATGGGACCTGTAGCTGTACCTATAACTGAAAAATAAAATTCCCCGTGGGGCCAGCTACTACCCTAGGCAAGCTAGATAACACACGACAATAGTAAGACGTTTGAAAAACAACAATTAGCCAACAACATAACTTTTAACAAGTGAATTGAACAGAACAGAATAGGTCAACACACATTTACACAACCTAGAAAATATGTGAAAGGAAAGGCAACGAGACATACCATAATCAAACTAACAAGCACAAAAGTAAAGCATTTGTAATAATAACCAACACTTCGACATTCAACAAATAAAGGGAGATACAACGAACAAACAATTCATCCAGCGTAGCAAGAATTCACAAGGTCGAAAACCAACTAAGTAATCAACCATACGCACACAACAAAACCATTCACAATCCTATTGGGAAATGCCATTCTCCCTTCCACCACCGCATTCCCATCTACGGCGCTAACTCCTTGTGCCCTAGTGCAGAGGCAGGCCCTCCCACTTTCCATATACGTCATCCTTCCAACCCCTGGTCAAGCCTCCACCGGAGCACTTGCCAAAAACAAGCAATCAATTTTTATTTTTAAAGGGGCCCAGCCGACACACGACCATGGCTAGACGCCTCTTCGCCACCGACAATCATCGCACATGATCGTGCCGGTTACGCTGCCAGCACAGAGAAAACGATACTATTTCTTTTACGAGAAAACATTTGAAATGGAATGCGCATCACATCATGCATGAAAGCATTTCACATGGAAAACATACATTCGAGACTAATTCCCAAAACCAATCTCACAATCACGGCATTAAATCTAACAAGACTAGAATAAAGCCGAGCAAGTCGAGAAGGACTTACCTCAAAAGAAGAACACAAAAACGTAGCGGAAAAAAGGAAGCTCGAACAAGCTCGAACAAGCTCAAAAAGGAAGCTCCATAGCCAAAACTATAACATTCGAAAAGAAGAGAAACACAAACTTACTGCCCCAAAAGCTAAGAGTTCTTTCTAATTGGTGATTATTGACATAATCGATTTTTCGTTAATAACTTATAAATTTCGAAATAACCCGATCTTGTCACCCATTCGATTCTAATCTAAGGTACTAGTTAGTAGCACCCTTCAAACAAGTGACATTTACTACTAAAAATCAATGATACACTAGACAAGTTATACGTATATAATTTAATTAATTAATCAAACGGAAGGAAAACTGTCATGGTAAGAAGATTGACTAGATTAATTTGAAATAGCAACAAAAGAATACCTTCTCATCAAGATTACAATTAAATAATAATTTTACCTATAAATTTGTAGAATGTATCGTTGAAAAAGAAATTGGTCAGCCTACCCACTTGGATTCTCTCCTACTGTAAAGTCTATTAACCTTAGTTTTGCAAAACTCAAACATAGCCATCCAACAATTACATAGAATGAACAGATTTTACTCTTTTACATTTCAACGTTCAACGATGCAATTTGAGTCAGCTCTTACAAGAACATCACTTCAGTATTGACCCAACGATTACCCACAAAAGCAAATCCCAAGTGAACACATCGACAATATATTGAAGCAAGAATAGAGTCAGTCTACAACCAGAAATTCATCTGAGTAATAACAACAATAACCTTGACAAGATTCGAATTAACCGATCAAGATCTCCTTACAAACCAGACCCACCCCTTGTGGACAACAACAAGAAAAGGTTCTGAAATAAGCCTATGTTGTAATTAGTCTGTAGCTTTTACAATTTCCCAACAAAGATCAAGAGCATAGAATTAGTGTGGAAAGATATATGTATATACCGGTTGGAAAAGAAAGGGAACAAGTGTGGGCTCTTCACTGTTTGCAAGTCCAGCGATGTAGGGTGAGTCTTCCTTCTTGACAAATTCAGCCCCCTTCAAAGGTGAAGTTTGCTCCAAAGGCTACTTGATGGTGGAGAGGTGACGACCCGACAAGGATGGCGATGGTGCACGACAATGGAGAACGGCGACCTTGACTACGAGACAGCGCACTCGAACAACGGAGATTTCCAACGAAGACAACGACTTCTCTGTGGTTCACGACGACGTCTATCAACGGAAAAGGAGGCTTGCTGTAGCTATCGGCTTCTCCGATGTCAACAACGGTCGTCGCCGGGCTGGATCGTTCGAAGGGAGGTGAGCAAACTAAGGTCGAGATTGAGAGAGGAATGGAGACGAGAAACGAAGACTGGAAAATGGTGAGTGAGAGACGAACGAGAAGAACCAGAGAGTTGAGGAAGGGTAGTGGCTTTCAGAAGAAACGAAGATGGGGATGAGCAGTAGGCCTCCTCAAAAGAAATTAGGGATATAAGGTGGAAGAAAGTGATGGGCTAGGTGGGGAAATGATGGGCTTCAGCCCATCTAAATATCAAGCCCAAATTACAAGAGTTAGTATATAAAACTCAGACCCGGGTATTACATATACCCCCACTTAAAAAGAGTTTCGTCCTCGAAACTCAACTAAAGATAAGTAAATATACGAGTAAGGATAGGAGATTGGTTAGCGTCTCACAAATCCCCACCCCTTAAAGTAGGTTCGTCCTCGAACCATTTTCAAACGATCATAAGAATGAAAGTAGAGTATTCATCAAATGAATGGAGTGCTTTCAGAACATATAGTCTACATAGCATCTACTTTAATATGTCGAAAAATCATTGAATTCACCTAAGAACTAAGTAGTCAAGCGCAACCAAGCAATCAACCAGACAAACCAACAAGCAAGCAATGTGTAACCAAGCAGTCAAACACCAGCGAACGATCAACCGATCAAACCAACAACAAGCAACATGTAACCAAGCATTCAAACACAAGCGAACGATCAACCAGTCAAACCAACAACAAGAAATGTGCTACTAAGCGAATAAAGAACCAAGCAATTTAAGGTACTAGATATGACGCAAGAAAATCTCAAGTACTAACCATTATCTCACATACTCTATCAACTTAGAGTGTGAGTCTAGGTAGCTCTCTTTCATACTTGCCTCGGTCTCCCAAGTAGCCTCGTCAACTCCATGCCTAGACCACTGCACTAAGACTAAAGGAATCTCCTTGTTTGGAAGTTTCTTTATTCGACGATCCAAGATAGCTATCGGTTGTTCAACAAAAGTATGATCTGGTTTGATTCTCCACTCTTCATAACTAAGCTTCTGGTCGGGATTGGGAATATATTGCCTTAGTTGAGACACAGGGATGAACTCCTTCTAATGATGGAGGAAATGCCAAGCGATAGGCCAACTCCCCGACCCTCTCTAAGATCTCAAAATGTTCGATGTAGCGAGGAATCAACTTCCCTTTAATCCTGAATCTCCTCACCCCTCGAGTAGGTGACACCCTCAACCACACATGCACACTAACATCAAATTCTAAGGGTCGTCTTCGTTTATCGGCATAGGATTTTTGACGACTTTGAGTGGCTAACATGCATTCTCTTATCAAAGCAATTTTATCAACTGTCTATTGGATCACTTGGGGTATCTCATCCACTCTATCAGAAGGGTCATCCCAACAAAGTGGTGTTCGACACTTCTGACCATAAAACGCCTCATAAAGAGCCATTTGAATCGATGTGTGCCAATTGTTAATGTATGCGAACTCCACTAACTCTAAGTTTTCTTACCAACTACCACCCCAGTCTAGGACACAAGCTCTTAGCATATCTTCAAGCGATTGAATCGTCCTCTCTGACTGTCCATCTGCTTGTGGGTGGTAAGCTGTCGTGAAATACAGTCTCGTACCCAATGCCTGGTGCACTTGGTGCCAGAACTTTGATGTAAAATGACTATCTCGATCAGATACAATTGTTTTTAGTACTCTGTGCAGTCTCACTATCTACCTTACAATCACATCCATTAGTTTAGGAACCGACCACGCCTCCCTAACCGGAAAGAAACATGTCGTCTCATTAATCTGTCCACTACTACCCAGATGGCATTCTGACCTCGACTGACACACAAGCTTGTGACGAATTCTATCGATATGTCTTCCCACTTCCATTCTGGAATGTATAGGGGTTGGGGCATCCCTCCCGGTCTTTGGTATTCTATCTTAGCTTGTTGGCAAATCTGACGTCGTGCCAAACTTGGCCACATAAGGTTTCAAGTCATCCCACCAGTAATGTTATTTAAGGTCCTTGTACATCTTACTTGCTCCTTGTTGTATAGAATAGAGTGTAGTATGGCCTCTTGGAGGATTTTCTGTCTCAACTCTTGATCTCGAGGTATGCATACTCTCCCATTCAACCTCAAGATTCCATCACCTCGGATTTCAAAATCGGGTTCTTAACCTTGATGCACCTTTTGACACAAGTCTTGAATCATCGAGAAAGTTCCTTGTTTTCACGGATGTCTTCTATCAAGCTAGGTTGAGATTCCAAGGAACACAACTGGCCTTAATATCTTTGAATCCATACCTCAATCTCATTCCTTATCAAATCCCGTCGCAAAGTGGGTTGAGCAGTCAAGTGTGACAACATCCTCTCTTGGGATGACTTTCGACTAAGTGCGCCAGTGACGACATTTGCCTTGCCTGGGTGATAAAGGATCTCCAAGTCATAATCCTTAATTAATTCAATCCATCTGCGTTGTCTTATATTGAGCTCTCGTTGAGTGAAAATGTACTTGAGGCTTAAGTTGCCTAGAAGCATAAGCAACCACTTAATCCTTTTGCATTAACGCACAACCCAAGCCAAGCTTCGACGCATCACTATAGGTCACATACCATTCTGAGTCTTGAGGAAGTGCTAAGATGGGCGCAGATGTTAGCTTTCTTTTCAACTCTTCAAAGCTTCTCTGGCAAGCCTCTGTCCATGTACACTTGGTAGTCTTCCAGAGTAAAAATGGTCAAAGGTTGAGCTATTTGAGAAGCCCTCTATGAACCTACTGTAAAATCCTGCCAGACCACAAAAACTACGTAGTTTCTTTATGTTATTGGGAGGTTGCCAAGACGCTACGATTTCGATCTTCTTTGATAAACTTTCACCCCACCTGTTGAGACAACATGCCCTAGAAATGTGACCTCAGGCAACCAGAAGTCGCATTTTGAAAGCTTAGCAAATAAACGGTGTTGTCTTTAAGCTCCCAACACAACCTTTAGATGATTAGCATGCTCATCTTGGCTCTGAGAGTAAATCAAGACGTTATCAATGAACACTACAACAATTGATCCAAGTATTCAATGAAAATATTGTTCATCAAATCCATGAACACTGCTGGAGCATTTGTCAACCCAATCGACATCACTACAAACTCGTAGTGCCCATATCGTGTCCGAAAAGCCGTCTTTGGGATATCTTCATCTCGAATTCTCAATTGTTGATAGCCAGACCTCAAGTCAATTTTGGAAAACACTATTGCTCCTTGCAACTGGTCTGGCAAATCAACACTATAGGGAAGTGGATACTTGTTCTTGCTAGTTATTCGATTGAGTTCTCTGTAATCAATGCACAACCTCATTGATTTTTTTCTTTCTTACAAATAGTACCAGAGCACCCCAAGGCGATGCACTAGGACGAATGAAACCTTTCTCTGCCAACTCTTCCAGTTGTTTTTTCAACTCTTGCATCTCTATTGGCGCCATACGATAAGGAGTCCTCGAAATGGGTCTTGTTCCTGGTCCCAACTCAATGTTGAAATCTACTTCTCTATGAGACGAAAGTCCTGGCAACTCCTCATGAAATACATCTTTGAGTACTTGTACAATAGGAATGTCCTCAAGTCTTGGTGTATCCTTGCTTTCCTGGAGGACATAACACTAAAATCCTACACAATCCGCATTCCACAATTTAGCAACTTTCATAGCACTAATCACAGTCCCAGACTTCTTAGGGCCGCGCCCCCAAAATACGTAATAAGTTTCATCATTAGCAATTACTGTCACATGCAACTAGGAATATCTAGAACAAATTTGTACCTAGTCATTTAATACATGCCTAGAAGCATGTGAGGATCCTTGGGATGGAGTTACTCCTTTGTTGCGACAGAAGTCAGCACGGTGGCCTTTATGTCCATAAGTATAGCAAGTTAGCAATGATCAGGTCCAAGTATACTTCAGATGATCATGGCTTCCACCGTTGAAGCACTGCTTTTGTCCCGTTGCAACACTTGACCGTTGAGATTGGCCTTATTGATTTTGTGTTATGCCCGAGTTGGTGTGGAACTCGTCCTCCCGTCACCTTTGAATCCTATGGTGGTCTTTAGCCTCTTGCCACTACATTAAGTGACATGAGATCGCTTGTATGCTGGGTGTGCATCTTGTAAGTCGTTGCCTTGTTCTGATACTCTCTCAAGGTAGAGTATTCGAACCCAGTTGCATATTGTCTAATCCGTGGTCTCACCCTCTTGGAAAGTCTCGAATTCCTTTTTCGGAACTCCTCGAAGGTAACATATATCTGATGGTACGAACTCAAATCCCACCAAACTAAAGCACCCTCTTGTCGAAAACTGATGTCTCTCTATTTGGTGGTGTTTTCATATGTGATTTCCTTTGTAAATATGTTTCTTTTTCCCCTTTTCTTGTGCGTTTTGTTCCTTTTTAGCTTAGTTCCCGTATTTCTATGAGATACGGAGACTATGCGCATTTTATGTGTTTTGTAGGTAATTTGGCATGAATCGAGGATCGATTTGAAGGAGGGTCGAGACATGGAGCAAAGGCTGAGCTAAAGCGGGAAAGAGAGGAGCAAGCCATGAAGAAGAACAAGAGAAGCCAACAAGAAGAAGGTGGAATGAGATCCGGACCGAGTTGCAACCACGTCGGGCCCGAATTTGAAGTTACCAACCTCGGACCGAGATGCACAGTAACTCGGGCCAGAGGTCCTCCGTGTCGGTCCGAGTCGGTCACCGAACTACTTGGGCTCCAAGGCACAAATTTATGGACTTCCACTTTTGCCCCTCATCTAATCTATAAAAGGCCCTCTTGTCTTCTAAGAAAGGGTTCCCTCTCATACACACAAAAGGGGGTTCCAAGGGAACCAAGAAGATACTTGGAGAGCAAGGAGGAAGGAGAGAAGGAGGAAGAGATAGAGAATCGGCCAAGAGAGGAAGACTTGATAGGTTTTGTTGGTAGATTTGCTTTGTTCTTGTGGATTTGAAAACCCTTGATTGGAATTTGTGGATTGCTTTGGATTTGAATGAAACTTTGCTTTGTTTTGAGATTGATTATGATGATTGCTTTCCCTTTTGATTTGATTGCTTTCTTTGCTTGTCACATGGAGTAGATCTCCTTGATTTTGGGTTATGGGGGAAAACCCTAGCTAGGTTTAGGCTAGAAACCCCAATTACATAGCCTTGAGTGTTTGATCTAAGGAACCCACTCTACATAGAGCTACAATTCCTTGCGAAAGTTGGGAATCAAGGCTTGAGATTGGCAAAGTAGCGAAAGTGAACATGTGTCAATATCAAGACCTTGCTTCGAAGGGGATTTCCCCAATGATCGAGGTGTAGAAGTGGTTGGAACGAGGGCGAAAGCACTCGATCCTAGTCCGATCGTCACTCATTGCTTGAATTGGGGTGGAAAAGCCTTAATCTACTAGGGAAGGAACCCAAAAGCCCAAAATCTACTTTTAAATCCTTGAGTTCGACATCCCCAGATACCTCGGGCCCGACTTACACAGTGTCGGTCCCGACTTCCTCTTGTCGCCAACCTCGGGCCCGACGTTACCTCAGTGTCGGTCCCGACTGATTTCTTTGTTTTCATTTATTTTATGCTCTCCTTTCTAGCTTCCTAGTATCTAGGCACATCGATCGAGTAGACTTCCCGAGTGTTCGACACCCACCACGTACTACAACGGGGTCGGGTTATAAATTGTATCTCTAGACCCTCGCAATCCGAGAGCGATCAAAAGATTAGCGCCGTTGTCGGGGAAGTCTAAGTGCATTGAGTGCCAATTTGGTGAGTTTCTTGTGTTTTGGTAGTGATTTGGGTGAGGGAATAGCCCAAACCCTTTGTTTGTTTTTGATTTGTTTTGGTTTATGTAATGTGCCGGCAACATTTCAAAGATGCATGATGTCCATCTTCTCCGATATGGTTGAGGATATAGTAGAAGTGTTTATGGATTATTTCTCCGTCTACGGATCCTCATTTGATGTTTGCTTAGCTAACTTAGACAAGGTTTTGACTAGATGTGAGGAGACTAGCTTGGTGCTTAATTGGGAAAAATGCCACTTTATGGTGAAGGAGGGCATAGTACTAGGACACCTAGTTTCTAGTAGGGGGATAGAGGTAGATAGAGCTAAAGTTGAAATAATTGAAAAACTACCTCCCCCCTCTTGTGTTCGTGATGTTAGGAGTTTCTTAGGTCATGCAGGATTTTATAGACGGTTCATCAAGGATTTTTCTAAAATTGCAAAACCATTGTCTAACCTCTTGATGAAGGATGTGCCCTTTGTATTTTCCGAGGATTGCATGAGTTCTTTTTGTAGGTTGAGAGATGCCTTGATCTCGGCTCCAATAATGGCGGCACCCGATTGGAATCTTCCATTCGAGGTAATGTGTGATGCTAGTGATTTCGCCGTAGGGGCCGTCCTTGGGCAAAGGAAGGATGGAAAGTTGCATGCCATCTACTACGCAAGCAAAACTTTGGATGAAACTCAGTGCAATTACACAACAACAGAGAAAGAGTTTCTTGTGATAGTGTTTGCATTTGAGAAATTCCGTTCATATCTTGTGGGATCAAAGGTGGTAGTCTTCACGGACCATGCGGCAATCAAATACCTCATGAAGAAGAAAGATGCAAAGTCGAGGCTTCTAAGGTGGATGCTCCTTCTCCAAGAGTTTGACCATGAGATCAAGGACAAAACCGGTGCGGAAAATGTGGTAGCGGATCATCTATCCCGTTTGCCCATCGAGTACATGTTGGAGATGGAGGATGGTTTGACTATAGATGATTCAAGAGAAGATGAAGTTCTCATGAGCGGAAAGGAGGAAAGGAAAGGTGGATCGACAAACCGAGTAAGTCGGGCCCGAGGTTCAGAACATCGGACCGAAGGCAAGGCAAGTACGAGTGAGTCGGGACCGAGGACTTCAACATCGGGCCCGAGTGACCTGTGTGTCTGCGAAGATGGACCGGCGTCCAACCATGTCGGGCTCGGTACACTTCAATGTCGGTCCGTGGAAGAAAGTAAGTTTCCTAGCTCGATTTCCATTCCTTCTCGTTCTCAATTGATTGATTCTTTCTCTCCCACTGGCCTTCTTTCTATTAGTGCCGTAAGACGAGGGGTTTCCCCTTGGTTTGCGGATTTTGCTAACTTTTCCGTAGGGGGAGTGATCCCACCAAATTTGTCTTATCGAGCTAGGAAGAAATTCTTACATGATGCTAGACAATATTTTTGGGATGATCCATATCTCTACAAGGAAGGGCGTGATCAAATCTATAGACGGTGTGTGTCAAGTGAAGAGGTTGAGAGCATAATTCACCATTGCCACTCCTTGCCTACGGGGGGTCACGCTAAGAGTTCCAAAACCACCTCAAAAATTCTTCAATGTGGTTATTATTGGCCAACCATGTTCAAGGATGTGCATGATTATGGGAGGAAGTGTGAGGAGTGCCAAAGAGAGGGGAACCAATCAAGGAGGAATGAGACTTCTCAAACTGGCATTCTAGAAGTTGAGTTATTTGATGTATGGGGTATTGACTTCATGGGACCATTTCCCACATCGGGGCCTTACAAGTACATCTTGGTAGCCGTGGACTATGTCTCAAAATGGGTGGAGGCCATACCAACAAGAACCAATGATGCTAAGGTGGTGATGAAGTTTTTGAAAAGCAACATTTTTGCAAGGTTTGGTGTGCCTAGGGTTCTCATAAGTGATGGCGGACCTCATTTCATTGAGAGGTGCTTCGAAAATGTGTTGATCAAGTATGGGGTGTCTCATCGAGTTGCTACTCCTTATCATCCTCAAACAAGCGGGCAAGTCGAGGTGTCAAACTGTCAAATCAAGGCTATCTTGGAGAAGACCGTATCTCGATCAAGGAAAGATTGGGCCTCTAAGCTCGATGATGCACTTTGGGCTTATAGAACCGCCTTCAAGACACCTTTGGGAACTACACCCTTCAATCTAGTTTATGGCAAGGCATGTCATCTTCCGGTAGAGCTTGAGCACAAGGCGAAATGGGCACTCAAAGAGATGAATTGGGATATCAACTTGGCCGGTGAGAAAAGGTTTCTAGAACTTCATGAGTTGGGGGAATTGAGGTTGAAGGCCTATGAGAACTCCAAGCTATACAAGTAGAAGACCAAGAAGTGGCATGATAGGAGTTAATTCCAAAGACCTATCAAACCGGTGACAAGGTTCTCCTTTTCAATTCAAGGCTTAAACTTTTCCCCGGGAAGTTAAGGACTAGGTGGAGCGGACCATTTGTGGTCCACCGTATCTATGCTCATGGTGCGGTGGACTTGGTTGATGAACAAGGACATATTTTCAAAGTGAATGGTCATCGAGTGAAGAAGTTCTATGACAAGGACGGTCCAAACGAAGAAGTTAGAGCCTCATGGGCTCTCGTCCTCGCCGATTGATCCTATACATGCCATTGAAGAATAAGAAATTGTGAGCTTTTCATACTCTTCTCTCTTGCTTTTAAGTTTTGATTTCCTTGTTTGATGGGGACATCAAAAGTTCAAGTATGGGGTGGGGGTAAGTGTGTTCATGATTTCACTTGTTTATGTTTGTTTGTTTTTTTGAGGATATTTAGTTTGTGTTTCTAGTTTGTATGTGGGATGTTTGCTTATTGGTTTGTGGTTTGATGAAAGACATGGATGATTGATTTGGTCTTGAATGGATGAGTTTTTGGTTTTAGAGAAATTTTTGCAAAAATCCATAAAAATTTTGAAAAATATTGTGTTAAAAACAACAAAAAGATTTTGTGTTTTGTAGGTTTTGGACTAGAAATTCCCATCTTAGATTGCCAAAATAAAAGCTAATGATGATGTGAGTATGTAAATTCCTTTGCATATTTTTGGATAGTTTAGCCTCTAAAATGATGTTGCTTTTGATGTGATCATGATATCTTGCTTGTTTTATTGAGCATGTGAGTTCTAGGATGAGTTCTTATGCAACTAAGTATGAGTGACCCTTGTGAGATTGATTTTTTGCCATTTTAGAGATGCTTGTTCATATTTGCATATCCCTCATTTTTCTTGTGTGATTAGCTCATTCATGCTTAGTAAAACTTGCTATTGCGGTGTTTATCTATTTTCCAAGACCTCTCATGAGAATTGTCCTAGCATGGTCACATTGATTTTGAACTTTATTCTTCTAGTCACATAAATGTTCCATATCCTACCATGAAGTTAATCCTTTGTTTGAAGCCCCGTTCTAGCCTAAGCCTTTGTTTGAAACTCCTCAAAAAATGTTATTCCTAGCCTTATATGACTTGATGATAGCATGCATTTAAGTCTAGGATAAAGCATGTTTATTTCCTTAGTTTAGATGTTTTTATTTTCTTTTCATCTTGGTTTTATTGTCTTTTTAGTAGAATTTGTAGTTTCGGTTTCTACTCTTGCCTTGTTTGATTTCAGGATCATTTGGAGGTAGATTCAAGGAGTTATGGCAACAACAAGGACAAGGACGAGTGGAGCGACCCGATAGGAACTGTCTAGGAGTCAAGCGGATGCAAGGAATTGAAGAGAAGATTGGCAAAAGCTCGATGGAAGACACAGAAGAAAGCTCATTCAACGTTTTGAACGGAGCAGTCCACCAGGCAAAAACTCGGTCCAGGTCACGACCGAGTTTTGGACCGAGAGTTACAAAACTCGGTCCAGGTCACGACCGAGTTTTGGACCTAGTCGCGTCTTTTTCCGAGATTTCTCCTCCGCGTGTTTTATTTATTAATTTCGGGTCTTTTCTATCTTATGTTTTTAGGGTTTCATATAAATACTTGGAGATTAAGTTTGGATAAGGAGGAGGTTATATTTTCTTAGTTTCTCTCTTTGGAAGAACCCTAGATGGGAGATTTGTGGATTTTTGCAAGACTTGATTGGAAATTGAATTGAGATCTATTGAAAAGACAATTGGTATGTTTCTCTTTGATTTGGATTGCTTTTCTCTTCATATTATGTCTAGCTAAATTCTTAGTTCTAAGGAAGGGTGAACCCAATGGTTTAGTAAGTAGATCTAAGGGTGATGTTTGGTTGAATTGATATTTGAATTGTTGTTTGATTCAACCTAGGATGCTTAATGACCTAATTTGCTTGAATTAAGAATCTTGTTATGATTTGAGAGCGAGAGGAGATAAAAATAACAAGAGGTTGATTGAATTGAATTTACAAATTGTTAATTCATGCTAGATCCCTAGGTTTGAACTTGTTGAATTATTTGTGCGAGAGTGACTTAATTCACATGTGGAATTTATCCTAGAAATTATTGATTGAGTAGTCCTAACGGAGCGCGAGAGCGGATGTTATTTCTATTGATTCATTGATCTCTAAAGAACTTAAAGGACCTAAATAAGACTTGCTTTGTGCGAGAGTGACTTCTAGTCGAGTCTAGGTACATGCTGATGTTCGCATTTTTGCTATAGTTTTTGATAGGTTTTCCTTGCTTATTAGGATTAATTTTGTCTAGTTTAGGTTTAGTTTTAAGTGTTTTCAGTTAGTTTTGCATAAATCTACGAAAAGGGTGGAATCTACTCTATTTTGTGTATTTTACAGGTTTTAGCGAGGAAAGGAGCTAAATGGAGCTAAATTTGGAGCATCACAGTGAAGGACGGGAAAGTGCAAGATTTAAGAAGTCAGAGCTCAAGAAAACGAGAGGAGGTGTTGAAGAAAACAAAACCCCAGGCTCGTTAACGAGGCTGTGAAGGGTTGTTAACGAGGCCATGAAGAGAAGATTTCGGAGTATTATTTTATTATTCACCGACCCTGAGCGGGAATTTATTTCCGTATCGGTTGAGTATCTTTTTAGAATCTTTATGGGTTATTAGAATATGTATTTTAGGGTTTAATATCTTTCTAGATTTTATTTCTATCTTTTAGAGATTGTTTCTATCTTTTTAGGAAAGTTTTTATCTTTTAGCCTTTTTAGTTTTTTAGGATTTTCTAGTATAAATACCCTTCTATCTAGCATAGAAAAGGGGGTGGGGGGCTTAATTTTGGAGTAGAGTTTTAGAGCTAGTTTTGGAGGAGAAGGAAGGCCGAAGGAGAGAGATCCGGATCGGAAGTCGGTGACGAGGTTCGGTAACGACGGTTTCCGAGGTTCGTTGATCGAGTTTGTGGTTCGGTGATTATTTTGTTTTGGTTTTCTTCTGATTCTCTGTAAGACAATATTTTTGTTATTAATTTAAGTTTGAGTTTTGTTTCAATGTTTGTTTTTATTGAAGTTTGTAGTTTCTTAATCATGAGTAGTGAGTAGTCTATTTTTCTGGGGTCGGGGTTAAGCCCGGCATAGTTGAGCATGTTTGATGAAGTAAGATAGTATTTTGAATGCCTTTTATTTTTATTGAGATTGTTTGTTGTGCTTAATACCGAAAAGGGAGTTGAGGTAATTTGAGTTTTAACTTGATTGAAAGAGAAAGTTAGTAACTTGAAGGTTGATATTGTTTGACAACGGAAGTTTCAAGCTTTGGATCCAAAACAAGCAATTGAGTGAGTTAGTTTATGAAAATAGATTAATTTACTTGTCAAGTCAATGAAAGTTGATGACTCTATCTATTTAAAGGCATGATCTTATCTTCTTATGAATTCTTATGTTTGGCTATGTTGTGGTGTCCCTTATCCTAGATATTTGTTTTCATTGAATTATTTCTGATAAATCTTCGTTGCTGAATACTTGCTTCGGTACCGAGTTTTAATTAGAATTTTATTAGGTCGTTAATTGGTATTTTTGTGTTCGGTGGTTCGGTAACGATCCTGACAAGGTCGTTAACGAGGCATCTCGTGAGTGTTTTGTTTAATTTGATTTGATTTTTATTAGATTGATAAACTAATAACCTTGCTTCCTATGGATCGATCCTGACTCCACTGTACTCAGCGGGGTCTTGACTTACAAATTTATTTGTTGGCCGAGAAACCCTATCAACAAATTGGCGCCGTTGCTGGGGAAGCAACGAGTTGTTAGTTTATCTTTTGGATCGGGACTAGCACGACCCCGTTTTTGTTTTTAATTTTTGTTTTCTTTGTTTGTTTTCTCAGTGTATGCCGGTAGGACGAAGAAGGCTTCAGTTTGATAGCTCCAGTTATTACTCAAAACCCGAACGTTCCCTGCACCGACGACTCCGAGAAAACCGAGCCATGGCCACAGCTGAAGAGATGGCTCGAGAGTTAGAGATCCTCCGGACCCAGATGGAGGCACTGAAAGCCGAGAAGGACGGCGCTGATGCAGACAAGGCTCGACTGCAAGAGGAGCTAAACGCCTATCCAAGGAATGCCAAACAATACATGCATCCGGAACTGAGGGTGCCAGAATCTCCTATTGTGCTTCCTGCGATAGAGAAACCTTTTGAGATCAAGTCGCAATTTATATCCTTGATTAAACGGGCTCAGTTTGAAGGGAAACCTGCTGAGTGCCCTATGGAACATATTAGAAATTTTCTTTATTTATGTGACACCATAGCTGCTGAAAGTGTCTCACTAGAATATGTTCTGTTAAAAGCTTTTAGATGGTCACTTACTGGAAAGGCCCTGAACTGGTTAGAGAGCCTACCTTCTAAGTCTATCAGGACTTGGAAAGCTTTGTATGATCAATTTCTTACAAAGTTTTTCCCTCCTGCTAAGACAACGGAGTTAAGGAAACGTATCACCTCTTATCACCAGTTGCCTAATGAGACATTTGTTGAAACATGGGAAAGATTTAAAGAGATGCTTAGACAATGCCCTACTCATGGGCAACCTTTATATGTATTGCAAGAAATCTTTTTCCAGGGTATCAACGCAAAGACCAAGAACCGCATCAACATGCATACTGCGTGCGGTTTTATAGAGATGAACCCGACAGAGGCGTGGGAACTGTTGGACAAGCTGGCGAATTACGATGCTATGTACGGAACCCAGCAAGCTCCACAAACTCAAAAATGTCTCTATGTGCCCAATCGAGATGAAGTTGACCCCGATGTTAAAAATCAATTCTTACAAGATGAGGTCAACCGTTTGAGGAAACATGTAAGTTTTCTGAAATGTTCTCAATCATGTCAAGAATGTGGTTCTTCTGCGCATAGTACTTCTGCTTGCACTAACATTGAGCAGGTTAGAACCGCTGAGACGATAGCTGAGATGAATTACATGAGAGGACCCTACAAGAACCAACCTAATTATAATGACAGGTCGAACAACTATCAATCATGGGGCAATCAGAATGCATATCATAATTACACAGGCCCCCCGCAAGATAGACGACCTGCACCATATCGACCTCCAGGCCATCAGGAGACACCATCATGGGTTCAAGAGATTAAAGAGAGCATCAACGGATTGGATAAAAGATGGGGAGAGTTCGATATTTGGAAGAGGAGTGTTGATTCCCAACTAGGAGACCTTGCTGCACGGATTCCAAGACCACAAGGGCAACTCCCGGGTCGTACCGAAGAGAACCCTAGAGGCCAAATAGCAGCGGTACACCTTAGAAGCGGGAAGACACTACCGGAGAGAGTTCAAGCTGAAGAGAAGGAGGAACAAGATCTCGCCAGCCAGCTCGTTAACGAGCCAGCGAGAGCTAGTACCGAACCTACAAGCCAGGAGGACGAGGCTCCGAGGATTCCTGACGAGCCCAACCCAGGTAAGTTTTCTAAACCGAGCCCTCCTCTCGATCCCAGGGAAGTTAACGACCCCACCAGGGTCGGTAACGACCCGCCGAGGACACCGAACGACCCTAGTGTCGACCCGGTACTCTCACCTCTCGAGCCTAACTTGGTCCCGAGAATGGTGAAAACTCTTCCATTTCCAGTTCTGAAATCTATGGACTCTACTGAGAGTAAGTTCAAGCATTTCGTTAAGATTCTTCAGGGCATTAATATTTCCATCCCATTCGCTGAGGCCCTAAGCGAAATGCCGGCTTACACAAAATTCTTGAAAGATATTCTTAGCAGGAAAAGATCTATTACAGAGCTGCAGGACGAGGTCAGATCCATAGCCCTTCCAGAAAAGCTTGGGGATCCTGGGAGGTTTGCAATCACAATCGGCATAGGCAACCACAAGTTCAAAGCTTTATGCGATCTTGGTGCCAGTGCTAGTCTTGTTCCACTCTCAATCTGGTCTAAAGCCAATATGGGACCACTGGAACCAGTAGACATGAATCTGTACATGGCAGATGGGTCAAGTGTCAAAGCAACAAGAGTAGTGGACGATTACCCTATTCAAGTCGGGAAATTCTTTATACCGAATGATTTTATTGTCCTTGATATGCCTGAAGACCCTCATGTCCCCATAATTCTCGGGCGACCATTCTTAGCCACAACAGGAGCAAGAGTTGATGTGCGTAAGGGACTCCTCACTTTTGATATAGGAGAGGAACGGGTGGAATTCAATTTAGATCAAAAAGCCAATGACCCAATTGGAGTGGCACAACTAGAGTTGACTCAACCCGATCTCGACACCACAGTCCCTACCGAACTCTAAGTATGGGGTATTTTGATGTTCGCATTTTTGGTATAGTTTTTGATAGGTTTTCCTTGCTTATTAGGATTAATTTTGTCTAGTTTAGGTTTCGTTTTAAGTGTTTTTAGTTAGTTTTGCATAAATCTACGAAAAGGGTGGAATCTACGCTATTTTGTGTATTTTACAGGTTTTAGCGAGGAAAGGAGCTAAATGGAGCTAAATTTGGAGCATCACAGTGAAGGACGGGAAAGTGCAAGATTTAAGAAGTCAGAGCTCAAGAAAACGAGAGGAGGTGTTGAAGAAAACAAAACCCCAGGCTCGTTAACGAGGCTGTGAAGGGTCGTTAACGAGGCCACGAAGAGAAGATTTCGGAGTATTATTTTATTATTCACCGATCCTGAGCGGGAATTTATTTCCGTATCGGTTGAGTATCTTTTTAGAATCTTTATGGGTTATTAGAATATGTATTTTAGGGTTTAATATCTTTCTAGATTTTATTTCTATCTTTTAGAGATTGTTTCTATCTTTTTAGGAAAGTTTTTATCTTTTAGCCTTTTTAGTTTTTTAGGATTTTCTAGTATAAATACCCTTCTATCTAGCATAGAAAAGGGGGGGGGCTTAATTTTGGAGTAGAGTTTTAGAGATAGTTTTGGAGGAGAAGGAAGGCCGAAGGAGAGAGAGCCGGATCGGAAGTCGGTGACGAGGTTCGGTAACGACGGTTTCCGAGGTTCGTTGATCGAGTTTGTGGTTCGGTGATTGTTTTGTTTTGGTTTTCTTCTGATTCTCTGTAAGACAATATTTTTGTTATTAATTTAAGTTTGAGTTTTGTTTCAATGTTTGTTTTTATTGAAGTTTGTAGTTTCTTAATCATGAGTAGTGAGTAGTCTATTTTTCTAGGGTCGGGGTTAAGCCCGGCATAGTTGAGCATGTTTGATGAAGTAAGATAGTATTTTGAATGCCTTTTATTTTTATTGAGATTGTTTGTTGTGCTTAATACCGAAACGGGAGTTGAGGTAATTTGAGTTTTAACTTGATTGAAAGAGAAAGTTAGTAACTTGAAGGTTGATATTGTTTGACAACGGAAGTTTCAAGCTTTGGATCCAAAACAAGCAATTGAGTGAGTTAGTTTATGAAAATAGATTAATTTACTTGTCAAGTCAATGAAAGTTGATGACTCTATCTATTTAAAGGCATGATCTTATCTTCTTATGAATTCTTATGCTTGGCTATGTTGTGGTGTCCCTTATCCTAGATATTTGTTTTTATTGAATTATTTCTGATAAATCTTCGTTGCTGAATACTTGCTTCGGTACCGAGTTTTAATTAGAATTTTATTAGGTCGTTAATTGGTATTTTTGTGTTCGGTGGTTCGGTAACGATCCTGACAAGGTCGTTAACGAGGCATCTCGTGAGTGTTTTGTTTAATTTGATTTGATTTTTATTAGATTGATAAACCAATAACCTTGCTTCCTGTGGAACGATCCTGACTCCACTGTACTCAGCGGGGTCTTGACTTACAAATTTATTTGTTGGCCGAGAAACCCTATCAACACATGCATTAATCGTCTGAAAAGAGTTAATGTTGACACTTGAGATAGTTAGTCCTTCAAACAACATTTGAATTGAAATCCAAATAAATATCACCGGTAATCTACTGAATAATCATTGTGGGGATCCTGACCTTGGAATGCTTTTCTCCATTGATAGTTTCTTCTTACTTTTGATTTTATTTATTTCGGAATACAATTACAACTCCTTTTCTTATTTTTGGCTTAGTCTACTGAATCGTGTTATAATCAATACTACAAAGTTCCCTGTGTTCGACACCTTGATTACTACAACCGAACCGTATACTTGCGGTGTAGGAAAATAGCCTATCAAGTTTTTGGCGTCGTTGCCGGGGAACTTTTCAAGTATTGGTTGTGTTCCACAACCGGTAGATTAAGTCTTGTTTTATTTTTAATTTGTTTCTTTTTGGCTTTGGTTTCAGTTTGTTCTCCTTCTTATGAGAAGAACTCTGAGCCCTAGTGCACTAAACAAATACAATTCTGAACCCGAGCGTGCTTTTCATAGGAGAAGAAGAGAGCAAAGGGAAGCTGAAACCCAAGCTATGGAAGGCGATCAGGAAAATGCACAGCAACAATTGTTGTTGCAACAACAACGCCAACTGAATGCTCAACCACCTATGACATTGGGTGATTATGTGTTGCCACGCCACCAAGGACCCACAGCTGGTGTGGTCCGACCTCCCATTCAGGCTAGGAATTTTGAGCTGAAGCCATCTCTGATTAATATGGTTCAGTAGAATCAGTTTGGAGGTTTACCTTCTGAGAATCCTCACCAACATCTCAACACTTTTCTGGAGCTTATGGATACGGTGAAGATTCATGATGTTTCTGATGACGCGCTTTATTTGCGCACCTTCTCATTCTCTCTAAGAGACAGGGCTAAAGCATGGTTCAAGGCCCTGCCTCGTGGCACTATCACTACATGGGATGAGTTGGTCAAAGCTTTCCTGACCAAGTATTTCCCACCTAAGAAGACTGCAGAGATGAGGAATCAGATCAGTTCATTTCAGATGAAGGATGGGGATTCTCTTTATGAAGGTTGGGAGAGGTTCAAGGAGCTTCTATTGTTATTTCCTCACCATGGAATAGACAAGTGGGTGCTTCTTCACACTTTTTACAATGCTGTTGACAACACCACCAGGCTGCTCATTGATGCCTCATTTGGAGGTACTATTATGAAGATGAATGTTAATAATGCTTAGGATCAGATTGAGGACATTGCTCAACACACTCACTATTATAATGATGCTCGTTCTCTTCCAAGTTCTAAGAGATTAGCTGGGCTTTATGAAGTTGATAAAGAGACTTTGCACCAAGCACAGATTGATGCCATGACTCAGGAGATCAAGCAGTTGAAATTACAAATGAACGGTTCTCCTGTTTCTACCAGTGGAAGCCCTTCTCAAGTTGTTTCGAGTGTTGTTTGTCAGTTTTGTGGAGCTAGTGATCATACCATCAAATCTTGTGAATTGTTTGCCTCTAAAGATGAACCACAAGAGGAGGAAGCGAACTACATGAATAACTTCAATAGGGGGCCTAGGAATGACCCATACTCTAATTCTTATAACCCTGGTTGGAGGAATCATCCCAACTTCTCTTATGGGAATAATCAAGCACAACAGAGGCCACCTCCTGGATTTCCACCCAAAGCTCCTACTTATCAAAATCAAGCTTCTCAACCTACTCAGAAACCGGCTTGGGAGACTGCTATTGAGAGCCTTGCCACTTCTATGAAGACTCTCACTGAAGAAGTAAGGGCCCAAGGAAAGAACTTGAAGATTATAGAACAACAGGTGGCTCAACAAGCTGCCAATGTTCCAAGGCCAGCTCGCCAACTTCCTGGGCATCTTGAGGTGAATCCTAAGGGTCAATTGAATGTTGTCACACTTAGGAATGGAAGAGAATTGGAGGATCCAAGGCCAAAGGAACCGAAGAAACATAGTAGTGAACCTGAAAAGCTTCAAGACGATGGAGAGAAGGAGAAAGAGGCTCCCTACATTCCACCTCCTCCTTACAAGCCTCCTCTCCCATTCCCACAAAGAAAAGCCAAAGCTCAGACTGAGAAGCAATTCGGGAAGTTCTTAGAAGTTTTGAAGAAGCTCTACATCAATATTCCATTCACAGATGCTCTTCAACAAATGCCTGCTTATGTGGTGTTCCTAAAGGAGATATTATCAAATAAGAGGAAAACTGAGGGTTGTCAAAAGGGTCCCTTAATCAAGATTGTAGCGCCCTTGTTCAAAATAAGTTGCCACCTAAGCTTGGAGATCCTGGGAGCTTTTGTGTTCCCATTGTGATTGACAATTGCACTTACAACGCGTTATGTGACTTGGGAGCTAGTGTGAGCTTGATTCCTCTTTCCATTTGCAAGAAGCTGGATCTTGGAGAACCTCAACCGGTGGATATGACTCTCTTCATGGCTGATAGATCTACTGCATCACCTACAGGTATCCTTGAGGATATCCCCATTCAGGTGGGTAAATTTTATGTACCTGTTGATTTTATTGTTCTTGATATGCAAGTTGATTTTCCCATTCCCATTATATTAGGAAGACCTTTCTTAGCAACTGCTGGAACTCTTATTGATGTAAAAGAGGGTGTTCTTTCTTTTTCTATTGGGGGGGGGGAGAAAATTGAGTATAATTTCACTAAAGCTATCAAGCAACCTAGACTTGAGGATGAGTTGTGCAGATTAGATGTTATAGACAGGGAAACTCAAGAAATGATGATGTCTGTGGCCACAAAAGACCCCATTGAGGAAATTTTGGACCACCCTGAGATGTCTACTAATGAGTTGGAAAGCACCATTGTTGATGTGCTCGAAGTGGATGTTCAAGATGTTGGAGAAGAATCCCATGTTGCACCTAAAGTGGAGTTAAAGCCCCTTCCGTCTACACTGAGGTATGAATTTCTTGGCTCTAATTCTACATACCCTGTGATAGTAAATGCTAGCTTAAGTGATGATGAAACTGCCAAATTGTTAAAAGAACTTAAGTTGCATCGAAAAGCCATAGGGTATACTATTGATGACTTGAAAGGGATCAATACTTCTTTGTGCATGCATAGAATTTTATTAGAAGATGATCACAAGCCTTCTATTGAGCATCAAAGACGACTCAACCCCAACATGAAAGAAGTAGTTAGAAAAGAAGTGCTGAAATTGTTAGATGCAGGCATTATTTACTCTATTTCTGATAGTACTTGGGTGAGTCCTGTGCATGTTGTGCCTAAAAAGGGGGGATGACTGTTGTGAAAAATGAAAAGAATGAATTAATTCCAACTAGAACAGTCACGGGTTGGCGAATGTGTATTGACTATAGAAAACTTAATCAAGCAACCCGAAAGGATCATTTTCCTCTCCCCTTCATTGACCAAATGCTTGAAAGGTTGGCTAAACATACCCACTTCTGCTACTTGGATGGCTATAGTGGATTCTTCCAAATCCCTATACACCCAGATGACCAGGAGAAAACTACTTTCACTTGTCCTTATGGCACTTTTGCCTATAGGAGAATGCCCTTTGGGTTATGTAATGCTCCAACCACCTTTCAACGATGCATGATGTCTATTTTCTCTGATTTTATTGAAGACATCATGGAAGTGTTTATGGATGACTTTTCAATATATGGTACTTCTTTTGATGCTTGTCTAGCTAACTTGTCTAGAGTTTTACAGCGTTGTGAAGAAGCTAACCTTGTACTAAATTGGGAGAAATGCCACTTCATGGTAAGTGAAGGGATTGTTTTAGGCCATATGATTTCTAACCGTGGAATTGAGGTTGACAGGGCCAAGATAGAAGTCATTGAAGGAATGCCACCACCAACTTCGGTAAAAGGGGTAAGGAGTTTCTTGGGTCATGCAGGTTTTTATAGGCGTTTCATTAAAGATTTCTCTAAAATTGCCAAACCGCTTACTAACCTGCTCTTGAAATATGTTGAGTTCAATTTTTCCCAGGAATGTCTAGAATCTTTTAACAGGTTGAAACAGGCATTGATCTCAGCTCCGATAATGCAAGCCCCTGATTGGAGTCTCCCATTTGAAGTGATGTGTGATGCAAGCGATTACGCTGTGGGAGCCGTGTTGGGACAAAGAAAGGATAAGAAACTTCATGCTATCTACTATGCTAGTAGAACCTTGGATGAAGCACAGGTCAATTATGCTACAATAGAGAAGGAGCTACTAGCTGTGGTCTTTGCCTTTGAGAAATTTCGGTCCTACCTTGTTGGGGCCAAAGTTATTGTCTACACTGATCATGCCGCTTTGAGGTACCTTTTGAGCAAGAAAGATGCTAAGCCAAGGCTGATTCGCTGGATTCTTCTTCTTCAGGAATTTGACTTGGAAATTAGAGACAAAAAGGGGACTGAGAATTTGGTGGCTGATCACTTGTCTTGAATGACACAAGAGCAAATGGAGTGCACAAGAGGTGATTTGCCCATTGATGATTCATTCCCCGATGATCACCTTTTCAGGATTACTGAGGAACTTCTACAACTCTCTTCCTCTACAGTGCCATGGTATGCTGATTTTGTGAATTACCTGGTATGCAATGAAATGCCTGTTGGGTTGTCATTCCAACAAAAGAAGAAGTTCTTGTCTGATGTCAAACATTACTTTTGGAATGAGCCCTTCTTATTCAAGAGATGTGCTGATGGAGTCTATAGGCGTTGTATTCCTGAGGATGAAATTGAGAGTGTGATTACTCATTGTCATTCATTGCCTTGTGGTGGCCATGCTAGCTCTTCAAAGACCACTGCCAAGATCCTTCAGTCTACTTTGTATTGGCCATCCATGTTTAAAGATGTTCACCGGTATATTTCTTCTTGTGATTCTTGTCAACGCACCGGTAATATCTCGAGGAGGAATGAGATGCCTCTAAACAACATTCAAGAGGTTGAAATTTTTGATGTATGGGGAGTTGATTTCATGGGACCATTTCCACCGTCTTGCAAATAAATACATACTTTTGGCGGTAGATTATGTGTCTAAATGGGTTGAAGCCATTGCATCACCAACAAACGACTCAAGAGTTGTGTCCAAGTTCTTCAATAAAGTGATCTTTTCGAGGTTTGGAACTCCAAGAGTTGTAATCAGTGATGGTGGATCTCATTTCATCGAGAAGAAGTTTGAGAGCTTGTTGAAAAAGTATGGAGTTACTCACAGGATAGCCACCCCTTATCATCCACAAACAAGTGGACAAGTAGAGGTCTCCAATCGGGAAATTAAAGTTATTTTGGAGAAAACTGTGTCCCGATCTCGAAAGGATTGGGCAATGAACTTAGACGATGCTCTTTGGGCCTATAGGACGGCATTCAAGACTCCCATTGGCACTACACCATACCGATTGATTTATGGGAAGTCTTGTCATCTTCTAGTGGAGCATGAGCACAAAGCTTATTGGGCAATCAAACTGTTCAATTATGAGATGAAGGAAGCTGGTGAGAAGAGAATGCTTCAATTACAAGAGCTTGAAGAGCTGAGGTTGGATGCCTATGAAAACGCCAAGATTTACAAAGAAAGAACAAAGAGATGGCATGACAAACATATACTCCCAAGAGAATTCAAGGAAGGTGAACTTGTCTTGCTATTCAATTCTAGACTACGACTTTTTCCAGGCAAGCTAAAATCCCGATGGAGTGGCCCGTTCACAATCAAGAGAGTATTTTCCCATGGAGCCATAGAAATATGCAATGACAAAGGAGAAGTATTCAAGGTGAATGGACAAAGGCTGAAGAAGTACATCACTGGAAGCTCGATTGAGGAGACAGTTTCCGTCCTCCTCCTTAATCCGATCACGTGAATAGAAGATGGAAGGTCAAGCTAATGACCTTAAATGAGCGCTGGATGGGAGGCAACCCATCAGGTACGTTTTCTTCTTCGTTTTTTTTTTATTATTTATTAAAAAAAAAATTCCTAAGTAATTTCGGACGGGAATTTAACCAGTAAAATTCTCGGTCTGAGACTCGACCGAATCTCCGGCCGAGTTTTGCACAAAAAAGCGCATACACTAGTTAAAAACTCGGTCTGAAACTCGACCGAGTTTCAGACCGAGTTTTGCAAAAAAAGATGTCAGCTGAAAATAAAAATAAAAAAATATTTCTTTTATTTTATTTCTTTTCTTTTTTCTTTTATTCCTCCCCTTCTTGATTCTCTCTCCTCCCTCTCTTCTTTCTCCCGACTCCCTCCTCTTCTCGCCCCGACTCCCCTCACATCCTCTCTCGCCTCTATCCATCTCTGACCACCGGACCTCTCGCACCTCACCGCCCCGTGCCAGCGCCCCAACATTGGCCCTGCCGCATGCAAAGCCGCATCGCCCCCTCTCCTGTACAGCAATTCGTCCGACCCTAACCAGCGAACCCTCCGGTCGGTTTTTGCGCGAGCACAGCGCCACCTTCCGCGTGAGTCCGGCACCCACACCAGAGAGCCCCGGCGCGCCACCCCCCAGTACCACCACACCCTTTTATGGTCCAATTGGGTACAAATCTCTTGCCCTTCTACTTGAATAATTTCTAGGGTTTACTAGCAATTGGGGATTTTTTTTATTTGTATTATTAATCTGAAATTTCTGGTGTTTATTGGGCTAATTTGCTATATTAATTCATACTTGTTGGATTTAGGGAGGTTTGAGTGAAAAATTTGATAGTCACAATGCCATGAATTCTTGCTAGACTTGGGTGTTTAACTAATTTGAGTTCTAAGGGTTTCAAATTGAAATTTGCTTTGCTAAGACCTTGAATTATTATTGTTGTTGGTCGTCCTTGACGGGACGTCAAAGTTGTGACACATTGTTGTTGATCGTTCTTGCCGGAACGATACTTGTTTGGCTTTTGCTTGCTTGGTTGTGTTTTTTTTTCTTGTGTGTAGGCGATACAGGTTTTCGAGATGTCTAAGCGCCAAAAGAGTATGTGAGGAAAGGCTTCTTCATCCTCTAGACCTCTAGCTCCTCCCACTCGCGTCGGAGAGACAACTCCTGACTCACTTGGTATTAACTTCACTAAGCAAATGCATTACACCAAGTTTGATTTGTTGAAGAAGAGGACTATTGCTACCACTCGATACCTCGATTTTGACTTGGTAGACGCTTTAGGTATTCGGAGTGATATTGATTTGATGGCAGAACGTCTGGGATGGGAAGAATTCATCCATCTTCAAGAGCCGACATTCAAGGGCCTTACCTTGGAATTTCTTTCCACCGTTGAATCCGAGGTCATTCAAGGCAAGAATTGTGAAGAGGGTCGTGTTCGGTTTCGCTTGGGGGATGAAGATCGGGAGCTTACTCTGAAAGAAATAAGCAACATCTATGGTTTTCCAGTCATCACCGATTTCAAAACCCCCCGCATTCAACGCCGTGCCGAGTTCTTTTCACCCGGGCTATTTTGGGGCGAGATTGGTGCGGGCTCTTATGATCCTAAAACCACGAAGGCTACTACAATCAGCAACCCTGCCATTCGGCTCCTTCAGCGGTTCATGGCCCATACTATTTTTGGTCGAGGTGATGGCGCTGAGAACAATGTGCCTCAGAAGGAGCTTACAGTTATATGTGCTGCCCTTAAAGATGAGAAAGTCAATTCTGTTGGGTTCCTCGTACATCATTTACAGCATGTGAGTGACAAGAAGTCGGGGGAAATTGTTATTGGTGGCTTGATTACTCGCCTTGCACGTCACTTTGGGATTGATTTTAGTAGGCGACTTGATAACATTCCTCCTCAGCCCATTGGCCCGACCTATTTGAACAACATGAGGGTGCTCTCCAATTAAAACAACAAGTGGTTTTGGGCTTTTCCCTCCGGTTCTTTGTATTTCCAACTTCCGAACCCCGAGCGCACATCGATTAGTGTTCCATCCAATTGGAAGATACATGCTCTCTCCACTGATCCTACTCGTGCCCAAGCTAAGTCCGGGGCTCTTTTGGGAGATGTTATGGAGGCCGACTATGATGAGGATGATGTTGATGATGAGAATGATGATGACTTTGATCCGTCGGATACAATGGGAGGACAAGGCGTCACCATTGCTTCTCTTGCCGATAGTCTTGCCACCATGAATCGGGAATTTACCGCTCAATTTGCCAACATCAACGCCTCGATTGCTTCGCTCTCCACACATGTTGACACTCGCTTTCAGGAGATGCACACCAAGATCGATGATTGGCGCGCTTCCGGTTGGCAACCTGGACCACCTCCTCCACCAAAGTAGTGACTATGTGAGTGTTTCTCTTCCCTTCTCTTTTATTCTCTACATTAGGGACAATGTAGGTTTTAAGCTTGGGGGTGGGAAACATTTTCATTTTTTTGCATTGCATATAGTTTAGTTTGCATATTTAGTTTGAATTTTGCTTGCATTTGAAAAAAATAAATATATATATATATATATATATATATATATATATATATAAAATTGCATTCTAGGAGCTATGGATTTCTCTTCAAGTGAAATACCCCTTGTCCTCAAAATTCAAACTAAAGAATTCTACCCCTTTGACTTGCTTGAAATGCTTGAAGTTTTGATGATGACTGACTATGTTATGAATTAGTTTGATGATTGAATGAGCTTGCATATTCTTTGAAACTTGAGTTAATATTGAAGTTCTAGACAAAAAGCCTTGTGAGGATTATTGTTTGCCTTTCTTAGGACTAAAATAATGTCATGATGTCCTTTCTTTTGTGTGTGATGATCACTTTGATTGCTTCCTCTAGAACTTGCTTTTGACTCTTTTTCAAGACCGCTCTTATGACTCTTGCATGCGACTTTGAAGTGATTGAGGCACTATTTTCTTAACCTTTATACTCCTTATCCACCTTGCATAACTTCCTTTGTTTGAAGCCCCTTCTCGAGCCTTAGCCTTATTCTTTTGAAGCTCCACAAAATTAATCTGAGCCTTTGTAAGCCTGACCCATCCGGGAACTAGGATAACTACTCGATTGACTCTGTGGTTGCAAGCTAAGCTTGGGGGAGACTTATATGCATTTGGTGATTGGGTTGTGTAATGTGCTAGTACTTTTTATCTTTGAAAAAAAAAAGATTAAAAAGAGAAAAAAAACAATCAGAAAATGCTTTGAAAATAACAAAAAAAAACAAAAAAAAACAAAAAAAAAAGCAAAAAGAAAAAAAAAGGGTATGAGAAATAAGGGAATAAAGGGTGTTGTTGGTGTATGAGTATAAGTTGCTTGGAAAGAAAATCATGAGACATGGTGTTCAATCGAGTTTAGTTAAGTCTAGATTCCCGGGATTTAGCACCACATGGCCTAAATATTTCCCCACCTATTTCTTATCACCTTGGCCCCATTACAACCCAATAAAAGACCTCTTGATCATTGTTAAATGCAAGGTCCCATGCGGTGGAGATTTAGAACGCTTTTGCAAGCCTATGGTAGCTAAGCTTTCAAACGTTAGATTTGAGTGAAACACGTCCTATTTAAACACTTGAGAGAGAGCGAAAAACACATTATCCTAAGTGAGGTCTAGAATGAATATGTTGGCTCAGTTTCTTTGAATTTCACAAATGCATGCTATGATTTTGATTGTTGATCTATACTTCTAAACTCTTTGTCTAGTTCGTTGCCAAGATGGATGCATGACTTGCTTGTTATGTGGGGTGTCAGATTCTATTTCTTACTTGAGGACAACTAAGGTTTAAGCTTGGGGGATTTTGATAGCATGCATTTTAGTCTAGGATAAAGCATGTTTATTTCCTTAGTTTAGATGTTTTTATTTTCTTTTCATCTTGGTTTTATTGTCTTTTTAGTAGAATTTGTAGTTTCGGTTTCTACTCTTGCCTTGTTGATTTCAGGATCATTTGGAGGTGGATTCAAGGAGTTATGGCAACAACAAGGACAAGGACGAGTGGAGCGACCCGATAGGAACTGTCTAGGAGTCAAGCGGATGCAAGGAATTGAAGAGAAGATGGGCAAAAGCTCGATGGTAGACACAGATGAAAGCTCATTCAACGTTTTGAACGGAGCAGTCCACCAGGCAAAAACTCGGTCCAGGTCACGACCGTGTTTTGGACCGAGAGTTACAAAACTCGGTCCAGGTCACGACCGAGTTTTGGACCAAGAGTTATAAAACTCGGTCCAGGTCACGACCGAGTTTTGGACCGAGTCGCGTCTTTTTCCGAGATTTCTCCTCCGCGTGTTTTATTTATTAATTTCGGGTCTTTTCTATCTTATGTTTTTAGGGTTTCATATAAATACTTGGAGATTAATTTTGGATAAGGAGGAGGTTATATTTTCTTAGTTTCTCTCTTTGGAAGAACCCTAGATGGGAGATTTGTGGATTTTTGCAAGACTTGATTGGAAGTTGAATTGAGATCTATTGAAAAGACAATTGGTATGTTTCTCTTTGATTTGGATTGCTTTTCTCTTCATATTATGTCTAGCTAAATTCTTAGTTCTAAGGAAGGGTGAACCCAATGGTTTAGTAAGTAGATCTAAGGGTGATGTTTGGTTGAATTGATATTTGAATTGTTGTTTGATTCAACCTAGGATGCTTAATGACCTAATTTGCTTGAATTAGGAATCTTGTTATGATTTGAGACCGAGAGGAGATAAAAATAACAAGAGGTTGATTGAATTGAATTTACAAATTGTTAATTCATGCTAGATCCCTAGGTTTGAACTTGTTGAATTATTTGTGCGAGAGTGACTTAATTCACATGTGGAATTTAACCTATCCTAGAAATTATTGATTGAGTAGTCCTAACGGAGCGCGAGAGCGGATGTTATTTCTATTGATTCATTGATCTCTAAAGAACTTAAAGGACCTAAATAAGACTTGCTTTGTTCGAGAGTGACTGCTAGTCGAGTCTAGGTACATGCATTAATCGTCTGAAAAGAGTTAATGTTGACACTTGAGATAGTTAGTCCTTCAAACAACATTTGAATTGAAATCCAAATAAATATCACCGGTAATCTACTGAATAATCATTGTGGGGATCCTGACCTTGGAATGCTTTTCTCCATTGATAGTTTCTTCTTACTTTTAATTTTAATTATTTCGGAATACAATTACAACTCCTTTTCTTATTTTTGGCTTAGTCTACTGAATCGTGTTATAATCAATACTACAAAGTTCCATGTGTTCGACACCTTGATTACTACAACCGAACCGTATACTTGCGGTGTAGGAAAATAGCCTATCACTTGACCCTTATGGGATTGGACTTTAGAAGAGAGGTTTGGATTGTATTTGAAGAGTTGAGATTCTCTTGGGTTTAAGGGCAAAGAATGGTGTTATGAATCATGTGGGTAGTGCATCTTTGTTGTACAAAAATGAAAAAAGAAAGAAAAGAAAGAAAGAAAATGTTGGAAATGTAAAGTGGAATGAAAGCATAGGTCTTAAGTGAAGAAAAAAAGGTCCGACCGAGTTACAAGAAACATCGGGCCCGATGTCATAAGAAAGTCGGTCCAAAATGTAGAAAGTATGGAAAATCCAACAAAAAGCATAAGAGCAAAGATGAAGTGGAATGTTAAGTGAAATTTTGGGTTGAAAGGAAAATGTTAAGTCTTTTGGGTGAGTGTGAAAGTAATTGTGGAATTTTGGTGAAGTTGGTGAGAGTTTAGGTTGTTCAATCCCCATTGTAAGCACCACGAGACCAAATAATTCCCACCTTGAGAAATACCAAAAGCCCCATTACAAACCGGCCGAATGGAACCTCTTTGAGGACCTTCATTGAGCCAAGTTCGAAATTCTTTGTGTACTTTGCATTAGGCATCTCTAGGTGGAGGAATTAGTGATATTAGCTTCAATAGTAAAGTCCTTACTTGCATGAATTTTGAGCTTGAGTGTTCATTGCTAAACCCAAACACATGATGAATGATACACATTCACATATCCCTAAAGTGAGGCTTAGTTGCATTGACTTTAATCCTTGGAACACTTAATCATGTGTGATGATGTAATCTCGCTTGAATATCAATCACTTGTGCTTAAAATGTGTTTTCATACAAGGCTTTACTTGAAGATTATGTTTCGGTCTTGCTTACATTGTTATTGCTTGAGGACAAGCAAGTTTAAGTATGGGGTATTTTGATGTCTCTCTATTTGGTGGTGTTTTCATATGTGATTTCCTTTGTAAATATGTTTCTTTTTCCCCTTTTCTTGTGCATTTTGTTCCTTTTTAGCTTAGTTCCCGTATTTCTATGAGATTCGGAGACTATGCGCATTTTATGTGTTTTGTAGGTAATTTGGCATGAATCGAGGATCGATTTGAAGGAGGGTCGAGACATGGAGCAAAGGCCGAGCTAAAGCGGGAAAGAGAGGAGCAAGCCATGAAGAAGAACAAGAGAAGCCAACAAGAAGAAGGTGGAACGAGGTCCGGACCGAGTTGCAACCACGTCGGGCCCGACTTTGAAGTTTCCAACCTCGGACCGAGATGCACAGTAACTCGGGCCCGAGGTCCTCCGTGTCGGTCCGAGTCGGTCACCGAACTACTTGGGCTCCAAGGCACGAATTTATGGACTTCCACTTTTGCCCCTCATCTAATCTATAAAAGGCACGAATTTAGGGTTCCCTCTCATACACACAAAAGGGGGTTCCAAGGGAACCAAGAAGATACTTGGAGAGAAGGAGGAAGAGAGAGAGAATCGGCCAAGAGAGGAAGACTTGATAGGTTTTGTTGGTAGATTTGCTTTGATTTGATTTGTTCTTGTGGATTTGAAAACCCTTGATTGGAATTTGTGGATTGCTTTGGATTTGAATGAAACTTTGCTTTGTTTTGAGATTGATTATGATGATTGCTTTCCCTTTTGATTTGATTGCTTTCTTTGCTTGTCACATGGAGTAGATCTCCTTGATCTTGGGTTATGGGGGAAAACCCTAGCTAGGTTTAGGCTAGAAAACTCAATTCCATAGCCTTGAGTATTTGATCTAAGGAACCCACTCTACATAGAGCTACAATTCCTTGCGAAAGTTGGGAATCAAGGCTTGAGATTGGCAAAGTAGCGAAAGTGAACATGTGTCAATCTCAAGACCTTGCTTCGAAGGGGATTTCCCCAATGATCGAGGTGTAGAAGTGGTTGGAACGATGGCGAAAGCACTCGATCCTAGTCCGATCGTCACTCATTGATTGAATTGGGGTGGAAAAGCCTTAATCTACTAGGGAAGGAACCCAAAAGCCCAAGATCTACTTTTAAATCCTTGAGTTCGACATCGCCAGATACCTCGGGCCCGACTTACACAGTGTCGGTCCCGACTTCCTCTTGTCGCCAACCTCGGGCCCGACGTGACCTCAGTGTCGGTCCCGACTGTTTTCTTTGTTTTCCTTTGTTTTATTCTCTCCTTTCTAGCTTCCTAGTATCTAGGCACATCGATCGAGTAGACTTCCCGAGTGTTCGACACCCACCACGTACTACAACGGGGTCGGGTTATAAATTGTATCTCTAGACCCTCGCAATCCGAGAGCGATCAAAAACCCTGCAGTAGAGATATGTTCTTCTCCTCTAGTGTCGTAATAGAATTCCAACGTCGGTGCCATTCTCCTTAGTCACTACACTACACCGGTACCCGGGCCCCAAAGAAGCTTCGCACCCCGATCTTCCTAAGTTTGCGAGCCACATGTCCAGTTGGGGCTCATCTCTCAGTGGGTCTACCACACGATCAACTACTTTTGGTTTATACTTCTAGTAGCCCTCCTAGCTGAGCAACTCTAACAGTACTCTAGTCTGGTGCATTCATGTTAGTCCTTTGAAGCCCACATTAGTATTTTTATCATGTAAAACTCTAATGATAACCCATCTAGTGGTGCATTGGCACTAAACTAGGCCCCATTAACTAGGGGTCCTCCTCCAACGACAGACACTCCAACATCCTGATGATCGCCAACAGCTAGATCTCCACTCTTAGCAACTTCTTCCTAGGAATAAACATTCTAATGCTCCTTTGACTCAGCGACAAAGGGAGTCTCTCATTTACACCTACCATGTCCTCTACCACGGCCTTTCCTACAAACAACACCAATTCTGACTCTGGTTTGTGGGGTCATCATTTCGGAAAGTCTCACGGTCTACACTTTAATTTTGCTAAAAGTTAAGGATTTACTTACCATTCTACATGAGGTCCTTCGGTATATGGCAGCGGAGTCGCATCGTGTCATCTACCCCCTATATGTAGTATGACTACCCCACTTAAAACTTTTTAGAAAACACCAACCGGTTTTTGTTTCTAGTTGGACCTCGTGTACACTTGTTGTTCGGTTTCATGTGCCCTTGTTGCCAACCTGTCTCTGATACCAATTTGTAACACCCCGACTTAACGTCGGGGCATTACTTGATAGTTAACCCTCCTGGGCACTACCAGAACTAGTTTGACAACTAAACATCTGGACCTTGCAACTCATGCACGACGAGAAAACGAGTTTAAATCATCCAACTATCATTTATGAAAATATATTTGTACAATGTCATGCTAGAAATCCCAACAACTGAAACAAACCATAAACAACCTGACAACCCACATAAGTCAACAAAAAGAGAAAACTTGCAAAACTGTAACTAAAGACTAAACCAAAACACCCAAACCACTCTAGCACCTAATGACACGCGCGTAAAGGATTCACTGCAACATCCTGTCTAGGCTCCATCACGGGACCTGTAGAAGTACCTGTAACTGAAAAATAAAATTCCCCGAGGGGTCAGCTACTACCCTAGGCAAGCTAGATAACACACGACAATAGTAAGACGTTTGAAAAACAACAATTAGCCAACAACATAACTTTTAACAAGTGAATTGAACAGAATAGAATAGGTCAACACACATTTCCACAACCTAGAAAATATGTGAAAGGAAAGGCAACGAGACATACCATAATCAAACTAACACGCACAAAAGTAAAGCATTTGTAATAATAACCAACACTTCGACATTCAACAAATAAAGGGAGATACAACGAACAAATAATTCATCCAGCGTAGCAAGAATTCACAAGGTCGAAAACCAACTAAGTAATCAACCATACGCACACAACAAAACCATTCACAATCCTATTGGGAAATGCCATTCTCCCTTCCACCACCGCATTCCCATCTACGGCGCTAACTCCCTGCGCCCGAGTGCAGAGGCAGGCCCTCCCACTTTCCATATACGTCATCCTTCCAACCCCTGGTCAAGCCTCCACCAGAGCACTTGCCAAAAACAAGACATCAATTTTTATTTTTAAAGGGGCCCGACCGACACACGACCATGGCTAGACGCCTCTTCGCCACCGACAATCGTCGCACATGATCGTGCCGGTTACGCTGCCAGCACAAAGAAAACGATACTATTTCTTTTACGAGAAAACGTTTGAAATGGAAAGCGCATCACATCATGCATGAAAGCATTTCACATGGAAAACATACATTCGAGACTAATTCCCAAAACCAATCTCACAATCACGGCATGAAATCTAACAAGACTAGAATAAATCCGAGCAAGTCGAGAACGACTTACCTCAAAAGAAGAACACAAAAACGTAGCGGAAGAAAGGAAGATCGAACAAGTCACACACGAACGTTATCGATTCCTAACAAATAAATAACCAAAACTATAACATTCGAAAAGAAGAGAAACACAAACTTACGACCCCAAAAGCTAAGAGTTCTTTCTAATTGGTGATTATTGACATAATCGATTTTTCGTTAATAACTTATAAATTTCGTAATAACCCGACCTTGTCACCCATTCGATTCTAATCTAAGGTACTAGTTAGTAGCACCCTTCAAACAAGTGACATTTACTACTAAAAATAAATGATACACTAGACAAGTTATACGTATATAATTTAATTAATTAATCAAACGGAAGGAAAACTGTCATGGTAATAAGATTGACTAGATTAATTTGAAATAGAAACAAAGGAATACCTTCTCATCAAGATTACAAACGGAAGGAAAACTGTCTGTGTTTGTACCGTTTCCGACACGGCCCATCGTAGCTGGTGTTGAGGAAGAGTTGGCTACGTTGACCCGTGTGATTGGGAAATCGTGCCCCTTCAAAACAAAAATTATTATCTGTGTGTTTTTGGCAAGTGCTCTAGTGGAGGCTTATCCAGGGGTTAGAAGGGAGATTGTGAAGTGGAGTGAGAGGGCATGCCTCTGCACTCGGTGCGGTGATGAGCGCCTTGGAAGTCGGATTGTGGAAAAAGGAGGAATTGTATTGTTATGGGATTGTGATTGTAAATGCGTATGTGACTGATTATAACTAATTTAGGTATTGGCCTTTAGAGTTATGATTGCGATTGTGGATTTGTATGCTGACTTTAGAAATGATTTTAAAGCGTTCTACAATTTCCGTATTCATTTTAACTCGATAGATTAGACGTTGACCCTTCGGGGAATATTTTTCAGTTCCAGGTATGAACCAGGGAGCCGTGCAGGAACCGAGGCTAGATGGCGGGCCGGAGCGGTAAAGAGCGTGTGTCATAGTGGGATGGGTTTTACGCTGGTTTACTTACGATAGTTAGGACGTTGATTTTATTCTTGCTAAAGATGAAGTTAGTATTATGTTTTATTTATTATCATTTTGTCCGAATAGTTCAGTATTAGTAAGTGTTGTGTCGGATTTGAATACTTAGGTTTTCGGGAATTCATGCATAACTATATTTTCTATATTTTTATTAAAATAAAGGTTGGATGGTTTACATTGTTTTCTCGTCGTGCATGCGTTGCAAGATCCTAAAGTGTAGTTGTCAACCTATTTAATAGTACCTAGTAAGGTCTATTTCTAAGTAGCGTCCCGTCGGAAGTCGGGGTGTTACAAATTGGTATCGGCCGGTGTTTTCAAAATGTTTTACTGGGGTAGGCATGTCGCATATAGGAGGGTAGGTGACACGTCGCGACTCCGCCCCATCAGCCGAAGGACCTCACGTAGAATAGTAAGAATTCCGTTAGTAGATAGGATGTTTAAATTTTGATCGTGGGACTTTCTGTTATAGATGGCCCCACCAACCAGAGCAAGAGCTGCTGAAGCCAATGGAAGAGGCCGCGGTAGACGCGGAGGTAGAGGTCGTGGCAGGGGTAAAGGATAGGCCCATGTAACTGCTGAGCCAAAGGTACAACATGATACCCACCAGGAGGAGGTTGCTGAGAGTCAGGATGTGGTTGTTGTTGTTCATCAAGAGGACATTGCATCTGTCGCTGGAGGAGGTATCTCGGAAAATGGGGCTCAAGTGGGAGGAGGAGTACCACCAGCAGGATTGGCCCCAGAGGTGAATGCTGCGATCCAGCTGTTATTGCAGACTTTGATGGGTGCGGGAGCTGCACCGAATCTGAACACAATTGCGGGGCAACAAGGAGCTGAAAGGAGGGCACGAAGACCAGATTCTATTTTGGTTGCCCAGCTAGGAGCAATGCCAGATGTGAGAGGACTAGTGATAGTTGATCATGTGGTCGAACCAAGGAGACAGTATCGCGAGCCTCAGCCTGACAAGTGGCTCGCGGAGTTTAGGAAGACTAGAGTGCCGAACTTTGCTGGAGCTCAGGGTTCTGACGTAGAGCAGTGGTTGAGGAGGGTGAAATCTGCGTTGGATTCCATTAAGGCACCGGAGGAGCGGAAGATGTCCTTAGTGCAGAGTCTGCTACAGGAGAGTGCTTTTGACTAGTGGGAGTTATGTAGGGATCACCAGACTGAGGTGACCTTCGAGGGGTTTGAGAGGCAGATTCGAGATCAGTATTGTCCTCCGGTGGTGAGGGCGGCTCGGGAGGCTGCTTTTCGGGATGTTGGACCCGAAAATATCACGGTATCTGAGACTATTCTGAAGTTTCAGCAAGAGTTGGCAGCGGTGCCAAATGTTGCCCCTACTGAGGAGTTGAAGATTGCGACTTTTCTAAAAAGGTTGCAGCCGCATTTACGTGCTTATGTGTCTACTCGCGACATTGGCAGACGTTCAGCGGTCTGCTTTGGCTTATGCTATGGCCACGACCCGACAGAGTCAGCTCGTGGTGCATACCACCGGGAGCAAGAGGCAGGAGTTGTCTGCCCCGGCAGAACCTAGGAGAGATAGTCGTCCTGGCTCTTCTCAGCCACAACGATCAGGGTTTCAGTCACAGGGCCGTCAGGATCAGCGTCGTCAGAGTCAGTCCACTGGAGGGCTGAGAGAGTGCTTCAACTGTTGAAGCACTGCTCATTTGAGGAGTCAGTGTCCGAATCCAGTCAGGAGTTGCTTTAGTTGTGGGAAGCCTGGCCATTTACAACAGTACTGTACTATTGGAGCACCTTCACAGGGATCTTCACCGGGAACGGTGAACCAGATGCCTCGTCGTCAGCCTCAGCAGTTTCAACAGACACCGAGCCAGGGCAGAGGACGCGGAGCAAGAGTTAGCAACACCGGGGGCAATCAGCCCCGGGTGTTTGAGATGAGGAGGGCCGATGCCCCACACGCGCCGATTGCTACAGGTACGATTTGGATTCAGTCTAGACCTGTTCACATACTGTTTGATACAGGTGCTACCCATTATTTTATGTCTTTTGCTTGTGTGGCTAGACTAGGACTGACTTGCACTGAGGGGGTGTCTTTTGTTGTGGGACTGCCTGACGGCAGTAAAGTGAGAGGGAATAAGGAGATTTTACAGTGCCCTATTAGAATAGGGAATAGGGATTGGTATGCAGATTTCATAGTAATACAGTTGTCGCCAGATAATGACGTGATTCTGGGGATGGACTGGATGATACGTTATCGAGCAGTTTTGGATGCACACAAGGGTACAGTTACAGTGACCGCAGATGATGGGACCAGACATGTGTGTCAGGAGTTAGAGCAGGAGGGGCCCGAATCGGTGATTAGTATGGTAAAGGCCGCCAAGTTGCTCAGTGATGGATGTGTAGGATATTGGTGTTATGTCCTACAGGGGGACAAGGAGGGACCGCACATTCAGGATATACCAGTAGTGTGCGAGTTTGAGGACATGTTTCCCGAGGAGCTTCCAGGACTACCTCCTCAGAGAGAGGTAGATTTTGGTATTGAGTTGGAACCGGGGACGAGGCCGATTTCGAGAGCCCCATATCGCATGGCCCCGATGGAGATGCAGGAGCTGAAGGCACAATTGGAGGAACTGATGGAGAAGGGTTACGTACGACCGAGTTCGTCGCCATGGGGAGCTCCAGTTCTGTTTGTGAAGAAGAAGGATGGTTCTCTCCATCTGTGTATCGATTATCGAGAGTTGAATCGAGTTACCATCAAGAACAAGTATCCGCTGACACATGTCGATGATTTGCTGGATTAGTTGTAGGGGGCTACTGTGTTCTCCAAAGTGGATTTGAGGTCAGGATATCACCAGCTGAGGATTCGGGAAAAGGATATACCTAAGACGGCTTTCCAAACGAGATATGGACATCATGAGTTTGTAGTGATGTCGTTCGGACTGACGAATGCACCCGCTGTATTTATGGAGCTGATGAACCGGGTGTTTATAGACTACTTGGACAGATTTGTAGTAGTGTTCATCGACGATATTCTGATCTACTCTCGGATTAAGGAGGAGAACGCCGAACATCTCAGGCTAGTGTTGGGAGTACTGAGGCATCATCGGTTGTTTGCTAAGCCGTCCAAGTATGATTTCTGGCTGCCTGAAGTTACCTTTTTAGGTCACGTGGTATCTGCCCAAGGAGTTATGGTGGATCCTGCAAAGATTGAAGTTGTAAAGGCATGGGAACCTCCGAAGAATGTGAAGGAGGTGCGAGCAAAATTACCTCCGACGATATTCTGATTGCTTATGCTTCTAGACAGTTGAAGCCGAACGAGCAGAATTATCCTACTCATGATTTGGAGTTGGCAGCTGTGGTACACGCTTTGAAGATTTGGCGTTATTACTTGTATGGGAGTACCTGCAAAGTGATGACAGATCATAAGAGCCTCAAGTACATCTTCACTCAGAGGGAGTTGAATATGCGATAGAGGAGATGGCTTGAGTTACTGAAGGATTACGACCTTGAGATCCTTTACCACCCAGGGAAAGCGAATGTGGTCGTTGATGCCCTTAGCAGAAAGACGCCTCATGAGAGTATGTTGACTCATCTGACGGCTGAGCCAGAGTTACAGAGAGAGCTGATGAGGTACGGTATTGAGGTGCAGATTCAGCGTTATCAGAGCAGTCTGAAAGCCCTAGAATGTCGGACGTCTTTACTTGAAGAAGTAAGACAGAAGCAGGAAGATTGCCCGATGATTCAGGATTTGAGGCAAAGATTGAGCCGTGGAGAGGCACTCGACTTTGCGGAGAGAGCAGATGGTGTTTTGTGTATGCATGGCCGGATTTGTGTACCTCGAGATGCAGAGTTGAGGCAGAAGATTTTGCAAGAGGCCCATGCTACACCCTAGTCAATCCACCCTGGGGCGAGTAACATGTACAAGGATTTGCGACAGTTTTATTGGTGGGATCGCATGAAGCCGGATGTAGCGAGATTTGTCGTTAAATGTCAGGTTTGCCACCAGGTGAAGATCGAGCATCAGAGACCCGGAGGAATGCTTCAGTCGCTTCCTATTCCAGAATGGAAATAGGAGGACATCTCCATGGATTTTGTCACAGGTTTGAGACTCAGCAGAGGCCATGATGCCATTTGGGTGGTGGTGGATAGACTGACGAAGACTGAAGCATTCCACTAGAGCACTTGCCAAAAAATGAGTTTCTTGTTTGGCAAGCAAGCGAGCCTCGAGTATTCTTGGTTTACTAGCAACTTCGTAACAGGAATTAATTAATTAAGATTAACTTATCAAAAAATTTTATCCAAGATTCTAAGCTTATCAAAATTAACCAATTCCCGATCTTTTACCCCTATTGTTCTTATCAAATTAACTTATCAAAATCTACAAATCATGTTATCCAAAATTCTATCTTCCACGAACCAATCTCGATCCTCATAACCGAATAGCTTAAAACCGAACCCCTCTCTGATCTTTCTCCTCGTTCAATTATTAAATTAGCTCCCTGATTTTTCTCCTCATTGGTTAATCGCCGCTGTGCCGACCACAGACCGACCCAAATCTTGTTTTCGGTGAGTTGAATTCTTCGTTCTTCCGTTCACCTTCAACAACAACCTTAAAGTTCAGTTTCACTTACTTTTGTCAACTCTCTTTTGTTCTGCGACCGATTCCTTCAATTCGCCATAGGAAAACGCCAGCGGGAGAGGCCTGCGGGATCACCGGAGTTCGTCGCCGTCATCGATCGTTTACCGGTGAGGTTCGTGTTCTGTTTTTCTTTGTTGTTGTTGTGGGACGGTTATTAGCTTTAGGTGGGTGGGTCGGAGTGCGACGTCAACTGGAAGTCAGGGATGGAGGGTGGTGGTCGACACTGTTAGAGATCGCCGGTGGAGGGGGATCGGGGCCGCGAAACATCGGCAAGGCGAACAGGGGCGGCGAGAGATTCTCGTCTTCTCTCTCTGGGGACATCACCGGTTGCGGATGGGGGATCTCAATCGGGTCGGAGATGCGGTGAAGGGGGTCGTTGCCGGAAGCGTCTTCGAACGGAGGCAGGGGTGGCGTGGAGCGCGGCGAAGAGCGGGTTCTCGCCAGGTTGAAGATGACGAAGGGAGTGGGGTCTGCGTTTGGAGTCAAACCTTTGGCTCGGTCAACAAAATGGTGAGGGAGACGGGCCGACTGGTTTGGCCCAGAATCCAGTATGGGCAAGGGGGAGACGGGCTAAAGTTGGGCCTTCTATTGTTCTTTTTTTTTTGGGCCGATCAATTGGTTAAGTGGGAGAAAGGATTTAGTGGGTTGGGTTTATTTAATGGGTATATGATTAAGTAATTGGTAGGCTAATGTGAATTGGTACGGGTTAGTTTATCGATTTAATATTTATTTTCTAAGTCCCAGTGGTTTGAGTAAATTAAAAGTGACTCCTTAATCGGGTTCCTTTTGGTTCGGCTCGTACTTGGTCTAACCTTTACTATATAAATGTTTTAAGGAATTGCTTCCGCTCGCGTTCTTAAGTTCCGAATTCTTTAAGGTTCCTTCATTCGAGGTAAGTCGTTTTTCGACTTGCTCGGTTCTTCTCTGCCTCGTTAGATTGCGTATCGTTATTGTAGGTCGAGTTTTGGGAATTAGTCCCGAATACCTTTTAAATTGTTTTGAGCTTCTTATGTGTTGTGTGCGTTAATGATTTTAAATGTGTTTTATCGGAAAATATTTTGGAACGTTTTCTCTGTGTTGGTACCATTTTCGACACTTTGACCCGTGTGACTGAGAAAATCGTGCCCCTTCGAACGAAAATTATTATCTGTGTGTTTTTTGGCAAGTGCTCCAGTGGAGGCTTAGCTAGGGGTTAGAAGGGAGATTGTGAAGTGGAGTGGGAGGGCCTGCCTCTGCACTCGGCGCGGTGATGAGCGCCTTGGAAGACGGATTGTTGACAAAGGAAGAATTGCATTGCTATGTGTTGTGAATGTAAATGCGTATGTGATTTGTGTGACTGATATAACTAATTTAGGTATTGGCCTTAGAGTTATGATTGCGATTGTGGATTTGTATGCTGACTTTAGATAACTGATTTCAAAACGTCTACAATTTCCGTATTCTTTCTAGCTTGGTAGATTAGACGCTGACCCTTCGGGGAACATTTTTCAGTTCCAGGTATGAACTAGGGAGCCGTGCAAGAACCTAGGCAAGATGGCGGGCCGGAGCGGTAAAGAGCGCGTGTCATAGTGAGATCGGTTTATATTAGTTTATTTATATTAGTTAGAATATTGATTTTAATATTTGTTAGACGGAGTTGGTATTTTGTTTCGGTTATTATCTTTTTGGTTCAGATAGTTCAGTTTCCGTAGGCGTTGTGACGTATTTGAATATTTATAATTTTCGGGGATTCATGCATGATTACGCTTTCTAAGTTTTATTAAATAAAGGTTGGATGTTTTATTATGTTTTCTCGTCGTGCCCGAGTTGTAAGGTCCTACAGTGTAGTTGGCAACCTAATTAATAGTACCTTGTAAGGTCTATTTTCCAGTAGCGCCTCGACGGAAGTCGGGGTGTTACAAAGACTGCTCGCTTTTTGCCTATCAGGGAGACATGGCAAGTGAGAAAATTAGTGGAGGTATTTATTAATCAGATAGTTAGATTGCACGGAGTGCCTAAGACGATTGTGTCGGACCGAGATGGGCGTTTTACTTCCAGATATTGGCAGCAGGTGCATGAGGCATTGGGAACGAGATTACATTTCACGACTGCTTACCATCCGCAGTCAGACGGTCAGACAGAGAGGATGATTCAGACTCTAGAGGACATGCTGAGGTTTAGACTGGGTAGGTCAGTGGTCGGATCACTTGGCTTTGGTGGAGTTTGCCTATAATAACAGTTGGCATTCATCGATTCAGATGGCTCCTTATGAGGCTTTATATGGTCGGAAGTGTAGGACACCGCTGTGTTGAGATGATCCCTCGGATGTAGTAGGTGAGAGGCCACAAATGATTGAGGAGACGATCGGGAAAGTGGCCTTAATCAGAGAGAGAATGTTAGCTGCTCAGAGTCGCCAGAAGTCCTATGCAGATAAGAGGCATAGACCGTTGGAGTTTGAGGTAGGAGCTCACGTCTGGATGAGAGTATCGCCTACCCGCGGGGTAAGAAGATTTGGGGTGAAAGGGAAGTTGACTCCCCGATATATCGGTCCGTTCGAGATTCTGGAAAGAGTAGGCGAGGAGGCCTACAGGCTAACATTGTCGCCTTCTTTGGAAGGAGTGCACCCTGTATTCCATGTGTCATTACTAAGACAGTATGTCCCGGATCCTAGTCACAGACTGAATTATGAGGATTTGGTGGTAGAACCAGATCACACTTTTCGGGAACAACCGCTGAAGATTTTAGATCGACGAATGAAGAAGCTGCGGAACAAGGAGATTCCGCTGGTGTTGATTCAGTGGTCTCGACGGGGAGTCGAGGAGACCACCTGGGAGACTGAGTCCAGGATGAGTGAGAATTACCCACAGATTTATCCGAGTCTAGTAGAGGCGTTTGAAGGGAAGGTTAGTAATTAGTGATGTTTATATGTGTGACTGTTTTCTTTTTCTCTTAACTTGATTGTTCGATTGTTTGGTTGACGTATTTCATGTTTTGGATGTGTTTAGTATTAGTTGGATTTATCTTTATCGATAAATTCCGGTTCGAGACGAACCCCTTTTTAGGGGGAGAGGTTGTGAAACCTCGAGAGATAGGTTCTTCCGTTATAAAAGTTTCGGGACGTAACTTTCTCAAGGGGGGTAGTATGTAATACCGGGTTCGTTTTCCATCGTGTCGGAAAAATGAGTCGTTTGCTACAAACAATCAAGTCTTTTTTTTAACCACCCATGCGACCCGAGTTATTAATCCGGTATGGCAAATCACACATATATAAATATATATGTTCTCGTATATGATAAATCTCGTTCAAGTACAATATAATCCTAATTATATAATCAAGAATACATCAATTCGGTAATTGCATCTCCCCAATCAATTGCTAGTTAATTATACGTTACTTAAGAATAGATTAAAAGTAAGTTCATCCCATTCTCCTTAGCCAAAAACTAACTTATCAAAGTTACAAATCTTCTATCCAAAATTCTATCGTTCGCGATTCGAGCTCGATTCTCATAACCGAATTGGTGGAATAGTATATAACCGAACCCCTTTTCTGATTTTTCCTCTCCTCGTCCAATTTTAAACGCCGACTTCCCGAATTTCGTGGAGAGGCCGGAAGAATTCACGGGTCCATCGTCGCCATGCCACCATAGTCGACGTCCTTGTCTTGTCTTCTGCCTAATCGATCGAGAGCCCTGTCTAACCTGTAAAGCGACGGTGATTTCGTGGGTGTTCTCCGACTGAAACGCAAATTGGAGGGCCGGTAAAGTCGTCGGATTTTCGCCGAAATTCTCGTAGTTCGTCGGTAAAGCCTATTCCTTTCCCTCCTCCATTTCTGGTTCTAATCAGCATCTCAACGTGGGTCTTTCCGTCCTGTTTATTCACCAGATCGCTCGGGTCGCGGCGTTGTCGAAGTTAAGCCGTCGGAGTCATCGTCCCTCGTCGTTTCTCGGTAAGTTGGGGCTCCGCTCTGTTCTTCATTGTCGGGCGGGGCAGGGTAAAGGCCAGGTCGGCTTGTGTGGTGAGTGCGAGAGTTAGGGAGAGGGCGAGTGTGAGGAGAAGTCGGAGCAGCGGTGGTTGTCAACGTGGGCCGCCGATGTCGGTCTACAGGCCGCGAAACAAAGGAGTCGGGATGGGTCTTGGGGCAAGCGCGAACCCGGATCTAGGGTGACGAGGTCGAGTGAAGGTGAGGCACGGGGAATTGAACAGGTTAAGGTAGTTGGGGGGGGTGTCGAGTGAATGACGGTGCGAGGGAGGCGAGGAATTCTACTCGATTTGCAGGTTAGCTGAGGAAGGAGGTAGGGGATGGGCCCCGCCTTTGGAAAGTCAAAGGGTGAAGGGAAATTGGTATATTTGGGCTTTGGGAATCCGGATTAAGTTGCCCAATCTGGGTTGGGCTTGATTCTTTATTTTAGTGCTATAGTTGGGCTTGATGGGTTAGGTTGTTAGATAAGTGGGGTAAAATTTAAAAGGGGCTAATTAGTACATTCTAATATCTATTAATAAGAATTTTCTTAATAAAAGTTAGGTATATCGGCTTGTACTTAAGTTAATCTTTCCCTTCATAATTCTTTAGGGAATCGTTCCGTTTGAAATCGTAGTTTCGTCTTCCCGAGGATCCTTCGTTGGAGTTAAGTCGTTTTTCGACTTGCTCGGTTCTTCTCTATCCTGTTAGATTGCGTACCGTTATTGTAGGGTGGGTTTTGGGAACTAGTCCCGAATTCCTTTATAAACTGTTTTGAACTTTTCGTATTGTTGTGTGTGTAAAATGGTTTTGAACGTGTTTTATCGGAAGGATTTTTGGAACGTTTTCTTTGTGTTGGTACCGTTTCCGACACGGCCCATCGTAGCTGGTGTTGAAGAAGAGTTGGCTACGTTGACCCGTGTGACTGGGAAATCGTGTCCCTTCAAAACAAAAATTATTATCTGTGTGTCTTTGGCAAGTGCTCCAGTGGAGGCTTAGCCAGGGGTTAGAAGGGAGATTGTGTAGTGGAGTGAGAGGGCCTGCCTCTGCACTCGGCGCGGTGATGAGCGCCTTGGAAGTCGGATTGTGGAAAGAGGAATTGTATTGTTATGGGATTGTGATTGTAAATGCGTATGTGACTGATTATAACTAATTTAGGTATTGGCCTTTAGAGTTATGATTGCGATTGTGGATTTGTATGCTGACTTTAGAAATGATTTTAAAGCGTTCTACAATTTCCGTATTCTTTCTAACTCGATATATTAGACGTTGACCCTTCGGGGAATATTTTTCAGTTCCAGGTATGAACCAGGGAGCCGTGCAGGAACCGAGGCTAGATGGCGGGCCGGAGCGGTAAAGAGCGTGTGTCATAGTGGGATGGGTTTTACGCTGGTTTACTTACGATAGTTAGGACGTTGATTTTATTCTTGCTAAAGATGAAGTTAGTATTATGTTTTATTTATTATCATTTTGTCCGAATAGTTCAGTATTAGTAAGTGTTGTGTCGGATTTGAATACTTAGGTTTTCGGGAATTCATGCATAACTATATTTTCTATATTTTTATTAAAATAAAGGTTGGATGGTTTACTTTGTTTTCTCGGCGTGCCTGCGTTGCAAGATTCTAAAGTGTAGCTGTCAACCTATTTAATAGTACCTAGTAAGGTCTATTTCTAAGTAGCGTCCCGTCGGAAGTCGGGGTGTTACACTTTCACCTTAATTATAGATTGGTCATAGATGACAAAAGTTTTCTTCTTTATAATATAGATAGATAGATAGATAGATAGATAGATAGATAGATAGATAGATAGATAGAAGATTACACATTACATTATTGATTCCAATTTAAATAAAATGAAAAATGATCAACTACAATTGGTGATGATTTTGTTGGGAGATAAAAACACCACCTTAATTGCTTTCAATTTCCTTGACATAAAAGTTTTGCATTTGAATAGAATTATCAAGTTGTATATCAAGAAGTTAATCTGATTAACACATCCATCCATTTAATATATAGAGTCATGTACATCTATCATTTTTTTAGCATAATTTGGAGAGTTGAAATTCGAAGAGGTTGGTAATTTATGCGGGGGTTGAATTAATATTGTAATTATTCCAAATTAATTACGATGAAATTAATTGTTTGTAACATCTTTGTTATTATATGAATTTAATTGGAATAAAATTACTTGTTATTAACAACCATTGAATATTTACTATATACTTTGACCAACTTAATTTCTATGCACCATTAGACTTGACCAATAGAAATAGATACATATTTAAATAAAATTTTGATTATCTATCTACTACTTAAGAAGAAAGAAAAAAATTACATTTATGATGGTGTGTTTTTTTTCACTTGCTCGATCTTGCAAATATTGCCACTATTCTTAGTTCCTATAGAAATGAGATTTTGATTTCATCATTGGTTTCACAAACAATGGAGCATAAGTAGATATGTTTTAGTGTAAAGCAAGATAATTTAAAATAAAAATTTAGTTATATTTTACTTAATAATAATATTATTTATATCATATTTTCTCATATCCTCTCATCACTCAACATGAAAATACAACAATAAAATAAATGCATATTGGCAAATATACAACTACAACTTATGTAAACGATTATAACATTTTAGATCTCACCTTAGTGATTGTAATGAATTATCTCCATTCCATATGTTTACCAAAAGATCTTCATCCTATTGGGCCTCAAAGTACATTGTTACAAATTAGATTGTCTCATAAAGCACTAAGCAACTCTTTCATAAAATTGTAAAATTATTTTAAAAATGAAATGAAATAAAAAGAATCATATAATGTCTTTTGGTTTTAGAGGTTTCAAATTTGACGTCTCTATAAATTAATGTAATTAGTTTAAATTTCAAATAAGTTGAAAATGAGGAGAAAAAGATTGAGTGCACAAAATGATCATTTTTTCTATAAGTATTTTTACAAAGAGTTAAATCTATCTAAAATGTGAAAGAAGGGAAAATATAAACTGATATTGGTAAGAGCAAAACCCTTCACATAAATTAATCGAATTGCCCCTCAGAAACCAATATGCCCAAAATCTACGCGCCTACACGCGTCTTTACTTTTGCTCTTCTCCTGGCGGAAACCCTAGCGGCCTTCAATCTGCCGCCGCCGTGGCCTAAATCCAAGCCATTCTCAAACGCAAATCAGCCCAAGTGCACCAATTGCCCCTCATAAATTGTCAACCGATGGTCGTCAAAAACCTGCAACCCATCTAATCTCGCGCCTCGGCTGGTGTCGCTCTCGCTTCTGGAACGCAGTTCCGGCGATTGCTGTAAAAAATCAAAAAAACAAGTTCAAAATCGAAACAATAAGAAGCTATGGATCAATCAATCGTGGAAGGCGGCGCATCTAATCCGTACCATCCAGTCCAGTGGGGCGATTTGGGGCGTCCACCAGTCCCGGTGCGCGTTCCTGGGTGGCGGCGGGGTTGTTGCTGTTGGTGGTCATGCCAGGGGGTGTGGCATCGCGAGACGCCCAGTCTTTTTCCTCCCGGCGTTCGTTTTGTGGCGCCGTTCCTCGGGCATTACACCGTCACGCTCAAGAAGTCGAACCCCTTGTTCACAGTTGTGTTGTGTTTTTATGTGTGTGGTAATCCTATGCTTGCATCTCTTATCCCAAAATTTGTGCAAGAGTCCTTCTCTCAGATCCGCTCTCTCCGATCTCCTCCTCCCTTTCTTTAGCCTTGCATTTGCTCTTATGGCCGTGGATAATGACGCCACCCATAACCCCACTACCCAACCCACAATTGTGGAGGTAGTTAACCAAAACCCCTATCAACAAGCGCATTTGGTGGGCGGTAATGCTAAAATTGGGGGAAACCAACAAAACAACAAAAAATCGTCAATGCACAAAATGTCGAAACTTAAAATCGACCCGGAAGAGTTAATCTCCACTCTGGAAAAAGCTAAGGTGAAGTCCTTTTTTTCCATGGAAGCCAAGGCTGCCATGGAATTGGAGTGTTGCTTCCCGGAAAGCCAAACCGGCATCTCCGGATCTGATCCGTTTGCATGCACAGTTATCGGTACTGGAATGATAACCGCGATTGACATACTCGAAAACCTCGGCCCTGAAAGGGCTCCAGAAGAAGTGGTTTGTAAGATTGGTCTGTCTAAGGGCTCGTGTTCAACCCAAGCGGTGCAATCAGTTACTGCTTTCAACCCAAACTTGGGAGTACTTAAATCCCCATTGCCATGCTGCCTCAAAAAGGCCCTTATTAGATCCAGGAGTATCAGTTGTTGTGTCAGTCTGCGCTGTTGTTGGACTCTTGTTTGGTGTCCCCCTCTCTTTCTTTGTTGTGGTTATTGTTTCTCGACCCCCCTTGAATGGTCGCTGTTGCTGGATGATCATCCTAAACCCCCAAGGTTCATGGTGTGGTCGTTTGCATGGCCCCACTATGCCCGAAAATATAAAACAAAACAATTATGCGATAAACCCGCTGTGCAACCCAACTATGAACTAAAAGAGAATTGCTTTATGGAAATAAACTCCAAAAAGCCATCACGCGGAACCACAATCCGCCCACCATATAATATCTCGGGCATAAACCCGAAACACTCGAACCTAAAAATCTATAAAATTATGGAATGGCGTGGTAACGTGTTTAAAATATTTAAGGTAAACTCGCACCTTGGAATCACACCAACTAAATACAATTTTGGAGCATACCTCGGGTTACAAAATCTAAAAAACCAAGCAACCATCGTTGTAGATAACTATTCTTGCAACGGCTCAAGAACGTTCAAAGAAAATTAAAGGATGGTGTTAGCACAAAAACAAAGGTGGAAACCCAGATCAAGGGAATAAACCTACATCCTATTAACGACACCAATAAAATCACCAATTTCACACCCAAAGATGTAGAACGAGCCAAATCTACAAGAAAAACTTTGAAAAGAAAATCATGGAAGCTTCCAAACCCCCTAATGGCCAAAAGCCACAATCTAGACGGTTTCTTATGAAGATTAGTATGTGGAATTGTAGGGGCATGAAGCGAGGGTCCTTTTGGACCGAGGTCAATGCTTTCTGTCGCCTTGAAAATATCCAACTAATATCACTAGTTGAAACAAAAGCACAAACCCCGCCGGAATGTAAATCCTGGCAAAAGGCTGGCTTTGATTCCATTGAGTTTATCCCGGCTATTGGACTCGCTGGTGGGATTTGTGTCCTCTGGAAGGGGGCCCAACTCTCGAATGAAAGAATCCAAACTCTCCATAAAGATGAACGCTTCATTGGCTTCCAGTACACGAACTTGGAAACTAACAATGAATTGATCATTATCTTTGCTTATGCACCACCAAGGGCGCAAGAAAAAGATCAGTTTTGGACGAAACTCAAAGAGTTTATCCAGAATTGTAACCTTCCACGTATAAGCAAAGATAAACTCAAAGAGTTTATCCAAATAATATCACTAGTTGAAACAAAAGCACAAACCCCGCCGGAATGTAAATCCTGGCAAAAGGCTGGCTTTGATTCCATTGAGTTTATCCCGGCTATTGGACTTGCTGGTGGGATTTGTGTCCTCTGGAAGGGGGCCCAACTCTCGAATGAAAGAATCCAAACTCTCCATAAAGATGAACGCTTCATTGGCTTCCAGTACACGAACCTGGAAACTAACAATGAATTGATCATTATCTTTGCTTATGCACCACCAAGGGCGCAAGAAAAAGATCAGTTTTGGACGAAACTCAAAGATTTTATCCAGAATTGTAACCTTCCATGTATCATTATGGGAGACCTCAATGAAATACAATACCCCGATGAAAAACAAGGGGGCGCGAGCCCAAACCACTCCAGGTTTGAACGGCTCATTAAATTTAAAAATGACTGTGACGTATGCGATATTCCAACGTTAGGTAACAAATTTACCTGGAGAAGATCCAAGCACCTCGAAGATACAACGTTTGAAAAATTAGACCGCATATTAGTTAGTAACCAAATTATTCAATGGTACCCGTCCATAGCGACGAAAAACCACGCTTTCTCAACCTCCGATCACTGCCCTATCTCGTGCGATCTCCCAACAGGAGAACCATTCAAAGCACAACCATTCAAATTTTAAATGATGTGGACCTCTAGAAAAGATTTTCAGAACGTCATCAAACAAGCCTGGCGTCATAACGCTGGTGGATCACATATGTTTAACCTCACCAAAAAAACACAACTCCTTAAAATCAAAGCAAAAGCATGGAATAAGCACACTTTTGGAAACATCTTTGAACAAATAAAAAAACTAGACGAAGATCTGCTTCAAATTCAGAAAGATATCATAGAAAACAAAAACATTCAACTAGTCCAAAAGCAGGAAAGATTGGCCAAGAAACGGTCGTGCCTAATCAACTTCCACAACTCTTATTGGAAACAAAGAGCTAAAAACACCCACATAAAATTAAATGACAAAAACACGAAATACTTCCACCGGATTGCAAGCGGTAGAAGAAATAGAACCAACATCAAAGAAATACGTACAACAGAGGGAACACAAATCACTGGACTAGAAAACATCAAAACAGAAATCAAAAGGGACTTCCAAAACCGTTTCCGGGCCTTGGAAATAAACCACATGAAACTCCAAAGTATGACCCAAACCATCTAGAAAGAAGTAACTGAAGCAGACAACACGGAGATCACAAAACCGGTAACAAATTCTGAAATAAAGAACGCATTATTTGATATCGGGGATGATAAATCCCCCGGCCCGGATGGTATGCCGGCAAGCTTCTATAAACACTATTGGCACATTGTGGGCCCAGACGTGATCAAGGCTGTTAAAAGTTTCTTTCACACAGGCAAAATTTTGAAACAAATAAACCATACGTTTATAACTCTATTACTCAAATGTGAAAATCCCAACTCAACCAATCACTACAGGCCAATTAGTCTATGCAATACAATATATAAAATAATATCGAAAATCCTAACCAACCGTCTTAAAAGTGTGCTAAATAGACTCATCCACCCAATGCAAGGGGCTTTTGTTCAGAATAGGAGTATCCATGACAATACACTCATCGCACATGAAATCTTCCACTCTTTCCGAAACAAACGTGGGAAGGAGGAGTGGATCGCTATCAAACTCGACATGGAAAAAGCCTATGATCGGATCAGCTGGGAATTCCTCGCTAAGATACTCCACAAATTCGGCTTTAACGATAAATTCTTGGGATGGATCCGTGAATGTGTCGAAACGGTTTCCTTCTCCGTTTTAGTCAACAACGGGCCAACAGAACAATTCTACCCGCAAAGGGGCCTAAGGCAGGGGGATCCCCTATCGCCATACTTATTCATCCTCGCTGCCGAGGCTCTGGCTAGACAACTCAACCTCTGGAGCACTAATCCAAAGAGTGGCATCGGGATCCAAATATCGAGGAATGGAACAAAAATCCCTTTCCTGGCTTTCGTTGATGATATTATCATCTTTGCTAAAGCTAACAGCCTCTCATGCAAAAAGATTAAGGACATTATTGATGACTATTGTCAAATATCAGGACAGAAAGTCAACTTCCACAAATCCGCATTCCAAGTGACCAAAAACACTAACAATAACACCAAGGAGCAGATAAAACAAATATTACAAATAACAAACACAGTTGCACTTGATAAATACCTAGGATGCCCGATAATCAACGGGAGAGTAACCCAAAACACTTTCAAACCATTAGTGTTAAGAACTAGATCCAAATTATCGAAATGGAAAGCCAACACCCTATCCCAAGAAGGGAGGAAAACACTAATAAAAGCAAACCTATCAGCACAGCCTAACTATATAATGCAATCATTTCTACTACCACAGACAACGTTGAAAGAACTTGACCGGATAAACAAAAACTTCTTTTGGAACAAGGAAAACAACTATAAGCCACTGATTAGCTGGAATTCCATCTGTCGCTCCCCTGCCCATGGTGGTTTGGGAATAGCAAAAGCGGGCGAGATGAACCAAGCACTGCAAATGAAGCTACTTTGGAAAATTTTAGCGGAACCACACAACCTCTGGGTCAAAATTGTGACTGAAAAATACCTAAAAACGGAAAGCATCTTAAACTATAAGAAAAAACAAAACACATCCTGGCAATGGGCAAAACTTGTTGGCCTAAGAGACCTCTTCGTAAAGGGCCTTATATGGCAAGTGGGGGATGGTAAAACTATCAGATTTTGGAAAGATAACTGGACCGACAATGGTTCCCTCAACCCAAAACCTGAGGTCGAAACTCTTATTGATTGGGAGGAACCGGTTGAGGCTTATCTCCGGGCAGACAAATCTTGGAATACGGAGAAGTTGGCTTGGGTCGTCTCGCCGGAGGACCTCGACAGAATCTCCAAAATCATCAATCCTATTAATAAAATACCAGATAGGTTGTATTGGCAGCCAAGCAAAAATGGGTGGTACTCCACCCACTCCGCAATGGAGTGGCTCCACCAAACAAAAGGCGAACCCAAAATTAACCTAGAGTGGATTAACCGGCTAAATGTTCCTCCTAAAATAAAGAATTTCATCTGGAAAGTTGCCCGAAACGGCCTACCAACTAAAACTAGGCTGGCGGAAAACCACATTCCGGTAACACAAGGCTGCGTAGCATGTAACTGCACGGTGGAGGACACCTACCATGTGCTAATTGCATGCCCACTCACGAAGGCAACCCTTACCTCTTTTGACCCAAAATTACGGTGGATCACCGACCAGATCCATCCGAATGGGAGAAAACCACACGAGATCCTAGAGGAAATCAAGAATATGACAACAAAAGTGGAATTTGATCTTCTCACCAATATATGGTGGAGCGTCTGGTTCTCGAGAAATAGGAGAATCTTCTATTGCAACGCCGGAACTAACTTGACCAATGCCGATCAAATCGCTGAATTCGCCCGAAACCAGGTTAAAGACTGGAAACTTGCAGAAGTAGCCTCTTCTTCCGACCCCCGTAACCGTAGTGTTCGGGTTCGAGAGGGAAGAAAGCGAACCAAATGGGAAAAACCTAAAAATGATTTTATTAAATTAAATTTTCATGGTGCAGTTAATGCAGATGGCGTGGCTTCCTTTGGGTTCATCCTCAGGGACTCTGGTGGCTCTCCCATCCACTTCGACGGAGGACTGATTGGTCGAAAGTCTGTGCTGATATCCGAGACCATCGCCTTGCGCTAGGGACTTCTCGAGGCCACCAGACGTGGCATTCCCCGGATCCAGATCGAAGGCGATAGTTTGCAGCTGGTCAAGGCCGTACTCAGTGACTGGCGCTGCCCGTGGGAGATTGAGTTGCTACGTGCGGACATCCATTGCTTGTTGGCTCGTTTCCAGGATTGGAGCATTTCTCACGTTGTGCGGGAGTGCAATTCTGCGGCGGACTTCATCGCTGGATCGTTTAGGCGTGTCTCCTCCGTCCCTCTTGCAGCTGATCCGGGTTTTCTTACCCTCATCCGCCAGGATGCTCTAGGGCGACCACTAGCTTGTTAGTGGTAACCCTAATTTCTTTCCTTATCAAAAAAAAAATTAATCGAATTAATCTACCATCAAATGATTACCCTAGCGCATAACCTTCTCTTCTTCACATGATTATCAAATGATTCATGGTGATCATCATCCACTTTGCCAAGCATTCCGATATGAATGATGTTTTTCACTTACCATATAAATAAAATAATAAAATAATCAAAGTGTATCCAAATATAATGCTAAAAATCGTATGAAACAAAGGGATTCAACAGAGAAAAAGTACCTTTAATGAATTGTGTAATTCTTTTGCTTTTGCCCTTCAAGTAACAATCACCAAACATATCAACTATAAGATTTGGTTTGTAAATCATTTGCTTTTTTCCTTAAAGTAACAATCACCAAATACATGAAATATAAGAGAGTGATGTAATCATGCAAAAGTGAAAGGCTTATGATGTTCGCATTTTTGGTATAGTTTTTTATAGGTTTTCCTTGCTTATTAGGATTAATTTTGTCTAGTTTAGGTTTAGTTTTAAGTGTTTTTAGTTAGTTTTGCATAAATCTACGAAAAGGGTGGAATCTACGCTATTTTGTGTATTTTACAGGTTTTAGCGAGGAAAGGAGCTAAATGGAGCTAAATTTGGAGCATCACAGTGAAGGACGAGAAAGTGCAAGATTTAAGAAGTCAGAGCTCAAGAAAACGAGAGGAGGTGTTGAAGAAAACAAAACCCCAGGCTCGTTAACGAGGCTATGAAGGGTCGTTAACGAGGCCACGAAGAGAAGATTTCGGAGTATTATTTTATTATTCACCGATCCTGAGCGGGAATTTATTTCCGTATCGGTTGAGTATCTTTTTATTATCTTTATGGGTTATTAGAATATGTATTTTAGGGTTTAATATCTTTCTAGATTTTATTTCTATCTTTTAGAGATTGTTTCTATCTTTTTAGGAAAGTTTTTATCTTTTAGCCTTTTTAGTTTTTTAGGATTTTCTAGTATAAATACCCTTCTATCTAGCATAGAAAGGGGGGGCTTAATTTTGGAGTAGAGTTTTAGAGCTAGTTTTGGAGGAGAAGGAAGGCCGAAGGAGAGAGAGCCGGATCGGAAGTCGGTGACGAGGTTCGGTAACGACGGTTTCCGAGGTTCGTTGATCGAGTTTGTGGTTCGGTGATTGTTTTGTTTTGGTTTTCTTCTGATTCTCTGTAAGACAATATTTTTGTTATTAATTTAAGTTTGAGTTTTGTTTCAATGTTTGTTTTTATTGAAGTTTGTAGTTTCTTAATCATGAGTAGTGAGTAGTCTATTTTTCTGGGGTCGGGGTTAAGCCCGACATAGTTGAGCATGTTTGATGAAGTAAGATAGTATTTTGAATGCCTTTTATTTTTATTGAGATTGTTTGTTGTGCTTAATACCGAAACGGGAGTTGAGGTAATTTGAGTTTTAACTTGATTGAAAGAGAAAGTTAGTAACTTGAAGGTTGATATTGTTTGACAACGGAAGTTTCAAGCTTTGGATCCAAAACAAGCAATTGAGTGAGTTAGTTTATGAAAATAGATTAATTTACTTGTCAAGTCAATGAAAGTTGATGACTCTATCTATTTAAAGGCATGATCTTATCTTCTTATGAATTCTTATGCTTGGCTATGTTGTGGTGTCCCTTATCCTAGATATTTGTTTTTATTGAATTATTTCTGATAAATCTTCGTTGCTGAATACTTGCTTCGGTACCGAGTTTTAATTAGAATTTTATTAGGTCGTTAATTGGTATTTTTGTGTTCGGTGGTTCGGTAACGATCCTGACAAGGTCGTTAACGAGGCACCTCGTGAGTGTTTTGTTTAATTTTATTTGATTTTTATTAGATTGATAAACCAATAATGTTGCTTCCTGTGGAACGATCCTGACTCCACTGTACTCAGCGGGGTCTTGACTTACAAATTTAATTGTTGGCCGAGAAACCCTATCAACAAATTGGCGCCGTTGCCGGGGAAGCAACGAGTTGTTAGTTTATCTTTGGGATCGGGACTAGCCCGACCCCGTTTTTGTTTTTAATTTTTGTTTTCTTTGTTTGTTTTCTCAATGTATGTCGGTAGGACGAAGAAGGCTTCAGTTTGATAGCTCCAGTTATTACTCAGAACCCGAACGTTCCCTGCACCGACGACTCCGAGAAAACCGAGCCATGGCCACAGCTGAAGAGATGGCTCGAGAGTTAGAGATCCTCCGGACCCAGATGGAGGCACTGAAAGCCGAGAAGGACGGCGCTGATGCAGACAAGGCTCGACTGCAAGAGGAGCTAAACGCCTATCCAAGGAATGCCAAACAATACATGCATCCGGAACTGAGGGTGTCAGAATCTCCTATTGTGCTTCCTGCGATAGAGAAACCTTTTGAGATCAAGTCTCAATTTATATCCTTGATTAAACGGGCTCAGTTTGAAGGGAAACCTGCTGAGTGCCCTATGGAACATATTAGAAATTTTCTTGATTTATGTGACACCATAGCTGCTGAAAGTGTCTCACTAGAATATGTTCTGTTAAAAGCTTTTAGATGGTCACTTACTGGAAAGGCCCTGAACTGGTTAGAGAGCCTACCTTCTAAGTCTATCAGGACTTGGAAAGCTTTGTATGATCAATTTCTTACAAAGTTTTTCCCTCCTGCTAAGACAACGGAGTTAAGGAAACGTATCACCTCTTATCACCAGTTGCCTAATGAGACATTTGTTGAAACATGGGAAAGATTTAAAGAGATGCTTAGACAATGCCCTACTCATGGGCAACCTTTATATGTATTGCAAGAAATCTTTTTCCAAGGTATCAACGCAGAGACCAAGAACCGCATCAACACGCATACTGCGTGCGGTTTTATAGAGATGAACCCGACAGAGGCGTGGGAACTGTTGGACAAGCTGGCGAATTACGATGCTATGTACGGAACCCAACAAGCTCCACAAACTCAAAAACGTCTCTATGTGCCCAATCGAGATGAAGTTGACCCCGATGTTAAAAATCAATTCTTACAAGATGAGGTCAACCGTTTGAGGAAACAGGTAAGTTTTCTGAAATCCTCTCAATCATGTCAAGAATGTGGTTCTTCTGCGCATAGTACTTCTGCTTGCACTAACATTGAGCAGGTTAGAACCGCTGAGACGATAGCTGAGATGAATTACATGAGAGGACCCTACAGGAACCAGCCTAATTATAATGACAGGTCGAACAACTATCAATCATGGGGCAATCAGAATGCAAATCATAATTACACAGGGCCCCCGCAAGATAGATGACCTGCACCATATCGACCTCCAGGCCATCAGGAGACACCATCATGGGTTCAAGAGATTAAAGAGAGCATCAACGGATTGGATAAAAGATGGGGAGAGTTCGATATTTGGAAGAGGAGTGTTGATTCCCAACTAGGAGACCTTGCTGCACGGATTCCAAGACCACAAGGGCAACTCCCGGGTCGTACCGAAGAGAACCCTAGAGGCCAAATAGCAGCGGTACACCTTAGAAGCGGGAAGACACTACCGGAGAGAGTTCAAGCTGAAGAGAAGGAGGAACAAGATCTCGCCAGCCAGCTCGTTAACGAGCCAGCGAGAGCTAGTACCGAACCTACAAGCCAGGATGACGAGGCTCCGAGGATTCCTGACGAGCCCAACCCAGGTAAGTTTTCTAAACCGAGCCCTCCTCTCGATCCCAGGGTAGTTAACGACCCCACCAGGGTCGGTAACGACCCACCGAGGACACCGAACGACCCCAGTGTCGACCCGGTATTCTCACCTCTCGAGCCTAACTTGGTCCCGAGAATGGTGAAAACTCTTCCATTTCCAGTTAAGAAATCTATGGACTCTACTGAGAGTAAGTTCAAGCGTTTCGTTAAGATTCTTCAGGGCATTAATATTTCCATCCCATTCGCTAAGGCCATAAGCGAAATGCCGGCTTACACAAAATTCTTGAAAGATATTCTTAGCAGGAAAAGATCTATTACAGAGCTGCAGGACGAGGTCAGATCCATAGCCCTTCCAGAAAACCTTGGGGATCCTGGGAGGTTTACAATCACAATCGGCATAGGCAACCACAAGTTCAAAGCTTTATGCGATCTTGGTGCCAGTGCTAGTCTTGTTCCACTCTCAATCTGGTCTAAAGCCAATATGGGACCACTGGAACCAGTAGACATGAATCTGTACATGGCAGATGGGTCAAGTGTCAAAGCAACAGGAGTAGTGGACGATTACCCTATTCAAGTCGGGAAATTCTTTATACCGAATGATTTTATCGTCCTTGATATGCTTGAAGACCCTCATGTCCCCATAATTCTCGGGCGACCATTCTTAGCCACAGCAGGAGCAAGAGTTGATGTGCGTAAGGGACTCCTCACTCTTGATATAGAAGAGGAACGGGTGGAATTCAATTTAGATCAAAAAGCCAACGACCCAATTGGAGTGGCACAACTAGAGTTGACTCAACCTGAACTCGACACCACAGTCCCTACCGAGCCACATGTGCCGATCACTGATGCTCCCATGCACAAAGGGCCTACTACAGAGGTTACAGAAAAGTCCAAACCACCTTGGCTTTCAGACTACACCAATAACCCAGGGATATCGAGCTTACTGATAAAAGAAGAAGGTCCTAATTTAGCAATTCAAGTGCACAGAGGCAGTAAAGCTACAGGCAAGGTATCTCAAGACCCTAACATGGCCAGACATGAACCACCATGAGACTAGCAAGAGAGCTCGTCGGGCTAACGACGTTAAACATAGCGCTTACGGGAGGCAACCCGCTTTTTAGAATAGGTTTAGTTTAGTTTATTTTATTTTTATTTTTATTTTAGATTATTTCCTAGCTTTCTTTTATTTTTTTAGTTTTTAATAGGATAGAAATAAGATTTTTGAGCTAACAAGATTTCAGGAAAAAAGGGGTCGAAATTCACTCAAGGAGGCTACGGTGGCTCGTTAACGACCCACCCAGGGTCGTTAACGACCCAGTTCGGACGACCCGATTCGTCACAATATGGGGCAGGTAAGTAATTCTAACCTAGTTAACTTTTCTAACCCTAGCCGCCACCCCCTCTATCTTTACCCCTCCTATAAAAACCCTTCTACCCCTCCCAAAATTCTACCACAATCTCTCCCACATTCACTCTCAAACCCAAAACTCTCTCAATCCTTTTCCCTTCTCTCCCACCGAGTCGGAAATCCCACGCTAACGACCACCGGAGACGCCATCGTTACCGGAGTTCGAAAGCCATTTACCGTCGACGACGAGCTCATTAACTACCCCGATTCCGACCCTTGTTCTTTTAATTCTCGGTTCTCCGGTATGATTTCTAAACCCTTGCTTGAATTTGCATGATTGATTATTTGTAAGGTTAAATTTCATATCTTGAATCATGATTTTTAGGGAGATCGATGAGCATGCTTAAATTCCATTCTAAAAATTCTTGATTGTGCTTAGTTGTTTATGTTTTAGGTAAGTTTATTCATGTTAGATTAGCTATTGTAACCCTTTAGTTAGGAAAGCATGAATTTTTCTTGTTCTAGATCTAAAAGTTCGAACTTTGCATGTCAAAATTCCGGGAAATTTTTAGCATGTTCGGGATGGGTAATTGAGTAAGTATGGGGTGCTTTTAACCAATGAGGGAATTGTGGAGAATAATAGAAGATTGCATGCTTGATTTGTGCTGAATTAGAGGTAGATTTAATTTCGGAAATTTCTGGTTTTGCTCTCGGCGGCTCGTTAACGACCCACCCAGGCTCGTTAACGACCCTGCATTTCATTAATGCTTGATCCGAGCCCAGACTCGTAAACAACCCAATTGGGTAGTTTATGAATAATTCCGAAGTTAATTTTGAGACCAAGTATGGGGTCTCGAACCTATTATTTTTGAGTGGATCTTATCTTGGAAAATTTTTGATTATTTTGTAGGATCCATGGCTAGTTCAAGCAGACCCGCTACCCGAGCCCAGAAGAAGAGGAGGAACCACAGGTCTCCATCTCCACCCCGGGTGGACGATGTGATTTTGAGCAGTCAAAGCCAAGTACGGCGCTACCGGGATTTCTTGGAGAAGGACCATTACACCCGATGGTTCTCGAAGTCTAGCGCCGTCTCTACGGGCATCTACACGGATGTCAAGGACGCCTTCATCATCCTTGGGGCCGCACACTTATTGAAGCAAGATATCTTGCCACATTATCCGGCCCTCACATCCGAGTTCTTGGCCACCTTGGAGACCAACTTCTCATCGAAGATCTCGGCGGGACGCATTCGGTTCCTGCTCGGTAACAAGGACCGTGACTTCACCATGGCGGAGTTCAATGCAATCTTGGAGCTCCCAAACCCATCTAGAGACTATAGCTTGAAGGACTACCGAGTGACCCGCACTTGGAGCTACATCACCGGAGAGGTTCAATCCTCCACCGCGGCGCTATCCGAGGCAACCATAGTCAACCCCATCTTCCGGATCATCTTGAGAGTCCTCGCCGCACTATTCTGGCCGAAGAAGGAGTTGAACCGGTCTACAAGGACGGAGGTCGCTTGCTTCCGCACCATCCTCTTCGAGGAGCCCGGCCCCTTGAATTTGGGGTACGAATGGCTCTACTATGTCGAGAAGTCCCACAAGTCCAAGGAGGTGTGGTGTGGCAATTTGGTTAGCCTCTTGGCTAAAAATCTTGGAGTGGATCTCACCCGCTACACACCGGCCCACGCTCAACTCCTCAACAAGAACTATTGGTATAGTTCCGGGATTTTCGTGCAAGCCGAGGGAGGCTACAAAGTGAAGGTTCGAGATCAAGTCGTCATACCTTGCCTCGACATGTACAACGTACCGAATTGGTACGAAGTGTGGACGGGCCAGCCTTACCCATTGGAGCCAAAACCGGAGGATGAGCTCTCACTTAGGCCATGTAACACCCGATTTGAGCGGGACGATGTGGACGAATATGAAGAAGAAGATGAGCAAGAGGATACCGAGCTCGTAGGCAATGACACCGAGGAAGTCAACACCGAGGGCGGCACTGAGGAGCTCAACTTTACAGAAGAAGACATGGAGACGGAGGAATTAGGAGGCAACATCTTCGTCAACGAGCCAACCAGGGTCGTTAACGACCATTTCCAGCCACCGCCCAACACTGTTAACGAGGCAACCAGCTTCGTTAACGAGGTGCCGCAAGCTCCTGTCGACCCTCCACCAGCTCCTGTCGACCCTCAAGCATATGGCTTAATGCCTTACAACCCGGTGATGTATCAAGACAATTTCCAGCCTCACTACCCACCTCCTCCTCAGCCCGAGTACGCAGGATCGAGCATACCACCACCATGGGCCGAGGATCTTTCTGCACGGATGCAGCAGCTTCACCTTCAGATCGATCACATTCATCGGAGGATGGATAGATGGGAAACCGTCTACTCCGCACGCATGTCGAGGGAGGACGAGCGGCAACGTCAGAGAGAGGCGGAGGATGCTGAGCGTTGGAGGACGATGTATGACTTCATGGGGAACTTTGAGCACTATTTTCCTCCACCGAACCGTTGATCAAGCTCAAGATGAAGTTTCCTTTCCTTGTTTCCATTTTTGTAAGTTTTATGTCTTTCTTTTGCTTTTTAATATTTTTTGTTTTCTTTTCTATTTCTTCTCCCTCTTCTTGTTATTTTTCTTACAGTGGGGACGCTGTACTTTTAAGTATGGGGTGGGAAGAAAGTAGAAAAATTATGTCCTAGGTGTTTTTATGTTTTATGTAGTTGTTACTTTTGTTAAATCGAAAAAACCAAAAAAATTTAAAAATTTAAAAATTCAAAAAAAAAAGTTTAGAATTGATAAATATCCCTTCTTAAAAGTTCTATGATAGCAATCACTAGCTTGACCATATAATTCCTTGCAAATATGTCTTTGAAAGTATAGTCAGATTCTTAAAATTGAAATTATTGTTGTTTAGAAGAGAATAGCATTAGATGGAATTGAGCACATATACTTTATAGCATAGATGATGCAATCCAACAAAACCTACCTTGTGAGTAATTTTTGGCCTTATAGGGAGAACATTTATAAAATCCCTCTTCTTTTTTGTATGATTTACTCTCCTTATGCATATTATCTCTTGGAATTGTGATGGTTATCTATTTCTTGAGACCCTTATGAGATTTTTAGTTCATTACTTGTGAAGATCATATGATAGAGAACTTATTTTTATGAGCCCTATTATCCCCTATCTACCTTTACATTATTCCTTCTTTTGATAACCAATTCTGGCCTGAAACCTTTTATTTTTAGCTCCACAAAAATTGTTCCCTAGCCGAGATAAGCTTGACCCTATCCGGGAATTAGGACTTAGATTGGAGGTGTGAAGTCTTGTGTTTTGTTGAAAAGAAAAGAGTTTCTATTTGCTTGAATTAAAGGGTATTTGGGAAGGTAGATTGGAAGTCTCCTGTTATTACATGTAAGAAAGGTCTCTTGATAAAAAAAGATGCACAAAATAAAGCTTGAAGGGAAGAAATGTATATGGTGAATCGTTAACGACCCGGATATTATTAGCACCACATGACCAAAATATTTCCACGCCTATTTGTTATTACCAAGCCCCATTACAACCCGGCCGAATGGAAGCTTCTATAAAGTTTTTCATTGAGCCTAAGTTCTCTTGATGATTCTTTGCTTGTTTTGACAAATCTTGGGTGGAGAGTATTGGTGATATAAGTTCCAATATCTATGAGTTTTTGTATATAGGATGAGTTGAGAGATTAATATTATAAGCCCAAACACATGAGAGTGGAGTGAAACACATTATATCCCTTGAGAGGTTGGATTGTATTATTTTATGTCTAATTTAAGTGCACATATGTGTGAGGATGTTAATAGTCTTTTGCTATAATTTTCTTATGAGTAGATGTTGCTTTTTGAAGATGGCTATGTCTTGATAAGCATGATTTGTTTTGGTTTTGGTTAGTGTCTTGATTATTGCTTGAGGACAAGCAAGTCTAAGTATGGGGTATTTTGATGTTCGCATTTTTGGTATAGTTTTTGATAGGTTTTCCTTGCTTATTAGGATTAATTTTGTCTAGTTTAGGTTTAGTTTTAAGTGTTTTTAGTTAGTTTTGCATAAATCTACGAAAAGGGTGGAATCTACGCTATTTTGTGTATTTTACAGGTTTTAGCGAGGAAAGGAGCTAAATGAAGCTAAATTTGGAGCATCACAGTGAAGGACGGGAAAGTGCAAGATTTAAGAAGTCAGAGCTCAAGAAAACGAGAGGAGGTGTTGAAGAAAACAAAACCCCAGGCTCGTTAACGAGGCTGTGAAGGGTCGTTAACGAGGCCACGAAGAGAAGATTTCGGAGTATTATTTTATTATTCACCGATCCTGAGCGGGAATTTATTTCCGTATCGGTTAAGTATCTTGTTAGAATCTTTATGGGTTATTAGAATATGTATTTTAGGGTTTAATATCTTTCTAGATTTTATTTCTATCTTTTAGAGATTGTTTCTATCTTTTTAGGAAAGTTTTTATCTTTTAGCCTTTTTAGTTTTTTAGGATTTTCTAGTATAAATACCCTTCTATCTAGCATAGAAAGGGGGGGCTTAATTTTGGAGTAGAGTTTTAGAGCTAGTTTTGGAGGAGAAGGAAGGCCGAAGGAGAGAGAGCCGGATCGGAAGTCGGTGACGAGGTTCGGTAACGACGGTTTCCGAGGTTCGTTGATCGAGTTTGTGGTTCGGTGATTGTTTTGTTTTGGTTTTCTTCTGATTCTCTGTAAGACAATATTTTTGTTATTAATTTAAGTTTGAGTTTTGTTTCAATGTTTGTTTTTATTGAAGTTTGTAGTTTCTTAATCATGAGTAGTGAGTAGTCTATTTTTCTGGGGTCGGGGTTAAGCCCGGCATAGTTGAGCATGTTTGATGAAGTAAGATAGTATTTTGAATGCCTTTTATTTTTATTGAGATTGTTTGTTGTGCTTAATACCGAAACGGGAGTTGAGGTAATTTGAGTTTTAACTTGATTGAAAGAGAAAGTTAGTAACTTGAAGGTTGATATTGTTTGACAACGGAAGTTTCAAGCTTTGGATCCAAAACAAGCAATTGAGTGAGTTACTTTATGAAAATAGATTAATTTACTTGTCAAGTCAATGAAAGTTGATGACTCTATCTATTTAAAGGCATGATCTTATCTTCTTATGAATTCTTATGCTTGGTTATGTTGTGGTGTCCCTTATCCTAGATATTTGTTTTTATTGAATTATTTCTGATAAATCTTCGTTGCTGAATACTTGCTTCGGTACCGAGTTTTAATTAGAATTTTATTAGGTCGTTAATTGGTATTTTTGTGTTCGGTGGTTCGGTAAAGATCCTGACAAGGTCGTTAACGAGGCATCTCGTGAGTGTTTTGTTTAATTTTATTTGATTTTTATTAGATTGATAAACCAATAACCTTGCTTCCTGTGGAACGATCCTGACTCCACTGTACTCAGCGGGGTCTTGACTTACAAATTTATTTGTTGGCCGAGAAACCCTATCAACAGCTTATATAGTGAGAAAGAGAGTGGAATAAGAAAGGTTATGTTTTAAATTTGATATTATCTTTTTTTTCGGAATACCAACGGTTGATCTTATCTTCTTTTACTTTTATTTGTAATATCAATGGTCATAACTTGCTAAATAAATGATGTAATATTAAAGATTAATGTTATTTTTGTGTGTAATACCAAATATTGTAAAATTAATGTTTTAAATTAAGATGATTTATTAGATTTATATTTGTGTGTCATTATTTTTTAATAATTTTGAATAAGATAATATTTTAATGTTAAAATATAGATATAATCATTTCATAGAAAAAAAATTATTTCAGAATGCAAAAATTCTTATCTATTTATTTATATTATGATGATTATTCATTAATCAATAAAAATAACATAAAATTCTTATTCAAAATTTGCTTCTTATACTTGCACTATTTATTGCGAAAAATGTAACATTTCAAATAGAATATAAAAAACCATTTTTATGATGTAATTATTAATTATTTATTAGTAATCTAAACATCTACATTGATTGAGAAAAATATAAATTTACATGTAGAAAAAATTTAGATAATTATATGGAATTAAGTAGATGATATATTTACATAAGATTATATAGAACTATTATTAAATTAAAATTAGATATATGTTTTAGGCCAATTGAATGAGTCATTAATTGCCAAATTTTTCTATTTTATAATATATAGATAGATAGATTAAATTAATTTAATGTAAATGATAAAATAACTTATTTATTGAAAAAATTGACATATATTTTATCCAAATTTAATTTAGGCAAGTAATCATTAATAGATAAGATAAATTTTATCATTTCTTAATCAAAATTCAATTAAAAAAACATCAAGGTAATAAATGGATAAAAACATAGATAATGTAAATTTTATTATCTCGTAACTTTTAAAAAAAACAATAATTTTTCATGCAAAATCTGCATATATCCCAATATAGCATTGAGAAAAGAGTAAATAAGAGATTGGGATTTTTTTTCATAATCTCTAAAAGCTAATAAAACCATGATGAAGTTTCATATATAAGGAGCTTAATAATACCTAGATGTTAGATTGAACGTTCCATTCTCATCCAAAGTTTATCTACACAAATAAATGTTATTGGTGGAAATTGAAATCTTATTTAATTTTTTTTTGGGGGGGGGGGGGGGGGGCTGTTGGGACTTGGGACATTTAGTGTAGTTTAATGTGAAGTTTGACCATCATGTAATGTATTCCAATCCAATTTAGGAATAAGATTGTACACTTATTGTTGTAAGTTACAAAATAGGAATTTGAAGCAATTATCCCTTTTCAAAATGGAAGATTAGTTAATTTAATTTTCATTTCAACCTTTTTTTATTTTCAGTGGTTTTTTAATGTTAAATTAACTTCATATTATAATAATAATAATAATAATTAATTTAAGTTATTTTTTTTGATGTTATGAGTCCTAGGGCCATGTTGATTAATTTAGCTCAACTTTCATATTTGGAATAGCAAATTATATAGTAATTGTCATATAAGTTTGAAAATAGTAGGTTGTTTATGTATATATTAATCATTGAAGTGGATTATATGTATTTGTAATGTATATAATTTGAGTGAGTTTTTTTTTTTAAATAAATTAAGAGTGTATTTTAATTAAATGGGGTAATAAATGGATGGGGTCATAATTTGGCAAAGAGGTTTGTATTTTATAGGTTACTAGGAGGACAGTCCCGTGCATACGCACGGGACACGTTCTTAACATGCATTCGTTTATTTTTTTTGTAATTTTTAACGTTTTAAAAATATATTTTTGTTGTTTGAGTTTGTAAAAACGTTTGGAACTTGTAATTATATAAGAATTAAAAGCACATGTTAGTTTTTTGATCTAAAAAAATCATAAAATTTAGTATGTTCGAATTTTGTATGAAAAATTGTGTATTTTTTCACACCTAGTACTTGAATTTTGTCGCCCAATATGAAAACTTTGCACACACGTTACAATTTTTTTTAATTTCTATTAGATGTTGTATGCAGTTACATATCGTTAGATAGATAAGAACTTTGGTAATGTTTATATTTTAAATTTCAAACAATTTAGGATGGAATGAATCATAATTAGTCAATTCATACGATTCAATTGATTATATATTTTTAGAAGTAATGTTTCTTCAAAAAAAAATCACAATAAAAATTCACATTCACTATATATTCTTTCAAAATTTTAAAAATCAATTTACAAACATAACCCTCAAAAATATATTTGCTTGAAATAATATATACATATATATAACAAAAAGTGTTTTTGATCTAAGTTGACAACAATTTAGTTTATATAATAAGGATCAATTATAATATATTATTAAAAATAGTAATGTTAGATAGAAATTAGTTTAAATTTTAAATGAAAATAGGCTTCTAATATAATAGCGAAGAAAAGATTTGAACAAATATATAATAGAATTAAGACTTCAATATCCTATAATGCATAGAGAAAAAATAATTTATACATACCTTGAGCTATTCATGTTTATAATTGTAACCATGAAGAGAATTGTAGGCACAATAAAAGGGAGAAATGTGCATGTAAATGGATTTCTTTGTAGAATAATGTATATATAGGTCAATTTATGGAATACAATTGGTCAAAATACATACACATAAATAATGGTGTAATCAAGGGTGGTAAATGTGGACAATAAGTACACATATAAGAGGATAAATATCCTAAGAGTATCTCTATGTGTAGGTATACATCCATATTATAAATTGAAATAAATAGGATGTAATTAAAGGTGTTAAATGTGGACAATAAGTACATCTTTAAGAGGATAAGTATCCTAAGAGTATCTCTATGTGTAGCTATACATCCATATTATACATTGAAATACTTATAGCATTTATACAATAATAGGCATGTAACACCCCGTCTTTCAACGGGGCGCTACTTAGAAATAGACCTTGCTAGGTACTACTTAAGTAGGTTGACAACCACACTTTAGGATCTTGCAACACGGGCACGACGAGAAAACTTAATAAAAACATCCAACCTTTTCATGCATTTAAAATTAGAAAACATAGTTACGCATGTATTCCCAAGAATATAAATATCCAAATCCGACAAGGCACTACTAAAAATAAATTATTCGAGGAATGACAAAAGACAAGACATAATACTAACTCCAACGTAATAATAAAAGCCACATCCTAAAATGTCATAAATAAACTAAAGTAACCCGTCCCTACTATGACACGCGCTCCTCACCGCTCCGCCATCTGGCCTTGGTTCCTGCACGGTTCCCTGGTTCATACCTGGAACTAAAAGGTCAGCTACTAATCTATCAAGTTAGAAAGGATACGGAAATTGCAAGATGTTTTAAAAGCATTTCCAAAGTCAGCATCCAAGTCTACAAACGCACTCATAACTCTAAGGCCAATACCTAAATTAGTATAATTAGTCACACATAGCCACATACACATTCACAAATACAACCTCACAACAATGCAATTCCTCCATCTCACAATCCGACCACCAAGGCGCTCATCGCCGCGCCGAGTGCAGAGGCAGGCCCTCTCACTCCACTTCACAATCTCCCTTCTAACCCCGGCTAAGCCTCCATTGGATCACTTGCCAAAACACATAGATAATAATTTTCGTTTTGAAAGGGCACGAATTCCCTGTCACACGGGTCATACATAGCCAACTCTTCCTCAACGCCAGCTACGATGAGGTCGTGTCGGAAACGGTACCAACACAGAGAAAACGTTCCAAAAATATCTTGCCGATAAAATGCGTTCAAAACCATCTTACACACACAACAATTCAAGAAGTTCAAAACAATTTAAAAAGGTATTCGGGACTAGTTCCCAAAACCCGTCTTACAATAACGGTATGCAATCTAACAAGATAGAGAAGAACCGAGCAAGTCGAAAACGACTTACCTCGAATGAAGGGTTTCTGACCAAGGCGGAAAGCTAAGTGTCTAAACCAACGGGATCTCCTAAACATAGTAAGGATAAAAAGTGACATAAAATGTCGGAAGTATAGAAGAAAATACCAAGTTAAAGCCCGAACCGATTCCCACCAATTAACATTAACTAACTACTGATATAAACATGGCTAATTAAGCATGACCAAATGTACCCAATTCCCTAATCAAACCAGCCCACCTAATTAAACAAGTTTGATATCATAATCACTTATAAATAACTAGTCTTACTTCATCACTACGTAATTTCAATGCTGCTATATCCTAATCACCACTACTACACTAATTATTGAATAAAAACCAACAAATTAATACTTCACATGACTCCAAATCCCACCCTTCATGTACGAACACAACTCGACCCATCATTCCTACCAAAACCCCCACTTGCTATCTTCTTTAAAATCAACATTCAGGGGTAGAAAGAATGAACTAAAATCCCAGCCCCTGCAATCCACAGACTCGAACAACATTTAATACTACTTGTTCCTTAAATATTAAGTGAATGAAACCCATATCGACCTAACTAGCCCCTTAACTAGACTGCGCTCAACTAGTTAATTAGTACCCCTAACATTTATTGATCCAACCAAAGAAAACTACTAGCCTAATACTCACAGTTCACTTTAACAATTATATGCGTAACATTATAAAGCTATAACAATATTTAATTATCTTAGCACTTACCTAACCAATATACTCCACATAATACAGTACACCTACGTTAATTAATCCATACACACATGTATATAGATATACACATATTACTCTCAAATCTCTTTCTTAACCAACAACCCGTCAATATATGTTACGATCTAGCTTACCACCTAGTTAACCCTCACTTCCCTTAACGTAGCAACCTCCTCAAAACCCAGATTCTAATTAACATCGGACTCCACCCCGATCCGAACCTGCAACTAGACTCAACAAGAAGGACTAATATATAGCAAGGACTCTCACCAGAAGGAAAAGAAGAACGTCGATCACGGATGCCGAACACCTCGACGATGGACAAAGACGTTGAATGACCTCGCCAAAAAGAATAGAGGGGTCGGGTGCGACGACACACGGTTTCGGTGTCTCCACTTGTCGCACAACTGTATGGAACGCCTCCCTCCTCGGCAATGACTTCACTCTTAACGACGGCAAGGCTCCGACACTAAAGGAGCACAAGGCGACGACGACAAAGCTCGGTGCCAATGGTAGCTAGAATTCGATGTACAGAGGGGGTGAACAGAGCGAAAGGAAGAAGAACGATGTGGCGGTGATATCGGTTTACTAATATGGTATTAGGTTTAGTTTGGAGATCGATCAAATAGGTTAGTTAAGGATAAGTTCGGATTTCTACCAAATCTCCGAAAGATAAGTTCGGATAGACTTGAGAATTATTTAATATTGTTTACACAATCTCATGAGAGAAAGAAAAAAAAATATATTAGAAGTAATCTTAATTAATTAATTCAATAAAAGGAAAATATAGATAAATATCTTCTTCCTTTTTAATCCACGAGTACTTTAGTTAAAACGAGGTTACGTGTAGAACAAGAAATCTCGATTCCTGACCGTGACGAATTAAACAAAACAAAACTAAGTATTTCAAGGCATATAAAAAATAGGACTATTCTTTAAACTTTAAATAGGACTAAAGTAATCAAATAGGACTATTCTTTATATCATCTTTTGCTTAGTTGGTTGAAAATTTTTAAATAGGACTAAAGTAATTAGACATTATGCTCACAAAGAGACTTGGACCTTAAACTTTTATAAAAAAAAAAAAGTAAATTAATATGTGTAATAAATTCTTCTCATATACAGATGTATTAGAATTAGATCAGTATAACTATTCCTTCAAAAAAAGAGATTATTTACTTTTTAAAAAGAATTAATGAACTTAGTACATGAATGCACAATGAGAAAAAATGGTCTTCTTCTCGTATAAATTTTTTTTTATCGATAGATGTATTAAAAATAGATCATTATTTTATTTTATTTTCCTTCAAAAAAGTTTATTATTATTTAAAAATAGTAGGCTAAATCAATAAATATTAATCTAAATTATTTATGCAGTATAAACAATTGTTAGGCAATAGCATATAACTTTAGCTAGAATGAAGAAAAAGATTATTTAGAGATTCCAAGGAGCTCATTTTATCATATAAAACATTTGATTTAATATATTTGAAATTTTTGATCAAGTGCAATAAATGCTCCATGTACACAACTTTTTAATGTTACTAGCCAAGTCAAGCCCGTCCGTTAGACGGGGCAAAATTTATATTTTATTATTTGAAATGCATAGATGTTTGCAAGCATTTACAAAAATAATACAAATCACAATAAAAAAAATATTTAATCTAATAAAAATCATAGAAATTTGAACTTTGAAAAAGTTCTTTTGTGCAAACCTAATTACCATCCACCAAAAACCAAATTAATTATAACAAAACTTTTAAAATATTTGAAAAAAATATGAGTCACCTACTCACCTTATAACTACATATAATCAAATAGATTGATGTATAATTAATTCATTATCAAAATCATATATCATTTTTCATACACTTATGTGCAATTGTAATATAAGCATAATAAAGTTTTTATATATCATTCACATACTTTTAATATCAAATTTAAATTTAATTTAGTCTTGTGTATGGGGTCTTTTGATTGTGGTAAAAAAGTTATCTAAAGTGATTATTTGAATAATCGAACCTTAAACCTCCAATATAATTGTCAAAGCTTCAACCATTGAGCCAAAATTTTATATTAATGTATAATAAAATCAACATAATATGAATGAGATGTTTTTCAAAAATTCAACCATTGGCTCCTTATGAGGCCTTATATGGTCGGAAGTGTAGGACACCGCTGTGTTGGGATGATCCCTCGGATTTAGTAGGAGAGAGGCCACAGATGATTGAGGAGACGATCTGGAAAGTGGCCGTAATCAGAGAAAGAATGTTAGTTGCTCAGAGTCGCCAGAAGTCTTATGCAGACAAGAGGCGTAGACCGTTGGAGTTTGTGGTCGGAGCCCATGTTTGGTTGAGAGTATCGCCTACCCGCGAGGTAAGAAGATTCGGGGTGAAAGGGAAGCTGAGTCCTCGATACATCGGTCCGTTCGAGATTCTGGAGAGAGTAGGTGAGGTGGCTTACAGGCTAGCATTGCCGCCTGCTTTGGAGGGAGTGCATCCTGTATTCCATGTTTCGCAGCTGAGACAGTATGTTCCGGACCCTAGCCACAGACTGAACTATGAGGATTTGGTGGTAGAACCAGATCACACTTTCCGAGAACAACTGCTGAAGATTTTAGATCGACGAATGAAGAAGCTGCGGAATAAGGAGATTCCTCTGGTGTTGATTCAGTGGTCTCGATGGGGAGTCGAGGAGGCCACTTGGGAGATGGAGTCCAGGATGAGCGAGAGTTATCCAGAGATCTACCCGGGTTTAGTAGAGGTGTTTGAGGGGAAGGTTAGTAATTAGTGTGTTATTTTCAGATTCGATGTTGCTTCGTGATCCTTGCTTATTTGACTTGTTGTTTGACTGTTTAATTTTTGTTTGAAGTGTTGCGTATTTTGGATGGCGAGTACTGGTTATGTTTATCGTTATCAATGAATTCTGGTTCGAGGACGAACCCCTTTTTAGGGGGAGAGGTTTGTGAAACCTCGATATATAGTTTCCTTTTTATAAAGTTTCGGGACGAAACATACTTAAGGGGGGTAGTATGTAATATTCGCATTCCGTTTCCGTCTAAAGTAGAAAAGTAAATTTCTCGGATTACAAATAGACGAAATCTTGACCCGCAAGAAATTTCCAAGATAGCCTTTAACTCGATATAATTATTTAGTTAAGATCAATTCCTTAATGCCTTATATATAAATATATATACATATACGTTAGTTTTATGCATTGAAGCCCATATTTTAATCAAATTTGTATTTAATCAAATTTGTAAATAAGTATATATTCGTTAGTTTCATTAGCGTACAGTATATACAATTAATGTACAAGTATATACGGATTTTAACCGAAAAGAAAAAAAAATCTATCCCAAAGCAATCTTTAGCTATCCAAATCTTATCATTAAGCCTAACCCCCTCTATTTAATTGAACTAAATTCCGCCCTCCATTAGCGTAATTCTCCTTCTCAAATTCTGTAAATCCAAACCGGGGGAAACCACGCCCTTAAGCCGCCGCCGTCGATTCCCCTCCCAGGGATCAGTTTCGTGAAGGAGAAGTCAGTCGAACCTTGCGTTGCCAAATTCGTCCTTTCCGGAGCGTAATCCCGATCGAGTACTCGTCGGAGTTTGTACCGTCGTCGATTGCCGATCGAACCGTCACGGGTAAGTAGATGTCTTTCCCTTTGTTTTCCTCTCGGGTTTCAATAGTCGGGGCGTCTAGACTGAGCGAGCGTCATCGCTTTGTCGGAACCTCGTCAGGCCAACAAACCGTCGGTGGAACGCGAACCCACTTTCGCCGGTGACGCAGGCTGGCGTACTGGATTCGGACGCTCGTCTCGGGTCGGTCAGCCAAGCGAATTGGGGAGAGGGGGAACGAACGAGTTAGGACAGTTGAGTGGTGGGTTGGCTCGAAAAACAGAGTCGAATTAACGCCGGTGCCGAGTAGTGCGATCTCAAATTGTGCGATCTCAAATTGCTGGGTAGAGGTTGAAGAAGGATTAGAGGTGGGCTCCACTTTGGAATAGTCAAAGGCTTTTTTTTTGTTTGGTTAGTAGATACGGATGTACATATGGAGAGATTGATGGGGTGGGGCCAGCCGGAGAATTAAAAGGGGGATCTTGGAAAAAAAAATGTATTGGGCTAGAAACCGATCGTTGTTATCGGGGGAGTTTTGGGTTATTTAGTTGGGCTGGGCAAGTGAATTCCGGTTGAGTGTAACAAGATTTATAATTAATAGTGGTTAGTTTAACAATTAGAATAGGGTAGGATAGTGAACTTATATATATTTAGATAAGTGATATTGTTTATTAAAGCTTAAGATTTTTAGTGGGATCATGTTTTTAAGTCGAATTTTAATGAAGGGGATGAGCGTTCATATATCCCGTTAGAGTAAGTGTGGGTTGCACCTAATCCAACTTGTCATGGTAATTTTTTTTTAGGGAATCGTTGTCACTCACACTCTTAATTTCCGTCTTCTTCGAGGATCCTTTGTTCGAGGTAAGTCGTTTTTCGACTTGCTCGGTTCTTTTCTCCCTTGTTAGACTGCATATCGATATTGTAGGACGGGTTTTGGGAACTAGTCCCGAATACCTTTTAAATTGTTTTGAACTTCTTGTGTGTTGTGTGCGTTAATGATTTTAAATGTGATTTCTCGGAAAATATTTTAGAACGTTTTCTCTGTGTTGGTACCGTTTCCGACACGGCCCATTGTAGCTGGTGTTGAGGAAGAGTTGGCTACTTTGACCCGTGTGACTGGGAAAATCGTACCCCTTCAAACGAAAATTATTATCTGTGTGTTTTTGGCAAGCGCTCCAGTGGAGGCTTAGCCCGGAGTTAGAAGGGAGATTGGGAAGTGGAGTGGGAGGGCCTGCCTCTGCACTCGGCGCGGTGATGAGCGCCTTGGAAGACGGATTGCGGACAAAGGAAGGATTGCGTTGTTGTGTGACTGTGATTGTAAATGCGTGTGTGACTTGTGTGACCGATATAACTAATTTAGGTATTGGCCTTTAGAGTTATGATTGCGGTTGTGGAATTGTATGCTAACTATAGATAAATGATTTTAAAGCGTTCTACAGTTCCGTATTCTTTCTAGCTAGGTAGATTAGACGCTGACCCTTCGGGGAACATTTTTCAGTTCCAGGTATGAATCAGGGAGCCGTGCAGGAACCGAGGCAAGACGGCGGACCGGAGCGGTAAAGAGCGCGTGTCATAGTGGGATTGGTTTTTATTAGTTTTTTATAACAGTTAGGATGTTGATTTTGATATTTGTTAGACGCAGTTGGTATTTTGTTTCAGTTATTGTCTTTTGGATCAGATAGTTCAGTTTCAGTAGGCGTTATGACGTATTTGATTATTTATGATTTTCGGGGATTCATGCATTATTATGTTTTCTAAGTTTTATTAAATAAAGGTTGGATATTTTATTATGTTTTTCTCGTCGTGCCCGAGTTGTAAGGTCCTACAGTGTAGTTGTCAACCTAATAAATAGTACCTTGTAAGGTCTATTCCCTAGTAGCGCCTCGACGAAAGTCGGGGTGTCACAATACCAATTATAATTAAGCCTTAAAACTAAATATGAATAAAAGGATCTACCTTGTTATGTAATAGTGTAATTGACAATGCATTGCATATTGTACATATGACATAATATATCAACGATTCAAAACTAAGAGTGTGTTATCTACCAAAACAAATAGTTGTCAAGATTTGAACCGTGATCTACAGGTAGTTTGAAAGATTCTTAACCACTAAGTTATGTAAAATTATTTTATTATTCAAAATAATAAGTTCTCATAAAAATAAATATTATGTAATAAATGTGGCAATGAATGTGGTTTTGTACATAAATTTATTTATTTTGTATAAACCATTTTAAAGGTGAAAAAAACAATTAGGAATTAACATTAAGTGCATTAAATGTGGGATGTACACAAAATTATATATGTATTATACTCCCTCCGTTCTATTCTACTTGTCCATGAAGCCTTAAACTTTTTTTCAGTTCTATTTGTCCTTGAAGCTATATTTGTACAAGATTTTCCATTTGTACCCTTTGTATGTAATTAATACACTTGGGAAAAGTATCTAAAACAAGAGGAATGTATAATTAATAAGGGTAATTAATAAGGGTAATTTGGTAAGATCATATCATGCCTTAATATATGTGTATTAGGCCTTCATGGACAAGTAGAATAGAACGGAGGGAGTAGATTAAACTGTGTTTTTTTGTTCAATCATTTATTTGGCCAGTAAAATATGTAAGAAAGTCATGATATTTGGTCAATATTAAATTTCTTATGTCTCTTTCATCGTCTTTATATTAGAATAATTAAGGATTTATATAAATGGACAACGACAATAAAAAGCGAAGAGGAGTGAAACCTTAAAAAATAACTATAAAATTCTTATAATTTTTGTCAAATACATTTTTAGTTAACTATATCATATAAAAAAAGTAATAAAATAAAGAATTTTATTGTTAGTTTTCATCGATGCAATGTAAGATGGACTCCACAGTTTCAACAATATACTTCGTATAGTCTCACAAAAAAAAAACAATATATAAACAGAATTTAAAAGAGGAAAAGTTTGAAGAAATAGTAAATCATAATACTTATTGCTCCAATTAATTGACCTTTTTAATGATTTGGATTTGGAGAGTTAGGAATAAGTATAGGTAAACATAAGAATCCAATTGTAGCGCTTAATGCTCCTAATTAGAATATGATAGACCTTTTTTTTTGTTCCTAATTAAGCGCTTAATGCTCCTAATTAAGAATATGATAGACGTTTTTTTTTATTTTGCTTCTTTTAAAAAAAATCTTTTAGTTAGCTGCATATTGTAAGTTAAGATTTCTAGCACTTAATGCTCTCTCAATTAGAGACAAATATTATAATTTTTATTGAGCTTTTATTTTTAGTATTAAGGGAAAATGCTCCTAGATAAATTTAGATATCTTATTTAAAATTTGCTTCTTCACTACTCATATTAGGTTATAAATGAATATTTAAATATTATAAACGTTGGAGCTCCAATTTGATTTTTTAAATTGAAAATTCCAACAACGATTTAAAAGCATAAAAAATTGACTATTATTTTATTAAAGTGATGTGTGAGGGAAAATGGGACAATTTTGGCTATAGCATTCTATATAATTTACCTTTACAAAATGAAATTCTACTCACATTTATTATAAAATTTATTACTTTCTAGTTTCTACTTTATACTAAGTACTAATAATTTCTAATTATTGAAATAAGAAAGAAGTTTTGACATAAAGTAAAATATATACAACATAAGTATATTATTTTTCACTAATTTAATTTATGCAATAGAAGCTTTTTTTACCTAATTTTTTTACCAACAAGATTAATGTTGAAAGAGGGTATGAGTATTATCGATTTCAAGCTGGCTTGAATTGTAGTGGCAAAACTATCAATCTCACGATTTTTTCCTTGTCATTTCTTGAGCTTTTGGAATAAACCACCAAATGATCTTTCTTTTCCACTGAAGATCAATGATCTCGTAGACGCTTGTTTTAGCTCTCTACATAGGCATTTAAAGGAAAATAAATAAATAATAATAATAAAGAAGATTACAAGTGAAAAATCCTTAATGTTTCACTATATATGAGTTAAGAAAGAAGTTTTGATAATTTTATGAATTTAATATATGCAACAAATGCTTCTTATACTCAACTTCTTACCAATAAAATCAATGTTGAAAGATGTTGGAGGTAGTGGCAAAAGCATCCATCTCACATTTTTTCGGCTTGTCATTTTTTGAGTTTTAGGATTAGGCCGTCAAAATGACTTATTTTTCCCATTGAAGATCAATAAACACATAGTTCTTTGCTTTAACTCTCTACATCTATATCTACATCTACATCTACATCTACATCTACATCTACATCTACATCTACATCTACATCTACATCTACATATATTATAAAATAGAAAATTTTGATCAATTAATGACCAAAATATGTAATATAATACAAAGAGTCAAAAGTTTATCTATCCACCGGACTAAGAGTACTTTCGAGGAGTTTGAGAGACAGATTCGAGATCAGTATTGTCCTCCGGTGGTGAGGGAGGCTCGGGAGGCTGCTTTTCGGGATGCTGGACCCGAAAATATCACAGTATTTGAGACTATTCTGAAGTTTCAGCAGGAGTTGGCAGCGGTGCCAAATGCTGCCCCTACTGAGGAGCTGAAGATTGCGACCTTTCTGAAAAGGTTGCAACCGCATCTACGTGCTTATGTGTCTGGTCTCCGACTTACGACATTGGCAGACGTTCAGCAGTCTGCTTTGGCTTATGCTATGGCCACGACCCGACAGAGTCAGCTGGAGGTGCATACCACGGGGAGCAAGAGGCAGAAGTTGTCTGCCCCGGCAGAATCTAGGAGAGATAGTCGTCCCGGCTCTTCTCAGCCGCAACGATCAGGGTTTCAGCCACAGGGTCGTCAGGATCATCGTCGTCAGAATCAGTCCACTGGAGGGCACAGGGAGTGCTTCAACTGTGGAAGTACTGCTCATTTGAGGAGTCAGTGTCCGAAGCCAGTCAGGAGTTGCTTCAGCTGTGGGAAGCCTGACCATTTGCAGCAGTATTGTACTGTGGGGGCACCTTCACAGGGATCTTCACCGGGAACGGTGAATCAGATGCCTCGTCGTCCGCCTCAGCAGTTTCAGCAGGCACCGAGCCAGGGCAGAGGGCGCGGCGCAGGAGTTAGCAACACCGGGGGTAATCAGCCTCGAGTGTTTGAGATGAGGAGGGCCGATGCCCTACACGCGCCGACTGCTACAGGTACGATTTGGATTCAGTCTAGACCTGTTCACATACTGTTTGATACGGGTGCTACCCATTCTTTTATGTCTTCTGCTTGCGTGGCTAGACTAGGACTGACTTGCACTGAGGGGGTATCTTTTGTTGTGGGGCTGTCTGACGACAGTAAAGTAAGAGGGAATAAGGAGATTTTACAGTGCCCTATTAGAATAGGGAATAGGGATTGGTATGCAGATTTCATATTAATGCAGTTGTCGCCAGATGATGATGTGATTCTGGGGATGGACTGGATGATGCGTTACCGAGCAGTTTTAGATACACACAGAGGTACGGTTACAGTGACCGCAGATGATGGGACCAGACATGTGTGCCAGGAGGTAGAGAAGGAGGGGCTCGGATCGGTGATTAGTATGGTGAAGGCCGCCAAGTTGCTCAATGACGGATGTGTAGGATATTGGTGTTATGTCCTTCAGGGGGACAAGGCGGAACTGCACATTCAGGACATACCAGTAGTGTGCGAGTTTGAGGACGTTTTTCTTGAGGAACTCCCAGGATTACCTCCTCAGAGAGAGGTGGATTTTGGGATTGAGTTGGAGCCGGGAACGAGGCCGATTTTGAGAGCCCCATATCGCATGGCCCCGATGGAGATGTAGGAACTGAAGGCACAATTGGAGGAGTTGTTGGAGAAGGGGTACGTACGACCGAGTGCGTCGCCATGGGGAGCTCCAGTTCTGTTTGTGAAGAAGAAGGATGGTTCTCTCCGTCAGTGTATCGATTATCGGGAGTTGAACCGCGTTACCATCAAGAACAAGTATCCGCTGCCGCGTATTGATGATTTGTTGGATCAGTTGCAGGGGGCTACTGTGTTCTCCAAAGTGGATTTGAGGTCAGGTTATCACCAGCTGAGGATTCGGGAGGAAGATATACCTAAGACGGCTTTCCGAACGAGGTATGGACATTATGAGTTTGTAGTGATGCCGTTCGGACTGACGAATGCACCCGCTGTATTTATGGAGTTGATGAACCGGGTGTTTATAGACTACTTGGACAGATTCGTAGTAGTATTCATTGACGACATTCTGATCTACTCTCGGAGTAAGGAGGAGCACGCTGAGCATCTTAGGCTGGTGTTGGGAGTATTGAGGCAGCATCGATTGTTTGCTAAGTTGTCCAAGTGTGAGTTCTGGTTGCCTGAAGTTACCTTTCTAGGGCATGTCGTATCAGCTCAGGGAGTCATGGTAGATCCTGCAAAGATTGAAGCTGTAAAGGCATGGGAACCTCCGAAGAATGTGAAGGAGGTGCGGAGTTTTCTGGGATTAGCAGGGTATTACAGGAGGTTTGTGGAAGGGTTTTCTCGGATAGCCCAACCACTTACCAATTTGCTTAAGAAGACTACTCGTTTCGAGTGGAACGAAGCCTGTCAGCGGAGCTTTGATGAGCTGAAGAGGAGGTTGACTTCGGCTCCTATATTAGCTCTTCCTCAGGGGAATGAGGATTTTGTGATTTACAGTGATGCCTCCAAGATAGGCCTGGGCTGTGTGTTGATGCAGAGGGACATAGTGATTGCTTATGCTTCTAGACAGTTGAAGCCGAACGAGCAGAATTATCCTACTCATGATTTGGAGTTGGCAGCTGTGGTACACGCTTTGAAGATTTGGCGTCATTACTTGTATGTGAGTACCTGCAAAGTGATGACAGATCATAAGAGCCTCAAATACATCTTCACTCAGAGGGAGTTGAATATGCGACAGAGGAGATGGCTTGAGTTACTGAAGGATTACGATCTTGAGATCCTTTATCATCCAGGGAAGGCGAATGTGGTCGCTGATGCCCTTAGCAGAAAGACGCCTCAGGAGAGTATGTTGGCTCATCTGACGGCTCAACCAGAGTTACAAAGGGAGCTGATGAGATACGGCATCGAAGTGCAGATTCAGCGTTATCAGGGTAGTCTGAAAACCCTAGAATGTCGGCCGTCTTTACTTGAAGAAGTAAGACAGTAGCAGGAAGACTGCCCGATGATTCAGGATTTGAGGCGGAGATTGAGCCGTGGAGAGGCACCCGACTTTGCAGAGAGAGCAGATGGTATTTTGTGTTTACGTGGTCGGATTTGTGTGCCTCGAGATGCAGAGTTGAGACAGAAGATTTTGCAGGAGGCCCATGCTACACCTTACTCAATCCACCCCGGGGCGAGTAAGATGTACAAGGATTTGCGGCAATTTTATTGGTGGGATTGCATGAAGCCGGACGTAGCGAGATTCGTCGCTAAATGTTAGGTCTACCAGCAGGTGAAGATAGAGCATCAGAGACCCGGAGGAATGCTTCAGTCGCTTCCTATTCCAAAATGGAAATGGGAGGACATCTCCATGGATTTTGTCACCGGTTTGAGAGTCAGCAGAGGCCATGATGCCATTTGGGTGGTGGTGGACAGACTGACGAAGACTGCTCGCTTTTTGCCTATCCGAGAGACGTGGCAAGTGAGCAAGTTACTGAAGGTGTTTATTATCAGATAGTTAGGCTGCACGGAGTACCTAAGACGATTGTGTCAGACCGAGATGGGCGTTTTACTTCCAGATATTGGCAGCAGGTGCATGAGGCATTGGGGACGAGATTACATTTTACGACTGCTTACCATCCGCAGTCAGACGGTCAGACCGAGAGGACGATTCAGACGCTAGAGGACATGCTGAGGTCTTGTGTTTTAGACTGGGGAGGTAAGTGGTCAGATCACTTGGCTTTGGTGGAGTTTGCCTATAATAACAGCTGGCATTCGTCGATTCAGATGGCTCCTTATGAGGCCTTATATGGTCGGAAGTGTAGGACACCGCTGTGTTGGGATGATCCCTCGGATGTAGTAGGAGAGAGGCCACAGATGATTGAGGAGACGATCGGGAAAGTGGCCTTAATCAGAGAAAGAATGTTAGTTGCTCAGAGTCGCCAGAAGTCTTATGCAGACAAGAGGCGTAGACCGTTGGAGTTTGAGGTCGGAGCCCATGTTTGGTTGAGAGTATCGCCTACCCGCGAGGTAAGAAGATTCGGGGTGAAAGGGAAGCTGAGTCCTCGATACATCGGTCCGTTCGAGATTCTGGAGAGAGTAGGTGAGGTGGCTTACAGGCTAGCATTGCCGCCTGCTTTGGAGGGAGTGCATCCTGTATTCCATGTTTCGCAGCTGAGACAGTATGTTCCGGACCCTAGCCACAGACTGAACTATGAGGATTTGGTGGTAGAACCAGATCACACTTTCCGGGAACAACCGCTGAAGATTTTAGATCGACGAATGAAGAAGCTGCGGAATAAGGAGATTCCTCTGGTGTTGATTCAGTGGTCTCGACGGGGAGTCGAGGAGGCCACTTGGGAGACGGAGTCCAGGTTGAGCGAGAGTTATCCAGAGATCTACCCGGGTTTAGTAGAGGTGTTTGAGGGGAAGGTTAGTAATTAGTGTGTTATTTTCAGATTCGATGTTGCTTCGTGATCCTTGTTTGTTTGACTTGTTGTTTGACTGTTTAATTTTTGTTTGACGTGTTGCGTATTTTGGATGGCGAGTACTGGTTATGTTTATCGTTATCAATGAATTCTGGTTCGAGGACGAACCCCTTTTTAGGGGGAGAGGTTTGTGAAACCTCGATATATAGTTTCCTTTCTATAAAGTTTCGGGACGAAACATACTTAAGGGGGGTAGTATGTAATATTCGCATTCCATTTCCGTCTAGAGTAGAAAAGTAAATTTCTCGGATTACAAATAGACGAAATCTTGACCCGCAAGAAATTTCCAAGATAGCCTTTAACTCGATATAATTATTTAGTTAAGATCAATTCCTTAATGCCTTATATATAAATATATATACATATACGTTAGTTTTATGCATTGAAGCCCATATTTTAATCAAATTTGTATTTTAATCAAATTTGTAAATAAGTATATATTCGTTAGTTTCATTAGCGTACAGTATATACAATTAATGTACAAGTATATACGGATTTTAACCGAAAAGAAAAAAAAATCTATCCCAAAGCAATCTTTAGCTATCCAAATCTTATCATTAAGCCTAACCCCCTCTATTTAATTGAACTAAATTCCGCCCTCCATTAGCGTAATTCTCCTTCTCAAATTCCATAAATCCAAACCGGGGGAAACCACGCCCTTAAGCCGCCGCCGTCGATTCCCCTCCCAGGGATTAGTTTCGTGAAGGAGAAGTCAGTCGAACCTTGCGTTGCCAAATTCGTCCTTTCCGGAGCGTAATCCCGATCGAGTACTCGTCGGAGTTTGTACCGTCGTCGATTGCCGATCGAACCGTCACGGGTAAGTAGATGTCTTTCCTTTGTTTTCCTCTCGGGTTTCAATAGTCGGGGCGTCTAGACTGAGCGAGCGTCATCGCTTTGTCGGAACCTAGTCAGGCCAACAAACCGTCGGTGGAACGCGAACCCACTTTCGCCGGTGACGCAGGCTGGCGTACTGGATTCGGACGCTCGTCTCGGGTCGGTCAGCCAAGCGAATTGGGGAGAGGGGGAACGAACGAGTTAGGACAGTTGAGTGGTGGGTTGGCTCGAAAAACAGAGTCGAATTAACGCCGGTGCCGAGTAGTGCGATCTCAAATTGCTGGGTAGAGGTTGAAGAAGGATTAGAGGTGGGCTCCACTTTGGAATAGTCAAAGGCTTTTTTTTTGTTTGGTTAGTAGATACGGATGTACATATGGAGAGATTGATGGGGTGGGGCCAGCCGGAGAATTAAAAGGGGGATCTTGGAAAAAAAAATGTATTGGGCTAGAAACCGATCGTAGTTATCGGGGGAGTTTTGGGTTATTTAGTTGGGCTGGGCAAGTGAATTCCGGTTGAGTGTAACAAGATTTATAATTAATAGTGGTTAGTTTAACAATTAGAATAGGGTAGGATAGTGAACTTATATATATTTACATAAGTGATATTGTTTATTAAAGCTTAAGATTTTTAGTGGGATCATGTTTTTAAGTCGAATTTTAATGAAGGGGATGAGCGTTCATATATCCCGTTAGAGTAAGTGTGGGTTGCACCTAATCCAACTTGTCATGGTAATTTTTTTTTAGGGAATCGTTGTCACTCACACTCTTAATTTCCGTCTTCTTCGAGGATCCTTTGTTCGAGGTAAGTCGTTTTTCGACTTGCTCGGTTCTTTTCTCCCTTGTTAGACTGCGTATCGATATTGTAGGACGGGTTTTGGGAACTAGTCCCGAATACCTTTTAAATTGTTTTGAACTTCTTGTGTGTTGTGTGCGTTAATGATTTTAAATGTGATTTCTCGGAAAATATTTTAGAACGTTTTCTCTGTGTTGGTACCGTTTCCGACACGGCCCATTGTAGCTGGTGTTGAGGAAGAGTTGGCTACTTTGACCCGTGTGACTGGGAAAATCGTACCCCTTCAAACGAAAATTATTATCTGTGTGTTTTTGGCAAGCGCTCCAGTGGAGGCTTAGCCCGGAGTTAGAAGGGAGATTGGGAAGTGGAGTGGGAGGGCCTGCCTCTGCACTCGGCGCGGTGATGAGCGCCTTGGAAGACGGATTGCGGACAAAGGAAGGATTGCGTTGTTGTGTGACTGTGATTGTAAATGCGTGTGTGACTTGTGTGACCGATATAACTAATTTAGGTATTGGCCTTTAGAGTTATGATTGCGGTTGTGGAATTGTATGCTAACTATAGATAAATGATTTTAAAGCGTTCTACAGTTCCGTATTCTTTCTAGCTAGGTAGATTAGACGCTGACCCTTCGGGGAACATTTTTCAGTTCCAGGTATGAATCAGGGAGCCGTGCAGGAACCGAGGCAAGACGGCGGACCGGAGCGGTAAAGAGCGCGTGTCATAGTGGGATTGGTTTTTATTAGTTTTTTATAACAGTTAGGATGTTGATTTTGATATTTGTTAGACGCAGTTGGTATTTTGTTTCAGTTATTGTCTTTTGGATCAGATAGTTCAGTTTCAGTAGGCGTTATGACGTATTTGATTATTTATGATTTTCGGGGATTCATGCATTATTATGTTTTCTAAGTTTTATTAAATAAAGGTTGGATATTTTATTATGTTTTTCTCGTCGTGCCCGAGTTGTAAGGTCCTACAGTGTAGTTGTCAACCTAATAAATAGTACCTTGTAAGGTCTATTCCCTAGTAGCGCCTCGACGAAAGTCGGGGTGTCACAATACCAATTATAATTAAGCCTTAAAACTAAATATGAATAAAAGGATCTACCTTGTTATGTAATAGTGTAATTGACAATGCATTGCATATTGTACATATGACATAATATATCAACGATTCAAAACTAAGAGTGTGTTATCTACCAAAACAAATAGTTGTCAAGATTTGAACCGTGATCTACAGGTAGTTTGAAAGATTCTTAACCACTAAGTTATGTAAAATTATTTTATTATTCAAAATAATAAGTTCTCATAAAAATAAATATTATGTAATAAATGTGGCAATGAATGTGGTTTTGTACATAAATTTATTTATTTTGTATAAACCATTTTAAAGGTGAAAAAAACAATTAGGAATTAACATTAAGTGCATTAAATGTGGGATGTACACAAAATTATATATGTATTATACTCCCTCCGTTCTATTCTACTTGTCCATGAAGCCTTAAACTTTTTTTCAGTTCTATTTGTCCTTGAAGCTATATTTGTACAAGATTTTCCATTTGTACCCTTTGTATGTAATTAATACACTTGGGAAAAGTATCTAAAACAAGAGGAATGTATAATTAATAAGGGTAATTAATAAGGGTAATTTGGTAAGATCATATCATGCCTTAATATATGTGTATTAGGCCTTCATGGACAAGTAGAATAGAACGGAGGGAGTAGATTAAACTGTGTTTTTTTGTTCAATCATTTATTTGGCCAGTAAAATATGTAAGAAAGTCATGATATTTGGTCAATATTAAATTTCTTATGTCTCTTTCATCGTCTTTATATTAGAATAATTAAGGATTTATATAAATGGACAACGACAATAAAAAGCGAAGAGGAGTGAAACCTTAAAAAATAACTATAAAATTCTTATAATTTTTGTCAAATACATTTTTAGTTAACTATATCATATAAAAAAAGTAATAAAATAAAGAATTTTATTGTTAGTTTTCATCGATGCAATGTAAGATGGACTCCACAGTTTCAACAATATACTTCGTATAGTCTCACAAAAAAAAACAATATATAAACAGAATTTAAAAGAGGAAAAGTTTGAAGAAATAGTAAATCATAATACTTATTGCTCCAATTAATTGACCTTTTTAATGATTTGGATTTGGAGAGTTAGGAATAAGTATAGGTAAACATAAGAATCCAATTGTAGCGCTTAATGCTCCTAATTAGAATATGATAGACCTTTTTTTTTGTTCCTAATTAAGCGCTTAATGCTCCTAATTAAGAATATGATAGACGTTTTTTTTTATTTTGCTTCTTTTAAAAAAAAATCTTTTAGTTAGCTGCATATTGTAAGTTAAGATTTCTAGCACTTAATGCTCTCTCAATTAGAGACAAATATTATAATTTTTATTGAGCTTTTATTTTTAGTATTAAGGGAAAATGCTCCTAGATAAATTTAGATATCTTACTTAAAATTTGCTTCTTCACTACTCATATTAGGTTATAAATGAATATTTAAATATTATAAACGTTGGAGCTCCAATTTGATTTTTTAAATTGAAAATTCCAACAACGATTTAAAAGCATAAAAAATTGACTATTATTTTATTAAAGTGATGTGTGAGGGAAAATGGGACAATTTTGGCTATAGCATTCTATATAATTTACCTTTACAAAATGAAATTCTACTCACATTTATTATAAAATTTATTACTTTCTAGTTTCTACTTTATACTAAGTACTAATAATTTCTAATTATTGAAATAAGAAAGAAGTTTTGACATAAAGTAAAATATATACAACATAAGTATATTATTTTTCACTAATTTAATTTATGCAATAGAAGCTTTTTTTACCTAATTTTTTTACCAACAAGATTAATGTTGAAAGAGGGTATGAGTATTATCGATTTCAAGCTGGCTTGAATTGTAGTGGCAAAACTATCAATCTCACGATTTTTTCCTTGTCATTTCTTGAGCTTTTGGAATAAACCACCAAATGATCTTTCTTTTCCACTGAAGATCAATGATCTCGTAGACGCTTGTTTTAGCTCTCTACATAGGCATTTAAAGGAAAATAAATAAATAATAATAATAAAGAAGATTACAAGTGAAAAATCCTTAATGTTTCACTATATATGAGTTAAGAAAGAAGTTTTGATAATTTTATGAATTTAATATATGCAACAAATGCTTCTTATACTCAACTTCTTACCAATAAAATCAATGTTGAAAGATGTTGGAGGTAGTGGCAAAAGCATCCATCTCACATTTTTTCGGCTTGTCATTTTTTGAGTTTTAGGATTAGGCCGTCAAAATGACTTATTTTTCCCATTGAAGATCAATAAACACATAGTTCTTTGCTTTAACTCTCTACATCTATATCTACATCTACATCTACATCTACATCTACATCTACATCTACATCTACATCTACATCTACATCTACATATATTATAAAATAGAAAATTTTGATCAATTAATGACCAAAATATGTAATATAATACAAAGAGTCAAAAGTTTATCTATCCATCTATACAAAATATAAATGGTTTTAGGATGGTTAATCGTCACCGATCGAACATACCATCAGCGCCGCATGGTGGTCGTGAACCGCTAGAGATCTTCCCTTGTGATTGAGACATCGAAAATGTTTTGGAGACTGGATTCTGCCAAACGCCATGAACACAAACCAATCACATCCTGACTGTTTCCTCCCAAAAAAACACAAATACACGAATCAAACATTCAAATAAAATACCAATAAACATTCAAATACACGAATCACAAATTTGACAACTGCTTGCATACCAAAACAAATCAACCTGTAATTTAATTGAAAGAGGGAAGAGATCGATACGAATTCGGGCGTTGAGAAATCAGAAGGAGAAAATTACAGGGACGGATCCGGAGACGTTGTCGTTGTCTATGCTGGTGTAGTTGTTGGACATCATCTTTGCTTCTTCTTTGTCGTCTTCTTCTTCAAATACAAGAGAATTTCATACGAGTCTAGCTTCTTCCTTCTCGTGTGTATTTAAAGAGAACGAAGTAGGTAGGTATGAATTGGTGTAATAGTTGATAAAAACATAGCCAATTTAAAGTCTTTAATTGCCAAAGTTAATCACAAGCGTTTCAAATTTGGTCAAATCTACTTTAATGTGAATACTAAATGTGAGAGTCAATTGGAAGAGCAAATCAATGGACATAACATATATAGTATTAAATGCATATAATTAAGGTCAATTTATAAATTGATAATCCCTCAAAATTACAATAAAATTGGAACAATACCTTAACTTGTTGTTATCAAAAAAAAACTTTACTTGTAATAGTAAGATTGATTGTCTAATGATCCATTACTTTTAAAATTAGATTATTTTGTTTGGATTTTTTAGGAAAAAATCTCTAAAACGGAAGAAAAAATCAAATAAGTAAATCCTAAAAAATTAATTAAAAAGAAGATAAAAATAAGTTGTTACTTTCGAGCAAAAAAAAAAGTTGTTACTAATAGAGGTATTTGAGCATTTAAATTTATGAAAAAGTTATCATAGTGATGGTTAATATAATTGTTGCATAGTATATTTTGATTGTTTCCAATTTGCAATAAAATAAAAAAAAAAGAAAGAAAAAGAACATACATCTAAAGTGTTTTTTTTTTGTTCGGAATGAATTGACTATGATATCTTTCATAAGAAACATGTTAATACATATGCACTATCAATTATTCTAATTAATTTTTCTCAAAAAATTTATAATCATTGTGTTAAGATCATAGTTTTAATGATATATAGTTTTTTTACTATGGAATTAATATATATCTTTCAATTCCATGGTTCAAAACTATAATCTTTGTGTTTATAATCTTAATCAAAACAATAATATTTAGCATAATTTAAATCAACATTGCAATATATGTTTAACAATAATAATTGAATTCATTATAAAATCAATACTTATGAGATTTTGAAATTCAAATAACAATCGATTAACTACATTATTAATCAATGGGGGGATTTGAAAACGTTAGTAAAAATTGAATTCACTATAAATTCATTATTTAGGAGATTATCAAATTGTAATAACAATAGATTAATTACACTAATGATAATGGGGGCTTTTAAAATGTTAGTAATAATGGGTAGATTTTGACATTAGTAATAATAGATTTTCAAAAAACCAAAAATAAGTAGCTTGAGATTCGCACCTTAGACCTCCAATACGCATGACATGGGCTCAACCATTGAGCTAAGGAGTTTATTTTGATGTATAACACAATTAGATTAATATAAGTAAGATGTATGATATGTGCAATAAATGCACTTCGTACACAACTTTTTATTGTTATATATAGATATATAGATACTAGTGGTGATACCCGTGCTATGCACGGGTTACATTTTTTATATAAATGGAAGAATTGTGTATATATGTATTTTTTTTATTTATGAGATTAAAATTAAGATATTAATAATATCTATTTGTTCTTTGTATTTAAGAGATTAAATACAATATTGAACAATATAAATAAATACAATATAGATTTTGCATATTGTTTTAGGACCATATATGTTCTGATTTTTCATTTGTACAATTGTATAAATATAAGTAAGTTAAGAACTTTCTGTATTGGCTAATGTATGTTTGCAATGAAATTATAAAATGTCGAGCATTGATTGTTAAAAAAATTACTTTATTGGTTTATAGATAGATTGTAATAGGTTAAGAACTTTAGGTAGTGGCTAATATATGTTTGCAATGAAATTATGAAATATCTTATATATTTATTAATTATTATGTCTAATATAACTTTTTAAAATTATAAAATATCTTCATAAATTATTCTACTATAATTGTTTTTTTTCATTCATTCTCCTATTTTTTGTATGCTTGAGCTCTTTATGATCTATTTTCATCTACTTAACTAAAATTGAAAGGTTATTTGGTTTCCAACAAAAAAAGAAGAAAAGAAAGAATGATATCTAATATAAATGAAATTAATCTCAAATTCACAATATTAATTCATACCGACTTCAGAAATGTTAAAAAAGTTATTTTATGATTTAATGTGATTTTCTTGGATGTAAGTGGGATTTTATAATATTTAACAAAAGATATGATTTACTAAAAATAAATTCTATTACGCAAACATGAAAGGTTTAAAGAGATTGAGACTCAAGCACACATTTTATTCTAACAAACTTATGATTTTTTTTATAAACTAAGCATATATCATTCCCTTCCATTTAGAATAATCACATTTGATGAAGCAAGATCGTTCACAAAACCTGAAAATAAAGTATATATCATTAATAATTCTAAAATATATAATATAAGAATCAAATAACTCCATTGAGAAAAACAAATAGGGACAAAGAGTAAAGTTTGTACTTAACCTACAATCTTACTTACATTTTACTAAGAACATGATTTAACTCCATCAATGATTCTTTTATTATTTATTTATTTTAAGATGTTTTATGTTTTTTTTTATAAAAACTAAAATTTTGGTTATTTTATCTTGTAAGTGCAAATTAATAATAAAAGATTACGATTAAATAAAAAAATAAACAATAAAAATAAAAATATTACCTCAATCGAGATATGAAAAAATATTGTAGAAAACTTAATCCTTGAAGTACCTATGAGCTAGATGAAGATACTTCATAGAAATTATTTTTGTAAATATTAACTACATGAAACTAATCAAATGCTCAAATTGTGATAAAAAATAAAAGTTGCAATTGCAAACCTATTTCATGGAAATCTTCATGTCGTGCTAAATCGAAGAGCAACATGATTTGATTAAAATATGAAAAAATTTCATAAAGAAAAAGATATACCAATGATAAATTTGTATGATTGCATCCTCTATTTTCTCTGAACTCTTTTTACTCCAATCATTCACTCGTTGCTTTTCTTGTGATTTAGTTGTGCTTTTGGATAGGACCCCCGACCCTTAGCCCATTCTTTACTAATATATATAGGAAGCTAGAAGAAATAGGGAATTTGGATGGTTGAATTTCAAAAAATTAACCTTGAGGAGAATAACTTTTTATATTCCCGAATTAATTTATCATTTATGCCTCAATCTTTTTCTTTTCCACCCTTTCATTTTTCTTCAAATCCTTTCAAGAAATGAAACATCTCATTCAAAAAGCAATATGAAGGGACATTCTAGGGTGGTTAAAAGTCAATGATAATAAAAGCACTTAATTGTAAAATTTTATATATAGTTAATTGTAGATTAGAAAGATATGTATAAGAATTCCATAAGTCATGACTCCTCATATTATAGAACAGGTTGATTTTTAATGGGCATATTTAATCTTTTTTTTAATCTCATTTTTCTTCGTTTTTTTTTGTTTTCTTTATGATATTAACTTATAGTTGGATAAGAAAAGAGCAATGAAAATCTAGATAGATAGTTCCTATCAATTTAATAGGAGAATTAAATGATAGTAAAAAATATCATTAAAGAAAAAAACAAATATCATAATCTTTGTAATTTGATTAAGAATATGGAGGATTATCACATAGAATAAGGCATTTGTTAGGTACTATATTTTTAAAAATTTTATTATATCTTGCTAGATATGTGAAAATACATATATTTAAATCTAAATAATTTCATTCTAAAACTTGTAATGTATAGGTTAATCATCATATGAAATTCGTAAGATATATATTTTCATGCAATTGATGAACGGTATTATGTTACATTATATATGTATGCATAAAACCATCTTATAGTGGAATTAGAATTCAATATTGGGTCAAATTAAATGAGGCATTAATTGTCCACATTTTTCTATTTTATAATATATATATATAGATAGATAGATATTTAAATCCCTTTATAATTAATTGCTAGCCTATTAATTAGCTATTAGTTTATTAATTAATGACTTTAATGGAATTATGTGCAGGGAAGAGGATTTGTGCTTTTATGGACTTTGGATTAGCAATTGCAATGGCCTAAATTAATTAATTAAGGGGGTTGAAAAGTCAAAGGGGGGTTTCATATATATGTATGTAAGATTGGGAATTGAAAAAGAGGTTTTTTTTTTGTTCTTTGGTTGGAGTTCGTTCATCAGAGAAGAGAGCGCCGCACTGATTCAAGATCAACGCGTTCAATTTTCCTCCATTTCAGATTTCTCCTCCATTCTAGATTTTCCATGGCTTTAATTAATTGGTGATCAATTATGAGTAGCTAGATTCTTCATTCTAGGGTTTAGATGAAACTCTATTAGTATGATTTTATAATTTTGTTTTGTTTGAGAATTAATTTGGGTTTATGATTGCATGACTATTGAAATTGTTGGATTTATAATTAATTGCCAATATGGATTGATAAGAATTCTTGTAGAACAATTATTGATTTTAGTTGGTATGAAATTTACAAACTTTGTTCTTGTAGTTCAAAGTTTGGTGTTGTGCAATGGTGCTTTCATGAATTTGAAGTTGTTTATTGAATATGTCATGCTTTAGTTAGATGGTTTATGTCACTAGATTAATCACAATAATACTTTATCCTTGGAGTAATCCTGACTTGTAGGTTAGGATTCTCATAATAAACCGATATTCTCACTCAAACTAGATTATTAATTATATTAATAGTGGTGGATTCGACTACCCTAGAATTCTTTATTCCTGATTTTTTACACTTGTCAATTTATAAGTTTTAGTTTAGTTACAAAAATCCAATTCTCAACTTATATTCAATTCTGTTTTGTCGACTCTTAGCTTAGGATTGATCTATTGTTCCCTGCGGATACGACACCCTAATAGTTATCACCATCTACTTGGTCTTGTGCACTTGCAAATTTAGGGTTTTAAGACTTAACTAAAATCTCTATCACTGCACAGAGAGCTCCACACTTTCTTGACGACTTTCTAAAGATGTAGACTTTGAAGAGACTGTGTGTAAGGTTGTCCACGCATGCAATATCTAACACAACAGTGATGAATCTAGTGAAGAAAACGCACATGCCTCTTCCTCGTTGTGCTCTATGCCATGGAGATTGTGCATATTCTTTTGGCGCATCCTCGCCCCACTAAAGCGATCTATAAACAAATTAGTCAAATGCTCGATCGACGTGATCATCCTAGGCTTAATACTTTTGAACCACGTCATGGTGGCCTTTTGGAAAGTGGAATAGAAAACCCTACAAAATATTGCATCGCTGTAGGAATTCATACTCATTTGTACCATGAAGTGTTTGACATGATCCTTTGGATCCCCGCCCCCGCCATAGGACTCCATTTAGGGATTTTTGAAGCCTTTGGGCATAGGCTCGCCTTGAATATCTTCCGAGAATGTAGATAGTCCAACGACCCCAACCCGTTTCCTCCTCAGGCCCTCAACCCCATCAGCAATATATATGTTAAACATGTGCGAATGAGAGCGTGAGATGTTCATCAAATCAGGTTGATTGGCCCTTGTACCCAAGACGTTAATGTGTTTGGCTTACTCTTCATCTTGGGCTATCTCGGGCATGTAACTAGGCTCATAATTTAGGTAATGCTCTTGTGAGGTGGAATGCCCGCATATCCTGTCCAATTTTGCGCGTATCCTGGGTAGGGGTATGACATCCCTTCCATGCTTATTGTTGTGCGTGTTACCATTATCGTTGTGGTACTACATAGATCCATCCTACTGGTGCGCCATAAGGGCACCCTAGTTGTTAGGCGTCGTAGGGCCACCTTGGTGCATCCCCAAAGGGCGTGTGTTCTCTCGATGTGGAATAATGTTGTTGGGAAATGCCATTCTTCGATTGAGTACTTCTAACATCTGGCCTTGCCATGATGAACAAATCCGCACGGATGACGCCAATGTTGAAACCCGAAATAAACGAGCATGAAGAATGAGGCAGTAAATTATTAAATATAGATGAAGAAAAACCCCACTCGTATTACACGCGTTCCCATAAAGTATTATAATTGATTATTCTTGTTTCTTAATATTATGCGCGTTCTTTCTCTTTGTACAAACTCTTGACAATTCTACATTACGTTAAATGATTTTTCTCTTTAAAATAGCGATTTGAAATCTATATAGAATTTCCTCTCGTAACTAGCACGATCCTTCAAAGTATTTGAACACGTCGAGTCTTTGTTAACAAGGATTAAATTTGATCTAAATATTTTTTTTGACCCTTGCAACATTCACCTTCTTATGCTATTTATAGACATCGAATTGGGTCAAAAGTTGAACTTTCTCAATGTGGGACAAACGAGATTGTAGGTGACGTGTTGCTTGTTAATTGGAGGGAGGTGCGGCTAAATCGAATGTTGAGACTTTTCAATGTAGGACAAACGAGCAGATAAGTGAGGAGTCGTTTGTTGATTGGTGGAAGATGCGATTGAGTCGGATGTTGAGACTTTCCGATGTGTAACGAGTGAGAAAATAGGTGAGGTTTCGATTATTGATTGGTGGAAGATGCGGTTGACCCGCCTTGCATCTCGGTAAGTCAGGCATTTGACGTGTTTAAACCACCCCTAGTTGGAGCCTCACCGAGTTTCATGTGACTTCACCTAACGACAAATAAGCAGACACATCGTCCTCCTCATCGGTTGTTATTTGAAACATGCGTGTTGTTCATGCTTGAGTCTTCATAGGAGTCTTACTTGGTCTCTTAAGTCTCGTATCTTATTTCATTGTGCATGTTGTTTGTACAGAAGTAGGTGGTACTGTTTGCCTAAGATTATCGCGCTTTTGTGGGAAGACTTTAACCCTTTTGAGGAAGTTTTTTATGGGGTTGTGCATGTTGAGTACTTTTACATTTAGCCAAATACGAATCGAGGATTCAAGGATATATTTTGTTGGTTACTCGATCTGATGGCTCACTAATTTAACACTTTTCGTATAACCACCCGCTATATGGTCGACATTGATTTTCTAAAGCCCCAATTTGTTAAAAAGTAACAATGGAGAGGAGCAATGTTCAATAGAGCCTGTCACATTGAAGGAGAAATCTGGTAAAAGTTGTAAATTTTATAAAAATTAGGGGTATATTGTAAAACCATACTTTTTAACTAGAGGTGGGTTCGGTTCCGGAACCGGGAACCCCCCGGTTCCTCGGTTCGGTTCCCGGTTCCGGTTTTTTCCGGTTCCGAGGCGGTTCCGGTTCGGTTCCGAACCTTAAAAAAATATTTAAAATAAAATAAAATTGCAAAACCGCGATCGCGGGTTTGGAGCCGCGATCGCGGTTCCGGATTTTCACGTGTAATTCCTTTTTTTTAAGGGATAGAACCGGCGGTTTCAATCCGATTCCGATTCCGGTTCCGGTTCCGGAACCGCCGGTTCTCCGGTTCCAAGGAACGTGAAACCGGGACCGGAACCGGCCAATCCCCGGTTCCACCGGTTCCGGTTCCGGTTCCGGAACCACCGGTTTTTTTCCGGTTCGGTTCCCCGGTTCCTTGGAACCGAACCCACCACTATTTTTAACCGAAACCTGACGAAATAGACAATTGGGTGGTTCTCCACAACACAATTACATTCAATGGATGTGTCAAAATAAATAGTCATTTAACGGGCGGTATCTTACATGTCAACTATTTAGCGGGTAGTTATACACAAAAACCACCTAATTTTAAGATAACTTTTTTTGGATTCGCCAATTTTGAGATTCTGCAGAAACCGAACAATGTTAAAATTATTTTATGCAAAGGAACACCGAACACTACTCTAAGTAGTGATGTTCGTCTATGTACGAGATCATATACAAATAAACACCTAAAGACAAACTATTTGCAGAGATATACAGACCATGACAACACTTATACAACTGACAATGACAATGATCAAATTAGACAAATGGATGAGTTGAACTGAACTTGAGAGAAAGCAAATGTGATGTTAAATTTGGCTAACTAAGGTCAATGTCGACCAGCTCGGAATTCCCCCTTTCGATCTGGTTCTCACCGAGCCTCACACCGAGCTGCCCTTTGTCGCCTGCCCCGAATGAGTACAACTTACCGGACTCGGTTAGGGCAAAGGTGTGGGCGTTCCAGAATATTGAATTAGTCAAGCTGATCTGCACCACCCGCTCTTTCACTTGCTTTAGCGACGTCACCACCTCTGGTGTTAGCACGTTTGCGTGCCGATTTCCCTGTTTCATGCAACACCGAACGCAAGTCAAGCACTTAGACTACCTAATGAGATCATCTATTCCCAAATTAAGCCCTCCATTATATTCCACTTGATGTGACTGGTCGATGCGTTTTGAAATTATTCGGAAACTATTTATATCTATTACAACATCATCGCCTAATATAATCCTGCTCAAGATGAAGGCACTTGTACCCTGAATAAGTCCGGCGGATGTGCCCAAAAATTCCAAGGAAAACTAAAATTTAACTAAGTGACAATAATAACCGAACTTAGTTAAAATACAGGGTTATATCCATCTCAAAAACCGTGTATAAAACATAGCCAATAAACATTAGGATGCGCACCATACTTATATCTATTAAAAAAATATTAAAAAAAATTCAATCAAACAAATTAAAACAATAATATATGATCGGCTACTGGTTTCGATGACTCTAATTATTTTCTGGCATTATGCAGCCCAAGCTAACTATTCAATATTGATAACTGGAATGGGAAAGGAAATAAGATAAGCTTTCTACAGGCTAAGGTCAAACCGGGTTAATTAGGGCTGCAAGAAAATTCACAAATAATGCAGGAATCTTAATCACATGGGAAAGCCAACTGCTCAAGCAACGGCATTAAACTAACATGATTATAACTTGAACAAGAATTTTAAGTCAAGAAAAGGAAATCCAGACCTGCACGTTAGCAGCATTGTTGTAGTTGTTGTTATTGTTGTTGTGTCCAAGGCTGGAGGATTCTCCACAACCAAAAGAGTAGACATCCCCGTCTTCAGACACGACAAATGTTGTGTAGTCGCCGGTGGCAACATGAACCGCTTTAATATGAGAGAGGCCTTCAACCACTTTAGGAACAGATTCACACTCCTCGTTTCCATGCCCTAAACAGCCATATCGACCCCAACCCCATGTGCACACCCTCCCATCTTTCCCCACCACAGCTGCGTGCCAAGCGCCTGCAGCAACCACCATTGGCTGAAGCGTCAGTGTCTTGAATTGTTCAATGAGACGTGGTGACTTTTCATCGTTTCTTGAGCCATGACCCAGTTTTCCTCCTAGTCCACACCCCACAGAGTACACCGACCTACAAAAAGGAAGCAACATATTGTAACCTTCAACTTATGATCTATTGAGAGAGACTTTTCAACCATATCGTATATATCCAACATGTTTAGATGTTCTGTAATATCTAAGGGATCGTTTGGTTCAACTCTGAGTTTCCAGTCTTTAGTATCGGAAAAAAACAGGAAACTCAAAGTTGTACCAAACAAGCCCGTTGTGGAAGTGTGACAAAGAAGAATCATTGATCTTTAGGAATTGATGCTAGATATCAAGGCGGGACTCACATGCCAGTGGGTTCACAAGCAAGGGCAAGAAGATAGCAATACCCTGCAGCAATTTGCACAACTTGTACATTCTCAAGTGCCCCAAGAAGAGGATGAGGACACACATCGTCAGGGTCAGTTTGATGTCCAAGCTTGGAAATGCTGCCCCACGAGAACGTGTAAATTCTGCCTTCCCTTGACAAGACAGCTGTGAAGAAGTTCCCGATAGCAGCTTGGACAACAAACATGTCCTTCAAAGACTCAACCAATTGTGGTGTATTCACAGTAGAGCCTTGAGCCCCGTATTCAGACTCCCCAAACGACTCCTTACCAAAGGAGTACACTCGACCGGTATCACTAACAAGCATTGTCCTACCGGCCCCTACTGCTGCTTGGATGATCCTAATTCCTTGCAAACATCTGCACCATTATAAATCCATGAGAATTTGCTCTTTTTCACAAAAGAAGGTTATGAATAATTATCTACAACAACCTAATTGGGCGAGGCCGGAATTCATCTGAAGGTGCATCACCATCTTCTGTGGTGGTGGGCCCGTGTCCAAGCTGTCCTAAGCTATTAGATCCAAATGAGTAAACTGCTCCTTGGGAAGTAACTGCAATGCTATGCCCTGGCCCTGCTATTGCCTGTGACTTCTCTCTCCTACAGCAAGCTTCACCAGCTAGCAAATACCGAAGCACGAGTTTCCAAGAGCCGCCACATTTTTGCTTCAAATGTTCTTGTTGGTCAAGAGTCATGGGTCTAAAAATTGCCCTCTTGTGGCACAAATCCAATGCAGCTAACTCTGCAATCGACAAATCATAATCGGGGGCGAATTTCGCAGGCTGTCTAAAGAAAGAACACGTCACCTGCAAAACAAAGCCATGAACCGATACAAAATCAGCAGGACCATCAGTTCTTTCAAGTTTTGAAGGAAATTTTAATTTTATGGAGTTGAGTTTAAGGGATTAAGCTAGCCTCTAGTTTTGCAAGATCTTGAGGGTCCAAATTGCAGGCAGTTAGGACATGAAGAACGATTGAAGGGTTTGCTGATAAGGGAAAGTCTCCTGGTGTGGAGTCGCCAAGGCATTGTCGAACTTGACGTTGGAATGTTTGGGGAGGTGAGGAGTCAATTGTAGTAGCAATAGGCTGGTCTGATAAGTTATGATATTGAATAGTTGGGGTCCCACTCGTTGTGGCGTCCATTGGGCACTGCTTGAAATTTTGCAGTGCCCAAGGCCTAATACCTTTATTGCCTTTTGAGGTGAAGGGTTATCAAGTCCTGAGCAATTCAATTGAGAATCACAAATGATCAGAAGAAAAACAATCCTACTAAATGCATTGCCGGAATATTTAACTACTTATAGCCTTATAGGGATGGTTGAAGTATTACAGAAGATCACTTATACAAACAATCAAAGATATTTGACCCTTTTTATAGCTACAAAAATTTGGATAACTTGAACAGGAATTGTAGTCTAGATTGACAGAATTCTAAGACTTCTCTTAGCAATGAAACAGCAATTGTGTGTTTTTTAGAGATAGAAGCATGATTAGAAACTGTATCAAATGATAGAATTGAAGGCCTGACTTCTTAACCACCGGATTGTTGATGAATTCAGTACATGCAAAATCTCAAATATGGAAGATGGAAATGTCTTGTGATGAATGTTTGAATATGAAATCGGAATACCAACACAGGAAGCAAAACTGTTGAAAGAAGAAATCTCATCCTTAACTTGTGAAAAGAAAAGTTCAAAAGGAAACAATCCAGACGCAACTGCAAAAGTTGTATTTGTCATCAAGCAACCTTAGCTAAAAAATAAAAGAATGTGGAAAATCATATCAATTGATTGACATCAATTTAAAAGTGATCACCAGAAACATGCTTCCATGTATCATCTGTAATAAAATTGACAGCCATGCTACATAAAACCCTCAACGTATTGATCTTATCTTAAGCATCAAATCAAGCAACAGAGAAGATTACAGACACACTATTAGCAGTTAAACCAAATGGGTATCGTGCCCACATCATGATCATCAAAGATCGAGACAATCCAAATTAAAGGAAACGACAGGAAAGGAAGAAGTTTAAAGGGATGAAGATTACAAATGATGAAAACCCAGAATTGATCAGCACCAATCTGCATCCATCAACAAAGAGTTCCCCTAAAAATTCAACAAATTTCTGGTGTAATAGGATATTCCTTTTGAGAAAATGGGTCACCAGAGATATCAATTCAAGTCTACGGGATGATCAGAGGGATTTAAGCGGTCGGAAACGGTGGATTTGATTTGCTGGAGTTTGAGAGAGGGAAAAAAAAAGGGGGCAGAGAGGAAAAAGATGAGGAATTTTGATGGGAGTATAGGATGGATGGATGGATAGATGATAAAGCTATTTTGGTTGTTTTATTTATTTATTTATTTATTTATAATCTGACTTGCACAGGAGGAACTGCAAGGGAGTTAGTTTCCTCTGGATTTGAACCATGGTTACGCCCCGATCCGTCTGAAGAATGGTCTGATTGATTGAAGAATTTCAACCCTCCAAGTTTGGGTCCAAAACGACACGTTTTCAGGTTAATTGTGCCAAAATCCAATTTAAGAACAAACTAGTTTAATTTCCGTGCAATGCATGAGTTTTATTTAAATTTTTTCTGAGTAAATATTATTTAAATTTTAAAATAAATAATTTGATTAATTTTTAAAAGTTTAAATGCCTAATTTTTAGGAGTAGTAAGCATTTTTTTATTTTAATTAGTTAAAACTAGTATGTATTCTCGTACCTTGTACGGGTTTTTTTTAAATAAAATATTAATAATAAAATATTTTCAAAAATATTTATTATCTGAGAAAAAATAGATATGTAAATGTTTAAATATAAATTTCTATTATGATCTGCGTAAAAGATAAGGCAATTATCATATAACTAATCAATATCTTTTCATATAACGTAACAAATGATTGGATTATAATAATAACCAAATTGGCAAGAAGATTGAGATAACTATTTAATTAAGATATCATACTTAAAAAATGATTCTATCTAAAATAAATAAATATTCTAGAATTTGTATGATAGAATAAAAAATATCCTAATGATCTTCCTATATATCATATATTCATATCCAAAAATAAAATATTTTCTAATAATAAAACATGGATAAGATTTTATCATATCCAAAAATAAAAAAATTATTTAAAAAAAAGCGGTGGTGTGGACCAATCTAAAAGCGACATGTATCGTTTAATATTTTTTAACCTCCGTTTTAGGTTATGGTTATGATATAGTGGGACCTAAATTTTTGATAAAAAATAATTCAAAAACACCAAAAAAGGACACATAGGCAAAATAAATGTGAGGGTGACATGTGGCCAAAAGGCTTCTTCTTTAGTATATAGATAGACTAGTCTTAATTCCCGTGCCCTACATGAGATTTTTTAGAATTATTGTTTTATTTATTTTTATTTGTTAAATTATGATTAAATTTATATATGCAAGAGTATTTATAAAAAACCTAAATATTTTTATCCACAAAAAATATTATTTTTAAAAATAATTAATAAAAATTGATACAGGCAAAAACATTTTTAAAAAACTATATTTATCCTATATAAAAAAAACTATCATATCCAAAAATAAAACTAATGTATTGATTATTTTGTTTAATATATAAATACAATTAATTAAATATATATATTCTAATTAAATTTCAACCAAAAATGAATGTGATCCAATGTGAGACCGTTTTATATATTATTTTAACATCCGCTTTAGTATATAGTAATGATATATTATTATTTTGATTGCCGAAGTAGTCCTAGTTAAATCTTATGAAAACTCATTAATAGTTATTTAAATCTTATCTAATATTATTTTTAAGAAAATTATGAGTTAGGAATTCACTTAAAAAATATTTCAATAGCATACGAATATGATGTATGAATTCTATTATTGGCTAAACCTAAGTAGAAAAAAAAGGTCATATAATTCACATAAAATTCTATATATAACAAATTTAACAATTAAATCCATTAATTTATAGACATCAGGATATAATTTGACAAAAGAAACTAATCATTATCAAGTTTTCTTATTTATTTTATAATTTGGATAAGCAATCGGTTCTAAATGTGCATAACCAATTTGATAAGATAGTATTTGATTTACATTAGCCAACAAAATAATACCAATGTGGAAAGAATCGTATGAATTATGTCAACTAAAATATGCTTTTTAAAATAACTGAAAACAAAAAAAAATGATTATAAATACAATTTTTTAAAAGATATACAACTGTAAATTTTGAAATATGATTAATATGAATGATTTGAAAAAAATATGTTGTATAATTTATATCCGTAGTCAATCAAAATATTTGTTAAAAACGGATATATTTAAGAAACAATAACATTACATACCCCAATTTAATATTGACTTTACTCAAATACCTATTTTTTAAAGTTTTGGAAAAATTATGGAAAAAATGTAAGATATGTATAAACCATATCTAATCACTTGCCATAATAAGCATATCTAATTACTCAAAATAACAAGCAAAATTTTGTAAACAAACACATGATCATAACAACCATAATTTTAAAAATAAATTTAAAAGACCAACCCATATCTTCATAAATCTTCCGTAAGTAACTATACATATTTTTTTTAATGGAAATCCATTTTAAAATTTGAAAAATTGCATACAAATCATAATTTTGAAAATAAATTTAAAAGACAAATCCATATCTTCATAAATCTTATGTAAGTAACTATGCATATTTTTTTTTAATGAAAATCAAATTTAAAATTTGAAAATTGCATACAAATCAATATTGCTAGTGAATTGAAATTGAAATAATTTAAAAAAAATTAATTTAAAATTGCTAGTGAATTGGAAATCAAATTTCAAATTGTGAAATTGCATACAAATCTCTTTTAATTATACTCCACATTAAAATTTATTTCATTTCAAAAAATACTTCATATTGAATAATATGATAAATATTAATATTCATAAAGTTTACATATTAATAGAGTATAGTTTGAAATAAAATTTAATAATAAATGTGATTTTTATTTGATAAATTACAAAAAAAATATTACTTAACAAATATAGATTAACCAAATCTGCAAATCAACTCTACTAAAATTATAAATCAACCCTAATGATAAAATAAGTTATAACAACAAAATCTAGATATTATTAGTAGAATCAAAATTGTTAATTTATTTTGTGATCTGATTTGTTTGAACGTGTGGATTAATTTACTTTCACTCTAAATTTTTTTATGTAAATTTATTAGTTTGTCAACTAAAAAGATACGATTTCTCTTCTCTAGGATTTTCCGTTTCTTCGAAATTCAAAGTTGCAAATTAGATCGTTTTGAATTTTTTTGTTGAAGACGTTGTCATGGGTGGTATCACAATCGAAGCTCGTCTCTCTTTCTAAAAAAATCTTGAATGTGGAGGGAAAGATCAATAGTTTTTCTGCTTCATTAATGAATGATTATGTTCTTGTCTTTAAATCTTTAAGGATAATTTTCTGCCTGATCTTGTAATGGTAGTTTTTGATGTTTGTGTATTTTGATAATATGTAAAGTTCTCTTTCTATGAAAGAAGGGGGTTCAATTCAATTGAAGATATAGCTAAATTGTTTCAGTATATGATCTTTTTAACTTATCACTTATGGGTTTTGAACTATGATGTCATTAGAAATTGAGGAGATAGTTAATTGTTTGATTATATATACTTATATGACTTTAGTGGATGAGAATATTTTCATGGTTTAAAGCTTGGATGCAACTAAATGGAGCAACAACAAATTAATAGGAGGGGGATGGATAGTGAGACAAATTGATGGAATAAAATTGGTAGAAAGGTTACAATTGTAATAATGATCAATAATTCAAAATTTATATAATTAGATTATTTATTGATAAAAATATAAATATGACTTGTAATTGATGTGTCAATAAATATTATTACGTGTAAGTGACATGACAATAAATAATATGACATGTTAAAAATGATATGACGTGTAAAAATTATTAGAGTGACGAAATTTCGACATGTGTCAAAATCATATGTGGCATAATGTGGGATCGTCATGTGGCAAAATTTAACGTGGCTCAATGTGGTGCCTCGAATCCTTAGCGGTTTTAATTATATATATAGATAGTTAATTGTTTGATTATATGTACTTATATGACTTTAGTGGATGAGAATATTTCCATGGTTTAAAGCTTGGATGCAACAATAATGAAGCAATAACATATTAATAGGAGGGGGATGGATAGTGAGACAAATTGATGGAATAAAAATGGTAGAAAGGTTACAATTTTAATAATGATCAATGATTCAAAATTTATATATTTAGATTATTTATTGATAAAAATATAAATATGACTTGTAATTGATGTGTCAATAAATATTTATGACGTGTAAGTTATATGGCAATAAATAATATGACATGTTAAAAATGATATGATGTGTAAAAATTATTAAAGTGAGGAAATTTTGACATATGTCAAAATCATATGTGGCATAACGTGGGATCGACATGTGGCAAAATCTGACGTGGCTCAATGTGGTGGCTCTAGCAGTTTTAATTATATACTAGTATGTATTCTCGTACGTTGTACGAGTTTATCTTAAATAAAATATTAATAATAAAATATTTTCAAATGTATTTATTATCCGAGAAATATAATTATGTAAATGCTTAAATATAAATTTTTGTTATGATCTGCATAAAAAGATAAGACAATTATCATATAACTAATCAAGATCTTTTCATATAAGGTAACAAATGATTGGATTATAATAATAACCAAATTGGCAAGGAGATTGCTAGTTATATACGGTTACAAAGATAACTATTCAATTAAGATATCTTAGTTAAAAAACGATTTTATCTAAAAATAAAATAAATAATCTAGAATTTGTATGATAATTGATAACATAAAAAATATCCTAATGATCTTCCTATCTATTATATATTCATATCCAAAAATAAAATATTGTTTAATAATGGGATTTTAAGATATCTTAGTTAAGAAACGTTTCTATCTAAAAATAAAATAAATAATCTAGAATTTGTATGATAATTTATAACATAAAAAATATCCTAATGATATTTCTATCTATTATATATTCATATCCAAAAATAAAATATTGTTTAATAATGGGATTTTCTATCCTATATTCTAAAAACATGGATAAAAATTTATCATATCCAAAAATAAAATTTATTTTAAAAAAAAGGATGATGTGGTCTAATCTAAAAGTGACATGTGTCGTTTAATAATATTTTTAACTTCCGCTTTAGGTTATAGTTATGATATAGATTGAAGAAACTATTCACGCTTCTTCCCTTCTTAGCTTTGATAAAACAACGAAACCTTGGGACTCAAACGACATTAAAATTTTAGGGCGATTGTGTCCGGACTTGTATTTAATTTAGGGGTGTGCTCAGCAGCCCGACATTTTTTGCTCAGCGGCCTGGCTTTGTATTTAGTTAATTATAATTCTTTCCCTTTTATTTGTAGTATCTATATTTCATTCTCGCTATTCTTAGATAATTACAAAATTAATTAGTAAGTTTTAAAAAATATCTTTAGATTTAAAAATAGCAAGCATCTTTTATCTTAGTACCTCTTAAATTAATATAGGTCCAGTAATTTGGTATCAAAGCCATTATGAAAAACTATTGTAGACAACGAGTTATCAAGTCGACAAGCTGAAAATTTCCGGTAAGTGCCCTAATCGAGAATCTCCACATATTAAACATCTAAAAATTGGCGAAAAAAATTATGAAGATATATTAAACACAATTGTCGACGACATCGCAGATTTAAAAAAGTTGTATTTTTAGATTAAGTGAGAAAATTAAAAAAAAAATAGAGAAGAACTTACTTTAGTCCAACGAATCCATCAAGAACAAAACCAAAAAATTGTCGTTGCACTTACTAAAGAAATTAGACACCAAGGTGCTATTACTAAAGCAATAGTAAGTAAAAGATCGACTCAGCTTCCACATTGTCGTTCTTAGTCCCCAACTTATAAAATGAAAAGAAAACCGAACCTGAAGATGATGAACCATGAAATAGAGAATAACTCTAAGTTAATAGAAAATATCATGGAAGAATCTGGTATTACGAGTAGTGAAGAATCTGAATATGGTACTATAGAAGAAGAAGAAATGTATCAACAAATGGGATTAATAAAATTAAAAGATATGGAAACAATAGCCATTAACGAAGTCAAAAGAAGAGTAGATAAAACTGTTGGTAAAAAGGTATTAGATTTTAAAGAAGTTGAGGAAGAGATAACACCTATAATGTTAGAAGAGACAAAGAGGCAAACAGATCCTACTATAAAAAATATGAAGAAGGATCACGTAGCTATCAAAGGCCCAATGTTAAACCTAAAGAGTTTTTAGAAAAAACGGCTAGATTTGGAGTAAGGATTTTGCCAAATCATTGACCTTATAAAAAAAGAACTCACTTTAGAACCAAGAAGTGAAACTAGATTAAGTTAAATCTAGATGGCGTAAGAAGACGAGAAGAAGTATTAGATTTCTGGAAGAAAAGCATGATGAGTGTCTTAAACCTAAATACAGATTGGAGATCCTCAAATTTTTTAAACTACATAGAACACAATCTGTATGGTATAGTAGTTGACTGGTATGAAGGAATACCTAAAGAATATACAGAAATTTTAAGCTTAAAAGAATCTCCAGCAGAAATGTTTACCACATTATGTGAAGTATAGACGAAGAATTTGTTAAAGAAAGAGATGATAACTGGTAAAAAATTTATCAAGTGGCAAAGAAAGTTAAAAACTCTTGAAATCTGTAACATGAGGTATTTGGACAACTATCTCTCTGAATTCGAACATTACTATTATAAGATAGGAGAAAATCAAACTAATCTTCAAATGCTCTTTGAAAAACTCCCAAAACTCATTAATGAAGAAATTAGTGATGACTACCATGAATGGAAAAATAGGTATAATTCTAGAGATACTCTGGGTAATAGAACAAAATTTATAAGAAGATGGGTTGAAAAGAAATGTCGAGAAGTAAATGGAATGCAACAAATGAAGAGACAATATCTACCATGATGGGATTTTCCAATCAATGGGGATGTGATAGAAGAGATAATCAAAGAGGAAGTAATTATAGAAAGAAAAGCTTCAATAAGAAAACAAGGGAGAAATATCATAAGTAGTATTATAAGAAACTGTTTATTAAAAAAAGAAGGTTTTTTAGGAAAGCCTCTTACTGCCCTGAAATGAAAGAAATTGCAAGTGTTGGGCATGTGGAGAAATGGGGCATTACGCTAATGAATACAAAAATAGAAAGAATAATAAATTAGCAGAAGCACGAGGAAGTATGGATTACATTGAAATATCTGCTGACGAAGCTATTGAATTAGCTTTAAGCAACAACAAATGAGTTCTTGAAGTAGTTGATGAAGAACAAGGAGAGGAGTCGGACTATGAGGTAATCAATGAGAGGATGCTAGGAGAAGGAACAGACGCTCTTGATTTCACAAAAGAAGCCTTCGATTCAGGTGGAGAAATGACCACTCTAGCTGAACTCCAAGAAGCAGAATTATCCATAGATGAAGAAAAAATAGAAAGCATGCGAAAATCAGGGATATAATTCCCGGTTATCGCTGAAGAACAGTTCTTCATGAGACATTTCTTCCCAGCATTCTCTAAATCAACGTGCGAAGAAATGCTAGGAGATATAGTAATAAAAAATAACGAAAATCAAGCTACTGAAATCAACCTAATTAATTGGAAAAATATTCAAAAACACAACAAGGATAAAAAGTACAAATACATCTATGTGTCAACATTAACATCAACATCTATGTGTGTGGAATCCAAATATTCATCACTCCTCTATAAGATTTCGGTAAAAATGTGCACTACATTAACTTTTTTTGTGATACTAGACACAAAAATTTAGTGACCAAACTATTAGTCAAGGACCAATGTCTTGGATATGTAGGCCAAACTATTATGTTAGTTTAGAAGACCAAGTTGCATCTAAGTTCTTATCGCTAAAACTGTTAACTGAAGGGATTAATATGCATAAGGGAACTTGTCCTCTACAATTAAAGTGGAAGGTAGTATATAAGTTAGAAAATACCACCAATCCTCCACTTAGAACCCAAATGGTAGAAGCTGATAAATATGAGATTAGTGGACCAGGACAATTAGTAGTACCCGTTAAGGTAAAACCAAAGCAAATTAATCTAAAAATAGTTTGGGTAAATGCCTTTGAAAATCCTTCAACCACTAAGTATGAAAAGCTCTTAACAATTGATGAGGAAGGAAAAATCCATACAAGCCCACAACCTCCAGAAACTTTAATAAGAAACAAGAGTCTTTCTAGGAGTCAAAGTTCTAGGTTCAATCCTTGTCTTAATCTTGCTCAGAGGAACCAGTTATCCCCTTCAATTAGAAGTGTTAAAGAAGAGAGTCCATTTCGAGTAGATGATGATATTTCTAGTCTTTTAGCAGCATTATATAGAAAGTTAGAACTTAACAGCCTTGGAAGAACACTTCATCAACCAGCTAGAAATAGTATAGATCTAAGATCAACATCAGTTTCAGTTTCTAGTTCTAGCACTAGCTCAAACCCCGCATTTCTTCCAGTAACACCAGGAGAAGGATCTACTTCTAGAGCTGATAAAAGGCTAATAGGATTTAAAACAAAAACTATTAGTGAACTTGTCTATGAGGGAGACGAAGAATCTAATATGTAGATTGAAACGTTCATAAGAGTCACTAACCCAAATAGCATCTACATCCCTATAACTATATGCATTGAAGGATTTAATGATTATGAATTATGTGCTTTCATAGATAGTGGATGTTCTGTGTGTTTTGGAAAGAAATCATTATTCCTAGAATTTATGTGGAAATCAGCATTCAAACCTATTCATGTAAGAATAGTTGATAATAGTATCATGACTCACTCGGAATCATTATAGATCTACCAATTGTGCTAGGGGATTACCCATGTATAATTCCTATATTATGGGCTACTGAACAAATATCTCATGACATGATATTAGGAAATAATTTCCAAAGGTTATATTCTCCATGTACCCAAAGTTTAGATAAAATGATATTTACCGCTAATGGAGAACTAGCTTGGATAAGAAAAATGAAAGAAGCTTATACGCATCAAAAGATTGAATTCACGCGCACCAAGCATGGTGATGAGCATATTGTTCCTACACAAAGAGAATTTGCACTACTAATAGATGAGATAACTATAAAAGAACAAATTATTAGTCAACAAAAGGATTTGTGTAAGGAGTTATATTCTGAACACCCTTTAAAGTTTTCGGATAAAAATAAGTCATTTGCTAAGATAGAATTAATAGATCCTAAGACTGTTATTAGAGTAAAACAAATGGTCTACACCTTTAAATACCAACAAGAATTTAAGGATCAAATTGAAGATTTACTAAAAATAGGGTTTAATTAGAGAAAGTAAAAGCCCACATTCTAGTCTTGCATTTATGGTTAGAAATCACGCTGAAGAAAAGAGAGGAAAGGCTAGGATGGTTATCAATTATAAGAAATTAATTGATAATACTGTCTTTGATGGATATTATATCCCTAATAAAACAGTTCTATTTAATAGAATACAAGGAGCCATATGGTTCTCAAAAATGGACTGTAAAAGTGGATATTGGCAAATTAGGATGGAAGAAGACAATATACCATTAACAGCTTTTAGTGCACCACAAGGTCATTATGAATGGGTAGTTATGCCATTTGGCCTAAAAAATGCATCACAAATATTTCAAAGGAGAATGGATAAAATCTTTAAAAATCTTAAGCATTGTTTTCTTGCCTACATTGACGACACTTTAATCTTTTCCAAGACATTAGAACAACATATGCACGACCTTAGAGCAATTACTCAAGAATGTATTAATCATGGTATCATCTTAGGACAGAATAAATGTATTTATGTTGTGCCAGAGATTGAAATTCTTGGGTTGAAGATTAAAGTTGGACAAATAGTATTACAAGATCATATCCTAGAAAAGGTAAAGAAATTTCCTGATAAAATAGAGGATAGAAAGCAATTAGAAAGATTTCTAGGGTGTCTTACTTATGCATCTGATTTCATAAAAAAATTAGCAAAATTAAGAAAGCCTTTACAAGTCAAGTTGAAAAAAGAAGAAGTTTGGAACTGGACTAATCAAGATACAAAGGTAGTCCAAGAACTTAAAAAATGTTGCATCAATCTACCAATATTAACTCTACCCAATGAGGATGATGAACTTGTTCTTGAAGCTGATGCTAGTAATTATCATTGGGGTGTTGGTTTGAAATTAAAGAAGGATAACAAGCTTTGCAGGTACAATAGTGGAAGTTTCAACAAAGTCACATGTAATTACACTGTAATGGAGAAGGAGATTCTTGCTATCTTAAAAGGAATTCATAAATTCATAATTTTTCTTACTCCAAAATCCTTTACAGTGAGAACTGATTGTAAGGAATATTGAGATTTATCCATAATATGAATGATATGAAAGCGCAAGGGAGGCTCCTGCGTTGGCAATTAGCCCTTAACCAGTTTTCCTTTCATATTGAACATGTGCAGGGATCAAGGAACTCATTAGAAGACAACTTGACACGAGAAATTGCAGTTGAGAAGAATGGTGTACAGAGTACCACCTCCACAACAAATTTTAAGATTGTATCACGATTATGGATACGAGAAGAAATAGTCCATAATTCCCTATCTCTGCATCCATCAGACGTAGAGAGGCGGGAACTTGAGGAGAAAGAAAAGTACCACATGGGATGGGTGTCACATCCCAGTCAATTTAAAATTTTAATGATGGAAGAAGTTAGTAAGAGTAGGTGTTATTATGGGCATCAATTGGTGAACCATTTTATGACTTACGAGTGTTAGAATTAGAAATAACCAATAAAATACTTTAAAAGGGAGCTCCAAGAAAAGTTGAAGGGTTATTGGAAGTACAAAGATTTTCCACAATGGTATTCTCACGTGATGAGCAGGGATATATGTCCATACTATGATGTTTGTTTGGAATTACTCCAATGAGTGGTTCTCCCTCTTATACTTGTTCGCGGTTCAAACCTGAACTATAGCATTTTCTTAAATTGTACTTTTGTTTGGAATTACATGATGCAGGGAGTTCTCTTCAATGATTGATTGTGCCCTCCAGTCTCATTTGGTCGCATTTTCTTCCCTAGAAAACCATATTTCTCCGCCTGATTTGATGTACAAGTGGCGGTATTCCAATGTATTTTTTAGTTGAGTTGGGCAAGCAACATACTCCATCTTGAAGCTTTCATTATTAGTTTCTTAACAATTCTCTTTTTTCAGTTATAGAAGCGGATGAGAACAACATTGATGCTCGTTTAACTCGAGCTTCTCTTTTGATTGAGAAAGAAAGATATAATGAAGTTGTTTTATTGCTTTCAGCTCCACCATATGCAGGTAATGTTGTCAACACATTTTCCTTTTTCAAGAGTTTGTAGAGGTGTATGATCTGTCATATTTTATTTATTGGACTTTTCACTAGGATCATATGTCAAAACTCATGGAGAAGGACCTATATCATGGTGGCTCAACTGGAGAATTAAGTTGAAGTTCTCTCATTTTTACAGAGATAGAGGATGCTTGAGGATTTTGTTAATCTTGTCTCTCCTCTTGTAGGCGAATCATTGTTATGTGTACATAAGAAGGTAATCTTATCTCCTCTCTTATTGAAGCTTCCTTGTTTGTGTTTCTGTGCTCCCCCATGTGTCATAATCTTCCTGGGTTAAACATTGATAGACCACATTACAAGATTGTTTTGGATGATGGAACTTGGCAATTTGGGTTTGTGCAAGATAAAGTATAAAGTCATCTAAAAGAAATTGGTTTGATCAAGGAATTCTAGATATGTAAAGGCACTGTCTTCTATGTGTTTTAGAATGTGGCTTATGATGTCTGTCTATGTTACCTACTATCTTCAAATATGAGGAGTAGCATCTGCTTACATCTCATCTGATTTCTTCTTGATATGATTACAATATGCTGGAAAATTTTATTCATGTGTAAAATTTTGGAGATCTTACATTAACTAATCAGTTGAGTAAGTAGGTTTCAAATTGTTCATTTGAATTGGAACATTTTACTACATTATCTATTATACTGTTGAAATTATCCAATCATTGAAAATAGCTTGTAGCTTGCTAGTTCTTAGATTTGTATTAGTTGTGATTTGTATGAGCTTGCTAGTTGTTCTCAGATTTGTTCTTAACGCTTTATATATATTTCACATCTTGATATTAATGATTGTAAATGCTGATCTTTCTTGTTAAAGGCTAATCATTTTTTAAGGGTTGATCTTAATGATTGTTAAGGGTTGGTCTTAATGATTCTTAAAGGGCTTATCATTCTTGATATGGGTTGATCTTCATGATTATTAAGGGTTGATCTTTCTTGTATACTTTTTTGTTTTACATTTATTTTTAAACTTGTTTTTAATGTTGTATATCTAATTCACATATTGATGTTAATGCTTTATTTTTATGTTTTGAAGGCTGAGTTTGAGCTTCTTTTTGTTGAGGAGCAAGGGAGTGATGAATCACTATGGTAATGATGGATCACCTTAACCATGGTCAAGTGATAGAGCTTGAGATAAAATCTTCACATCTTGATAATGATTTTTTTTGTATTGTTGGATGTGATATAAGGTGGTTTTTGGATGGTTAGTATTAGGTTGTTAGTGGATGAAGCTAGTTGTTTTTTTTAATGAATAATTTGATACTATATATGCATATGGTTTGAAAATGGATTATTATTATAACCACAAATTTTGACACTTTAATGTTTTCGAAGCCAACTTTCATGCTAAAGGACCAAGACATTGGCCATTAAATGTATTCTGCCAATTCGTAGCCAAATTTTATGTTAATAGCCACAACTTTACCACCAAATGTATTCGAGGCAAACTTTGATACTAAATGGCCACGACATGTAGATGATGAACACGACTTATTTCTCACGAATTTAGCCAGAAAAATACTTCGACGCTAACTTTCTGGTAAAATAGACTCAAACATAGCCACGAAGTGTATCTGGCTATACCATGTATTTAGCAGAACAAGATTTTCGTACCCAATATTGTGGTTAAATAGGCACGACTCAAACGTTTGTGGCTAGTTTTCACGCTATGTTATACCCACGAGCGTTTTAACCACAAACTTTTCGTCCTGGGAACACTGGTGGCTATCTTTGTGGCGAAGCCTTTTTCCTGACTAACTTTGTGGCTTATTGTGTGCCAACGGTCTTGGCTATAGACGCGTTTTCCAGCAGTGTGTTAAGGCCTTGGGTTTACTCCTGGTATATATGCTCGCCTCCCTTGCGTGGTTTTCTTAAACGCGTAATTCTCGTTGCCTAGCTTGTTCGGGGATCCAAGGCACCCATTGCTTTTGCATGGCCATGATAATATCTATCCATGTATGTGAAGCATGCCATTATATTATTGATAGGCAGAATACATAAACGGCACCCTCACCTTTGACCAATTGGTCACTTTGATACCCCACCTTTGAAAATGTTCGATTGAGTACCTAAAATTGCACATTGTAACCTATTGAACACTCACATGATCAGATTAAGACCCATTGAACACTCATGCAATCAGATTTGTTGGGAGTGTTTTACACTCGCGCTTACGTGGAAAAATGGAGTGACACATCACTACCATTTAAATGCCTGATACGCTGGTTTTAGTACAGCGTAATTCTATATTTTTATTAGGATTTCTGAGTGTTTTAGGCTAGATTAGGGTGTTTAATTGTAATATCAGAAAAGCCTACAGTTGAAGATTTTGAAGACAGAAGTCCTAACAGAGCTGAAGACCCGCTTTACAACGGTTGCAAGGAATAAGAGACTCAAGATTTTACAGAGATCAAGACCCGTGGCCTCGGATTTGGAGCCACGACCGCGGAGCTAGTCAAAGCTGAAGAGTCGAAGAAAACAGGACCCGTGCCCTCGGATTTATTCCGCGCTCGCAGTTCGATGAGATTTCACGGCCGAGGAGATCAGTGGACCCGCGCCCCCGGTTCCAAACCGCGCTCGCGGGTGGTGCCTTTCCGAGCGCCGACGTGTTTTATTCTATCTTTTATCTTTTTATTTTATCTTTAGTTTTTCGGGATTTATTTCTACTATTTAAGCTTAGTTTTGTAACAGACTTTGGGATTACACATTCCTAGAATTGAGAGAATACTTTTATATTTTAGGTTTTATTTAGTTTTATTATGGAAAACTAATTTCCCTTGGAGTTTGTTTGATCAGGGAATCCTTTTTATGTAATTCGTGAGATTCTACTAACTTTTCTATCCCTTGGTTAATATCAAAACTCTTGTTTTTATTTATATGATCTATGTTTGATTTTATGAGCCTGATCAACTTGTTTGATTGACTTAGATCTACTGTTTAGATTAGGTTTGATTGTTGTGTGTGCAATCTTATTTATCCTTGAAACAACTCTTTTTTCGGACCGTGGACTAGAATTGAGAAAGACTGTTTGATTGTTATTTTATGCAATTATGCAAGAGACTCGTATCTTGATTGCACGATTTGATATCCTTCTATCCTTAATACTTTGCATGATTTAAATTAAGTGTTCTTGTTCATATCATCCTTTCGCTTGGACTGTGGACAAGCGAGAATATTTTATAAGGATTGGAATTGACCTGGGAATTAATAGAAAAGTGGATGAATTGATGATCGAATGATTAAAAAGGTGGAATTGATTGAATGAACTCTGCTTTTCCTTAATTGATTTGATACTTAATATTGTTTGCTTGCTTAAACTCCCAAAACCCCTGTCTTTGCTCTTTGCTGATTTATTAGAATACCGATTACCTTGGGTACGATCCCTTACTTGCATGCTATACAAGTTTGCAGTTTAGGGTAATTTATTTTTGATCTTGGCAACGAGTCAACGACTTTAGCCGAGTCAAATTTTGGCGTCGTTGCCAGGGAATCGGTTTTTAATTTTCTGATAAATCGGCGTTTCTGACGACCCGCGCTCGTGGCTCAAAACTGCGCCCGTGGCTGACACGCGACCTCGGTTTAATTCCGCGCTCACGGTTCGGTTCGTCCAGAACCCCCGAATCTGGTAAGAACCTATCTTATGGTTCTTACCCGTTCTACTGATAATTCGCCTGTTATTCCTTTTGATCCAAAAATTAACAGGACTCTGAGATGGTTCAGACGTTCTTACCCGTTCTACCCAAATTACATTAACACTCACTCTCAAAACATCTTCCCAACTTTGATCCTCCCTTTTCTTCCATTACTTACTTAAAACACTTCTTTCTTCTTTCTTTTGCTCTTCTTTTGATTTTCTTTCCACAAACCCAATTGAGATTCATTCTTTTTCATTCTTTTCTAACAAAAACACTTTTTTCAATTTATACATAAAACTCATCTCAATCAACCATTCATACCAAACTTTCCTCAAAGGATTTTCAATAAACATTCCTAACATCCTTAACTTTCTTAACAATTTTTGACATTCTCCTCAATTACACCTTTTCAAACTTCATTACAAACCTCAAAGTACATCATATAACCCACAAAATTCTCCTAGTCAAATCCTAATTCCCGGATAAGGGTCAAGCTTATTCGGCTAGGAATAATTTTTGTGGAGCTGATAAACAAGGTTAAGGCACAAAACAATGGGGCTACAAAAACAAAGGTAAAATGTAGGGTAGATAAGGATATAAATGAGATAAAGAAAATTTGCCTCAATCACTTTTACATCATGCATTAAAATCATATAATATGGTCTCGAAAAAGAATCTAAACGCAAGTTCTAGAGTTTAAACAATCAAAGAGATGCACTCAATATATTTCATGCAAAAATAGCATAATAAGGCTCAAAAGATCTCACATGGCAACATTTGGTTAGAACTTCATAAATAACTCAAATTCTTACTTTCATGTATACTCCTTCATAATTAAGCAATTCTTATTTTAGAACTTTCATCAATAACCAACAAGTCATGGGATATGAAATCATGCTCACTCAATAAATAAGTGGTTCCAAGGGGAAAAATGAATCCTAAAATGCAAACAAAACTCTCTTTTTTTCAAACTTTTAATCAATGCATAACAATAAAGTAAACATGAAAATGCAACTCTATGAACTAATTACAACTAAGCACTTATGACAAAATAAATAATCCCCTTCCCCCATGCTTAAACTTTACTTTGTACCCAAAGTAAAAGAAAAGTTAAGAGAAAAGAAAAATAACCTCATCATAAGAGCTTGAGACACTCAAGAATCTACTCCTCAGGCGGTGGTGGCGGTGGTGTGAATCCGGTCTTGATTTGAAGAATTTGGCTCCAATGGAAGCTTGAAATCTTGAGCTTCAATGTTTGAAAGAGAAGGAGGAAGGAAAGCGGCACGGGTTGAATGTAGAAGAAAGAAGGGAATCCGAAATAATTTAGGATTCCTCCTCAACTTGCATTTGGGTGTCTAACTCAAGGGCATTTGATTCCAAAGCAACCTCTCCCATCATTGGATAGGGAATGGGTAGAGATAATTCGACTAGCATACATTGATGACTCATGTACCAAAAGAAATCTTAACACTCTTCTGGTCCTATACATCAAAGCCTATAATTGCTCATGTACTCTGCGAGCTCTCGAGCCGTAGAATTCAAACCGTCTAGGATGCATTCACATAATTCTCTCTCACATAGATAATAACCCAGCAAAGTACCATATTCATGAATCTTTTGTTGTAGTCTAGCAAAATACTCATTAAAATATTCACCCTGTAGTTTTCTACATGCAAACATAGCCATGGATCAGTAACACAGGTGTTATGAACCGTAAGATAGATTCACAACACCAATAATAGTAATACTAAGTAAACACAAGATATAACCGAGTCCCCAACAACGACGCCAAATTTGACGAGCACTTTTATGTCGCTGTAAAAGCACTGTCAAAGAAATATCCTAACTTCCTAACCCGAGTAAAGTGGAAGCAAGGGTCGAACCCACATGGACTCATATTATTTGTATTTAAATAATATTACTAAGTTAAAGGGGAGTTTTTATGATTGCAAACTATAAATCTAAGTAAATAAAGGAACGAAAGTAAAGCAGTTAAAGATTCAAATATAGAGAAAAGCGTCCAACTAGTTTCGTATCCATTGCATACATGAGTTTTGATCCTTGATTATTCTTATTTCGATTTCCCTTGAATAATATACACCGTCTTTAACAACCTTTTAACCAATTAACCTAGAAATCCTTCTATGTCAAATTGATCATGCAATTAAGTTCAAAGCATTCAATAGAAACAATAACCATGAATTCCACCGTCTATTCATGGAGTTTTGTTATTGAATTCTCCACCTTTGATTAACCTTATTCCACCGTCTATAAGTTTAATCAAAGGATTCATCCATGAATAATCAAATTCCACCGTCTATTTAATTATTCTAGTTTTAATTCAACCTAGAAGTAAAATAGGCGATCAAGCTATTACAATCCTAAGTGAATTTAATCAATCAAGCACGAAGAGATTCAATCTAGTCAAGGAAAATAGAAATAATTCAAATCTCACAAACGATTATGCATACAAATTCAACTAGCTAGTTGGACATGGGAAAATTAGCTAGAAATTGACTTTAAAGAAGAATTAAACTTACAAGAGTTTGATTTCTCTTCAATGTTGGGGTTTGGTCTCCCACAATTCTCTCTAAATTGAAAATAACGTAAAACAAAAGCAATAGATAGCATAATCCCAAAGAATCCCTAAGAAAAGTATTTATATCGTATCTAAAAAAAATCCAAAAATACTAATAAAGTCGGCCCAAAAGATAACATGGAGGCCCAATTCGGCGTCGTACACACGCGTCGAAGCGCGGTCAAGATCACCCTAAGCGCGGTTGCGGAATGGCCCACTTTGCCTGCGCTCAACCTTGGTTCAACATTCAAGTGACACTTCATAGGCTGTTTTGACCCCCCTTCGCGTTGGAATTTGGACTCGGAGTAAAAATATGAATTGTAGCTCTTCGAGTTAGCTTTCCATTGATACCAAATTCAGCTTCATCCGACCTCTATAGATCCCAAACCAAGCATTGCAAGATAGAGGTGTCAATACAAGACTCCAATGCATGACCCAGGTTTAAGCGTTTTTATCCCTCAAGCTCTTGGCCTTGACTCTTGACTTGTGATTTTTCCTCCAGTTCTGCTCTTCAATGCTCTCCACGTGTTCCTATGCTCAGCTCTTGGCCTTGACTTTTTAGCTCTTCTCTTCAATGCTCTTGACTTAGGGAACTAAGGTTCGAATCCACAGGGATTTATCTTTCTATGTAAGTTTTATGTCAATTAAAGTAAGAGGGGTTTAAGGATTAAACAACTATCTAGCATGCAAAAACTAATAAAGCAATTAAAGTTTGGGTTTTTATCAATTTAGGAAAACACTTAGTCAACCAGAGATCCACATTCGTATGACAAGTTGATCATAGGTTCACTTAATATCGCTTGCATATGTAATTCCAATTCCTTTTCAAAGATAATTAATAGCACAACCAGATACTATCAATCCTAACTAATTGAATAACCCAGAAACCATCAAGATTCAATTCAAAAGCAGCATTAAGAATAGGAATATAATCATGATACAATTCTAGCATAAAACAACCAGCTTTTATACTAGAATGCAATTTAACTCTCTTCTACAATAGACTAGCACAACCAGATACTAGTACAATGTAGTTTACTACAATGAAATAGAGAAACTCAACCAGTAATTTCTCTAAATCTAGCAATTGATATTTAATGACAACAACCCTAGAAATTGTTGAAATCAATCACATAAACAATTCAATCAAGAGAGTAAAATAATTCCATGCAATAGATAAAGAGTAGAAATCTCACAACTGAAAGTCAAAACGATGCTTCAAACTGTCTGACTAAGCAAAGGGGCTTAGTTCTCCATAGAAAAGCTAAGAACTCTAAAAGTAAAAAATGTGATAATAGTCTATGAATGAGAGATGCAACTCTCTAAAACCTAATACATCAAACTAGGTCTAAAACTATATCCCAAAAATACATATATATATCTCGGATTAAAGCTGACATAGGAAGAGCCAATAGAAATAAAACATGTGTCGACCAAAGTATTTCCGCGTTGACAGGGGCGGCGGGTGCCGTCGGCACCTCTGTTCAGCACTCAGGTGACACTTCGGGGGCTGTTTTGACTCGCTTCGAGTTGGAATTTGGACTCGGGTTGGAATGTGATAATAGTCTATGAATTGTAGCTCTTTCGATTAGATTTCCAATGATACCAAACTCAACTTCATAAGAACACTATATCTCCCGAACGAGCTCTCACAAGACAAAGGTGTTGAACCATCAACTCCAACGGATGGCCCGAATTCAAGTGTTCTTCTCCCGTTTCCATTCCTTTCACACTTGTTCACTATAAGACTTGTAAAACAACATAGAACAAGTGCAAAAACCCAAAACTCCTAGACACTCTAAGACACTAAAGAAACTAACTAAAACTACCTAAAAAACAACATAAAAGAAACGTAAACTTACATCCTAAACACTACCTCAATGCAAGCTATCAAATTCCCCCATACTTAAACCTTGCTTGTCCTCAAGCAAGAAGTAGATCCAAGTCACACCACAACATAGCAATCCATGCATTCATCTCATAATCCATAGAACAAGTCAACATATAACTATAACTTGATCAAGACATCCTAGCATGCAATTGACTAAAGCAAAGAGCATAGACAATTCATCCATTCTAGGTCTCATCAAGGTAATGTGTTTTCACTCTCACTCAAGTGTTTAAAGGTATGTGTTTCACTCAAAATCAACAATGCAAAATTAGACTACCATATGCTTGCATCAGTGTTCTAATTCTCCACCGCTATGGACCAAACACACAACAAAAATCATGAGGTCTTTTCAAGGATTGAAATGGGGCCAAGGTAAAGAGAAATTGGAAGGGATCATATTTGGTCTTGTGGTGCTAAATCCGGGATAAAGAACTAACTAAACCCAAACCCAACACTTTTCACTTCTTAACACTTCTAACTCTTCTTCACCAACTCTATACATAGACTTAAGCTCTTTTTGCTTCTTTTGTAACATTTTCACCTCTTTTTCAACTCTCTTCTCTCAACAATTATGAAGACTATTGTTGGATTGTAAACCGTTAGCAAAGAGCTTGGGAACTGGCAATTAAGCTGTTCCCAAGGCAGCGGAAATAAACAGTTCGCAAGTATTAAAGACAGTAAAGAACACAGTTCCTTTATAGAGGAACCCCACTACAACCAACTAGTTGTATGGGTAGACCTCTACCTCCGCTTGGAGGATTTTGAATGACTTACTTATATTGATTGCTTTGTTCCTTAGTTACAACAGTCGGATTCACACTTCTCTGTTCCTACGAGTTCTTCCTAACTCTAGCAGCACTAGCAAATCCTCTAAACTGAGTTCCTAAGCTCACAACAGCAAAATACAAATAACTCAAACCTTACACCGACTTCTCAATTCCCTTGCCTCTGGGAACTTCGACTTCTCCGTCGTCCAGACTGTTCCTTCGGGCTGTCCAAGACAGAATCCCGCGATCTGCGCTGAACGGTCGTTGTCCTCACATGTGAGTTCCCATGTCATGGGAACTGTCTTCTTCAGAGTTCCCTTGATGGAAACTCTTCATCGTTGTAAGCTTGTGTTTTCTTGATCATTTCTGGGAGTTCCCATTTCATGGGAACTTTCCTCTTCAGAGAATCCTTTTGGAAACTCTTCATCGTGAGCTTTCTGTGGCTTTTGGTCATTCATGGGAGTTCTTGGCTGTACCTGCGTTTCTTAGAAATACTTGAACAAACCACATTAGTTCCTTATGGTGTTTGTCATTATCAAAACTCGGAGAATGACATCGTTGATCCGTTGTTTAGAACCAGAGGTCCCAACAACGTCCCAACAATTTCCCCCTTTTTGATGATGACAAACCCATCACAAAATATGCAAGTATTTCAATGAATGATATGCTGATGAGTTCCTAAGTATGATTTTGGGAAGTCACTTCTAGTGAAACAATTAGATTTAGGGAGCCAGTTCTGGTGAGACACTTAGTTCTTACTTAGCTTTTTATGCAGTTGTTCCCCCTTAGCTTATGCGTGTTCTATGATAACTTAAACTTTTAACTCATCTCGCATTTTTTGTCTTTCCCCCTTTTGACATCATCGAAAACAAGCAAAGCAATAATAGGGAAGAAGGGAACACACAATCAAATTAAAGACCAATGCATTACTTAAGAAAATATTTACAATGGGAACTCAAGTACAATTTTGTGGTCATTTTTGGATTAAGGGAAAAAGAAAGGAGAGATCATGGGGCTTCAGGGAACAGTGCATCACAGAGGCGCGTCAGGACTTGTGTAAGCTTTTCTTGTCCTCTGGCCAACACTGCTTGGTCCCTGGCAATCTGGTTGAGGGTGTTGGCAATACGGAGCAACACTTGAGAGTTCCCTTCTTGTTCACCAGACTCCAGTTGAGCCGTTTCCTCTACAGGCTCAGAGTGCCTCATCTTCTGGACAACTGAAATGTCCAGTTCCCTGCTAAGCACTATTTCTTCCTTAGAGGCGTCGTATAGACCCTCTTTTTGTAGCAGCTTCTTGACTAGCCCAGAGTAAGGAAGGGAATGGGACTTGGAAGCCATGCACTTCTCCATATGCCCAAGGATGATTTTGGGAAGGTTGATGGGCTTCTTGAGGAGGAAGTGATAGAGGATGATGGCATCAGGGATATTGAAGACCAGATGCTTCTCTTGGCGTGGGATCACCACATTGATGATGAATTGGTGAGCGAGCTTGGCGACCAAGGACAAATGGTGCGTCGAGGGAACTTTAGAGGGTACCCGACCCTCAAAGATGGTGTTGTACACCTCAGCGCTGTTGAAGTCTCCCCAGAGCTTGTTGGGCAGCTAGTTGAGCCCTTGAACTGGGACCTGGAGATAAAGGCGGATTGTGGACGTAGTAAATATGAACTCGTCGCCTTCGTGGGAGAGAGTTCCCTGAGTGCAGTCATTGGAGATGGTGAAGTTATTGTAAAATTGACGCACTTGTGAGGGATCTACGCTCACAGTTTCTTTGCAGAGGTTCTCCCAACCCTAGGCCTTGATCAGGTCCCACAGTTCCCCTAAGCCGTTGTCGTTTAGCACTTCTTCAGAGATGATGAGTGGAGGAAGGAGCTTCCGGCGTTCGTCCACAGGGTGCCTTGTGGAAGAGGTCCCCTTCCCCTTCTTTGTAGTGCTCTTGGACGTGTTCCCCCTAAAGACCGTGCGAGGTCCTTTCTGTTGAGGGGGTGCAGCCGCTTCAATCATGAGCACGCGTTCCCTCGGCTGTTGGGAACTCGTGGACACCACCATTTGGTGTCCAGGTGTTGGGATCCGTGCTCTCTCCTTAGCAGCTGGAGCCTCTTCTTCTTCTTCGACCTCATCATGGGAGGTCCCTTCTTCCGCGGAGGAGCTCGAGCTTGAGCCCTCCGCGTCATCTTCAGGATGACTTGTAGTTGCCCCAACACCACCAGCTGGTGCTGGGTCCCTTTTCTCTGTGGGCTCTTCATGAGCCACCTTCTCTGGGGACTTGGTCCCTTGGTCAGTTGTTTGTTCAGAGGGGTCCCTGTTGAGCTCCTCTTCTATGGCCTTGAGCTGGGCCTCCTCCTCTACAATTCCCAGGATGATAGGAGGAGGGTCCTTGGCCATTTTCCCAATGACAACGGAGAGAGGGAGGTCATCGTCGTCCGAAGTAAGGGCGACGGCAGTTTTGGATGGAGAGGGAGTGAGGAGTTTTGTGGTGGTGGGGGAAGTGGTGGAAGAAGGAAGAGAAGAACAAAGGGGAGTAGATAGTTGTGTAGAAGGGGGAGGTGGAAGAGTGGTTGTGGTCACCTGGGGAGTAGAGATCCCCGAGGTAGGAGTGGGAGGAATGGATGTGTGTTGTGGTGAGGAAGGAGGGGAAGGAGTTTTGTGAGGTGGAGGTGGAGTTGGAGTTCCCGTTGTTGTGGGAACGGAGGGGAGTGGTGGAGGAGTCTTTTGTTTAGAGGGGAGAGGTTTGGGAGGTCCCTCAGTGATGGGGAGAGGGAGAGAAGAAGAAGAAGGGAGTTGACTCTGGGATTGGGAGGCCCTAGAGTCGGAGTGGAAGACGAAGGGTGGTTTGGTCATACAAGAACTGTCCTTGGAGCAGTTCAAGTAATCGTCAATGGTGAAGAAGGATTTCTTTCTGGGCTCCGAAAATTCAGAGACCTCAGAGTGTTTGCGTTTTTTGGATTTGGAGGGATCTTGGGAATGTTTGGATTTTTTGGGTTTTGAGGGGTCTTTGGAGGAGTGGTGTCGTTTGGATGAATGGCGGTGTTTGGATTTTCTGGGTTTCTCATTAATGGAGGGACGAGCATCTCCGAAACTGTCAACAATGACAATTCCGGAGGAGGTGTTGGTGGTTGAGGGAGGAGGAAGGGATTCAGAAGAGGTGGCGGAAGAAGTCCAGGCCACAGTGTCATCGGCCGGAGGAGGGGGGAAGAAAGGGCTTACTTGGTTGTAGAGCCCTTAGATGAGTATGTCCTTCATGATGGGGTCTTGCTCTTTTTCGATCTCTCGCAATTGAGAAATGAAGAGGATTCGGGGGTTGGCAAGCACCCACTCCTTGATTTGGGCGAAGGTGTGTTGAGGGGCCATTTTTGTAAGGGTTTTGGGAAGAGAAGATTTTGGAGGTTTCTCGAAAAAGAGAGTGAAAGGGATGTGGAGAAGAAGAATGACAGAGAAGGAAGATGGAATAAGAGCCCAAAAATGGCAAATGAGGGTTTTAAGGAGAGAAGGGATGAAGGGTAAAAAGGGAAGTGGGAAAAACCTCGATAACCGTTGCCCAATGAACGTGGGGCATCGTTTCAACTTCCATAGCACGCCTCTGGACACGCGTCACGATCTCTAGGGAAGTCCGTTCAAAATTTGAATACTTGGCCCTTAACGCTTCAGAGCTTCTGACACAAAAGTCCGCTTCCCAAGTGACGGTTCTTCTTCGTAGATGAGTCAGCGTTCCCTTGCTAGTATGTATAAGTTCCCATGATCTTATCAAGGTCAGGGAGAGTGAAGTGGTTAAGGGAACTTCACACTCATCCTTTTGTGGGGCTAGGGAACTCAAAGGGAACCAGACAATTTGCGACTCGATAAAGGAGTAAATATTTTGGCTCATGAGAAGCGTTTGTCTGGTCCCTAGCTTAAGGTAGGTTATATGATCAACGGTTATAGTGGCTTGTAAAGAGGGATAAAGGGAACTCTGGTTGATCATGTATGGCCGAAAGAAATAAAGTTCCCTTGTACACATTTATCTTTAGACTAGTAATCATGGCATAGTGAAAGCAATGAATCCTAGTTCACTATCATGCAATCTTAGATAAACTAGTCAGGCATTGAGAGAGAGACAAACAAGGACTTGTTTAGTTTAGAGTTATCATCCCTAGAAGCATTCGAAAACGCTGGTAGGGACGTCTGTCTAAAGCTTTGGTGAGAATGTCCGCAATTTGCTCTTCAGTTCTACAGTGTTCCATCGAGATGTTCCCACTTTCAACATTGTCACGTAGAAAGTGATGCCTTATATGTATATGCTTAGTTCTAGAATGATGCACATGATTTTTGGAAATGTTTATGGCACTAGTGTTATCACAAAGTATGGGAACTAGGCCAAAAGACATACCGTAATCCTAGAGTTGTGATTTAAGCCATAGAACTTGGGAACAACATGATGCGGCAGCCACATATTCTGCTTCAGCTGTGGAGAGTGCCACTGAGTTTTGCTTTTTAGATCCCCATGAAACTAAGCATGACCCTAGGAACTGGGCCATTCCTGATGTGCTTTTTCTATCAACCAGGTGCCCTGCAAAATCCGCAATCGTGTATGCAATGAGCTCAAGGGAACTGTTCCTTGGATACCAGAGGCACAAGTTATCGTTCCCTTTGAGGTACCTGAAAATCCTCTTCACCTCTTTCAGGTGTGATTCCATAGGGTTAGCTTGAAAACGAGCACAAAGGCATACGGAGAGCATGATATCCGGTCTACTAGCTGTTAGGTAGAGAAGGGACCCAATCATACCTCGATAGTTCCTTTGGTCCACACTTATACCTGTTTCATCCGCATTGAGCCTTGAATTTGGAGAGATGGGGGTGTCGATGGGCTTGGAGTGTTCCATCCCATACTTCACGAGCGTTTCCTTGATGTATTTCTGTTGATGAATTTTGGTTCCCTCCTTGGTTTGAGATATTTGAAGTCCCAAGAAGAACGTGAGTTCCCCAATGAGACTCATCTCAAACTCACTGCTCATGAGGTCCTTAAATCTCTCTACAAGAGTTTCGTTAGTTGCTCCAAAAACAATATCATCAACATATACTTGCACAATCAAAATGTCTTTGGACTCTTTCATTAAAAACAAAGTCTTGTCTATGGAACCTCGATGGTATCCATGGGACAAGAGGAATTGAGCAAACTTGTCATACCAAGCTTGGGGAGCTTGTTTGAATCCGTAGAGGGCCCTCTCCAGGAAGTAGACATGGTTGGGTAACTTCTCATCTTCGAATCCTGGGGGTTGGGCCACATATACTTCTTCCTTGAGGTGTCCAGTGAGGAAGGCTGTTTTCACATCCATTTGATAAAGCTTGAATCCCTTGTGAGCAACATAGGCAATGAGAAGTCTGATGGCTTCGATCCTGGCAACCGGTGCAAAGGTCTCATCGTAATCGATTCCTTCCTCTTGCCTGTAGCCTTGTGCCACCAGTCTAGCCTTGTTCCTTGCTACAACCCCAGTATCATCGAGCTTGTTCCTAAAGACCCATCGAGTTCCTATGATGTTCTTGTTCTTGGGCCTAGGAACTAGCTTCCAAACTTTGTTCCTCTCGAATTGGTGGAGCTCCTCTTGCATGGCTTGGATCCAATCTGGGTCCTTCAAAGCTTCTTTGATATTTTTGGGTTCCACCATTGAAACAAACGCGTTAAAGGCACAAAAATTATTGCGAGAGGAACGAGTTTGTACACCTTTATCATAAGGGGAGATGATGTTCTCAATGGGATGGTCCTTCCTTTGTTGAAAGTTTCTTGTATGAGTGGGTTCCCTTGTACTTGTGTCATCTTCAGTAGATGCGTCTTTGTCATGGGAACACTCATCTTCAGCTTCTTCATTAAGTGTTTCTTCAGAGATTCCTGGAAAGTTCCCTCTTTGTTCCCCCTGAACACTTGATTCTGGCAGGGTATTGTCTTGAGGAACGAGATAGTTAGAGGTGTCTTCGAGTTCTTCTGAGGAGGGAACCTCGAGGGAGATTTGATCAGTGAGGATTGGATCTCCGTCGGTGTTCCCTGATTTTGGGATGTTACTAGCACTTGGATAGTCTTCATCCCTCTTCCTTGGCTCATCATCGTCATCGTCATCGTCTTCTTGTCTGACCAGTTTGAACAGAGTTCCCTTCCCTTGGGTATCTGTTCCCATCTTTACAGATTTCTCATTGAAGACGACATGGATGCTTTCTTCTATCTTCTTGGTCCTCTTATTATAGATCCTATAAGCCTTGCTTTGTGACGAGTATCCTAGGAAGATACCTTCATCGCTTCTAGGATCGAATTTTCCAAGGTTGTCTTTGCCATTGTTGTGTACAAAGCATGTGCATCCGAAGGTCCTTAGATGGGAGATGTTTGGTTTTCTCCCCTTGATGAGCTCGTAGGATGTCTTCTTGATCAAAGGCCTTGTCATGGCTCGGTTCAAGATGTATGTAGCTGTAGCGATGGCTTCAGCCCAGAAATACTCAGGAACTCTACTTTTAATCATCATGGTTCTGGCCATGTCCTCCAAGGTCCTATTCTTTCTCTCGACCACTCCGTTTTGCTGAGGAGTGCGAGGGGCTGAGAAGTTGTGAGAGATCCCATGTTTGTCACAGAAGTTGAGGAACTCTGAGTTTTGAAACTCAGTTCCATGATCAGATCTGATGGCTTTCAGTTTTAGCCCCATGCTTACTTCTGTTCTTTTGATGAAAGGCTCAAACTCTTCAAAAGCTTGTGATTTTGCCTTCAAGAAAATAACCCAGGTGAATCTAGAAAAATCATCAATTAAGACGTACATGTACCTTTTTCCACCATAGCTGGCTGTTCGCATGGGACCACCGAGATCCATTTGAATTAGCTCTAAAGGCTTGGTTGTGCTCACCACCTTTTTGGGTTTGAAAGAGTTCCTAGTCTGTTTCCCTCGAACGCATGCCTAACACATTTGGAGTCCTTCTAGATTGATTCGAGGAAGACCAATGACCAGATCCTGTAGATAGAGCTTCAGGATTTGATTGACACCTGCATGTCCTAGTCTTCGGTGCCAGAGTTCCGTATCATCGTGGGAACTCGCAAGACACAGCTTCATTGGTGGTTCAAATTCTGTATCTACTACATAAACGTTGTTGTGCCTTCTTCCTCTCAGAATCACATTGTTGGTCTTTTTGTTGATGACTAGGCATTTGTTTGAGTCAAAGGTGACAACGTTGTTCCCTTGATCACACATCTGGGCAACATTTAAGAGGTTGTATCCCAAATCTTTCACCAGATTGACATTGCTGATTTTGATTGATCTATTTAGCAACACTTCTCCCTTTCCAATTACTTCTCCCTTGTTTTTATTGCCAAATGAGACGTGGCCTCCTTCGGCATGAGTATGGAGTGAGATGAGGATATCTTTGTTTCCGGTCATATGGTTAGAGCATCCACTATCTATGAACCATGCATTGTTCCCTCTCACTGCCACCTACAAGGTAAAGTTAGTGTTTTGAGACCCAAGCAAGATGACTCTTGCCCGGTCCCTTGCAAGGGAAAATATTCTTATTTACAAAATAGTCAGCAATGTTGATATCATGAAAGGTTTGAGAGTTGGAGTTCCTTGGGTGATTAGCATGATGTTTTTGTTTGTTTAGGAACTCACGGTTTCTAAGGGTTTGGGCTCTCTTCTTGGGATATGCTTCCTTGTAGTGCCCATGAGCACCACAGTTCCAGCACGTCTTATAGTATTCTCCCAGATAGTACTTTGGGTGTGGTCTCTGGATTCTGTTCCTATCCATGGTTTCCTTATTGTACACCCGTGACCCGTTTCCCTTAGCAATTTGGACATAGAGTCTATGTCCAGTGTTCCGAGTGTAATAATCTTTCTCACCACATTTCCCACTTTCTAGGACCCTGATTTTCTCCTCAAGATGAGCATTTTTCTGTTTATCACATTGGAGTTCTAAGGCCCTACACTCATGGATTTCATGTTCACTCAAGGGTGACTTTCCGTTCTTTGAGCTCTCAGTTTTGTATCCTATGCCGTTTTTGGCTGGGACAAACTTGATTTGGGAACTAGAAGCTTCAAGATTTTCGGGAGTCTTACTCAGGTTTTGCAAGAGGGTGTTGTCATCTTTCTCTAGAGTTTTGATTTCGTTTTCTAGAGCTACGATGGAGACACATGGGACTTGAGTTTTTCGAGAAGGGATATGCAGTTGGGACAGGGTTCAAGACCAACTAATTGAGCATTTATGTGTTCTTGTTTTTCCAAATTGTTTTGCAGTTTTATGTTATCTTTGACAAGACTTGAAAGAATTTTCAACAGCTCAGGTTTTTCATAGTTATTCAAAGAAACAAGAACAGTTTCAATGGTTACCTCACTGGGTTGTTCCCCAGTGGTTTCTCCTATGGCCATTCCACACATGTCTGGGAGTGCCCATGACTCGGGATCTTCATCTTCATCATCGCTCCAGGTGGCGATGTAGGCCTTTTTCCCTTGCTTCCGGCCGTCAGTTCCCTGTGGGCATTTCTTAGCGAAGTGTCCTTTCTTGTTGCACTTGTAACATGTGACATCCGAGAGGTCCTTCTCTGCGGGTTTTCTTTGGGAACTCTGTCCTTTTCCCCAGTTCCCACTGTTCCTTTGGAGCTTCCCTTTGTAGAAGTTCCGAAGAGCCATTGTTACGAGAACTAGCTCCTCATCCTCTTCTTCTTCGGAGTCTTCGTGTTGTTCTTGGGTTGATTTGAGCATCTTCTCAATCTTGAGTGCGCTCCCTCGATGAGCTCGAGTCTGTTCCTTCTCATCGATCTTTCTCTTCTCGTGTCCCACTAGCTTTCCAAACACTTGATGGAGCATGAGTGTTCTATTTTTCGGATTCTCCTTGAACATTGTTCTCTCGTTTGCCCATTCTCCAGTCAATCCGTTGAAGAGCCGTTGGACCTTCATCTTATGGGTGATTTCTTCTTTGGTGATCCCTAAGCCTTCCATTTTGGTGCAAAGTCCTTCAAATCGGGACTGGTAGCTATCAACAGACTCTCCCATCTCCATTTGGAAGTTGTAGAACTCCCTTTTTGCGTTCATTTGAAGATCTTCTCGGAGATCTGAGTTCCCAACGTGCATTTGTTGGATGGCTTCCTACATTTCCTTAGTTGTGTCAAGATTTGCTACCCTGTCACAGTCTTGTACGCACATGGACCTCTTCAGGTATTGTTTGGCCTTGTAGTTTGCCTCCATACATTTGTATTCGTTGGGTCCCCATTTGGTGAGGTCGTTGACTATGGTTGGGTCAATTTCGAAGTTGTCTCTCTCGATAACACACCAGGCTTGGTAGTCTTGGCCACGCATCCAATCCTTCATGTCGCGTTGCCAGCTTTCGAATCTTCTTGTAATAAGCCTAGGCGGCTTACTAGTGTTGTTCCCCACCTGAGTAAGTTCCTGAGCCATTTGATACCTGCGATGCTAACACAAATCTAGAGCAAATCCGCTCTGATACCAATTGTTGGATCGTAAACCGTTAGCAAAGAGCTTGGGAACTGGCAATTAAGCTGTTCCCAAGGTAGCGGAAATAAACAGTTCGCAAGTATTAAAGACAGTAAAGAACACAATTCCTTTATAGAGGAACCCCACTACAACCAACTAGTTGTATGAGTAAACCTCTACCTCCGCTTTGAGGATTTTGAATGACTTACTTATATTGATTGCTTTGTTCCTTAGTTACAACAACCGGATTCACACTTCTCTATTCCTACGAGTTCTTCCTAACTCTAGCAACACTAGTAAATCCTCTCAATTGAGTTCCTAAGCTAACAATAGCAAAATACAAATTACTCAAACCTTACACCGACTTCTCAGTTCCCTTGTCTCTGGGAACTTCGGCTTCACCGTCGTTGAGATCACACACTCGCCGGCGGGGACTTCTCTTTCTTTTCTTTCTTTTCTCTGATGTGGGTATTTGTGAGTTCTGGGAGAAGTACTCAATCCGAGTACTATTCATTTGGCTTTATAGTCCAGGTGAGCTTGGGCAGTCGCATCTTTCGTTTGTGTCCAAAATGCCCTTTGCTTGATGCCCAAGTTGTACTTTCTTCACATGTGACTTTTGTTTGAACTAGGTCAACTTCTTGGATCAATCGGACCGTTAGATCAAGCGTGACAGTCTGATCCTCAGACTGTTCCTTCGGGCTGTCCAAGACAGAATTCCGCGATCTGCGCTGAACAGTCGTTGTCCTCACATGTGAGTTCCCATGTCATGGGAACTGTCTTCTTCAGAGTTCCCTTGATGGAAACTCTTCATCGTTGTAAGCTTGTGTTTTCTTGATCATTTCTGGGAGTTCCCATTTCATGGGAACTTTCCTCTTCAGAGTTCCCTTGATGGAAACTCTTCATCGTGAGCTTTCTGTGGCTTTTGGTCATTCATGGGAGTTCTTGGCTGTACCTGCGTTCCTTAGAAATACTTGAACAAACCACATTAGTTCCTTATGGTGTTTGTCATTATCAAAACTCGGAGAATGACATCGTTGATCCGTTGTTTAGAACCAGAGGTCCAAACAACGTCCCAACAACTACTTATTTTGAAGCTCAATTTTTTTCTTTAAACACTTTTTTCTTCAATTTATTCTTCATCTTCATTTTTTTTCTCACTTTGCACATTAGAGTTGTATTTCCTCTTTTCCACATCCCTTTCATCACACTTCCCCCATACTTATTCACAACCACACAAACAAATCCACCTAAAGTCCTAAATCCCGGATGGATCAAGCTTATATAGGCTAGGAACAATTTTGTGGAGCAATCAAAAATAGGCTTTCAGGCTCAAAAGAAATGGGGTGTCAAAATATGGATCTTGTCAAGGCAGGAAGGGAAATAATAGGCTACATAAGAAACATGCCTCAATCATTTTAATGTCATGCATTATAGTCAAGTAAAGCAGCCTTGAAAAAGAGTCATAACGCAAGTTCTAGAGCTAGTAATTCAAGGTGACACACTCAAGAATTAGAGAACAAAAAATCAATAAAAGGCTAAAAATAATCTCACAAGGCTTTTTGTCTAGAACTTCAAAATATATTCAAAACTCAAGTTCGTCTACATGCTCAATCCTATAATCAATGTATATAGCCAAAGATCATGCTCATTTCATTCAACACATCATACAAGTCATGGGTTAGAATCCATACTTAACTTAAAAACACAAGAGGTCTTACACAATGGGGAAATAAGAACCTAAAATGCAATATTTTTTTTATTTTTGAATTTTCTTAATTTTTTTCTTTTTTTTTAAGATTTTAACCAATGCAAAACATAATTAAATATGCCTAATCTAATACAACTACATGAATGCAAAGCAAGTAATTCCCTTCCCCCATGCTTAAATCTTACATTGTCCCCAAGGTAAAGTAAAATTAAAGAGAAAAAGAAAAACTCACAAACCAACTACTAATTTGGGTGAGGGAATGGTGGTGAGCAACATCAGAAGGGAAGAAATCGACACCAGAGGGGGCGGCGGGCTGGCGGTAGGCTGGCGATGGGTGCCGCTAGGGGGCAGCGGTCGCCGTTTTTTCGGAAATTTGAGGCGGCGGGTCATCACCGTCGCGGAGGGCGCCGCTAGATGGGCGGCGGGCGCCACTATTTTGGTGGCGGGTGCCGCCATGCACTTCGTAGCTAAGGGCCTCTAAAAATAAATGCTGGCGGGTGCCGCCGTACTTACGGCGGTCGCCGCTAGTTACGTTGTCTTCCTTCACTACATCCTGCAGGTTAGTCCACACAAATAAAGGAAAAAAACCGAAACAAAAACAACTAAGCTAGAAAACAAGAAAAATAAAAAAGTATCTAGGCCGGGTTGCCTCCCGGCGGGTGCCGCCATTTAATTTTTGGTCGCCGCAAATTAATTCCAATTTGTCGTAGCCAAGCTCCTTTTGGCAGCGGGTGCTGCTACCCTAGCGGCGGTCGCCGCCCTCGCCTTCGTCAGATTCTTCCATTATTCCGCCTTCAAGTTGTCTCCCACTCCTCAAAGTGACAGCACTAACATTACGAATATTCAGGTTGACTTCTGTTTAAGAAGGAAGCTTAACCGAATCTCTTGCTTCCAGTTTGCTTACAACTTCAAAGATTTGACTCATTTGTCATTCCAAGTTGTGAATGCTTGCTGATGTAGTTTCCTGGAATTTCACTTGACTTTGAGTCAGTTGAGTCATACAATTTTGATGTTGAGTCATACTATTTTGAAGAGTGAGGTTACTTTGCATCAACATCTTCATCATGTCGTCCATAGAAGGAGCGGCATTGTGATTCTGTCCTTGAGGCCTTAACACATATGGCTTTGCTTGTTGAAACTGATCCTGTTGTTGCTTTGAATCAGGCTCTTTCCACCTGAAGTTCTAATGATCTTTCCAGCCAGGGTTGTAGGTGTTTGAATAAGGATCATTTCTCGGCTTCATTTGATACCCCCAACTGCATTCACCTCCTCTTGTAGTGTAGGACATGAATCAGTAGGATGAAAGGCGTCATTATAGATTCCACAAGCCTTAGCCTGTTGAGTTGTACCCTTCAATTTCAACCGCCTCACTTCTTCCTTCAGCACATCAAAGTCAACTTGATCAATTTTAGAGTGAGAGTTGGCGGCTGACAAGTTTTTAGAACCTCTTCCATTATATTGCCTAGAATCATCAGCCAGCGTAGAAAAGATGTCTAGAGCCTCTTCATAGGTTCTTTTCATGATGTTTCCAAACAAGAGGAATTGACCAATCGCATGTCATCCTCACGGAGTCCTCCATGGAGATAGAGAATAAGATCATGATTAGCATAACCTTGGTAGGGACAGCTCTTTACCAGCTTCTTGAAGCGCTCAAAATATTCATAAAGCGACTCGTTGAGGAATTGCTCTATGTTACAGATCTGCTTCTTGAGTTGATTGGACTTGATTGTAGGGAAGTATTTATCCAGAAACAACTTCTTCAAGTTTACCCAAGTAGTAACGCTTCCAGGAGGTAGAGCATGATACCAGTCTTTAGCGGATTCCTTCAGAGAAAAAGAAAACGCTCTCACCCTCATTTGTTCTTCAATAATATCAGATGGACACATGCTGGTGCAGACATCAAGGAACTCATCAAGATGCTGAATGGGATCCTCAAGTGGAGTTCCATTGAATTTTGGGAGTAGATGGACTACTCCTGTCTTGAGCTCAAATTTAACCCCATCACCAAGGGCTGGGAATTGCATTGCACGTGTAGGCTAATATAGATTAGGAGCGGTCAAGCTCTCAAGAGTAACTCGATCACCCATTGTTCGGATTCCTTGCAGTAGTGCACGCACAGCTCGACGAGTTCTGAAAAGAGTCCGTTCAATTTCTGGATCAAAAACAAGTGGTGAATTATTAGTAGCACGGGTGTGAACCATAAGATGGGTTCGCACAAAAATTGGCACAAAAATCACACAAAAAGACAATAAATTTCTAAGGTCCCCGACAACGGCGCCAATTTAATATGCGTGAAATGGTCATGCAAATCACGGCTATGCAAAAGAGTCCTAACAAACCTAAAGATTGTAGTCTTAGGGAAGTAAGGGTCGAATCCACAGGGAGGAGATTTATCTTTCTATGTATGTTTTATGTCAATTAATTGAATAACCCTGAAACCATCAAGATTCAATTCAAAAGCAGCATTAAGAATAGGAATATAATCATGAACAATTCTAGCATAAAACAACCAGATTTTATACTAGAATGCAATTTAACTCTCTTCTACAATAGACTAGCACAACCAGATACTAGTACAATGTAGTTTGCTACTATGAAATAGACAAACTCAACCAGTAATTTCTCTAGATCTAGCAATTGAGATTTAATGACAACAACCCTAGAAATTGTTGAAATCAATCACATAAACAATTCAATCAAGAGAGTAAAATAATTCCATGCATAGATAAAGAGTAGAAATCTCACAATTGAAAGTTAAAACGATGTTTCAAACTGTCTGACTAAGCAAAGGGGCTTAGTTCTCCATAGAAAAGCTAACGACTCTAAAAGTAAAAAAATATGATAATAGTCTATGAATGAGAGATGCAACTCTCTAAAACCTAATACATCAAACTAGGTCTAAAACTATATCCCAAAAATACATATATTTCGGATTAAAGCTGACATAGGAAGAGCCAATAGAAATAAAACATGTGTCGACCAAAGGATCTACGCGTTGACAGGGGCGCGGGGTGCCGCAAGTCTGGCGGCGGGTGCCGCCAGCACCTTAGTTCAGCACTCAAGTGACACTTTGGGGGCTGTTTTGACTCGCTTCGAGTTGGAATTTGGACTCGGAGTAAGAACATGAATTGTAGCTCTTTGGATTAGCTTTTCAATGATACTAAACACAACTTCATAAGACAACAATATCTCCCGAATGAGCTCTCACAAGACAGAGGTGTTGAACCATCAACTCCAACGGATGGCCCGAATTTAAGCGTTCTTCTCCCGTTTCCATTCCTTTCACACTTGTTCACTAGAAGACCTGTAAAACAACATAGAACAAGTGCAAAAACTCAAAACTCCTAGACACTCTAAGACACTGAAGAAACTAACTAAACCTACCTAAAAACAACGCAAAAGAAACGTAAACATGCATTCTAAACACTACCTAAATACAAGCTATCAGGTCCTTAGCCTCACTCCAACCATGCTTCACCTTCCATTCTTCAATATAGCACACAAACACGTAGATTCCGAACGAAACCGAACAAAACTAAATTACGACTAAAAGCAAAACTCTAGCTAAAAATGCATAAAATCGGGAAAAAAAAAACATGCTCTAAAACTTATATCTATATGCTTTATTAGTGGGCATGCATGTCATGGTTGGCATGTGGAGTTTTGTGTTCAACGTGGCATTTGACGAAATGTGCTCCTTTATTTTTTTTAATTTTTTTTATTTCAACTATTCGTAGATTTTTTTTCTTAAGAAAATTAATACTTGTATTATGTTCTATATTTTTCTTTATAAATTTATTATTTTTGATATATGAATTTCATTTCTAAAATAATAAATCAATACATATTGTAAAATTAGTTTTTATACATATTATTTTATTTATTTTTCTATTAAATTTCCCTTTATCTATTTATGTGAAAATAGTTTTATATTTTCAACTTTTAAATATTTATAAAATTATTTTACCATATCTAATTTTCTATCTCTTTCTTATTTATGTTTTTTCTTTTTTTATCTATCAATTTACTTTGTACTAAATTTTATAAAATTTTACATTAATTTTTTTAATAATATCCCATTTATAATTCAAAATAATTTAAATTTGAGTGTTAGTCGTTCATAACATGACGAGTTTAACTGGTATATATATTTTATAAAAACTAACCGTTTTTAAGTGACCACGTTGATTTTAACTCCACTTCATATTTAAAAATGAATTTTCATACATGTTATTCAATTTCTTTTCTTTAATTCCTCTTGATCTATTATGTAAAACTAGTTTTTATAAAATTCAACTTACTTTTAAAGATTTTCTGTTTATTTTATCTAATTTTTTCCCTATTCTTATATTCCTTTTTATATCTATTAATTTATTTTTGAGTATAAATTTTATATCTTTTGAGCAGTGTTCTAAAAAACGCTAGGAGGCCACTAGGCGAAGAAGGATTATCTAGCGCCTAGGCGGTTTAAATGGGTGCCTAGACGGACTACACGGTCTCTTAGACGGGCTAGAAGGCTACGCAAAGTACGACCTTTCAACGCCTAGGTGATGCCTAGACAGAGCTAGGCGGGGATTTTTAAAATAGTGTTTTTAAGTATTATTGTACTAAACCCAATCTCAAAATTAATTTGATTTCTGAAAAAAAAAACTATTAAAATTATAGAGTTTGGTTCAACTGAAACAAACTCTTATCTTGGAACGAATGCACTTTTTCGAGTTCGTAGTGTACTTTTTCATATTTTTGAGTGCACTTTTTCGGATTTGCACTTTTTGTACTTTGCAGTGCATTTTTCATAATTTTTGTAATGCACTTTTTTGAGTTGTATTTTATTTATTTATTTTACATCGCACTTTTGTAATAAAAGTGCACTAGGAAAATTAGGAAAAGTGCATTAGTTTTACGTTTTAGGATAAGAATTTGTTTTATTTGAACCAAACTCTAAAATTATATTAAATTTGGATCGTAGTTGGTATGACGGGGGAGTATTTAAAAAAATTATGTTTTTTTTCTTGAAATTTATATCACATATAAATTTTATATTTTAAATTTGATTTTACAAAATAAAATAAATTTAATTTTTTTGATTTTGGAGGTGTGAAGAAATAATATATTATATAGTGAGAGAGAATTGTAATTTTATAGATATATTGATGGCACACACAAATTGAAAATAACGAAGTTGGGTGCATGCATTAGGAAAAATGTTCCAAGACCCGAAGCAAACGCCAACCTGCCTTTAGAATCACTTTTTTTTTTTGAAGCTTATATCTAGAAATTAAGTTTTCTTCGAGCTTACTTCTGAAAAAAAAAATTCGGAATTGACTTTTTAAACAAGGTGAGAAAATCGTTTCTGGACTGGAACTCACTTGTTGGGCTAACCCTTTATCTGGGCTCAGTCTAATTTAAGACGCCAATTGCAATGGAGTTTGCAAGCATGGCATGGCATGGCATGGCATCGTCTGGGGCAATAACTACGGTTTCGAAAATCCCGCGTTGGATATTTGTGGAATAAGGTAAGCCTTATAAATTTGTCTCGTTAATTAATTATATCTGTGCACTAGGACGAGGTCTTAATTCTCTACCAAAATCAATTCACCCCTCGCTTCCCACTTGGAGTTGGAAACGATCTTAGTGGAAAGATCACAATCATTTAGGAGGCATCCTAGATTATCAGAATAATTTGACGAGGTCCTAATTCCCTAATAGGAAGAGGCCCTAACTCTCTAAGGGACAAGGTCCGCTAACTCTCTTAAGGACGAGGTATTAACTCTCGAAAAGCGCACGCAGCGCAAGCCAAGGGGTTGTGATGGTGCGCGAAATAACTGTTAAATAATCAAGGGGTACTGTTAGACCCAGATTTTAGGCGACGAAGCGTTGAACCACACACAGAGAATCTCCAACGCATACAGAGCTACGGAAGATCTTCGGGATCAACTAAGTCGGTTAGAGGAGAGAGGATCCGAGATATGTTTGTAACAAGATAGATTCCACTCCAGATTTTATCCATTATAAGATAGAAATAAGCACAGATTTGTTAGTTAGAGATAAGATTATATCTTTGCTTAAGATAGAATACGCTCTAGAGGGCTATATAAGACAATGTAACCCTTAGGGGAGGGGGACGCTTGATTCATAATATTCCCTGTGATTTCTACATCAATACAAACATGTTTTCGTTCATATTCTTCTTAGTTCATTTGATCAAGGCCCGATTTAAGCCAAGGTTCTGCCTTTGGTAAATTTTGGATCAAACAATTTGGCGCCCACCGTGGGGCCGTGATCGATACAACCAGCAAAAGAATTATCGTTCTACATCCTTTCGGATCGAATAACACGATGGCTGGGAACGGAGAAGGAAGCCCTTAAACCCCGATCACCGGTGATGACCAAAACCTTGAGAACCAAGGCGTTCGGTCTCAAGAAGAAGAGATGACGGACCTCAGACAACGTATGGAGTTTCTCCAAAAGGCATTGAGCGACCAAAAAAGCTTTTACGATGCTCATGTAGAACGCCTCACTGCCGAGAATAGCCAACTCAAACAACAATACGAGGTCCTGGCTACGGGGCGCCGCTCTCTCTGCGTCGCCCAACGCACTGACGGAATTGTCAGGAGGATAGATTTCAACGCTGGAGAAGGAACTTCCGGAAAGGGTGCAAACCCGGACCCCTGAGACAAGGCACCCACACAACGAGACGCAACTCCAGAGCCCATGGGCCGAGCCCGCCGTGAGGAAGTCTTCCACGACAATAATCCTCCAATCAATCTCCGGTCAGCAGCTAACCAACGCCGAACGCCGTCTCAAGAAGTCTGGATCGAAGATGATGGCACCGATGGGGAAGATCGAGAACGGCGCGAGCCAATCGATTTAGACGCATCCATCCGAAGAAAGGTGACCGAACAAATAAGCGCCATCGCTGACCAACTCCGGAGGGGAAGCCGAGGTTTCCAACCTTTGGAGCCCAAAGCACCCGACGGGTTTGACGAATCTTTGTTTTCTCGTTGAATCTCCCAAGTGGAAATTCCAAAAAAAAGTTCTATGTACCTAACATGCCCACGTACAATGGAACTACGGACCCAAACGAACACGTGGCCATATACAAACAGAAGATAATGACGAGTGCGGTCCCATCCCACTCAAAAGAGGCAATGATGTGCAAGGGATTCGGTACGACCTTAACGGGGCCAACCCTAACCTGGTTCATCAACCTCCCACGTGGGAACATTAGGTCCTTTGCAGATCTCTCAGACACTTTCCGGTCCCAATTTGCGAGCAACCGCAAATTTGAGAAGCAATCCAGCGACCTCTACCGGATCCGACAATGGTACCAAGAAACTACCAGAGAATTCTTGGATCGCTTCAATCGCGAGAAGATCTCCATCCCATCTTGCGACGTGACGACCGCAGTGGAAGCATTCAAGGAGGGAGTCACCCCCGACGGCGGCCTGTACAAGGAACTAACTAAACACCCTTGTGCTACATTCGAAGAAGTGTAGGCCAGAGCTTTGGCACACGTCCGGTTGGAAGAAGATAGGTCCCTAAGGAAGAGATCTTCAGAGACGGAGAATACCGAGAGAAGGGGAACCATTGACAGCCGGCGAGGTTCAGCAGATTAGAGGAAAAACCGCCGCGCCCATCCTTACTCACGGCCTACCTCAGGGCAGGTCAACGTGACCAAGGCACGATGGACGAATGACAAAGAGCGAGAACCCATGCCGCCCTCACTCGATTCCTTCAAGCTTAACATATCCACGGAAAAGCTGCTCCAGAACATGGCAAAACAAGGAGAACTCGTGAGGTGGCCAAGAAAGGACAGAACTCCTCGCTCGGGATTGCCTTATGCTCCGAAAAGAATTGGCCCGCCTAGTCGCGGAAGGAAGAATAAAAGATGTAGCTCCAGATGCTCGAGTACCCATAGATTTGCTGGAGAGTCCCCAAACTGAGCACCAAGAAAGGCGAAATCCTCCAACGCCTGACAGAGTGGTCAACTTGATATCCGGGGGGTCAAGCATCTGCGGACTATCGTACTCGGCAGCAAAACATCACGCAAGGGAAAGCAGCTTCAATCGCCCTCAGTCATCGAGGCACCGCGCCAGAGAATCTCCAGGACTAGCCATCGTGTTTGACAACACCGATGCATAGAACACTTCCAAGCCGCATCACGATGGACTTGTAATATCCTTGCACATTGGAAACGTGCTGATGAAAAGGGTATTGATTGATACAGGAGACTGCCCTAAAGGAGATGGGTTTATCCGAAAACGACATCCATAAACACCCTGTGCCTTTAGTAAGATTCAGAGGCGAAGTCAAACACACCGTGGGCGACATCTCCATCCCAACCTTCGCCAAAGGCGTAAACATGCAAGTCAATTTCCTCGTGATGGACTGCCCATCATGCTACAACGTAATCTTGGGACGCCCTTGGTTACACGACATGAAAGTCGTAGCTTCCACCTACCACCAAACGGTGAAATTTCCAACACCATGGGGAATAGACGAAATTCGCGGGGATCAGAGGTTGGCTAGGGAATGTTACATGGTAGCCCTCAAGCCAACAACTCTGAGACCTGAAGCATAGCAATTACAGAACGTCACCCTTCCGCCGGAGCAAACTGAAGACGGAGAAAAAGCGGAGGAGGTGACCTTAGAGGAAGGGAAGGTCATCAAGATCGGAGAAAATCTGGAGCCACTAGTCAGAGAAGAATTGGTAACATTCCTGAAAAATCACAAGAGCTGCTTCGCTTGGAGTCACGAAGACATGACTGGAATAGACCCTTCCATCATCACACACAAACTCAACGTAGATCCTGAACATCCTCCAGTCAGGCAAAAGAGATGAAAGTTCGCCCCGGAACAAATACAAACGGTCGATGAAGAGGTCAAAAAATTACTAGACACCGGAAAAATCAGAGAAGTGAAGTACCCCGATTGGCTAGCTAACGTAGTCGTGGTGCCTAAGAAGAACGGGAAGTGGAGAGTTTGCGTGGATTTCACCGACCTCAACAAAGCCTGCCCTAAGGATTCTTTCCCTCTTCCCCACATAGACTCAATGGTGGATGCAACCGCGGGTCATGAACTCCTTACCTTCATGGATGCATTCAGCGGTTACCACCAGATCTAGATGGAGCCGGAAGATCAAGAGAAAACTTCCTTCATCACAGGGCAGGGAACGTATTGCTATCGCGTAATGCCCTTCGGCTTGAGAAACGCCGGGGCTACTTACCAAAGATTAGTCAACCGGATGTTTCGCGACCACATTGGCAAAACAATGGAGGTGTATATCGACGATATGGTGGTAAAAAGCACAAGCGTTTCCCTACATAAGGGGTACTTAGAAGAAGCGTTCAAAGTCCTCGAAGAATACAACATGAAGCTGAGTCCCCAAAAGTGCATCTTTGGGGTACAATCTGGGACTTTCTTGGGGCATGTGGTAACCAAGCGAGGGATTGAGGCCAGCCCAAATCAAGTGCGGGCAATTGCTTCCTGAAATCCCCACGAAGCGTGAAAGACGTGCAAAAGTTGACCGGCATGATAGCTGCATTAAACCGGTTTATCTCCAAATCCTCAGATAAGTGCCGACTATTCTACGAGGTACTAAAGAAGAACAAGAGCTTCCAGTGGACAGAAAAACACGAGGCTGCCTTCCAAGAGCTGAAGGGCTACTTCGCCAATCCCCTACTACTGGCTAAACCAACTCCGGGGGAGGTGCTACACCTCTACTTGGCTGTATCAGACCGCGCACTAAGCGAAGTCATGGTCAAGGAAGAAGACGGCCAACAGGTTCCGGTTTATTTTGTGAGCAGAACAATGGTATCCGCCGAAACAGCTACTCTCCAACGGAAAAACTGGTCCTGGCGGTCGTGATGTGCTCGAATAAACTCCGACCATACTTCGAGTCACACACTATCATCGTCCTGACGAATTACCCCTACGACAGATCATGCAAAAACCAGAATTCTCAAGAAGGATGGCAAAGTGGGCAATCCACCTAAGCGGCTACGACGTTAGATATGAACCTCGAAAAGCAATCAAGTCACAAGTACTGGCCGACTTCGTTGCCGACTTCACCCCGACTCTTGAAGAAAGCGCTAGAGAGGAGGTCTTGACCTCATCCCTCGACGAGCCTGAGGAAGAATGGATACTAAACACCGATGGAGCCTCAAACGCAAGAGGAGCAGGGCTCGGTGTCGTGCTAAAGTCGGCAAGGGGGGAGACGATAGCTCAGGTGGTTAGATGCAACTTTGAAGCCACTAACAATGAGTCGGAGTACGAAGCTCTAATCTTTGGGCTGGAATTGGCTAAAGATTTTTCCATCAAGAAGATCAAGGTACGCGCTGACTCCTTACTCATCATCAATCAGATCCTAGGCATCTTCGACGCCAAAGATGATAGGATGGACAGCTACCTCAATGTGGTTGAAGCACTATCTAAGAATTTCGAGCAAATACAATTCGAACAAATCCCTCGGGATCAAAATGCACCAGCCGATGCCCTAGCCGGTCGAGGCTCCACCCTAGACCCCAGGGAGTATGATAATATACCGTTAGTCCACTTATTACAGTCGGCCATAACGGAAACATCGGTAACACATGCTGTTGAACCACCACCAGAGCAACTCGCCCCAGATATTCTCCAAGCTTCCACCAGTCCAGGGGTCAGTTCGGACGACCGCTGGACCAAGCCATACCTTGATTGGTTCCTTCACGGCGAAGTACCCAAGGACAAGATAGAAGCCAAAGCCTTAAAATCAAAGGCAACGCGGTTCGCCATCTTAAAAGGGATCCTCTTCCACAAGTCTGTAGCATGTTTTCTACAGCGGTGCGTAGAAAAAGAAGAGGTCGAGAAAATCATGCGTGAGGTGCACATCGGAGATTTCGATAATCATAGTAGGGGTCGCAGTCTTGCTAACAAAATCTTAAGGCAGGGGTGGTATTGGCCCACCGTTCGCCAAGATGCTACCAAGTATGCTCAAGCATGCGAGGCATGCCAGCGGCACGCACCAGTCTCACACCAGCCGCCAGATATTCTCCACCCCTCCATCACTCCTTGGCCATTCATGCAATGGGGCATGGACATCGTTGGCAAGCTACCCCCATCCACAGGGCAAAAGATGTTTTTCCTCGCCACGACAGACTACTTTTCTAAATGGATCGAAGCTGAAGCCTTTCGGGAGATCAAAGACAAGCAAGTAATATCATTCATCCAGCGCAACATCTTGAGCAGGTTTGGGGTCCTCGCGGAGATTACTTGCGACAATGGGTCACAATTTATAAGCAAGAAGATGCGTGATTTCTGCAAGCAGTGGAACATTGATTTAGTCATGTCCACTCCCAGATACCCGCAAGCCAACGGACAGGCTGAAGCTAGCAACAAGGTAATCATCAATAACCTAAAGAAGCGGCTGATAAAATCCAAAGGAAAGTGGGATGAGGAATTACCCTATGTGCTCTGGGCCGATTGCACCACCCCAAAAGGGGCCACCGGACAGACTCCATTTTCACTGGTACATGGCTGCGAAGCTGTTATCCCAGCCGAAATCCTAGTTCCAACCGCAAGGTATGGACTCGCTACCTCAGAGAGCAACGGACGTGAGTTGGAAGCAGATCTGGATACTATCCAGGAACTCAGAGAGGCTGCCCATGCTCGAATCACGAGGTACCAACAACAAGTGGCTAGGAGCTACAATAAAAATGTTCGAGTGAAAAGTTTTCAGCTGGGAGACTGGGTATTGAGAAAGGTTTTCCAGAATACTGCAGAAGCAAACGCTGACAAGTTGGCACCCACTTCGGAAGGGCCATACAAAATAACCAAAGTCGCAGGAAACGGAGCCTACCAGCTAGAATCCAAAGATGGAAAAGCGGTACCACGAAGCTGGAACGCGACCCACTTAAAAAAGTATTACTTCTAAATTAATTCATTATCATGATTTATTCGTAGGCATTTCTTAGCATTAGCTTAGAGAATCTTTAGGCAATCTTTGGCTTTTTTTTCAAATAAACGACTCCGGGCACTTGCCCACACTATCGGACAAAGTTTCCAAATTCCTATTTCATCAATCATGTTTTCACATATTTTTGCATAATGATTTGCGAGAAAATTATTCTTCCCATCTTTCACACTCTCTTATTGCTCAAAAACGCAAACACACGCTAATCATACAACATGAAACGCATCGGAACACCAAAAAAACCACTGTTGGAACACATGGTTATACCGTCTAGAAACGACGAAGTCATCATGCACACAACGTTGATGAAGTAACCCATAAGATGGTTACCCATATGCTAATCAAAGTTACATACAACATGAAATGCGTCAAATACACAATACCAATGTTAAGACACATAGTAATACCGTCTAGAAATGGTGAAGTCGTCACGAATACAACGTCGACGAAGTAACCCATAAGTTGGTTACCCCCTATCTAATCCCGATTAACAAAACATCCTATTAGTACGAGAAGGGGTAAGCTATAGCAAAAAAAAGCCCAAAATGGCCATATGCGAGGGACGCCGCGATGACACTACATCCAAATTTAAGGATCCATTGCCCAAGAACACATCAACTCTTAATGACCCTTGGCAGTGGCCAAAGGTAGCCTAATCGTAACTAACTACGCACGAGCCCCTTTGTATAAAACTGAAGCACTCAACGCGAAAAACGTGAACCTACACGGGACTTACAATAAGTCGTTAATAAAAGGAGCACCAAAACTCCTTCTTAAAACGCTAAAACCTAACGCGTACCCCACTTGTGGGCAACACATTCATGGAGATTCTCCAAGAATCTCCCTATGCTAATATACTACGCAAAATTTCTAAACGCAGACATATAAGCAAGTAAAGATAATGTTGCGCCATTCAAAGGGCGTCAAAACCATTCAAAACAAACGCCATAAGAGTTTTAGGCCCCATGCCATAAAATTACCGAAGTATTCCGACAGGTCACCCAATAAAAACAAAAAAAAGAAGGAGTACTTCTAAAAAGATCAAAGAGAGGCACATCAAGAGCTTACTGCCCACCAGCTGGGGTTGAAGGTTTCTCCTTGTCCATGGCCTTCTCGCCATCACCTTCCTTGCTGGACGGGCCCCCATCATCGTCGTCTTGACATTTTTCCTTGTTCGCGGAGCTCACATCGTCCTCCTGGTCCTCAGCCACCATGTATTCTTTGCCAAGAGGGGGATGGCCAGCATGGTAGTATTCCTCCACGACCTCCAGCTGCGTCTTCAAGTCCCATTTGGCGCTCTTCCCGTCAGCGAAGTCTTGCAGCAGCTCCACTTGAGATTTCATCGTGTAATACGCTGCCACGTTCACTACCACCTGAGAAAAGCCTTCGATCTCCTTCTTCGCCTCCGACGCCTTCGCCTTGAGCGATGCCTTTTCAGTTTGAAGATCCTCCACCGACGATTGGAGTTGGCCCACCTTCTTGTCCAACGAAGCAGCCAATTCCCTCGCTTGCTTCTCTTTTTCCTCCAACACCTTCATTTCCTCCTAGAAACGGACATTAGTGGCCATTAGTTCCTGGAAGGCCTGCGAAATCAGAAGAACAAGATAAATCAGGCAGAAGGCAAGTGAGCGTCAAGGAAATGCCAAAGAAACGATAACGAATATCTAAGGGCTCGGGTGAGCAAACTTACCACTCTTAGCGTTGCTCCCACGTGGCTGAACGCGGCATCGGGGGTGAGGGTTTGGAAGTCCATCTTTACGTTCGGAAGCAAGGTGTCCCCGAAAGTACTGAGGAGGTCCTTTAGCTCTACCTTCTTGGCAACATGCGAGGTTGGAGAATCGTCAATCCTTTTCCGCTTCAATGAAAGAGACTTCTTGGCCTCGGAGCTGGGAGGAGGAGACGAGGGAAGTCTGACCCTACCGGATCTCAGCTTTCGAACTATTGCTGCGGCAGAGGTATCCACGACAGCGCCTGGGGAGTTTTTAGCCACATTGAGAAAGGGAGACGTGGATTTAAAAGTAAGTTTAAGAAAATTAAACACGTGGGAAGTAGAAGAAGAAGCAACCAACCTGATTTCTTCTTAGAGGAACTCATCATGTCAGAGGACAAGGGAGTGACTTCTGTTTCGGTTTTATCTTTGTCGGATCCTGGAGATTCTTCGTCTTCACCACTACCCGCTGGTCAGGACAGATCTTCTTAGGTTTTCACTTTTCGGCCATAATCTTTAGCAAGCGTTGACACAGACCCGTATCCGTGCTCTTGGAGTTGATTCCCACCGGTACTACACAAGAGGGACACATATGAAAACGGGAAGATCAGAATATGCAAAAAAGAAGATTAATAAAGAAGATCAGATCATCTTATGAGATGTGTTCCATTCATCTCAAAAGACGTCTTTCACTTCGTCATCAAGATCGCCTAAAGACGCTTTTTCGACGAAGAAGAATCGGGATTGCCAGCACCGGGAGGATATTTTCAGTTTGGGAATAAGGGTTTTTTTTGTGTCCCTAGCATGCAAAGTGATGTGACCTGCCCTCTGAGGAACAATTTTGTACGCCAAGAGAAGTTCTCCCATGGTCATCTCTAAACCCCTCTCTGTGGCAAGCTCATCAATTCGAGCAAAGGTGCACCAAGTGGTCGGAAGAATTTGGCATGGAGAAACCTTTAGGGTTTGGATGAATTCCCGAATGAAGGGGGAGAAAGGAAATTTTAAACCTAAGGAGAAAGGGTAATCGAGAAAACAGATCCACCCTGGCCGAACCCAATCGATGAGTTCGACAGTCGGGGCATGGAAACGGGTGCCCTCTGGAAAGCCACCGAAGGAGATCCAATCAGCGATCTCCTCCGGCGTCATATCGCAGCGATGGAGATCTTGGGGACCCAGGGATGAAGAAGAAACGAAAGGCGAAGCTTTGGCCATGGAGATTGAGCAGAATAAAGCTAGAGAAGAGGAAAAAGAAATGTTACTAGATAATGATGAGAAAAACAAGAACCTCTCGGGTCATTAAAGGGATGCGGCAGAAGCAGATCCCGTTTTCCAAGGCAGTCTCCAAAACGTCTTGTCAAGCTTAAATGCAATTTTCGAAATTTGAATTTAAATTTTGAAATTGCATTTAGGGGTATTGTTAGACCCAGATTTTAGGCGACGAAGCGTTGAACCACAGACAGAGAATCTCCAACGCATACAAAGCTACGCAAGATCTTCGAGATCAACTAAGTCGGTTAGAGGAGAGAGGATCCGAGATATGTTTGTAACAAGATAGATTCCATTCCATATTTTATCCATTATAAGATAGAAATAAGTACAGATTTGTTAGTTAGAGATAAGATTATATCTTTGATTAAGATAGAATATGCTCTAGAGGGCTATATAAGCCAATGTAACCCTTAGGGGAGGGGGACGCTTGATTCATAATATTCCCTGTGATTTCTACATCAATACAAACATGTTTTCGTTCATATTCTTCTTAGTTCATTCGATCAAGGCCCGATTTAAGCCAAGGTTCTGCCTTTGGTAAATTTTGGCTCAAACAGGTACGTGATTAGAAAATATGAAAAAGAAGAAAAGAGATAACACGTTGCGTTATATATACGAGTCCAAAACATAGCATATGCGTATGAGTCGGGAGTAAGTTGCATGGTCAGTTTTGCATGGATTGACAACATGCACAAATTGCACGCATCAGATAATATAATTGGGCCGGCCCATAAATCTTGTTCCATTAACAATACAAATGAATGAATTTGGCCCAAAGAACAAAATCGGACCCATCATGTTTAAACGAATTAGCTTGTAAAGCAAACGCAATATGCATCCCACATCGGCCGTACATACGTACACAAGTAAGTAGTTGGACATTACTATATATAGGAAGGAGGTGAGACGGAATAAAGGATCAAAAAACCTCTCCGGGACGGGATCTTTTCCTATATCTAGATTCGATGTGTTTGATCTACGAGGGAGATCGTGCTAGTACAAAAACAATTAGCTACGAAAATCGTTTGGTTGTATAAAATCCGAGAGTTAGTATTTAATAAAATCTCGTAGCACTATTATATTCGGGTTTCAACAATATTCGTATTTCAGAGCAACCTGCGGATTTGTTCACCAAGGCTTTGGACAAGACTCAGATTGTGTATTTACTTGACAAGTTGGGCATTTTTTATTTAGATTTTTCAACTTGAGAGGAGCAATGAGATATTATGATTATTTTATGTATGTCTTGTACATTTTTTCTCGGTTTCTCTAATTTTACATCTTTCTAGCAAAACCCTTTATGAGTTCTTATTTGGAAAGAAGCCCCATTATGGTCATCTTCGCATATATAGGTGCCTTTGTTATGCTTCGATGATGCCTCTGAACAAGGATAAATTTGTTTCCCGAAGTCGTCGATTGGAAATCTGCTTTACGTTTTCTGCATTATTTCAAATTCAACAAAACTGATGGACCAATAATGGTGTAGCGGCCAATATTCAAGTTGGTTTGAGGACCGGTAAATCTTATTATTCTAAATTAATTGCTCTAGTTTTTTGGTCGAAATTAATTGCTCTAGTTAATTTTTTTAATAAGGAAAGAGGTTAGGCTGACTACTAACAGGCTAGTGGTCATCCTAGAGCATCCTAGTGGATGAGGGTAAGGAGGCCCGAATCAGCTGCAAGTAGAACTGAGGAGACGTGCCTGAACGATCCAACGATGAAGTCCGCCACAGAATTGCACTCTCGACCAACGTGAGAGATACACCAATCTTGGAAAGGAGCCAACAAGCAATGGATATCCACACGCAGCAACTCAATCTCCCATGCGCAGCACCAGTCACCGAGTATGGCATTGACCAGCTGCAAATTATCGCCTTCAATCTGGATCCGGGGAATGCCACGTTTGATGGCCTCGAGAAGTCCCTGGCGCAAGGCGATAGTCTCAGATGTCAGAACACTATCGACCAATCAGTCCTCCGTCAAAATAGATAGAGGAGTCACCAGAGTCCCTGAGAATGAACCCGAAGGAAGCCACGCCATCTGCACTAACTGCACCATCAAAATTCAATTTAATAAAGTCGCTTTTGGGTTTTTCCCATTTCGTTCGCTTTCTACCATCCCGCCCACGTACACTGCGGTTACGGGGACCGGAGACGAATGCGGTTTCTGGAAGTTTCCATTCTTTATTCTGGTTTCGAATGAAATCAGCGATTTGATCGAGATTGGTCAGGTTTATTCCGGTGTTGCAATCAAAGACTCTCTTGTTTCTCGATAACCAAATGCTCAACCTAGTGTTGGTGAGGAGTTCGAATTCCTCTTTTGTTGCCATTTTCTTGATTTCTTCCAGGATCTCATGTGTTTTTTTCCCGTCCGGGAATATTTGGTCAGTAATCCTCCTTATTTTCGGGTCAACTGATTGCTCTAGTTAATTATGTTTAGTCGTATTTGTATCTTTCAAGGTTATTTTAGTCTATTCAGTACATCTAATTGTAAAGTTATTGAAAGGGTATACTTATCTATTAGATTAGTAAAGAGAGTATTTTTAGGTGGTTAAGTGAAAAGAAATATAAATATTATATTATATACTTGTCATTTTTTCAACTTCATTTGCGAAGTGGATAATAAAGGGATCAATATGCAAGAGAAAAGTTGGCACAATGTTGCATCATGAAGGCAGTAAAAGTCGTTGATTTATTATTGCTCTTGAGTGACGCTTAGTCGTTGAATTACTCAGTAAAAGGGTATATATGTACGTAGTGCTAACAACGCGGTGTCCTCAGCGGAAAGGATAATGAATATACATGCAAATAATTGTAATAAAAACTATGTACGGGCCCCCTCCTCCAACGTAAAGATTTCGACGTTGCGTCGTATTTGTAAACTAGCTAGTTTTTTGTTTCCCTTTCAAATTTGTTAAGTTGTTTACACATCTCTTTCAAGTTTGGTATCTCATGACCAAAAAAATAAATTAAGGATACATAAAATATGAGGGCAACATTCCATCGACACATTAATTAAACACATCTCAACTGGCCTTTGGGCATTTGATTCGGTGGTTATGATCTAAGACCTTGGGTAGTACCTTAAGGTTACCATTTCAAATTCCGCGTGCGGTGGTTAATTTGTCCTTTCCTTTTTAGAATTGGTTAATAATCAGTTCTCATCCCTAGTAAATGCTCTTAGACGAACATAAATAGTATTTTTGGCGATTCTAATCCTTACCCTATAAAAAACACATCTCAACTTACGTCGATTTTGCGAAAGGAATCTTGTATCCCGTATTGTGAACAATTAATGCGCCAAAGATCCAAATAATCAAATAAATACTTAATATAAGAAATTTAAAACAAATATTTCAAAGAAAAAAAAACTATAAAGTTGTCATATTCTTATCATTTAAAATAATAATTAAATTATTGATATTATGGATTACATTAATTTGTAAAATGTGATATTTTAAGTAATTATGAAAAAAATAAAAATAAAAAATTTATAAATTAATTATATATGTGTTGTTCAAGTGTTCAACCAATCAAAATGTTCTTAATTAAGTTTTAACAATTATAAGTTTTTTAATAATTATTAACCATATGGTTAATTGACATATTTAAATGTAAAGTTAATATCTCAATAAAAAAGATACTAATAATAGGTTAAGATAAATGTCATATAATAAAAACATTCAAAATATTAGAGAACCTTCCACATTGATATTATAAGAATTTCATTTAACATATTAATTTTTTTAATCTAGATTACTAGTTTGTTTACTATTTACCTTTATTTTTCAAAAATTATCTTATTGTAAGATTAAAAGTAAATTAAAAATTTTAATTTGTTAAATGAGAATATTCTTATACTATCAATTTTTTCATGACTAAAAGTGAATTTTCGCAACCCATTTCTTTTTCAGAAAAACTGGGAGAGTTTCCTTTGGGAGGCATTCTTAGCAGGCCATTTGTTGTCGCGGAATTCTATCTCAGAAATTGAAGCTACTCCCTCCGTTCACAAATATATGATGTTTTAGAATTTGCCTCTAAAATTAAGAAAGTATGTGATTTTACTTAAATACCCCATAATCTTTTAAAAATATTTCCTTTTTTATTTTAAATGTTTGTTTTCCTTTTTAATTAATGAGGGTAATATAGGAAAAAATATGGTAAATTATGTCAAACATCAAGTATTATTGAACAAGAAAATCAAGCTAAAACATCATGTATTTATAAACGGAGGGAGTACTAAACAAGCTCTTCACTCAGCCTTCACTATAAAAGTCCTATATACATTAGGTACTTCTTAGGGATTGAGGTAGCTCGTTCCATTGAAGCCACTCTTATAAATCAGAGAGTATAATATTGATTTATTGAAGGGTACTAGTCTATTAAATTGAAAACCAGTGTTGTTAGTTGTTACCCATGAACAAAAAGCCACACAACTCTTCATTGATGAAGGAGATTAACCACCTGATCTAGAGATTTACAGATGATCGACTGGTCGACAAATTACTTTACCTCAACATGAGTCATCCAGATATCTACTACATCCTGTGACCTAGTATGGCTAGCTTGGTGGTTTATTGAAGGACTAACTCGTTTTCTTAGCTTGTTAGAACCATGGTTAGCTTTTGTTGACTCTAGTTAGGCTAGGGTAGTTAGTGGTACGTAGCTTGTATACATTTTTCTTTTCCCTTTCTTTTGGGGTTAACCCACTTTGAATACAAATTACAGATAAAGCTTTATCTCTTCCATGGTTCCCTGTGATTACTGTTCGATTCCTCACCTTCACAAGCATGAAACTTAAAATCATAATTATGTTTTAGTCATAGATATAGCTAAGCCCTCCTTATAACGAAATATAATTAAGGGTTTAATAGTATATGATATCAATTTATGATCATGCATGCATATTATGGAACTTGATCAGTCACACTGTCAGTAATTTTTTCCAATGACGAAAAACGTATTTGAATTTTAGTCCGTATCTTTCTGGGTTTATGCATGATTGCCTACCTACGTGTCTGTCCTATATTAATATATATGAATAATCGAAGGGGATATTATATATTAGAGTAACAAATCAAGTAAATTGGACAAGACTTAAAAGTTAATTAATGGTTCGTTACCAAACAAGGCATTATTCTATCCTGTCTTTCCATACACCTCCCTGGCGGCAATGCCTTCAACGTTTGTGTTACTTAGGAATCTTCAAAGTTTGTGTTACTTAGCAATCACACTATTAGTACCCACTAAGAAATGTTTAAGGTTTTTTTAATCTATATTACCTACCGCGGTGCTATAAAAAAAAATGTATGCGAACAAATGAAAAAAGTACAATTTTTTGTTCATTCTAAAATATCTAAAATGAGTTGCACGTTTTGAGTCCGCCAACTCCTATTGCAACTTGTTGATCAGTAATGACTAATGAGTGACCGATGGAGCCCAATAGACGACCATCATAGAATTGCGTAGGTGCAGCCTTCTTTGTGGGGTTTCTAAATCCGAAAATAAGAACACTTTAGTGCTTCTTTAACAACGATTAGGCGACTCAACAATTTGACCAAAAACCTCCACCTAATCCGTCTATATAGTTTCTCCTCTGATCCAAAGATTCTTGCTTAATTCTCCAAGTCCAAACACACACAAAATGAAAGACTTTGTAAATGTAGAGTTTCAGCTCCTGGTCGAAAAATCCGATCCAACCGTGGTGGTTCCAGAGGAGGAGACTCCAAAGGGTGTGTACTTTCTCTCGAACCTCGACCAGAACAAGATTCGACTCAACCCAAATGGCCGATCCCTCGACATGAACGATCCCGAGGACAGACGGTACTTGTTGGTGAGCCTAGAGGAGAACATAGGGATGGTGGTTTCCACCATCTATTGCTTCAAGTCCAAGGAAAAGGGCAACGAGGAAGCCGGCCGGGTCATGAAGGAGTCCTTGTCTAAGGTGCTTGTCCACTACTATCCGTTGGCCGGTCGGCTTAGGGCCGGATCCGAGGGGAAGCTTGTTGTCGAGTGCACCGGTGATGGGGCGGTTTTTGTGGAGGCTGTGGCCGATTGTAGGATGGAGGAGATCGCCCCGCATTTGGTGAGCCCTGACCCTACGATCCGTGGGATGTTGGTGTATGATTTTTACCTTGATAAGCCTAAGAGTGTTGTTGACATACCACTTGTCATGGCCCAGGTAATTAATAAACTATAATGGGTATGATTAGTTCCCTAGATATGATCACATCACTAGAATTCTATGTTTTATTGATGTTATCTCTCTTTTCTTTCTTTTTTTTTTTTAATGATGGCCGGAGCTATCTCGTTGAGATTTTAATATAATTAGTGCTCGAACCATTATATACATATGGTCGTCATATATCATAATTGTCGTGCACTTGTAAATATAATGAATCGTATAGTACAACAATTTTGAATAACTAAAGCTTCAATCAATTATATATATATAAGCTTCTTAAACATAATAATTAATTACATGTAGGGATATATATTGGTCTTAATTGTGACATGCTGCTGTAGTTAATTGTAACTGATTCGGTTTGCAGGTAACGAAGTTGAAATGCGGAGGGTTCATTCTGGGACTGACCCTGAACCACGCACTCTTAGACGGCGTAGGCGCCATTGCCTTCGTGAAGGCCTGGGGCGAGGTGGCCCGAGGCTTGCCTCTAAAGAGGCCTCCGTTCCTTGACCGAACCCTCCTCCGATCCCGCTCACCTGCGCGGATCGAGTTCCGTCACCCCGAGTTCCAAGAAATGCCTCCCCGATCGTATATTCATGAACAAGAAGAAGTTGAAGAAGAGGAAGTCGTACACAAGACGTTCGTGCTCGATCCTAAGAGCATCGAGCGGCTCAAGTACAAGGCCATGGCAGACGGGTTCCTCGACCGATGCACCTCATTCGAGGTCCTAACGGCCTTCGCGTGGCGGGCCCGGACCATGGCGCTCCGAACCGGGCACGGCGGCGACGACGAGCCGTGCAAGCTTGTGTTCCCGGTGGACGGGCGACCTAGGTTCAGGCCTCCGTTGCCCGAAGGCTACTTCGGGAACGCCATCGTCATGACAGCGTGCGAGTGCAGCGTGGGCGAGCTGGTGACGAGGCCGTTGTCGCACGCGGTCGGGCACGTGCAACGGGCGATCGAGGGGGTGACGGACGGGTTCATGAGGTCGGCCATCGACTACTACGAGGTCACTAGGGCACGGCCGTCGATGAGGTCGGTCTTGCTTGTGACCACGTGGGCTAGGCTGTCCTTTTACCAGACGGATTTCGGGTGGGGCGACCCGATTCATTCCGGTCCCGTTAGGTATCCCGGGAAGGAAGTGATCATGATCCTTGCGAATGGGGGCGAGAGGGAGATGAGTACTAGTATGCTTGTGGCCTTGCCTGGATCTGCCATGAATAGATTCGAAATGATGCTTCAAGATATCTAGTGTGCAAAGTACGTGCAAATTAAGCTTGTAAGAAGGCAGTTTAATAAGCATGTTCCGAGACCGAAATGCCAATTAAAGATGTAATCAAAACTAAGAACCGTATGTAAAAGTTGAATTTATCTGTCATGTAATCCAATGCTTAATTAGTTTTGGGTTGTTGCTTTCGGGTAGCTTTTTCATGTACGTAATTTAATTTGCGCCAAGCTTGATCATCTTATAAAAATCATATATCATCAATCTCGAGATCGATTCAGGGTACTACTTTGCTATGGCTATGTAGTGGTGTGGAACCGGAACCGGCAGTTCCGGTTCCGGACCGGAACCGAGAACCCCCCGGTTCTTCAATTCCGGTTCGGTTCTGGTTCTTTCCGGTTCCCGCCGGTTCCGGAGCCGGTTCCTGGACCGGTTCCGGTTCCGGTTCGGTTCGGTTCCATTTAATTTTTTTTTTTTTAAATATACCCGTTTGAATGTGGGCCGCGATCGCGGTGATAGAGCACCGCGGCCTATCCTCCGCGATCGCACGTGGTTATAATGGCTATTTTAGCCTATTCCGACCGGTTTGGGACTTTGGGAAGAGAAGGGGGTGGGAGAAGAAGGGCTTGAACTTGATATTAAGTTGCCTACGTATCCTCTCGGGGTCATAGAGGAATCAAAGCCCACGTAGTTCTCTTACCTTCGATATGCAACCCCGCTTGGCGACTTACCTACGGGCTACGGTTAAGGTGGATGTCGTGCTTGGTCTTTAAATGATGACTGATGGTTCCATAACCTCCACCCGAGAACCATTTGTACCTCTTGGAACAAAAGTTGCACTTAACCTCACATCGGCCTCGTTCATCCAATACGTTGTCTTTGGTAAAGTGATTAGTGAAAATTTCGAATTTCAACCCTCGGCCTTGGTTTTCCATACTTGAAAATGAATATGAAATGAAAGAGCATGAGTCAATGAGATTGGTGTAAATTAAATTGAAGGAGAGATATAATATTTATATGGATAAATGGATTAAAAATAGCCGTTGAATTTGAAAAATATAGTTGTTGGAATGGATCTGCGACCGCGGTTTTCAAGCCGCGGTCGCGGAATGTGGACCACGATCGCGGTAATAGAGCACCGCGATCGCGGCCCGTCCTCTGCAATCGTTGTGATCGCACAGCGATCGCGGTTTGGTGTAAATAATGGCTATTTCAGCCTATTCCGACCGGTTTGGGAAGAGAAGGGGTGGGAGAAGAAGGGCTTGAACTTGATATTAAGTTGCCTACGTATCCTCTCGGGGTCATAGAGGAATCAAAGCCCACGTAGTTCTATTACCTTCGATATAAAACCCCGTTTGGCAACTTACCTAAGACTGATGATGTCCAAAACAGTAAAAACAAAAAGTGGGCCCAGAGGGACCCCCATAGGCAATTTAGGGACCCACGTCCATGCCCGATTATTTAAAAACAAAACTCCCGACGGATGCGAGGTCTCTCAACATTCCGGGACGACGTCTCGACCTCGTCACCAACTCTACTAATGCACCCGCCCGCTCAAACCAATCACAAGCGACCTCACTCCCGAACCAATCACCAGCAACCTCACTCCCAAACCAATCACAAGTGACCTCACTCGTGGACCAATCAAAAACCCTTATTTCGGGCATCCCACATCGAACATTGGCCAAAACTCGACCCCCCAATTCTCTATAAATAGAGAAGAACCTCGTAGGAAGAAGGGGTCGAAAACCCACTTGAACTCAAGAACTCTCTTGCTTGTTAAAGATCGACGTGATAGGAACATCGTCAAAAGACCTCGCTACAGATAGGAGAAACTCACAGAAAGACCCCAAAGTCGCACAGGGACCTCGTTCACGCCTAAAACCTCACTACAGAAACTCACAAAACTCTCTACATCATACCCTCAAATCTACCTCGCCCTAGAATCGACCTCGCAACATTTAGGTGCGATCTCGGAACCTTGTAGGAGGTCTAGGTGTGATTCTCAAAGTTGTACATCAACCTCGTAGGTTTGTAACCTCGCTACCACGGAAAATCATAAATAAAGGAGCAAGTGTTCGCACTCAAGTATAATAATCTATTTTCTTGTCTCGTAGCGTAGCTGTTATTTCGGGTTTCATCACTGGCGCCGTTTGTGGGAACCTCTTCATCCTAAGCAGCTTCCCATTTTAAGTGCAAACCTTGATTCCTTAAAAAACCCTCAAAATGGCTTGCCCAAACAATTTCTTCCTCCAACATCCTGACAATATAGCTGAGACCCCTCCATGGGCGACGGCAGGTTCGTCAGGATACCCTTTTGTGGTCCCGCCAGGCTGGACGTACAACATCCCACAAAACTCATACCCGTTCTAGGGGTATGAACAGGGTGGCGCTCCTTTCAACCAGTATCCCTACCCGGGGTACGGGCAGTACCAATAGGGTCAAGCTCTCCCATATGTCCCGATCCCCTCCCAAGGGCAACCTCACTCCGAATACGTGCCCGCATATGTCCCGTGCTATATGCCGGGGCAGGAGGTGCCCACGAACGGATCCACCACGGAGAGACCCTCCCGAGATCCGATGCAGATCTCGCGATCTCGTTCGCGACGTACAGAAAGGTGTGACATGGAGTTTTCCGAAACAACGGCAAGAGTGCCACGCCCTCTGGCAAGGTCAAAGTCGAAATCTGCTCGCCCATCCGTCGAGAGAGGATACAAGAATCCCTTCGTGCCCGAGATCCAAGAGGCACACATGCCCAAGGGTTTCCATTGGCCGCAAATGGGACTTTACGACGGCACGGCCGACCCCGAAGACCACGTAAAACACTACGCCGTCCAGATGAACGTCAACTCCTACAATGACACCATTTTCTGTCGGATCTTTCCGACCACTCTGGACAAGGCGGCAATGACGTGGTTCACCAGCCTTAAGGTCGAGTCGATAGCCTCGTTTTCCCAGCTATGCGAGTCCTTCGTCGGGCACTTCAACGGCTCAAGAAAGCGCAAGAAGAACATGCGCGATCTCCGTTGGCATTGAGCAGGGAGAGAACGAGAAGCTGGGTACCTTTTTTACAAGGTTCACCACCGCGGTCGCTGAGATCGTGCAAATCGACGAGGCCTCGGTACGCGACATCCTCATGAGCAACCTTCGCTAGGGGGATTTCAAATGTCGCATTTTTCTCAAAAATCCGACCACATATGAGAGCCTGTGTGCTCGGATAACGGCACAGGTCTACGCCGAGGACGCTGCCAGCCAGAGCTCGCGACCGAGGACCGACAAGGAAATAGTGACCGAGGCTAAGGGAAAAGCCAAAGTGGCTGCGCCGGCCACGAGGGACGCGTACATGACGCAAACTCACGTCCGGCGTGCCGATTACAAAAGCAACAACAACAACAAAAGCAACAACAATAACAGAGGCAACAACGACAATAGAAACAACAACCGCTACGACAACCGTGGCGTGGGGGTTGGAGCTGCTTCGGCGGGAGGCCACGAGGTTATAGAGGCAAAGGTGGCCCCGCCTACAACCCAAACGAGAAAAAACGCGCCAACCCCGCGTCGGGAGCCAACCTCGTGCAGCAGGAACCAACCCGGTCCCGACCAAGCAACACAGAGCAACAATCTCCGGCGAGGCAGTCGCGCTCCGGACAAGCCGCGACGCCCGATGGGTACATCAACACCATCTCGGGTGGACCCTCGCTGGCGGGTTCGAGCCAGACGGAAAGAAAAAGATACGCGAGGGCAAGTCACCATGAGCCCTCGGTATACAGTGTAACACAAACCTCACGGTCCCACGTGGGTATGGCCTTCACGACAGAAGACGCCGAAGGACTCCATATGCCCCACTCCGACCCCCTGGTGATACACGCTCAATTGGGCTCGAAGATAGTGAAGCGAATACTGGTGGACACAGGTTCCTCCGTGGAAATCATGTATTTTGGCGCTTTCGAGCAGTTAGGGATCTCTGCGACATCCTTGAGGCCCTACGCTGGGAAGCTCACCTCCTTCTCGGGAAACGAGGTCGATGTCGCTGGTCTCATAGACCTGTGGATGACCCTCGGTACTGGCTCGACATTGAGAACCGAGGTAATAGAGTTTACGGTGGTGCACCTGCCCTCGGCCTACAATGCAATCATCGGGAGAGTCTCCTTGATGAAATTCCAGGCGGTGGTCTCCATCTACCACCTAAAAATGAAGTTCCCCACCAACGTAGGTGTCGGAGAAGTGAAGGGAAACCAAGAAGAGGGTCGCGTCTGCTACATGACCTCGGCTAAGTAAAAATGCTCTGTGTTCATGGTAGAGACTTCGGGTGAAGCAGACCTCGAGGTCCGGGATTACACAATACCCACTCCCGAGACAGAAAGAAGGGTGATTACCCCCTTCGAAAACAAATCAAAAAAGATCTACCTCGGGGGTTGCCTCACTGGGGATGCAGCAGTGTCACTGGAGGCTCTGCTTGCTGGGTCCAGCGACGTGTTCGCCTGGACTGCAAAAGATCTCCGAGGTGTGCCTCGGACCCTGGCCCAACACTCCCTAAACATCGACGTCGCCATTCGTCTTGTGGTGCAGCGTCGAAGAAAAATGAACGAAGAAAGCGCAACCGCCGCAAATGAAGAGGTGGCCAAGCTGCTGGCCGCAGATTTCATACGCGAAGTCCAGTATCCGAAATGGCTGTCCAATGTCGTGTTGGTCAAAAAGGCCAGCGGCAAGTGGCGGATGTGTGTAGACTTCAAGGACCTCAACAAGGCATGCCCCAAAGACAGCTACCCTCTGCCCTCGATCGATGCACTTGTAGATTCGACTGCGGGGCACGAGGTCTTTAGTTTCCTCGACGCCTACTCGGGGTACAACAAGATCTCGATGAATCCTCGTGACGAGGAGGAGACATCCTTTATCACCCAGCGGGGGACATACTGTTATGAGGTCATGCCGTTTGGCCTCAAGAACGTCGGGGCCACATTCCAACGCCTCGTCGATCGGGTTTTCAAAGACCACCTGGACAGGAACTTATCCGCCTACGTTGACGACATCGTGGTACGGAGCAAGGGCCCCGAGGAGCACCTGGCTGACCTCGCCGAGGTTTTCACCACCCTCGGACACCACCAGCTCAGCCTGAACCCCGAGAAGTGCGTTTTTGGCGTATCCTCGGGGAAGTTTTTGGGATTCATGATCAGCGAACGCGGGATCGACGTCAACCCCGCCAAAATAGAATCTATCCTCGCAATGAGGTCTCCCCGATCTCGTACCGAGGTACAAAGACTCAACAGCGTTGTAAATTACTTGGGGCGGTTTTGCTCCCACCTGGCAGACAAGTCCCTCCCATTCTTTGCCGCCCTAAAAAAGAATGACAAGTTCTTCTGGGACGAGAGACTCGAGACAACCTTCTCTGAGTTAAAGATCTTCCTCACCAAGCTCCCCACCTTGTCACCTCCACATGCGGGCGAAGACTTGCAACTATATGTGGCGGTGAGTCCCGAGACCGTCAGCGCGGTGCTCACAAGAGAGGCCATGCACCCGGTATACTTTGTGAGTCGCGTGCTCCAACCTCCGGAGAAGAGATACTCCCCGACAGAGAAGATGGCGCTGGCTGTAGTGACCACCTCAAGGCGCCTACGCCCATACTTCCACGCACATCCCATCCAGGTTCTCTCAGACCTCCCACTTCGTCAAAGTCTGCATCAGCCCGCTCTCTCCGGACGTATGACCAAGTGGGCCGTCGAGCTCTCCGAGTTCGACATCAATTATCTTCCGAGAACCGCGATGAAGGGACAAGCCCTCGCCGACTTTATGGTGGAGGTCACCTTCCCCGAGACAGACACAAGCTCGGACGAATGGAAAGTGCTCGTTGATGGCTCACGATGTGACGCCGGTGGCGGGGCCGGGGTGTTCCTCGCTGGACCCTCAATCGAGACGGAGTATGCTCTCAACTTCGCCTTTGATACCACCAACAACGACGCCGAGTATGAGGCCATGAACGCCGGGATCGAGATGGCGCTACTAAACGGAGCCCGCAAAATCAGGGTCTACACAGATTCCGAATTGGTGGCTTGACAACTCAACGGCCAGTACGACACCAGGACAGGTTTTCTGCTCGCCTACCGAGCAAAAGTCAAGGCCTTGGTTTCATTCCTAGAGACCTTCGCGGTGGAGTCAATCCCGCGGACCTCAAACACAAAGGCGGATGCCCACGCCAGGTTAGGCTCCGCGCTTCCCTTGGATGTGGGGAACCGCGTAATGGTGGAGAGAAAGCTCTCACGAAGCGTCGATAGCGAGGTCATGTCCACAAGGACCGAGAACTAGAGGTTCCCGGTAACGAGGTACATACAAAACGACATCCTCCCAGAGGACCCCGCGCTGGCCAGAAAACTAAAAATGCAAGTTGTCCGCTACTGCGTCGTCGGCGACCAGCTTTATCGTCGGGGATACGCTGAACCCAACCTGCTGTGCATACCGCCCGAGACCACGGACCACGTCCTCTACGAGGCCAACGAGGGAGTTTGTGGAGGACACCCGGGGTGGACTACTTCACGAAGTGGATCGAAGCACAGTCAATGGCAAAAATCACCGAGGCAAAGGTCTGCGAATTCCTATGGAAGAACCTCGTCTGCCGTTTCGGCGTCACCATGACACTCATGACCGACCATGGCCCCCAATTCGACTGTGAAGAAACTCGGACTTTTTGCTCTGAGTTGGGCATCGACCTCAAATATTCCTCCGTGGCTCATCCCCATTCCAATGGCCAGGTAGAAAACGTTAATGCCCGCATCTTGACAGACCTCAAAAAGCGCCTGGGCATGGCACAGGGCCGCTGGGCCGAATTACTCCCACTCGTCCTCTGGACGTATCGCACGACCTTGCGCCGCGCAACGGGCGAGACCCCCTTCGCTCCTACCTACGGGGCGGAAGCCCTCGTTCCCGTAGAAACCCTAATTCCATCAGCAAGGGTGTACAACTTCGACGAAAAAGAAAACGAGGCCAACCTCAAGGTCGAACTGCAGTTCCGAGATGAAATCCGCGAGGTAGCGGACCTGCGCTCTAGGGAATACAAGCGACGTGTCGCCATGTATCACGACAAGAAGGTTAGGCCTCGCATCTTGGCCACGGGAAACCTCGTGCTAAGACGCACCGAAGGGGGAAAATTGGACCCTAACTGGGAAGGACCCTACATCCTCGGAGAAGAAGTCGCGCCCGGGGCTTTCAAACTCAGGGACGACGAGGGGCGCACACTGAGCAAAACGTGGAACGTCGCACGACTCAAAAAATATTACATGTAGAAACTCAAAACCCCGTTGTTCCTCACAGTTGGTAAATAAAGGGTTGCAGGCTTTTCTAAAAACGCTCCGTCCCTGAAAAGTTCCACCCCTCGCTTCCCGCTTGGGGTTGGAGAATCTTGTTTGAAAAAAAAAATTCCACCCCTCGCTTCCCGCTTGGGGTTGGAGAATCTCGTTGGAAGAAGTTCCACCCCTCGCTTCCCGCTTGGGGTTGGAGAATCTCGTTGGAAGAAGTTCCACCCCTCGCTTCCCGCTTGGGGTTGGAGAATCTCGTTAAAAGAAGTTCCACCCCTCGCTTCCCGCTTGGGGTTGGAGAATCTCGTTGAAAGAAGTTCCCACCCCTCGCTTCCCGCTTGGGGTTGGAGAATCTCGTTTGAAAAAAAAAATAAAAAAAAAATTCCACACCTCGCTTCACGCTTGGGGTTAGTGAATCTCGTTGAGAAGGTCCACCCCTCGCTTCACGCTTGGGGTTGGAGAATTTCGTTCAAAAGTTCCACCCCTCGCTTCCCGTTTGGGATACGAACGAGGTTCGTGGACCCCATAAGACGCCAGGATTCGCGGACGGCTATTTTTAGGTTTGAACGAACTTCCAGTACAACGAGGTCCGAACAGAGGCTCACGACCTCGTCGTAGGACTACAACGCCCGGTGTGGTCCAAGCCGCACAAAAGATGTGACACTCGAACCATGGGGTTGTACGGTACGCGAGGAAATCAAACAAACAAACGAACAAGCATAGGAAAAGAAAATAACACAAGACAAAGAAGAGGATGTTTTGATTACAGACCCCGTAGGGTCACCCAAAAAAAAAAAAAAAAAGAGATGTTTTAGTTACAGACCCTGTGGGGCCACCAAAAAAAAGAAGAGGTCTTCATTTCTTTAAATCTTCAGCCTCAGGACCGGTAAGATCGATGGTTTTAGGAGTTTCGGCAGAGGCAGCCGAGGCTTCAGCAGGAGCAGGGGCTGCGGAGGCAAGAGGCGCGGGCTCATCGGTCGCGGGCTGAGGTCTCGTGGAGGTTAACTCCGGGTTCCCTCCAATAAGCTCTACCTCGGGGGACGCGGTGCTGCACAAAATCCCGTCCTCATTGAGGAAGAACTCGCATTCCCGCTCGGGATCCTCCGACCCCAGCTCCCCCATGGTTTCATTGTAGTTGGGGTTGAAGAAGACGATATGGGGGTCGAGGTGACAATACTTGGCCACCGCCTGCTTTACGCCCATGCGGACTGCCTGGTGGAACATTTTCCCCACGCTCTCCACCAGCTCCGCCTTGTACTCTTCCGAGTCCACATACTTGGGACCCGAAGCCACGACCTCCTCGTTAAGCTCAACAATGTGCCCCTCGAGGCGCCTGATCTCCTCCTCGGCCCTCAGAAACTCCGCTTCCTTTGCCTTGAAGAACTCGTGTTCGGCGGAGAGCTTGCCCCGAAGCCTTTCAACCTCGCCCCGCAGAACCTCGGCCTCATCCCTCGCCGCCTTTACCTCCTCCCTCGCTGCGGCCTCCGCGGCCTCGACCCGCTTCTTGGCCGCAGTCTCCGCGGCTTTGGACGATTCCGCGACCTCGGCCAGCTCCTTGGCCTGTCGCTCGCACACCTCACTGCGGGCTCGAAGCGCCGCCTCCATCTTGTCCATCCTCGAGTGAGCGAGGGCGATGCGACTCCGGTTATAATTATCTAAAAAGGTGTGCTTCGAATTCACAGGAGAGTGAGAAGAGAAACAAGAAAGAGACAGGAATTAAACACACAAAAACGAAAAGCTTACCATGGTCGAGTACCGAGCGGCCTCGTCTTCGAGCGCCGCCTCGGTGAGGTTGTTGGCCCTCGCGACCTCCTCCTTGTAATCCCCCCGGGCCCCCTCCAACGGGGCCCCTCTGATAGGTCCAGGGTAGTGAAACCTGGCAGGATGGGGGTCTGCGTCCCCGCGACTTCGCCCCTCGAAGTTAAATGCAGGGATGAGTTCCAGGTCCCGCGAGCCTCGTTGATGGTCGCTCGACCGGGGTTTCTTCTTCTTCTCCACGGAGGAAGACCCCGCTTCCTTCCTTTTCCGCCCGGCCTTGTCGTCAGACGCCCGGGGTGGATGGGTGGTCCCCTTCGTGGTGGCCCCTTTCGACGGAACCACCTCAGGCCTTTTCTCCCCTTGGGGAGGCCCCGCGACGTCCCACTCCAACGCCCTCGCGACGTTCCCCTTGGGTAGGGCACCCCTTGTCGCGGCCGTTGGCGGAACAGGTCCCGGCTGCGTTGTGCCTGTCCTCGCCTGCGAGCTCGGCTCGTTAATTGAAATCCCCTTGAGAACACGGGGAGCAGGGGTTTTGGAACTAGAGGTCAAAGGCTGTTTCCCCTTCGACGTCGCGGTAAGAGCGTGCAGAAAATCCACTGTCAAGAAAGAAGGGGTAAAAAAGAAAAAGCAGGTTAAGACGAGGTCAGAAACAAATGTAACGAGGTTTATAACCTCGTAACCTTACGAGGAAAAAGAAAACAATCAGAGAAATAATAATAATAAAATACCCTCTCCACCCTCGCGAGGAGGGAAACTGAGGCTCAGCTCGACCCGCTCAAGCCGGTCCTGAGAAAGATAACGCTCGTATGGCGCCTGGTACGTTGTGGCGTACCGAGCCTTGAGTGCCTGGAACTCAGCGACCTTGTATGGACACACGCATCTCTCGTAGTTACCCGGTGCCACAGGGAAATTAAGGTATCTCCCGCTGAGGTCTTGGACCAAAAAACATTTAGGTTTCCCCGTCCCGACGTTCGATTGGGTCGTGATGATTTTGACATTCGGCGTGCTGAGGTTAACCAGGGAACATCGAGGTTCTCTCCTCGCCAAGACTAACGCCGACAAATCGTTGAGGTTCGGCTCGTCCAGAAGCTCACGGCTTCGAATTGGGCGGGGCAGACGCCCATGGCCCACAGGAAATCAACGATGTGCTGGGCCAAGGGCAGCCTAAAGCCCGCTTGGAGACTGACGAGGTGCACGACCGCACACCCCTCGTAGGACGCCAGGGGTCGCCCCTCCTCCTCTGGCAGTGCCAACTCGACTCCCTCGGGCCAGGGGAAGTCCTTAGCTATGTCCGCAAGGTCGTCCAGCTTCAAATCGGTGGCCACCCCCTCGGACAGGTAGGCCTCGGGAGTGCTCGGACTCATGGGAATCCGTTCTTTGAGGATGACAGGAGTGCCGGACACAGCGTCGGTAATATAGGCATCGGAGAAGCTCGATGGCACATACGAAACCGAGGCTGAGGCAATTGCCGCGTCCAACCTCGCCTCGACGTCGGCGACGATCACATCAGGAGAAGAAGAGGAAGCCATTTCAACACCAGAATATATGCGCAGACGAGGGAAGTACGAATTGATCGAAACATTGGAGTCGCTGGATGAGGGCTCGCTGAAGACCAACGAAGGGGAACTTGGGTTCTGAGAGTCACTTGGCTCTACACTTCCTACAGATTCGGAGACCTCCTGATAGAAATTCTCTTGAAAATTAAAGACAAAGCCGGGCGGTGGGCTCGCAGAGGCTCTCCTAGGCATGAAACGACAACGTCCAGGCCGCGAAAAGCTAGCACCTGGAAAAGAAAAGGTCAGTAAGACACTAAAGGCAAGGCAACCAAAGAGAAAAACACGAGATCATGACCCCGTGAAAGAAGGAAGAACGAGGTCAAGCCCGAGATCGAAAAACACGAGATCATGACCCCGTGAAAGAAGGAAGAACGAGGTCAAGCCCGAGATCAAAGCACAAAGATCATAACCTCGAAAAAGAAAAGAGCACGAGGTCATAACCTCGAAAAGGAAAAAGCACGAGATCATAACCTCGGGAGAAAATGGGCACGAGGTCGCAACCTCGGGGGACAAAGCAACGCGAGGCCATAGAGGAAAAGGCCACGTGGCATCCTACGGGCTACTATGACAGGATAGGACGGCAAAGAAGAATTTGAAGCGCCAAAAGAAAGGAAAGAGAAAGAAGGCCAACCAACGGTGGAAGCCAGCGGTGGAAGCCCAAAGGTCCCGTCAATCAGACATCATGACGTTTGGGCTCCCGAGGGTTTTCGAAATTCGAAAAGTGGTGGGCGGAGAAGCGGAAGCTTAACTGCCACCCCAAACTAAAAAACAAGAGAGAAAAGCAATAAAACCAAAAACCCAGCGGTACCCTCACGGCGGCGACCGTCCCTCACCACCGTCCCACCACCACGACACCGCCCCCCCGAAGCGTAACACAAAAAAGAAAAGCAGAACGGAAAAAAAAGGGGAGGAGAAGAAAAACCAAGAGGAAACGAGGGCACTACAAAACAAGAACCACCCCCAACACCACCGCGCCGCCAACAAAGACGCACCCAGGAATCACCAACACCCACCCAGATGCAAAGCGAAACAAGGAAAGAACAAAGAAAAATGACAAGGGCAAACGCCAAAAAACACACACAAACCCTGCCACCGCCGCTTCGCCACCGTGACACCGGCACGAAACACCGGGCGACACACCGTCTCCCTTACAAAACACGGGGCAAAAAGCGAACAAAGGAAGAATCAAAGGCAAAAAATACCAAAAGACAGGAGGAAGATGATCAAGAACTTACTTGTTTAAGGTCAGCAAACGAGAGCGGTGGCGCAACTGGCGAACGGCAAAAAGCACGTCGGAAACCGTCTGGAGAAACCGCTCAGAAGAAACCGAAGAGATAAAGAGAGAGAAGGAGCGAAAATGTTGGAAAGAGAAGATGAGGGGAAGGCGTGTGAGATACACCCTTATAAAGAGCAGCTTTGAGGCTCCCCCACTCCCGAAAGGCTTTTTGGGCCTGTCTCACCTGGACGGCCCACTAAGCAAGGTATGGCGAAAAGGCCCAAGAATCTTCATCCGCGCAGAACAAGAAGAACACCTAAGTACAGAGCCTCACACCTCGCAAAGCGCCCTCCCAACCTCGAGGACTTCATGACCTCTAAAAACACCTGCATCTCGCGGATCCAGGGAACTTATGCTCTGCGGCCCTCGGTGCGAGGCCCCCAGGCCATGGGGTTGTGATGATGTCCAAAACAGTAAAAGCAAAAAGTGGGCTCAGAGGGACCCCCATAGGCAATTTAGGGACCCACGTCCATGCCCGATCATTTAAAAACAAAACTCCCGATGGATGCGAGGTCTCTCAACATTCCGGGACGACGTCTCGACCTCGTCACCGACCCTACTAATGCACCCGCTCGCTCGAACCAATCACCAGCAACCTCACTCCCGAACCAATCACCAGCAACCTCACTCCCAAACCAATCACAAGTGACCTCACTCGTGGACCAATCAAAAACCCTTATTTCGGGCATCCCACATCGAACATTGGCCAAAACTCGGCCCCCCAATTCTCTATAAATAGAGAAGAACCTCGTAGGAAGAAGGGGTCGAAAACCCACTTGAACTCAAGAACTCTCTTGCTTGTTAAAGATCGACGTGATAGGAACATCGTCAAAAGACCTCGCTACAGATAGGAGAAACTCACAAAAAGACCCCAAAGTCGCGCAGGGACCTCGTTCACGCCTAAAACCTCACTACAGAAACTCACAAAACTCTCTACATCATACCCTCAAATCTACCTCGCCCTAGAATCGACCTCGCAACATTTAGGTGCGATCTCGGAACCTTGTAGGAGGTCTAGGTGTGATTCTCAAAGTTGTACATCAACCTCGTAGGTTTGTAACCTCGCTACCACGGAAAATCATAAATAAAGGAGCAAGTGTTTGCACTCAAGTATAATAATCTTGTTTCTTGTCTCGTAGCGTAGCTGTTATTTCGGGTTTCATCATTTATTAATTAGGTTGATCTTCTATTATTTTAGGATGTATATATATAGGGTTGAGTTCAAGTAAGGAGGTAATTTAGTGTAAATAGTTAGGAGAAATAAGGAGTGTTGGATGCACGAATATGAATGGTACTGATTTGATAGGATTAATGATTTAAAAAAAAGAATGATAAAAAACTATCACGTAGATTACGGTAGTTACCAAAATCATATATACCTTTTTTTTAATCTTTTATTATTGCAGTAAAATTTAAAGTAGCGTACATTTTCATCCTATTATAAGTTGTTCATCAATTAACATAGAGTTGTTCATTACGATAAAGAAATTGTTCATTAAAAAAATCTTCGTACACTGAACTAATTTGTCCTTGTTCACTATATTATGTTGAGTTATTGTTCATCAATTAATATAGAGTTGTTCATTATAATAAAGAAATTGTTCATTAAAAATTTACATATATAGAACTAGTTTGCTCGTTGTTCACGATATTAGGGTTGAGTTATTGTTCATCAATTAATAAAGAATTGTTCAATAGAATAAATAAGTTGTTCATTGAAAAAAACTTCTTAAAAAAACTTATTATTTGTTCTGTGTTCAATATATTACCCTAGTTGTTCTTCTGATATCTAATTGTTCATTCATAACTAAGTAGTTATTCATTGTTTTTTATTAATAGGTGTGAGATTGTAATTGTTCATGCGAGAACAAGTAGTTGTTCATTCGAGAACAAGTAGTTGTTCATTTGTGATATATTAGTTGCTCAATATGTACTATAGGAGAGAGAGTTTTTTTTCATCAACGCTATATAGAAGCGATGAATATTATATGAGAGAGAAATTACACAAAACTTCCTGCAATTACGCAGATTGATTTTTTTCTTATACGGTAGTTACCAAAATCACACCTTTTTATATCTTTTTTATTTTAAAAAATAACCGTTTATCTCCCTGCATCCAACACTCCTTATTTCTCCTAACTATTTACACTAAATTACCTCCTTACTTGAACTCAACCCTATATATATATATATATATAGTAAAGGGTTCTAGAGAAACACCTTCTTAGAGAGAAACGGGGGAAAGAAGGAGGGCCCTTAGATTAGATTTTTTCGGTGGTCTAGATTAAATAAAAAAAGGACCACATAAGTTGTATACACCGTAATCTACACGATCAAATCCATTTTCTCTCTCCAATCTCAAAAAAGCGGAAAATTGGGTTTTTATTTTGTACACTCTCTCTCCAAATCTCATTAAGCGTCCGTTCACTTTCCAAATAAGCAAAAAGGGCCAAAACTCCAACCGCCATTATCGCACTCTTCTCCGAGGTGAGCAATCCTCATCTTCTTCTCCAAAATCTTCCATTGTCATTCGAAATTGAACTACCAGACGTTAATTGATGATTCGGCGGCGGCGGCGAAAGTGGAAATTTGGTGGTGGGGGTCTCGGTTGAACAGTTGCCACGATGTAGTAATTTGATCCACCATTGCAGGTACCATTATTTTAATGAAATATTCAATTAGAAATAATAGTTTGGTTTTGTAATTTTGCAGTCAATTCAATAAATATTTAAATCAGATATAATAGTTTGGTTTTGGAATATTGCTCCAAATTGATTTAGGTGATTTTAGTTTTCACTCTTTGGTTTTATTTTTTTTTATTATTCGGTCACTCTATATATAGATCTAGGGTTTATATGATAATTTGATATTGTTTTCTAATTGAATTTACATACGGATATGCTTAATATTCTGGTTTTATTTCATCGGAGGAGCTTCATGCGACGAGGACCCTCATCACCAAGATCGATTTTTACAAATGCATTCCTTGGTAGAACGAGGAAGATGAATATTCAGTTACATTGTTAATAAGTTCGATATTTGTAATTACATATTCGATTTTTTGTGTACCCATGATATTCAGTTACATTGTTAATATGTTCGATATTTGTAATTACTTATTCGAGTTCTTGTGTATACATATTCAAAACTATAAGTTAATATTCAGATATATTGTATACATGTTAAGTATTGTGAAGTTAATATTCAGACATTTTATATACATGTTCGAGATTATGTACTTAATATTCAGATATATTGTTTATATATTCGAGCTCTTTTGTACACATGTTCAAAACTATGAATTTAATATTCAGATATATTGTGTACATGTTCGAGATATATTGGAGCACCCGGAGGAAGGCGGTGTCGTCGTTGTCGCCGATAAGGGTGGAGGCCGCGGAGAAGAAGAGGCCATGATCGTGTGCGAAGTCGAAGAGGCCCTGATCGCGTGCGAAGTCGAAGGCGTCTATGGTGGGGATCGACTTGCCTCTTAGCCGTCAGATCGGCCTTGTCGTATGAGCATGATGATGATGGAGGGGTCGGTGTAGCCCAATGCTTGTTAAAGGTTCTAGAATACCTCCGTCAATTGTATATTGTATACATGTTTGAGATTTTGTACGTAATATTCAAATATTTTACATACAGATTCGAGTTTTTTTGTACGTAATATTCAAAATTGTGAAATTAATATTCAGGTACATTGTGTGCATATTCGATTTATTATGTACACATGTTCAAATATATGAGGTTCAGATATATTGTGTACATGTTCGAGATTTTGTACTTAATATTCATATATATTGTATACATATTAGAGTTATTATGTACACATATTCAAAATTGTGAAGTTTATATTCAGATATATTGTGTACATATTCGAGTTATTTTGTACACATTTCAAAACTGTGAAGTTCATATATATATTGTGTACAAGTTCAAAATTTTGTACTTAATATTCAGATATATTATACACATATTCAAGTTCTTTTATACACATGCAAAATATTGTGAAGTTAAATAGTTAATATTCGGATATGTTTTCTACGTATTCGAATTATTTTGTACACATGTTCAAAACTATAAAGTTAATATTCGTACAAATGTAAAACTGCGAAATTCAAATATATTGTATAAATGTTCGATATTTTGTATTTAATATTCCGATATTTTATATACACATTCGAGTTATGTGTAGTGAAAATACAATCGTATTTTATAATCTCTTACCTTTTTTTATTACTTTTAATATGGAAACTATCTCCTAAATTTTAGTAACAAAATAAGCCTATTTAATTTTGGAAATTCAATGAAATTGAAAATCACGCAAATCTGCAAATCAATTTTGATTTTCTTAGATTTTTTTTAATTCAAACTCCTATATTTTCGGACTTGCCTTTTTAAGTTCAATCTAGTAATTCTCTCTCTATTTTAAATATAATAGACCTGCAAATCTCACCCTTGATTCTCCCTCATCTGACGCCTCATATTCTTTCCCCCGTTTCTCTGTAACTCCCGTTTCTCTTGAACCCTCCCCTATATATATATATATATATATATATATATATATATATATATAGGGTTGAGTTCAAGTAAGGAGGTAATTTAGTGTAAATAGTTAGGAGAAATAAGGAGTGTTGGATGCAGGGAGATAAACGGTTATATATATATATATATATTATATGGTTCAAGTGAGGACCACTCTTATGGTAAGACTTTTTGCTTAAAATGAGAACTAATCTCAACCATTAGATTTACCTCACCACTATATATTGGATGGTCAAGATTTTTTTTATTTTTTTTATTTTTTTAATTTTTTATTTTTTATTTTTTTATATTTTGTTCTTTCTTTAAAAAAGCTTTAAAATGGTAAATGTGGCATTTCAATTTTTATATACTACGAGTTCGTTTTTATACACTAGCACTTCAATTTTTTATGTTAGGAGTTCAATTTTCTATATTATATGAGTTCAATTTTTATATTCTACGAGTTCATTTTTCAATCGATGATAAGTTCAATTTGTATGTGCTTTGAGTTCATTTTTCATATAATTCGATTTTTAGCTAACTAAAAAAACAATTAATTTAAAAAAAATTTATTTATTTTTTTCGATTTTTTCCTTTTTTTAAAATTATGTTCTTTTTTTTTTAAAAAGCTTTAAAACGATAAACATGACAGTTCAATTTGTATATACTATGAGTTCATTTTTATATACTAGAAGTTCAATTTTTTATGTTAGAAGTTCAATTTTCTATATTGTATGAGTTCAATTTTTATACTCTATGAGTTCATTTTTTATCTATGATAAGTTCAATTTTTTTGTGCTTTGAATTCATTTTTTATAAAATTTGATTTTCACAAAACTAAAAAAAATAAATAAATAAAATTTTAAAAACTTTTAAAACATTTTAAAAAATAAAAAAATAAAATATATAAAATATATAAAAAAAATAATAAATTGAACAAATCTCGACCATTCAATACATAGTAAAGAAGTAAATCCAATGGTAAAGATTAGCCCTCATTTTAAACCTAGTCCTTACCACAAGGGTGGTTCTGACAGGAACCATGCCTTATATATATATATATAGGATTGAGATCAGGTGAGGAGGTCTCTTAGCGTACATACTTAGGAGGAGCCTCAACCATTAGATCTGGCTTTTTAAATGGATGAGATTAATTGCTAATTATGATTTTAAAAAATTAGAGAAATCAAGCTACACAATTTTAGGATCCGACAATTTTATTTATGGAAAAATAAACGTGAGATCAACTTGTTCATTCTTTGTAAATCTCTTGATAATTACTGATATCTTCCTATTTCTCCATCTCTTACAAAAACAAACGAGTATTTGACGATTGAAGGAGCAATGACGGAGTTGGTTGTATCAAATTCTACAGATCTGGATTGCTTAGTTGATGAAGAAGATTAGGGTTTTTGGCTAATTTCTTCAACAACGTATCGAATTGTGCAACGTTATTTTTTTCCGTTATTTTTTACGCTTTACAATTATGCCGATTTTGTGTACTTAGTATTTTACTAGTTCTTTACTATCTAATTTAGGTTTTTTTTTCTAATGTTATGCTACTCGTTACTAACTAGGTTAGGGCTCTTCTACGTCGTTAGTTTTTTGGGACGTATGTGTTTGCAATGTCAGTTCTTAGTATTGTTCATTGTAAGTTATATATTTGTTCATTTGGTATCATACAATTGTTCACTTGAACAATTACATAATATCCAATTTTATTTGTTCATGATTATTAAATAGATGTTCATTTATACATAATACTTGTTCATTGCATTTACTCAATCGAAATTAGATACTTATTCATCATTCAATAAACCTTATAATTTTGAACAACAGTATATGAACAACGTAAGTAATTTTTTTTTTACTATGACCTAATATTTGAACAATATTGTGATGGCGTATGAATAACAATTTATTATACAGTGAACAAGTAAGTTTGAACAACAAAATAATGTGCTAGCATATGAATAATAGTATGTAATTCAATGAACAAGTAAGATGATTGATATGAACAATTTATTATTCAATGAACCTTATCATTTTGAACAATAATATATGAACAACGAAAATTATTTTTTTACAATGGCATAATACTTGAACAATATTGTGTTGACTTATGAGTAACAAATTATTATTTAGTGAACAAGTCAATTTGAACAACAATGTGTTGGTAGTTGATTTGAGGAGGAAGATACAAACGAGGCGAGTTCTCTCAAATCGGGAGAGACGATTGTTTAGACCGATGATTGGAATGAACATTAGGGTTGTTAGAATATCTGGTAAAGATAATGAAAAGCAAATCCCGTAATTTACGTTGTTGCCAAAATTAATTTATTTTTAGATTTTTATTATATCCCAATGAACAACTTCTTCCTTAATCTTATTCTTTAAAAAGTCAGATCTAACGCTTGAGGATCTTCCTAATTATCTACGGTAAGAGTCATCCTCACATGATCTCAACCTATATATATATATATATATATATATATATATATATATATATATATATATAATTGGGTTCTAGAGAAGCCCATACTTATAGAGAAACTAGAGCTGGAAGGAGGACCATTAGATCTGATTTTTTGAATGGTTGAGATTAATTAAAAAAGGGTACATAATATCTATCATGTGGTAAATTCACCGGGTTACACCAAATTCCTAAAATCTCTCCCTAATATCTCGACTCTCTCTCCATATATTCAACTTCCAAATTATCAAAACTGTCCATATTTACTCTCATCATTCTCTCTCTTTCATCTCTTCCATTTTCAAAGCCGAAATTCTTGTCCATCGTTACCATCACGGAGTTACAATTTGGGAGCAGAAGAAATCCTCCGTTCGTTCACAAATGCAAGCAAATTCGTTGGAAATGGAGGAGATTAATTAATAACAACATGGTAATACAAATTCATTGGAGATGGGGATTAGTTGTCCACACTTTTCACCATAGATTCCATATTCTAGGTATTATTCATTTTTACATGCATTATTCAGTCTATATACGTACATTTACTAGCTATTTCCCCGTCTATCATGTAACAGGGTGATCGGAATTGGAGGGGTGAAGGTTCATTACTCGTTTGATGATAGAAGTCTGTCTTTGATTTCTTGCTCGATTCTTTTTCGCATGAGTACGAAGCGTTTTTGAATTCTTCTCAAATCGAAGTTGAAGTCGTATATATTGTATACATATTAAGTATTGTGAATTAAGTATTCAGATATTTTGTAGACATGTTCGAGATTATGTACCTAATATTCGGATATATTGTATACATATTCGATTTTATTTGTACACATATTTAAAATTATCAAGTTAATATTCAAATGTATTGTGTACAAATTCGAGTTATTTTGTGCACGTGTTTAAAACTATAAAGTTCAAATATATTGGGTACAAATTTGAAATTTTTTACTTAATATTCAGATATATTATATACATATTCGAGTTATTTTATACACATGTTCAAATTGTGAAGTTAATATTCGGTTTTTTTTACATATTCGAATTATTTTGTACACATATTCAAAACTGTGAAGTTAATATTCGAGTTATTTTGTACAAATGTTCAAAACTGCGATGTTCAGATATATTGTGTAAATGTTCGATATTTGGTACTTAATATTCAGATATTTTGTATATACATTCAAGTTACGTGTAATACAAAATAATCGTATTTTATAATCTCTTACGTTTTTTTATTTTTAAATATGGCAACTATCTCCTAAATTTTAGTAACAAAATAAGCCTATTTAATTTTGGAAATGAGGTTTGAATTTGAAAATCACGTTATTTACTAATCTGCAAATCAATTTTGATTTTCTTAGATTTTTAATTGTTTTTTAAATTCAGCCTCCTTGAATTTCGGACCTTCCTTTTTAATTTCAATCAGATAATTCTCTCCCTAATTAAAACATAATGGACCCTCAAATCACAACCCTTAATTTGGCTGAATCTAACGATCCTCCTTCCGACTCTTGTCTTTCTATAATAGTTGTTTCTCCGAAGCCCTCCCCTATATATATAATAGAGATTTTTGAATTGATAGAAGTGGTGGTCGGGCAAAGTCCAAACTTTAGGTTTCTTATTAATGTGTTTATATAGAGGAGCCCGATTCAAGTGCAAATGGGCGTCCATGTGTGAAATAAGAAAGAACAAGAGTTGTTGGATGAAGAAAAATCAAAGGAACTGATCATTTCACTTAAAAGGGGAAAAAACGACACGGGCGAATTATTGGCAAATTATTTGCGTATTTTTGAAAAAAACGGAAATAGGACGCGAACCCAGATTGTTCATCAATATTGTGGATTTGTTCATCAACACTGTGGATTTGTTCATCAACACTGTGATTTTGTTCATCAAAAATGTGATTTTGTGCATAAATAAACTATTGCTTTTGCATCAAAAATCTATTGTTTGTACATAAAAAATGAACAAATGTGTATCAAAATTGTATGCAATATGTTCATCAACATTTTGATTTTTTCCATAAAAAACGAAAATAGGACATTGTGATTTTGTTCATCAACATTGTGAGTTTGTGCATCAAAATATCTATTGTTTGTATATAAAAAATGGATGAATGTGTATCGAAATTGTATGCATTAATATATGTGTGTTCATCATAATTTGCCGTATGTGAGACAAAACTAATTGTTTTGATGTCGGTCTTGGTACGTACGTATTGTCTTGTTTGACTCCTTTGGATATGTCATTGTTACTACTGTGAAACATGTGGCTACTTCTTGGGCTCCAAACATAGCTAAATAAGGCACAAGCACTCCTATTCGGTTTGCAGCTGGCTTGTTCTCTTATCATACATCATATTATTGCAAAGTCAGATAATTTATCTATTATCCTTTGCATTCAAGCTTCTATATCAACCTTAACCTATTTATGTACTATATTGAGCATTTTATTCGTTTCTTTTGTTGTGCTCATATAGGTAGACATGAAAATTGTGTATATAGTCCTAAATGTACAAATTGATGGTATTGACACATAAACATAAGTTTATTTCAATTCACAAATAAGGGTATAATAAATGAACAAACAAGGTTATATCAATGACAAAAAAGGTTATATCAATGAACAAATAAGGGTATATCAATGGACAAACAAATGTTATATCAATGAACAAAAAAAGGTTATATCAATGAACAAATAGGGGCATATTCATGAACAAATAGATTATATCAATGAACGAACAAGGTTATATCAATGAACAAATATGGGTATATCAATGAACAAACAAGTTATATCAATGAACAAATAGAAGTATATCGATGACAAATATGGGCATTGAGACTTCTTGATCCAGACTCGGGTTTGTCTAAACTTGATGTCTAAGCATGATAATCCATGGAGGTTGCAAAGCTTGATCCGTCATGGGTCCTAAATGATCTAGAAGAGCATGCGTTGCATCTTGTATCTTCTTGTGATTGGTCCGTCAAATGACACCTTTAGCTTTTCCTCGACGTCGTTATGAGTCATAGACGGATGTTTGGCATCGATTATTGAACTTGAAAACAGAAGACCTTTAGGGTTTAACTTTTGCTTATATGTTGTACACAACTTGGAAGTATCGTATAATGACCTTATCTTTAACAATCAGAACACCATTTTTGGTTTCAAAACAATTGTATGTGCATAAAAACTAGATAATATTGTATTCATACACATAGATAAGGTTAAAAAATAAAATTAAAAAAGTTCAAAATCGATGAACATTGTTATAAAAAACTCGATGCACAATTAGTTAATATTGATGAACAAATGGTGAATATGGATGAACAAATCGCTAGTTTTGATGAACAAACTGGGCACGTCTCATAAAAACGTACTTTTCGAAAAATACGTGAATAATTCGTCCGTGCCGTATTTTATTGAAAAATACACGAAAAATACGGGAAAAATTCGCCCGTGTCGTATTTTATCTTTTTTAGTGAATGTTTAATCAGGGGCGTTGATTTTTTGGAATGGACGAACGAAATTTATTCTTAATTGTCACCTGGTCGACTATTCTCACACGACTCTTTCTCTATATAGAGATTATATGTGTTAGGACGGTGTTGGAAACTCGCATTCTACAATATCGGAACAACGATTAATCTCTCTAATTTTGATAATGACAAACACCATATGAAAACTAACGTGTTATGTCCTAGTATTTTAAGGGAACTTCGGGTTAAATAGACATTCCCTTAAGGGAACTCAAGAACACAACACAACAAGCCTGAATGAGAGAAAAGGTTCCCATCAAGGGAACTCAACGGACACAAATTCCTAAGACATGAAACTCACATGTGAAGACAAGATAGCTTAGCGCAAAATGCAGAATCCTATTCCAAACAAAGCAGAGGCGGAGTCTGTTTATCAGACTGAGCCGATTTATCCAGTGGTCTGATTAGCTTGAAGAGTTGACAAATTCAAATAAAATCACATGTGAAGAAAGTACACACTTGACCAGCAAGACAAGGGCATTTCATACCAAAGCAAAATGATGATTGAGCCTCAAGTCACAAGTGTCTATATAAGAAAATGAATAGTGTACTTGAAAGCACTTCTCGCAAAATCCTCAAGAAACCAGAAAAGGAGAAAGCAAAGAATAGAACAACAAAAAGAAGTCTCCGGCGACGAGTGTGTGATCTCGGCGATGGTGAATCCAGTATTCCCTAGTGAAAGGGAACTGAGCAAAGATACAAGCTTAGAGCGTAAGGTTTGAGTTCCTTGTTTTAAGTGATATGTTGTCCTAGTACTTAGGTTGAGAAATTTCATTAGTGTTCCCAAAGTTCGGTGACTGTTGGGAACATAGAAGTTTGAGCTTCGCCTTGTAGTAACTTAGGGAACTCTCAATAAAAGAAGGAAGTCATTCAAAATTCTCCAAGTGGAGGTAAAGGTTTACCCATCTGCCGTCTGTTGCCTTTGTTTACTCTGTTCTCTCTGAAATCTCCAACAAACCCAAAGCATTTTAGGAGTACTATTGATGAGGGTGGTTTTTGCATCATGCTGAAACATTTATGTCGTGTTCATTGGTAGAGCCCAATTAAAAACGCTGTCTCCCAAATTGCAAAAACTAAAACAATGCCTCCGTATGTTATTGTAACAACGTTTACCATATAAATGAAACTCTCGTTACACAAATTGTTTTTTTTTTCTATGACGTCCTTTCATTCTTGACTTGGTATAATGGTTGGGCTTTTCCAACATCGTGTGCTTAGAAAACATGTGATGAAAAACTCTCTCTAACAACCATAGTTGAGCACTGTCGAGGTAACCCCCCATTGTGTGCTTTTGAACATAAAGAACCTCAAGCGTTAGTGGAAATCCCCAGAAAACCACTAGACACGCCACCACCAACATGGCTCGACGACTTGATTGCCTCCACAACCCTACTGCCATCCTCTAAATAACAAAGCGTCCCTATACGAAACTCCAGTCGCACAACGCCGCCAACTTTAACCACGAAATTTCAATAATTTCTAACCTCTCCCGAAAAACTCTTAAAAGAAATTCTTATAATTTGCATCGAAATTTTGGGAAATCCCCAACACCAAAAACATTATTTTTCCTTTAATGAAAGTGGTGTCTTAGCAATCTTGTTTGAGGTTTTCGCTTGTCTCAAACTCTGTTGAAGTTCTCTATTTGCTTCGTGGTACAAGATGTTTCATTGCTGTCCGACGATGTTTTTCCTGTGCTTTTCCAGGCAAATCGTCATACCTCCTCAAGTCGGTTTCTAGTTGTCTTGCGCTCTGACGGCCCATACGCCTGTGTTAGTCTTCTATTGACCCGTGGAAGTGCTTTTCTCCTACCTGAACTGAAGTCTCTCCAACTTACTTGCTCGATATTTGCTATGTCTTCACCTTGTTCTCTATTTATTTGTTTGTCCGGCTACCGTGTTTTATCTCGGTCTCTCAATCTGCATGTATGGTATTTCGACTTTCTTCCCTTATTAAAAAAAAATACCAAACAACGCATCGGGAAATGAAACCTGAGATTGAGTGAAATGACGACCCGGGATTTGCAAAATTATGGTTACTTAGAAAATTTTACAATCAAGCGGGAACATCTAATCTGTAGCAAAATTATGCCTTCGTTTTCCTGTCAGCTATGCCAATCTGTTGTTGATGATGATATCGATACATAGCGTGTATTTCATCAACTGATGTTGCGTTTTCATCTCGCAGAAGGGTTTATGCGGCCGTTTGACAAATCTGGACTCTCAATCTCGAGGAAGCTGGTGAGCAGCGTTTTTCTTGAAGATTGTGCTTTCTTGCCAGCAGAAGATGAGTCCTGCTGTTTGTCTATTCCTTTCTCGATCCTCACTGCATCTTGTATTGCTAAAATTATCTCCTGCATCTTTGGCCTTGACACTCCATGTTGCTCTACGCATTGTATTGCAACCTCTGCTACTCTCCATATGGACTCCAACTTTACATGCCCGTCTAGCAATGGATCTATCAAACTTATAACATCTCCCTTTCGAATCAGAGATCTTGCCTACAAACCAGTCGAATCAGAAAATCTCCTTGTCAATTAGAAGTAGATAAACTAACTTTTTTTTATGTTTCCAAAATATGAGATTGGAAGATTTGAAAGATTTTCATGTTCACCCTTCTCTGAAAGAGACTGAAAGATTTTTGGTTGTTCAGATGATTGTCTGTTTTTTTAGTAACATAGCCCATCTAATTATGTTTTAATAATGAAGTGTTAAATTAAGGTCCTGACCTAGTCTTCTAAACAAGAACATAATCACATACCCAGTGAACAATATTCCAATCTTCTCCATAATCTTCAGTGACAGGCTTCCTTCCAGAAATCAGCTCCAAAAGAACAATTCCGAAACTATAGACATCACTTTTTTCAGTAAACTGCTGATATGCATAATACCTGCATGTCCATATGAATCTCATCAATACAAGAAGAATTCGCAAACTTCTCTGAGCTGTGAAAATGCACAATAGCTGCTGAAGTAAATACATGAATGCATATCTAAAAGGAAGTGGCTGATAAGGAATTTCTGACTAACTCTGGATCTAAATAACCAACTGTTCCTCTTGCTACACTTGATATGTGGGTTAGATCTTCTTCAGCTATCCTTGAAAGTCCAAAATCTGACACTTTTGCTCTCATGTTTATATCTAGGAGTATATTACTAGTCTTAACGTCACGGTGAATAATACTGGGACTGCATCCATTATGCAAGTATTCAAGGCCTGAAGAATATCAACTTATAAATATGGCAAGACTAGAGTTATGTATACAAAGAAGAAACTGGAACTCTAAATAAACCTTTCGCTGCATCTTCTGCTATTCTAAGTCGAGATAGCCAGTCCAAATGTTGTTGCTTGACTGGATCTGGAAATGTAAACAACACAATTTAAATCCACTTTCTTGAAATTAGAACAATAGCAGAATACAAGTTGAAGAAAATTCTATGCTGAGCATGTTTAATACCATGTATGTGATCCTTCAGAGTTCCGTTGTGCATATATTCATATACGAGCATTCTCTGGTTTGCTTCTTCACAATATCCTATCAGAGGAACCAAATTCCTGTGATGTATTCTTGACAATAATGAGACCTGTAATGGTCATTTGCAACAGTGAGCATCTCACTTTGAAGGAATTTACCATTTTCTCTAGAAAACATAACTATAGCCCTAGCGTTCAATTAATGATCCTACTTCAAGAATTAACTTTATTATTCCGTTTCATTGCTGCATAAGTCTTACTAATTCCTATTGAATGCTCTACTATCATTTCAGAGGTTTCAGGGGGTACATTTGATTTCATTGCCATGTAATTTCATTCTCTTCCATCTTATGTTTCAATCTATACGTTGATTTGTCATTAGAAATCATTGTAGTTGGTAATTTACTTTCCTGCAAGTTGCAACATAGGAAACATTTACAATTGTGTTAAAAATGCTTTGTTTGACTACCTCAGTCAAAAATTGCTTGGTTCCTTGGCTAGTTGGATCACCAATGATTTTAACAGCGACCTCTTTTCCATCCTTCATCTTTCCGTAATACACACGCCCGAAGCTTCCCTTTCCAACATACTTCGAAAAGCTTGAAGTGGCTGCCTCTATGTCAGAGAGTTTGATGTAGCAAGCTACACCTTCATCCCTAAATTGGCCATTTCGTACAAGAGAGTAGGCAGTTGAAGAATTCATACTCGCTCTGGATGTATCACCTAATTAGCAGTCTAACTTGGTTTATCATGTGGCTTCTGACAATGTGTATAATTTATGATAATGAAGTTATCAGTTATGTGGAATACCTTTGCTGTCATTCTCCTGTAGTAATGCCTTTTTCCTGAGACGGAATAGTAAAAATATTCCAAGGAGCAGAATAGTAAGTATTATTAGTGCTGCAACTGAAGATCCTATAATTAGCTTCGAGTGGTGACTAAGCTGTGCCCCTCGAGTCAGCTTAGGATTGCCTTCATAGCTGCAGAAATATGCAGAAGGTATCAAATTTACTCTGGTTTGACTTTTAATAAATGAACATTTGATTGTGAATAAGCTATCATTAGCCTTGAAAAAACCCCGGAAATTCCTTTGAAGAAACCATAAGTGTGGCTTCAGAAGAGGCCACAGCTGCATCTAGAAAGAAAATTTTGGCACTCACCTAAAGTGCACTTTCCCAGCTAACAATTCTGGAGGTATTTTCCCACTAAAACAGTTGTTCTGGATATACCTGACATAATGGAGCAGAGCCTGTCAAATACTGAAGCTGCTACAGAAGCATAAAAGTTGTCTCATCATGGTTGTTGGATTGTTCAATGTACAATGATCCTTCCTCCAAAGTAATATTTCCAAAATGTTCATTTTAGTTATTTTTTTAATGCTTAATACTGGAAATTGTAAATTATTAAACTAGAATAAGCTGTTATAGATTAAGATCATAATGTGGATGTGGTAAATGCTTATCCTTGACCCCTCGAATACAATGGGAGCAGAAAGATGAAGTACTTACAATTCTTGTAGGCTTGGCAAAGCACTCAGATAGGATGGAATAACACCACTAAGTCTGTTGTTTTCTATGTGTCTGGAAATTTGATAATAAGTCTAAAGTTAGAGCACTACTAAATGTGGTAAGTAAGATACTATGCAGAAAACGCCAAGATGAGAGCTTACATGATACTTAGGCTAATAAGGTTGCTTATGTCTGGTATAGGCCCAGTAAGAGAGTTACCATCCAGCCACCTGGAAGGAAGAGTACAATAGGAAGGCCTACCAGGTAAACTGAATGAAGGAATGAATCAGCTCCATACATTAAATAAAAAAAATATACACTCACAACTCTAATAGCCCATCCATGTTTTGAAGCTCAGATGGGATAGTGCCCGTTAGATTCTTCCTTGAGAGGAGGCTGCCTCACAATTAGAGTCCATTGTTAGCAATCTTTGTCCTACAAACATGACCTGAAGTATTCTATTGAAAAGTATGGTCTCTGTGGACAAGTAATGAATTGCAGGAAAACTGCACATTTAACATGGCTAGTATGATAGCCCATGTTTGATTCCTTTCTGTACAACTGTGAACTGGTGTGTTATATATCTTGCTTGATACTATTCTTCATAAAATTCCTTTATATTGGGAGTCATTTGTCAATTGCTTAAACTTGCAATCAGAAAATGAGGGCTTACAGTTTTGTAATTCGTGGTGGGGATGTTGAGGTGCAATTTACCCATTCCCAGGGCTGTGGATTGCAAGGATCACCTTCATCTTCTGTGCTAAGAGTCCCGAGAGAGATGCCACTGAAGGCTCTGAGAGATGTCACTTCACAAGAAACAAGGTGCTAATTAGCTTAAAGCATAAGGTGCTAATTAGCTTAAAGCTTTATACTGGTATGCATCTATGTTTCACATCTCTTAACACTACTTACCATCATGGATATCGGTTTTTGGGCCAATCTCTACATATTTGCTTATCTCAATAGCATTCAGGAGTGGGCCTTTGGTAGAGTCTGGAGTCTTGACGAATGAGAAGGATAGAACAAACTCAAAACTGACATTCATGTAACTGGGCTCATAAAGCCTGTAGCTTCCATTGGCATTCTCTGCAATATTTACAACAGCATCGCTGTAGTCAGGTATGTAAGGCTGTGCCATCTTGAACTTTCGAGTTTCATTTGACTTCAGGTTTTCAATTTCAGCAAAGAATGCAAAAGCCCGGGCCATGGCAGGGAAATCCTCGAGATTCAATCTGTAGCTCAGCTTTCCTTGAGTGCCAACAACTGCAGTCTGCATGACTTTGACTGGTGGGTACTCTCTCGTATTCACATCTATTGTTTTTGAAGTGTTAATCCTCTCTGTTCCGGACGCCACATCTACGAGGAAATTCTGCCTTTTATCGAGGTCCGACTCCCATATCCTATCATAAGGATCATCTGGGTACCTGCCCAAAACATGCATCTCTTCATTCTACATCACCTTATCATGTATAATGTCACCTGTTTTACTAATTACTCATCTAGCTTGTTGCTGAAAGTTAAAACTAAACATGCCTACTAGATAACAACATACCTTACGGGATCCTTGGTTAGAGCACCGAAATTGACTCGAGCGGCGACCTTGAGGTAAAACCCATCTTCAAAATCAGTAGCATACATGGACAAATTGAGTGGCCTGAGCTCCAATGTGGAAATGAAAGGAGAGCCTGTGGTGGCACAGCAAAGGCAGACGTGGATGGAATCGGAGGGTGCTCTGATGATCATCTCTTCCACATACTGCCTTGCACCGTCTAATATAGTGATGGTCGCCCATTTCGTTGCGTCCAAGTAGAGTTCAAAACTCGGGTAAGTGTCCACATCTGCAGAGCTCCCATACAGAAAGCTCGCTCTCACAAGGTATCTTCTTCTCTCCTCGGTGGCCAATTTGTAGCAGTATTTCCTTCGGTCGGAGGGGAAGTCTCGCCTACTCTGCTGGTACTGTTTCAATCCTCCATTTACTACGCCTTGGGAGTTTCCATGGCTCGCGATGCCCGCATCCGAGATCCATTTCAGACCCGTGCTCTGGTCGGTGTAGTTGCTCGCTCCTCCACAATCTATGCTTATGAATTCTGTTACTTGAGACAGAAGAGTAAGTGGCAGTATCATCAAGGACTGGAGAAAGAGGAGAAGCAACGCGGATGAACCCATTTCATGCTGCAATTAGCGTTTCTCAACTTACCACTCTTTTAAGTTTACCTTTGTTTGGGATGTGCAAATGTTCTCTCACGGGTTCGTTCCGTCTCTTTCCGCCTTTTCCTCTTTCCTTCGCTGAAATTTGTTTATGGAATCTGCTTTTAATTACAGTAGATAAAGTTATTATATTAGCGGTCGATTTTGAGCAACCCTTTTTTTCCTACCCTGCTTTACAAAAAGAATACGCCCACAGCAACCCCGAGACCTTTAAATCCCAATTTATCTGTTTTTCAATTTTATTCTAGAAACGAAAAACAAGTCTGTTTTAGTAACAAGAAGGTGTTCGACCAAAAAAAAAAAAGTAACAAGAAGGTGTGTGTCATAATACATGAATGCAAAGATACTGTAATATTCAATCCTGACCGTCGATGTATCTGGTCGAAGAATACTGATTGTGATCCTGCTCGCCAACCACTACTCTAACCACTAACCATCATGCTGAGCCTTGATATTGTTGTGCGTTGCAAATTTTAAATTTGGGGGGGATTTTGGTTAAAACTCGACATGCAAAAGACGTCTTTATTAATCATTTTGAAAACTTTGGTTCAAAAGGGACAAAAGCAGAGATTGTGCTCTAAGCGAAAGAGATACTAGCATTTATCAAAAATAATTGTCAAACAAATATCAATAATATTTACTTCTCTCTCCAGCAAACCCACAGCTTTGTTTGTACGAAAATTTTAGGTGGTCCCTATCTGGTGGGCCTGGGGACCCTTATCTTCAGTCACTACTTTCATTAACTTCGGTACAGAACTACAGTGAACTCTGTTCACACACAGATGTTATCATACACCAAATCTTGTAGTGAGCGGAGCTTTTAATAAGGTAAAACATTGAGGCTGTAAAGTTTTTTTTTTCTTGGGATACATCGGTTACATATACGGATTACGGAGTACACTCCAGTTTTCCTTAGCTATTTTTACCAATTTTTTTTTTGAGAAATAAACTACTAGCTCATTACATAGCCAACACTAGGATGTTCGTACAATATAAGGTCATCCTAAATCATCACTGCGGATGATCGTTAGAAAGTCAAATAACAAAGGATGAGTTTGGATCCAGACATTGAAACTAGAAGAATCCAAAGGATCAAATAACGATCCCGAGAAAAAAAAAAGAGAAATAGTAAAACTAAGATCCGAAAAAACAAAACACCTTCTGGCGATAAAATCCACCGCCAAATTACATTCCCTGAAACAATGAAAAAACACCACACAGGGAATAAAAGCAGCAAAATGACGGATGTCATTTACAATAGCTTGGATTTCCCAATGAACTTTCCAAATGTTTTTAAAGAATTAATAAGAACCAAATTATCGCCATCAATAATCAAACGAGACGGCTTTAAAAGAACCGTACTTTTAAGAGCTTCAAGCAAAACAAGGGCCTCAGCCTGCAGAACAGAAACAAAGCGAATGTGTTTACGGTCATAGCACAAGATTTTGCTATGCTCGTGATTAAATACACCCATCTTTGTCCTTTCAATAATAGTCACAAACGAAGCTATGCTCGTGATTAAATACACCCATTAAGAACACATTGTCACGCTCTCTCTCTTTTCCCTTCCCCTTTTGCATGTGCCGGCCCTAATGCCCCTTTTTGGGGTGTTCTTCCTCTTAGCTTGTTCGATTCTTCGCTTGATCTCAGCCTTCCTCTTGTGTAAATCCGTCTTCCTCTTTCTGATTCATGTTTCGATTCTGGCTTTATCTCCCCAGTTTGGCTTGAGATGTTGTTTTGTTCCTTCCCTGTGTTCTGAAATCTTAGGGTTTTGTGGTCCTTTGAATCCCTGTTCTAGATCTCAATGGATTTTGATTCCCTTTAGCCTTTGTCGGTTTAAAAGCCGATACGACCCTTGCCTCAAGCTCCCTTTCCTTTTCGACACTTGCTTGATCTGTGCCTTGGTTTGGCTGGTGCGCTCTCCGATCTCTAAGTTTAGTTTGTTCTCTTGGGGTTTTTCTTGTGCAAATGTGCCTTTGCTGGTTCAGATTCCTATGATGGTCTTTTATCGTCTTCTAGATTGGATGATTGCCTCGTTCTATGTTCTCTTTGTGATGGATGCTCCTGGGTGTTGGCGTTTGGGCCTCTTTGCGACGAATTTCTCGTTATTTGAGGGATTTGTGGGCTTTGGGTGCGCGACTCTTTGGCTTCTGTTGTTGGGATTGAGTTTATCTCTCCCTTCGTACTGTTTATGGATGCTGGCATTTACAGGTTATGTGAATGTTTCTTCCTATACTCTTGTTTTTATTATTTTGCTTTTGGTTATGTTGTCCTAAACTTTTCTCTACTTGTTGTGGATTGGACCTCTTCTCTCTTGTGCGGATTTTTCGTCTGTCAAGATTGAGAACCTGTCTGATTTGTTGCGCTTAGAGAATGAACACTATTATGCTGAAACTTTATAGAACATTTTATCTTCCATATTATATGAATCCTTCTCTTATCTTTAAGATGAGGCATGACTACTTCTTAATTTTTGTACAATTTACAAGATTTGCTTGTTCTTGTTCGCTTATTCATCCTCCCTGTGTGAGTTGGTTGCAGCTTGAGTTGTCTTCTCGCCTCTTCTCCAACTGTAACATTTTGTTATGGGAAAGTTGCTCGAGTTGTTGGAGCTTGGCTTGATTTTGTCAGGTGAATTCCTTCCAAGCTTCTTTCTCCTTGTTTGGCTTGCTTTGGCTTGCTGACATGTTGTATTTGTGTTGTGATGTGCAATACTGGTTTGAAGTTTTATTTAAGATATCCTCTTGTGTTCCTATCTTGAAAATCTTTGTAATTTTCTGGTTGAGATCCTTCAGTCATTCTAGTTTCTCATTATTCTCTTTTTTCTACAACATCAAATGTAATTTTCTTAGTCTCTTTACCCTTCATGTGATAGCTTTTGTGCTTGCTACTGGTTCATTCTGTGTAGTGAATTGGAAGCAAGTGCTACCATCTTTATATCTTGTTTTAGATTGTGAAGTGTTTGAGGAGTTGTTGCCTTCTCTGCATAAGATTTATCTGAACATTTCTAGTAGCATGCTTAGTCCCCAACTAGTTGGTTTTTGTACTTGGCTCATGTATCATTTTGATACATTTGTAGCTGGGTATTTCCTTCTTGGTTGGGGAATCTCTACTTTCTATGAAGAATTTTGGATTCTTCATTGCTTTGATGAACATTTTCTGAGAATTGTATTCCTATCATATGATCCTAATCTAAACCAATATGCTGCCTTAATTTGCAACTTACTGTTCATAATAATTTATCATATAAAACCACTCTATGTGCCTTTATGTTCTTCTAGTTTTACTTATTTCTACCTTTGTTATCATATTTCCTTATTTCATAATCCCTCTTTTTGTAAAAGTGAACTTTCTCACCATTGTTTTGCCTTGACTCTTTTCTTAAGTTGTAAGACTGGTCTTTTTAAATCTTGTTATCAGAATCTTAGTGTGAAACCTGCTCATTTGAGTTTCATTTCTTATATTTCTATTTGCTTATCCATAATCAATGCTCAAGTTATGATATATATGTTTAAACTCTCCCTACAAGGTCTTTTTGATCTGATTATGTGTTTAGCTTAAATCTTGCTTTTCTGCAACTTTTGTTAATGACTTCCTTCATATTCCCTTTGTATTTACACACTTGCATTTGTTTTAAGACCTTGCATGCAATACCTATGAGGTGTCACAGTTCATTTTTATGTGTTCAAATCTTTGCATTTATTATTCTCTTCTGCTTAAGAGGTTATGAATCATATTTTAATGAAGCTCTGACATTCCTTCTCTTGTGGGATAATATTAAAATTTTGTTTTTTTGAAAGATTTGCTCTCTTCTTCATGCCTTTTTCCCGAGTTTGTTTAAATTTCTTCCTTCTCTTAATGATTATTTGATGTTATGTCAAGCTAGCTTTGTAATTCTTCTCCTGGCTTCTTTGCCTAAATTATAACTCAATTTTATCAGTTTAAATTCAATATCATGTATCTCTTTGTTTTATATAAAAAAAACTCCTTTACGCTATCTCATTATAAGGTGCATAAATTGTTTTAGTTGGCTTTCTTCTTCTCTAACACTTCTATGCTTAAACTACTATTCAATGTATTTTTACAACATGCTTTTGTATCTTCTTATTAGCAAATTTGTTCGTATGCTTTATGGTACTTTGGCCTCTTTCCTGGTCTCAAGTAGGCTGCAATATTATCACTTCAAGTCTTCTTTGTTTTCCATTTGTGTAAACTTTGTTGACTTCTTGTATCTTCAATGGTGTATTCTTAGTCCCTTCTTAGATTATCTGGTCTTATTCCTCCTTTATAAATGTTGTATTATCAATTTCTTGCTTAAAATTAATCGATGTTTTGTCCTCTATCAGGTTATTGATTACTTTGTATGTATGTTGTTTGGTATTGTTGACGGGTCTTTTCTCTAGACAACAAATAAATTTATAAGTCAAGACCCCGCTGAGTATAGGGGAGTCAGGATCGTTCCATGGGAAGCATTGTTGTTTGTTTATCAACTACTAAAAATAAAAACTAAGCAAAATCAATACAAAACACCCACGACCAACCTCGTTAACGACTTTGTCAAGGTCGTTAACGAACCTGGATAACACTACTAATGACCTAAAACACAAGTTCAGTACCGAGGCAAATACTCGATAGCGAATATAACTAAGACAAACTCAAATAAGAATAAAAATCTAGGACAAGGGTTACCACAACATAGCTATGCATATAAACTCGTAAGAAGATAAAGATCATGCCATTAAATAGATAAATTCATCAACTTTCGCTGATTAGCAAGCAAATCAATCTATTCTCATAAACTAATTCACTCAATTACTTGTTTTGGATCCAAAAGCTCGAAACTTTCTTAATCGAACAATATCAACCTTCAAGTTTATAACTTTCTCTCTCAATCAAGTTAAGAACTCAAATTACCTCGATTCTCATCTAGGCGTAAACACAACAAGCAATCTAAAATAGATAAAAAGGCATTCAATACTTCAACCTACTCATCAAACATGCATAACTATGTCGGGTTTCAACCCCGACCCTAGAATACAAAAAACTACTCACTACTCATAACTAAAAAGCAAATAACTTCAATAAGAGAAAACATTGAAACAAAACTACTACTTCAAATTAATAAGAAAATTATCGTCTTACAAACTTCAGAAGAAACCAAAAACAACAAAATACCGAATACAAGACACGATTAACAATCTCTCAACTCATCTCTCAAATCTCCCTTAGGCTTATAAATTCAATCTCTCAACTCATCTTATATACAAAAACTCATTGAAATTGGAACTTATATAACCAAACTCTCCACCTAAGATTTGTCAAAACAAGCAAAAATCATCAAGAGAACTTAGGGGGCTCAATGAAAAACTTCATAGAAGCTTCCATTCGGCCGGGTTGTAATGGGGCTTGGTAAAGACAATAAGGTGTGGAAAATATTTTGGCTATGTGGTGCTAATAATATCCGGGAATCAAAGACTCCTAAAAACTCACATATCTTACCAAAACACTCATAAAAACAAATACCAAACTCACTCATCAATATGCACTTCCTTTTCACTTACCCAATATATCCTAGAAAGTCTCATAACACAACTCAAAAGAATCTCTGGCCTATCTATTAAACACAAATGCACATCTTACTTCCTTTTTCTTCCCATTTATTTTTACTTCCAACTCTTTTTTCCTTCCTTCTTTTTATTTTTACTTGCTTGCAGTCTCGTTAACGAACCAACCAGGGTCGTTAACCGAGCTTCATCGTGTATACTTTATCTTTTTTTTTCAACAAACAACCTTATTTTGTGCATCCTTTGTTACCAAGAGATCTTTCTTTTTACAAAATAAAACAAGAGACTTCCAATCTACCCTTCCCATAAACCTTAATTCCGAACCAAACATAACATTTCACTCCCCTTTTTTATACTCAACAAAACAAACCTCTCCAATCTAACTCCTAATCCCTGGATAGGGTCAAGCTGATCTCGGCTAGGGAAAATTTCTATGGAGCTAAAAATAAAGGCTTCAGGCTCAAATTTGGCTTCAAAAAGAGGGGTAATGTAAGGGTGGATAGGGATTAATAGGGCTTATGAAAAAGTTCTCTATCATATGATCTTCACAAGTAATGAACTATAAATCTTATATAGGTCTCAAGAAATAGATAACCATCACAAATCCAAGAGATAATATGCATATAGAGAGTAAATCACACAAGAAAAGAAGAGAGATTTTTGATGTTCTCCCTATAAGGTCAAAAATAACTCACAAGGTAAAATTTTTGTTGGATTGCATCACTTATGCTAAAAGTATACATGCTCAGTTTCATCAAATGCTATTCCTCTATAAAAACAACTTCAGAACAAGAATCAGGCTATACTCTCAAAGACATGCTTGCAAGGATTTATATGATCATGCTAGAAACTACTATCATAGAACCATAAGAAAAGGGTATCTATCAATTCTAAAACTCTTTTTTTTCAAATTTTATGATTTTTTAATTTTAGGAAACAAAAGAACTACTTAAAGCAGAAAAGACACAAAAAACATAAGACACTAACTTTTTCTACCATTTCCCACCCCATACTTAAAATTATAGTGTTCCCACTGTAATAAAAATAAGCAGAAGAAAAGAAATAGAAAAGAAAAGGAAAAGGAAATCAGAAAAAACTTACAAGATCTTAAAGCAAAAAACAAAATAAGTCTTCAAACTGAATCAGCGCCCAGGTGGTGGAAAATAATGCTCGAAGTTCCCCATGAAGTCATACATTGTCCTCCAGCGCTCAACATCCTCCGCCTCTCTCTGCTGATGCCTCGCATCCTCGAATGTCATGCGAGCAGAATAGACACTCTCCCATCTATCCATCCTCCGATGAATATGCGTCTGTTGCAGGTTAAGCTGCTGCATCTGAGCAGAAAGATCTTCGGCCCATGGATGCGGGATACTCGATCCAGTGTACTCGGGCTGAGGAGGTGGTTGATAGTGAGTGGTCTTGAAAAAGTTGAGACCGTATGACTGCGGGTCGATAGGTTGCTGCGGGGGGTCGTTACCGACGCTGTGAGCCTCAGTAGGAGCATCGGTAGAAGCCTCGAAGTGGTCATTAACGACCTTGACAGGCTCGTTAGCGAAGACATTGTTGCCAAGAATTTCAGGATCGAGGTTATCTTCCTCAATGTCGAGCTCCTCTGTACCTCCCTCGGTAGCTTCCTCAGTCTCTTCATCGTCTTCTTCCATAGCATCTTCCTCCCGCTCAAACCGTGACTCGCATGGCCTAAGTGATGGCTCATCCTGCGGCTTGTGCTCTAACCGGAATGGATGACCCGTCCATGACTCGTACCAATTCGGTACGTATAGCAGCTCCAAGCTTGATCGGGTGGGCGTTACATCTTGGCCTTGAACTTTGGTAGTGTACCCGCCTTGAACCTGAGTAAAAATACCGGAACTAAACCAATAGTTCCTGTTGAGCAATAGAGCGTGGGCCGGTGTGTAGAGCGAGAGATCGACTCCAAGGTTGGTCGCCAAGAGACTGACCAAGTTCCCGCACCATTCTTCCTTTGACTTGATCGACTTCTCAACATAGTATAGCTCCTCAAATAGGATGGTGCGAAGACATGCAACTTCTATCCGTGTCGGCCTGTTCAACCCTCTCCTGGGCCAGAATATGGCAGCTAGGACTCGGAGGATGATCCGAAAATGGGGTTGATGATGCTCTCCCCGGATAGTGCTGCAGCGGAGGGCTCTACTTCCCCGGTGATATAGCTCCAAGTCCTTGTCACCTTGTAGTCCTTAAGGCTGGAATCTCGAGAAGGGTTTGGGAGCTCAAGATAGCATTGAATTCCGCCAAAGTAAACTCACGGTTCACATTACCGAGCCTAAATCTGATTCGTCCTTCCGAAGTTTTCTTCGGGAACCTTGTCTCCAATGTGGCCAGGAACTCGGATGTGAGAGCCGGGAAGTGTGGTACATTCTCCTTCTTCAACAAGTGAGGCACGCCGAGAATAGAGAAAGCCTCCTTGACATCATCATATAGCCTCATCAATTTAGCACTAGTCCTCGAGAACCAACTAGTGTAGTGGTCCTTGTCTAGAATGGCGTTGTAGCGGTCCGCTTGCCCTTGAGTGCGCAAGATCACATTGTCCATGCGGGGTGGAGATGGGGACTATTGAGTCCTCTTCTTCTTTTGTGCTCGGGTTGCGGCTCGGCTGGAACTTGCCATTTGGACCTATAAAAAATATGACTTTTCCAAGATAAGATCCACTCAAATCAATAGACAAGAGACCCCATACTTGGTCTCAGAATAGCTCTCGGAATGCCTCGTTATCGACCCAATTGGGTCGGTAACGGATCTGGACTGGTTTTTAGACGTGATAATACGCAGGGTCGTTAACGAACCTGGGAAGGTCGTTAACGAGCCTGTACGAGAACCAGTTTCATTTTCCGAGTGTAAAAGACTCCTAAATTAAGCCATGAATTAAGCATGCATCACTCATAATCCTACATAAGACACACAATCGGGTATATGCATACCATACTTGCTCAATTACCCATCCCGAACATGCTATAATTGCCCAAAATACTCATGGTGAAGATCAAATAATTCCAAAACAAGGTCGTTCATGCTCTTCTTAATCAAATTTCAATGGAGAATCAAGCAAGAACAAACCATAGAAATCAAGATCAACCATTAACTTATCAAGCAATAAAATCATTGAGCAACAACAAACATGCCATTCGATCCTCTATATGAACAAGATATGAAATTTCGAACCTATAAACCATGAATCATGCAAATAGAGAGTTAGGGTTTAGAAATCATATCGTTAGATCGAAAATTGAAGAACAAAGATCGGAAATTTGGGTGGTTAACGAGCTCGAACTGCGCCGGTATCGAGTAAAGGGTGGCAAACTCCTTAACAAGGGTGGGACTCCGAAGTTCGGTGGTGGTGAGATTTCCGATCGGTGGTGAGAAATATCGGTAGGCTTTTTGAAAGTTAGGCTTTCGGTTTTCGGATTTAAAAGTATGATTTTTGAGAGGTTTGGAAGGGTTTTTATAGGAGGGTGCTAGAGGTAGGGGAAGGATGAAAAGGTCGGCACAATGGGTAAAGATAGAAGATAAATTAGGGTAGAATTTCTTACCTACCCGTTTTACTAATTCGAGTTGCCGAACTAGGTCGTTAACGACCCTGGGTTGGGTCGTTAATGAGCCTCAGTAGCCCTTTTTGAGTGATTTACGAGCCCAACTCCTGCATCTTGTTAGCTAGAAACTATTCTATCTTTCTACTCTAAAAACTATCACTAAAATTCAAAAGAAAACGAGGAAAAAGAAGAAAGAAAACTAAACTATACTAAAAGCGGGTTGCCTCCCGTAAGCGCTATTTTTAACGTCGTTAGCTCGACGTACTTACCTGCTTAGTCAAGGTGGTTCTCTTGCAGCTAAGTCGGGGTTTTGAGGGACCCCATACTTAGTTTTGTAAACATTATCGGTTCTTGTCACTAAATTTGGTCCTCTATCCTCTAATAAGATACCCGGTATTCCTACACAAGGGTTAGTGAAATCCGAAAACCACGGAGGCTTGGAATCCTCTATAGCACCAATAGTGGGGTATGGTGTAGGAATAAAATATGGAAGAGAATTATACCCTGTATTAGTGAATTCATGGTTATTATACTCACCTTGATTGATCGGAAAAGATTCTGATACTGGGATCGTTGGAGCCATTGCTGACCTTACGCTACCGTGGTCTTTATTATAGCTTCGCATGTAGAGATCGGGATTGGACCAAGGGGGGTCGGTAGCGAATTGTGTGAAATTCTTGTCCACTTCAGTAATTGGAGGCGGATCGTTAGGAACAAGTGTATCGAGTTCTGGCTGGGTCAACTCGATCTGTGCAGCCGTAGTTGGGTGATTAGCGTTTTGATCCAGGTTGAATTCCACGTGTTCTTCTCCAATATCAAAAGTGAGGAGTCCTTTCCGCACATCGACCCTAGCACCTGTTGTAGCTAGGAATGGCCTGCCTAGGATAATAAGGACGTGAGGGTCTTCAAGCATATCGAGGACGATGAAATCATTTGGAATAAAGAATTTCCCTACTTGAATGGGGTAGTCGTCCACGACTCCTGTGGCCTTTAGGCTTGATCCGTCTGCCATGTAGAGGTTCATGTCTACAGGCTCCAATGGTCCCATGTTGGCTTTTGACCAGATTGAAAGGGGGAGCAAACTAGCACTGGCTCCCAAATCACATAGAGCTTTGAATTTGTGGTCGCCTATGCCAATTGTTATAACAAATCTCCCTGGGTCTCCTAGCTTTTCTGGTAGAGCAATAGATCAGACCTCGTCTTGTAGCTCTGTGATGGATCTTTTCCTGCTAAGAATATCTTTCAAAAATTTTGTGTAAGCCGACATTTCGCTTAGGGCCTTAGCGAATGGGATGGAAATATTAATGCCCTGGAGAATTTTTACGAAACGCTTGAACTTACTCTCAGTAGAGTCCTTTGATTTCTTAACAGGAAAAGGAAGAGATTTCACCATTCTCGGAACCAAGTCAGGCTCGAGAGGTGGTGCTACCAAATCGACACTAGGGTCATTAGGTGCTCTCGGAGGGTCGTTACCGACCTGATGGGGTCGTTAACGAGCATGGGATTGAGATAAGGGCTCGGATCAGAAAACTTACCTGGATTAGGGTTGTTGACGAGCTTGGGAGCCTCATCACCGTGGCGTGCCAGTTCGGTATTTGCTCTTGCTGGCTCGTTACCGAGCTGAACCGTGGCGTCCTCTTCAGTCATAAGGTCCTTCTCCTTTGCTTGGACACGCACCGATAATGTCTTTCCGCTCTTAGGTGTACCGCTGCTATTTGTCCTCTAGGGTTCTCTTCGGGACAGCCCGAAAGTTGCCATTGTGGCCTTGGAATCTGTGCAGCAAGGTTCCCTAGTTGGGTGTCGACATTCTTCTTCCATACATCGAACTCTCCCCATCTTTTGTTTTGATTGTTCAGGTGGGCTTGGATTCCGCTAATGCCTTCTTGTAAACCTAACACCCATGATGGTGGCTCTTGGTAGCTTGGAGGTCGATATGGTGCAGGTCTTCTATCTGGTGGGGGTGCTGCATAGTTAGGATTCGGGTTTTGGTTGCCCCACGTTTGATAATTCATTGACCTGTCAAAAAGCTTGCTCTATGTCTTAGGCTGGTTTGATAATTCGTTGACCTGTCAAAAAGCCTGTCAAAAATTGCCAGGCTGGTTTCTATATGGGCCTCTCATATAGTTCACTTCAGCATATGTCTCAGCGGCTCTCACCTGCTCTATGTTAGTGCAAGCAGACGTACTATGGGCAGAAGAACCACATTCTTGACAAGATTGAGAGGATTTCAGAAAACTTATCTGCTTCTTAAGGCGGTTGACCTCGTCTTACAGAAATTGATTCTTGACATCTGGGTCAACGTCTTCCTTGTTAGGCACGTAGAGACGCCTCTGGGGCTGGGGAGATTGCTAGGTTCCATACATGGCATCGTAGTTAGATAGCTTGTCCAACAATTCCCATGCAGCCGTGGGTTCCATCTCTATAAAACCGCACGATGTATGCGTGTTGATGCGGTTCTTCATCTCTTCATTAATACCCTGAAAAAAGATTTCTTGGAGCACATATAAGGGTTGCCCATGAGTGGGGCACTGTCTAAGCATCTCCTTAAATCTTTCCCATGTTTCAACAAAAGTCTCATTAGGCAGCTGGTGATAGGAGGTGATGCGCTTTCTCAACTCCGTTGTCTTGGCAGGAGGGAAGAATTTTGTAAGAAATTGATCATACAAATTCTTCCAAGTCCTGATAGACTTAGGAGGTAAGCTCTCCAACTAGCTCAGGGCCTTTCCAGTAAGAGACCACCTGAAAGCTTTTAACAAAACATATTCAAGTGAGACACCTTCAGCAGCAATGGTGTCACATAAATCAAGAAAATTTATAATATGTTCCATAGGGCACTTAGTAGGTTTCCCTTGAAACTGAGCCCGTTTAATCAAGGATATAATCTGAGACTTAATCTCAAAAGGTTTCTCTATCTCTGGAAGCACAATTGGAGATTCTGGCACCCTCAGTTCTAGATGCATGTACTGTTTGGCTTTCCTTGGATATGCATTCAGCTCTTCTTGTAGACGAGCACTGTTGACTCATTGACGTTCATCCTCGGAAGCAACGACATCTTTTTCGGTTTTTAACGCTTCCATCTGCCTCTACAGTTCAGCCATCTAACGAGTCATCTCCTCGGGTGTAGCCATAGCTCGGTTCTCTTGGCGTCTACGGTGCAGGGAACGTTCAGGTTCAGAATAATAACCGGCGTTGTCAAATTCGAGCCTTCAACATCCAACTGGCATACGGTGAGAAAACAGACAAAGAAAACAAAATTAAAAACAAAAATGGGGTCGGGCTATTCCCAGACCCACAGATAGACAAACAAACTCGTTGCTTCCCCGACAACGACGCCAATTTGTTGACGGGTCTTTTCTCTAGACAACAAATAAATTTATATGTCAAGACCCCGCTGAGTATAGGGGAGTCAGGATCGTTCCACGGGAAGCACTTTTGTTTGTTTATCAACTACTAAAAACAAAAACTAAGCCAAATCAACACAAAACACCCACGACCAACCTCGTTAACGACTTTGTCAGGGTCATTAACGAACCTGGATAACACTACTAATGACCTAAAACACAAGTTCAGTACCGAGGCAAATACTCGATAGCGAATATAACTAAGACAAACTCAAATAAGAATAAAAATCTAGGACAAGGGTTACCACAACATAGCTATGCATATAAACTCGTAAGAAGATAAAGATCATGCCATTAAATAGATAAATTCATCAACTTTCGCTGATTAGCAAGCAAATCAATCTATTCTCATAAACTAATTCACTCAATTACTTGTTTTGGATCCAAAAGCTCGAAACTTTCTTAATCGAACAATATCAACCTTCAAGTTTATAACTTTCTCTCTCAATCAAGTTAAGAACTCAAATTACCTCGATTCTCATCTAGGCGTAAACACAACAAGCAATCTAAAATAGATAAAAAGGCATTCAATACTTCAACCTACTCATCAAACATGCATAACTATGTCGGGTTTCAACCCCGACCCTAGAATACAAAAAACTACTCACTACTCATAACTAAAAAGCAAATAACTTCAATAAGAGAAAACATTGAAACAAAACTACTACTTCAAATTAATAAGAAAATTATCGTCTTACAAACTTCAGAAGAAACCAAAAACAACAAAATACCGAATACAAGACACGATTAACAATCTCTCAACTCATCTCTCAAATCTCCCTTAGGCTTATAAATTCAATCTCTCAACTCATCTTATATACAAAAACTCATTGAAATTGGAACTTATATAACCAAACTCTCCACCTAAGATTTGTCAAAACAAGCAAAAATCATCAAGAGAACTTAGGGGGCTCAATGAAAAACTTCATAGAAGCTTCCATTCGGCCGGGTTGTAATGGGGCTTGGTAAAGACAATAAGGTGTGGAAAATATTTTGGCTATGTGGTGCTAATAATATCCGGGAATCAAAGACTCCTAAAAACTCACATATCTTACCAAAACACTCATAAAAACAAATACCAAACTCACTCATCAATATGCACTTCCTTTTCACTTACCCAATATATCCTAGAAAGTCTCATAACACAACTCAAAAGAATCTCTGGCCTATCTATTAAACACAAATGCACATCTTACTTCCTTTTTCTTCCCATTTATTTTTACTTCCAACTCTTTTTTCCTTCCTTCTTTTTATTTTTACTTGCTTGCAGTCTCGTTAACGAACCAACCAGGGTCGTTAACCGAGCTTCATCGTGTATACTTTATCTTTTTTTTTCAACAAACAACCTTATTTTGTGCATCCTTTGTTACCAAGAGATCTTTCTTTTTACAAAATAAAACAAGAGACTTCCAATCTACCCTTCCCATAAACCTTAATTCCGAACCAAACATAACATTTCACTCCCCTTTTTTATACTCAACAAAACAAACCTCTCCAATCTAACTCCTAATCCCTGGATAGGGTCAAGCTGATCTCGGCTAGGGAAAATTTCTATGGAGCTAAAAATAAAGGCTTCAGGCTCAAATTTGGCTTCAAAAAGAGGGGTAATGTAAGGGTGGATAGGGATTAATAGGGCTTATGAAAAAGTTCTCTATCATATGATCTTCACAAGTAATGAACTATAAATCTTATATAGGTCTCAAGAAATAGATAACCATCACAAATCCAAGAGATAATATGCATATAGAGAGTAAATCACACAAGAAAAGAAGAGAGATTTTTGATGTTCTCCCTATAAGGTCAAAAATAACTCACAAGGTAAAATTTTTGTTGGATTGCATCACTTATGCTAAAAGTATACATGCTCAGTTTCATCAAATGCTATTCCTCTATAAAAACAACTTCAGAACAAGAATCAGGCTATACTCTCAAAGACATGCTTGCAAGGATTTATATGATCATGCTAGAAACTACTATCATAGAACCATAAGAAAAGGGTATCTATCAATTCTAAAACTCTTTTTTTTCAAATTTTATGATTTTTTAATTTTAGGAAACAAAAGAACTACTTAAAGCAGAAAAGACACAAAAAACATAAGACACTAACTTTTTCTACCATTTCCCACCCCATACTTAAAATTATAGTGTTCCCACTGTAATAAAAATAAGCAGAAGAAAAGAAATAGAAAAGAAAAGGAAAAGGAAATCAGAAAAAACTTACAAGATCTTAAAGCAAAAAACAAAATAAGTCTTCAAACTGAATCAGCGCCCAGGTGGTGGAAAATAATGCTCGAAGTTCCCCATGAAGTCATACATTGTCCTCCAGCGCTCAACATCCTCCGCCTCTCTCTGCTGATGCCTCGCATCCTCGAATGTCATGCGAGCAGAATAGACACTCTCCCATCTATCCATCCTCCGATGAATATGCGTCTGTTGCAGGTTAAGCTGCTGCATCTGAGCAGAAAGATCTTCGGCCCATGGATGCGGGATACTCGATCCAGTGTACTCGGGCTGAGGAGGTGGTTGATAGTGAGTGGTCTTGAAAAAGTTGAGACCGTATGACTGCGGGTCGATAGGTTGCTGCGGGGGGTCGTTACCGACGCTGTGAGCCTCAGTAGGAGCATCGGTAGAAGCCTCGAAGTGGTCATTAACGACCTTGACAGGCTCGTTAGCGAAGACATTGTTGCCAAGAATTTCAGGATCGAGGTTATCTTCCTCAATGTCGAGCTCCTCTGTACCTCCCTCGGTAGCTTCCTCAGTCTCTTCATCGTCTTCTTCCATAGCATCTTCCTCCCGCTCAAACCGTGACTCGCATGGCCTAAGTGATGGCTCATCCTGCGGCTTGTGCTCTAACCGGAATGGATGACCCGTCCATGACTCGTACCAATTCGGTACGTATAGCAGCTCCAAGCTTGATCGGGTGGGCGTTACATCTTGGCCTTGAACTTTGGTAGTGTACCCGCCTTGAACCTGAGTAAAAATACCGGAACTAAACCAATAGTTCCTGTTGAGCAATAGAGCGTGGGCCGGTGTGTAGAGCGAGAGATCGACTCCAAGGTTGGTCGCCAAGAGACTGACCAAGTTCCCGCACCATTCTTCCTTTGACTTGATCGACTTCTCAACATAGTATAGCTCCTCAAATAGGATGGTGCGAAGACATGCAACTTCTATCCGTGTCGGCCTGTTCAACCCTCTCCTGGGCCAGAATATGGCAGCTAGGACTCGGAGGATGATCCGAAAATGGGGTTGATGATGCTCTCCCCGGATAGTGCTGCAGCGGAGGGCTCTACTTCCCCGGTGATATAGCTCCAAGTCCTTGTCACCTTGTAGTCCTTAAGGCTGGAATCTCGAGAAGGGTTTGGGAGCTCAAGATAGCATTGAATTCCGCCAAAGTAAACTCACGGTTCACATTACCGAGCCTAAATCTGATTCGTCCTTCCGAAGTTTTCTTCGGGAACCTTGTCTCCAATGTGGCCAGGAACTCGGATGTGAGAGCCGGGAAGTGTGGTACATTCTCCTTCTTCAACAAGTGAGGCACGCCGAGAATAGAGAAAGCCTCCTTGACATCATCATATAGCCTCATCAATTTAGCACTAGTCCTCGAGAACCAACTAGTGTAGTGGTCCTTGTCTAGAATGGCGTTGTAGCGGTCCGCTTGCCCTTGAGTGCGCAAGATCACATTGTCCATGCGGGGTGGAGATGGGGACTATTGAGTCCTCTTCTTCTTTTGTGCTCGGGTTGCGGCTCGGCTGGAACTTGCCATTTGGACCTATAAAAAATATGACTTTTCCAAGATAAGATCCACTCAAATCAATAGACAAGAGACCCCATACTTGGTCTCAGAATAGCTCTCGGAATGCCTCGTTATCGACCCAATTGGGTCGGTAACGGATCTGGACTGGTTTTTAGACGTGATAATACGCAGGGTCGTTAACGAACCTGGGAAGGTCGTTAACGAGCCTGTACGAGAACCAGTTTCATTTTCCGAGTGTAAAAGACTCCTAAATTAAGCCATGAATTAAGCATGCATCACTCATAATCCTACATAAGACACACAATCGGGTATATGCATACCATACTTGCTCAATTACCCATCCCGAACATGCTATAATTGCCCAAAATACTCATGGTGAAGATCAAATAATTCCAAAACAAGGTCGTTCATGCTCTTCTTAATCAAATTTCAATGGAGAATCAAGCAAGAACAAACCATAGAAATCAAGATCAACCATTAACTTATCAAGCAATAAAATCATTGAGCAACAACAAACATGCCATTCGATCCTCTATATGAACAAGATATGAAATTTCGAACCTATAAACCATGAATCATGCAAATAGAGAGTTAGGGTTTAGAAATCATATCGTTAGATCGAAAATTGAAGAACAAAGATCGGAAATTTGGGTGGTTAACGAGCTCGAACTGCGCCGGTATCGAGTAAAGGGTGGCAAACTCCTTAACAAGGGTGGGACTCCGAAGTTCGGTGGTGGTGAGATTTCCGATCGGTGGTGAGAAATATCGGTAGGCTTTTTGAAAGTTAGGCTTTCGGTTTTCGGATTTAAAAGTATGATTTTTGAGAGGTTTGGAAGGGTTTTTATAGGAGGGTGCTAGAGGTAGGGGAAGGATGAAAAGGTCGGCACAATGGGTAAAGATAGAAGATAAATTAGGGTAGAATTTCTTACCTACCCGTTTTACTAATTCGAGTTGCCGAACTAGGTCGTTAACGACCCTGGGTTGGGTCGTTAATGAGCCTCAGTAGCCCTTTTTGAGTGATTTACGAGCCCAACTCCTGCATCTTGTTAGCTAGAAACTATTCTATCTTTCTACTCTAAAAACTATCACTAAAATTCAAAAGAAAACGAGGAAAAAGAAGAAAGAAAACTAAACTATACTAAAAGCGGGTTGCCTCCCGTAAGCGCTATTTTTAACGTCGTTAGCTCGACGTACTTACCTGCTTAGTCAAGGTGGTTCTCTTGCAGCTAAGTCGGGGTTTTGAGGGACCCCATACTTAGTTTTGTAAACATTATCGGTTCTTGTCACTAAATTTGGTCCTCTATCCTCTAATAAGATACCCGGTATTCCTACACAAGGGTTAGTGAAATCCGAAAACCACGGAGGCTTGGAATCCTCTATAGCACCAATAGTGGGGTATGGTGTAGGAATAAAATATGGAAGAGAATTATACCCTGTATTAGTGAATTCATGGTTATTATACTCACCTTGATTGATCGGAAAAGATTCTGATACTGGGATCGTTGGAGCCATTGCTGACCTTACGCTACCGTGGTCTTTATTATAGCTTCGCATGTAGAGATCGGGATTGGACCAAGGGGGGTCGGTAGCGAATTGTGTGAAATTCTTGTCCACTTCAGTAATTGGAGGCGGATCGTTAGGAACAAGTGTATCGAGTTCTGGCTGGGTCAACTCGATCTGTGCAGCCGTAGTTGGGTGATTAGCGTTTTGATCCAGGTTGAATTCCACGTGTTCTTCTCCAATATCAAAAGTGAGGAGTCCTTTCCGCACATCGACCCTAGCACCTGTTGTAGCTAGGAATGGCCTGCCTAGGATAATAAGGACGTGAGGGTCTTCAAGCATATCGAGGACGATGAAATCATTTGGAATAAAGAATTTCCCTACTTGAATGGGGTAGTCGTCCACGACTCCTGTGGCCTTTAGGCTTGATCCGTCTGCCATGTAGAGGTTCATGTCTACAGGCTCCAATGGTCCCATGTTGGCTTTTGACCAGATTGAAAGGGGGAGCAAACTAGCACTGGCTCCCAAATCACATAGAGCTTTGAATTTGTGGTCGCCTATGCCAATTGTTATAACAAATCTCCCTGGGTCTCCTAGCTTTTCTGGTAGAGCAATAGATCAGACCTCGTCTTGTAGCTCTGTGATGGATCTTTTCCTGCTAAGAATATCTTTCAAAAATTTTGTGTAAGCCGACATTTCGCTTAGGGCCTTAGCGAATGGGATGGAAATATTAATGCCCTGGAGAATTTTTACGAAACGCTTGAACTTACTCTCAGTAGAGTCCTTTGATTTCTTAACAGGAAAAGGAAGAGATTTCACCATTCTCGGAACCAAGTCAGGCTCGAGAGGTGGTGCTACCAAATCGACACTAGGGTCATTAGGTGCTCTCGGAGGGTCGTTACCGACCTGATGGGGTCGTTAACGAGCATGGGATTGAGATAAGGGCTCGGATCAGAAAACTTACCTGGATTAGGGTTGTTGACGAGCTTGGGAGCCTCATCACCGTGGCGTGCCAGTTCGGTATTTGCTCTTGCTGGCTCGTTACCGAGCTGAACCGTGGCGTCCTCTTCAGTCATAAGGTCCTTCTCCTTTGCTTGGACACGCACCGATAATGTCTTTCCGCTCTTAGGTGTACCGCTGCTATTTGTCCTCTAGGGTTCTCTTCGGGACAGCCCGAAAGTTGCCATTGTGGCCTTGGAATCTGTGCAGCAAGGTTCCCTAGTTGGGTGTCGACATTCTTCTTCCATACATCGAACTCTCCCCATCTTTTGTTTTGATTGTTCAGGTGGGCTTGGATTCCGCTAATGCCTTCTTGTAAACCTAACACCCATGATGGTGGCTCTTGGTAGCTTGGAGGTCGATATGGTGCAGGTCTTCTATCTGGTGGGGGTGCTGCATAGTTAGGATTCGGGTTTTGGTTGCCCCACGTTTGATAATTCATTGACCTGTCAAAAAGCTTGCTCTATGTCTCAGGCTGGTTTGATAATTCGTTGACCTGTCAAAAAGCCTGTCAAAAATTGCCAGGCTGGTTTCTATATGGGCCTCTCATATAGTTCACTTCAGCATATGTCTCAGCGGCTCTCACCTGCTCTATGTTAGTGCAAGCAGACGTACTATGGGCAGAAGAACCACATTCTTGACAAGATTGAGAGGATTTCAGAAAACTTATCTGCTTCTTAAGGCGGTTGACCTCGTCTTACAGAAATTGATTCTTGACATCTGGGTCAACGTCTTCCTTGTTAGGCACGTAGAGACGCCTCTGGGGCTGGGGAGATTGCTAGGTTCCATACATGGCATCGTAGTTAGATAGCTTGTCCAACAATTCCCATGCAGCCGTGGGTTCCATCTCTATAAAACCGCACGATGTATGCGTGTTGATGCGGTTCTTCATCTCTTCATTAATACCCTGAAAAAAGATTTCTTGGAGCACATATAAGGGTTGCCCATGAGTGGGGCACTGTCTAAGCATCTCCTTAAATCTTTCCCATGTTTCAACAAAAGTCTCATTAGGCAGCTGGTGATAGGAGGTGATGCGCTTTCTCAACTCCGTTGTCTTGGCAGGAGGGAAGAATTTTGTAAGAAATTGATCATACAAATTCTTCCAAGTCCTGATAGACTTAGGAGGTAAGCTCTCCAACTAGCTCAGGGCCTTTCCAGTAAGAGACCACCTGAAAGCTTTTAACAAAACATATTCAAGTGAGACACCTTCAGCAGCAATGGTGTCACATAAATCAAGAAAATTTATAATATGTTCCATAGGGCACTTAGTAGGTTTCCCTTGAAACTGAGCCCGTTTAATCAAGGATATAATCTGAGACTTAATCTCAAAAGGTTTCTCTATCTCTGGAAGCACAATTGGAGATTCTGGCACCCTCAGTTCTAGATGCATGTACTGTTTGGCTTTCCTTGGATATGCATTCAGCTCTTCTTGTAGACGAGCACTGTTGACTCATTGACGTTCATCCTCGGAAGCAACGACATCTTTTTCGGTTTTTAACGCTTCCATCTGCCTCTACAGTTCAGCCATCTAACGAGTCATCTCCTCGGGTGTAGCCATAGCTCGGTTCTCTTGGCGTCTACGGTGCAGGGAACGTTCAGGTTCAGAATAATAACCGGCGTTGTCAAATTCGAGCCTTCAACATCCAACTGGCATACGGTGAGAAAACAGACAAAGAAAACAAAATTAAAAACAAAAATGGGGTCGGGCTATTCCCAGACCCACAGATAGACAAACAAACTCGTTGCTTCCCCGACAACGACGCCAATTTGTTGACGGGTCTTTTCTCTAGACAACAAATAAATTTATATGTCAAGACCCCGCTGAGTATAGGGGAGTCAGGATCGTTCCACGGGAAGCACTTTTGTTTGTTTATCAACTACTAAAAACAAAAACTAAGCCAAATCAACACAAAACACCCACGACCAACCTCGTTAACGACTTTGTCAGGGTCATTAACGAACCTGGATAACACTACTAATGACCTAAAACACAAGTTCAGTACCGAGGCAAATACTCGATAGCGAATATAACTAAGACAAACTCAAATAAGAATAAAAATCTAGGACAAGGGTTACCACAACATAGCTATGCATATAAACTCGTAAGAAGATAAAGATCATGCCATTAAATAGATAAATTCATCAACTTTCGCTGATTAGCAAGCAAATCAATCTATTCTCATAAACTAATTCACTCAATTACTTGTTTTGGATCCAAAAGCTCGAAACTTTCTTAATCGAACAATATCAACCTTCAAGTTTATAACTTTCTCTCTCAATCAAGTTAAGAACTCAAATTACCTCGATTCTCATCTAGGCGTAAACACAACAAGCAATCTAAAATAGATAAAAAGGCATTCAATACTTCAACCTACTCATCAAACATGCATAACTATGTCGGGTTTCAACCCCGACCCTAGAATACAAAAAACTACTCACTACTCATAACTAAAAAGCAAATAACTTCAATAAGAGAAAACATTGAAACAAAACTACTACTTCAAATTAATAAGAAAATTATCGTCTTACAAACTTCAGAAGAAACCAAAAACAACAAAATACCGAATACAAGACACGATTAACAATCTCTCAACTCATCTCTCAAATCTCCCTTAGGCTTATAAATTCAATCTCTCAACTCATCTTATATACAAAAACTCATTGAAATTGGAACTTATATAACCAAACTCTCCACCTAAGATTTGTCAAAACAAGCAAAAATCATCAAGAGAACTTAGGGGGCTCAATGAAAAACTTCATAGAAGCTTCCATTCGGCCGGGTTGTAATGGGGCTTGGTAAAGACAATAAGGTGTGGAAAATATTTTGGCTATGTGGTGCTAATAATATCCGGGAATCAAAGACTCCTAAAAACTCACATATCTTACCAAAACACTCATAAAAACAAATACCAAACTCACTCATCAATATGCACTTCCTTTTCACTTACCCAATATATCCTAGAAAGTCTCATAACACAACTCAAAAGAATCTCTGGCCTATCTATTAAACACAAATGCACATCTTACTTCCTTTTTCTTCCCATTTATTTTTACTTCCAACTCTTTTTTCCTTCCTTCTTTTTATTTTTACTTGCTTGCAGTCTCGTTAACGAACCAACCAGGGTCGTTAACCGAGCTTCATCGTGTATACTTTATCTTTTTTTTTCAACAAACAACCTTATTTTGTGCATCCTTTGTTACCAAGAGATCTTTCTTTTTACAAAATAAAACAAGAGACTTCCAATCTACCCTTCCCATAAACCTTAATTCCGAACCAAACATAACATTTCACTCCCCTTTTTTATACTCAACAAAACAAACCTCTCCAATCTAACTCCTAATCCCTGGATAGGGTCAAGCTGATCTCGGCTAGGGAAAATTTCTATGGAGCTAAAAATAAAGGCTTCAGGCTCAAATTTGGCTTCAAAAAGAGGGGTAATGTAAGGGTGGATAGGGATTAATAGGGCTTATGAAAAAGTTCTCTATCATATGATCTTCACAAGTAATGAACTATAAATCTTATATAGGTCTCAAGAAATAGATAACCATCACAAATCCAAGAGATAATATGCATATAGAGAGTAAATCACACAAGAAAAGAAGAGAGGCATTCAACAATATCAACCTTCAAGTCTATAACTTTCTCTCTCAATCAAGTTAAGAACTCAAATTACCTCGATTCTCATCTAGGCATAAACACAACAAGCAATCTAAAATAGATAAAGAGGCATTCAACACTTCAACCTACTCGTCAAACATGCATAACTAAGTCAGGTTTCAACCCCGACCCTAGAAAAAAAAACTACTCACTACTCATAACTATAAAAGCAAATAACTTCAATAAGAGAAAACATTGAAAACAAAACTACTACTTCAAATTAATAAGAAAATTATCGTCTTACAGACTTCAGAAGAAACCGAAAACAACAAAAATACCGAATACAAGACACGATTAAAAACCCTGGCTTCCCTCTCGATCCACCTTGACTCTATAATCCTCCACTCGACTTCTCCTGTTCGGCTCTCCTAAAACTGAATTCCAACTCCTCCCCCTCTCTTCAGGCTAAAAAGAAGGGTATTTATACTAATAAAGCTATCTAATAAAAAGGCTAGAAGATAAAAACTTTCCTATAATATAGAAACTAACTCTAAAAAGATAGAAAGATAACCTAGAAAGATAACAAGACATAAAATATAATAACCCTAAGACCCATTAAAAACCCTACCGACACGGAATTATCAAGATAAATTTCCGCACAGGGTCGGTAGACATCACTAAGATCCCTCGAAAAATTCTATCTCTAAGCCTCGTTAATGACCCTTTACAGCCTCGTTAACGAGCCTGGATTTGGTCTTCTTTAACTCTACGACTCTTCGACTTCTCATCTCCACACTCTTCCGTCCTTCACCATAGCACTCCAATTCAGCTCCAAAAAGCATTGTTTCCTTGCTAAAACCTACAAAAAAACACAAAACGGAGTAGCTTCCATATTTTCACAAAATATGCAAAACCATCCAAAAACATACAAAACTAACTCTAAAACTACTAAAACTAATCCTAAGAAACCAACAAAACACACTAAAAACTATACCAAAAACATGAATATCAGGTATCTTCATAAGTTTTCCTATTGGTTTAATCTTAAGTTCTTGTATCTTGTTCAAATTGTTAAGTTAAATTGTGTTGCTTATCTTCTTCAAACTTTCTTTTATCAAGTCTTTGCTTCTAATTCTCTTTCATGTTACAAATATCTTTTTCTTTGGGTTTCTTGTGAAACCATATTCAAAGTTGGAATGTTTTTCATAACCTTTTTCGTTTTTAATCAACAAGGTTTTTTAATATAGGATCTTGGAATATTAGAGGCATTCGCAGGCCCAACTTTTGGGAAGAAGTTGGGTTTACTAGAAAATTGAATAAATTAAACTTTCTATGCCTAGCGGAAACTAAAACGGAAGATGATCCCAACTATTCGATTCTGCATAAATCGGGGTTCCAATCTGTTATTTCATGTCCTTCTGTGGGGTCTAAAGGGGGCCTTTGGCTCTTAATTTGTGAAAATTCAAAAACTCGTAAATGTTTTTTATATCATCAATCTTTTAATCTAATCATAATGAAATATTCCTATCCTAATCAAGACTTCCTTTTAGTTTTTGTTTATGCTCCGGCTAGAGAAGCGCATAAAATTCCGTTTTGGAATTCCCTTGCGTTGCAAATTTATCAGATTCATTTACCCTTCTTTTTAATAGGTGACTTAAATGAAATATCTTTAGTTAATGAAAATTAGGGGGTGTTCCTCCTTTATCTAGTAAATTTAATCGTCTTCTAAATTTTTCTAATCAATTTGGCCTTGTGGATTCTAGAACATTAGGGTTTCCTTTTACTTGGCGTAAAAGCTCAGTGGCTCAGGATAATGTTTTTGAAAAATTGGACCGAGTTCTTATACATCAAACTCTAACTCATATTTTCCCGTCCCTTGTAATTCAGCATCATCCTTTTACAACCTCGGACCATTGCCTAATTTCATTTTCTGTAGGTTCTTGTAAATCCTATCGTAAAATTCCTTTTAAATTTTAAAATGCTTGGATGTCAATCCCGTCTTTTAACCTCTTAGTTTCAAAAGTTTAGAATTACCAAATGATTGGGTCTTTTATGTTCCGCCTCTATATGAAATTAAATCTTTTGAAAAGATATTCTAAAATTTGGGCTAAACATCATATTAATAATAATTTTGAACAACTAAAAATATCTGAACATTAGTTACTATCGCTTCAGTCAAATTTATTAGTTGATCCCTATAATTCTACCACTCGTTCTAAACTCCAGGCTCATCTTAATAAATATAATACTCTTTTAGATTTTCAACATAATTTTTGGAAACAAAGGGAAAAAATAACTCACTTGCAAAATATGGATAGAAATACTAAATATTTTCAATATGTCTCCAAAATTTGTTTTTACAAAAAATTCTCTCTTTTCAAACTAATGAAGAGGTTGTTCTTTTTGATCATGTCTTATTTTTTTTAAAAAATAACTGAAGAGCTTGCTCATCGATTTAACCTTAATCCTTCATGTTCTGATAATAATTCGGACTTAGATATTATTCCTAAACTGGTCTCAGATTCGGATATTTTGATGTTGTGTAAAGCGCCTTTTCTAGCTGAAATTAAAATTGTTGTCTTTGATCTTTCTCCTAATAAATATCCAGGACCGGATGGTTTCCCTGCTGATTTCTTTTAACATTACTGGCATATTGTTGGAAACTCGGTAGTTTTAGCAGTTCAAGCCTTTTTTCATTCAAGTCATATGCTTAGATCGATTAATAAATCTTTTGTAGCTCTCATTCCTAAAGTTGATTCTCCTTTAACAATAAATCATTTTAGACTTATTAGTTTGTGTAAAACGATTTACAAAGTTATTACAAATATTCTAGCTAATCGTATGGCTTCTATATTTTTACCTAATATTATTCATCCTCTTCAGGGAGCGTTTGTTCAAGGGAGACTTATAAAGGATAATATTCTAATTGCTCATGAATCTTTCATTCGTTTCATAAAAAGAAAAAAGGTAAAAAAGGATTGATGCCTTTGAAAATCGATATGGAAAAGGCTTACGATAAACTTGATTGGAATTTCATTAAAGTAATTCTGCTTAAATTTGGATTCCATGCCAATTGGGTTAATCTTGTTATGGCTTGCATTACTACCTCTTTTTCCTCGGTCCTGGTTAATAATGAGCTTGGGACTGAGTTTTCCCCTCAATGTGGTATTCGTCAGGGTGATCCGATGACTCCTTTTATTTTTATTATCTCTATGGAGTATCTTGAGAGATCCCTTCAGTTACAATCCACTTTAGATTCCAAATTTGTGGGTATTCAATTAGTGAAAAATAGAGTTTGTCTGCCCTTCCTTAGTTTTGCAGATAACACTATCATTTTTGCTAATGCTTCTTATGGTAATATTAATTATATTAAGGGATTCTTGGATTCTTTCTCTAGGGTATCTGGCCCTTCTATTAATTATCATAAAAGTAGTTTTCAGGTCTCTGAAAATATTTCTCGTCAATCTGCAACATCTCTTGCTAGTGTTCTTAACATTCAAATTACTACTTCTATGGAGAAATATCTTGGCATTCCTATTCTTAAAGGAAGGGTTCAAAATGCAGTTTTTGCAAATTCCATTACAAAATTGAAAAAACCGCTTTCTCAGTGGAAAGTAAACTCTATTTCCGAAGCAGGTAGGGCTGTGCTAATTCAGTCAAATTTGTTAGGACAGGTTAATTATCTAATGCAATGTTTTTTGCTTCCTAAAAAGTTTTTTGTGAAATTGATAAAATTAATAAATCTTTTTTTTTGGAATAAGTTTACTCCTAATCATCACCCCCTTATAAGTTGGGAAAAGGTATGCTCTCCTAAAGACTCTGGGGGAATGGGGCTTCGGACCGCTAAGACTACTAATATTTTTTGGAAAATGAAGCTTCTGTGAAAATTTTAACTGCTCCAGATAATTATTGGGTACATATTATTTCAGAAAAATATTTGGGTTCCTCTTCGCTTTTTGAAATGCAAAAAAAAAAAATTGTTCTTGGCAGTTTGGTAGATTGCTCAATCTTAGAGACAAATTTTCTAAAGGTTTATAATTGACTATTGGAAACGGTCATTCTATAAATTTTTGGAAAGATCCTTGGATTAAAAATACTGATTAATATCTTTTTATGACAATGATAACATTAATTTAAAAGTATCAGCTTTTATCACTCCTAATCGGTCTTGGAATTCGGAGTGCTTGCGCTTGCTACTTCCTGAATCAATTGTGAATTTAATTATTTCTCTCAAAATTCCTGTTTTTGACTTAGAGGATTGTTTGGTTTGGCTTCCTTCAAATGATGGTGCTTTGTCAGTCTCTTCTGCTTCGTGTACGATTTCTGTAGATAGGCCTGATCTTAATTATGAGTTTGCTTGGATCTGGAGACTTCTCTTCCTCCTAAAATAAAAAATTTCTTGTGGAAGGCACGTGCAGATTGTCTTCCAACTACATATAGATTAAATCGCTTTTACAATTGTGTTTTTAGTACGTGCTCGTTATGTTCAAATGAAGATGAAAACCTGAATCATTTGTTCATCAATTGTCCGTTTTCGCAAAATATGCTTTCTAAACTCAAGGCTAAGATAAATCTAAAATTTCAAATTATTTCTTTGGGTACTTTTATTGATAATGTTGTTTCTACTATAAATTCAAATAAAAATAGTAACATCCTTTGTTTCTTATGGTGGTTTATTTGGGGATATAGAAATGGAAAGATTTTTAATCCGAATAGGCTTATTTCTTCTTTGCTTCCTTGGGATTTAGATTTCTCCTAGTATTTAGAGTCGATTTCAGCTCAGCCGATTTTAGTTCCCAAATTTGTGCCACGTCCAAAAAGGAAGAATATTCGTTCCTGGATTAGACCTCCTCCGCAATGGTCGAAGCTCAATTTTGATGCTTCTAAGCTAACTAATTCTTCTACCTTTTCGAGCTTTCTTATTCGAGACCACAAACGTAAGATTCTAAGTTTTGATCGCAAAGAACAACCTCCTATTTCGGTTCTCCAAGCTGAAGCTCTTGCTTTGTTTGATGGTGTTTGAAGTGCGGTTTCGTTAAAAATTACTCACCTTATTATTGAAGGGGATAATTTAATTCTTATTAATTCTTTAAAACAAACTTGGAAAGTTCCTTGGGAAATTCAGGCTATTATTAATGACATCCGTCATTTTGTTGCTTTGGTTCCTTTTGTGGTGTTTTTTCATTGTTTCAGGGAATGCAACTCTGCGGCGGATTTTCTCGCCAAAAGGCTTTTTAATTTTCCTCAACTTAGTTTTGCTATTTCTAATTTTTTTTCCGGGATCATTGTTAGATCTTGTTGATATCTCAATTAGTAATTCCTGGTTTAGTAATCATCCTCTGTTATTTGAATTTCTTAAGATTATCCGCCGTGATGATTTAGGTTAGCCTTGTAATTTATGGGCAACCTAGTGTTGGCCTTGTAATGAGCTAGTAGCTCATTTTATCAAAAAAATAATAATAATAGTCACAAACAACCCCCGAATGATGTTCTTATCCAACAGACGAGGGTCAAGCTGCATGGTAATTTAGAAACTCGATCAATGGCTGCTAAACTTACTACTGGTCCTACTTTTATTAGATCTAATGTTGTTTCTCCTTTACATGCTGCTAAGTTAATGACTGATGGTAATTATGTGTATTTTGCACCTACCTTTGGGGTGCATGCTATCACTTTGGCTCCTACAAGTAGTTTCTTATAATCCTTTGTTGACACTTGATATGCTACCTTCTCTAGACCTTGCTATGCTTTTTGACCTGGCCTTGCTTATGCAAGCTCGTGAGCAAATGGCTTATGCTTTGTCTACCATTAATGCCCCTTCTACTAAGACAATGATGGTCCCTCTCCTACTCTTTGCCTCTCCTATGGCGTCTGTTCCACAGATTGCTTATATGAGATTGACTAGTATAGATCCTGGGACTGAGTCCTCTAATAGCTAACATAGAAAGCAATTGAAATAATGTCTGCTATTGAGAGTACTTCTGATTCTTTTAAGCGTAAAAGATTCTAAAATTTTAATTGATAAGGTTGAGGTTTTTGTTGCTCCAAAGAAGCCTCGAAAGACTTGAGCCAAAAAGGGTCAAGTTGTTGAATGATTAGCCATCTTAATGAACTGGTTACTATCTCTTATAAAATACCACTTTATTGCATTGTCGTTTACTATTATGCTTGTTTGTACTCCTTCAAGTTGTGTTCTCCTTCTACTAACTAGGGTTTTGGTTGCTCCTCTTTGACCAATTTTGATTTGTGTAATATGAAACCTTGTTATGCAATCGAATATATATGGCCATTGTTATGAACTTTGTAATGAACTATGTATTCGGCTTTCGCTGTGTAACACAGTTTCCTTCCAAGTCTCAACTGATCTCCCATATATTGGTTTTATTTCTTATTTTGTTTCCTATTTTTTCGCGTTTTTAGTTCAGTTTTAGGTGTCTTTCTTAGGTTGTTTAGTTTAGTTTTGGTAGGTTTTAGAGTTAGTTTTGTGTATTTTTGGATAAGTTTGCCTATTTTGTGAAAAGAATGGAAGCTACTCCGTTTTGTGTCATTATGTAGGTTTTTGTGCGAAAAGGGGCACTTTTTGTGTGAAGTTGAAGTTAAGTGGTGGAAGGTGGAATGCATGGAAGATAAGGAAGAAGATTACACGGGAAAATCAAGTTAGAGTGCAAGTTAAAGCCAAGGAAGAGTTTGTAAGAAGCCAAAGAAGAGGCTCTATAACGACATGTGAGGGTCGTTAACGAGCTGTAAAGTTAGAGTTTTTGTTAAGGAGTTCATCAAAGTCTATCGACCCTATGCAGGTCGTTAACGAGGTGACCTGTGTCGGTAGAGCACAGCCGACTTTCAAAATTAATATCTTTTATCTTGATATCTTTTAATCAGGGTAAGTTTTTATCTTGTAGGTCTTTTATAGATAGATTTCTTAGTATAAATACCCTTGTTCTAAGCCTAGACAAAGGGGGATTCGGATTTTTGAGAGTGAAGTCGATCAAGAGGGAGAGCGGACTGATTTTCGATCTAGAGAGAGAATTAGTTTGGTGATCGGCTCTTGTTCGGTGTTCTTAGTGTTTTCGAACTCTATGGGTTTATAAGACGATATTCATTCAATTTCAATTTCAAGGAAGTTTTTTTTTTACATGTTCTCTTTGATTAAAGTTATTTGCTTTCTTTCCATGAAGAGTGAGTAGTTTTCTTATCTAGGGTCGGGGTTGAAACCCGACATAGTTGTGCATGTTTGAATGAATGTGTTGAGTTTTTGATTGCCTTCTATTCTTTGAATTGCTTGTTGTACTTATACATAGACGAGAGTCGGAGTAATTTGAGTTTGTTGCTTGATTTAGAGAGAAAGTTATGAACTTGAATGTTGATATTGTTCGATAACGAAAGTTTCGAGTTTTAGATTCAAAACAAGTAATAAAGTGAATTGATTTATGAAAGTTGATTGATTTACTTGTTAGTCAGCGAAAGTTGATAGATTTATCTTTAAAGGCATGATCTTTATCTTCACATAAGTTTATATGCATAGCTATGCTGTGGTAACCCTTATCCTAGAGCTTTTTATCCATTGAATTTTTTATGTTTAGCTTTCGTTTTCACTCGTTACCGAGGCACCTTGGATCGGTATCGAGCCTGCGTTTAGCTAGTTAGTTGCTCTGTTTTCAGTAGAATTCTAGGTTCGTTAACGACCCTCACAAGGTCTTTAAAGAGGTCTGTCGTAGCTGTTTTTGCTTGTTTTGCTTTGATTTCTTGTTTTTATATTAGTAAACAAACAACCTTGCTTCCCGTAGATGAGCCTGACTTCGCTATACTCAGCGGAGTCTTGAGTTATAAATTTATTTGTTGTCAAGAAACCCTGCCAACAAATTGGTGCCGTTGCCGGGGAAGCAACAATGGTTGCTTGTTTACTTGTGGGTTTGGGAATAGCCCGACCCCGTTTTTGTTTTTAATTCTGTTTTCTTTGTTTGTTTTCTTAACGTATGCCAGTAGGACATCGCAGACTCGAATTTGACAATATCGGTTACTATTCTGAACCTGAATGCACCTTGCACCGCAAATGGAGAGAAAATAAAGCTATGGCTACACTTGAAGAGATGGCTCAACAGATGGCTGCTCTCCAGAGGCAGATGGAGGCGTTACAAGCTAATCGAGACGCCGTTGCTGCCGCTGAACGTGAACGAGTGAACAATGCTCGTTTACAAGAGGAGCCGAATGCCTATCCGAGGAATGCCAAGCAATATATGCAGCCAGAACTGAGGGTGCCATATTCTACAATCGTGCTTCCCGATATCGAGAAGATATTTGAGATAAATCTCAATTCATATCCTTAATAAAAAAGGGCATAGTTTGAAGGGAAACCTACTGAGTGCCCTATGGAACATATTAGGAATTTTCTTGATTTATGTGACACTATTACTGCTGAAGGTGTCTCACTTCAATATGTTCTATTAAAAGCTTTCAAGTGGTCTCTTACTGGAATGGCCCTGAGCTGGTTGGAGAGCTTACCTCCTAAGTCTATCAGGACTTGGAACGCTTTGTATGATCAATTTCTTACAAAGTTCTTCCCTCCTGCAAAGACAACGGAGTTGAGAAAATGCATCACCTCCTATCACCAGCTGTCTAATGAGACCTTTGTAGAGACATGGGAGAGATTTAAGGAGATGCTCAGATAGTGCCCCACTCATGGGAAACCCTTATATGTGCTCCAAGAAATCTTTTTTCAAGGGATCAATGTATAAACGAAGAACTGCATCAACACACACACTGCGTGCGGTTTCATAGAGATGGATCCCACTGCTGCATGGGAACTGTTGGACAAGCTGTCTAACTACGATGCCATGTATGGTACTCAGCAGCCATCCCAGCCATAGAAGCGTCTCTACATGCCTAACAAGGACGAAGTTGATCCCGATGTCAAACATCAATTTCTATAGGATGAGATCAATCGTCTTAAAAAACAGGTAAGTTTTTTGAAAACCTCTCAACCTTATCAAGAGTGTGGTTCTTCTGCCCATAGTACTTTCGCTTACACTAACATCGAGCAGGTTAGAGCCGCTAAGACTTATGCTGAGATGAATTACATAAGAGGCCCATACAGAAACCAGCCTAATAACTTTGACATGTCGAACAATTACCCGACATGGGGTAATCAAAATCGAACCCAAGCTATGCAGCACCCCTACCGGATAGATGGCCCGCGCCGTATCGACCTCCAAGTTACCAAGAGCCAGCATCCTGGGCACAAGGGTTACAAGAGGGCATTAATGGAGACCATAACAAATTCAATGAAGTCCATAGCAAGATTGATGGAATCTAAGCCAGCCTTAACCACCAAATGAAAAGATGGGGAGAGTTTGATGTGTGGAAGAAGAGTGTCGACTCACAGTTAGGAAACCTGGCCGCACAGATTCCGAGACCGCAAGGGCAACTCCTGGGCCATCCCGAGGAGAACCCTAGAAGATAAATAGCGGTCGTGCACCTTAGGAGCAGAAAAACATTACTAGAGCGTGCCAAAGCTAGGGAGAAGTGCCCCGAATCGGAAGAGGACGCCACGACCCAGATCGACAACGAGCTAGAGAGGGTCATTACCGAGCCTAAACAACTCAGTACCGATACTCCCAAGGTCGTTAACGACCCCAATCCAGGTAAGTTCTCTACTCTGAGCTCCTCTCTTGATCCTAGGCTCGTTACCGACCCTGGTGGGGTCGGTAACGAGCCTTCTAAAGCACCAATCGACCCTAATATTGACCCGGTAGCATCACCTCTCGAGCCCGCCTTGGCTCCGAGAATGGTGAAATCTCTCCCCTTTCTTACTAAGAAGTCTAAGGACGCAACTGAAGGTAAGTTTAAGCATTTCGTTAAGATTCGTCAGGTCTTAAATATTTCTATACCATTAGCTGAGGCCGTAAGCGAAATGCTGGCTTACACAAAGTTTTTGAAAGACATTCCCAGGAGGAAACGATCCATAATAGAGCTTCACGATGAGGTCCAATCTATTACTCTTCCAGAAAAGCTAGGCAACCCAGGGAGATTTGCTATCACAATCGGCATAGGCGACCACCGATTCAAGGCTCTATCTGATTTGGGAGCCAGTGCCAATTTACTTCCCCTATCAATCTGGTCGAAAGCTAACATGGGACCTCTGGAACCTGTGGATATGAGGCTATACATGACAGATGGATCAAGTGTGAAGGCTACAGGAGTCGTTGACGATTATCCCATTCAAGTGGGGAAATTCTTCATTCCAAACGATTTCATTGTCCTCGACATGACTGAAGATCCTCTAGTGCCCATCATTCTAGGTAGGCCATTCCTTGCTACAACAAGCGCTAGGGTGGACGTTCGGAAAGGACACCTCACCTTCGATATAGGCGAGGAGCGGGTAGAGTTCAACCTCAATCAAGAGGCCAATGACACCACTGTTGCAGCACAAATTGAAGTATCCCAGCCAGAGTTTGACATTGCCGAGTCAAGAGTTTCACCCCCAACAAAAAAAGATGACAAGAGCGCAAAGGTGACCGTTATCGACCCCCCTTGGGCCGAAACCGAGCCTTTCCTACAACAATACGACGGAGGAGGCTCGTTATGGAACGACACCGAGGGAGGATTTACTTTTGATGGATCGTTAACGATCTCAACTACCGCGGTGCATACATCCTCATCGATGGATCAAGGTGAGTATTCTAACCACAGATTCACTATTACTACTAATGATCCTTCTTTATATTCTATTCCTACACCGTACCCAACTATGTATGCTATAGAGGAATCGAAACCTCCTTGGTTGTTAGATTTCACTAACCCTTGTTTAGGAATAACAGGCATATTGCTAGAAGATAAAGGACCAAATTTGGTAAAATGAGCTAACAATGTCTTCAAAGCTAAGTATGGGGTCTCTCAAAACCCCGACACAGCTAAGAGGGAACCACCTTGATTAGCTAAGGTAAGTTCGTTGGGCTAACGATGTTAAAAATAGCGCTTACGGGAGGCAACCCAGTTTTTTGTTTTAGTTAAGTTTTCTTTTCTTTTTAGATCTTTTTCTTAACTTTCTTTTGAGTTTTTAGTAGTCTAGAAGTTAGCAAGATAGAATTGCTCGAAACTAACATGGTATAGGAAGTTGGGCTCGGAACAACGCTGAAAACCAATCGCCCAGGCTCGTTAACGACATGCAAGGGTCGTTAACGACCTATGTCGACACGCGAATCGGTAGAAGCGGGCGAGGTAAGTAACCCTAATCTATCTTTTATCTTTATACCCCTTACGCCGCCTCTCCTCTTGCCTTTTCCTATTTAAAACCCTCTCAAGCCTTCAAACTCCCACACCCAAATCTCAAGCCAAATCATCAAGTTCTCAAATCCATCCCCACCAAAATCTCTACATACCACCGATCGGAGCACCACTGCCCCTACCCCAACCGCATCCCTTGATAACGAGCCTACTCTCTTGAAGTTCGTTACCGGCGTATCAAAAGCCTCGTTACCCCTCTCAATTTCAATCTTTGTTCTTCAATTTTTCAAATCTACGGTATGATTTCTATACCCTAACTCTTTTCTTGCAAATCTCATGATATTTGGGGTAAAATTCATATCTAGATCTTGATTGAGTAATTGGTTTGCATGTCTATGTTGCATTGTGTTTCTATTCCTTCTATTATGGGTGATTGATCTTGATCTATACTTGGTTATTCTTTCTTAGTTTGCATTGAAATTTTGATGAGAAAAGCATGAATTAACTTGTTCTTGAATTGATTAATCTTCACCATGAGTTTTGGCAATTATTGACATGATTAGATAGGGTATCGAGTAAGTATGGGGTTGCATGTGCTAGATTGTGTGTTTCATGTGGGATTGTGGTTGATTCATGCTAGAATTGTTGGAAAATTTTGAGGTTTGATACTCGGAATAGACTGCAAGTTGTTCTCGTCCAGGCACTTTAACGACCTTCCCAGGGTCGTTAACAACCTGTGACATGTTCAATTTCAAACCAAAACCAGATACCTCGTTAACGACCCAATTGGTTGGTTAATGAGGTATGTCGAGAGCACTTCTGAGAGCTAGTATAGGGCTTCTTTTTGGTTGGTTTGTGTGGATCTTATCTTGGATATTCATGATCTTTGCAAGTACAAATGGCAAGCCTGGCCGAGCTAACACTAGAATCGAAAAGAAGAAGAGGACTCAAAGGTCCCCATCTCCTCCACGCATGGATAATGTCATACTAGCTACTGAGGAGCATGTTCGGATCTTTGACGCAGTTCTTGAAAAGGACCACTTCACTAGGTGGTTCTCGAGGTCAAGCGCTAAGTCATTGGGGATCTATGAGGACGTCAAGCACGCCTTTGGCATTCTTGGAGTACCTCAACTGTTGAAAAAGGAGGAAATACCACATTACCCGTCCCTCACCGTCGAGTTCTTAGCCACCCTCCAAACAAGCTTCAAAACCAAGACTTCAGTCGGAAGGATCAGGTTCCGGCTAGGCAATGTTAACTATGAGCGCACAATGGCTGAGTTTAATGCACTTCTCGAGCTTCCTCACCACTCTCGGAATTACAAGATCAAAGACTTCAAGGTTAGCAATACTTGGGGTTACATTTTAGGGGAGGTTGAACCTTCCGCCGTAGCAATTTCAGGGGCAAGCATCATCAACTCTATCTTCAAGATCATTCTCCGAGTCTTGGGTGCCATGTTTTGGCCCAAGAGAGAGCTTTCAAGGCCGACACGGACGAAGGTTGCATGCCTCTATACCATCCTTTTTTAGGATCATGCCCCCTTGAACTTGGGGTATGAATGGTTGCAATATATTGAGAAGCACGGGATCAAGTCAAAAGAAGTATGGTGCGGGAATCTGGTGAGTCTTGTAGCGGAAAAGCTTGGCGTTGATCTCACACGTTATACGCCAAACCATGCTCAAAAGATCGACAAGAACTATTGGTTTGCCTCCGGTATTTTTGTGAGGACCGAGCGAGGGCACGCCACCAATGTACTTGGCCGAGATGTGCTGCTTACCCGAGACAAGTTTGAGTTGCTTACGTTCCATATTGGTATGAGACTTGGACGGGATGTGCATTCCCGTTAGAGAAGAAGCCATAGGATGAGACGTCGTTAAGGGAGTGTCTAACAAGGTTCGCTAGAGAAGGAGAGGACATGGATGAAGATGAAGATGGAACAGAGGCAACCATGGAGGAGCTCAATAACGAGGATGATGACCTCGGTACCGAGGTCTTGGGCGATTATGACAACATCGGTAACGACCCACCTAGGTTCATTAATGACTACTTTGAAGCCATTAACGAGGCACACAGCTTCGGTAACGACCCACCGCCACCGTCTACCGTGCCTGTGTCATATGAGATGATGCCCTACAACCTGGAGATTCACCACGACCACTTCCAGCCCCAAGATCATTACACACCTCCTCCTCAACCCACCTATACTGGATCGAGTGTTCCACCTCCATGGGCTGATGATCTATCTTTTTCAGATACAACAACTCAACCTGCAGCAGACACAGCTCACCTAGAGGATGGAGCATTGGGAGGGTGTCTATGCAGCTCGCATGGCTTTGGATGATGCGAGGCATCAGCAGGCGGATGCTCGTTGGAGGACGATGGAGCAAAGGATGATGGTTGATGAGGAGCGTTGAAGGACCATGTATCAATTCATGGACAACTTTGAGCGTCAGTTTCCACCACCACCACAGCGATGATTCAGCTTTCAAAAGATGTTTCTTTTCCGCTTCACTTTATCTTGCAAGTGTCTTTCTTTTTCCTTCTTCTTTTTCTATTGCTTAGTTTTATTACAGTGGGGACATTGTGATTTTAAGTATGGGGTAGGGAAGAGAAGAAAACTTACTTGTTTAGTGTGTCTTGTTTGTTTGCTTTGCTTTAGTTGTCTTTGTTTTTGAAAAACAAACTGAAAAATTCCAAAAAGAGTTTTTAGAATGGATAAATGCCCTGTCTGTTGGTTCTATGATAGTTAATTGCTAGCATGATCATGTAATTTCCTTGCAAGCATATTTTTGATGGTATAGCCTGATTCTTGATATGAAATATTTTTTTATAGAGGAATAGCAATTTGATGAAATTGAGCATGTATAACTTTTAGCATGAGTAGTGCAATCCAACATAAATTGCTACCTTGTGAGCTATTTTTGGCCTTATAGGGAGAACATCAAGAATCGCTCTTCTTTTCTTGTGTGATTTACTCTCTTAATGTATATTATATCTTGGAATTATGATGGTTATCTATTTCTTTAAACCTATATAAGATTTTTAGTTCATTACTTGTGAAAGTCATATGATAAAGAACTTATTTTTATAATCCTTATTTATCCCATATCCACCCTATCATGATCCCTCTTTTGACAACCAATTTGAGCTTAAGCCTTTTATTTTTCAGCTCCACAAAATTATTTCCCTAGCCGAGATAAGCTTGACCCTATCCGGGGATTAAGACTTAGTTGGAGAGGTATGCTTTGTAGAGTGAAAAAGTTTTTTTGGGTTCAGAATAAGGGTTTTGGGAAGGGTAGATTGGAAGTCTCTTGTTTTGTTGTGTAAAATATCTCTTGGTAGTGAAGACGCACAAAGAAAATAAGTTGTTGTAATGTAATTAGAGAACAAAAATAGGAGAAGAAGTAGCTCGTTAACGACCATTTTTTGGTCGTTAACTAGGCTATTCGAGGTGAAAGAAAAGAGCTTAAATGAAAAATGCAGAAAAAAGGGAGAAAGAAAAAGAAGTAGATGTGCATTTGTGTTTAAAGTTAACCGGAGATTCTTTTGTGATTTTATGAGGCTTTCTAGGATAAAAGGTGAGTGAGTTTGTGCATAATATTGAGTGAGTTTGAGCATAATGTTTTGAGAGAGTTTGGAATGTTCTTATGAGAGTGTTGGTAGTATGTGAGTTTTTAGGAGTCTTTAAATCCCGGATATTATTAGCACCACATGACCAAAATATTTCCACGCATTATTGTCATGACCAAGCCCCATTACAACCCACCTGAATGGAAACTTCTATGAAGTTTTTCATCGAGCCTAAGTTCTCTTGATGATTTTTGCTTGTTTTGACAAATCTTAGGTGGATAGTTTGGTGATATAAGTTCCAATTTCTATGAGTTTTTTGCATATAAGATTGAGTTGAGGGATTGAATTTATAAGCCCAAATACATGAGAGTTGAGAGAAACACATATCCTTGGTGAGGTTGGATTGTATTTGCTTATGTCTACTAGTGCTTATATATGTGTGATGACGTTAATAATCATTCTCTATTTTCTACTATGTTTTGATGTTGCTTTTGAGTTGATGGCTATTGCTTGATGGGCATGATTGTTTGGTTTTTGTTATTGTATAGTGATTGCTTGAGGACAAGCAAGCTTAAGTATGGGGTATTTTGATGTTCGTGTTTTTAGTTTAGTTTTAGGTGTCTTTCTTAGGTTGTTTAGTTTAGTTTTGGTAGGTTTTAGAGTTAGTTTTGTGTGTTTTTGGATAAGTTTGCATATTTTGTGAAAAGAATGGAAGCTACTCCATTTTGTGTCTTTTTGTAGGTTTTTGTGCGAAAAGCGGCACTTTTTGATTGAAGTTGAAGTGAAGTGGTGGAAGGTGGAATGCATGGAAGATAAGGAAGAAGATTACATGGGAAAATCAAGTTAGAGTGCAAGTTAAAGCCAAGGAAGAGTTCGTAAGAAGCCAAAATAGAGGCTCGGTAACGACCTGTAAGGGTCGTTAATGAGCTGTAAAGTCAGAGTTTTTGTTGCAGAGTTCAGCAAAGTTTACCGACCTTGTGCAGGTCGTTAATGAGGTGACCTGTGTTAGTAGAGCAGAGCCGACTTTCGGAATTAATATCTTTTATCTTGTTATCTTTTAAGTATGGTAAGTTTTTATCTTTTAGGTCTTTTATAGATAGCTTTATTAGTATAAATACCCTTGTTCTAAGCCTAGACAAAGGGGAATTCAGATTTTTGAGAGAGAAGTCGATCGAGAGGGAGAGCGGACTGATTTTCGATCGATCGAGAGAATTGGTTCGGTGATCGGCTCTTGTTCGGTGTTCTTAGTGTTTTCGAACTCTACGGGTTTGTAAGACGATATTCATTCAATTTAAATTTCAAGTAAGTTTGGGTTTTTTATATGGTCTCTTTGATTAAAGTTATTTGCTTTGTTTCAATGAAGAGTGAGTAGTTTTCCTTCTAGGGCCGGGGTTGAAACCCGACATATTTGTGCATGTTTGAATGAATGTGTTGAGTTTTTTGATTGCTTTCTATCCTTTGAATTGCTTGTTGTACTTATACTTAGACGAGAGTCGGAGTAATTTGAGTTTGTTGATTGATTGAGAGAGAAAGTTATGAACTTGAATGTTGATATTGTTCGATAAAGAAAGTTTCGGGATTTGGATTCAAAACAAGTAATAAAGTGAATTGATTTATGAAAGTTGATTGATTTACTTGTTAGTCAGCGAAAGTTGATAGATTTATCTTTAAAGGCATGATCTTTATCTTCACATAAGTTTATATGCATAGCTATGTTGTGCTAACCCTTGCCCTAGAGCTTTTTATCCATTGGATTTGTTAAGTTTAGCTTTCGTTCTCACTCGTTACTGAGGCACCTTGGATCGGTACCGAGCCTACATTAGCTAGTTAGTTGCTCTGTTTTCAGTAGAATTCCAAGGTCGTTAACGACCCTGACAAGGTCGTTAACGAGGTCTGTCGTATCTATTTTTGCTTGTTTTGCTTTGTTTTCTTGTTTTTATAGTTGGTAAACAAACAATCTTGCTTCCTGTGAACGATCCTGACTTCGCTATACTCAGCGGGGTCTTGACTTATAAATTTATTTGTTGTCAAGAAACCCTTCCAACAGTGTTGAACAAATCTTGTATGACCCTCTTAAAACAAAATTTTTTATATGAGTATTGCATATTGGAATATCCATGGAATATTGAGGCCCAACTATTGGGAAGAAGTTGAGTTTATTAGAAAATGCAACAAACTTAATATGCTTTGTTTGGATGAAACAAAAATGGAAATTGAATGTAATATCTATATTATTTGTAAATGTGGATTTCATGATGTAATATTTTGTCCCTCTATTGGTACAAAGGGTGGTTTATGTGTTCTTATTTTCCATAACGAGATTACCCGTTGTTTGAAAACAATTTCTACTTTACCAAACCTAATTATTTTGAAACATACTAAAAATGAGATTCAATCACCACTTCCTTCTATGTCCTCGTTAATAATGAGATAGGAAATGAGTTCTCTCCACAATCAAGGGAGACTTTTTTATTCATGAGAGGCTCATGGTTGGGTGGAATTTAGGTTCACTAATCCTGCTGAGAAAGCTAGCGTATGGGAAGGGAGGCCTTACCATGTCTTTGGAGGTCCAACTTTGATACTGCTTCTGAATCAGTTACTCAGGTAGACATGTGGGTTAGGATCCCTCAACTCCCTGTGGAGTACATGACCTTTGATGTTTTGAGCACCATTATGGAATGGAATGATATGGTCGAGTTCTTAAGCTTGACTCATACACTGAGAAGGAATAAAGGTTGAGATATGCCAACATCTGTATTAACATTGATTTGTCTTCTATTGGAGACTCCAACATCATTGTGCCTGATGAGCATGCTAAGGAGAAGAGTTACAAGCTTTGGTTAGAAGATTTTCCTAATGGGTGTGGGTACTGTGGTGACCTCTCCCATATTTTCAATGGTTGCCTTCTAAGAGAAACGAGAAACAAGCCTATTACTATCACCCTTTCCAAGCCCTCTTCCTAAAAAAACCCAAAGACCAACCTGGAGGCTAGTGATGATGTATACTAGGAATATGTAGGCAATAATCTTCCTTAAACTAATCCTCAGTAAAGGGGTGATGAAACAACCAGATTCTCTCCCCCAAAAGTGTGATTCAGGTTGTGTACAAGTCTGAATTGTTGTTCAAGTAGTGTTTATTATTTGGGGTTCAAAGTGGGTGTGATGATTTCACCACATTTTGTTTTTGCTATAAGTGTGTGAAAGGGTAGTAGGATTAATCTAGGTGGTTATCTCATGACAGATGATATACACAATTATATTGGGTATTTAGGAGGAGTTTTAGCATGAGTTTATGGTATTTTTAGGTGTTTTATATGCTGTTTATGTAACATCCCCGACCAAAGTGCATACGTCATTCGACGTTCATATAAGATTAAGAGCATATGCATAGCATATTGTCATGATATATAGTAAGTTTTTAAAAGTAATATTTAATTTCTAATTAAGTTTATTATATTTTAAAAAGTATTTAATTAAAAATTAATTATTAATTATTTGAGGGTAGAGTTTGTAGTAAAGGAGATTTCAGGGTAAAAAGCATAATTTTGTAAAATGTAAAACCGACTCCAACAATTACATATATCTCTTCTCTGTGCTATCTATGGGAGGTTACATAAGAAAAAAACAAAATAAGAGAGGAGAGTTCGAGAGAGAAAGTAGAGGATTTGATTTTTTTGTGTTGTTTTGATCGATCTAGTACAAGATCTCTTCTATCGGGTTTTAATCTCGAAGTACAAGCGTGATTTGGTAAGTTTTTAATTAGTAAATGGTTTATATGGATTTTCCTAATTTTTTCAGATCTAGATCTACTGTTGATTTTTATTCGAAAATCAGTCGATTTATAGTTCTCAGAAGTTGTTTTCGATATCAGATTTATATTCTGTAAAAGATTTTAGAGTAATTTTAGGGTTTCGTTTTGTAATGATTTTTGGAGACCCTTGATCAAGTTTTACAATAAAGTTTGAACTAGAAAAATGTTCTTCTATATATGTAGTTTATCGTTGTCAAGTTTTAAAGGATTTGGTATTATGCACAAGAAGTTATAATGCATTTTGGCATTTCATTGCATTTGGGGTTAAAGTTTGTAAAAGTAATAGGTTGTTTTTGCATTGGGTTATATATAGGAGCAGAAGTCATAGATCGTGGTCAAAGAGAAAGGAAAGAGATTTAGTATCTGTCCTAAACAGGTGAGTATAGACCGGAGATTCAATCCTATGTGCTATATGTGCTATATGGGTATATGTGCTATATGTGCCATATGGATATATGAGTTATATGGATTATATGGATATATGTGTTTTATATGATAGGTCTAAAATTTCCAGAGTTGTCTGCACAGAAGGTATGTTAACAGATGACATATGATATATGGGTACATGATGCATTTGATTGCATAGCATATTGCAATGAGATTAAAAGGACTTGTGACTGTCTTGCCCTGAATTTGTATCCAAAAGAGACCTACGGGTCATACATGAGGCCTAAGATGCCTAAGAGATGGTATATGAGCAAATGAGGCCTAAGATGCCTAAAAGTCGGTAATGGAAAAGAAAAAAAAAGAAAAAAAGATTGGTAATGGAAACCCTGGGCAGATTCAGGCTTGAACAGTTCACATAATAATGAATCGGATACATTGGCATTTGCATTTGCATAGTAAATTCCTACATGACATATGTATAATATGTATGGTTATGTACATGGACTAAATGTTTGACTTTGTGTGAAATAATTGATGATGGTTTATATTCACTGAGTATGCGACTCATGTAAATCGCAAAATAATTTTTCAGGTTCAGCTAGAACTTTCTGGTGTGTGTCCCTTTTAGAGGTCACATTCATACAGGGCGGCCGGATGAAGCTCTATGCAACCTTCTCCTCCTCATTTTGCATCTTAGACATATGTGTTGTAACAGAAGTTAGAGTAAGAGATGTTTTAGTATAAAAGTGAAGACATATAGTTGTGTGTGTGTGCAACCTTTTATGGTTGTTAATGTCTGCTATTTGTTTAGGTGAATAGTTGATATATGTGAATTATCTCTGTATATAAGAGATAAGTTTTACGAAGTATACGTCATTGGGGTATAAGGGTGTCACAGTTAGTTTTTGGTTTCAGAACAGGGATATGATTCTTTAGAGGCATTCTGCATTCATAAGCATATGTAATTGACACTAGAATTGCATTCATGAGCATGATGCATAAAGGAGGGAAGGTTCAACCGTGCCAGTCAGTTTATAAGAGCATCTTATACAACACTACATGAGCATACATTTCATGTCCTACACTACAAGAGGAATGTGTAATGACGACTTTCATCCTACTGATTCATGTCCTACACTACAAGAAGAGGTGAATGCAGTTGGACGGTACCAAATGAAGCCAAGAAATGATCCTTATTCAAACACCTACAACCCAGGCTGGAAAGATCATCATAACTTCAGATGGAGAGAGCCCGAGGCAAAGCATCAACAAGATAGTTTCAACAACTAAACCTTATGTACCAAGGCCTCAAGGACAGAATCCAAATGCGACTCCTTCTATGGATGACATGATGAAGATGTTGGTGCAAGATAACCTCACTCTTCAAAATAGTATGACTCAACTGTCTCAAAATCAAGTGAAATTCCAAGATACTACATTAGCAAGCATTCACAACTTGGAAAGACAAATGAGTCAAATCTCTGACGTTGTAAGCAAACTGGAAGCAAGATATTCGGGTAAGTTTCCCTCTCAAACATAAGTCAACCCGAATATTCGTAATGTCAGTGCTGTCACTTTGAGGAGTGGGAGACAACTTGAGGACAAAATAGTGGATGAATCTGAAAAAGGCGAGGGTGGCGACCGCCGCCAGGGTAGCGGCGTCCGCCATCAAAACAAGTTTAGCTACGACAAAATTGAAAATTTGAGCGGTGACCAAGAAATAAAAGGCTGCGACCGCCGACTGGGTAGAGGCGCCCGCCGCCTGATGGCGGCGACCGCCATGACGGTGATCCACCCAAGGGCCCAAGGCTGAACTTTCTGAAAAAATCGGCGACCGTGGCCCATTTGATGGCAACCGCCGCCTACCTGTTGAAGCCTCCGATGAAGCAAAATCTCCAGTTCTCCCTGAATGGATGCTAGTTGCTCCATTTCCATCTACATTAAAGGGTACAGAAACGTTGAGGTTAACATTCCTCTCCCACTACTAAAAAACGCGCATATAGCCAGGAATATCCTGTGTGGGTAAGTTTGCGGGAAACTGCCACAACATCTCCCACAAATCTCAAATTTTCGGGCTGTTTACCCATGAAATTCACGGTTGGTGCTACATTTGTGGGAATATTGTCGCGAAATAAACACACAACTATGTCCGATTCTAATTTTGTGGCCATATAGCCATGAAATTATAGGTTGTGGCTATAATTGTGGCCATATTAACGCGAATATATTACGAAGCTAAAATCGGTTCTAAATTTATGGAAAATTTTTCGCGAAATAATCATGCAGCTTAGTTCGATTCTAAGTTTGTGCCCATATAGCCATGAAAATATTGGTTGTGGCTAAAGTTGGAGGTATATTGACGCGAATGTATTACGAAGCTAAATTCGGTTATAAATTTATGGGAAAATTATCGCGAAATAATCACGCAGCTAAGTTCGATTATAAGTTTGTGACCATATAAGCATACAAATATGTGTTGCGCTATAGTTGCGGCTATATTGTCGCGATTGACTTACGTAGGTAGATTCGGTTCTAAGTTTGTGGCCAATATGATGCAAATTAATGAGTTTTTTATTAAGGATAGAAAAGTTCTTCATTTCATGTCTAACTTTGTTTGTTTGGAAAAAACTACAAAAATAGTCACGAAACTAGCCACGAGTTCTTCATTTCGTGAGAAATCTACAGAAACAACCACAAGACTAGCCACAAGTTCTTGAGATTAGCCACGAGTTCTTCATTTCGTGAGAAATCTACAGAAACAATCACAATACTAGCCACGAGTTCTTGAGATTATCCAGGAGTTCTTCATTTCGTTTCTAACAAATGAATCTCCATTCTAGATTTATATAAGTGAAAAAGGAAGGTTGGAAAAAAAATTCGTTTCTAACAAATGAATCTCCATTCTAGATTTATATAAGTGAAAAAGGAAGGTTGTAAAAAAATGGGGGATTGTTATCCCCAAGAGTAGAATCCACAACCTCTCACAACCTAAACACCCAAAGACACCCGAAGCAGTTATAGAATATGGTAAAAGGGTCCGGTTTTGGCCTTTATATAATCTAAGGTATTTTATCATATATTTTTAAGACATTTATTCTTGGCATTTGTATTTTATAAAAAGAGACTAGCTATCAAACCACATGATTAGTTTTATAAAATAATTTGGAATATGAAAACATTATATGTGTTTTTAATTAAAATTATATGAGTCTTAGTTATTAATTTAAAAATATAATATTATAAAGAATAAAATTTATGTAGAAATATCATAGTATATTTCTAAAGTCCATAATAAGTGTTTTTAATTAAAGCGCAACCAAATAAATTTATTTTCTTTCCCTCCTTGTATGTTTGGAGAAAAATATTATTTATGTCACATAAATAATTTGGAACAAGTATATTTCTTTACAAAATTAATTTCACTTAACGTAAAATAAAAACAACAACTAAAAAATAAAGAAGAGGGGCGAATGCCCAGCTTGAACTCGAGACCTCTCGTCCCCTCACACACATAAATAATTTATAAGGAAAAGTCTAAAATAAATAATATGAAGATTTTATAAAAACTCGTCATATTTCTTTAGAATCGTTCATTCTAAGAAAATATTATAAGAAAAGTTATATTCCTTTATAGTCGTTATATTCCTTAGGAATATAACATTTTTCTTTAGAATGAACGACTAAACCCTAAACCCTAAACCCTAAATCCTAAATGAACGACTCTAAAGAAATCGTTCATTCTTTAGAATCGCTATATTCCCGTAGAGTCGTTCATTCTTATAAGAAAACGTTATATTCCTATGGAGTCGTTCATTCTAATAAGAAAATGTTATTATCCCTTAGGGTCGTTTATTCTTATAAGAAAAAGTTATATTCCTTTATAATCGTTCATTTTTATAAGAAATCATTATATTTCTTTAGAATCGTTCATTCTTATAAGAAAACGTTATATTCTTTTAGAATCGTTCATTCTTATAAGAAATCGTTATATTCCTTTAGAATCATTCAATCTTATAAGAAAACGTTACATTCCTTTTGAATCCTTCCTTCTCATAAGAAATCGTTACATTTCTTTAGAGTCGTTCTTTCTTATATGAATTGATTATATTCCTTTAGAATCATTCATTCTAATAAGAAATCATTAAATTTCTTTAGAATTCTTAATTCTTATAAGAAATCGTTACATTCCTTTTGAATCCTTCATTCTTGTAAGAAATTGTTACATTCCTTTTAGAGTCGTTTATTCTAACAAAAAAACGTTATAATCCCTTAGAGTCGTTCATTCTTATAAGAAAAAGTGATATTCCTTCCCGTTGGGGAATTCCCACCGAGGGACCCCGTGGTGAGGAACTAAATTATTGTTTTTAATTATTGATCATTCTATCCTTATATAATATACTTGATACGTATGAATAGTATGATCATTGGATTTACAAAATTATTGTTTTGTTTGTTTTTGAAGCTCTTGTTAATTATATAAGTTTAATTGGTGAATTTTGTAAATGGTGTATCAATCAAATTTTTGAGGAAAGTGTACATGAAAGTAAATGAAAAATAAAATGAGTAACTCGTGGAGATTAAACAAGGTCAAAATCAAACGGGGATGGGGAGTCCCCGCTAGAGATTATAAATGGGGAAATCAAGTGGAGATGGGGAATCCCTGACGGGGATTATAAATGAGGAAATCAAGCGGAGATGGGGAATCCTTGACGGGGATTATAAATGAGGAAATCAAGCGGAGATGGGGAATCCTTGACGGGGATTATAAATGAGGAAATCAAGCGGAGATGGGGAATCCCCGACGGGGATTATAAATGGGTAAATCAAGCGGGGATGGGGCATACCCGACGAGGACGGGGACCCGACGGGGATGGGGACGGGGATAAATTTTATTACCCGATGGGTAATGGGACGAGTATGGGGAGCATATATCTAAATGGGTATGGGTACGAGGAGGGTATTCCCCGCCCCGAACCCGTCCCATTGCCATCCCTAGGCCAAAGTGTTGTAAAAGCAATTAAAAGCTTCTTCCACTCTAGACGAATTCTCAAACAAAATAATCATACTTTTATAACCATAATTCCTAAAAGAGACAATCCGACTAGCACCAATCACTATTGACCAATCAGCTTGTGCTCAACCATTTACAAACTAATTGCTAAAATCATTACTGAACAACTTAAAAAATTCCTACTAAAATTGATCCATCCTTTTCAGGTCGCGTTTGTAGATAAACAGATCCAAGATAATGTCTTGATCCCCCATGAAATATTTCATTCTTTCAAAAATAAAAAAGGTAAAGATGGGTGTGTAGCAATAAATTAGACAAGGAAAAGTTAAGCCTATGATAGATTAGATTGGGAATTCACCTTTGAAATCCTCAAAAAATTTAGTTTTGACAACAAATTCATTGGATTGATTAAAGAATGTGTTCAGACTGTCTCTTTCTCAATCATAGCAAAAATCCTATTGAATTGTTCTCTCCTGAACGAGGACTAAGGCAAGGAGACACCCTGTTGGCCTTCCTATTAATCCTTGGCACATAAATGTTGGCAAGAAAACTCCATGATGTTAGTAACTTAGAGAAGAATACAATTGGGTTCCCTCTAACTCGTTATGGAACTAAAATTCCATTTCTCGCTTTTGCAGATGAAATTATCATTTTCTCTAAATCAAACCAAGCTGCATGTTTAAGAAAAAAAAAGATCATTGAAGAATATTGTGCGATTTCAAGACAAAAGGTCAATTATCACAAATATGCCTTTCAGACATCAAGAAATGTAGGTAATCTCCAAATAAATAGAGTCCAACAAACTTTAGGTATCACGGAAATGGTAAATTTGGATTCATATCTCGGCTGCCCAATCAATAATGACCAGGTAAATCGAGATTCTATTAAATATACTATATGGAAAACAAAGACACAACTAACTAAACGGAAAGCAAATACTTTGTCACAAGAAGGTCAATCGGTCCTCATAAGATTCAATCTAGCCACGAAACCGAACTACATCATGCAAAACTTTATTCTTTTAAATTATGTACATAAGGAATTGGATCAAATTACTAGAACCTTTTTATGGAAAAAGGATAATAACTATAAACCCCTGATTGGTTGGGAAAAGATTTGCAAACCAAAAACATATGATGGCTTTGAAATTAGAGAAAACTGAACATGTCAATCAAGCAATGCAAATGAAATTGTTATGGAAATTACTGGCAGAACTAGAGAATATTTGGGTGAAACTTATGAATGAAAAATATTTAAAAGGTGACTCTTTCCTTTCGTATAAAAATCATACAAATACCTCTTGGCAATGGAAAAAATTGATGAATCTTGGTGAAGAAATTAATAAAGGACTAATCTGGCATGTAGGAGATGGAAGAACTACTAAATTCTGGACAGATAGATGTCTATTTCCGTATACACTTGACAAATTCGCATTAAGGAATGATTTGATGAATGATTTAACTTGTGTTGAAGAATTTATAACAAATGGTAGTAAGTGGTGTGTAGATATTCTACGACGCATCCTCCCGACAGACATAGTTAGCAAAATCAATGAATATCCAATTCCAGAAAATTGGATCCACGATTGACTCTATTGGACCCCTAGTAAAAATGGATGGTTTTCAACTTCCTTATCCATAGAACTCATTACGGGGGTTCAACATCTAACCTCACACCTTAATAATTGGATATGAAAACTTGACATATATCCCAAAGTAAATAATTTTTTATGGAAAAGTGTTCAAAACGGGTTACCTACTAAAGCAAGACTACTAGAGAAAAATGTCATCACCCCTCCAGGTTGCCTAATGTGTAACTGCACCCATGTAGATACGAGACACTCACTAAAAGAATGCCCCCATACCAAAAAAAATAATAAGGAAAATTAACTTAAAGACGGAAAACGTTATACGAAACTAGAACATAGGGAACAAATCGGTCGGTGAGATCGTTAATGAGGTATTTCAAGGCTTAAGAAAAACTGAATTTTTGGAGCTAGCAGCTTGTTGGTGGTGTATTTGACATGAAAGAAATAAATTATTCTTCCAACAAACTCTCAAAGATTTTATCCTAAATCTAGACCAGTATACAAAAAACCAAATAACACAATGGGAAAGATAAAAAAAAGTGGGTAGAAAAAGAAGAAAAAATAGAACATCGGGTACAAAATGGACAAAAGAGAAAGAAACAAATGGAAAAATGGATAAAACCGCCTCGTAGTATATATAAAATGAACTTTGATGGGTTCAAGATCAATTCAAATCAGGCTATGGCGGGTTTTATACTTAGGGATCAGAAGGCGCAAGTCTTGGGAATAGGTGTCAAGACGGTAGGATCAATTTCTATACTTAAAGCGGAGACTATGGCACTCTGAAACGGAATTATGGAAGCAATAAGACTAGGAATTAAAAAAACTTGTTAAATTGTAATATTTAGATGCCAACTAGATAAGTTATTATTTATAAAATTTTAATAAATAAAATAAAATAAATAAAATTTATTAAAAATATGTTTTCTTGTTTCCTTTTTTCTATTTTTTTCCCGTCATCTTCCTCTTTTGGGCGTAGGAAGGAACACAGAACCAGAGAGAATCAGGACGGGTTGACGAACTCAGAAAGAATTCGGATTTATCATCGCCGACCCAACAAGGAACCTGAGAGGACGGAACATTGGAATCAGAGAAAGAGTTTGAATTCTTCACTGCCGGCAAAAAGGAACTAGATCCAAAAAGGAAGCAGAACCAGATCTAGGAACCAGTTCGAATTCTCCTGAGTTCGTGTTCCGTATTGATCTGTCGACAGTTCTGATTTCTTTCTCCCGAGTCCATGTTCCATCTCTGGTCCGTCCCCGATTTATCATCTGAATGAACTTTTGACCTTTCCTTGTTTATAAGTTGAATGAACTTGTGAAATTCCCCCTGAATCTCTTTGGTTCCTTCCTTCTTAGGGTTGTTTATCAGTTGAATGAACTTGTGATCTTTCAGATCTAAGGGTTGAAGGAAAAGACGAAGATTTGATATTAGAAAAAAAATAAGAAGAAAAAATAAAGAAAAATAAGAGAAAAAAGATGATATAAAAAAATTATTTTTTTATACTTTTACATTATTAAAAATAAATAAAAAAGGGAAAAAAGGGAAAATTTAAAAAAAAAATCATATTAGCAAATCGGAATTATTAACTCGCTAAAATGTCGATTGACCTTCACGTGCATCGCCACGTCAACGTAAAGTGTTTGATTGAACAAATTTATTTAAGTTTAAGTACTTATTTGAACATTTTAATGTACATGGTGCTGGTTAACAAAAACATACAAGTACAACTGTATATGGATTTATTTTGCCATAGAATATATGCTAAATGCTTGCCATTCAACCCAAGGTTTTTTGGGTTTAGTGACGGTGGAGTTTCATAAAAATCAGGAACAAGACCGGGGTTTTTGTGGGTTCACTTTTAAAATTCGAATGGCAATATAAATAAAATCTAGGTTGTCCTGCACATTTGATATCCTTTAATTATCAGGCCCGTCCAATGAAGAGAGAAGAATCATTTATTTAAAAAATATCTTTCATATAGAAAAATAAACTTGTACATACAATTAAATGCACTAAAGCTTTAAACCTCTAAAAAAAGTTTTAACATTCAAACCAATTGTTCAATCAACTCTCCATTATCTATTTTCTCCAAAAGATCCTTCTCAATTAATACCATATTGATAGAGTATATATATATATAGGGGAACGCTCAGGTACAATACATATTATGGTGTAAGCGTGTGGTTGAATGTAGGGCGTTGGATTAGAATAAATCAATGAGTAGTAATTAAGCAACATTATAGGCTAAATGGGGGTGATGTGGAGAATCAAATCTCGTTTAATTTGAAAAAGGCAACACCCAAAATTTTAGGAGAGTGAGATAAAAATCGGTACAATTATAAAAAAAAAATCCAAGCAAATCTTTTTTCCCACAATTAAATACATTGTAACCGACTTTTGGTGTTATTTTTAAAATTCAAACACGAATTTCAAATTAAATAGATGCTTTTTTACAAATATAAAACCTCTTCAGAATCATTGAATATCTATTAGTCGACATTTGAAAAACTCAATACGATGGTTTGAATAATTATAGAATCGTATAATATTTATAACCGATGTTTGAATAACTCAGTCTGATTGTTTGAAAAACTCAATATGATTTTTAAATCATTATAGAATCGTTAATCGTATAATATTTATAGCCGATGTTTGAATAACTCAGTTGATTGTTTGAATAACTCAATTTGATTGTTTCAATAATTATAGAATAATAAAATATTTATAGTCGAGGTTTGAATAACTCAATATAATTGTTTGAATAATTGTAGGATTGAACATGTTTTAACGTTTGCATTATTTAGGTTGAATAATTATTCGTCTTACCATGAATAACTAAATAAAGGTAATTGAAAAACAACTTTGTTCATCCTCAATTACTAAACTTATTCAATGGTGTTCACTAGTATTATTAGAATGTATTGACATAAATAATGTGTACTATTGAATAACAAGTACAATGCTTCTGAAAAATAATCTTTAATATTATGAAAAATATATGATTCTTTGTATTTTATGCTATTAATAATCATTACACTGCTTTTGAAATAACAATTACAATACTTATGAATTACAATTTTTTTTGGACCGAGGTCAAATACATCAACATTATCATCATTTGGAACATGTTCCATGATGCGAAGTCTTTTAAATAAGACATTGGTGCGCTTTGACTTTTCTCCAATGTCCAATTGTTGATCATTACAACCTGTTCCATTTGAAAACTCGGTTAAACACAAATGATATCAGTGTTGCAAAACCATACCATCTAAAGTGAAAAAGTATATTATGAGTCTTGAAAAAAAATTGCAAAACTGTCCTACACATATCATCAGTGTTGCAAAACCATACCATCCAAAGTGAAAAAGTATATTGTGATACTTGAACAACAATTGCAAAACTATCATACACATATCAGTGTTGCAAAACCATACTATCCAAATTGAAAAACACTCGTTTCATATGCTTATCCAGTTAATCCTTACTATTCAAAAGCCATAATATTTATTGTGAATAATATTGATCATTATCTCTTGTCAGCCATACGAAAAACAAAATTCGTATATACGAAAAACAAAATACGTATATATGAATAACAAAGAATGAATGTATGAAAAACATGTCACACATGTATGAAAAACATTTAATCGTGGAAAACCAAATTAAATCTACGAAATCTAATTTATTGAATTGCTAGAATGAAAATCAACACCACAAAAATACGAAAATAACCAAAATACAGATTCGAATTGAATTCAACACGACACATAGCCGAATTAAAAAACTACCTTTCTCTATCAATCGATCCTCTTCTTTGATCATAATGCACCACAACAACCGATTCACAAATTAAAACAAGACTAAAAAACAAGAACACAAGAGATGCAACCATTCAATCTACATTAATCAAACTAAAAAACTAATTTTGCATTCATGCAATATGAACTAAAAATTGAAAAAACATGGTCGGAAACGACAATAACACCGATTTCTATCGAAATAGCAAATCAAAACTGAATCTTCACTTACCAATTTGTGAAAAATAGCCAAGGTTTGTAGATGATTTCGCCATTGTTCTTCGTCTGCTCCAAAAATCTCACCGAGAAAGAGAGAAAAATAAATTGTATTGGAGAGATAAGACACTTTTTAAGGAAAGAATAACCCTATTGCCTAAAATCAAGGGATTTTACCTAAAATAGAAAATATTAATTGATTTTAATTTTTATTGAACGGATTCACTAAATCACCTCTATCAAAGCTTTTTGCACCCCTTTTTTATTTAATCTTCACCATCCATTTATTCTAATCTGACGGATGTCAATTAACCACATGCTTGCACTCTAATAGGGGTTTTCACTAGAGCATTATTCTATATATATATATATAGGTTTTAGAGCATGTTTTTATTCCCGTTTTATGCATTTTAGCTAGAGTTTCGCTTTAAATGTAGTTTAAGTTTTGTTTCGGTTTAGTTCAGAATCTACGCATTTTTGTGCTTTATTGCAGGTCGGAAGGTGAAACATGGTGGATATGAAGCTAAGGACCAGACCTAGGAACAAGTGGAGAATATTGAAGTGAAGAACCAAAGGGAAAATCACAAATCAAAGGAAGTTTAAATCGCGTTTAGGAGCTAGTGCCAACTCCTAGGGCAAGGAGTTTCTGCGATCGGGGAGCGGGTAAGATGGGGAGAGCGCGACCGCGCTCCGGGTGACTTAACCGCGCTTCAACGCATTGATCCGACGCTGACTTCGGGCCTCCGTGTTATCTTTGGGCCGACTTTATTTGTATTTTTGGATGTTTTTGGATATGATATAAATACTCTTTTAGGGTTTCTTTGGATCATTATTCTATGCTTATGCTTTATTTTACGCTATTTTTAATTTAGAAAAAATTTTGGGAGACTAAACCCTAATTTACAATATTGAAGAGAAATCGAACATTTGTAAGTTTAATTCTTCTTTAATGTCATATTCTAGTTAATTTTCCTATGTCCAACTAGTTAGTTGACATTGTATGCATGATTATTTGTGAGATTTGATTCGCTTAGGATTATAATAGCTTGATCACCTATTCTATTTCTAGGTTGAATTACAACTAGAGTAATTAAATAGACGGTGGAATTTGGTTGTTCATGGACGAATCCTTTGATTAAACTTATAGACGGTGGAATAAGATTAATCAAAGGAGGAGAATTCAATCACAAAATTTCTTGAATAGACGGTGGAATTCATGGATTATGTTTCTATTGAATGCATTAAACTTATTTGCATGATCAATTTGACATAGAAGGTTTTCTAGGTTAATTGATTAAACGGTTATTAAAGACAGTGTATATTGATAATCACATTAAGCTTGAATTTCATGAATTCACAATAGATTATTCAAGGGAAATTGAATTAAGAATAATCAAGGATCAAAACTAATGTATGCAATGGATACGAAACTAGTTGCACACTTTTCCTCTATTTGAAACTTCAATTACTTTACTTGCTTAGTTTTATTTACTTATATTGATAGCTTGAAATCATAAAAAAAAACTTTTACTTAGTAATATTATTTAAACACGAGTAATCTGAGTCCTTGTGGGTTCGACCCTTCCTTCCACTATAATTAGATTTGGAAGTTAGGATATTTCTTTGACAGTGCTTTTACAGCGACATAAAAGTTCTCGTCAAATTTGGCGCCGTTGCCAGGGACTCGGCTATTTCTTTGTGCTTACTTAGTATTATTATTTTTGGTGTTGTGAACCTATCTTACGGTTCATAACGCACGTGCTACTGATCCATGGCTTTTTTTGAATGTAGACAGCTGAAGGTGAACACTTCCATGACTATTTTTTAAGATTTCAAAACCATGTGTTGGAGCTTGGTGCTTGGGGATTACAATACAAGGATAGAGAGTTAAACATGGGAGTTTTACATGGTATGAATCTTGAGACAAGGGGATTGGCTGACTACATGAGCGATGAGAGGCTTTTATTTATAGGATCCGAGGAATGCTGGGATTTCTTCTATTTCATGAGCCGTCAATTCTTTCTGGTTGCGTCATCTTCCCAACCACCCCAGACGGTTGATAAGTCTCTTGAGGATATAATCAGGGATCTCTCCAAAGGGGTGGATGCTTTAATCATGGAGCATTGTGAGTCTTGTTCTTCATATTTTCATTCCACAATCTCTTGTCCTTTTGAGTTGTGTGAAAGAAGTGGTGGAATCATGTTGGAATCAAACAATCAGGAGTCAAACACCCAGATGCAAGTTGAGGATCAATCTAACATGAATTTGATGCTCAACATGAATTCACACCTATAAGTCATGCTGAGCAGATCACCACAAAGCTTACTGAAGTCTGTGCAGGCATAGAGATTCTTACAGAGCCTAGAGAGCCTGAGTCCTTTTCACCCATGTGGAGTAAATTGCTTGAGGGTTTTGTGGTTTTGGAAGAAGACTCGTTTGTTGACAATGATGACTTCCTTGCTGAAGAAGTAGACAACCATGAGGGAGAAAAACAACATGATACATTTATTAAGGCTCCCGTTGTCATGGTGCACCCTATGTTAGGCCTTGACATCCCATGTTTCAGTTCTCCAACTTCTCACATCCAGAGCTTATGGAGGTCCAAGATGAGGAGCCAAGACTACAACACAAGGTGGAAGATGAAGAATATATGGAGTTCATCTTGGATAAAAGTGGTATTGTTGATAAGTGCTTTGATTTATAATGTAAGTATTTTCTAAAGCCACCACTTGTGCTGAATTTCTTTGAACAAATGTCATCTCCTGAAAATTGGGCACACATGTTTGATAAATTAAAACGGTCTTTGAAAGCTATATTATGCATATTTAATTTATCATCGTGTTACTTATGTCTTTTTGAGATGTGTGCACATGGGTTTTACAAGTTTGTAAGGGCATTGACAATGTCTAATCTTTTCAATTCATGCTAAACGTCAAGCTAAATGACGTTAAACAAGCGCTTCTTGGGAGGCAACCCAAGCTTTAAGTGTAGTTTTTCTTTACTTTCTAGAATAAGTTTTGTTTTCGGGTTGTTTTTTGTTTGTTTTTGTTATGTTTTGGGCCGTTTCTGTTCTTAGTTTTAGGTAAAGTCAATAAACAAGGTACACGCGGTCCGAGGAAGCTAGGACAACCTTGCGCTCATGGGCACGTGCCCGCGTATAGCCAGCAGCAAGTCGAAGACACTAAGAACGGGAGAAAACAATAGGAGCGCGACCGTGTTATGGCTAGCCAAGCCGCGCTCGGAGAGGCTGATTTTCTAGGGCGTCAGCGCGAGCAAAAGTGCCGAGAGCGCGACCGCGCTCCCTTTGGACCAGATCGTGCCGCGATGCGTGTTCAGCGATTAAAAACCTAAAAATTTCGGGCTATCCACCCTATGTCTATCAGCCATATCGGATACCCGGACCCTGCTTATGCATACCCGGGATACCCACCACCACCACCGCCAGAGGAGTAGATTCTTGAGTGTGCCATCTCTTATGACAAGGTTAGTTTCTTTTTCTCTTAACTTTTCTTTTACTTTGGGGACAAAGTAAAGTTTAAGCACGGGGGAAGGGGAATCTTTATTTTGTCATAAGTACTTAGTTGTAGTTAGTTCATGTAGTTGCATTTGTATGTTTATTTTATTGTTATGCATCGATTAAAAAGTTTGAAAAAATCTGATAAAAATTCAAAAATTTAGAAAATTAAAAAAAAAAGAGTTTTGATTGCATTTAGGATTCATTTTCCCCCTTGGAATCACTTGTTTATTGAGTGAGCATGATTTCATATCCCATGACTTGTTAGTTATTGATGAAAGTTCTAAAAAAAAGAATTGCTTGATTATGAAGGAGTATGCATGAAAGTGAGAATCTGAGTTATTTATGAATTCTAACCACTTGTTGCCTTGTGAGATTTTTTGAGCCTTTATATGCTATTTTTGCATGAAAATTCTTGAGTGTATCTCTTTGATTGCTTAAACTCAGGAACTTGCGTTTTGATTATTTTTCGACGCCACATTATATGATTTGAATGCATGATGTAAAAGTTATTGAGGCAAATTTTCTTTAGCTCATTTATATCCTTATCTACCCTACAGTATACCTTTGTTTTTGTAGCCCAATTGTTTTGAGCCTTAGCCTTGATTATTAGCTCCACAAAAATTGTTCCTAGTTGAATAAGCTTGACCCTTATCCGGGAATAAGGATTTGACTAGGGGAATTTTCTGGGTTATATGATGTACTTTGGGGTTTGTAAAGAAGTTGGAAAAGGTGTAATTGAGAAGAATGTGCAAGTTGATAAAATTAAGTTAAGGATGTTGGGAATGTTCATTGAAAATCCTTTGAGGGAAAGTTTGGTATGAATGGATGATTGAGATGAGTTTTGTGTATAAATTGCAAGTTGTTATTGTGAGAGAAGAATGAAAAGAATGAATGTCAATTGGGTTTGTGGAAAGAAAATAAAAGAAGAGCAAAAAGAAAGAAGTGTTGAAAATAAGTAATTAAAGAAAGGGAAGAGCATGTTGGGAAGATGTTTTGAGAGTGAGTGTTATTGTAATTTGGGTTTTAGTTGATTCTAGTTCCCATATTTAGCACCACATGGCCAAATAATGATCCCGACCTACTTGTTTATACCTTGGCCCCATTACATCCTTGAAAAAAGACCTCATGATTTACGTTTTGCATTTGAACATCTGTGGTGGAGATTTAGTACACTGATGCAAGCTTATGGTAGTTGGCATTCAAAGATGATTTTGAGCGAAAACACTTACCTTTTTTAAACACTTGAGTGTTGAGTGCAAACATATATACCTTGGTGAGGGTTAGAATGGATTAATAACTTGGTTTAAAGCTTTCATTAAAATGTATGCAACGAGTTCATAGTTAAGTTTGAGTTTCTTGAAAATAAAAGAAAATCATGGCTTGCTTGTTTGTGGTGAGATTGATTTTATGTCTTGCTTGAGGACAAGCAAGGTTCAAGCATGGGAAAATTTGATAGAGCATATAGATATAGGTTTTAGAGCATGTTTTTATTCTCGTTTTATGCATTTTTAGCTAGAGTTTCGCTTTAAGTTGTAGTTTAAGTTTTATTTTGGTTTAGTTCAGAATCTACGCGTTTCTATGCTTTATTGCAGGTCGGAAGGTTAAGCATGGTGGATATGAAGCTAAGGACCGGACCTAGGAACACGTGGAGAGTATTGAAGTGAAGAACCAAAGGCAAAATCACAAATCAAAGGAAGTTTAATCCGCGTTCAGGAGCTTGTGCCAGCGCCGAGGGCAAGGAGTTTCTGCGGACGGGGCGCGAGCAAGATGGGGAGAGCGCGACAACGCTCCGGGTGACTTTGACCGTGCTTCAGCGCGTTGATCCGACGCTGACTTCGGGCCTCCATGTTATCTTTGGGCTGACTTTAATTGTATTTTTGGATGTTTTTAGATATGATATAAATACTCTTTTAGGGTTTCTTTGGATCATTATGCTATGCTTATTCTTTGTTTTACACTATTTTCAATTTAGAGAGAATTTTGGCAGACTAAACCCTAGTTTACAATATTGAAGAGAAATTGAATTCTTGTAAGTTTAATTCTTGTTTAATGTTATATTCTAGCTAGTTTTCCTATGTCCAACTAGTTAGTTGAAATTATATGCATGATTGCTTTAACACAATATTTTCTTTAATGGCCAATAAACTAGATAAACCAATAGGGTTTATCTAATTCAGGCTGAGTTTTATTGAATGACAAATGCAAGCTATAAATAAGAATTACAAAGCAATGTTCCTTGGAGAACAAGTCAGCCATGACCAGCCTTAGCAAGGGTGACTTCGTCCATTGACTTGTTTTCCAAGATAACTTATTATAATGAAAAAGCATCTATCTTAATTCTCTTACCATAAATAAATCAAATAATAATTATCTGACTTAATTAGATAAGAAAATTATCCTAACAAACTTAAAAGATAACAATAAAAGTATAACCAAGATATTTCAGCCGCTAACATAAGTTTATGGCCGAAATTATGCATAAATATAATATCTAGCTAAATATAAGATTCTCGTAAGACTTCAACAACTCTCAATAAATCACAATTTTCGTCTCTTTTCTGTTGGATTCTACGTTTGACGTAAACTACAAAGTTGTAGATCTTTTAATTATATATCCAACGAAATTTGAACGGACTTGAGATCAATTTTATAGCCCAAGTTATGACCATTTTTCTGAGCACTGTTTTAATTTGACGGACTTCTTAACTTTCCAAACTTTTATGGTTTCATCCTCTTCCTTGGTGGCCTTGGAAGCCATTGATGAACATAATCAAAGGACAATATGGAATCCATGAAAAACCTTCTGGAACTTGAATGCTCGGGACCTTAGGAAAGGTCTTGGTCTAGGCCTTTGAATCATCTTTAAAGAATCATTGACTTGGATCCTCTTTTGATCGGTATCAGATGGTGGAATTCGGTTGTTAATGGACGAATCCTTTGATTAAACTTATAGACGGTGGAATAAGATTAATCAATGGAGGATAATTCAATCACAAAACTTCATGAATAGACGGTGAAATTCATGAGTTATGTTTCTATTGAATGCTTTTAACTTATTTCCATGATCAATTTGACATAGAAAGTTTTCTAGGTTAATTGATTAAAAGGTTATTAAAGACAGTGTATATTGATAACCACATTAAGCATGAATTTCATGAATTCACAATAGATTAGTCAAGGGAAATTGAATTAAGAATAATCAAGGATCAAAACACATGTATGCAATGGATACGAAATTAGTTGGACGCTTTTCCTCTATTTGAAACTTCAATTATTTTACTTGCTTAGTTTTATTTACTCTATTTGATAGCTTGACATCATAAAAAACTCTTTTACTTAGTAATATTATATAAAAACGAGTAATCTAAATCGTTGTGGGTTCGACCCTTGCTTCCACTATACTTAGGTTTGGAAGTTAGGATATTTCTTTGACAGTGCTTTTACAGCGATATAAAAGTGCTCGTCAAATATCTAGTCCATTGAGCCTTGCTTGCATCATTGTAGAACATAGATAGATCTTTATCAACATTAGCATTCTGATTTTCCAAGGAAACATGAATATCATTCGCATCAGTATTAACATTCAGATTTTTCAAGGAAATATCAAAATCATTAATATTAGAATTTTCCAAAGAAATTTTAGATACTTTGATTACAAATTTATAAAGAGCTCCTTTTTGAGATCTTAACTCTCAATTTTTTTTTCTGTTTCTGACAAGGAAAATTAAAAGGAGTGATTTTCAATTTTGGTTATGAGATTTTCTACTGAGTGAGACTTTCAATGTTGTGAATCCGTACTACCACTATGCAATGTCCAATCCGCTAAATCTGCAATAAAATATAAATTAGAAATTTCATATAAATAGTTTCAATCCTTCGTGCTACTAATTAATTAAGGGAAAAGGGTGCATTTTAATTTTTTTATGTAGATAAATAAAAGATGTGGAGTATTGATTTAAGATACGTACCAACCAAGAAGGAGGATATATTTTTGGAAAATTTCTTTTGGTGTCCCTAAAGTTTTGCCTTTTCCTTTTAGTGCCTAAGAAAAAAACTTATTCCTCTTGATAACCTCGAGGTTTTGGCTTTTTCCATTGACGCCCCTATTCGGTTCAAACTAGCTAATTTCAAGCTTAACATTATGTTCATCACCCTTAAATTAGTAGGATTCAACTCTTAAAACACTAAAATTCATAACCAAACCACATCAATTTGAATTTTTAAACAACCGTCAATTTTAAAGGGTTGTTTACAAAATTGTTTAAAAATTCAAAGTGATATATTTTGGTTATGAATTTTGATATTTTAATAGTCAAATCCTACTAATTTAAGGGTGATGAATATAATGTTAAGATTGAAATTAGCTAATATTTGGATTTACATTGTTTGTTAATGGGTTGGTATCTCTATGCAACATAAGTCGATTAAAGATAAGATAGATTGGTTCGTGGCTTCGATGGACTACAAAAGGAATTTCAACTTTCAAACAAAGCTAGTCACCATCAACACCACAGTTTACCATATTTGGATGTATATAATCACCAAAAACTCTGACGCGCACAACTTGATGTTGCCCATTATGCCGAGGTGATAATCAAGGCTTAGAAATGGAGGCTCACGATAAAATGTAACTTCAAAGACCGAGACATGTGAGCCCTCGACTTAACTTTCTAACCACCCCTCTCGTTTTCCTTGACACATCTATGGACATGAATGTTCGAAGAGCTGGAATAACCTATTTTGTTCTATCTCGATCTATGATACTCTACATAACGATCGTGAATTCATGATGGCCTCCTTCAATTGTTTAATTTTGTTAAGAAAAATTAATTTTTAATATTGGAAAAATGACTCTAAATAATCTCAAGTATCAACTTTGAACCAAAAATAATACCAATTTTAAAAATCACCACAAGCGATACGAACTATCGCAATATTAACCCAAAAAGATATGTAATTATATTCCGGTCAATTTTTCGTTGGGATTGATGACATGGCAATCAGAAATCTAGATGGCAATTAAAATTTTACACTTTTTATTTTTTTATATTTTAATCCTATGTGGCATGATTTTAGATTCAAATTATAAAAAATCCAAAGATTCAAACATTCAAAGTCCTACAGCCATTAAAATCAAACAAAAAAACTCAAATAAATCAGATTAAAAAAACTCAAATAAAACAGATTTGTATCAATACATTTAACTGGGAATGCGGAAAAGAACTAGAACAATAACGACGAGGAAGACGAAATATTCTATAAAAAAAAACGACGACGAAGAAATTAATTGGGATAGAAATTTTAAACAAAGTTGCCCTCCCTGCATCTATGGGAAGAAGATGGCAGAGGTGGCGAGTTCTGTGGTACGCGAAGTGCTCGGCCGGCGAGTCCAAGATGACGATCATCGATAACATCGTCAATGTCCTCGCCGACGATGCCTTCGACTTCGGTGTCGATGGTATTGGCGTATTCGATGCACATTGGGAGCTTCTTGTCAATCCCGGCTGTGTTGAAGACTTGTACGAGTCCGAGGTTCTCGTCGATCCCGGATGTACATCAGATTTCGATTTTGTTGCTTCAGATTTTACTTTTGGTTCGTTTGCCTGACAAATGATTGAATTTTTTTGATAATCAAACTCTTTAAATTCTAAAATCTCTCTAGTTGTGGATCCATTTCCCTCCATCGTAATCCCAGAAAAGAAGCTCTGGTTTTTGGGTTTACCTATATTGCCTGTAATTAAATGCTTTTGGGTCATCTTGTTTGCTAGTTCTATGAAATGCGTAGTCTTGGAATCTGTAAGAATCCGACTTTGGTTTGTGCGCCATTGATGTCTCATTTTGTCGAATAGTTGGTGGGCGACATGAACAAGGCAAAGGCCCAGGGCGCTGAAATAGTGGAATTTAGGCTTGATTTTCTACAGAATTTTCAGGCATCTAGGGACTTTCAGCTGATCCTCAAACACAAGCCATTGCCTGTGATTATTGTGTGCAAGTATAATCAAATTTTATCTCATTTTCTTTTATAGTTTAAGGTTGTTTACTACTCTAACATTTCCTAGGTTTTGAGAAGGAAGTTCTGTATGTGATTATGGGTATTGCGAGTTTTCTGTTGTAGTGTAGTTGATTATTGTGTACAAGTATATTTCATCATCCTCGTCGTTCTTCATCTAAATGTATTGATACACATCTGTTTTATTTAAGTTTTTGTTAATCTGATTTGTTTGAGTTTCTATTGTTTGATTTAAATGGCTGTAGGACTTTGAATGTTTGAATTGTTATATTTTTTTAATTTGAATCTAAAATCATGCCACATGAGATTAAAATGTAAAATAAATAAAAGTGTAAAATTTTAATTGCCACCTAGATTTTTCGATTGCCATGTCATCAATCCCAGTGAAAAATTGACCGGAATATAATTTCATATCGTATTGGGTTAATATTGCGATAGTTCGTATCGCTAATGGTGATTTTTAAAGTTGGTATTATTTTTGGTTCAATGTAATTGATATTTGAGATTATTAAGAGTCATTTTTCCTTTAATATTTTAAGCAAATAGATTTTTTGAAATAAATGTCTAGTGATGAAAAAAGCTTAAAATTTGTCAAATGTACTTAAATATATCAATTTGCACTACACCTATTAAACCGGACCGTTTGGTCGGTTTTGGGTTCAGGTTGAGTACGGTTTCGAGTAATTAAAATTTATGGGTCAATTGGGTCGATTCGTTACATGTTTCGCAAGTGTAGATTGTGGTTGACACAACGGTGAAGAACATTAATTTTTTATAATTATTAAAATAATATTACAATAAAATAATATTATTATATATTTCAACATTAAAATTGATTTTAATTTTTGAAAATAAATGTTATATTCTTTGTGTAAATAACAACTCGGGTCAACTCAATGAATTTTGGATTTGAACCAAATCGAATATGGGTCAATCGAGTTCAGATAACTCTTTTATATATATATATACATATATAGATTACTCTCTATTCACGTTTCAATGACGCAAAACAAAATTTGTCTAGCTCGCATTAGGTTGTTGGATAAGGTGTTCGAGCTTCGTCGACTTTCGACAATTTTACCAAGTGCTCGTAGTGATGATGTCCAAAACAGTAGAATAAGAAGTGGGCCCGGAGTACCGAAAACAAGTAGGCCCGGAGAGATTCCCAAGGGCGATTCAGGGACCCACATCCATACCTCTCATTTATTTAAACAAAGTTTATACCCTCGCGAGGTCTCCCAAATCTCCGGGACGAGGTCTAGACCTCGCCACCGACTCCACTAATACACCCACCCACACGGTCCAATCACAAGCGACTTCATCCCCGAACCAATCACAAACGGCCTCATCCCCGAACCAACCACAAGCGACCTCACCCCCGGACCAATCAAAATGCCCCTTTTCCGGGCATCCCACATTGGACCTTGGCCTAAACTCAGCTCCCCAATTCTCTATAAATAGAGGAGAACCTCGTAGGAAGAAGGGGTCGAAAAACCTCTTGAACTCAAGAACTCTCTTTCTTGTTAAAGATCGACGTGATAGAAACATCATCAAAAGACCTCGCTACAGACAGGAGAAGTCCACAAAAAGACTTCAAGTCATATAAAGACCTCGCCCATATTAAAGACCTCGCTACAAAATCTCACAAGGCTCTCTACACCACACACCCAAATCTACCTCGCCCTAAGGTCAATCTCGCGCCATTTAGGTTTGATCTCGGAACTTCGTAGGAGGTCTATGTGTAATTCTCAAAGTTGTTTATCAGCCTCGTAGGTGTGTAACCTCGTTATTGGGAGAAAATCATAAATAAAGAAGCAAGTGTTTGCACTTTCGAATATAATAATCTCATTCCTTGTCTCGTAGCTAGCGGTTATTTCGGGTTTCATCACTGGCGCCGTCTGTGGGAACTTCTTCATCCTAAGCAGTCTCCCGATTAGTGCAAACTTTGGCTCCTTAAAAAACTCCTCAAAATGGCTTGCCCAATCAATTTTTTTCCCCAACATCCCGACAACATGGCCGAGACCCCGCCGTGGATGACGGCAGGTCCCCTGGGGTACCCTTATGTGGTTCCGCCAGGTTGGACGTACAACGCTCCATAAAACCCATACCCGTTCCAGGGGTATGAACAGGGTGGCGCGCCTCCTAACCCGTATCCCTAACCGGGTTACGAACAGTACCAGCAGGGCCAAGCTCCCCCATATGTCCCGATTTCCTCACAGGGGCAACCTCACTCCGAGTACGTACCCGCGTATGTCCCCGAATATATACCGGGGCAGGAGACGCCCACCAACGGCTCCACCACAGAGAGACCTTCCCGGGATCCGATGCAGATCTCGCGATCCCATTCGCGATATACAGGGAGGCGCGACACGGAGTTGTCCGAAACGGCGGCAAGCGCGGCACGCCCTCTGGCAAAGTCAAAATCAAAGTCTGCCCGCCCGTCCGTCGAGAGTGGGTACAAGAATTCCTTTGGGCCTGAGATCCAGGATGCACACATGCCCAAGAGTTTCCACTGGCCGCAAATGGGACTCTACGACGACACGGCCGACCCTGAGGACCACATAAAACACTACGCCATCCAGATGAACGTCAACTCCTATAATGACGCCATTTTCTGCCGTATTTTCCCGACCACTCTGGACAAAGCGGCAATGACGTGGTTCTCCAGCCTCAAAGTCGAGTCGATAGCCTCGTTCTCCCAGTTGTGCGAGTCCTTCGTTGGGCACTTCAACGGCTCGAGGAAGCGCAAGAGGAACATACGCGATCTCCGCGTCATTGAATAGGGGGAAAACGAGAAGCTGGGTACCTTCTTCACGAGGTTCACCACCGAAGTCGCGGAGATCGCACACATCGACGAGGCGTCGGTGCGAGATATCCTCATGGACAACCTTTGCTAGGGGGATTTTAAGAATCGCATCTTTCTTAAGAACTCGACGACGTACGAGGGTCTGTGTTCTCGGATCACGGCGCAGGTCTACGCCGAGGACGCTGCCAGCCAAAGCTCGCGACCGAGGACCTACAAGGAATTCATGACCGAGGCTAAGGGGAAGGCTAAGGTGGCTGGACCGGCAGCGAGGGATGCATACATGACGCAAACTCACGACCGGCGCGCCGACTACAAGAGCAACAACAAAAACCACAAAAGCAACAACAACAACAAAAACAGAGGCAACAACAACAACGACAACAGAAACAACAACCGCTACGACAACAGCGGGAGTGGCGGTGGGGGTTGGAGCTGCTTCGGCGGGAAGCCACGAGGTTACAAAGGCAAAGGTGGCCCCGCCTACAACCCAAATGAAAAAAGGCGCGCCAACCTCGCGTCAGGAGCCAACCTCGTGCAGCAGGGACCAACCCAGTCTCGACCAAGCAACACGGAGCAACACGCCCCTGCGAGGTAGTCGCGTTCCGGACAAGCCGCGGCGCCCGATGAATACATCAATACCATCTCGGGCGGGCCCTCGCTGGCGGGTTCGAGCCAGGCGGAAAGGAAGAGATACGCGAGGGCAAGTCACCATAAGTCATCGGTATACAACGTGACGCAGACCTCACGGTCCCACGTGGGTCTAGCTTTCACCTCCGAGGACGCCAAAGGACTCCACATGCCCCACTTCGACCCCCTGGTGATACACGTTCAACTGGGCTCGAAGATAATGAAGCGGATACTGGTGGACACGGGTTCCTCCGTGGACATCATGTATTTTGGCGCTTTCGAGCAGTTGGGAATCTCCTCGACATCTTCGAAGCCCTACGCTGGGAAGCTCACCTCCTTCTCGAGAAACGAGGTCGATGTCGCAGGTCTCATAGACATGTGGCTGACACTCGGTACTGGCTCCACAACGAGAACCGAGGAGATAGAATTTACGGTGGTGCACTTACCTTCAGCCTACAACGCAATCATCGGGAGAGTCTCCTTGATGAAGTTCCAGGCAGTGGTCTCCATCTACCACCTCAAGATGAAGTTCCCCGTGAACGGTGGTGTCGGAGAGGTGAAGGGAAACCAAGAAGAGGGCCGCGTCTGCTACATGACCTCGACAAAACAAAAATGCCCCGTCTTCATGGTAGAGGCCTCCGGAAAAGCGGATCTCGAGGTTTGGGATTTCACAATCCCCACCCCCGAGGCAGAAAGAAGGGTGATCACCCCCTTCGAAAACAACTCCGAGAAAATCTACCTCGGGGGGTGCCTCACGGAGATGCAGCGACGTCACTAGAGGCCTTGCTTGCTGGATCTCGCGACGTGTTCGACTGGACTGCAAAAGATCTCCGAGGTGTGCCTCGGACATTGGCTCAGCACTCCCTGAACATCGACGTCGCCATTCGCCCTGTGGTGCAGCGTCGAAGAAAAATGAACGAAGAAAGAGCGACCGCCGCGAACGAGGAGGTGACCAAGCTGCTAGCCGCGGATTTCATCCGCGAGGTCCAGTATCCGAGGTGGATATCCAATGTCGTGTTAGTCAAGAAGGCCAGCGGTAAGTGGCGGATGTGTGTAGATTTCAAGGATCTCAACAAGGCATGTCTCAAAGACAGCTACCCTCTGCCCTCGATTGATGAGCTCGTAGATTCAACCGCGGGGCACGAGGTCTTGAGCTTCTTCGACGCTTCTTCGGGATACAATTAGATCTCGATGAATCCGCGTGACGAGGAAGAGACGTCCTTCATCACCCAGCGTGGGACATACTGTTACAAGGTCATGCCATTTGGCCTCAAAAACGCCGGTGCCACTTTCCAACGCCTCATCGATCATGTCTTCAAAGACCACCTGCGCAGAAATGTGTCGGCTTACGTCGATGATATCGTGGTGCGAAGCAAGAGCCCCGGGGAACACCTGGCCGATCTTGCCGAGGTCTTCACCAGTCTTAGGCATCACCAGCTCAGCCTGAACCCCGAGATATGCGTCTTCGGCGTATCATCGGGGAAGTTTTGAGGCTTCATGATCAGCGAGCGCGGGATCGACGTCAACCCCGCCAAAATCGAATCGATCCTCTCGATGAGGTCTCCCAGACATCGAACCGAGGTACAACGACTCAATGGCGCTGTAAATTACTTGGGGAGATTTTGCTCCCGTTTAGCGGACAAATCTGTTCCTTTCTTTGCCGCCCTCAAGAAGAATGACAAGTTCGTCTGGGACGAGAGCCTCGAGACTGCCTTCTCCGAGTTAAAGACCTTCATCACAAAGCTCCCCACCCTGTCACCCCCGGTATGCGGGCGAAGACCTGCAATTATATGTAGCGGTGAGCCCCGAAACAGTCAGCGCGGTGCTCAACAGGGAAGCCATGCACCCGGTGTACTTTGTCAGTCGCGTGCTCCAACCTGCGGAGCAGTGATACTCCCCGGCGGAGAAAATGGCACTAGAGGTGGTGACCGCCGCGAGGCGCCTACGCCCTTACTTCCATGCACATCCCATCCAGGTCCTCTCGGACCTCCCACTCCGTCAAATCCTACATCAGCCTGCCCTCTCCGGGCGTATGATGAAGTGGGCCGTCGAGCTCTCCGAGTTCGACATCAGTTACCTCCCTAGGACCGCGATGAAGGGACAGGCCCTCGCCGATTTCATGGTAGAGGTCACCTTCCCCGAAAGTGACACAAGCTCGGAGGAGTGGAAGGTGTTCATCGACGGCTCACGATGTGACGTCAGTGGCGGGGCCGGCGTTTTCCTTACTGGTCCCTCAATCGAGACAAAGTACGCCCTCAAATTCGCCTTTGATGCCACCAATAACGACGCCGAATACGAGGCCATGATCGCCGGGATCGAAATGGCGCTACTTAGCGGAGCCCGCAAAATCAGGGTCTACACAGAATTCGAGTTGGTAGCACGGCAACTCAACGGCCAATATGACACCAGGACAGGTTTTCTGCCAGCCTACCGAGTAAAAGTGAAGGCCCTGGTATCGTGCCTAGAAACCTTTGCGGTAGAATCAATCCCGCGAGCCTCGAACACAAAAGCAGACGCTCTCGCAAGGCTGGGCTCCACGCTCGCCTTGGAGGTAGGGAACCGCGTGATGATAGAAAGAAAACTCTCACGAAGTGTTGATGGCGAGGTCTTATCTAGAAGGACCAAGGACTGGAGGTTCCTAGTATCGCGGTATATACAAAGCGGTGTCCTCCCAGAAGATCCTGCGCTGGCTAGGAAACTAAAAATGCAAGCAGCCCGCTATTGCGTCATCGGTGACCAGCTCTACCGCCGAGGTTAAGCGAACCCAACTTGCTATGCATACCTCCCGAGGTCACGGACCACGTCCTCTACGAGGCGCACGAGGGAGTTTGTGGGGAGCACCCGGGGAGGAGGTCTTTGGCACACAAGATCGTCCACTTGGGTTACTTCTGGCCCACTCCCTGACAAGATGCAAAAGCTTACGTCCAAAGATGCGTCGGATGCCAGAAACACGGGAACCTCCAACACACCCCGGCGGCCCCCCTCCGCAGGATCCACGCACCGTGCTCATTCGCGATGTGGGGAATGGACATCTTAGGCCCTTTCCCCAAAGCAGCTGGCCAGGTGCAATACATTTTGGTCATTGTCGACTACTTCACGAAGTGGATCGAAGCGCAGGCCATGGCAAAAATCATCGGGGCAAAGGTTTGCGATTTCCTGTGGAAGAACCTCGTTTTCCGTTTAGGTGTCCCCATGACAATCATGACCGATCATGGCCCCCAATTCGACTGCGAAGAGACTCGGGATTTCTGCTCTGAACTGGGCATCGACCTCAAATTTTCCTCCGTGGCCCATCCCCAGTCCAATGGTCAGGTAGAAAACGTCAACGCCCGCATCTTGAAAGACCTAAAGAAGCACCTGGGCGTGGCACAAGGCTGTTGGGCCGAGTTACTCCCACTCGTCCTCTGGACGTATCGCACGACCGCGCGTCGCGCAATGGGCGAAACACCCTTCCCTCTAACCTACGGGGCGGAGGCACTCATTCCCGTAGAAACCCTAATCCCATCGGCAAGGGTGTACAACTTCGACGAAAAAGAAAACGAAGCCAACCTTAGGGTCGAGCTGCAATTCCGGGACGAAATTCGTGAGGTGGCGGACCTGCGCTGTAGAGAATACAAGCGACGTGTCGCCATATACCACGAGAAGAAGGTCAAACCTCGCATTTTGGCCACATGAAACCTCGTTCTGAGACGCACCGAGAAGGACCATACCTCGTCGGGGAGGAAGTCGCGCCCGGAGCTTTTAAGCTCAAAGACAGCGAGGGGCGTACACTGAGCAAGACATGGAACGTAGCGCGGCTCAAAAAAATTACATGTGAATTCTTGAAACCTCGTTGTTCCCTACAGTTTTTGTGAATGAAGGATTGCAGGCTTTTCAAAAAAGAAATCTCTCTCGAAAAGCAAAACCTCGTTAAGGTCCACCCCTCGCGTCCCGCTTGGGGTTGGAGAACCTCGTTAAGGTCCACCCCTCGCTTCCCGCTTGGGGTTGGAGAACCTCGTTTGGTCCACCCCTCGCTTCCGCTTGGGGTTGGAGAAACTCGTTAAGGTCCACCCCTCGCTTCCTGCTTGGGGTTGGAGAACCTCGTTTGGTCCACCCCTCGCTTCCCGCTTGGGGTTGGAGAACCTCGTTAAGGTCCACCCCTCGCTTCCCGCTTGGGGTTGGAGAACCTCGTTAAGGTCCACCCCTCGCTTCCCGCTTGGGGTTGGAGAACCTCGTTTGGTCCACCCCTCGCTTCCCGCTTGGGGTTGGAGAACCTCGTTAAGGTCCACCCCTCGCTTCCCGCTTGGGGTTGGAGAACCTCGTTTGGTCCATCCCTCGCTTCCCGCTTGGGGTTGGAGAACCTCGTTAAGGTCCACCCCTCGCTTCCCGCTTGGGGTTGGAGAACCTCGTTTGGTCCACCCCTCGCTTCCCTCTTGGGGTTGGAGAACCTCGTTAAGGTCCACCCCTCGCTTTCCGCTTGGGGTTGGAGAACCTCGTTTGGTCCACCCCTCGCTTCCCGCTTGGGGTTGGAGAACCTCGTTAAGGTCCACCCCTCGCTTCCCGCCTGGGGTTGGAGAATCTCGTTGAGTTCACCCCTCGCTTCCCGCTTGGGGTTGGAGAATCTCGTTGAGTCCACCCCTCGCTTCCCGCTTGGGGTTGGAGAATCTCTTGTTTAAATCCACCCCTCAGCGAACGAGGTTCGTTGACTCCCTAAGAAGGCAAGGTTCGCTTATTATCTAAAGAGGCAAGGTCAAAACGATCCTGCCGGATTTGTTGGACCGAATCTCAGGATGTTTCTCCAGGTTAAAGACATCTATTCGGTGAGCAGTAATCGCACCCCGCTAGAGTCAAGGGGGTGTAGCGGTAAGATTGGAAGCACAACCAAAGGCGGCGGCTAAACACGATAAGAATGAGAAGTCGCCTTCGCCAACAAACAAGATCTTGTGGAAGTTGTTATAATTCCCCATCCAAGTCTCACTGACATCGGGAATCGGAATCGTAAACGGACGAGTTTGATCTAGATGCGTGTAATAAGTTGTCTCCATACTAGTTCTAACTAGCACTTGTATGGAATTTCGTGAATCTCGTACGTCTGACTCAGGATCATCATGCGAGATCATCACGCGAGATCCGAGCAAGGCTCAGGATCTTGGCATAACAATTGTTTAGGTTGGTACGAACTTCCGGAACAGCGAAGTCGAAATTAGAGAAGGGTGAGGTCCAAGCGAAGCTCATGACCTCGATGCGGAACTAAAACGCCCGATGTGGCCCGAGTTCCACAAAAGATGTGGCACTCGAACCATGGGGTTGGATGGATAAAGATAGACGTATGCAAGAAAGACTAAGGCAAACAAAAAACAAACAAACATAGGAAAAGAAAGTGGCATAAGTTAAAAAGGCCACGGAGGCCAGGATGTTTAATTACAAACCCCGTGGGGCCACCAACAAAAAAAAAGAAGAAGAAGAACAACACCATCAAGAGAACAAAAAAGCAACCTCTACTTCTTCAGGGCTTCGGCGGCAGGAGTGGCGGAATCCGGGGCGGCTTCTGAGGCATTGAAGGCAGACCCCCGCGGTAGCTTCAGGACCAGGGTCAGTAACAGCAGGGGGCTGGGAGCCGGTCACATCCGCCGCAGGCTGAGGGTCTATAACTATGACCTCCGGCTCCCCCTTGAGCGGGATCTACCTCGAGAGGCGCTGTGCTTGACATAGTCCCATCCTCGTTGAGGAAGAACTCATATTCCCCCTCGGGATCCTCCGATCCCAACTCCCCCATAGTTTCATCGTAATTAGGGTTGAAGAAGACGATCTAGGGATCGAGGTGCCCATACTTGGCCACCGCCTGCTTAACACCCATACGGACGGCCTGGTGGAACATCTTCCTCACGCTCTCCACCAGCACCGCCTTGTACTCTACCGAGTCCACGTACTTGGGTCCCGCGGCCTCGACCTCCTTGTATAGCTCGACGATACGCCCTTCAAGGCGCCTGATCTCCTCCTCGGACCTCAAAACCTCCGCCTCCTTCTCCTTAACGAACTTGTGCTCAACGGAGAGCTTTTCCTGAAGCTCCTCGTTCTCACTCCGCAAGGCCTCGACCTCATCCCTCGCCTGTTTCTCCCCCTCCTTCGCTGCCGCCGCCGCCTTTGCCTCGTCCCTCGCCGCGGTCTCCGCGGCCTCGACCCGCTTCTTAGTCGCAGCCTCCGCGGCCTTGGACCTTTCCGCAACCTCGGCCAGTTCCTTGGCCTATCTCTCGCATACCTCGTTGCGAGCTTGAAGTGCCGCCTCCATTTTGTCTATCCTCGCATGAACAAGGACGACGCGGCTCCCGTTATAATTATCAAAAAGGTGTGCTGCAAATTTACAGGAGGGTGAGAAAAGAAACAAAAGGAAGACAAAAATAAAAAGCATAAAAGTGGAAGCTTACCATGGCCGAATACCGAGCAGCCTCGTCGTCGAGCGCCGCATCAGTGAGGTTATTGGCCTACGCGATCTCCTCCTTATAATTTCCCCGGGTCCATTCCAACAGAGCCCCCCTGATTGGACCAGGACAGTGAAACCTGGCGGGATGGGGGCCTGCGACCTCGCGGCCGCGCCCCTCGAAGTTGAAAGCGGGGATGATGTCCAGACCCCGCGAGCCTCGCTGATGGTCGCCCGTCCAGGATTTCTTCTTCTTCTCCCCAGGAGGAGACTCCACGTCCTTCCTCTTGCGACCGGCCTTGTCTTTGGACCCCCGAGGAGGATGGGAGGATGTTTTCGCGACGACCCCTTTCAAAGGGGCTGCCTCGGACCTTTTGTCCCCTTGGGGCAGTCCCGCGATGTCCCAATGGGACGCCCTCACGACGTTCACCTTGGGCGGGACCCCCCGGCCGCGATCGTCGACGGAGCTACAGGTTTGGACTGTGATGTGCCCGGCCTCGCCTGCGGGCTCAGCTCATTAATGCTTATCCCCTTCAGAACCCGGGGAACCGGGGCCGTAGAGCTAGAAGTCATGGGCTTCTTCCCCTTCGACTTCGAAGTAAGAGCGTGCAGAAGATCCAATGTCAGGAGAAAAAGCATAAAAAGCAAGTTAAGAAGAAATCAAAAACAAATATAACGAGGTTTACAACCTCGTAACCTTACAAAGAAAAGAAAGGCAATCAGAAAGAGAATAAAATACCCTCTCCACCCTCGCAGGGAGAGAGACTGAGGCTCAACCCAGCCCGCTCAAGCCAGTCCTGAGAAAGGTATATCTTATATGGCGCCCGGCTCGCTGTAGCGTATCGAGCCTTGAGTGCCTGAACCTTTGCGACCTTGTACGGGCACACGCACCTCTCATAGGTGTCCAGCGCCACAGGAAAATTGAGATATCTCCCGTGGAGATCTCGAACCAAAAACCACTTCTGTTTCCACGTCCCGACATTGGACTGGGTCGTGGAGATCTTGACGTTCGGTGTGCTGAGATTGATTAGGGAACACCTAGGTTCCCTCCTCGCTAAGAACAACGCTGACAAATCATCACAATTCGGCTCGTCCCCAAGTTCGCGACTTCGAATCGTGTAGGCACACAACAGCCGCCAGGCATTCGGAAACAATTGGGCAGGACAGACCCGCATAGCCCACAGGTAGTCCACAATGTGCTGGGCCAAAGGTAGCCTGAAGCCCGCTTGAAGACTGATGAGATGCACGACTGCGCACCTCTCGTAGGACACCAAGGGTCGTCCCCCCTCTTCGGGGAGTGCCATCTCGACTCCCTCAGGCCAGGGGAAGTCCTTATCTATCTTCGCAAGGTCTTCAAGTTTAAGATCAGTGGCCACTCCCTCGGACAGATAATCCTCGGGGGTGCTCGGAATCATAGGAATTCGTTCCGCGAGGAAAGGAGGAACGCTAGACATGGCGTCAGTAATGTAGGACTCGGGAAAGCTCGGGGGCACGTAGGAGGCAGAGGCTGAGGCAATTGCCGCATCCAACCGCGCCTCAACCTCGGCGACGATCTCATCGGGGGTAGAAGAGGAAGACATTTCAACACCGGAGTAAACACGAAGACGAGGGAAGAGTGAGTTGATCGAAGCAGCAGAGTCGCTAGAAGAAGGTTCGCTAAAGACCAGTGAAGGAGAACTCGGGTTCTGAGAGTCGCTAGGCTCTACACTCCCTACAGACTCGGAGACCTCCTGGTAAAAACTCTCTTGAACTTTGAAAACAAAACCAGGCGGCGGGCTCGCAGGAGCTTTCCTAGGCATGAAAGGGAGACGTCCAGGCCGCGAAAGGCTAGCACCTGGAAAAGAAACGATCAGTAAGACACTGGGCAAGGTAACCAAAGAAAAAAGAAAAAAAAGGCACGAGATCGTAACCCCGGAAGAAAAAAAAGAGGCGCGAGATTGTAACCTCGGAAGAAAAAAGCACGAGATCATAACCTCGGAAGAAAAAAGCACGAGATCGTAACCTCGGAAGAAAAAAGCACGAGATCATAACCTCGGAAGAAAAAAGCACAAGATCGTAACCTCGGAAGAAAAAAGCACGAGATCATAACCACGGAAAGAAAGAAGCTCGAGACCGTAACCTCGGAGACAGGCCACGTGGCACCCTAGAGGCTACTCTGATAAGATAGGACGGCAAAGAAGAATTTGAAGCGCCAAAAGAAAGGAAAGAGAAAGGAGAAGGCCAGCCATTGGTGGAGGCCAGCGGTGGAAGCCCAAGCGACGGGAGCCCAAACGTCCCGTTAGTCAGACATCAGACATTATGACATCATGGCGTTCAAAAAATGGCAGACGGAGAGGCAAAAGCTCAACCGTTGCCCAAACAAGCAATGGCCCCAAGGACGCAACAATAATCTCACGGTGGTGACTGCCCGCCACCACCGTCCCACCGCCACAACGCGGAGGAGAAACACCCGGCAAAACACTGTCGCCCAAAAAAAAAGGGGGGAGAGAGAAAGGAAAAAAACCAACAACAAGCAAACGAAAAGCAAAACAGGAAAAGCGCCAGACGATACACAGAAACACCCGCCCCCTCACCACCACCGTTCCGCCACCGTGACACCGGCGCGAAACACTAGGCGGCACGCCGTCGCCCCTCTGAAAAACGGAACAAAAACAGGCAGAAGGAAATCCGAAGCAAAAAACACAAAAGACGAGAAGAAGAGAATCGAAAACTTACTTGTTCAAACTTAACGTTGAAGGAGCGGCGGTGCGACTGGAAAACGGTGGAAGTTCGCCGTAAACTATCTCGAAATCCGTTCACAGGGAGCTGAGAAGACGAAGAAAGAGAAAGCAGAAAATGTGGAAAGAGAAGATGAAGGTAAAGCATGTGAGATACGCCCTTATAAAGAGCAGACTCGGGCCTCCCCTCACCCATGGAAAGCTTATTGGGCCTATCCCACCTAGACGGCCCATTAGTTCAAAAACGCGAAAGACAGGCCCAGGAAAACTCCGCACGTACAAGCAGAACAGAACCCTAAGAATGAGGCCCCGTGAAGAAAGAACCTCGCAAAAAGAAAAAACCTCACAGAATCCCCTCCTCGTACCCCGTGACCCCAAGTAACTTATGACCTGTGGACTGATCGCTCACGAATGCGAGGGTCTAGAGATACAATTTATAACCCGACCCCGTTGCAGCACGTGGTGGGTGTCGAACGCTCGGGAAATCTACTCGATTGAGGTGCCTAAACACTAGAAAGCTGGAAAGGAGAACTTAAAACAAAGGGAAACAAAGAGAACAGTCGGGACCGACACAAGTGTCACGTCGGGCCAGATGTTGGCGACAAAGAGGGAAGCCGGGACCGACGTAGAGCAAGTCGGGCCCGATGTAGCTGGTTTTGTCGAACTCAAAGATTGAAAGTAGATCTTGGGCTTTTGGGTTCCTTCTCTAGTAGATTAAGGCTTTTCCACCCCAATTCAAGCAATAAGTGATGATCGGAATAGGATCGAGGTGCTTTCACCCTCGTTCCAACCACTTCTACACATCGATCATTGGGGAAATCCCCTTCGAAGCAAGGTCTTGAGATGGACAAATGTTCACTTTCGTTACTTTGCCAATCACAAGCCTTGATTCCTTACTTTCATAAGGAATTGTAGCTCTATGTAGAGTGGGTTCCTAGATCAAGCACTCAAGGCTTATGGAATTGGGGTTTCTAGCCCAACCTAGCTAGAGTTTTCCCCCATAACCCAAGATCAAGGAGATCTACTCCATATGGCAAACAAAGAAAGCAAACAAATCACAAAGCAAAGCAATCAACATCATCAATCTCAAACCAAAGCCAAATTTCATTCACAAATCAAAAGCAATCCACAAACTCCAATCCAAGGTTTCCAAATCCACAAAATCAAAACAAGGCAAAGCTAATCTATCAACCAAACCTATCAAATCTCCTTCTCCTATGCCGATTCCCTCTCTTCTCCTTCTCCTCTCCTTCCTCCTTGCTCTCCAAGTATCCTCTTGAGAGTTTTTGAGAGTTGGTTCCTTGCTAAGTGTGTGGGAACCTCCTCCAATTAGAAGATAAGAGAGCCTTAATAGATGAGGGGCAAAAGTGGTAGTTTACAATTTCGTGCCTTGGAGCCCAATCCAGCCAGCGACCGACTCGGACCGACAAGGAGCACCTCGGGCCCGACTTACTGGGCAAGTCGGTCCGAGGTCGAAAAATCATCTCGGGTCCAGCGTTGGTTCTAACTCGATCCGGACCTCGTTCCACCTTCTTCTGGTTGGCTTTTCTCTTGTTCTTCTTCATGGCTTGCTCCTCTCTTTCCCTCTTAAGCTCGGGCCTTGCTCCATGTTCCGATTCTCCTTCAAAACGACCCTTGATCCATGCCAAAACACCTACAAAACACATAAAACGCGCATAGTCTCCGAATCTCGTAGAAATACGGAAACTAAGCTAAAAAGGAACAAAACACACAAGAAAAGGGGAAAAAGAAACATATTTACAAAGGGGATCATATATAAAACACCACCAAATAAAGAGACATCAAAATACCCCATACTTAAACTTGCTTGTCCTCAAGCAATAACAATGTAAGCAAGACCGAAACATAATCTTCAAGTAAAGCCTCGTATGAAAACACATTTAAGAACAAGTGATTGATATTCAAGCAAGATTACATCATCACACATGATTAAGTGTTCCAAGGAATAGAGTCAATGCAACTAAGCCTCACTTTAGGGATATGTGAATGTGTATCACTCATCATGTGTATGGGTATAGCAATGAACACTCAAGCTCAAAAATCATGCAAGTAAGGACTTTACTATTGAAGCTAATATCACCAAATCCTCCACCTAGAGATGCCTAATACAAAGTACACAAAGAATTCGAACTTGGCTCAATGGAGGTCCTCAAAGAGGTTCCATTCGGTCGGGTTGTAATGGGGCTTTTGGTATTTCTCAAGGTGGGAATTATTTGGTCTTGTGGTGCTTACAATGGGGATTGAACAACCTAAACTCTCACCAACTTCACCAAAATTCCACAATCAATTTCACACTCATCCAAAAGACTTAACATTTTTCCTCTCAACCCAAAATTTCACTTAACATTCCACTTCATCTTTGCTCTTAGGCTTTTTGTTGGATTGCCACACTTTCTACACTGGACCGACTTTCTTATGACATCGGGCCCTATGTGGTGTGTAACTCGGTCGGACCCTTTTTCTTCACTTAAGCTCTTTACCTTCATTCCACTTTCCATTTCCAACATTTTCTTTCTTTCTTTCTTTCTTTTTTTTCATTTTCTTTTTGCACAACAAAGATGCACTACCCACATGATTCATAACACCATTCTTTGCCATTAAACCAAAGAGAATCTCAACTCTTCAAATACAATCCAAACCTCTCTTCTAAAGTCCAATCCCATAAGGGTCAAGTCATATAAGGCTAGGAATAATATTTTTGAGGAGTTTCAAACAAAGGCCTCGGCTAAAACGGGGCTACAAACAAAGGATTCACTTCATGGTAGGATATGGAACATTTATGTGACTAAAAGAACAAAGTTCAAAATAAATTCGACAATGCTAGGACAAATCTCATGATGGTCTTGGAAAATAGATAAACACCGCAATAGCAAGTTTTACTAAGCATGCATGAGCTAATCACACAAGAAACATGAGGGATATGCAAATATGAACAAGCATCCCTAAAATGGCCAAATATCAATCTCACAAGGGTCACTCATACTTAGTTGCATAAGAACTCATCCTAGAACTCACATGTTCAATAAAACAAGCAAGATATCATGATCACATCAAAGCAACATCTTTTTAGAGGCTAAACCATCCAAAAATATGAAAAGGAATTTACATGCTCACATCATCATTAGCTTTCATTTGGACATCTAAGATGGGACTTTCTAGTCCAAAAACTACAAAACACAAAATCTTTTTGTTGTTTTCAACACAATTTTTCAAATTTTTATGGATTTTTGCAAAAATTTCTCTATACAAAACCAAAAACAAAGACTCATCCATTCAAAACCAAATCAATCATCCATGTCATTCATCAAACCACAAACCAAGAAACAAACATCCCAAACACAAACTAGAAACCGAAAACCAAATATCCTCAAAATAACAAACACACACAAGCAAGTGAAATCATGAACACACTTACCCCCACCCCATACTTAAAATTTTGATGTCCCCATCAAACAAGGAAACCAAAACTTAAAAGCAAGAGAGAAGAGTACAAAGAGCTCACAATTTCTTTATTCTTCAATGGCATGTCTAGGTCAATTGGCGAGGACGAGAGCCCATGAGGCTCTAACTTCTTCGCTTGGATCGGCCTTGTCATAGAACTTCTTCACTCGATGACCATTCACTTTGAAAATATGTCCTCGTTCATCAACCAAGTCCACCGCACCATGAGCATAGATATGGTGGACCACAAATGGTCCACTCCACCTAGTCCTTAACTTCCCCGGGAAAAGTTTAATCCTTGAATTGAAAAGGAGAACCTTGTCACCGGTTTGATAAGTCTTTGGAATTAACTTCCTATCATGCCACTTCTTGGTCTTCTCCTTGTACAACTTGGAGTTCTCATCGGCTTTCAACCTCAATTCTCCCAACTCATGAAGCTCTAGAAACCTCTTCTCACCGGCCAAGTTGATATCCCAATTCATCTCCTTGAGAGCCCATTTTGCCTTGTGCTCAAGCTCTACCAGAAGATGGCATGCCTTGCCATAAACTAGATTGAAGGGTGTAGTTCCCAAAGGTGCCTTGAAGGCGGTTCTATAAGCCCAAAGTGCATCATCGAGCTTAGAGGCCCAATCTTTCCTTGATCGAGATACGGTCTTCTCCAAGATAGCCTTGATTTGAGGGTTTGACACCTCGACTTGCCCGCTTGTTTGAGGATGATAAGGAGTAGCAACTCGATGAGACACCCCATACTTGATCAACACATTCTCGAAGCACCTCTCAATGAAATGAGGTCCGCCATAACTTATGAGAACCCTAGGCACACCAAACCTTGGAAAAATGTTGCTTTTCAAGAACTTCATCACCACCCTAGCATCATTGGTTCTTGTTGGTATGGCCTCCACCCATTTTGAGACATAGTCCACGGCTACCAAGATGTACTTGTAAGGCCCCGATGTGGGAAATGGTCCCATGAAATCGATACCCCATACATCAAATAACTTAACTTCTAGAATGCCAGTTTGAGGAGTCTCATTCCTCCTTGATAGGTTCTTCTCTCTTTGGCACTCCTCATACTTCCTCACATAATCATGCACATCCTTGAAATGGTTGGCCAATAATAACCACATTGAAGAATTTTTGAAGTGGTTTTGGAACTCTTAGCGTGACCCCCCGTAGGCAAGGAATGGCAATGGTGAATTATGCTCTCAACCTCTTCACTTGGCACACACCGTCTATAGATTTGATCACTCCCTTCATTGTAGAGATATGGATCATCCCAAAAATATTGTCTAGCATCATGTAAGAATTTCTTCCTAGCTTGATAAGACAAATTTGGTGGGATCGCTCCCCCTACGGCAAAGTTAGCAAAATCCGCAAACCAAGGGGAAACCCCTCGTCTTACGACACTAATAGAAAGAAGGCAAGTGGGAGAGAAAGAATTAATCAATTGAGAACAAGAAAGAATGGAAATCGAGTTAGGAAACTTACTTTCTTCCGCGGACCGACATTGAAGTGTACCGAGCCCGACATGGTTGGACGCCGGTCTAGCTTCGCAGACACACAGGTAACTCGGTCCCGACTTTGAAGACCTCGGTCCCGACTCACTGGTACCTGCTCTGCCTTTGGTCCGATGTTCTGGACCTCGGGCCCGATATACTCGGTTCGTCGATCCACCTTTCCTTTCCTCCTTTCCACTCATGAGAACTTCATCTGCCCTTGAATCATCTATAGTCAAACCATCCTCCATCTCCAACATGTACTCAATGGGCAAACGGGATAGATGATCAGCTACCACATTTTCCGCACCGGTTTTGTCCTTGATCTCATGGTCAAACTCTTGGAGAAGGAGCATCCACCTTAGAAGCCTCGGCTTTGCATCTTTCTTCTTCATGAGGTATTTGATTGCCGCATGGTCCGTGAAGACTACCACCTTTGATCCCACAAGATATGAACGGAATTTCTCAAATGTAAACACTACCGCAAGAAATTCTTTCTCCGTCGTTGTGTAATTGCACCGAGTTTCATCCAAAGTTTTGCTTGCGTAGTAGATGGCATGCAACTTTCCATCCTTCCTTTGCCCAAGGACGGCCCCTACGGCGAAATCACTAGCATCACACATTACCTCGAATGGAAGATTCAAATCGGGTGCCGCCATTATTGGAGCCGAAATCAAGGCATCTCTCAACCTACAAAAAGAACTCATGCAATCCTCGGAAAATTCAAAGGGCACATCCTTCATCAAGAGGTTAGACAATGGTTTTGCAATCTTAGAAAAATCCTTGATGAACCGTCTATAAAATCCCGCATGACCTAAGAAACTCCTAACATCACGAACACAAGAGGGAGGAGGTAGTTTTTCAATTATTTCAACTTTAGCTTTATCTACTTCTATCCCCCTACTAGAAACGAGGTGTCCTAGTACTATGCCCTCCTTCACCATGAAGTGGCATTTTTCCCAATTAAGCACCAAGCTAGTCTCCTCACATCTAGTCAAAACCTTGTCTAAGTTAGCTAAGCAAACATCAAATGAGGAACCATAGACGGAGAAATCATCCATAAACACTTCTACTATATCCTCAACCATATCGGAGAAGATGGACATCATGCATCTTTGAAATGTTGCCAGCGCATTACATAAACCAAAAGGCATGTATCTATAGGCAAAAGTCCCATAAGGACATGTGAATGTCGTCTTCTCTTGATCATCGGGATGAATAGGGATTTGCCAAAACCCGCTATACCCGTCAAGGTAGCAAAAATATTCATGTTGTGCTAATCTTTCTAGGACTTGGTCTATGAAGGGAAGATGAAAATGGTCTTTGCGAGTGCCACTATTAAGCTTACGGTAATCAATACACATACGCCATTTTGTTGTGGTTCTCGTAGGTATCATTTCTCCCTTTTCATTTTGCACAATGGTGAGACCTCCTTTCTTAGGAACTACATGCACGGGACTCACATACTTGCTATCGGAAATTGGGAAGATGATTCTCGCATCCAACATCCTAAGTATTTCACTCTTTACCACTTCTTTCATGTTAGGATTTAATCTTCTTTGTGGTTCAATAGTGGGTTTATGGTTATCCTCCATATAAATCCTATGCATGCAAATTGAGGGAGAGATTGCCTTTAGTTCCTCTAGTGAATACCCTAAAGCTCCTCTATGTTTTCTTAGAACCTCTAACAACTTAGACTCCTCCTCATCATTCAAGTTGGCATTTATGATTACGGGCAAAGAGGAGTTGGGACCAAGAAATGCGTACCTCAAATCTGTTGGAAGCTCCTTGAGTTCTTGAGATGGTTCCGGTGGTGCTTGAACTTCTTCCTTCTCGGCCTTGAATACCTCCAAATAAGACATCCCTTCCTCCAATTGCTCATGCTCAATCATATTGAGGGCTAGACCTTGGCGCTCTATCTTAATTTCTCTAGGTAGTGGGGTGGCTTTCAACCTAAGCTCCCTTGGCTTTGGATTCTTAGAAACGGCTTCCCATTGCAATCCAAAAAGAACTTGGATCATCTTAGCTTCCTTATGTACGACCCCTTTTGAAGTTGGCCTAAAGAAAAACTCAATCTCTCTTCCTCCAATGTCAAGAGACAAGTGGCCCTTTTTTACATCAATGATTGCCCCAACCGTAGCAAGGAAAGGTCTCCCTAGTATAATCGGTTCACCCGACACTTCTATCATGTCCACCACAACAAAGTCGATTGGGACATAGTGGCCTTCAATGCAAACGGGGTAATCTTCGACGATACCAATTGGCTCGATGGACGACCCATCCGCTATCGTTAACCTCATGTTGACCAGAGTTATGAGACCCATGGATGTGGATTTCCATATGGTGTAAGGAATGATGCTCGTGCTTGCTCCAAGGTCACACAAGGCTTGGAAGTTTTGAGACCGCACACCAATGGTTATAGCAAAGCGACCGGGATCTCCTAGCTTTTGCGGTAACTCCAAGGTCTTGACTTCATCTTGCATTTCAACTATGGACCTCTTCTTGCTCAAAATATCCTTTAAAAACTTGGCATAGGATGGAATCTCGCTCAATGCATCGGTGAACGGGATAGAGATGTTCAAACCTTGCAAAAGCTTGAGAAACCTCTTGAACTTGTTCTCAACAACATCTTTCGGCTTCTTTGAGGGATATGGAAGAGTTGTTGCACCTTGAATCTTGCTTGGATCAACCTCCTTGGACTTCCCCACTTCACTTGCAACATTTCCTGGTTGGACCGACTTAGGCACCACGTCGGGCCCGATGTCGTGTATCACGGTCCTGGGGCAGAGCTGAGGCAGAGTAGTCGGATCGATATCTGGGTACGTCGGGTCTGACTCACTCTCAACCTCGGTCCGGGGCAGAGGAGTTGATCTTCCTGCTGGGTCGACTTCAGGGAACCTCGGACCCGACTTGCTGGGTAAGTCGGTCCGGCTCTCTTCATTCTTCTTAGGTATGTGTGGCTCGGGTAGGTTTCGGCCACTTCTCAATCCAATTGCCCGGATTTCATTTTGATTGTTTTGAGCTCGGGGGTTCTCCTCGGGTCGGCCCGGAAGTCTCCCATTCTCTCTCGGGGCTTGAGTTGCAATTTGGGCAAATTGATGGTCGACTTGCCTCCTCCATGCACCAAACTCATTGAATTGGGTCCTCATCTCCTTGAACCCATCCCTCATCTCTTGAGCCAATGATTGTAGCTCATTGAATCCCGGTGGCCTATATGGTGGTGGTAGCGGCGCCCTTGGCTCGTTTTGGTTGAAATTGTTGTTGTAGCCTTGAGCTTGATCGTTGTTCCACCGTCCATTACCACCATTGTTGAAGTTTCCTCTTCCACCGAAATTTCCTAGAACATAGTTTGCCTCCTCAATTTGCTCGGCCAAGCGCACTTGGCTCTCATTCGGACAAACTTGCGTAGCATGTGCAAAGGATCCACACTCCTCACAAGCTCTAGCATTTTGCTTGTAGTAGTGGACTTGCCTCTTAAGCTTGCTCACTTCACCTTCAAGGAATTGGAGCTTCACATCCTTGTCAATGTCTTCTCCCTTTGGATCATATAACTTCCTTGCACCTTCACCTTGAACTTTCACCTCTTTGCTAGCTTGACTCACCCCATACATGGCCTCATAATCGGATAGCTTGTCCTGTAGCTCCCAAGCTTGATCCGGTGTCAAGTCTATGAACCCACAATCGGTGTGGAGATTGAGCTTGTCCTTCGTTGCCGGATTGATGCCTTGGAAAAAGATGTCTTGGAGCACATATGGTTGTTGGCCATGAGTAGGATATTGGCACAACATCTCCTTGAAACGGTCCCATGCTTCGAAGAGAGGCTTATTCGGACCTTGTTGAAAGCTTGCAATTTTCCTTCTTAGCTCGGTTGTCTTTGAGGCCGGGAAGAACTTCATCAAGAAAGCATCATGGAGTGCCTTCCAAGTTGTGATCGACCTAGGGGCTTGGCTCTCGAGCCAATGTGTGGCCTTGCCCCCAAGTGACCACTTGAACGCCTTTAGAAGCACATACTCCAACGTCTCCTCGTCGGTAGAGATCGTCTCACACATGTCCACAAAGCGTTTGACGTGCTTTATGGGACACTCATGTGGACGGCCCTCGAATTGATCACGCTTGATGAGGGAGATGAATTGCGTCTTGATCTCAAAATTCTTGGCAACCTCGGGAAGCACAATAACCGGTTCGGGTACCCTCAACTCCGGATGCATGTATTGGCGTACATTCCGGGGTAGAGCGTTGAGTTGAGCCTCGACCCTCATCCGTTGCTCCAGTTCTCTTCTTGCCACCGCCTCTTGATTGTCCTTCTCAAGTTGCAATCTAGCCATTTCAGCCCTAAGTCGAGCCAACTCCTCATCTCCATGGAGAGCTTGATTCTCCATCCTTTTCCTTCTTCGGGCTTCTTTGATAATACTTTCCGGATCACTCACAAACTCAAGCTCAAGTGTTCCTCGGGAGGAACGAGCTCGCATACACCTATGAAACAAAGACACAAACCAAAACAAATCAAAAACAAACAAAGGGTTTGGGCTATTCCCTCAACCAAATCACTACTAAAACACAAGAAACTCACCAAATTGGCACTCAATGCACTTAGAATTCCCCGACAACGGCGCCAATCATTTGATCGCTCACGAATGCGAGGGTCTAGAGATACAATTTATAACCCGACCCCGTTGTAGCACGTGGTGGGTGTCGAACGCTCGGGAAATCTACTCGATTGAGGTGCCTAAACACTAGAAAGCTGGAAAGGAGAACTTAAAACAAAGGAAAACAAAGAGAACAGTCGGGACCGACACAAGTGTCACGTCGGGCCCAATGTTGGCGACAAAGAGGGAAGTCGGGACCGACGTAGAGCAAGTCGGGCATGATGTAGCTGGTTTTGTCGAACTCAAAGATTGAAAGTAGATCTTGGGCTTTTGGGTTCCTTCTCTAGTAGATTATGGCTTTTTCACCCCAATTCAAGCAATAAGTGATGATCGGAATAGGATCGAGGTGCTTTCACCCTCGTTCCAACCACTTCTACACATCGATCATTGGGGAAATCCCCTTCGAAGCAAGGTCTTGAGATGGACAAATGTTCACTTTCATTACTTTGCCAATCACAAGCCTTGATTCCTTACTTTCATAAGGAATTGTAGCTCTATGTAGAGTGGGTTCCAAGATCAAGCACTCAAGGCTTATGGAAATGGGGTTTCTAGCCCAACCTAGCTAGAGTTTTCCCCCATAACCCAAGATCAAGGAGATTTACTCCATATGGAAAACAAAGAAAGCAAACAAATCACAAAGCAAAGCAATCAACATCATCAATCTCAAACCAAAGCCAAATTTCATTCACAAATCAAAAGCAATCCACAAACTCCAATCCAAGGTTTCCAAATCCACAAAATCAAAACAAGGCAAAGCTAATCTATCAACCAATATCAAATCTCCTTCTCCTATGCCGATTCCCTCTCTTCTCCTTCTCCTCTCCTTCCTCCTTGCTCTCCAAGTATCCTCTTGAGAGTTTTTGAGAGTTGGTTCCTTGCTAAGTGTGTGGGAACCTCCTCCAATTAGAAGATAAGAGAGCCTTAATAGATGAGGAGCAAAAGTGGTAGTTTACAATTTCGTGCCTTGGAGCCTAATCCAGCCAGCGACCGACTCGGACCGACACGGAGCACCTCGGGCCCGACTTACTGGGCAAGTCGGTCCGAGGTCGAAAAATCATCTCGGGTCCGGCGTTGGTTCTAACTCGATCCGGACCTCGTTCCACCTTCTTCTGGTTGGCTTTTCTCTTGTTCTTCTTCATGGCTTGCTCCTCTCTTTCCCTCTTAAGCTCGGGCCTTGCTCCATGTTCCGATTCTCCTTCAAAACGACCCTGATCCATGCCAAAACACCTACAAAACACATAAAACGCGCATAGTCTCCGAATCTCGTAGAAATACGGGAACTAAGCTAAAAAGGAACAAAACACACAAGAAAAGGGGAAAAAGAAACATATTTACAAAGGGAATCATATATAAAACACCACCAAATAAAGAGACATCATGGACCTCGAAGCGAGATCCCCAGGCCATGGGGTTGTGATGATGTCCAAAACAGTAGAATAAGAAGTGGGCCTGGAGTACCGAAAACAAGTAGGCCTGGAGAGATTCCCAAAGGATATTCAGGGACCCACATCCATACGTATCATTTATTTAAACAAATTTTATACCCTCGCGAGGTCTCCCAAATCTCCGGGACGAGGTCTAAACCTCGCCACCGACTCCACTAATACACCCACCCACACGGTCCAATCACAAGCGACCTCATCCCCGAACCAATCACAAGCGGCCTCATCCCGGAACCAGCCACAAGTGACCTCACCCCCGGACCAATCAAAAAGCCCCTTTTTCGGGCATCCGAAATCGGACCTTGGCCTAAACTCAGCTCCCCAATTCTCTATAAATATAGGAGAACCTCGTAGGAAGAAGGGGTCGAAAAACCTCTTGAACTCAAGAACTCTCTTGCTTGTTAAAGATCGACGTGATAGAAACATCGTCAAAAGACCTCGCTACAGACAGGAGAAGTCCAAAAAAGACTTCAAGTCATATAAAGACCTCTCCCACACTAAAGACCTCTCTACAAAATCTCACAAGGCTCTCTACACCACACAGCCAAATCTACCTCGCCCTAGGGTCAATCTCGCGCCATTTAGGTTTGATCTCAGAACTTCGTAGGATGTCTAGGTGTAATTCTCAAAGTTGTTTATCAGCCTCGTAGGTGTGTAACCTCGTTATTGGAAGAAAAACATTAAATAAAGAAGCAAGTGATTGCACTTTCGAATATAATAATCTCATTCCTTGTCTCATATCTAGCGGTTATTTCGGGTTTCATCACGTAGATTTTTAGTATTGATTTTGGGCCCCTCAAAACCAAGCCCAAATTGGACGATTAATGTATCAAAGCCCAAATCCACGGAGATGAATATGAGAATTAATGAAGTCAATGAACTGTCTAGATGAGGACACAAATGATCATGAAAGCAAACTGTTAAGCGATATCCTTGGAAGTAAACGACTATAACATTAATGGCAGAAGGCAAAATTTGCAGGATTGGAGGAAGAGCGAATAATCGACAACGGTCAAGAGAAGGAAGGTGGCTATAAAAGAATAGACCAATCAAGATGAGGGGGAATTCAAACACTCTCAGGAAATAGTCTTATATTCTTTGTAATTTGCCATCAATCGGACTAATCACAGTTCATACTATCAGTTTTCCGATCAATTTGTCTAAGTTGTGTTTTAAGATCATTGCCATTTTAATACACTCGAGCTACTCCTTACTCTCATACTTTACTGCTTTCAGTCATATCTCTATTTTTGATTCATCTTGCATTAAGAGTTTAACGTGCTAAGACTTCTTGTTGGTTGAGTTCCCCTCATTTTAGCAGGTACGCGTTACTTGTTTATTCTACCCAAAACAATTGGCGGCCACCGTGGGGCCTTAACCAAAGAAAATTCGTCATGAACCGTAAGCTCTACCCACGCAAGATGGAAGGCATTCACGACACTTACAACCAACTCAATGACGCTGAAAACCACGAGATTAAGGAAGGAGTCACCGGCTAGCAGACTGAAAATGGTAGGGAAGGGATGAGCACAATTCTGAGGATGGAAATGGAAACCCTACCACCTCCACAACAGTAGAACAAGGAGCAATGGTCGACTCCAACACCATCGATGAACTCCGCGCAACTATGCTCACCCTTCAAAGGGGTCTGGAGAATCAAAAGAGTGCCCATCCAAAATTCACAGAGGTATACCAAAAGCAAATCGAAACATTAACTAATGAGCGTAATTTTCTTCAATCCCAGGTACAATCAGAAACTAATCGACATCGCGTTAACGGAGCAATGGATGGTGTCGCTCGACGATTGTACATGGACGATCCAGGTCATGTAACCCCAAACGACATTAGGCCAGTAACTGGCTATCAGGTAAACGCTAATTCTTTAAGGGCCATTATAGAGGATGTTGAGGTTACGTAATTTCGGGAACACATCAAAGCCTTGGAGGACCAAATCACTCAGGTCCCATGGGCCCCAAATCCGATAGCAGTGGAAAGACAGGATGTATATATTGATTCTCCCTTTGTACCCGCTATCGCAAGGGTAGACATCTCTCAAAAATATCACATCCCCAAAGGTACCCAAGTACGAAGGGGTTACAAATCCGGAGCAACACATAACCGCGTTCAAGCAAGCTATGAATATTAGTACAATTCCCTTTAATATGAAGGAAATTGTTATGTGTCTTTGGTTTGGTAACACGTTATCAGAGCCTGCACTTAATTGACATTCTCATTTACCCCTTGGGAGTATTTCGTCTTTTGCTGAGTTGGTTGACCATTTCAGGATCACATTCGCAAGTAGTTGACCCACTAAAAAGTGCTTTAGCGACTTATATTGCTTGGTCCAAAGACCGGCGAATCATTGAAAGCTTTTCTAAATAGGTAAAACGAGGGGTTGGTCACCATAGAAGGATGTGACGCAGCTACATCCGTGGAAGCGTTCCGAAGAGGCATCTCGACTGGTAATCCTGATCTTTATCGTGAGTTATCTAATATCCTTGCTCGAATTTCAATGAGGTACAGGTAAAGGCGCTGGCACATGTGTTGGAAGAGGTAAGTGAGTTATTACGCAGGGGGTACCTCAAGGACCTGATATCAGAAAGAGCAAGGGAGAAACTAGAGTGCAACAAGGGAAAGACTAGTCCACCGCCACCTCCCAAGCACACAAGGGTGATCAATGTCATCACTAAGGGATACGAGGTTTGTGGTGTTATTTATTCTGCAGCTAAGAGGATTGCAAGGAGTACCCGGACAGAAGAGCCCATAATCTTTGTTCGGAAGAGTCTTGACGTGATGCCCATTACCTTCGACGACATCAAAGAGGAAGAAGTCCATCATGATTGCTTAATTATTTCTTTAACAATAGCAAACTTTCTTGTTAAACGAGTTTTAATTTACAATGGAAGTTCAACTAATTTTCTTATGTTGGATACCCTATACAGCTAAGGTTTGGGTTTGGATGACATCGTCAAGAAGTCTAAGACTTTGGTGGGCTTCAGTGGTGAATCACGTAACACATTGGGAGAAATCTCATTATCTACCATTGCATGTGGGGTAAACTATCATGTAAAATTTCAAGTGCTTGATTGTCCATCACCTTTTAATGTTATCTTAGGCAGGCCATGGATCCACGGAATGAAGGCCATTTCCTTGACTTATCATCAATGTGTGAAGTTTCCATCACCATGAGGAATACAAGAAATCAAGGGAGAATTGAAAATAACAAGGGAGTGTTATTCCATGACCATGAGGGCAACAACTTCAAAAACTCAACTGATTGAGGCAGAGAAGAAGTCGTCGGTATAGCAATTAAATGACTATAAGGGTCGAACTTACTACGTGAAGCCTGAGATGCCAACGCTCGAAGAAGTAGCCTTCGATCCACTTGATCCGTCCAGAAAAATCAGGATATGGGTAATCTAGAGCCAAACCTACAAGAACAATTAGTTGAGTTCTTACGGTCCTACAATGATTGCTTTTCCTGGACGAATGAAGATATGGTAGGAATCGATCTCGACGTGATCACACATGCGCTCAACGTTAATCCAAATGTTCCACTAGTTAAATAGAAAAGGCGTAAGTTTGCACTCCAACGAAATCATGTAATAAACGATGAGGTAAAATCCCTACTCGAGTTTAGAAAAATTATGGAAGTAAAATATCCCGATTGGTTAGGGAATGTGGTTTTCCTAAAAAAGAAAAACGGTAAGTGGCGTGTTTGCGTCCACTTTACCGATTTAAATAAAGCATGTCCCAAAGATTCATTCACGTTGCCTCATACTGACTCAATGGTGGATGCAACGGCGGGACATGAGCTTTTAAATTTCATGGACGCGTTCAGTGGATACCATCAAATAATGATGCATCCTGACAACCAAGAAAAAACCGCATTTGTAACAAATCAAGGGACCTATTTTTACAAGTTTATGCCTTTCGGATTAAAAAACGCAGGTGCTACTTATCAAAGATTAGTTAATAAGATGTTTTAGGAAAACTGGGGGATATGATGGAAGTGTACATCGACGACATCGACGACATATTAATAAGAACACATCCGGCATTTGGACTAAGCATTCCAAATTTTACAAAGCTATAAGATGAAGTTGAATCCAACTAAATTTTCTTTGGGGTCACATCAGGTAAATTCCTTGGGTACAGAGTAACGCAGAGGGGAATCGAAGCATCTCCGGGGCAGATCAAGACAATAATGGAGCTATAATCACCTAGATGCGTCAAAGACGTTCAGAAGTTCACGAGACGAGTAGCAGCACTCAACCGATTCATATCTAGGTCGTCAGACATGAACAAGCTATTCTACGACATCTTGAAGAAAAAAAGTCGTTCGAGTGGACAGAGGCGCATGAGAAAGATTTCATAGTGTTGAAGGAGTATTTATCTCAACCATATCCTAACCCAAGCAAGGAGAAATGATGTATATATATTTGGCAATCAAGGAGGCAGCCGTAAGTGTCGTCTTGATTCGAGAAGAAGATGGGAACCGGTTACCAATCTACTATGTAAGTAAAACTCTACTTGATGCGGAGACACAATCACCTAGATGTGTCAAAGACGTTCAAAAGTTGATAGGATGAGTAGTAGCACTCAACCGATTCATATCCAGGTAGTCAAAAAAGAACAAGCTGTTCTATGACATCCCAAAGAAAAACAAGTCGTTTGAGTGGATAGAGGCATATGAGGAAGCTTTCAAAGAGTTGAAGGAGTATTTATCTCAACCACAGATACTATCCAAACCCAAGAAAGGAGAAATGTTGTACGTATATTTGGCAGTCACGAAGGCAGCCGTAAGTGTTGTCTTGATTCGAGAAGAAGATGGGAACCAGTTACCCATCTACTATGTAAGTAAAACTCTACTTCATGCAGAGACATAATCACCTAGATGTGTCAAAGACGTTCATAAGTTGACGGGACAAGTAGCAGCACTCAACCGAATCATATCCGGGTAGTCAAACAAGAACAAGCTATTCTACGATATCTTGAAGGAAAACAAGTCGTTCGATTGGACATAGGCGCATGAGGAAGCTTTCAAAGAGTTGACGGAGTATTTATCTCAACCACAAATACTATCCAAACCCAAGCAAGGAGAAATTTTGTACGTATATTTGGCAGTCACGGAGACAGCCGTAAGTGTCGTCTTGATTCGAGAAGAAGATGGGAACCAGTTACCCATCTACTATGTAAGTAAAACTCTACTTGATGCGGAGACCAGGTACTCACCCATCGAAAAACTCAAACTATCCGAGGTAATGGCTTCTATTAAGTTAAGTCCTTGTTTTGAAAGTCATTCTATTACTGTGAGGACTAACTTTCCAATGAAGAGTGTTATGTTGAAACCAAAACTATTAGGTCACTTGATGAGATGTTTAATTCACCTCAATGGGTATGATATCACTTACGAACCACGAACAAAAATTAAGTCTCAAGCCTTGGCAGATTTTGTGGCTGACTTCACTCCTACCCTGCCAGAAGGGGCAAATCAAGAAATATTACAGGTTGAAAGGTCGCTGAGCCACGGTAAATGGTTGATGCACACTGAGGGAGCGTTGAATCAAGTAGGCGTAGGGTTGGGGGCAGTCTTGAAATCGCCAAAGGGGGATAGGATAGCCCAGGCTATTCGATGCACATTCAAAGCTACCAATAATGAAGCAGAATACGAGGCACTCATTGCAGGATTAATTATCGCCAAAGAGTTGAATGTACAAGAAATCGAGGTAATATGTGATTCGTTAATTATTGTCAATCAAGTCACGAATTTGTATGTTGCTAGGGATTCAAAAATGAAGGCATACTTGGAGAAAGTTCAAGAAATTATCAAGGGCTTTAAGCATTTCGAGATAAAGCAAGTGCCTCGAGATGCTAACGCGCAAGCCGACGCCTTAACAAATCTGGGATCTACAATTGAACCGAGAGAGTACGACATGATACCATTCATACACCTAGATGCACCTTCTATAACAAAAGAAACAAAGCTATTTGAGGTTCGGGATTCTGATACAACCACTTCATATGTGACGTCTTACATAAGATGGTTACAAGATGGAATTCAACCGGATGATAAAGAGGAAGCTCAATGACTTAAGGTAAAAGCTTCTACTTTCGCTATTAAGGATAACATCTTGTTCAAGTGGAAGTCTTCAGGATTGTACGCACAATGCATGAAAGAAAAAGAGGTACAAATGGTGTTATAGGACATACAAGATGGGGAATGCGAAAATCGTATTTGAGGGTCACAATTTGGCAAAGAAGGCGAGCAGAATAAGCTACTATTGGCCCACCATGAACAAGGATGCAGTTGAGTTCGATTGAATGTGTGATGCGTTCCAGCATCATAGACTAATTTCACATCAACCTCCGGAGTTATTATACCCTATAACCTCCCCTTGGCCATTCATTAAATAGGGAATGGATATCGTGGGAAAACTCCCCCCAGCTTCGGGACAACGTGTTTACATATTAGCCATGACCGATTACTTCTCTAAATGGATCGAAGCCGAAACCTTCAAAGAAGTAAAAGACACGCAGGTCATCTCCTTCATTAAGAGAAACATTCTTAGTAGATTTGGAGTACCATCAGCCATCGTGTGTGATAAATGATCTCAGTTCCTTAGTGAAAAAACGAGAACTTTTTTCCAGCAACACAACATTCAACTAGTGATGTGTACTCTGCAATACCTGTTGGGCCCTCCGCAATTCGGCCCAAGAAGAAAGTCATGCAGCCCAAATCCGGTGGTCTGCCCAAACCATTAGAGAAGGAAGGATGATGGAGTAATAAAAGGGGGACGAGAATTTCGGACTTCATGGTCAAATGGCAACGGCTAAGCCATTAACGAGGGGGGCGAGATTTTCGGGATTTGTTAAGCGCTCTGTAAACGGTCAGAAGAGAGGAAACGGATATAAAACCAAGCTGAGGTGAAAGGGGGAGGACACGAAAGATTGGTCTACGAAAACTTTCTCGATAACAAAATCTTATCTCTTGTTCTTTGCCATTTATTTCACTTCCAATCGAGTATTCTTGAGTATTTTGGAAATAGCTTGTTACAATCAAGATCATAATCTACGAATATCATTTTGCTCATTATCTGTTTTTACATCTTTTGTTTGATCCTACATCTTGCTTATAGTTCATAACGCGTTACTACTATTTCTTGGTTAGGATTTCCCTATTCTAAGCAGGTAACGTGTTAGTACGATTATCCTGCTAAAACAATTGGCGCCCACCGTGGGGCCTAGCCAAAAAAGGAGTTTCGCTAAAACAACAGCAAGTTCCGTCACATGGAGGGAATCCAAACTACGTACAGCCACGTAGGGGACCTGGACCATCACGAGGCCAATGAAGAAACAAACAACCAAGGTGACGGAAACGTAGGTGGAACAGGAAACATAGGTGGAACAAGGAATGGTGATAGAATAGAACAAGGATCTGGCTACACCAATGACAATCCTGCTACTTCCGAAGGACGAGAAGTGGAAGGAGGCGACGCTGACATCATCACGGAGCTTCGATCATCACTGATTGCTCTCCGAAAGGATCTGGAGGAACAAAAAGAAGCTAACACCAGATTCACCGAGGTATACGAAAAACAAATTGGAGACTTTAACTAATGAACGCAACTTGCTTCGGTCGCAGGCGCAATCGGCTCCAACCCGCCCCCGCGGAACCGATGTAGTAGAAGGAATTGCAAGGCGCTTGGACATGGATGATCCAAATCTTGTAACACCCGATGCTGTCAGATCCATAACCGGGTATCAGGTAAACGGTAATTCTTTAAGAGCAATATGGGAAGATACCAAGGTTTCCCAATTACGGGAACGCCTTCGAGCCCTGGAGGACCGAATTACTCAGGTCCCCGGGGCGCGTCAACCAATCGCGATGGAGAGGAGGGACGGGTACACCGATTCCCCCTTCGTACCTGCCATCGCGAGGGTAGATATCTCCCGGAAATATCACGTCCCCGACGTGCCTAAATACGAAGGGGTGACGGATCCCGATCAACACATAGCCGCATTCAAACAGGCTATGAATATTAGCACAGTTCCTTTTGATATGAAAGAAATTGTCATGTGCCGTTGGTTCGGGAACACGTTGTCTGGACCCGCTCTCAATTGGCATTCACACTTACCTCTTGGAAGTATCTCATCTTTTGCCGAGTTAATTGACAAATTCAGGGTTAGGTTTGCAAGCAGTCGACATGCCAAAAAACGATCAAGCGATCTGTACCGCTTGGTACAAAGATCGGGAGAATCTCTGAAAGCTTTCCTTAGTCGCTACAATGAAGAAATGGTGACCATCGAAGGATGTGATGCCGCCACGGCTGTGGAAGTATTCCGAAAGGGTATATCGATATGGAATCCCGAATTATACCGTGAACTAACTAAATACCCTTGTTCCAACTTTGATGAGGTACAAGTAAAAGCTTTAGCCCATGTCCGATTGGAAGAAGATGACCTCTTTTCCGAGAAAATAACAAGCCCACATCGACCCGATCGGAGACAAGGAAGGCGGTATACGAGATACGCTCCATATCCCACGGCACCTCATGCTAAAACCACCGTTAATGCTACCATGTTTAGCTCAAAGTGATAGATACGAGAATCCTCGGCTGCCACCAAAACTCTCTCACTACAATTTTCGCGTAGATGCGACTGAAGTGGTCCGAACTCTCAACACCATGGGGGACACTGTAAAATGGCCCCGAAAGAGTAACATGCCGGCACAGCATAAAGACAAGACCAGATGGTGTGATTTCCATTTTGACCATGGCCACCGGACTGACGAGTGTATCGCGTTACGGAAAGAAGTAAGCGAACTACTACGAAGGGGGCACCTCAGAGAATTAATATCGGAAAAAGCAAAGGAGCAGTTAGACAGTAACAGGGAAAAAGCCACTCCACCACCCCCGCCGAAGCACACTGGAGTAATTAACGTCATTACAGGGGGGTCGGAGATCTGTGGTATAACTTACTCCACAGCCAAACGAATTGCGAGGGACGCCAGGAGAGAATGCCCAAAAACACCATCGCGATCAAATCTCGCCATGATGCCGAATACCTTCGACGATGTCGAAGAAGAGGAAGTTCATCACGACTACTTAATAATCTTTCTGACCATAGCTAATTTTCTTGTTAAAAGGATCTTAGTTGATAATGGAAGCTCTACTAACTTACTTATGTTGGATGCCTTATACAGTTTAGGTTTCGAGATGGACGACATCACCAAGAAGTCAACAACTTTGGTAGGATTCAGTGGAGAATCACGCAACACGATCGGGGAGATATCACTACCTACCATTGCAGGAGGAGTCAAGTACCACGTAAAGTTCCAAGTACTCGATTGGCCATCACCTTTTAATGTCATCTTAGACAGGCCATGGATACACGGGATGAGGGCGATTCCTTCCACCTATCACCAATGCGTGAAGTTCCCAACACCCTGGGGAATTCAAGAGATTAAGGGGGAACAAAAGTTGGCGCTGGAGTGTTATTCCATAACAATGAAGGCAACAACCTCGAAGAGCCCATGACTTGATGAGAGGAAGAAGGTGTCGAGTTAGCAATTAAAGGACTGTAGAATGACTACTTGCTATGCGAAGCCGGGGACAACTGAGCTCCAAGAAGTAGCCCTTGATCCATTAGAGCCATCCAAGAAGATTAAAATAGGAGCAGATCTGGAACCAACCCTACGCGAGCAAATAGTAGAATTTCTACGGTCCTACAAAGATTGTTTTGCTTGGTCCAACGAGGATATGATAGGCATTGATCCTGGTGTGATTACCCATGCCTTGAATGTCAACAAAAAGATACCACTAGTGAAGCAGAAAAGGCGCAAGTTCGCTCCCGAGCGAAATCAGGTAATCAATGATGAGGTAAAATCCTTGCTTGAGTCTGGTAAAATTAGAGAAGTACAATACCCTGATTGGCTTGGGAATGTGGTTGTAGTTAAAAAGAAAAACGGTAATTGGCGCAAAGATTCGTTCCCCTTGCCTCACATGGATGCAATGGTGGACGCGACGGCGGGGCATGAACTTTTGACCTTCATGGATGCTTTTAGTGGGTACCATCAGATAATGATGCTTCTTGACGATCAAGAAAAAACCGCATTCGTAACCAATCAGGGAACTTATTGTTATAAAGTTATGCCCTTCGGATTAAGGAATGCAGGTGCTACTTATCAGAGATTGGTTAATAAGATGTTTCAAGATAAGCTGGGGGATACAATAGAAGTATACATAGATGACATGTTGGTCAAATCATTAAAGGCGGAGGACCATGTTAACCACTTAAGAGACGCGTTCGAGATTTTGCGGCGCTACCAAATGAAGTTAAACCCCACCAAGTGCTCTTTTGGAGTAACATTAGGAAAATTCCTCGGATACATAGTGACGCAGAGGGGGATCGAGGCGAGTCCTGAACAGGTCAAAGCCATAATGGAGCTGCAATCCCCAAAGTGTGTCAAAGACGTATAGAGGCTAAAAGGGCGAGTGGCTGTGCTAAACCGATTCATATCAAGATCCTCAGACAGAAACAAACTGTTTTACGACATCCTGAAGAAAACAAGTCGTTCGAATGGACATAAGCACACAAAAAAGCCTTTGAAGAATTGAAAAAGTATCTATCCAATCCGCAGGTGTTATCCAAGACGAAGCCAGGAGAAAACTTGTATGTGTACCTAGCCGTGACCGAAGTGGAAGTAAGTGCAGTCTTGATCAGAGAGGAGAATGGAGACCAGTTGCCCGTCTATTACGTAAGTAAAACCTTGTTGGACGCAGAAACGAGGTATTCCCCCATAGAAAAATCAGTGTTATCTTTGGTAATGGCTTCTATAAAGTTACGTCCTTATTTTGAAAGTCATTCTATAATTGTGAGAACTAAGTATCCGATGAAGAGTATCATGTCAAAACCAGAGTTGTCAGGTCGGCTAACAAGGTGGTTAATTCACTTAAATGGTTACGAAATCGCGTACGAACCCCGAACAGCAATGAAATCTCAAGTATTGGCAGATTTTGTGGTTGACTTCTCTCCTACCACTTCAGAGAGCGAAGACCAAGATGTGCTGCAAATAACAGGAAATGGTAAGTGGCCGATGCATACGGATGGAGCGTCAAACCAGATGGGTGTAGGATTGGGGGTAGTCCTGAAGTCACCACAGAGGGATAGGATAGACCAAGCTGTTCGATGCACGTTCAAGGCTACTAATAACGAAGCAGAATACGAAGCGCTTATCGCAGGGCTGCTTATCACCAAAGATCTGAACGTACAAGAGATCGAGGTAATCTGTGATTCATTGCTTATTGCAAATCAAGTTACAAATTCATATGTTGCCAGGGACTCGAAGATGAAGGCATACTTAGAAAAGGTTCAAGAAGTCATAAGGCACTTTAAACTGTTCGAGATAAGGCAGGTTCCAAGAGATGCCAACACACAAGCAAACGCTTTAGCCAACCTGGGATCCGTAATTGACCCAAGGGAGTACGACAAGATACCTTTCGTATACCTTGATGCGCCATCCATAACCAAAGAAGCAGACATACTAGAAGTTCGAAACTCCGATGAAGACAGATCGTGGGTAACCCCATACTTAAAGTGGTTACAAGACGGAGTGTTACCAGAAGACAAGGAAGAAGCTCAACGACTTAAGGTAAAAGCTTCTACTTTTGCGGTTAAGGATAACATTTTGTTTAAGTGGATGTCGTCAGGGTTACACGCGCGATGCATAAAGGAGGAAGAAGTACAGAAGGTATTACGAGATATACATGATGGGGAATGCGGAAACCACACGGGGGGTCGCAACTTGGCGAAGAAGGCAAGCAGGATGGGCTACTATTGGCCAACTATGAACAAAGACGCAGTAGAATTTGCTCGCAAATGTGACGCGTGCCAGCGTCATGGACCTATACCACATCAACCATCAGAGTTGTTACATCCCATAACATCTCCTTGGCCATTTATGAAATGGGGGATGGATATTGTGGGAAAACTACCTCCAGCCTCGGGGCAACGAGTCTACATTTTGGCAATGACCGACTACTTCTCCAAGTGGATTGAAGCCGAAGCCTTTAAAGAAGTAAAAGACACCCAAGTTATTTCCTTCATAAATAGAAATATCCTGAGCAGGTTTGGAATACCATCCATCATAGTCTGCGACAACGGGTCCCAATTCATCAGTGACAAGACGAGGTCATTTTGCCATCAGTACAACATACAGTTAGTGATGTCGACGCCTCGTTACCCACAGGCCAACGGGCAAGCAGAAGCAAGTAACAAGGTGATTATTAACAACTTGAAGAAGCGGCTCAAAGAAGCAAAGGGGAAATGGGCAGATGAATTACCCCTTATCTTATGGTCAGATCGAACAACCCCCAAGACAGCAACGGGTCATACACCTTTTTCCTTGGTCTATGGTTGTGAAGCAGTACTACCAACAGAAGTAACTTTGCCTACAGTCCGGTGCGGACTTACCACTGAGGAGTCAAACCTGTCCAACCTGTTACATCATTTGGATACGATCGACGAGTTACGAGATCAGGCTTCAATTCGAATGGCGTCATACAGGCAAGGAGTAGCTCGAAGTTACAAGAAACGCGTTAACGCTAAGGTGTTCCAAGTGGGAGACTGGGTGCTAAGAAGAGTCTTCCAGAATACGCAAGAGTTAAATGCTGGAAAATAGGAGCAAATTGGGAAGGACCATACCAAATTACAAAGATAATAGGACAAGAAGCCTATGATTTAATGACGCAAGAAGGAAAAGCGGTCCCCAGAAGCTGGAATGCAATGAACCTAAAGTTGTATCACTTTTGAAACACAACGAGTCCTAATAAGGTAATTTGCATCAAAATTTTCCTTTACGTTATTATATCTTCATACACGCACAAGAACAATGATATCAATAATATCAGAAAAAACTAACAAGGGACGCCTTGTGACGTTACAGGCCAAAACATGGGCCCTCGCCTTATGATCAGGCAACGCTGTGCACACTACGACTAGTCAAAAGATGCAAGAGACGAGAACAAGTAACGAGTATTCTAGAGCAAATGGAGTTTTTATTTGTAATACGAATCATGAAGTTGTTACAAGAGGAATTTACATTTCAGACACATACAACATTCTCTCCTTCCGCATCTAACATAAAAAGCGCTATACTAACAAATCTATCACGAAAGTTACAAATACATGTAACAAACAAAACCGACTTCACTACGAACGTGTTGATCTTTCTTCTTCGGCGACGCAACTTGCTTACCTGCAAAAAAAAATTAAACACAGATCCAAGGCAAAGACAACAAATTATCAAAATAAAACCCCATAAACTAACGCGGGGCATAAAACTTGTCCACAAAAGGGCCCTAGAACAAAGCGGCCATACAGGATGAGAGTTTAAAAAACAACCCCAACACGTTGGGGGTAAAACATTGTCCAAAATTCACCAGAAAAGAAACAAGGATAAAGAGAAGATCATTCTTTGGGCTGGTTGTCTCTTTCCACCTGGGCAACCACTTTGGCAACAGAGGCAATATCATCAATGACCGAAGACTTTTTAGCCGCTATCACCTCGTCAGAAAACAGGCTTTCAAACAACTCCCTTTCCTTCGTAGCATCCCACGAAGTGTGCCTCCCTGCCGCAAACTCCTCCATCTTTTCCACTCGAGCCCGGCAAGACTAGTAGTCAGCAGTATCTTCAATCTCTTTAGCCAAAGCAGCTTCTTTAGTGGAAGACGCCATGAACTTTTCTTCCCATTCTCTGGACTCCTTAGAAACCCTCTCAAGATTGTTCATCAGGTCGTGAACCTTCTTTTCCAAAGCAATTTTCTCGTGTCCTAAGATGCTGCTCCTATTGATAGCTCGCATATAGGAGTAGTTTAGATGCATGTTTTATATATGTTTCGGTTAGGTTTTGGTTAGTTTTTATGTAGTTTTTAGGTTTTTGTGTTGTCGGGTATTATGCGCTGGTTTGCTCGGTTTTACAGGTTTTTAGGTTCAGGAGCAACAGCGGGGCGAGTGCAGATGGAACATGGTGGTGATGGACGAGATGGACGAGGCTAAGGAAGCTAGGATGCATTAGGATGAAGAGCCAAGGCAAGGAAGACCGAGCCAAGAAGAAGAACAATTGCGCTGGATCGAAGCCGCGTAGCTCGCCGCGCAATGCCATCTGAGAAGCAATTGCGCGGGGTGTAGATTGCGCGGCCGCGCAATGTGGTGCCAAGCCGCGCAATCTGGAGCTTTCAACGGACGCATATTTTGGGTCGGGTCTTGGTTTTGGGCTTTGATATTTTGACTTTTGGGCTTGTATTTTGGCCGAGATGTGTGTTTGATATATCTTATCAGGGTTATTTTTAGAGACATATAAATACTTTATGTTAGTTTATTTTTAGATAACTTTTGATTAACTTTGGAGGCTAGGGTTTTTCTCTCAAGGAAGACTTTGAAACCTTTGTAAGTTTGATTTCAATTTCAATTATGCATTGCTAATTTTCCTTTGTGTTTGACTAATTAAGTGAAGTCATGATTTGTGTATGATTGTGAGGTTTAATTGATTCTTAACGAACTTGAGTAGAAATTATTCCCTGTGCTTAATTGAATCTAAATTAGGGTTTTATTAGATTGATCACCTAATAGAATTTCTAGTTAAAACTGAATCTGATTAATTACCGGTTGGAGTTAATCTGATCAAGAGTAGACTTTAATTAATTTAGTACCGGTTGGACAAGTTGATTAAAGTAGGGAATAAATTCACAAGTCACTTAGATGTCTGGTTGCTCTAGGTGTTTGTTTCTATTGATAACTTGAATCTTCATGTTGTTACTTAATTGAATCTAGAAGGTCTTCTAGGTTATTAGATAATTAGGGTTGTTAGAACTGGTTGGTCTATCAACTAAATCTGAAGTTTGGGTTTTAGTCCTTAGTAGGATCATTATCCACAATAGATTATTCAAGTGAGGAGAGAATCAAGAGAATCGATGATCAATAAAGCAATATCATGATGGATCTAATTAGTTGAACATGCTTGTCTCTTAATTGATTAAAACCATCTTTTACATTCTTAGTTAGTTTCTATTTTGCATAGTAGTTTAGAATTTACAATCAAAAAACCCCATATTAGTTACTTGGCACTTAAGTAATAACATTAGTACACGAGTCTCTGTGGGATCGACCCTTGCTTACCATTCTACTCAGATTGGTTAAGTTAGGATTCTTTGATAGGTAAATGACTGAAAAATACCTCATCAAATTTGGCGTCGTTGCCGGGGACTCGTCGCTATTTGTGTTTATTACTTTTGTGCTGTTTTGGGTGTGAACCTGTTATATGGTTCATACACGTGCTACTAACTCATCTCCTCTGTTATTTGATCCAGATATTGACAGGACTCTCTTCAAGCTAAGGAAGGAAATCCGGAATCACTTTTAGGCCTTACCGTTCTTTCTTGAAGAATCTGACTCTGAATCTGAATCTGCTGAATCTGCTGAGATGGGTGACCAAACTCTGAGACAGTTGACCACACCAAATCTGACACAACAGCCATTGGCGGTGCAATTCCCTGCTCTCGGTGAGGGAGTCAAGTTTGAGCTGAAATCTGGGTTGATCCACCTTTTGCCTTCATTCCATGGGCATAGTGGTGAAGACCCCAACAAACATCTTTCTGAATTTCATGTTGTGTGCTCAAGCATGAAGCCTGCTGATGTAACTCATGACCAGATCGCGCTGAGAGCCTTTCCTTTTTCTCTCAAGGATCAGGCTAAAGACTGGTTTTACTACTTGGCTCTGGGAAGTATTGATACATGGGCTAAGATGAAAGAGGCTTTTCTGGACAAGTACTTCCCTGCTACAAGGCTCAACGATTTGAAAAAACGAATCAGTAACATTGAACAAGAAGCGAATGAGTCCTTGTACCAGTATTATGAGAGGTTCAAGAGGTTGGTAGCCAGCTGTCCCTTCCATGGCTACACTGATCAAGACCTGATTCTATATCTTTTCAATGGCCTCTTGGATGATGAGAGAAGAATGGTCAATGCAGCTTGCCAAGGTCACATTCTCAACAAAACTCCTGCTGCTGCGTTTGAACTGTTTACACAACTGTCTGAGGGCACAAGATAGTTTAGAAAAGAGACGAGCTCGAGAGCTGCAAATTTAGTGGTGGCTAATACAAAAATTCAAGATGAAGTCACTGAATTGAAAATGATGATGAAGCAACTGTTGCAGCAGGGTGGTAGACAACAGGTGAAATCGTGTGAAATCTGCTATGATAACATGTATCCCACTGACACTTGCCCTACACTCCAAGATCAGAAAGCTGAGGTGAATGCAGTGGGAGGATATGGACCACCTAGGCCGAGGTATTACCCCTTCTCCAACACCTACAACCCAGGTTGGAGGGATCATCCTAATCTGAGGTATGGCAATCCAAGCAATCAACAGTTCAACAATAAAGGTGGCCAAGCTCAATTCAGACCACCTTTCCAATCTCAGGCTCAAGGAGGAAATCAGAATGATATGTCCGCTGACCAGATGATCAGAAGTCTGACTCAGACAGTTTCGACAATACATGGTTCTCTAACTCAGCTCCAACAGGAAACCAATTCTAGTATAAAGAATCTGGAAAATCAAGTCAGTCAGATTGCTGAGGTAGTAAGCAAACTGGAAGCCAGAGATTCAAGTAAGCTACCGTCCCAGACAGAGCTTAACCCGAGGGCAAATGTCAATTTTGTCTCTATTTATGATGGTTCGAAGGCGGGGCAAGTATATCAGTTAAGCAAGGCTGAAGAATCAACTGAACAGAACGAGGGGCAATTGCGCGGCTTGGCTGCTGAAAGCGTGCCCGCGCAATGTGCACCCCGCGCAATGTGCTCCCAGTTGGGATTGCGCGGGGTCGAGGGAGAAAGCGTGGTCGCGCAATCTGGTGCGACGCCGCGCAATCTGCGCGATCTGAAAGACAACTCTGAACCCCTTCTAAAAGCCTACGTGCCTGTTCCACCATTCCAAGAGGCCTTGAAAGAAACCCGGAAATTGAAGAATGACAAAGAGCTGTTCGAGGTCTTTAGTACATGCAAAGTTAATGTCCCGCTACTGAATCTACTCAAGAGTGTACCTCGGTATGCTAAGTTTTTGAAAGAGTTGTGTACTCTAAAAAGGGGACAGAAGGAGAAAAGTCAGAAGCAAGTCAAAGAAAAAGAACATGTGTCTGCTATGTTTCAGAAGCGTTTGCCCGAAAAGTGCAGTGACCCTGGCATGTTCACTATCCCTTGCACTATTGGAAGCACCAAAGTGAATGAAGTTTTAATTGATTTAGGCGCATCAGTTAATGTGATTTCTTCGTCCCTATATGAGACACTTGGTATGGGACCATTAAAAGAAACTCGGACCATAGTAGAGCTGGCTGATCATTCCACTGTAAGGCCTAAAGGAAAACTTGAAGATGTATGGGTTACGGTGGACTGCTTAAAATTTCTGGCTGACTTTCTAGTGATGGACATGGGATCGGGAATTGGAAAGATTTCAATGTTGCTCGGACGACCATTTTTGAAAACTGCGAATACAAGGATCGACATACCGCAGGGCACACTGAAGATGGGATTCGACGGGAAGGAGATCGAATTCCACAGCTCATATCCTTCTTAATATCCTTTTTACGTCAAGCAAAAGACGTTAAACAAGCGCTTCTTGGGAGGCAACCCATGTTTTAGGATAGTTTTGCTTTGATTTTTGCTTTCTGTTTTTACAAATTTTGTTTTTAATATTTAGTGTAGGTAGAAATAATCCTCAAATTTTAGATAAACTCGGGCCAACCATGAAGTACAGAAATACTCGGAAAAGGGACAAAAATTGCGTGGCCAAGCAATCTGTAACCAAGCCGAGCAATGCCAACTCAGTTGGGATTGCGCGGCTTGGCTTGATAAATGCGCGGCCGCGCAATCCACAGCCCAAAGCCGCACAATCCCAACTGGGAGGCAATTGCGCAGCTTAGCAATTGCGCGGCCGCACAATCCAGCGCTATGCCGCGCAATTGGCAATTTTTCGGGATATATTTCTTTCCCCATTCACTTCGCCGCCCACTCTCTTCTTCAACCTCTCCCTCCTCCATTGAAGCTCAAGCTTTCAAGCTCCTCTCAAGCTCTCAAGTCGGGATTTCAACCACAAATCGAGCTAACAACACTAAAATCAACAAGGATTCAAGTAAGTATCTCAAATCTCCATTCAATTTCAGTTTTTACATAGTAAAATCTAGATCTAGGTTTCACTACAAAAGACCCGAATTTGACCCCTTTAGGCTCGGATTTAAGCTTAAGTTCTTCACAAAGGTTTGTTTATTGCATGATTCTAGCATAGATTCGTGTTTTATTTAAGCTTTTTGCATAAATCCGAAATCCACCCATAATTTGATTAAAATTTGATTAAAATTTGATTAAATTGTTCTAGGTAGTGGGGGAAGTGAGTGTTTGAGCGATTATTCTTGAAATATTGTTGTGGTTGTCCTTGCCGGGACAACAAAAATTGTGTTTGCTTGTCCGTTGTGGTGTTGTGCAGGTTTCTGTAAAATTTTTGGTATCCATGGCTCCTAAACAAAGTAAGAGAGATACTGCATCATCATCCCGAGCCGCTTATGCTCCCCCTGCTGTGGTGGGAGAAAGGACTCAAGAAAGTTTTGGGATCAGTTTGGCAAAGAACAATCATGTGATCAAATTTGAGCTTCTGAAGGATAGGAAATGGGCAGCAACCAGGTTTATTGATTGGACTCTGATGAATGAGCTTGGGATTGCTCATCTGTTAAATGAGATAGCAACGCATTTACGCATGGGCGAGTTTTTACAGCTGGGTGAACCAACTTACAAGGGGTTAACACTAGAGTTTCTAAGTAGCTTGTCCATCGATTTCAAAAAAGAAGGGGAAATTAAGTTCTGGCTCGGAGGTATAAGGAGGAAGATGACTTTGAAAGAGGTCAATGATGCGTTTGGATTCCTGCATATCTATGACAATGATGTGGTGCTTACTGAAACTGAAGCTACATGGGCTGATAAACATTTCTGGAGAGCCATAACAGGGAGACGAACTTATAACCCAACTCAAGAAAAGGCTTCTCCCATCACTCATCCCGCCATCAAAGTTTTTCAACGGTTTATTTCTGGTAGCATGAATGGACGGGGTGAGGGTGGAAACAATTGCCCAAAGAAAGATGTGGTTGTATTGGCTGCTTTGCTGAAAAGAAAAAGAATGCAGATGGGTGCTATGCTGATGAATCATATCTACCATGTTTCAAACAAGGGTGGAGGAGCTATTTGTATTGGTGGGATTGTGACCCATCTGGCCAAGCACTTTGGCGTTGATCTGAGCAGGTTACAAGTTGATATCCCACCGGTGGCAATCAACTTCACTATGCCGAAGAATATGGGAGTCCTATATTTCTACAGGAACTCCTACTATTGGGTGCTTGGAGATTCTGGGCGAGCAATGAAGCTTCCTGATGGGAGCCGAGTCAAGATTGGAAATAGCCCAGCTAACTGGTACATTGAACCCCAGGATGACGATTTGGATGTGATTACTGTTAGGGGTCCAATTAGGGGTAAAAACAAGGCCCCAATTATTGTTGAGGAGTCCGAAGAAGAGGAAATGGACGAGGATTTTACTATGGCTGAGGAGGAAGAAGAAGAAGACGAGGAAGAGGAAGAGTCCGCTGAGGCTCAAGACACAGAGGATGATGAGTTTGAGGAGGATACCCAGCAGCAACACTTTGATCCATCTATACCAGCTGGAGGTGATACACAGTACAGTCAGATGCTGGAGATGATGAGACAGATGCAGTTGGAGAACACGCAGCGCTACAACAGTATGACATCTCACATTGATCAGGGTTTCCAGGACATGCGTGGTTATGTGGATCAGAGGTTCACATCTTATCAGACTCATCAGGATCAGCCAGGATGAGCAGTTTAGACTGCTCAACACTAGATTGGATGGCTGGAGTTCAGCGGGCTATCCTCCTCATCAGTCTTATCCGCAGTACGCTTTTCCAGATCCACCTCATCCTCAGTTCCCACCATATCAGCCACCACCTGCTCAGCAGATTCCACCATACTATCCACCGCAGCCAGAGGTTCATCCAGAGTACCAGCCACCTCCACCACAGGATTTTCCGCCCTATTACCCGGACAACTAGGTTATGTGAGTTTTTTTCTCTTTCCTTACCTTTTTACTATACTTTGGGGACAAAGTATGTTTTAAGCATGGGGGAAGGGAATTACTTGTTTGCATTGCATATAGTTGCATTAGTTTAGGTCATATTTAAAATTTTTTGCATGCATTGATTAAAATTCTGAAAATGAAAAAAATATAGAAAAAATAGAAAAAATACAAAAATATTGCATTTAGGTTCTTATTTCCCCATTGTTTGATACCTCTTGTGTTTCTAAGTTAAGTATAAGTTCTACCCCATGATTTGCATGATTTACTGAAGTTGATATGATATGAGCATGATCATTGATTAAATGACTTGATTACAGGATGGAGCATGTATTTAGCTTGAGTTTTAGATTCATTCTGAAGTTCTAGACAAAACAATTAGCCTTGTAAGATTTGATTTTTGGCCTTTCATGATAATATTGTTCTCTACATGTTTGAGTGTATCACCATGATTATCTAGCTCTAGAACTTGCGTTAATACTCTATTTTGAGGTTGCTTTATATGATTGAATGCATGACATTAAAGTGATTGAGGCAATGTTTCTTATTAGCCTATTATTTCCCTTCCTACCCTACAAGATCCATGTTTTTGACACCCCGTTCTTTTGAGCTTGAAACCTATTTTTATTAGCTCCACAAAATGATCCATAGCAGAATAAGCTTGACCCATAATCCGGGATTTAGGACTTTAGGTTTTGGTTGTATTGTGTGAGTTATGTATAAGTATGGGGGAGTTGGAGAAAAAGGTAGAAAAAGAGGAAATAAACTCTTGTGTTCAAAGTTGAAAAAAATGAAGATGAAGTATGTTGCAAAATAAGCAAAAGAAAAAGTGCTTAAATGTTATTAGTCTTCATTAGAAAAGCAAGAAAGAGTTGAAAAGAGGCAAAAGCAAAGAAAAAAAAAAGCAAAGTGTTTGAATGTAAATGTAATGAAGTTGGTAGAAAGAAGTTGGAGGAATTGAAAAGGAAGTGTAAAGTTTGGGTTTAGGATTAGTTCTTTATCCCGGATTTAGCACCACATGCCAAATATTATCCCTTCCAAATGTCTCTTTACCTTGGCCCCATTACAAGCCGGAAAAAGACCTCATGATTTTTGTTATGTATTTGATCCCCAGCGGTGGAGATTTAGAACTCTGATGCAAGCATATGGTAGTCTAGTTTTCATTGGTTGATTTTGAGTGAAACACATACCCTTTATACACTTGAGTGTTGAGTGCAAAACACAATTTCCCTGGTGAGGTCTAGAATGAATGAATGGTCTTTACTTTTTGCTAGTCATAATGCATGCTGAGAAGTCTTGGTTGAGTTTTTAATTACATGTGAAATGTTTGTTTGACTTGAGATGGATGTAAGATTGCATTTCTATGGTGTGATTGGATTTATGTCTTGCTTGAGGACAAGCAAGGGTTAAGCATGGTGGAATTTGATAGCTCGCATATAGGATTAGTTTAGATGCATTTTTTATATATGTTTTGGTTAGTTTTTATGTAGTTTTTAGGTTTTTTTGTTGTCGGGTATTATGCGCTGGTATGCTCGGTTTTACAGGTTTTTAGGTTCAGGAGCAACAGCGGGGCGAGTGCAGACGGAACATGGTGGTGATGGACGAGATGGACGAGGCTAAGGAAGCTAGGATGCATTAGGATGAAGAGCCAAGGAAAGGAAGACCGAGCCAAGAAGAAGAACAATTGCGCTGGATCGAAGCCGCGTAGCTCGCCGCGCAATGCCATCTGAGAAGCAATTGCGCGGGGTGTAGATTGCGCGGCCGCGCAATGTGGTGCCAAGCCGCGCAATCTGGAGCTTTCAACGGACGCATATTTTGGGTCGGGTCTTGGTTTTGAGCTTTGATATTTTGACTTTTGGGCTTGTATTTTGGCCGAGATGTGTGTTTGGTATATCTTATCAGGGTTATTTTTAGAGACATATAAATACTTTATGTTAGTTTATTTTTAGATAACTTTTGATTAACTTTGGAGGCTAGGGGTTTTCTCTCAAGGAAGACTTTGAAACCTTTGTAAGTTTGATTTCAATTTCAATTATGCATTGCTAATTTTCCTTTGTGTTTGACTAATTAAGTGAAGTCATGATTTGTGTATGATTGTGAGGTTTAATTGATTCTTAACGAACTTGAGTAGAAATTATTCCCTGTGCTTAATTGAATCTAAATTAGGGTTTTATTAGATTGATCACCTAATAGAATTTCTAGTTAAAACTGAATCTGATTAATTATCGGTTGGAGTTAATCTGATCAAGAGTAGACTTTAATTAATTTAGTACCGGTTGGACAAGTTGATTAAAGTAGGGAATAAATTCACAAGTCACTTAGATGTCTGGTTGCTCTAGGTGTTTGTTTCTATTGATAACTTGAATCTTCATGCTGTTATTTAATTGAATCTAGAAGGTCTTCTAGGTTATTAGATAATTAGGGTTGTTAGAACTGGTTGGTCTATCAACTAAATCTGAAGTTTGGGTTTTAGTCCTTAGTAGGATCATTATCCACAATAGATTATTCAAGTGAGGAGAGAATCAAGAGAATCGATGATCAATAAAGCAATATCATGATGGATCTAATTAGTTGAACACGCTTGTCTCTTAATTGATTAAAACCATCTTTTACATTCTTAGTTAGTTTCTATTTTGCATAGTAGTTTAGAATTTACAATCAAAAACCACCATATTAGTTACTTGGCACTTAAGTAATAACATTAGTACACGAGTCTTTGTGGGATCGACCCATGCTTACCATTCTACTCAGATTGGTTAAGTTAGGATTCTTTGATAGGTAAACGACTGAAAAATACCTCATCACCTATCCTTCTCAAGTTGAAGATTGATCTTGCTCTGGGCCAATTCATCAGGGAGGTCCTTGAAAGATTCAAAGGCAGAAAGAGAGAGTTGCAAGCCCTGCGCAAAGGAAGGAAAAGGTTAGAAAACGAGTAAAAAACAGAGTAAGGGGTGACAAAGAAAGCAAACCTGCCATTGCGCCGCCAGAATTTCGCCGAAAAATTCCGGGAAAGATGTTCGATCTTCCTTACCGCGAGAACTTCCCACATGAAGAGGTTTCAAGGAACTCAGGCACTTTTCAGCAGCCATATCAAGAGACATCATCGTCTTTGGGAGATCAGAAAGGGTTGAACATGCTTTTTTCTTAGGGGAAGAAACTCGAACCTCAGGAGGCTTTTTTGGGTCCGAAACCGTCAACACTGTATATGCCGTAGAAGTTGACTCAGCCTTTCTCTTCTTTCGAGCCTCAACTCGTTCCATGGTAGTCAGCGCGGTGGTAGAACGGGTCGTCCTTGAACCTGGCGTCATAAAAAGGTGGGCAAGATTTTTAGAAAAAAGAAGAAAGATTTGCCAAGGGGGAGAGAAAGAGACTTACTTGACATCTCGATCTCTTCGGATTCGGCAGAGCACGCCTTTACCAGATCAGGGTAGGATCGTTCTTCGAACGAGAGAGCTTCGATGTGATTGATGACCTGGTACGACACCATGCGGGGATGAGGAGTAGCAAGATGTTCTGCAACAGAAAATGCTCAGAGGTCAGATCTGAAAAGAAGCTGGGAAACTCAAAAGACGAAGCACTACCTGTTGGTTGCCAACGACTTCTCATGAAAGACGTATCAATACCTAAGGAAGACAGCCTCACAAAGAAAAATTTATCGGCCCAACCCCGATCGGATTTGGATATATTGAAGACTAAATCAGATTTGTTGGTAAAAGTTTTAAGAGTTATACGACCCGGACCGCCTTTGGAGAGACGATAATTTAGGAAGAAGTCAGCAGCTTTGAAAGGGAGGCCATGGGAAGAACATAGGTTGTCAACGAAAAGGAGAAGTCTCCAAACATGTGGAAGTAACTGCCCCGGAGAAACTTTGAGGGAAGAGAGGAAGTCGATGACCAAAGGAGAAAATGGAAAACGATGGCCTATACGAAAGGGGTACTCGTACAAGCACACCCAATCGTCGGCATAGAAATCTGCGTGAATACCAGGGGGAGGCAAAAACACCTCTGCATGCGACGGGAAACCCGCAAAAAGAGCAAAGATTTGGGGGTCTTCAGAAGTGCTATTTCTTTGGTGGTAGGGGGTAAGGAAACCGGAAGATGTCAGAGAAGGAGGAAAAGTGGGTTCAAGGCAGTAGAGGGAAGGAGATTCCGAGGAAGCCATAATTGGGAAGAAGAGCAGGTGGAAGACGAATATACAGAAGAAAGAAAGAACGTACCTGGACACCGAGAAGCACGGTTGAGGTCTTTGAGGGTCATCATAACCGCTTTAAATAAGGGTTGATTGGACGTGATTTGAGTTGCTACAACTTCCAAGACACAAAATCAAAAACGCTAGGAAAAGTGGAGGCGGGAGTTTTCCCGGGTTTTTGATGGGGGTATTGTTGGGCCCTCCGCAATTCGGCCCAAGAAGAAAGTCATGCAGCCCAAATCCGGTGGTCTGACCGAACCATTAGAGAAGGAAGGATGATGGAGTAATAAAAGGGGGACGAGAATTTCGGACTTCATGGTCAAATGGCAACGGCTAAGCCATTAACGAAGGGGGCGAGATTTCCGTGATTTGTTAAGCGCTCTGTAAACGGTCAGAATAGAGGAAACGGATATAAAACCAAACTGAGGTGAAGGGGGAAGGACACGAAAGATTGGGCTACGAAAACTTTCTCGATAACAAAATCTTATCTCTTGTTCTTTGCCATTTCACTTGCAGTCGAGTATTCTTGAGTATTTTGGAAATAGCTTGTTACAATCAAGATCATAATCTACGAATATCACTTTGCTCATTATCTGTTTTTACATCTTTTGTTTGATCCTACATCTTGCTTATAGTTCATAACGCGTTACTACTATTTCTTGGTTAGGATTTCCCTATTCTAAGCAGGTAACGTGTTAGTACGATTATCCTGCTAAAACAATACCCTCAAACTAATCGTCAAGCAGAAGAAAGTAACAAGGTGATCATGAACAACTTAAAGAAATGCCTTAAGGAGGCTAAAGGAAGATGGGCCAACGAGTTACCCCTTATTCTCTGGTCAGATCGGATGACTCCTAAGACCGCCACTGGGCATAAACCTTTCTCATTGGTGTACGAGTGCAAAGCCATGTTACCAGTTGAGATAACTTTGCCTACAACCCGATATGGTCTTGCTACCGAAGAATCAAATCAAGACAACTTGTTCCATAATTCGGATACAGTCGACGAGTTACCAGATGAAGTGTTTGTTCGTATGGCGGCATATAAGCAAGGGGTAGCTCGGAGCTAGAACAAACACGTTAGAGCAAAGGTGTTTCGAGTAGGCGATTGGGTACTAAGAAAGATTTTCCAAAATACCCAAGAGTTGAACACCGGCAAGCTTGGAGCTAATTAGGGAGGGCCCTATCAGATCACAAACGTCGTTGGACAGGGAGCTTTCGAGTTAATCTCCCACGACGGGAAAGTAGTCCCAAGGAGCTGGAATGCAACAAATCTGAAACTCTACCACTTTTAAACGAGTCATGACAAGGTACCTGTTCATTACTTGATCTTGACCAATAAATTCGTTATATCAATTTACATACATGGAACAACAATGATACTATAAAACTAACAGGGGACGCCTTGTGACGTTACATGCCAAAACATGAGCCCTTACCTTATAATCAGGCTATGATGTGCAAACAACGACTAGTCATTTATGGTGTCCAAAATGGTAAAATAGGGAGTGGGCCCGGGACACAAGGAATAAACCGATCCGACGGGACTCCCAAGGTGGATTTTGGGGCCCAACACCGCACCCATCTTTTAATCAAACAAAATTCCTATCTCCGCGAGGTCTTCCAAAACCTCGGAGCGAGGTCTAAACCTCTTACCGACTCTGCCGACACTCCCTCCCATCTGAACCACTCAGCTGGCTCCATTCCCCCGAGCAAATCACCGACTACCTCACCTCCGGACCAATCAGAAGCCATGATCTCGGGCGTCCCACATCGAGTAAACACCAAAATCCGACTCTTCAGTTCTCTATTAATAGAGAAGAATCTCGTCGGTGGAAAGAGGTCGAAAAACATCTTGAACTCAAGAACTATCTTGCTCGTTGAAGATCGACGTGTTGATACATCGTCAAAAGACCTCGCTATAGACAAGTGAAGTTCACAAAAAGACTTCAAGTCACACAGAGCTTTCGCTCACACTAAAGAACTCGCTACATAATCTCGCAAGTTCTCATCACCACACTCGAACTCAAAGCTCGGCCTCGCCACCAGAATCCATCAAGTGACCTGTAGGTGGTAGAATCTCATAGCAATTAGGAGATCTCGAACATTGTTAGATGGAGATCTCGAATACTCTTAGGAGGTCTAAGGTGTAAATCTCGTTTGTTTCTCAACCTCGTAGCTTGCGACCTCGTTGTAAAAAAACAATAAATAAAAGGAAAGTGTTTGCACACTCGATTAAAAGAATCTCGTTTCTTGTCTTCTAGCGACGGTTAATTTCGGGTTTCATCAGTCACAAGATGCAAGAGATGAGGAACATGTTAACGACTCTAGAGCAAGAGGAGTCCAACACAAAAGAGATCTTGATGTAATCAATTCAAGTTTCATTAATAAACAAGAGTACTTTACATTTTTGAGTTTCATCTCATTACACATAACAATCTCTCTTAGCATCTATTACAAAAGCGCTATTACAACATAACTCGTTCAAATATGATTAACAGTCTTCTCTTCAAACGCGTTGATCCCAGCCTAGAATATGCCTCCATCAAAACTTGCACCACCTGTAAGAAAGGCAAACAAGTAAAACACCATACAAGCATATACTTCATTCAAAAAAAGACCCTTAAAAGCATAATACTAAGGGTTAGAAAAAGTTATTTTGTCCACACACACAAAAGGCCCTAAAACAAGCAGCCCAAATAAATTGTTTTCAACCCCGACATACAAGGGGTACTCAAAAGACATAAAAATTCTGAAATAGAAATGATAAGGCTAGTCCTTGGAGACATTTTTGGAAGCCTTCAGATTATCCACAAGCTCCACCTGGGCCACTTCCTTGACAACATGAGCAATGTTGTCCACCAGCGAAGATTTCTTGATCACAGCCTCTTCTTCGGGGAACTCTCTCTCTCTCTCTGTCTCTCTGTCTCTCTCTCTCTTTCTCTCTCTCTCTCTCTCTCTCTCTCTCTCTCTCTCTCTCTCTCTCTCTCTCTCTCTCTCTCTTTTACAGCATCCTATGAAGTATGCTTCCCAGCGGCAAACTCCTCTATCGTCTCCACGCGGGCCCTGTACGACCAATAATCAACATTGTCCTTGATCTCCTTTGCAAGAGCAACCTCCTTCCTCGATGCAGCCATGAATCTCTCCTCCCGACCCTTAGAGCTCTTGGATGCCTTCTCAAGAGAATCTGTCAACTCTTTAACTTTCTTCTCTAGAGCACTCTTCTCATGCCCCAAAAGAGTACTACTATCCTTCTCAAGTTGAACATTGAATTTGCTCTGAGCAAGTTGGCCAGGTTTGTCCTTGAAGGCTTCAAAAGCTGATAGTGTAAGTTGGGAGCTTAAATAAAAAATTAATGCGTTATAACATGATCAAGAGATAAAACGCATAAATCAAAGCATAAAGTGTTACTCGAAGACAACAACCGTACCTGCCATTGGGCGGCTAGCATCTCTCCGAAAAACTCTGGCATGGTAGATCGATTTGCAGCACCGTAAGAATAGTATACATGAAGAAGCATCAAAGAGGTCAAAAACCTCTCGGCATGCATGTCTAAAGACATCATAGTCCCGGGGAGATCAGTAAAGTTTGGGGTAGCATATTTTTTTGAAGGGGGAGCATCGAAAGTAGCACTGGTCAACTTTGAAGGAAGAGACATAGCTAAAGACATGTCTACCGTTGATCTTATCTCGGCCTTCCTTTTCTTCCGTGCTTCGACATGTTCCATGGTGGTCAAGCCAGCAGTGGAGCGAGTAATCCTTGAGCCTAGTAACATGCAAAGACGCCGAGTTACAGAAGTTGAAAGCATCAACATTCACTAAGTAGGAGGGTTATCCATGATTACTTGACATCTCAATGTCCTTGGAATCGGTAGACCACACTTTACCAATTTCGGGTAAAATCATTCTTCCAAGGAAAGAGCTTCTATGCGAGAAACCAGTTGAGCTGATACCTTACGAGGATGAAATGAGGCAAGGTTCACTACATCAAAAGCAAGAGTAGTCAAAGGTTAATGTTACCTGGAAAAATTAAGATGAACAATCAAAAGAAACATTACTTGATGATCGCCAACGGGGTTTCAGAAAAGAAGTATCAACTTCAAAAAGAGACAATTTTACAAAGAAGAATTTGTCAGGCCAGCCTCGATCCGACTTGGACATGTTGTAGATTAGGTCAGATTTGTTCTTTAGGGTTTTCAAGGTGAAACGTCCAGGACCACTTTTTGAAAGTCGGTAATTGTAAAGAAAGTCAACAACTTTGAACGAGATGTCATGAGAAGAGCATAATTGATCAACACACAAGAGAACCCTCCAAACTTGGGGAAGGGTTTGCCCGGGTGACACATTAAGGGTGGCAAGAAAATCAATCAAAAGAGGAGATAAGGGAAAAAGGTGACCAATGTGGAAGGGATACTCATATAAGCATACCCAATCGTCATTGTAAGAGTTAGCCCAAACACCAGGAGGAGGTAGAAAAACCTCCGCTGAGGCTGGAAATCCGACAGAAAAAGCAAAAGAACTCGGCTCCTCAGAGATGTTGTATCTTTGATGGTAAGGAATAAGAACTTTAGAAGAAAAAAGGTAAGGGAGGTCGGTAGGTTCGTAACAACGGGAAAAAGATTCAGTGGAAGAACTAGAATCCGCCCTGGAGAGAGAAGAAAGAAAAACATAAGACAAAGAGTCAAGGAGAAGGGAGACGTACCTGCTAACCAAGAAGCATAGACGAAGTTGCAATGATGTCTTAGACTATCCTTAAATAAGGGCCGATGGGACGTGCCATAATGCGCTAAAACTTCCAAGACAAACTCAAAAAACCCTAGTGAAAATTGAGAGGGAAGTTTTCTCAGGTTTTTGGGGGGTATTGTTGGACCCCTCAAAACCAAGCCCAAATAGGATGATTAATGTATCAAAGCCCAGATCCACGGAGATGAATATGAGAATTAACGAAGTCCAAGGATTGTCTAGACGAGGACACAATTGATTATGAAAGAAAACGGTTAAGCAATATCCTCAGAAGTAAACGGCTAAAACATTAATGGCAGAAGGCGATATTTGCGCGATTAGAGAAAGAGTGAATAATCGACCAACGAGCAAGAGAAGGAAGGTGACTATAAAAGTACAGACCAATGAAGAAGAGGGGGCATTTGAACACTCGGGAAATAGTTTTATATTCTTTGTAATGTGCCATCAATCAGACCAATCACAGTTCATACTATCAGTTTTCAGATCAATTTGTCTAAGTTGTGTTTTAAGATCATTATAATTTTAATACACTCGAGCTACTTCTTACTCTCATACTTTACTGCTTTCAGTCATATCTCTATTTTTGATTCATCTTAATTGCATTAAGAGTTTAACGTGTTAAGACCGAGAGATTAAAATAGGATAAGAGTTAGCTGCACCGAGAGATAAAACTAATTTTTGTTATCATGAAATTTTTCCACTTTCAAGTATATATTTCAAGTGACTTATAAAACGTGTTAAAGTTGATATAGCATTTATTTTATATATTTATGTATGACATCTGTTTTCGGCAGATTTAACACGTAAACGCGTTATCTGCTATAATGAGGGAACTCTAGTCAAAAATCAATTTAAACACGTTAATTCGCAAATAATAAGAGATTCACGAAGATAAATAGTAAATGAACTAGTAAACAAGTAGAGAAAGAGATATGCGTCCAGAATAGTGAAATAAGATTGAAAGAGATATGCGTCCAGAATAGTGAAATAAGGAAGGTGGCTATAAAAGCACAGACCAATGAAGAAGAGGGGGCATTTGAACACTCGGGAAATAGTCTTATATTCTTTGTAATGTGCCATCAATCAGACCAATCATAGTATATACTATTAGTTTTCCGATCAATTTGTCTAAGTTGTGTTTTAAGATCATTATAATTTTAATACACTCGAGCTACTTCTTACTCTCATACTTTACTGCTTTCAGTCATATCTCTATTTTTGATTCATCTTAATTGCATTAAGAGTTTAACGTGTTAAGACCGAGAGATTAAAATAGGATAAGAGTTAGCTGCACCGAGAGATAAAACTAATTTTTGTTATCATGAATTTTTTCCACTGTCAAGTATATATTTCAAGTGACTTATAAAACGTGTTGAAGTTGATATAGCATGTATTTTATATATTTATGTATGACATCTGTTTTCGGCAGATTTAACACGTAAACGCGTTATCTGCTATAATGAGGGAACTCTAGTCAAAAATCAATTTAAACACGTTAATTCGCAAATAATAAGAGATTCACGAAGATAAATAGTAAATGAACTAGTAAACAAGTAGAGAAAGAGATATGCGTCCAGAATAGTGAAATAAGATTGCAATTACACTGCTGCGAGTTACTCCTTATGATTCAAGATACCAATGATAAGCAGTAGACACGTTAATTGGAAAAATAATAGATATCAAAATAAGTAGGCAAAAATATAGAATAATGAAGGGTAAACTTCACTATGATTCCATTCAGATGTAGAAGAACAATTGATGAGTACACCAGAGAGAAAATGAAGAGCAAAAAATAGCTTTTGATATCGTGGATGAACAGTCAAAGAATAAAAATACAATTGTATGTAGATTGTTTTGTTGTAGAGAGAGCGTGTGAGAGTGAGTCCTAGAGGGTATCCCTTTGCTGATGTTCTTCCTCCCCTTTTGTAGGCTTACATTCTGGTCAATTTTGAGTCAATACCAAGAATCTCGCCTTGTTATTAATGCGTTCCAACAGCTTCTTTATACGCTCCTTGATTTCCTCCATGCAATTTAATGCCTTATTAATGGTGGATAGTGTCTTTAATTATTCCGATCTTCTTCATATCTTTGTGGTCCCACCTAATAAATTAGCCCGATATTTTAGAGCCTAACAATACCCCCCAAGCCCGCTCAAAATTTTCTCTCGTATATTTTGTTGCGGGTTTGAACTTGCTGTGGGAACCATTGCCTGAAGTCGTCAAAATAATGATCTCATCATTTTGTCTTTGTTGGTTTGTGAAACTTGATGTTAATCGAGATGTTGTGTTGTGTATGTTTCATTTGAACGAAGGCTTTCGCAAGACAAGCTGCTAATCAAGATGACGCGTTTGTCATAACGTGTACCCGGTGTTTAGTGTTGGCGACATAGGCCGATGTTGTAAATTCTGGCGACAGAGGCCGATGTTATAATCACTGCCGACAGAGGCCGATGTTGTAAGTGTTTAGCTACACAGACCGATGTTGTAAGCACTAGCGATAGAGGCCGACATTATAATTGTTGTAGCGCGCCTGTGTAAGAATGTACTAAGGGAGTTTTTTGTATATGTAGTGTGATGACACAAATGACAAATGTAATATGCACGTACATTGTTACATGTCATTTGCGCTTAAGGGCTCCCCTTGCTCTAGAGCGCCTTAAGTGTACTCCACCTTAGCATCTTTGACCGGTCATGTGTGTACATCGTTTGCCTAATGATAAGGCAAGGGCCCATGTTTTGGCCTGTAACGTCACAAGGCGTCCCTTGCTAGTTTTTTTTTGATGTATACTGGCGACTAAGGCCGATGTTTCGTGTGCTGGCTATATCAACTTCAACACGTTTTATAAGTCACTTGAAATATATACTTGACAGTGGAAAAATTTCATGATAATAAAAATTAGTTTTATCTCTCGGTGCAGCTAACTCTTATCCTATTTTAATTGCCGAAACGACAAAGTGGTATTTCAATTGTAGTAACCATTTTCCTATTTGTAACTTGTTGTCTACTTGCATTGTTTCTTGTAAGTTATCATCAATTTGGGTAGGAATGAAGTCAACCATAAAATTATTTTGTAAGGCGTCCTGATAATTCTGGTATTGACATTGTACTCTTCGTAGAAAAATTAGTGCACACTTTATGAATTTGCTTTTAAAGTAAAGATGTAACATGATAGAATTCATAACTAGTACACATACCGAGTTTTTGATCGAAGAATACCTAGTTCTAGCATGAAGTAAAGTTTTTATTACATACTAAATTGATAATTTGTTTGCATTTTATTCCCTCATGGATGCAATGATGAAAACCACCTTTGTAACGCGTTCCTAAACTCTTATATTTATTCGAACGACATGTTCTTTTTCAAGGCTATGGACGGTACCTTAACTCGCGCTTCCCATGCCTCCGATCAGATTGTAGTACTTCCCTCGTGTCGACGACAAAGAGGTCATCCTCTTCTAGTCGAATGTGTGCTAACGCCTTTGCATGTACTTCATCAAAGTTGGAGCAAGGATACTTAGTTAATTCATCATAAAGTTCGGGGTTACCTGTGGATATCCCTCTTTGAAATGCTTCTACCGAAGTTGCGTTCCAACAACTCCTTTATACGCTCCTTGATTTCCTCCATGCAACTTAATGCCTTATTAATGATGGATAGTGTCTTTAATTCATTTCGATCTTCTTCATATCTTCTTGGTCCCACCTAATAAATTAGCCCGATATTCTAGGGTCCAACAACATCCTAACAAAATGAGACTTTTGAACAATAATGTTTTGTTAGATCTTCTTTTGAATTGATGTCAAGGGCAGGGAATTAAACTTCAAACTTCAATGAAATATATTGACAAAGCCTAAGTAATTAAATAATTATGCAACCACCAAATAAAGGAACATTTAAGTTACAAAATCATGCAAACTACCCAAAAAAAAAATTCACTTTAGTCCTATGATGATGAGGATGATTATTGGATGTCACAAATCAAGGGGAACAAATTTCAATCTAGTAGGTTGGAATATTTGTCACAACATGCGCATGCATTTAGTTAATAAAATTTCTTGTAATTAAAATGGTTCTGATCAGTGACATCCAACTACAATTAAAAAGCTGATTTAGTCTTACTCCACAATGCACTATGTAGGGGGGAAAGAAGTGATTTTAGATTGAGTGAGAGCATCGTTAGTGGAACCAACACCTAGCTAGCTATTTCCTTTACCCCCCACAAATTCATGATTAGACATATTTAATTATTCGATTACGATAATTATAACTTTGAAATTATAAATTAATCACCCAAAAAAGTACGAGTGAGTGGCCAAGACATATATAAAGTCTATCTAACTTTAGTTTTCTCTTTATTTAAAAGAAAATGTAAAGTGTACGTGACAAGTGTCGTATTATATGTTAGTTTTATTAGTGGCTTTGTACTTGAAAGATGCTTAATTATAACATATTATATCAGAACAAAGGTGAGTAATGCGCATTAAAGATCTTCAAAAAATTCTGCACTTTTAGAGAATTTCAATGTATTAAGGGAATAGGTAATTTAGGTTTCGTTCCGAGTATCGAACTAATATGCTAGAGCTGAATTTAGGTAATTTAATTAGGTCTCGTTTAGATCTAGCCTTCGGGCATTACCCCGAGGTTACCGTTTCGTATCCCACAGGCGGCGGTTTGCACATTCCTTTTTAGAGTTAAATGGATGATCTAGGCGAGTCCAAGTAGTACTTGTGACGACCATAATCTTTATCTTATCAAAAAAAATGTTGAAGAAAGTTAGAGCTAAATGAGTAGTTGAAATAGGAAATAGAGCTGAATGTGTGGCATGGTTGAAACTGGATTTATTAGTTTAATTATTTTTAAAATCGAATTGGATGTTTGGTATTATAAGATGAAATTAGGGTTGTTCATCGGTCCAAAACCGAACCGAACAGAGAAAACCTGAACCGAACCGAAAACCGAATTTCAGAATTTTCAAAACCGAGGACCGGACCGAATAAGCTCGTATCGGTTCGGTTTTTGTTCGGTTCGGTTCGATTTGGTTCAGGTAGGAACCGAAGTAGAAGATTAGGTACAAAACCGATCCAAAATATAGAAAATAACACCCTAAACCAAACTAGAACCGAACCAATTTTGACCCAAATCGAACTAGAACCGAACTAAACTTAAAAAACCGAACTAACGTATGCTATTTTTATCATTTTGAACTAAAATCATTCAAGCCATTCGAACTAAAACTTGCAAAATAAGAAACAATGCAATAAAAAACTTGCAAAATGGGATTTAGGGTTACATCCTTACATGGGTAAGGCTTAGTAGGGGTATTTTTTAATTTTTTAATTTTTATATTAAAATAGATCGGTTTACCCGAACCGAACCAAACCGAAACAAAAATCTTGAACTGAGGACCGAACCGAAGTACCTTGGATCGGTTTGGTTCGGTTCGGTTCGGTTTTCAGGTAAAAACCGAATTACCCGAACCAATGAACATAGTGGGATGAAATGGGAAAAAATTGAAGATAGAACTCTTAAGTACTTCCATATAGGGCATTCTCAACAAGAAAAGGAAGAATCACTTGAAATGATATGCATGGAAATTAAAGGAAGAGAGAATACAAACTAACAAAACTTTAACCAATGATGAAATAAAAAGAGCATTCTTCTCCATCGAAAAAGACATATTACTCGGTCCTAATGGTATGCCATCTGGCTTCTACATCAAATATTGAGATTGATAGGCAAAATCCTACCCCGCAAGTATACGAAATCGGTTGTAATACCAAGGTGTCGAACTCTGGTACTAAGTAGTATTAATCGTATTTCAATTAGTAGACTAAGTCGTAAAAATAAGAGAAGATTGAGTTGTGATTTTAGCTATGAAACTAACTTATGACATGTAAATAAGTAAATATGAGAAAAATCAATGGGAGAAAAGCTTCTAAGATCAAGGATCCCTACAACAATGCTTCGGTAGACTATAAAGGATGATTGCATAATCTTAATTTTGACTTTGTTTGAAGGCAATTGTCTGATGTATCCGCTAAATTCTTTCGAATGTTAACAAACGTATCTAAACTCAATTAAACATCCACTTTCGTGACTTGCAAATTAAAATCTAGAACTTTAAGTACTTAGAATTTAAGATTAAATAGAATCAACATCCGCTTTCGTGACTTGCTAACTCAACCCAACCTTGAGATTTCTATGACAACTTTTATTCCACAAGAGAATTCAAAATATTTTCATAATAGAGAAAACTCAGATTCAAATCCTAGGGTTCCAAAAGGAAAAAGTACCTTTCAGTCTCAATTCCCTGTCTGACTACTTATCAAAGTTTTCACCTTTCAGTCTCAAACTTTGACAAGTTCCCATTCACAAAAGTTACTAAGGCATAGATCATCTAGGATTGAATCAAACAAAGCTTCAAACAATAGATTGTATATTTTATAAATTAGTCTACCTACACATCATTGGGTTCAACCCAATCTTAGAATTTAAGGTTTAGTTAGACATGGAAAGAGAAGAAATCAATGCAACAATGAGAATCAACATACCGGATTGAAGAACCAAACAAACGTGATTAAAATCTAGCAAATTCAAACTCAATTACAACAAAGGTCTTCAAATCTCCAATAAATATCTCTAAACTTCTTTCAAGCAATAGAAATTAGGTTCAAAACTCCAACCCCTTAACTAGACCGAGGCGCACGATCCAAAGTTTTGTCAGCACCGCCTTCACGACCGTGCACCTTAGTGCACAACCTTGGACTTTGATCGTGTGCTTCCATCTTTTCGGCTCTTGATTCGTTCTTTTCCGGTCCCGTTGCCTCCTAGACTTGAAGTCTGGATCCCACCAAGTATCCAAACGCGTCCCAATGAAGATCGAACTTCTCTAAAGTACATGAAAAGCATACAAATACGCGTGTAGACATCCATAACGTAAACTAAATTAAAAGTACTAGAAAACACAAGACATATGCAAGAAAACATACTAAACTAAGAACTAAATGCATGTCCTAAGATGCTCTAAAATGCAAGTTATCAAAATTCTCCAAACTTGAACCTTGCTTGTCCTCAAGCAAGAAATAAACTCAACACCCCATAAGACAATGCAATCCAAGTATCCACCTCAAATGAACTTAAGCATTAATCAATAAACTTGTAGTTCACAAATTGAAATCATTGCACATGCTTTAGAAAATCAAAAAGACCAAGAGAATGCATCAATTCTAGACCTCACTAGGAGAATGTGTTTGTCTCTCTTACTCAAGTGTTTAGGGTATAGTGTTTCGCTCAATTCTCAACTAAGACCGCTAAACTACCATATGCTTGCATCAGTGTTCTAAATCTCCACCGCTATGGACATTCCATACAACAAAAATCAAGAGGTCTTTTGATGGGTTGTAATGTGGCCAAGGTGAGAAGATTAAGGCATGGAATGTATTTGGTTGTGTGTTGCTAAATTTGGAAAATAGGAATCAAGCTTCATCAACACCAACAACCCTTTTTACCTTACTTTCTTTCCAAACCTTTCAACTATACTTCACTTCTTTTGCAATTTTTTTTAACTCATTCTCTTCATGGATTTTGAAACTTTTTCTTCACATGCACGTTTATATCAAGCTCAAACCATTCTTCATTCTTAACCTTTATTCCCTTTACTTCATTTTTTTTCTCTTTCAACTCATCCACCAATCTCATTCTTCTTCTCAACTCCCCAACTTACTCAAACTTCACAAAAAAAATCCAGCAAAAATTCCTATGCTCTAGAAGGGTCAGGCTAATTAGGCTCGGGATTTAGTTTTGTGGAGCTCAAAAAGATAGTCTATTAAAGCTAACAAGGGCTTCAAAAAGAAGGATTAATATGCAAGGTAGATAAGGAAATATATGCTAATGAAAAATAATGCCTCTATCACTTTAATGTCATATGCAAGACTCATGTAAGAAGCCTCAAAATAGATATTTAAACGCAAGTTCTAGAGTTAGCAAGTCATAGTGAGACACTCAAGAAATAATAGAGAGGGCAATTAGTCCTAGTAAGGCTAAAAATATGATCTCACAAGGCTAAGCATGTCTAGAACTTCAGCATAATCTCAAATCTCAAAAGATAACATGTGCTCATTCAATTACATGCAAAACATACAAATCTACAATCATGCAAGTACATGGAGGTTTCAAAAATTCAAGCATGTCATGGGGTTTTAGAGTTATGCAAAGAATAATTAAGAAGACAAGAGGTTTTCCATTAAAAGGGATTCAATAACACCTAAAATGCGTGATTTGTTTTGTAATTTTTTTATATTTTTTTGAATTTTTTTCTTCTTCTTTTTTAATGGAAAGACAAATGCAAAAAAAAAATTAAACATGAAAATGCTACCTAGCATGAAACTATATGCAATCTAACTAACATGAAACATGTTTCCCTCCCCCAAACTTAAAATCTACATTGTCCCCAATGTAGAAAAAAAAAGAGAGAGAAGAAAACACTAACCTTGGGTTGCCTCCCAAGCAACGCTTGTTTAAGTTCATTAGCTTGACCTTCCATCTTCTTTTAAGCACTCGGGTCGGGAGGGTCTTTTGTACCCACCCTAACCGGATTAGGATCAACCACAAGCTTCAATCTATGCCTTTGTACTTTGAATTTTCCCGAGTTTTTATGCCGAAGCTCAGCTCCACCTCCATGTAAAACTCGAGTCACTATGTATGGCCCAAACCATCTTGTTCCTTTTCTCCCTGGAAAGATGTTGGATCTTTCATGGAATAGCATCACCTTGTCTCCAATCTTGACCTCAATTTTTCCTCGATCCTTCTTCTTTTTCTTTGGATCTCCGCCCTTCATGTCCTTAGCACCATCACCAACTATAGGACTTGTAACCTCATAATTGTTGAGAATGTTGAGCAACATCAGCAAGTAGCTCTCCTTTCTCCACCTAGTCCTCAATAGCGGGTACACTAAGCTCCAATGGGTCCATAGAGACCACAAACATCAAAGACCTATGAACTTCCCTGTCTATGACATCTATCCTGCAATCATCATTCTCAAAAGAAGGTGGTTTAATAGCTTTTGAAAGACTAAATTAATTTTCTCATCACCTATTGTGAAAGAAAGGACCCCTTGCTTAACATCAATCAAGGTACCCGTAGTAGCTAGAAAGGGTCTTCCCAAGATGACTGGGACAGGCATATCAACATCAATATCCAGCACAATGAAATCCACAGGAATAATAAACTTACCTATACAAATAGGTACATCCTCAATGATTCCTATGGGGCGAACCGATGATCTATCCACCATATAAAGTGTCATCCCTATAGGTCTAGGCTTTCCCAAACCCAATTCTTTGAATATAGATAAGGGAATAATACTAACACTAGCTCCAAGATCACATAAAGTATCTTAAGTAGTATTTCCAAAGACAATAGGGATAGAAAAGTTACCTGGATCTTCAAGTTTTGGAGGGAGCTTGTTTTGGATAATGGCACTACATTCCTTTCTTAGAGAGACGGATTGGCATTCATCAATCTTCCTCTTGTTGGATGGGATCTCTTTCAAGAACTTCACATAAGAGGGCATTTGCTTCAAGGCATCCGTGAAAGGAATGTTGATGTAGAGCTTCTTCAACACATCCACAAATTTTCTAAATTGTGGATACAATTGGGCTTGAGCTCTTCTTTGAGGGAATGGTAGAGGTGGCTTGTATGGTGGTGGATGAACATATGGGGGCTCCTTCTCATCTTCTTTTGACTCCTCAAGGACTTTTTTCTCTTTTAACGCATTCTCCTTCACCTTTTGAGTCATTGGTTGAGTCTCAAGTGCTCTTCCATTTCTTAGAGATATAGCATTCACTTGGCCTTTTGGGTTAGCTTCAGGTTGATCAAGCAATTGACCACTGGGTCTTGGAGCATTCAAGGCTTGTTGAGCCAATTGTTGCTCAAATAACTTTTGCTGCTTTTTCATCTCTTGTAGCTCTGAGATCACCTCATGTTGAAAGGACTGGCTTGCTTTTTGACCCGCTACAAGTTCCTTAGGTAGAAGCTCCATTGTTGATTGTTGAGGTTGTGGTGTAGGAGCAGTTTGTGGTTGAGGAGCTTTTGGTTGAAATCTAGGTGGTTGTGTTTGTTGTGCTTGACTATTTCCATAGGAGAAGTTTGGGTGATTCCTCCAACCGGGGTTGTAAGTATTGGAGTATGGGTCATTCCTTACATCCCGATTGTAGTTATTAATGTAGTTGACTTCTCCTCCTTGTGGCTCATGTTGAGCAGCATACAAATGACAAGTTGATATTGTGTGATCACCTGCTCCAAAAAATTGACAATTTACCACTGAGTTGGATGGTGTAGGACCAATGGGCTTTCCTGTTGATGCAACTGTTTCCATCTGCTTTATCTTATGAGTAAGAAAATCAACCTGAGCCCTCAATTGAGTATTGGAATCAACTTCATACATCCCAGAGGCTTTCTTGGCACTAGATGTGGAACAAATATCAGAATAGTTGTGGGAGTGTAATGCAGTTCTTTCAATCAAATCCCATGCATCATCTGTTTGCAGATTAGACAAGCCACCTCCAGATGAGGCGTCAATTACTAGACGAGTTGCACCATCAATTGCATTATAGAAGATATCAAGAAGCGCCATCTTAGATTGCCCATGATGAGGGCACAACACCAGAAGCTCCTTGAATCTCTCCCATGCTTCAAAGTAAGATTCTCCATCATTCATCTTGAATTTACTAATTTGTTGCCTCATCTCAGAAGTCTTCCCATGTTCTGATGGATGTTAAGGCTAACTCATCCCATGTTCTGATGGAGTTCTGAGGAAGAGTCTTGAACCATGTCTTGGCCTTATCCCTTAAAGAGAATGAGAAGGCTCTTTGATATAAAGGAAATCGTCATGTTTGAATGGTTCGATAACACGTTATCTGGACCGACACTTAATTGTCATTCTCATTTACCTCTTGGAAGTATTTCATCTTTTGCTGACTTGGTTGATAAGTTCAGGGTCAGATTTGCAAGTAGCCCACATGCTAAAAAGCGTTCTAGTGATTTGTACCGCTTGGTCCAAAGGACTGGCGAATCCTTCAAAGATTTTCTAAATAGGTACAATGAAGCGTTGGTCACCATAGAAGGATGCGACGCGGCCATAGCTGCGGAGGCATTTCGAAGAGGCAACCGGACTGGTAATCCTGATCTTTATCGTGAATTGATTAAATACCCTTGATCGAATTTTTATGAGGTACATGTAAAGGCATTGTCACATGTACTGTTAGAAGAAGACGAATTTTCTCCAACAAGACCGTTAGCCCTCATCGACCCGAGCGCCAGTAGGGACGATGGGAAACCAGATATGTTCTATACTATAATTCTTCTCCTAAATCAACTATGAACATGACATCTGCCAAGGCGTATGAACGATATGAAGAACCAAAGTTGCCTCCGAGGTGACTTATTATAACTTTTAGGTACATGCAACGGAAGTGGTCCAAACTCTCAACAACATGGGGGACACTGTCAAAAGGCCTAGTGAGAGTAACACACCCTCATACCAAAAAGACAAATCCAAATGGTGTGATTTCCACTTCAACCACACTCATCGCACAAACGAATGTATCGCTTTGCGGAAAGAGGTAAGTGAGTTATTACGTAGGGGTACATCAAGGACTTGATATCAGAAAGAGCAAGGGAGAAGCTAGAGCACAACAAAGGAAAAGTCAGTCCACCACCTCCTCCCAAGCACAAGGGGATGATCAATGTCATCACGAGGGATCTGAGGTTTTTGGTGTAACTTATTCTGCAGCTAACAGGATTGCACAGAGTACTCGAAGAGAGGAGCCCAAAATCTCTGTTCAGAAGGGCCATGACATGATGCCCATTACATTCGACGACATCGAGGAAGAAGAAATCCATCATGATTGCTTGATTATTTCTTTAACAATAGCAAACTTTCTAGTTAATCGAGTTTTGATTGACAATGGAAGTTCTACTTATTTGCTCATGTTGGATGCCTTAGGTTTGAGCTTGGATGACATCACTAAGAACTCCATGAAATTGGTGGGCTTTAGCGGTGAATCACGTAACACATTGGTAGAAATCTCTTTGCCTACCATCGCATGTCGAGTAAATTATCAGGTGAAATTTCAAGTACTTGATTGTCCATCACCCTTCAATGTTATCTTGGGTAGGCCTTGGATCCATGGAATGAAGGTCATCCCTTCAACTTATCATCAATACGTGAAGTTCCCATCGCCATAGGGAATACAAGAAATCAAGGGGGAGCAAAAAATAGAAGGAGAATGCTACTGAGTGACTATGAGAGCGACGACTTCAAATGCTAAACAAGTCAAAACTTAGAGGAAGTCGTCAGCAAAGAAATTAAAGGACATGAAGACTCTAACTTACTATGTGAAGCCCAAAACACCCGAGCTCGAAGAAGCCATCCTTGACCCGCTCGATCCATCCGGAAAAATTCGGATTAGAGTTGATGTAGAGCCAGCCTTACGGGAATAGTTAGTTGGGTTCTTATGGTCCTATAACAATTGCTTCACATGGTCGAATGAGGACATGATAGGAATTAGCCTTGACGTGATCACACACACACACACACTCAATATCAACCCGAAAGTTTCACCGATCAAACAGAATAGGCGTATGTTTGCACCAGAACGCAATCAGGTAATCAACGATAAGGTAAATCTTTGCTTGAGTCTGGTAAAATTAGGGAGGTAAAGTATCTTGATTGGTTGGAGAATGTGCTGGTCTTGAAGAAAAAGAACGGGAAAATGGAGCGTTTGTGTCGACTTTACTGACTTGAACAAAGTGTGTCCCAAAGATTCATTCACATTGCCTCACATCAATGCAATGGTGGATGCGACAGCGGGACATGAACTCTTGACCTTCATGGACGCGTTCAGTGGGTATCACCAAATAATGATGCACCCTGCCGACCAAGAAAAACCGCATTTGTAACAAATCACGGGACTTATTGCTATAAAGTTATGCCTATTGGATAAAAAATGCAGGTACTACTTATCAAAGATTGGTTAATAAGATGTTTTAGGAAAAACTGGGGGATACCATGGATGTGTACATCGACGACATGTTAGTCAAGACATTTAAAGCGGAGGATCACATCCAACACTTGGAGGACGCGTTCCAGATTTTGCGGAGTAATGAGATGAAGTTAAATCCGACCAAATGCTCTTTTGGAGTCACATCGGGTAAATTCCTTAGATACATAGTGACGCAGAGGGGGATCAAGGCAAGTCTAGACTAAATCAAGGCAATCAGGGAGTTGCGGTCTCTAAGATGCGTCAAAGACGTCCAAAAATTGACAGGATGAGTAGTTGCACAAAACCGGTTTATATCCAGATCATTATACAGGAACAAGTTGTTCTAAGACATTTTGAAGAAAAACAAGTCATTCGAATCGATAGAAGCACATGAGGAAGCTTTCCAAGAACTAAAGAGGTACCTGTCTCCGCCACATATATTATCCAAGCCTAAACCAGGAGAAATGTTGTACGTCTACTTAGCAGTGATGGAAGTAGCCGCAAGCGCAGTCCTAATTCGAGAAGAGGATCCACGGGAACCAGTTGCCCATTTACTACGTAAGTAAAACCTTACTCGATGTAGAAACCAAGTATCCACCAATGGAAAAACTTGTATTATCCCTTGTAATGGCTTCCATTAAATTACGTCCTTATTTTGAAAGTCATTCTATTAATGTGAGGACTAATTTCCCAATGAAGAGTGTTATGTCAAAGCCAGAACTATCAGGTCGCTTGGTAAGATGGCCAATACACCTTAATGGGTGTGGCGTCACTTACGAACCACGAACAACTATGAAGTCTCAAGCTTTGGCAGATTTTGTGGCTGACTTCACTCCTACCCTACCAGAAGAGGAAAACCAGGAGGTATTACAAGTTGAAAAGCACTAAGTTCCGACAAGTGGCTAATGCATACGGATGGGGGCATCGAATCAAGTAGGTGTAGGAATGTAGGTAGTCCTAAAGTCTCCACATGGGGATATGATAGCCCAGGTTCAAGGAATTATTAAAGACATCAAGAATTTTGAAATAAAACAAGTGCCTTGAGATGCAAACGCGCAAGCAGATGCTTTAGCAAATCTCGGGTCTACAATAAGACCTAGGGAGTATGACAGGATAACATTTGTACATTTGGACGTACCTTCAATAACAAAGGAGGCCGAAGTGTTTGAGGTTCAAGACACTAGTATAACCACTTAATGGGTAACACCTCACCTAAAGTGGTTACGAGATGGGATCTTACCTGACAACAAAGAAGAGCTCGACGGCTCAAGGAAAAAGCTTCAATTGTCGCTATTAACGATAACATTTTGTTCATGTGACCGGATGACTTCAGGAATATACGCACGATGCGTGAAAGAAGAAGAAGTACAAAAGGTGTTACAAGGCATTCATGATGGAGAATGCGGGAACCACACTGGGGGTCGCAACATGAAAAAAAGAAAGCAAGCAAGATGAGCTATTATTGGCCTACCATGAACAAAGATGCAGTTGAGTTTGCTCAAAGGTGTGATGCATGCCAACGTAATGGACCAATTCCACATCAACCGCCGGAGTTAATACACCCTATAACATCCCCTTGGATATTCATGAAATGGGGGATGGACATCGTGGGAAAACTTCCTCCAGCCTCGGGACAACATGTTTACATATTGGCCATTACCAACTACTTCTCCAAATGGATCGAATTTGAAGCCTTTAAAGAAGTAAAAGACGTACAGGTCATGTCTTTTATCAAAAGAAACATCCTCAACAAATTCGGTGTGCCATCAACCATAGTTTGTGACAATGGTTCTTAGTTCATTAGTAAGAAAGCAAGATCTTTTTGCCAGCAATACCACATTAAGTTAGTGAGGTCCACTCCGTGATATCCTCAAACCAATGGTCAAGCAGAAGCAAGTAATAAGATGATCATGAACAACCTGAAGAAACGCCTTAAAGACGCTAAAGGGAGATGTGCAGATGAGTTACCCCTTATTCCCTGGTCAGATCGGACGACTCCAAAAGCTTCTACTAGGCATACGCCTTTCTCGTTTGTGTATGGATGTGAAGCCGTGTTACCAATTGAAAAAACTTTGCCTACATCCCGCTACGTGTCAGTTTTAGTTAGTGTTGTTAGTTGAAGGTTAGATTCGGCTCTTGTAGACCCCGAAGAGTAATCAAGACGTTTGAGTAGACCCCGAATGGTAATCTCGTGAGTAGACCTGAAGGTAATCTCGTTAGGTGTAGACCACAAGGGTAATCACCGCCGAATGTTGTTAGTTTATGTTAGCACGATTTAAAACTTTAAAACCATAAACAACATCACTTGATTAGATAAGGCAACGAGTCACGGGATGAGATCCCACTTTCCTTCAATGTTTATTGCCCCTATTAATATGCCTAGGGTTAAACCACAATAACGTTGCGAGATAAAACGTTGTTATACAATGAACATGTGGCAAGCATGTATCATCATTGTATATATACGCACCTCGTTCTTCAATAAGTGTCTTGTGAATTGATGTAGAACAATCAAACACAACTCTCGTGATTTTATTAGAACTCACGATCCTCTTGAAGAGAATGAATTCTCGAACCAACCCCAAGTGAGGCGTCAAGCCTCTATTTATAGTGCAAGGGGTGGGAGGTTATTGGAGAGAGAAATGGAAAGTTATTTAGTCGAGAAAAACAAGGAGAAGAAATAGGAAAGTAGTTGTAACCACCTTTGCTAACTTCCCTCAACAAACTTTCAAATTTTAAACTTCATCCTTATCCAAAACTCAAGAGAAGGCCCAAAATGGCCCATGAGGCGCGCGGCCCAATCCAAGGGGAAGCTAGCTCCGAGCTAGCTTGTCGCGCCCACACGCCCGAGACATGAAATGTGCATCTCGTCCCTACGAGGCTCGGTGAAGCTTTCGCAAAGCCAAAAGGTCAACGCCCTAGCTCAAATTTAGCTTAAACCAAAAACAACTCCTAACTTGAGCTAGCTTAAAACCGAGGTTCCAAGCCTTGGTTTGCTCTCAAATTTTGCCACATAATCCTTGAGCTTCATTTATCAACCTAGGAATCATCACAATGCAAATTCATTGGATAAACCAAGCCACATTTGCAAAACAATCAAAACAGCACCCTCGGCGCGCCTAGCCTTACCGCGGCTGTCGCGCCCTTGCACCATCGCAGCCCGCTGGTGCCTCGGTACTAAACGCGCGCCCGCTGGTGCGTCTCCGTGTGCCACGCCGATGCATGATGCTTGGCACATACGAGGTTCTTGCCTCGTCCTTGGCCAGCCCTAGGTCGTGAACCTCATCTTGGGTCCAATCGATCAAGGCGCGCCTCTAGCGCCCTTGCATCGATGCCGCCATGATTCCATCCTCTCTTTCAACCCTTAGAACCACCATTGGGCCGATCACTAGGCCGTGCCTCCCGCACGCCCCAAGCCTATGCGATACACTTGGTAGTTCCCACACTTATCCATTCATGACTCACACCAAATGAATTGATGACTTTCACAAATCACCAACATTCCTCCCCCATTTGTGCAACGTCATATATTTGAACTTTTATAAAACAAACTCTATGTATAGATGTAAATGTCCGTAGACTTGAATTTGCAACTTGTAATCATCACATTCATGCACTAAAATTTCGTGGTGCTCCTAAGGTTTGAACCACAACAACTTGTCTAAGTACATGTAGTAACTTTTACACTTGAGTTTCTTTGCGTATACGTGCTATCCTTGACGCATTTGTAAAAAGGCTCTTTCGTCCATAATCTTCTCACATGTGCTTTAGTCAAGTAATCCTCATACTCTAACTTGGAAGAAGCCTTATACTTCCACACATGCATAGTTGAGTCTTCTAACGTGCCCTACATAGCAATTTCCAAAGACTCATTAATGAAAACTTTGTTTCAAGACTAGTTTCATGTAGGCCTAGAGCATTTACCTTTGATGGGATTTTCGCATGCTCTCCAACTCCATGAATTGGCTTTCCACATTGAATTCAGCCGACACCTTTCGATGAGGGGGAATTGGGTATCCAAATCTTAGAGTTGCAAGGATTTTAGCCCCATCCCTCTTGATGCCTCAGACACCAAATCTTTTGCCAAGCCCTTCGTCAAGTGATCGGCAAGGTTATTGTGTGTATGAACAAAGACAATCGAGATGACTCCATGTGTGATCAATTCTCTCACCGAACTATGCCTCACACCAAGGTGTCTTGATTTCCCATTATACACATGGCTATAGGCCTTTTCCAATGTGCTTTGACTATCACAAAAGATAGCGATGGGGGAAATCGGCTTTGGCCACAAGGGGATCTCACTCACAAGATTCCTAAGCCATTCAGCCTCCTTGCCCGCCGAGGCAAGTGCAACAAACTCCGATTCCATCGTCGAAGTTTTTATGCAAGATTGCTTCTTGGATGCCCAAGAAATTGCGCCACCACCCAATAAGAATACCCAACCACTTGTCGACGAGTGGTCTTCCATATTGGTGATCCAACTTGCATCGGTATAACCTTCTAAAGTAGAAGGATTACTCATGTATACAATACTATAAGTCATTGTTCCCTTCAAATACCGAAGCACTCTTTTTAGAGCGTTCCAATGACTATCACTTGGTCAACTTGTGTAGTGACTCAATTTGCCCACGGCATATGCTATGTCGGGACGCGTACTCGTCATTGCATACATCAAGCACCCTATAACTTGCGAATACTCAAGTTGAGAAATTGATTCTTCTAGGTTAGGAAGGAGTTTCTCACTAGGATCCATAGGCGTGCTCACCGGCGTGGATTTATCACAATTAAATCGTTTCACCACTTTCTCGATGTAATGGGATTGTGTTAGGGCCAAGCCATTGCCATCCCTTACTATCTTAATTCCTAAGATCACATCGGCCTCTCCAAGATCCTTCATGGAGAACTTAGTAGACAAGAATTCTTTTGTCTTATCCACTAACATTTGGTTTGTACCAAATATAAGCATGTCATCAACATATAGACAAATTATAACTCCTTGACCGGAATTATCAAACTTGCTATAAACACACTTATCCGCTTGATTAATCTTGAACCCATTGGCTAAGATTATTTCATCAAACTTATTATGCCATTGTTTAGGCGCTTGCTTAAGTCCATAAAGAGATTTGATCAAACGACATACCTTATGTTCTTGTCCTTCCACTACGAAACCTTCGGGTTGCTCCATGTAAACCTCTTCATCCAAGTCTCCATTGAGGAACGACGTCTTCACGTCCATTAGATGGATGACAAGACCATGAATGCTTGCTAAGGCAATCAAGAGTCTTATCGTGGTGATTCTTGCCACGGGGGCATAGGTGTCAAAATAATCAACACCCTCTCTTTGTCTAAAGCCTTGGATAACCAATCGATCCTTAAACTTGTCTATGGACCCATCGGCCTTCATCTTTCTTTTGAAGATCCATTTACACCCTAATGGCTTGCATCCGGGTGGAAGGTCCGACAACTCCCACGTGTTATTACCAACAATGGAGTCCATCTCATCTTGGATTGCTTCTTTCCAAAATGAAACATCTTGAGAAGTCATGGCTTCTTTGAAAGTCTTAGAATCCTCAGCATATGTAAATATGAAATTCTTTGAGCCATATTTTCTCTAGACCCTTCAACCAAGAACATCTCAAAGATAGGCTCACGAGATTTATGTCCCATCGCAAGTGCCTCATGCACTCGACGCCGCTTTCGCTTTTGAGCCCTCGGAGTTGGCACACCGGCGCCACTCGTGCCAAGCAACGCCATGGCGTTTTCCTCGTCGTCACTAGGCGTGCCAGTGTCCTCGCCCTCGATCTCCGCAGCCTTGCGCTTCGGCGATCCCATCTCCTCACTCGGGTTTGATCCTTCGAGCATCGGCGTAGCGCCGACGTTGTCCCCACTCGGCGTCAAGGGCGCGCCTTGCGACGCCCTTTCGCTTGTGCCTTGTGTCGCGCCTTGTGGCGCGGCGGCACGAGACATGGAACGAGTCACTCTCGGTCCAAGCGCCGTGGTTGGTTCTTCCTCGGTTTCCATTGGTTCCGAGGATGGATCAACTTCTTCTTGGTCCTTTTCTCTAGGCCTCGGACTAGATGTGAATCTAGTCTCATCAAATATTGCATCACACGATTCTATCACGGTATTCACCGAAATTGCATGATTAGGCTTTATAACAAAGATCCTATAGGCCTTAGAGTTGTGTGCATATCCTATGAAGATGCACTCAACACCCCTGTCACCCAAAGTCTTTCGTTTAGGATCCGTTAGTCTTACGACCGCACAACATCCCCATATACGAAGATGGTCAAGACTAGGCTTTTTCTTGAACCACAACTCGTATGGTGATTGACGATTCCTCTTGCTAGGCACTCTATTCAAAATAAAGTTTGCCGTTAGCATCGCCTCTCCCCAAAACGAGTTCTTTAGATCGGAGTAGGACAACATGGAATTTACCATGTCCTTAAGCACACGATTCTTTCGTTCCGCCACACCATTTTGTTGAGGTGTGTATGGAGCCGTTGTCTCATGGATTATACCACAAGACTCAAAGTACTCCTTGTCCATATACTCACCACCACGATCGGTTCGTAGTCTTTTGATCTTATTCCCGATTTGCAATTCTACTTCGGTTTTATATGCCTTGAATCTATCAAGTGCCTCACTCTTAGAATGAACAAGGTAGATATAGCAATACCTTGAGTAGTCATCAATAAACGTTATGTAATAACGCTTTTGACCCAACGATGGAGTTGCATGCAAATCCCCCAAATCCGAATGGACTAATCCTAGGACCCCTTCCTCTCTTTCAATCCTTTTGAAAGGAAGCCTAGTTATTTTGGTTAGCAAGCAAGTTTTACACTGTTCTTGTGTAGGTTCAAAGTTAGGAATAACTTGATCCTTTGCCATATCCAACATGCGTTTCATGTGGACATGCCCTAACCTCGCGTGCCACAAATCATAAACCGATTCCTTTGACATCACCATGTAATCATACATAACTTTATTATTATTGATTACATTAAGTAGGAACATATTGTTCTTATAGTGGCCGAAGCCTACAAATATTCCTGCCCTACTTATTACTAGACGATTGGCCTCAAAGACCAATCGATATCCCAACTTATTCAATACACCACCACTTACAACATTCTTTCTAATGTTGGGTGCGTACAATACATTATGTAGAATAAGTTCCTTCCCACTTGTAAAGTGTAGAAGCACGTCTCCTTTCCCTAAGGCCGGAGCCGTAGACTCGTTTCCCATGTAGAGAACTAAACCATCCTCCACATCCTTCATGTGCTTGAACCATCTTTTGTCCATGCACACATGGGTGGTGACTCCCGAGTCAAGCCACCAATTCAAATTCTCATCCTTCAAGACAAGACATTCATCAATTGTAGATACACTAAACAATGAATCACTTTTAGATAAACCAAATTCCATTGGATTACCTTGCTCGTGGCTTGCGCCCGAGCCCGACTTAGGCGTAGGCGCACCCTTGTCTTTGCGCACGGGTTTTGCGTCGCAATCTCGTTTCATGTGGCCAATCTTGCCACAATTCCAGCATGTCCCCTTGATCTTTTCATTAGAGACACGCTTAACGCCTTTGATTATTATACCACCCTTAGCCTTCTTGGTCCACTTGGAGCCCTTGCCCTTGCGTTTGGCCGCCTCCATGATATTCACCGAATGGGCGGACTTGTCCTCATTCTTCTTCCCTTTATCGTTCATTTTGAACTCCTCCTCAATCCTAAGATGGGAGCCAAGTTGGACAAGATTTATGTCCTCCTTGGAATGCTTGAGAAGATGCTTTGCCTCTTTCCATGAAGAAGGCAACTTATCCACTATGGATGAGACGGCGTAATTCTCGTCCATAGCAATACCATGTTGTTTAAGTTGTCCCAAGATGCGAACCAACTCATGGTATTGATCCATCACCAGTCTAGACTCCACCGTTTTATAATTGTTGAAGTTAGAAACAAGGAACTTCTTGGATGAAGCATCTTCGGCCAAATATTTCCCTTCGAGTGCCTCCCACAAACCTCGAGCGGACTCGTAGTTTTGATACACATCGAAGAGGGAGTCCGCCATACCATTCAAGATATGACCACGACATATGTAGTTGTCATTCTCCCATTTCCCATAACGCCTATGTTCTAGCGCTATGGCTTGGCTTTGTTGGCTTTGTTCCTCGATCTCATTCTCGACCACATCCGGTATGGGGGGTGGTAACTCCGGACTTGGTGTTGTAGGCACATACACCACTTTCAAAGAAGTAAGCAAGAAATGCATCTTCTTTTGTCATCGACGGAAATCCAAGCCCTCAAACTTTTCGAGTTTCACGAACTTAGAGGCCATCTCCTTAATCGATGATTCACTCGTTTTTGCCATTATCAACTGCCTTTCAAGTCACAAAACAACAAAGACTATAACAATAAATAAACGTTGAAGATGGTCAGTTTTAGTTAGTGTTGTTAGTTGAAGGTTAGATTCGGCTCTTGTAGACCCCGAAGGGTAATCAAGACGTTTGAGTAGACCCCGAAGGGTAATCTGGTGAGTAGACCCGAAGTTAATCTCGTTGGGTGTAGACCACAAGGGTAATCACCGCCGAATGTTGTTAGTTTGTGTTAGCACGATTTAAAACTTTAAAACCATAAACAACATGACTTGATTAGATAAGGCAACGAGTCACGGGATGAGATCCCGCTTTCCTTCAACGTTTATTGCCCCTATTAATATGCCTAGGGTTAAACCACAATAACATTAATTTAAGTCTACTATTCCCTGGACAGATTACTTTATTACTTCTATTGATGAAGGCCCTATTGTGTTTCACAAATTGAATGCACAAAAATGTTGTAGTGATGATTGTGTCTTTACCCCTTGGTCAAGAGGAGATATGATATTTCTGGGATTGATATTAGAGAGATCGGGATCTTCCTCTTCGTTCATATCACCACTGTCATTGCATTCTTCTTGTAGATCCTCATCCTATGTATGTTCCTCATCCTCTGGATCCTCCACTTGAGCAACGGTTTGTGGTTCTTCATTCTCAGCATTGGGTGAGTTCCCTTGATGTTCCCCTTGGGTGCTTGATTCAGGAATGTCTTTTGGTGGAGGGACTAGGGAACCGGCTTGAGAGGTGTCCAGTTATTCGTCAAGTGATGGAAGTTCAACCGAATCTTGGATATCTCGGTTTTGAAAGTCTTTGTTCCTTTGAGGATAATGACGAGTTCCCTTCCTTCGCTCCTCGTCGTCGTCTTCGTCTTCCTCTTTCCAATGAAGCTGGAAGTGACTCTCCACCTTTTGCACTTCAGTTTCCATCTTGAATGACTCTTCTTTGAATATCACATGAATGCTTTCTTCAATCTTCTTGGTCCTTTTGTTGTATACTCGGTAAGCTTTATTGTGAGGAGAGTATCTCAGGAAGAAGATTCCTCAATCACTTCTTGCATCAAACATCCCAAGGTTTTCCTTCCCATTTTTTTGCATAAAACATTTGCACCCAAAGACTCATAAGTGGGAGATGTTGGGATTTCTTCCTCTAATCAGCTCATAAGTTGTTTTCTCGATCATCGGCTCACCATGGCTCTATTGCGGATGTACGTTGTTGTGGAGATTGCCTCTACTAAAAAGTGCTAAGGAACTCCACTCTCAATCATCATTGTTCTAGCCATTGCTCCCAGGGTTTGATTTTTCCTCTCCACAACTCCATTTTATTGTGGAGTATGAGGGGCTGAGAAGTTGTGTGATACCCCATTCTTGTCACAGTACTGTATGACTTCTGAGTTCTTGAATTCAGTTCCATGGTCTAATCTTAGAGCACTGAGCTTCAGTCCCAGGCTCACTTCCACTCTTTTCATGAATGGCTCAAATTCCCTAAAAGTATCTGCTTTGGACACAACAAAAATAAGCCAAGTAAATCTAGAAAAACCATCAATGAGGACGAACATGTACCTCATTCATAGCCTTCTACATGGACCCATAGAGATCCATGTGGATCAGTTCCAACCTGCAAAATTAATTAGATTTGGCGACCCAGGCAAGATGTCTCTTGCCTGGTTCCATGCAAGGAATCAAATTTCTTTTGACCAAGTAAGAACCGATATTGTGGACTTGTGTGGAGTTCCTAGGACTCAGGGATGAGTTCCTAGGAGAGTTCCCGTTCTTGGGTACTTTCCACTTTTTTGGTCTGTTAGGATTTTTCTTTGAATATTTATATTTTTGTAACTATTGTTTCCAATAGTGTGTGACATGTGCACTTGCCTTTTGGGGCAACTTTCAAAGTAGTGACCATGAGCTCCACACTCCCAACAAGTTTTATAGTACTCTCCAAGATAGTACTTTGAGTGAGGTCTTTGGATCCTATTTCTATCCATGGTTTCCTGATTGTAGACTCTAGACCCATTTCCCTTGGCTATCTTAGCTATATTTTGTGGCTAGTGTTCCTAGTGTAGTATTTAGTGTTCCCATCTTCCCCGTTTTCATGGACACGAATTCTCTCTTCTAATTGAGCATTCTTTAGCTTTTGGCTTTGAAGCTCAAGATCTCCACACTCATTTCTTTCCCTTTTCTTGAGAAGACAAGATCCGTTTTTTGATGTTCCCTCTTCATACCCTATTCCATGTCGGGCTGCGACAAACTTGATTGGGGGAATGGCTTCTTTGGTGATCTATGAATGATCACTGCCAATTTTTCTACAAGCTTCACACGTTGGGAACAAGGTTCCATTCCTAGTTGTTCTGCTAAGACAAGTTCAATTTTAACTAGTTTCCTTTGAATCTTTATATTGTCTTTTTGCAGTTTGGTTAATAATTTAAGCAACTTAGGTTTTTCATATTGTGAAAGAGAGTTTCAGGATTTACCTCATCGGCTTGTTCCCCAATGGTCTCCCCTATGGCCATAATGCAAGTTTCTGGGTTGGACCAAACTTCAGGTTCCTCATCATCGGAGTCACTCAAGGTTGCTACGTATGCCTTACTTTTCCCTTTGGCGAGTCTTCGCTCTTCAGTTTCCTGAGGACAGGTATTTGGCGAAGTGTCCCTTCTTGTAGCATTTGTAGCATGTGGCATCAACGAGGTCTTTGTCTCTGTTCTGATATCTATTGCTGACCTCATACTTCTTTCTTTCTCTACTGGAGTTCCTTTTGAACTTCCCTTTCTTGTAGAAGTTCTTAAGTGCCTTTGTGATGAGTACAAGTTCCTCTACCTCATCTTCCTCCGACCTGTATGAATTTGACCTCTAAACGGACACACGTCAGTAAGACTAGCTGAACCTGAAAAATTATTTTGCGATTTACGTGAGTCGCATAATCAGTGAATATAAACCATCATCAATTATTTCACAAAATGCCAAACAATTGGTCAATATACATATTCATACATATTATATATGTCATATATGAATTTACTATTCAAATGCAAATGTTGATGTATCCGATTCATTATTGTGTGAACTGTTCAAGCCTGAATCTGCCCCGGCTTTACTATATATGGACTCTTATGGTCCCTGTAAGAATTATGACCCGTAGGTCCTGTATGACCCGTAGATCCTGTATGATTCGAAGATCCTGTATGACCCTTAGGTCCTGTATGATCCGAAGATCCTGTATGACCCGTAGGTTCTGTAATACAAATTTAGTGTGAGACAGTCATAGGTCCTTTTAATCTCATTTCAATATGCTATGCAATCAAATGCATCCAAACCATATATCATATGCCATCTGTTAATATACTTTCTGTGCAAACAACTCTGGAAATTTTAGAACTATTATATAAAACACATATATCCATATAACTCAAAGCACATATATCCATTATATAGGCATAAAGCACATATAGCCATATAGCACATCTATCACATAGGGTTGAATCTCCGGTCTATACTCACTTGTTTAAGGCAGATACTATATTTCTCCCCCTTGAATCTGACCACGGTCTATTACTTGGGCTCCTATATGTAACCCAATGCAAATTAGGCTATTTACTCTTACAAACTCAAACCCCAAATGCAATGAAATGCCAGAATGCATTATAACTCCTTGTGCATAATTCCAAATCCTTTAAAACTTGACAACAATAAACTATATATATAGAAGAATATTTTTCTAGTTCAAACCTTTCTGAAAAACTGGATCCAAGGGATCCCTAATATCCTTACAAAACAAAACCCTAAAAATACCTTGAAATCTTTTACTGAATATATATCCGAAATCGAAAACACCCTCTGAGAACTATGAATCGATTGATTTTCAAATCAAAGGCAACTTGATGTCTCTCTATTTGGTGGTGTTTTCATATGTGATTTTCTTTGTAAATATGTTTCTTTTTCCCCTTTTCTTGTGCGTTTTGTTCCTTTTTAGCTTAGTTCCCGTATTTCTATGAGATTCGGAGACTATGCGCATTTTATGTGTTTTGTAGGTAATTTGGCATGAATCGAGGATCGATTTGAAGGAGGGTCGAGACATGGAGCAAAGGCCGAGCTAAAGCGGGAAAGAGAGGAGCAAGCCATGAAGAAGAACAAGAGAAGCCAACAAGAAGAAGGTGGAACGAGGTCCGGACCGAGTTGCAACCACGTCGGGCCCGACTTTGAAGTTTCCAACCTCGGACCGAGATGCACAGTAACTCGAGCCCGAGGTCCTCCGTGTCGGTCCGAGTCGGTCACCGAACTACTTGGGCTCCAAGGCACGAATTTGTGGACTTCCACTTTTGTCCCTCATCTAATCTATAAAAGGCCCTCTTGTCTTCTAAGAAAGGGTTCCCTCTCATACACACAAAAGGGGGGGAAGGGTTCCCTCTCATACACACAAAAGGGGGGGAAGGGTTCCCACACTTGGAAAAGGAACCAAGAGGATACTTGGAGAGCAAGGAGGAAGGAGAGGAGAAGGAAGAGAGAGAGAATCGGCCAAGAGAGAGGAAGACTTGATAGGTTTTGTTGACTGTTTAGCTTTGCTTTGTTTTGATCTTGTGGATTTGGAAACACTTGATTGGAATTTGTGGATTGCTTTTGATTTGAATGAAATTTTGCTTTGTTTTGAGATTGATGATGTTGTTTGCTTTCCCTTTTGATTTGTTTGCTTTCTTTGCTTGTCACATTGAGTAGATCTCCTTGATCTTGGGTTATGGGGGAAAACCCTAGCTAGGTTTAGGCTAGAAACCCCAATTCCATAGCCTTGAGTGTTTGATCTAAGGAAACCACTCTACATAGAGCTATAATTCCTTGCGAAAGGTTGGAATCAAGGCTTGAGATTGGCAAAGTAGCGAAAGTGAACATGTGTCAATCTCAAGACCTTGCTTCGAAGGGGATTTCCCCAAGGATCGAGGTGTAGAAGTGGTTGGAACGAGGGCGAAAGCACTCGATCCTAGTCCGATCATCACTCATTACTTGAATTGGGGTGGAAAAGCCTAAATCAACTAGGGAAGGAACCCAAAAGCCCAAGATCTACTTTTAAATCTTTGAAGTTCGACATCTCCAGCTACCTCGGGCCCGACTTACCCAGTGTCGGTCCCGACTTCCTCTTGTCGCTAACCTCGGGCCCGACGTGACCTCAGTGTTGGTCCCGACTGTTTTCTTTCTTTTCCTTTGTTTTAAACCCTCCTTTCTAGCTTTCTAGTATCTAGGCACATTGATCGAGTAGACTTCCCGAGTGTTCGACACCCACCACGTACTACAACGGGGTCGGGTTATAAATTGTATCTCTAGACCCTCGCACAATCACGAGGCGATCACAACTGTAGATCTAGATCTGGAAAAATTAGGAAAATCCAGATAAACCATTAACTAATTAAAAACTTACCAAACCACGCTTGTACTTCAGGATTAAAACCCGATAGAAAAAATCTTGTACCAAATCCAAGATCAAACCAACAAAATCTTCAATTTTCCTCTTCTCTCGTTTCTCTCTCTGTATTTTTTTTCTTTGGTGAAACTTACTGCAAGAACAAAGCTCGTATGGCTATATATCAAAGTTGGCAAAGTCAGCCAAACTTTTACAAATTTGCAGTTTTCACCCTCAAATCTCATTTACTACAAACTTTACCCTAAAGTAATTAATAATTAACTTTTAGGTAAAACTTTTTTAAATATAATAAACTTAATTAAAAAATAAATATTACTTTTAAAAACTCACTATATATCATGCCAATATTCTATGTATATGCTCCTAATATTATATGAATGCAAAATGACGTATGCATTTTGGTCGGGGATGTTACACTTCTTTTATGGAGATTATGTCTGAGCTAGTGGAAATTGTTTTTTAGTATATTTTATGAGGATATAGATGAATTGGAATGAATTGCATGAAAGATCAAATCAGGAGACTTACAAGACTTAGGCTCTGATAACAGTTGGTGTGATCACTCCTCGGAAGAGAGGGTCGATCTACCCCGACTCGAATCTTTGGTCTTGAATTGGGTCTTTCAACTCTGATCTACTTGAAAAGATGGCGGAAACGGACTGAATTGAGGATAGTAGTTTGCCTAGAGGGAATCTAGATCGACACTAGGTAACCAAGAAAGGACCGAAGGGAGTTCGATCCTAGGTCTTGCACTAGGGGGCCTGACCAAGATAAGGGTGTTTTGAGGGTTTAGAAGGTTCGACGCCTAGGTCTTGGGGAGAGTCTGACTCAATCTCAAAAGGCAATAAATACTAAGCATAAGACACAAGGAGTCTCAAGTGCCCCTTATATAAAGGAGGAGACTCGAAACCCTAGAATACAAGCAAGGGGTCGGATTAGACCAAGAATGCAATCGAAGCCCACATCCTTAAATGTCCACAAATAACAACCGCTAATAATAGAAAGGTGCAATAAGAAATGTCTATAAATAATAATAATAATAATAATAATAATAATAATAATAATAATAATAATAATAATAAAAATAAATAGACTTAATTTAAGACCAAGGAGGATGCCAAGGTCTTGGGTGTTTTGGACTCATCAGAACCTAGAGGATAGTAGTTTGCCTAGAGGGAATCTAGATCGACACTAGGTAACCAAGAAAGGACCGAAGGGAGTTCGATCCTAGGTCTTGCACTAGGGGGCCTGACCAAGATAAGGGTGTTTTGAGGGTTTAGAAGGTTCGACGCCTAGGTCTTGGGGAGAGTCTGACTCAATCTCAAAAGGCAATAAATACTAAGCATAAGACACAAGGAGTCTCAAGTGCCCCTTATATAAAGGAGGAGACTCGAAACCCTAGAATACAAGCAAGGGGTCGGATTAGACCAAGAATGCAATCGAAGCCCACATCCTTAAATGTCCACAAATAACAACCGCTAATAATAGAAAGGTGCAATAAGAAATGTCTATAAATAATAATAATAATAATAATAATAATAATAATAATAATAATAATAATAATAATAATAATAATAATAATAATAATAATAATAATAATAATAAATAGACTTAATTTAAGACCAAGGAGGATGCCAAGGTCTTGGGTGTTTTGGACTCATCAGAACCTGGGTAGAGCCTACGTAGGATCGCATCATCGAGTCAGCACTAGGGAGCTCGACCAAGATAAGGGAGTTTTGAGGGTTTAAAAGGTACAACGCCTTGGCCTTAGGGAGAGTCTGACTCAATCTTAAAAGGCAATCAATACTAATTGTAAGCCACAAGAAGTCTGAAGTGCCCCTTATAAAAAGGAGGCGACTCGAAACCCTTGAATACAAGCAAAGGGTCAGATTAGGAGAATGCAATCGAGACCCACATCCTTAAAAGTCCAAACACCACAAATAACAACTGCTAATAATAGAAAGCTACAACAAGAAATAATAATAATAATAATAATAATAATAATAATAACAATAATAATAATAATAATAATAATAATAATAATAATAATAATAATAATAATAATAATAATAATAATAATAGGTTGAGTTGACCTTCCGTCGTATGGGGATTTGGCTTTGTAAGGTTTGTTTTAAGACGCATTCTCTACGTTCAAAATTTCGTCATGGTCAAGGTTCTGATTTTGTGGCCCCACTTGATGTTGGAGATGGTGTTGTTCGGTTTGTGCTCTATGATCTTCCTAAACCACAACTCAATTCTGTTGCACCCAGTCCTGTGGATACTGTTGGAGATGGTGTACTCAATTCTGATGTTATGCAAGAACAAGTTTGTGGTTTTACCATCACTCTCCTTGACAGATTGCTTTCTAAACGACTTTGCACTGTGAAATCCATCCCTCCTAAATGTTGTTTGGGATTCTCCCGAGTTTTGAAAGGCACACTTGATAAGGTGCTTTGCAAGCCTAAAGATATCTCTTGTTTGATTACTCTTCTCGTCTTACCTCTTTGTATCCTTAAAACCTTTAGTCCGAGGAGTAATCGCAAGTGCACATCTGCCGTTAGACAAAAACGACAAGAAGAGAGCATAGCTAATGCTATTCGTACTTGGAGTGAGTCGGGTGGTAATTTGTTGCTTTTGCGGGAAACTTTGGCAGTTGGATCCCCATCTTTAATGGATGCTGATGAGGGTCTTGATTTGTAAGAGCGTAATATCAAGCAGTGTTGTAGGAAGATTTGTGATGGCCATTACACTGCCGCGGTCCGGGTTCTTTCTTCTTCTGGTATTGCTCCTTATAATGAGGCCGCTCTTGCAGATTTGCAGTCAAAACACCCTTCTTCTCTAGCTCCATCCTTGTCTGATATACATGTTGATCATCATCATCTCATCACTACTTCTGCTGTTGTTTTGGACCGTATTAAGAGTTTTCCACATGGCACATCATGTGGTAGGGACGGTTTATGTGCTCAACACCTTATGGATTGCTTGAGTGGTGTTGTTGTGACTATTTCAGATGAGTTAGTTGGCTCTATTTTTGGGGTGGTTAATCTCTTTCTAGCAGGAAAATGTCCTATGGTTTTGGGAGAGTATATTGCTAATGCTCCTCTCACACCTCTTCTCAAGCCCGATGGGGGTATTCGTCCTATAGTTGTGGGTACTGCATGGAGGCCTTTGGTTTTGAAGGTCGGTGTTGTTATGGTTGGACAATATTTGGGAAGTTATTTTGATGGTCTTCAATTTGGTGTTGGGGTTCCTGCAGGTGGTGAGGCGATTCTCCATGTTGTGAATTGGTTGATTGAAGATCGCGGTACTGATGTTGGTCTTTCTATGTTGTTAGTGGATTTTCAAAATGCCTTCAATTTAGTTGATCGTGCAGTCATGTTACGTGAAGTTCGCCTTCATTGTCCGACTGTTTCACGTTGGGTTGAATTCTGCTACTCTAATCCAGCAAGATTGTATTATGGGGAACATACCTTATGGTCATCTCAAGGGATGCAGCAGGGTGACCCCCTTGGTCCTCTTCTTTTTGCTTTGTTTTACAACCCTTGATTTGTAAAATCAGAGATGCTTTTGATGTATGTCTTCAAGCATGGTATTTGGATGACGGCACTATTATTGGTGGCACCTTGGTGGTGGGGAAGGTTCTGTAGTTGATTATGGAAGAAGGTCCTTGTTTAGGGTTACATCTCAACGTGGAAAAAATTGAAGTTTTTCGGCCTATAGAAAACCCTCGAAGCAGGCTTCTGGGTGTCTTTCCCACTAATATTGCTCGACCTTTGCATGGTGTTAAGTTGCTTGGTGGTCTGGCTTGTTCCGATTCTATTTTTAGTGGAGAGCTTGTGATGTAGAGGGTGACCAAGACCATTATGCTTATGGATAAAGTAGCTAAGCTTAATGATCCTCAGTGTGAGTTGTTGCTACTTAGGGCATGTACCGGAGTTTCTAAACTCTACTTTGCTTTGTGTACTTGTCCTCCTGATATTTTTGAGGTGGCTCAGTGCACTTTTGATGGGGCTCTTCGATCTTCTTTGGAGCGTATTGTTACTGCTTCGGGACCTGGGTTTGGCGATTGGCAATGGCGACTTGCCACCTTACCTTTTGCGTTTGGAGGGTTTGGTGTTTATTCTACAAGTGATGTTCGCCATTATGCTTTTCTTGCTTCTCGGTTACAATCTGCCAGTTTGCAAACAAAGCTTCTTCAAAATGCTGGCATTGTTGGTCTTGGTCATGCCTTTGATGATGTGTTGAGTCTTTTTAATAGAAATGTGGATTTTGACTTTTTGAGTAATCCTAGTGAGGTCGCTGCCTCTGAACTCATGAAGAAATTGGCAGATATATATTTCATAAATGTTACTACTTCTATAGAATCCACCTTTTCTTTATCTCCTCGGCAATTGGCATTGTGGAAATCGCAGTAGGGAGATCACACCTTTGTTTGGCTTCGGGTGGTCCCCATCTCAGGTTTGGGACAAACTATGAATGCTAAGACTTACCACTGTGTGTTGTGTTATCGATTGGGTCTTCCTCTATTCTCTATTTCGACACCTTGCTCTACTTGCTCCAGGGTTTTTTATGGGGATATCTTTGGTGATCATGCAGTGTCCTGTGCTGGTATTGTAGGTATTAAGCATCGGCATAATGTTGTTCGGGATACCCTTGTTGATATTTGTTATCGGTCTGGGATTTCAGCAGGGAAAGAGGTTGATATTGGACTGTCTGGCGGGAACAATAGAGCTCTCCGTCCTGCAGACGTGTTACTCTATTCTTAGGATCGAGGCATTGATGTATGTGTTAACTTGACAGGATCTTCTCCTTTGACACAATCTGGTTTGTCTGACTTTGTTCCGGGACGGGTTGTGACTGAGGCAGCTAATCGAAAGAGGGCCAAGTACAAACCTAGTTGTCGGGCTATTGGTTATGGTTTTCTTCCTTTCTCCTTTTCTTCTCTATGGGAACTGGATAAGGATGTTGTATCGTTGTTGAAGCGAGTGCAGCAGTTCTCTAGGACTCAAGACATTGGGGCCCGTGTTGCTGCTCATATCTTCGTCAGGATAGGCTTTGCTATAGCTAGAGGAGTGGGGGCCCAGATTGTGTCTCGGCTTCCCACTAATTTTATGTAATTTGCTTGACTTTGAGATAGTAATAAAATAATTATTATTATTAAAAAATAATAATAATAATAATAATAATAAATAGACTTAATCTAAGACTAAGAAGGACGCCGAGGTCTTGGGCGCTTTGGACTTATCGGAACCTGGGTAGAGCTTATGTAGGATCGCATCATGGTAGCCTCACCTAGATATGGGTCGTCGCGGTCGGCCTCGTCACGCCCGGCGTGCTCCTCAGTGGCGCTCTCTCTTGTTGCCTTGGTGTCGGCCTCGTCACGCCCGGCGCGCCCCATTCTAGCATTACAAGGAGTTCACGTAAAATGCAAAAACGGTCAAATACCAAGCAAATGGACTCGACTTCACATCTTAAAAATGCCCCCAAATTTCAAAGACTTAGCATCAAAATCAATAAAGTTTAGCAAGTCCAAAAAACAAGCAACACACCAAATCAATTGTTAAAGACATTAAAATCAGCATACATAAACACAACTTTAACTATAATCTTGACTCCAGCAAAGAGTGAAAACCCAAAATCAAAGAATGATTATTAAGCAATATCTTAATATAATGCTAACTAAACACAAGCAAAAAGATTTATATAGGTAGTAAATTGAAGTGAAAATGCAATATATTTGGCCTGGTAGAGAAATATAGAGGACTAATTAATTGTATAAAGGATAAATATTATTCAAAAGATGACAATTTTTGACAACAATTGACTAGTAGTATATTACTAATCCAACAAATTCTCAATTTGCAAAGTAAGAAACAACATAAAAGTAAAGTTCCAGAGCATCATATACATGAAAGCATTTTAGTTTTGCAAAAACAACTCTCTTGAGGAAAAGAAATCAATCATTGAAGCCCCGTTATTCATTAAAAATCTGATTCTCAATAACATGTGTAGATTTTATTCCACAATATAATGAATAAGTGTGCATTAATAGTGTCTTAGATTTGTTTCCAAATCAACCATTATATAGCTAATTGGGCACAAATTCTTATAAAAATGAATGTCAATTCACAATAGCACTAACTCCAAAGTCCAAAGCAACCGAACTCATTTGAAATTAAAATCAATTATATCTTACACTTTACTCAATTTCTTCATATTTTTACTTCAAGAACTTAGAACCCTAATTTTATATTATGTCTAAAATATATAAAAAAAAAACTCAAAACTAATTAAGGTATCTCGTTTCTCTTACATCATAGAGTATGTATCTAAGAGAGTTTACATTGAAGCATTATCTAAAGCAATCAATTTGCTACATAGAACTCAAGGTTGGCTTTGTCAAAAGGCATGTGGTCTTCGACATGCTCCTCTCGATCATGCATTGTCGATGAGTTCCAATCATACCTCCATTGGATTGGATGTGCATTGATTAGTCTGTGTTGATCTTGGTACCTCCATCTACTAATTCGTGTGAAGCCATTTTACGCCAATGTGCAAAGTTGTTCAAGCTACCTCTTCCTCCATCTCTCTACAAATTAGCACGGTCGACCTCGGCAAACTCGTCCCACATCGTTGTTGAGCTTCTCTGAAATAAGGGACAAGTAAAGTACAATGTTAGGACTCAAGCGGATTTGGAATTAGGCAAGAGAAATTAAAATATTTTCCAATCTCTAACTAATTTTTGAAAATGATGTTGTTTATGAATTGATATTGAAAAGTAAAATATTTTTAACCTAAAAGAAAAAAATAGAAGAAAATATGCATGTACATTGTCTTACTTTTAGCAATATCCAAATTTGAGGGGCATTTTTGGAAGAAATAGGGTATATGTTACAATTGTTACAAAATACATGCTTCAAAAATGGGAGAAGCATGGTAAATACGTGAAATTTCTTACACTTTATCTTTATTAATTCTTCCATTGATTATTAGTGTTGGAACAATGGTTGTTCTATGGTTTCTCTTAGTTTTGATGATAACAAACTTAGTTAATATAACTTGCTTCTACATGTAAGTGTTTCAAGAAAACAGGTACATGGTCACGAGTGAAGGAACATCGTGATGAACGATGGAGGGAACGAGTGACAGATTTAGGAAGTGCGTCTGAGAAGGAACGCGGCTTTCTATAAATGGCAAGTTACCTTATCTTCTGCGAGCGATCTTCTACGAAGATTCTACAGCTGTAGGCGGTTGCTTAAGGAGATAAAAGAGAGGATAAGATCAATCTTCACACGATCTTATCTTGGGAAATCCGAGATCATTCGGTTTTGGGAAGAATCGACATGGTTGAGGATCTGAAATCACAAATAATCTTTTTCCTTATTGTGTTGGATTTGTTAAGTGGAATATCAGCGTAATTAGGCAAGAATTACGTGTGAGATCAGACTTGACTTATCTTATAAATAGCTAGGGTTAGCTAGGGTTAAAGGTGTGGTTTTCGAGTGGTTGAAGACGAAGAACTTGAGAAGAGAGCTTTTCAAGTGTATGAGTGTGTGGCCTTTTCCGGTGAAGAATCCACAAGTAAGTCAGTAGTTTACTTTCGATTTAGGTTTACGCTTAGGGTTGTAGAAGTCTAGTTGGTTGAACTTCGGTCGGAGCCGTAGTTACCAAGGGAACTTTGGTAGGAGCCTTAGTTACTAGACTTGCCTTGTAATCGTTGAAACTTAATAAAAGTATTCTATTGAAAATCCTCTGAGAAGGAGTCTCAGGGGTAGAGGTTTTTCTTTCTACGACTGGTTGGTCGGACAGAAGGTTTCCTCTATAAATTCTGTGTTCTTACTGTTTATTTCCGCTGCCCAGGGAACCTTACTAGTTCCCTGTATTGCTACTAACGCGTCACGATCCAACAATTGGTATCAGAGCAGGTTTGCTCTAGATTGTGTGTTAGTGCAGGAATACAGAATGACTTCGAACAACAACCACAACGTCGGAATTGGAAACAACAAGCCTCCACTGCTTGTTCGTGGAGAATATGACCACTGGAAGAAGCTCTTCGCCACCTGGCTCAAAAGAAATGACTACCAAGCATGGTCAGTTATTGAAGATGGAGATTATGTCGTTCCTGAAGCAAAGAAGGACAAGAAGACAGAATGGGGCCAATCTGAATGGACAGGAATGGAGAAGAACTACAAGGCACAAATGCTACTAAACAATGCCTTGGGTGCTAAAGGTCTCCTAAGGGTAGTCAACTGTGACACTGCCAAAGAAGCATGGGAAGCCATTGAGCAAATGCACATTGGTAGCATTGATCTGAAAGAGAGCCATCAAAAGGACGCTAAGAAGGAGTTCTACAACTTCAGGATGATAGTGTAACACCCCTATTTTGCAACGATAGGTGTTACCGCCAGTGACCTCGGGTTTTACCACCCAAAGTCACCCTAGGCTTTATAAGGTATTAAATTACATAAAACATGCGGAATTAAAAATTCATTACATAGAAAAGAGAGTTGCTCACATGTGAGACTTTAAAAGTATTCATTACATAGTTTGTACTTGACTTGACAAATCATAAAGCTTAAGAGTTATTTACGCAGCGGAATATAACATTAACATCGTTTAAAACCAACTTGGAGAAAACCCATGCGTACACAAAATGCAATTCTTGAAAATACCCGACCTTCCTTCCTTCACTTGAGTAGTCTTCGTCTTTTATGCCTTCAGTGGAGGTTTCCTAGCGTCTGGCATTTGGCGCGAAAGGCGAGAAATGCCAGGCAAAGATGCGGAAAAATAGAATTAGTCTAAAGAGACTAAGCAAGCGAGAACGGACATCCTTAAGGTAGTTTGGTAAGTAATGACATTATTATTTACGAAGTATTCAAGATGTGTTTAGAGAGGTGTAACCTTTAAGTGGAGCCTATTAGGAACGGAAATGAGTGAATCTCGAGACGAGATAACTCTTAAACCGAAAGAACGAACTACTAGATTGTAGAACGTCTTAAAATAGAATGAATGTTGGGAACGTTAATTACACATAAGCTTTCGAAAAACCTCTCGCTCCCTTGCGGACCGAGAGCCGGATTGATCATTTGAGACCGGTCCGGTTTTGGTTTCTTTTAATGTGCTTTAGCACTTACTTTCTTTCATGATCAAAACTTTCACATTAATTAATGATTTTTAAGAGTGTGGGGGGGCATGAATGGGCCGACGTACCACTTACGGGAACTTGAGTTCCGGCACCTAGCTAGGGTGCGCACATTCCTCCTCCGAGTAGGAGCAGACATAGATCATGATCCGTACAGTCGAGGGAAGAGAGGGCATGGTGCCATACCACTCGACATCTTATATAGAGATGCTCGGGCCAAGCCCGCACCCCTTTCTACACTACTTACGAATTTAATTACGAATCTCGAAAAGAGATTTTAAATAAGCAAACCACACAACAAGTCTAGCAATAATTCCTATTAACGATAGTAATAGTAATAATGCTAACAATGGTCATTATTTCTAACAATCGATATTTCCTAGGTTTGTTTTTATTTAGCAAGCAAGATGTTCCCAACAATGAACAAGTTAACGGAAATCGAATTTATCGAGAAGGTTCAAGTAGAATGTCCACTTGCCTTGGATCTCTTTCGAAATATTTGTAACTCGGAAATATAAGCTCTTAGAGACTTCGAGCGCTTCGACCTATTTGACCGAATGGAAAGACCAATGAATTCGTATAAAAATCTTATTTTAATCTTAACTACACTTTTCTCTTATTTTCCTTTTCTAAGAGAAAGAAAGTTAAATCTAAATTATTTTAGTTAACAATTTAGATATGCGATAAAAATAATAATCTTTATTATTATTATTTTCAAGATAGTAGCCTTTATGATTTTAAGATATTTATTTTAAAGACACATGCAAAGTTTTATTTAAATATAAAGGAAATTCCTTTTAAAACCATATGCAATACTTAAAATATACTTAAAATACGATTTGCATACATTTAAAATTTTTAATGTCAAACTTTATTTTAACTACGAATAAACCCTTTATACAACTATCAAAATTTTATACCAACTACTTAGTAAAAATCAACATTAATATCAAATGTCATGAATGATATATTATAAAAATATAATAAAGTCTCTAATTGCCATGCATGCATATGTTACCTTGTAAAAATACTTTACTTCCCACATGCAAAATAATATACTAATTAAATAGAATATGATTATGAAAAATCCTTTTTCTTTTGTTAAGAGGAATATATACATATTTATATCTACCTAGTGAATAAAACTAGGTTGCATGCAGGAAAGGATTTTTCCCAAAGATTTTTATAAAAATCCATGCACAACTATTTAAATTTTCTAAAGTGAATAAAACCCTTACAAGTTCATATTTAACTCTAGATAGTTCAAAATATTTTATCAATACTCATCTTAGCTAAAATTGACATGCAAAAGAGTTTTTAAGATATAAAAACATATTTTGTTCTTATTAACTCTTATTTGATCAAAAGTTCATAGAGAAGATTATTCTTAGGTTTATAAAAACATACAAAGAGAGTTTATTTTATAAACACTCCTTTAAAAGTACATGCAACGATATTTTTATTTTAATTGATCAAAAACTTGTCCTTGTGACATTTATTCAAACTAGAGAAATCAAAAGTCATATAAAATCCACCAAGTGCTTATATAGACATGCATGAAGATTTCATGCATGCAAACTTTAATTTATAAAATTATCAAAACTTTGTCTTTATTAAACCAATAATCTTTGTATAAAAAGGAAGAGATCTAGGCTCTTTAAAATAATTAAAATCAGATTTTCCAAGTTAAGAGTCATTTTTGTAATCCTAAAATTAAATAAAGTTCATCTAATAATTTGTAGACACAAAGCCTACTTAAAATCATTGCATGCATGTTATTTATTAAAAAAGAACATGTACAAATTTAATATATGCCAAATCTGATTTTTTTTTAAAAAAATCTGATTAACTAAATGGGCTTAAAATTAGATCACAAATATTAGATTTAGCCCAAAAAGGAGTTAAATAAAAAGGCCCAAAAATTTACCCTTCTTCCCCCTTTGTTCTTGTTTTTACGCAGGTTGGGAACTAGAGCATCAGGAAGGAACGACGATGGGTAGAGGCTGAGTGAGGGCGGCACTGGTGGAGGCGGCTGGTGGCGCCTGGCGGTCGCTAGTGGCCGGCGTGGGCGGCGCAACCTTGCCGGTGGTCAGCAAAGGGAGTCGGAAGTGGTGGTTGCCCCAAAAAGAATTAAAACCCAATTTCTTTTGATTTTTGGAAAAAAATCAGCTTGTGTTTTAATGGGTTTTGGTGAGAAATTGGGAGTGTTTGAGAGTTTGAGATGGGCTTTTAATGGTCTTATGAGTCCTTTAAATAAGCAATGAAGTGGTGGGTGGAGAAGAGAAGAGAATCAAACTCAAATCTCCTCTCATGGTGAGTGGATGAAGTGAAATTTTAACTACATAAAAATATAGTGTGAGGGAATAATGTCTGCATAAAATCCCTCTCAATCTCCCCCCTTTAATGCCCACTCGATTTTACAAGAGGATCAAAAAATCGGTTTTTGGCAAAACCACTGGAAAGAATGAGTTTAAATACAATTGGTTGTATTATGATATTAGAAAAACAAACTAGCACAAGTGGTTGTGGAGTGGGAGAGTGGGTAGGAGGTCAAGGGTTCAAATCTCACTCTTGTCTCTATTTTTTTTATAAAACCCCTTTTTATGATATATGGGCTTTTTAAATGGGCCGGGCTAAGGCCCATTGCTTTCTTTTTAAGAAAGAAAGGTTAGAAGGTTTAAGAGAACGGATTTCCGTTAGGATAATAATTTATTAAATTTCATTTTTAATAAATTTTATTTATTCGAATAATTATTTCATAAGAACTATACTCCATTTATTTTAGAAATAAGTTTCGAATAAAAAGGAATATTATGAATTTATTTTATTTAATAAATAATTAATGATTGAAAAAAAAAATTAATCATAAAAATAGCGGCTATTACAGATAGATGGAGAAACTATAGCCACATACCAATCTCGGTTTGAAGGCTTGGTCAATCGCATTAATCATCTTGGAATTGGGAAATCTGTCACTCATGCTGAGAAAGTCTCTGCAATTGTAGATGGCTTAGGTCCCACGTACGTAGTTACAAGAGGACTTCTCAAGGAGAACCCAATTACAAAGACTTGCAAACTTCATGAGATCTTTGGAAAACTGACTGACTATGAGCGATATGAGAAAAAGAACAGTGGTGCTTCAAGCTCTAGTAAGGGAATTGCTCTTAAAGTGGAAAGGGCCATTGAAAATATCTCTGCAGGAATTGACGGTGAACTAGGAGAAGATTCTGACGTAGCTCTCATAACCAAAGCAATGAGATCCTTCTATAAGAGAGGCAAGAAGCAAGGTGCCATGAAGGAAAGAATCAACTTTGAGAAGAAGGAGCTCAAAGACGTTACTTGTTACAACTATCAGGAAAAGGGTCACTATGCAAAGAGTTGTCCCAAAGGTAACGACACTGGGAAAGAGAAGAAGAAGGCCTACATCGTTGCTTGGGATCTTGACTCAGATGATAAATCTGATTCAAAGATCTGTGCCATGGCTCTGAAGACTGAAGATGTTAATCAAGAGGTAACTCCTGAACAATTTCTTTCTAGTATAGAGAGTGCTAAACAGTCTGATCTTGTTATCCTTGTTAAAAAGTTGTTTGAAGATAACTTAAAGATGCAAGATGAAATAGAAACTTCTGATGAGAAATGTCTAAATCTTGAAGAAAAATTATCAAAAACTACTGTTACTTCAGTTGTTCCTTGTTCAGAATGTGAAGATTATAAGAAAGATATTAAGACTCTAACTGAAACCAATAACGAACTTAGGTCAGATTTACTTGTTCACAAACTCAAAAATGAAGAATTAGAGCATGAACTAAGTAAACGAACTCAGATTGAGTTCAGTCCTGCTAGGTCTGGTATTGGTTATGGTAAAAACAAATCTGAATATCCTCCGGATGATCTTACCTTTGAAGAAAAAATGGAAAGAAAAGCTAGGGAACTTCAATCCGCTAGAGATAAGGTAATTCATCTAGAAAGTAGAGTCAAAATTCTTGAAAGTAATCTTAATGACAACTCTGAATGGTATTATGGAAAAACGGCTCATAAAATATACCTAAAACAGTCTCAAGGGAACCAGCATAAAGTTCCTTCCAAGGAACGAGCAAAGGAACAAACCCTCCAGAAACCACATCCTAAACGCTATCTTGGTGAATACTATAGGGTGTGCTATCACTGTGGTGGGGGAGGTCATGTTCAAAAAGACTGTAAGGTTAGACTAGAAATGTCAAACAAAAGGGCTCAAAACCAGAATACAAGGAACAACAAGAAACAGTGGTCTGGTAAGAAAAATCAAGGGTATGATAAATCTCATCAGAAAAGAAAGAAACAGGCCCCACAACCTCAAAAGAAGCAAGATTCTAAAAATGAAAAAGGGAAAAATCATGTTGATCCCTCAAATATTGCTTCTAGTTCCAAGAGTTCACAGAAAGCTACTTTAGTGCAATCTAATATTTATCATTCTGTGAGCTATGCTAACCGACCCGGGAAGGCTAAGCAGGCCTGGGTCGTTAAAACGTGATTTCTTTCTTGCAGGTTGAAGTGAGGGGGAACGTCCGCTGGGTCCTTGACAGCGGGTGTTCATGTCACATGACAAGGAACAAGAGTATTCTGTCCTCACTTCAAAACAACGTTGGAGGAAACATTTCCTTTGGCAACGACAATCAAGGAGAAATCATTGGAACAGGTGAAGTCAAGCTAAATGATAAAATCAGCGTTAGAGACGTAAGCTTGGTGAAAGGTCTTAGTTACAACTTGTTGAGTATTGCTCAGCTTTGTGACCAAGGGAAAAACGAGGTAACCTTTACCTCAGATGGTTGTATGATCAAGAATATGAAACTAAATCTTGTGGTCCTGAAAGGAAAGAGGCGAAACAATGTGTATTATGTCGACTCAAGTTTCCAACCACAAGAAGAACTCTGCTTTGTTACAATAGCCGACAAAACTGATCTCTGGCATAGGAGGTTTGGTCACGCTAACCATCGAGGAATCCACAAACTCTACTCACAAAATCTGGTGATAGGACTACCCAAGGTTCTTGCAGAAAAAGAAAGCTTATGTGAAGAGTGTGTAAAAGGAAAACAAAGCAAATCATCTTTTCAGCCAAAGTTGTCAGTGAGCACCTCTCATCCTCTTGACATGGTACACATGGATTTGTGCGGTCCCATGTGGGTGAGAAGTCATGGCGGTAGCAGGTACATTTTTGTTATTGTTGATGATTTTACTAGATATACATGGACTCTCTTTCTAGGTTCCAAAGACGAGACGTTCATGGCATTCAAAAGCTGGATCAAGAAAGTAGAAGCATCAACAGAACAAAAACTGAAAGCTATCAGATCTGACAACGGAACAGAGTTCAAGAATTCCATGTTTCAAAGTTACTGTGATGAACATGGAGTGTCTCAAAACTTCTCTGCGCCGAGGACTCCTCAACAAAACGGCGTTGCAGAAAGGAAGAATGGAACACTACAGAACATGGCTCGTACTATGATGTTGGCAAGTAGCTTGCCTCGGTCCTTTTGGGCTGAGGCAGTCGGTACTGCTTGCTACATCATTAATCGAGTCACCATACGTTCCAACTTTTCAAAAACTCCATATGAACTAATCAAGGGAAGAAAGCCAAATATATCCCACTTGAAAGTCTTTGGATGCAGGTGCTTCATTCACAACAATGGAAAAGACGAGCTAGGCAAGTTTGATCCAAGGAGTGATGAAGGCATCTTTCTGGGATACGCATCCAACAGTAAGGCTTACAAGGTGTTCAATAAAAGGACTAAGAAGTTTGAAGAAGCATTCATGTTGTCTTTGACGAGTCCAAAAATGGAGGGAACCTGTCCAGTAACGAGGATGCAATGAAGGTTCTAAACTCAGATTCAGATGATGAAGTCGATCCAGATTCAAGTGCACAAGTTCCAGATAACAATGTTATACCTCGTCCTGACTTGGATGGAGATGACACAGAAAGTGCATTGGTTCCAGAAGATGATACTTCACAGAATGAAGACATTGAGGAAGATCATGAAGAAGGAACATCACATGGAACGACAAGCCAACAGGAACAAGAGGAGTCAAGTACAGATCCCACTCAGATTGAAGTCAGGAACTATCATCAAAAGAGGGATCATCCTGTTGACAACATCATCACTCCATACGACAAAGGTGTGCTTACTCGTTCCTCTATTAAGAATTTTTGTTCTTTCAATGCGTTTATCTCTCTTGCAGAGCCAAAGAATGTAAAGGAAGCATTAAAAGACCCTGACTGGATAGTTGCTATGCAAGAGGAACTACACCAGTTTGAGAGGAATAAAGTATGGAGACTAGTTCCCAAGCCAAAGCACAAGATGGCTATAGGAACAAAGTGGGTTTTCAGGAATAAACTTGATGACACCGGAGCGGTCACAAGGAACAAGGCGAGACTTGTAGCAAAAGGGTACAATCAACAAGAAGGAATTGACTACGATGAAACGTATGCTCCTGTTGCAAGAATAGAAGTCATTCGTCTTCTAATCGCCTATGCTGCTCACAAGGGATTCAAGTTGTATCAAATGGACGTGAAGACAACATTCCTGAATGGTTACCTACAAGAGGAGGTCTATGTTCTACAACCTCCAGGATTTGAAAATGTTGATCACCCTGACCATGTCTATGTGTTGGATAAGGCTCTTTATGGCCTTAAGCAGGCTCCTCGTGCTTGGTATGATAGATTCGCTCAGTTTCTATTAGCCAATGGTTACAGACGCGGTGTGATCGACAAAACATTGTTCCTAAGGGAACAAGCCGGTGAGGTTTTAGTAGTTCAAGTTTATGTTGATGATATTATATTTGGTTCTACTAACCCCAAACTTGTAGAAAGCTTCAAGAATCTTATGATGAAATGAGCATGATCGGAGAGCTCACTTTCTTTCTTGGACTACAAGTGGTGCAAACTGATGAGGGAACAAAGGTACATCAACAAAAGTACATCAATGAACTGTTGAAGAAGTACGGTATGGATTCTACAAAGAGTTTTGATACCCCTATTTCTCCTAATACTCGTCTTGATGTTGATCTCAATGGTGTTGATGTTGATCAAACGATGTATCGAGGGATGATTGGTTCCCTATTGTACCTAACGGCCAGTCGGCCAAATATTATGTTCAGTGTGTGTCTCTATGCTAGATTTCAGGCCAATCCTAAAGAAACATATCTGAAAGAAGTGAAGAGAATTCTACGCTACTTGAAAGGGAACGATGCGTTATGTCTATGGTATCCAAGGCACAACTCGTTCCAACTTGTCGGATTCTCGGATGCAGATTTTGCAGGTCACTTGGTGGATAGGAAGAGCACATCAGGGATGGCCCAATTCCTTGGACCATGCTTGGTGTCTTGGGGATCGAAGAAGCAAAATTCAGTTGCTCTTTCAACGGCTGAAGCGGAGTATGTCGCAGCAGCTGCCTGTTGTTCCCAGGTATTGTGGCTAAAACAGCAACTGGTGGATTTTGGTATGTCGCTTGGAACTATTCCTATCTTATGTAATAATACAAGTGCCATCAATATCTCCAAAAATCTTGTGCATCACTCTAGAACCAAACATATAGATATTCGACATCATTTCTTAAGAGATAATGTTGAAAAAGATTTTATCAAGATGGATCATTGTAGGACTGAAAATCAAGTGGCAGATATTTTCACCAAGGCTTTGGATAGAAAACCCTATGAACATCTAAGGATGTTGCTAGGAATGATTTCCTTGGAGTAAACAAGTCTCGGTCCTTTATTCCCTCAATGCCTGACTAAAAAGGTAAACATCTCAGGTAACTACATATCATTTGACAAGTTTTCTAATGACTTATATCCTTCCTCTATGCATAGATGTTGTATATATTAGAAATTGTTAAATGTTGCATGCTAAAAGGAACTGAAACTATAATTGCTTCATCCAAGATTTCTTTTTTAGCCCAAAATAACCAACTTGATCTATTTTATCCCTCATTTCAAGCCGAAATGATGGTTGGTTATAAGACTGTCCCTTAGCCTGGTCCACACAAACGTTCCCTATGAACCTCTTTCTATTACCTTTAAACAGGGAATAATTGTGTGGATGTCAAAAATATTCCCAGCCCACAAAAAGTTTGAATGGAATGTCCCTTGTTCCTTGTTTGTTCAAACATAGCCTTTTTATCCGCTCATGGTAACGAGGAGGGGAACAATGCTCAAAGGGAATGTGAATCCAAAAAGTAGTGGGTGAAGAAGCAAAAGCTCCAACAGAAAAGGTGTTCTAAAGGTTTTTTTAAAAAAAAGGGGGAGGAAAAAGAAAAAGGAACTTATCAAGTTACTTCTGCAGTTCAGAAAAATCTATGTGTTACTGAAGAGAAGTTTAACTTTCCCTTGGTTATGAGAAATTTCTCGAGGATGAAGTTCCAAGGTGATACAAAAGGGAAATATGGCGAAGAAAATTGTTAAGAAGGTTGGTGGAAGTGTTAATTCCAAGATGTTAATCGAGCTTTAAATGATTTCATTTCAGCTAAGTATCGTCATTGGTTACTTGGCTAAGAGAGACACTAACACTGATGTTGTTGATTCCACCTCCTCCGAACCATGATGTGGACCCTCTCTAGTTCCTTAGCCCATCTATCCCCAGCTTAAAATTTTTTCTTTTCTTGGATGTTAAGACTTTTATGTTTTCTCTAGGCTGTGATCCCTGCGACAATTATCTATAATAATGACTATCTTTTGCTTATGAATGGTTTAAGTTTCAATTGAATTTGTTCATTTGCTCTATGTTTTTGCTTGATGTTTGTTGATCTTTTGATGATGTCAAAAGGGGGAAGTAAGGAAAAATGCAGAGATGCGTTCTATCCAGGAAATACAGAGGGAACTTTGGCTGAGGGGGAATATGTTGTTACCTCTGACGAGTAGGAACAACAGTGCATTTGTTAAGGGGGAACCATAGAGGAATTTTTTTCTGATCTATATTTCTATTGGTTTCTAGACATGCATTTTTTTTTGTATAGGTTTGTCATCATCAAAAAGGGGGAAATTGTTGGAACAATGGTTGTTCCATGGTTTCTCTTAGTTTTGATGATAACAAACTTAGTTAATATAACTTGCTTCTACATGTAAGTGTTTCAGGAAAACAGGTACATGGTGACGAGTGAAGGAACATCGTGAGGAACGATGGAGGGAACGAGTGACAGATTTAGGAAGTGCGTCTGAGAAGGAACGCGGCTTTCTATAAATGGCAAGTTACCTTATCTTCTGCGAGCGATCTTCTACGAAGATTCTACAACTGTAGGCGGTTGCTTAAGGAGATAAAAGAGAGGATAAGATCAATCTTCACACGATCTTATCTTGGGAAATCCGAGATCATTCGGTTTTGGGAAGAATCGACATGGTTGAGGATCCGAAATCACAAACAATCTTTTTCCTTATTGTGTGGGATTTGTTAAGTGGAATATCAGCGTAATTAGGCAAGAATTACGTGTGAGATCAGACTTGACTTATCTTATAAATAGCTAGGGTTAGCTAGGGTTAAAGGTGTGGTTTTCGAGTGGTTGAAGACGAAGAACTTGAGAAGAGAGCTTTTCAAGTGTATGAGTGTGTGGCCTTTTCCGGTGAAGAATCCACAAGTAAGTCAGTAGTTTACTTTCGATTTAGGTTTACGCTTAGGGTTGTAGAAGTCTAGTTGGTTGAACTTCGGTCGGAGCCGTAGTTACCAAGGGAACTTTGGTAGGAGCCTTAGTTACTAGACTTGCCTTGTAATCGTTGAAACTTAATAAAAGTATTCTATTGAAAATCCTTTGAGAAGGAGTCTCAGGGGTAGAGGTTTTTCTTTCTACGACTGGTTGGTCGGACAGAAGGTTTCCTCTATAAATTCTGTGTTCTTACTATTTATTTCCGTTGCCCAGGGAACCTTACTAGTTCCCTGTATTGTTACTAACGCGTCACGATCCAACAATTAGCCATCCTAGGTATTTGTCAAGCGCTACGGAGGTTGTTATATCAAGGATCGTTGTATGTGATTATACAGTAAATGACTTTTTGTCCTGTGACTTTCAAGTATTCATCTATGATATCTTTGATTTTACCACATGCAAATTAATGGCCTTAACAAAGATGATAATATTGTTGGGGTTCAATTATAAATCCCACATGGAAAGTTGGGAGAGAAAATAAGCTAGTATCTAAGGACATTGATCACTCCTCCTATTACCAATTGGTTTTGGGATGGAACCTCAGGGCTTGTATGCTAGGCTTGACAATTGGGTCCGTCTCCCCTATAACAAGTGGTAGCAGAACCGATGGTTCGGCTTAGGGACTTGGAGGGTCCGCCGTTCTGTCTTGTGAGGGATTCACAAGTGAGGGGGGAGATTGTTAGGGTTCAATTGTGAATCCCACATGGGAAGTTGGGAGAGAAAACAAGCTAATATCAAAGGACATTGATCACTCCTCCTATTACCAATTGGTTTTGGGATGGAACTCAATGGGCTTGTATACTAGGCTTGACAATTGGGCTCGTCTCCCTGTAACAAATATCTTGTGAAAATGTCATGTTTGATCTAGAGTAGCTTGTTGTCAAGTTTGTTTCTTCGTATATTTTTCATTACCTATGTTAATTAATGCATGTTTGATCTCTTCATTAGTAATTGGTTTAGTGAGGGTGATTCAAATGAAATAAATACTCCTTAACATGAAAACTAAAGACAATGAAGACTCTTGGATTAGAAAGATAAATAGCTAAGATTAGAGGTATAATGGTAATTTCGATATTTTATTTTCTTAATTTTTCAATTTTAAATTTTAAATTTAGTTTTTTCTCTTTTTTTCATTGAACTAAAAAAATGAAAATTTAAAGATGTTCACTTATTTGATTCACATATTCATATTATAATAAGTCGAGCTTCACATAATCATTTAAAAAATTCAGATATAGGAATTGTTCTAAAAAGGGTCTAGGTGGCCGCCTAGACGTTAGGCAGTAGTCCGTCATTTCGATTTCCTTAGGTAGATGTCTGGGCGGCTAGACGGGTTAGGCGGGGGCCTAGGTGGGTTGGGTGAGCGCCTAGGCGGGCTAGGCGGGTGCATAGGGTAGTTGTACAGGCTAGATAGACTAGGCGGCTTGGGCAACCTCCTAGGCAGCTTGGGCGGACTCTAGGCGGGAGCTAGGCTGGCTCTAGACTTGAATTTATACGGAAACATTGTAATGAGATTGTTCTCTTTTTTATATATTCTAACCAATTACAAATAATACCCTATAGAATAAAAATCATACTAATCCGCTTAGGCCTCCGTCTAGTGTCTAGGTGCTAAGTCACGTCCCATCCCACCACCTAACGTTTTTTAGAACATTGGATATAGGTATGTAGTTTATCGTAGCCTCGTAGGTTCACATATAATATACATATATTCATATATTAGTATACAAGATTCACGTTGTAGTAGTTCATGTTGAACTAGGGTTTCAAATTTCATGTATAAGTTACATGTGTCTATATATTACTACGGTGTGTTCACGTTTTACAATTTCATATTTATACTTGATCATATCATTTCACGTGGTTAAAATGCTTAAAGGAAAAAATTTATAAACATTCTACATTTGCAAATGTTGTAGAAAGCTTAATACTATTTGTATCACTGATTTCTTTCTACCAAAAAAAAAAAAAAAATTGTATCATTGATTTCTTGGTCGATCGATGGTGATTGTTCTTGCACTTCAATGGGGTTAACTGGGGCACTACTAAATATTTTCAGATAGTCCTTTGAGGAATTCAGCCTACTTGACTATTTTGTTTGTGGTTGATCGAAAACTTTTAACCAAACTCAAGCTACACTTTTTGATACACCAAAAAGGCAAAAACCCAAGTACACAAGATTTAATTGATTTATGAAACGTCCAATTAATTACGGTTCATTACAGAAAACACCCTTAGTTAGGGGGCTAAGTAGGAGTACGGATGGGAGTTGTGAGGTGTGGAGGGGAAGCGTGGAAAGTGAGATGTGTTTGAGGGGAGCTGAAAACGGAGGGAAATTGTAGCGATGACCGTTAACACAGTAAGCCTAGTAGCCTAATTCATTGAATTTGTTGTTGGGGCTGGGCCTCTCTGTTGTAGCCGGCGCCAATATTCGTTATTCTGCGTTCCTTCTACACAAATACCTTCTCTTCCCCCACTCAAAACGAAAAGGCAAAAACCTCAAACTCGGAGGAGCCTTTCAATTCTTCTCTTCTCTGCTCTGTCCCTTTCAATTCCTCCCACTTTTTTCCCTAAAAATAAAAACCCCACCAGAAACCCTTTTTTATTTTGTTTCTCTCTGGGTGTGTTGATTGGTAATTGGTATTGGCTTGGATCCTATCAGAAAGCGATTTTATTTTAATACCCACGAAAAGAAGGAATTTCTTCTCCCACCCTACTTTTTATAACCAACAAAAATCACCCATTTATGGTTGGGATTTGGGAATGAATTTGCTCTATCTCCAGCAACTTATGACACGTGAGTTAGGACTTGTAGAGTTAGCCCCTTCTTCCAACTTGCAGATTAGTCCCCTTTGATTTTTGATTTTTGATTTTATTTTAACTTTGGGTCTGTTTGTGGCTCTGAGATGATGATGGTGGAAAGTGGGTTCTCGTTCCCTGCAGGCCTTCGAGTGCTTGTGGTGGATGATGATCCTACCTGGTTGAAAATTCTTGAGAAGATGCTCAAGAAATGCTCCTATGAAGGTCACTTGCTCCTTCTTCTAGTTTGCTTTGTGGGTTGTTTTATGTCTTTTTAATAATGGTGTTTTTGGCCATAAAACATGTTTCAATTTTTGACATTAAAGTGTTAGCTTGCTAGTTAGTAATAATATGGAAGAATATATGCTTTGACATTCTGTGGACAGGACAGTGCATATGCTATTCAGCAGTTTTCAACTGTTGTTGGCTGAAATATAACTATGCACTCGTATTGACAGTGAGATAAATTGTCCTAAGTACGCACGCATGCTATGAGGAAAGATCTCCTTTTTGTCTGTTGTAATTTTCAAGTCTGTCTGGTGCTAATTTGGTTGATACTGTGCTGTCAAAATTATGATGACAAGAAATTTGTGAATTTCATGTGATATTTCTGCATATGATTTACAATTTTACATTGAAGTCTGCCTTGAGTTGCTGTGTGACACCACAAACCCATGCCATGTACCTCTTATCTTCTCATCATAATCAATTGGAGTCCTACCATGAAACAAAATATTCTTCTTTGATCTTTTTTTTAGGCTTATCAGATAAGGATTTGACTTAGTAGAGAAGGAATAGGGTTAGGACCCCTTTAATTGTTCTATACATTTGGGCTCCTGGAAGAGCTTTTGGATTTGACAAGAATTGCTGAGGGCAGAAAGCTAAGTTTGACAAATACTACCTCTATTGTAGATCAAGCTGTACTGTTATCTGATGTTGTAAAGTCTTCTTTTCTTCTTCCCACCGTCCAGAAATGAATGGCCTCTAAAAACTTTAAAAAGGGAGATTAATATGTTACAATTGAGATTATCTTACACTTATCAGTAAGATGCTGAAAAAGCATCAGCAGTGCTTTTTGACATAAAAAAAATAAAAATAAAACACTGGAAAATGTAATTTGATGTTCTTCTTCTAGTAATGAAGCTTGGGAGTTGGTGGAGATGCTCAGCAATTAATAATTTAAAATCTCCATATAATCTTGGATTTACTTTGCAGTTTTATTCATGGAAAATAAACTTGGTTTTACTGATTTTCTTGCCCTTTTTATCTTTCTTATGTCCAGTCACTACATGTGGCCTCGCAAGAGAGGCCCTTAGACAACTCTGGGAAAGAAAAGATGGATTCGATATTGTTATCAGTGATGTCAACATGCCAGACATGGATGGTTTCAAGCTCCTTGAGCATGTTGGACTTGAGATGGATATACCAGTTATTAGTAAGCTTATGTTTGTCAGCAAGTTAAGTGATGTTGTTGCACAGATAATCTTTCAGTCATCTAACTCTTTTTGTACAATTTCTGGCTTTCTGCAGTGATGTCAGTGGATGGAGAAACAAGCAGAGTAATGAAAGGTGTACAACATGGAGCCTGTGATTACCTACTCAAACCCATAAGGATGAAAGAGCTGAAAAACATATGGCAGCATGTGTTGAGAAAGAGGATGCATGAAATTAGAGACACTGAAAGTCATGACAATCTTGATTATGATGATGATGATGAAGATTTTCGTCTATTCAGATCTGCAGCTGACTTGTCAGATGGCGGGCACTTCTTAAGCTGTGCTGATCATACTTTCTTAAAGAAAAGGAAGGTTTTAGACAGCAAACATGGTGACAGAGACTCGGCTGATTTTTCTGGAAAGAGGCCTAGAGTTGTTTGGTCCGTTGATCTGCATCAGAAATTTGTTAAAGCTGTGAATCAGATAGGTTTTGACAGTAAGTTGTTAAATTATTATTTATGATTTGATTCAGTCCTTCTCAATGGCTATAAGATTGTCTAGTTAAATTCTTAATGTGAATTCAGCATATTGTAACTATTACTAGTGTGTGCATCACATAACATAATCCTTCTCGTTTCATTTGCAGAAGTGGGACCGAAAAAGATACTTGACTTGATGAATGTACCATGGTTAACGAGAGAAAACGTGGCAAGCCATTTGCAGGTAAATTTAGATAAGCCACAAGTTCTCTCTAATTCAGTGGTATAAGAATTCCCCAAATCTCTTGTAACCCTGAAAATACTTCCCACTATGCAGAAGTATCGCCTTTACTTAAGTAGGTTGGGGAAAGAAAACGAAATGAAGAATTCATGTGGAGGAGGGTTTAAGTCTTCACATGTGTCTCTAAAGGATTATGGGGGAGGTTTTGGAATTCTGAACCGGACTGCTGCACAACAATCAGAGGCCAGTGTTGTCAACTTTTCATCTCCAGATTATAAACCACCAGTACGGAGTATAGATACAAAACCACGTGAAATTGGTCCGAATGGTATCACCATATGGCCATTGGCAGAACCCGGGAATCCTTTCACAAGTGACATTTCAGATGTTCACAGAGTAACATGCCGTCCTAATATGGGACTTGACAATTCTATTGGATCACCAAAACCCAAGATCAGTTATCCGGAGTTTGATTCTTCCCTTGCCTCTCAGTTCACTTGGGGTAGACCAGTACAACATTCACCGTCAGAATTTGAGTACAAGCCTCGTCATCAAGTACTGGAGATGCCCTTTGTGAATGGGAGTAAGGTACTCAGCCCGTTAGAAGATTGTTTCAGCAATGAAATGATAGTTCATGTTCCACAGCAGCCGGATACTTGTCTCAGCCCAAGAAAATCTGTTTCCAAGAGAGACGATGTAGGAACCATAGACAGCAAGCTTCTGAGTCCCAAGATCAGCAACAGCATAATCAAGCAACCACTTGACATATTTGGACTCACTAGCAATAGTTCAATTGGCATTAGTCAGAATGCCGCTCAGAATGTTCCATCTGGTTCTGAGTTAGAACCGAGAAGCCATATTTCAGGTAGTGAATCATCAGCTCTTGGATCTTTAACTGATGAGTTGGGCTTTTATTTGCTCCAAGGTGATAATTTTGCAACTGCAAGCTTGGGATTTGATGACATAGAGTTTCCAGAATACAATTTTCCTGATTTTTGCAATGAGGCTCCCCCTATCTGCTTGTATGGGCAACCAAGATTCAACTTTGAGTATTTTGGTGACTCAATTGAATATGCTGTTGTAGATCAAGGTCTATTCATTTCATGACTACTTTCAATTTCTGGTGAAGAGACATCTTCAAGAAAGAAATGATCCTATTTCTTCCAGACAACAGAACTTCTAAATTAGGTGATTGACACCATATAATAAGCTAACATGCACATCATTATCAGTTAAGTGTGTTTTTCTTTTTTTTCGTATATATTATGCCTCTTTGCATAATGGTGTTTTATATATCCAGGTGATGGTGTTTTTGCATTATCAGTTGTTAATGCAGTTGATTATCAGTACTGAAATATGAATACTTCATTTTAATCCCTTCAGCTTGAATGAAGCTCAAAAGCTAAAGCAATAAGGGCTTGCGCTTTGTATATGAATGAAGCACAAAAGCAATAAGGGGTTTTACCGCTGATACTTTTGAAGATTACAACATCTACTTTCCTTCATACATGAGTGTTTAGTAAAGGAGATGATACAGTAGTAGACTTGCGCTTCGTATATATCTGTTCAAAGAAATTTGCCCCTTTTTTGTTTAGGGCAGGTGGGGGACCATGGAATGTAGCCCTGATAATCCTCCCTCACATTATCAATGTTGAATATAATATTGGAAACTCGAATCTCAAATGATGTTTGGTGATGCATTCTCATGTCTGATCCTCTTGGATAGTGAGGCGGACTGATAGCGAGGAAGGTCAGTCTTCCCGTCCTTCAGTTTCAATGCATCACTCTTTTTCAAAGGCCTCGGCTGAGGAAGCGTGCATGTTTCCTGCCTTGAAGATTTGATATTGCTATCTACTGATGATTTAGCTTTTAGGCCTATGGTATGGAGCAGTTTCCTGGCCGTGTTCACCTGCTCCTGCTGCAGCAAAATATTAATTACAGATATGAATTTTTTTTCCCCCTCCCTGCTTTTTACCAACAAGAATCCTAAAAAAGGTTTTTTCAGCAATTCAAATTCAAATATGTAAAATGCCAGCCTGAGCTCAGGAAATATGTTGAGCAACAACCTTGGTTTTCTCTTGCTGCTGGGTCTTCTCAGCTTCCTTCTCCTGCTGCTTTAGGAAGAACTAGTACAAGAAGCAACAGAATATATCAGCTATCAGTCAGTTGGTGAAGGAGCAGTAACTTCAAACACTAGATTTGGAGAAGGTTCTTCTTGCCTCTCTACGTTTTGCTGCTCTTTCATCAGTCCTGAAGTTGAAAGGTGAGAATGTAATAGAAGCACGTTCTTTGAATCCACATGAGCTAGAGGGTTTCTTGTTGCTGTCAGATGGCCACATAATTCAGGAAAGCCAACACAATGCTCCAAAGATGAGAAATTAACTTTCATCCTTACAAATTATGGAATCGGGAGGTAAAATAAAAAGCAGCTCATTTCTTTTTATGGCATTAAGTAAGGAGAAAAAAGTCACTTGAAAAAAGATTAAATTCCATTTGGAATGGCTAGTGAATATAGCAATTTATTAGCTTCTTACTTCGACGAAGGTGGTGGCAATTCTAGGCCTCTTGTTCTGCTCTTAGATAAAGAACGACCAGGTGTTGATACACTCCTGTGGTAAACATTGCAACCTCATATTTCAAGTCCAATCATATAAATTGGTAAACTAAGATCCAGAGTGAATGTGAGATATTTACCTTCCAACTTTTGTTTGAGGAGTTGGTTTTCCAACAACAGATGCCTGCATTTTTAAGCACAAACCAGTTCAGGACGATAATAAAATGCAGAAACAAAACAATATATATAAATATATATATAACTAATGGCATGAACAAAAACTCACACACCCTATTGGGAGTTTGCGAAGAAGTTGCCTTGCATCTCATGATCTTAGCTGATGGTGTAAGAGGATTCTCAGTTAGAGACTTTTGGACTATTCGGGAGCTCTTCTTTATCACATCAACATGGGGACCAAACATAATTGACTTATTTATTGATGTGGAAGGCAATGCCTTCAAGTGTAAGGTATCTTTTGACTGCTTCTTGTTGCAAGGAGTGACACACCCTTCCTTTGTAGGGTGAGAAGCAACAACTTTGCCGGAAGAGATTGTGAGCGGTTTGCAATAAGGTGATGTTCTTGAGTTTGAATCTGGTAGCTTCTTGATCTTTAGGTTCAACCCTTCTTGATTACCAGCCTTCTGCAGAATTTGAGTAAAGGAGTTTGTATTTAAGAAATAGCCAAGCACTACGAAACCAAAGAACAAGGTGGAAACGTACCTTTGAAGATTCCGTTTCCAAGGATTTTGGTGGTTTGCTATTATTAGCCGATCTCCCAATGTTTGAATTTCCCAACTTCATCTCAGAGTTCAACTTGTCTAGATCATCACCTTCCTGTGGGATTTGAACAAGGACAAAACAATTGAGAAAGTATCATCCAAACACAACAGACACAACAGAAACAAGTGGATAAGAACCTTAAAGGATTCCACTTCTGGGGTACACTTGAATTGCTCCAACTCATTTGAAGGTTGCCTTTCAAGCTGAACAGTATTCTCCAAATCTTCTGAAGGTTTTGCTGCTTCAAACTGGGCATAACCCTCCAAATCATCTGAACAATGCACTTCAGCCTGAGCACAACTGTCCAAAGTTATTATTACTGGTGCTACATATCCAGTGTCTTCTAATATGTGACATTCCTCCAAATTGCACTCCTCTTCTTTGCTAAGTTTATCAGAGGCTGAACCACTCTCTCGCGACGTGTCAGAAGCCGAGCAAGATGAATGTTCAGCTACACCTTTAACTTCCAAATCACAGGCTTTGCTAGAATCCTCAGCCTGGGCTGCCCGTTTCCTGCTACCAATGCTCTTGTAGTAAGCTTCAAAATAAGCCTTCATTTTGGCCACAGATCCAGGTTTTGAGGACTTTTCAGCTTCTTCTAAATAGTGGTTGTTAGAGAAAGCTGACCACTTCTCCCATGCCAAGGGCTCTGACATATACCTCCCGAAGGAGATTGACTCACCAAGACAACGAGATGAATCCCCCTTTGAATCATACAGTATCTTAATCAATTATCCGCATTAATTGCTTCAATCATTAAAATAGCACAACTTTAACAAATTCGTTCCTAATACAGTTAGTCTCCCTCCCTCGAGCACAATTTTAGGAAAAAATCACAGACTGAATAAATGAAGGAGAATCACAAGCAAAAGAAGCAGCTACTGCGGGATTCGAGATCCAATGTCAGATCGATATAGAAAAACGTGACCGAATTGGAGAAGTTTAAACTTCATTTTTATCCAACAATTTCAAAAACAGACATTTTTCAAGACTGTAAGGGCAATGTACAAGAATACAAGGTACCGAAAACCAAGAAGGAAGAGAAAATGGAATTAGGTTCAGAAGCGAAATGCGGAGTGAAACTCGGAAATTTCCAAAAATAGAAAATTATTACCAGGCAGACTCAAAAAGGAAAATACCTCGTTGAAATTGCGAGAACTCTCAGACGGTTGAGATAATGAACGCATCAGACAAGTCGGTTCAGCCATTTGCATTCTTACGAGATTGAGAGAGACAGAGAAAGATAGAGAGAGTTGAGTATTTGCGCGAGAGCAGCACGATTAGTAGACTGAAATTGCAAGCTTTTTGGGATAATTGCTTTGCTTCGAAGTGGTAACGCTGCCAGGAGGCGCTGGGTTTCACGGAAATCTCAACCTTTGAAATTTAAATTTCCGGAGATTGGCGGGGGCCAAAAACACTAAATAAAATTATAAAATGACTTTTATGCGTACTTTGATTTTTTTTTTTTTTTAGTAAATTCCAATCTCGAGTTTTTGGTTTTTCCGAAAAGCGCCTTAAAATAACTAATTTCAAATGATACCACTGACCTCTTGCAAAAGTCCAACTTGTACCCTTGTGAATATTCGTTATTTTATAACTACATTAGTTTGTTTTCTAATAATAAAAAAAATTTATTTCATTAAGTTATAATAAAATTCTAATTTAGAAAAAATTAAGATAAATTTATAACATATTTCCCATAAAAATCTTAGTATAAATATATTATATAAATTTAAGATACATTTAAAACATATGCCCCCACACTATTCTAATTTATGTTATATTATTTTTAACTAATCAAATTAAAATCTAATATATATTTCATTATCATGTTAAAATAAATATATTAAATGATTTTAATTTTTCAAGTAAATTTTATGTACTAATTTGTGACAATTTTAGCATATTAATTCAAAGTTCTCATAAATATACGCAAAATCTGTATGCACACCAAAAATTAGTCCCTCGCACACAGAAAACCACACTTCATAAAGCGTGAGTTTTATGGGTACCCGCTGGAGGGGGGCATACCCGATGGAGAAACATCACGCTTCATGAAGCGTTATGCTTCACGAAACGTGATGCTAGCGTTATATTTTTACTTTTAAAGGCATTAGGTTACCATCGTCTTCCTCCCTTCTTCTATGATTACAAAACTTGAGGAGGTGTTGGAGTTGAAGACTCCAAGCCAAGACAAGTTCGAACAAAAGACTTGGAGACTCAAAGCTTCTCCCGCATCGATCTTCTTGAAGCCTTTGTTCTTAATTTTTTTGTTTTGGTTGTAATCAAGTCATGTGACTCTCATGTGAGAAGAATGTAAGTTAGTTTCATTTATTTTTTCCGAAGTTTTGTTTGTAAACTCTTAGATATGAGAGTGGGAAAATGTTTTGTAATTAGAGTCTAAGATAGATTCTTATCTAGGATTTTTTTTTCTTAATGAACGCCTTTTTGATATAGGCTTGATTTCTTCTCATTTCTGTTTTTCTTCATTGATTCTCATAATCAACATTACATGTACAAATAAGTTTATTATATAATTTCAGTGGAGTTTCATTCTTAAATCTATTAAATTAATTGACACTAAAAAAGTATTTCATCAACCTTATATTATATTTTTTTAACTAAATATTCTTAAATCTATTAAATTAATTGACACTAAAAAAGTATTTCATCAACCTTATATCATATTTTTTTAACTAAATATTCTACTAGACTTGGGTCAGATTTTCAGATTGTTGTTTTAAAATAAATTTGGTATCAAGCTACATGTGAAACAATGTATACCACACCAAAATTCTAAGAAACCTTACGGAGTAGTATATAAATCCTTCTCCAGTAGTCAATTGGTTTTTATATTGAACCCGCCCAACTCACATATACACACGAGCAAGTGTATGTACACCATGTTATATTGGCCCACAAAATTTTAACCTCATCAATCTATACAACATATAAAGATGTCCCTCAATAGGCAAATAAATGATCAATTTTTTGTATGACTTTAATTTCCTAACGGGTTCATACATTTGACCTTCTACAATCACCATTTTAAGAGTTTTATTATGATCCTTTGAACTTCCTTCTTCAATGTTGTGACAACACTCTTTTGAACTTTCTTCTTCAATGTTGTAATAACATATAAATTATTCAGCAATTTGAATTTCATTCTTCAATGTTGTAATAGTATACAAATCAGTCAACCTTTTGCCTTCCTAACCGCCAACATCCATTACATTATGTTGCATTGTCAGTCAACCTGTTGTCCTTTCATTTTGAGAGTCAAATTGCACACGCATTTGAAGAAATAATATAGGTAACATTTTACTCCCATATTAACACTTTTTACTTCCATTTTGCTTAAATTAATTAACAACATAAAAAAATATGACGTCGTCCGGGCAAAGCCATCGAGTTATATCCAAAGATTTTGTTTCACATTAATTGAGGAAGACGTCAAATTTATTTTTCGCTCAAAAATTTTCACACACAATTTAATAATGGGATAAGTGCATATGAACGAGTGAATTGATTTCAACTGAGTTGATTTCATTCCATCCAAGACTTTACAATATATAGTTACACAAAGGCTTGGCCTGATAGTTACAAGAGATAAGATCAAATCGTATCATATCTTACACAATACGGAAACAAGATAAACAAGATTATTTGTACTTATCTATTACCCCCTGCAATCTAAAGGTCGGGGAAAGACATGAAGATTGGACCGTAAGTTTTGAAACATGTGACCAGTGATTGGCTTAGTGAAGACATCAGCCCTTTGATCCTTGGCGGGAATATGACACACAATTAGTTCTCCCGACTCAACCTTTTCCCGAACGAAATAATAATCCAAGCGGATGTGCTTAGTACGAGTAGTGATTACAAGATTAAAGGCTAAGAATTTGTAAGACAGATTGTCGCATAATAATTTGGGAGGAACCCGAAGAGGAGCTCGAATTTCATGGAGAAGCTGCTGCAACCATATCAATTCTGTTGTGGCAAAAGCAATGGCGCGGTACTCCGATTCAATACTAGAACGAGCGACGATGCGTTGTTTCTTCGAATCCCAACTAACTAAATTTCCTCCGTAGAAAATGGCAAATCCATGTTGAGACCTCAAATCAGAAGGATCGGACATCTAGTTGGCATCGGAATAAGCAACAAGATCATGAGAGGACGAGCGAGTGAGCTGAAGACCGTAATGAGTCGTACCTTTTAGATAACGAAGTATACACTTCACATCACGCCAATGAGCTTGTGTTGGCTGATGCATATGTTGACAAGCTCGGTTGATGGCATAGCTGATTTCGGGTCGAGTAATGGTGGCATATTGCAAGCTACCAACAACTTGTCGATACGTTCGAGGATCAAGAAGAGTGTCGGTGTGAAGAGTAGTCGAGGACGAGTGAGCTGCAGGAGATGAAATCGGTTTAGCTTCGAACATGCCACTGCGTTCAAGGAGATCACAAATATACTTATGCTGCGTTAAGAGCAAACAATCAGTGGAATACGAGACTTCAATGCCCAGGAAGTATGTAAGAGGACCGAGATCTTTTAAGGCAAAAACCGAGTGCAAGCTCCTAACAAATTGATCAATAGCAATCATATTCGACCCCGTAACAATTATATCATCAACGTATACCAAAATGTAAATGACATCAGCCCCGGTGTGCCGAACAAAGAGAGAAGTATCGGAAAAGCAAGCACGGAAGCCAATCCGAACAAGATGCAACTTGAGCTTATTAAACCAAGCACGAGGGGCCTGTTTAAGGCCATAAAGGGCCTTTGTTAGCTTGCAAACATAGTCGGGATGAACAGAATCAACAAAACCCTTGGGTTGCTCCATGTATAAAACCTCTTTGAAGTCACCATTGAGAAAGGCTTTATTGATATCAAGCTGTCTAATAGGCCACTGTTTTGACAAAGCAATGGAAAGAATTAACCTGATGGTAGTTGGTTTGACAACCGGGTTGAAGGTATCGAAGTGATCAACGCCTTCTTCTTGGTGAAACCCTTTTGCAACAAGCTGAGCCTTAAAGCGCTCAAAACTTCCATCAGCGCGTTGTTTGATTCGATAAACCCATTTATTCCCTACAATATTTGCGTGGGTTGGACGAGGAACAAGATGCCAAGTATGGTTTAAGTGAAGAGCATTACTTTCATTTTGCATAGCAAGCCACCATTTAGAATGTTTACTCGCTTGAGCAAAAGAGGTCGGCTCATTCATGTTGACGATGGATAATGTTGGCGGGTACTATAAGACTTTCATAACCTGGAAATTATGAGCCAGAGATCAGAGGAAGTACCAGCACGAGCAACGTACGAGAGAATCCGATCGGTTAGCGTGGCACGAAGCCAAACTAGAACCAGTCGGTCCTTCTTTTTCCACTTGTTGTAGGCCTCGACAGAAGCCGCAGGAGACTCGGTAGTGGGCTTTGGTAGCGGTGGATCATCAACAAAGGATTCGAGTTCAAACGCTTCAAGGGTGGAGTATATGACACCACGCCAAGAAAAGTAATTGTGACGATCTAACTTGATCGCAATAGTAGGAAATTGAATTTGATTTGTGGAATCAGCTCCAAGGAGATTGGTGTTGAGATTTTGACCAAACATGATAGATGGTGGCGGTGAACCTGGAGGAGTTGTGGTGGGAGTGATGATCGGAGAAGGAGTTGGGGAGGCAGGGTTAGAAAGGGACATAAACCCTAGCGACTGATACCATATGAACGAGTGAATTGATTTCAAGTGAGTTGATTTCATTCCATTCAAGACTTTACAATATATAGTTACACAAAGGCTTGGGCTACAAGATAGTTACAAGAGATAAGATCAAATCGCATCATATCTTATACAATATGGAAACAAGATAAACAAGATTATTTGCACTCATCTATTAGTGCACCACACCATTGAAGATTTAATACATGAAAATGTGTTTGAAATCTCACGCCAGTAAAGTACAATTAGCACACAGTGATGTACCATTAAATATCCCACACATTACAATATTACATACTTGAGCATTGTTGGCTTTAGAGATTGACAAATCAGCATATGACAGTTCACATACTAGCGTTACAAGCCAAATTATAGCAGTAACAATTAAGCGGCTCCTTCCTCTTAGGCTTCAAACTGCCCATGATCTGCTTCCAACAAGCACACTCCACCTCCAAATCACCCTTCCCTAATTGTGGTGCTGCACTCGGGTTCAAAGAAGCGAACTCGAGCAGCTCACTGTCACGCTCAAACAAGCCCATGACGTCTTCGGTTAGAGTCACCCAAGCTTCAATTCCGTCCCCATCCCTCGTCTGATTAAGCACAATGGTGTTCTTGTACCCCAACGTTACCACACTCGACCACACCGGCTTCCCCCACCCAAAATCAAGATCATACAACCCGTCACCTGACACACTCATGCACTTGAAAAACTCCACGTCGTCCCTCGAAAGAAGACTCATCGCCTCTTTGAAGAGCTTGCGAATAGCCAAGACTCGATCCTCTCCCTTCCCCTGGAGCTGCTTCACATAGTCGTTGGCAACTCGGGCTTTCCCTTGCCTTTGCTTGGCAACAAGGCTAGCCAAGCTCATCATGTCTTCTTGGTCTCCTCCTTGTTCCATTTGAGACAAGTAGAATCCCACGAGATTCCCTACGGTGCTTGTGGGCAAAGGCGGCTCGGTTCTTCCCCTTATGTTCACGGATTGAGACATCACCGAGACGGGTTGGGGTTGGATTCGGGCTTGGGCTTCTCTGGACGCCTTCGTTGCGCATTTCCACACGAGGGACGAGACAGCTTCGACTCTCGTTGGCCTTGCTACGCTTGGGCCCGCTGCAAGCGCCTTAAGAGCCGCTACCCTGGCCCCGCCAAACACAAACCGCCTAGTAACGACGGTTCTGTCCTCCATGTCGAGCTTCAATGCTTTTCGAGCAAGGGACGAGCTCATGGGAGGGAAGAGAGAGGAGGCTTTGTAGTGAGGAACGAACTCGTGTGCCAGGCCGCGAGCGGCCAAGGACCAGCCCCTCATGAAAACCGCTGCGGTGCAGGCATCGGCTAGCTTGTGGTTCCAGCAGACTCCGACCACGGTCCCACCACATTCGAGGGTGCTGCTTTGCACGTGGACTAGTTGGTTTGTCCCGTATTCGGTCTCAATGTCGATCGGGATGAACCGCTTGAGGACATGGACGTCGGGCTTGCTCAGGACGTGGTTTAAGGTTGTGTCGGCTTTGGCTTCTATGAACTCGACACCGGAATCATCACAGTCGATTGACATGTGATCCTTGATTCTGCCCGCGAAAGGGTGGAATCGGGTGAGGAGATCAGAGAGCGAGCTTTTGAGGCGATGTGAACGGGGTGATGAGGATTGGACTCCGTCGCCGTCGCCTTGGGAAGAAGGGTAGAAGAAGACCATGGGGGCGTATACGGAAGGCGAGAGCTGGTCCAAGAAGGAGAGTTTGAAGTTCTTAAGGTGGGATGGAGTTGGTTTTGAGGGTTTGATGTATTCCCTTGCTAGCTTTGCAACCTTTAGCATGTTGCTCATTTTTTATGCTTTCGTTTCTTGTTGCTGTTGTGATTGCCGTGCGTGGTTTCTGTTAGACACTTAGACTGGGGTGGGGGTTATCAAAGGCCCCCCTCCCTATATAGATTTCTGCATCCCTTGGTAGCAGTCACTTGGATCTGCAACCCCACAAGGATCTCATATCATACGATGCCGATCCGATTTTATTCCGACATAGATATACAGTACTATGAATCCATAAATACGATTACAATATTCGCCGACGATGAACTAATTACAGCTTCTTTGAATTTTCCAAAAGGATCTTGATTTCTTACCAGTTGACTTGTACAAGGGGGTCATGAAAACGACCCACACATATCACGGTAAGAAAAGATCAGCAGAATCTAGAAAAGAACTACAACATACAGAATATTTTGTAGATTGCAGAGAAATATGCAGCTGAGCATGAGATATATGCTACCTTTCTAGAATGATGTATGCATTAAAACAAATCTCAATCTTGGATAAAAACTTGTATTCCACACAAGAAAAAACGATCCAAGTTTGATTGTGGAAACCAATGAGAAGATGTACATGTATATATTCTGTGATGCATACAACATACAAGTTCCAAGAGAGAAAAAAACACACGGAAGGAAGTCACAACTAGCTTCCATGGTGGACTGGTATTCAAACAATACAAAAGTGGATAGCCTGAACAGAAGCTCTTGCCTGGAAATCTTTAGCCTTACTCCATGAACTGATAAAAGTATTTCGGTCAACATATATACATCTGTGTGTTGATCAGGAATTCATCAGAGTTCAATTTTTCTAGGGGGTGTTTGCAACCATCTCTTCTAACCGCCTCCACGCAGCTTCCTGTTTTGATTTGACTTGCACTTTCATAGCTTCATCATCTTGATGCTTGTGCAGGCAATCATCAAAGAGCTCAGGATCAGCACTAGAGAAAGTCTTTTGAACGTTTAGTGTCAAGCTCTGGACAACCCGGTTCCAATGGCCGTGGCTGTTTTTCTCTAGAGCAGGAAAGATGATGGGCAGTATAACTTTGCGGTTTTGTCTTATCAAGTTATCAATGTGAGAGTTGTTCCATAGATACAGTGCACGCTCAGCAACCTGCTAATGCACAACGAGGTTATGGCTTCTATTGTTATACAGCGAAAGCTTGCACATGGAAAAGAACATGCTCCCCTCTCTTCTATTTTCCTAATTCAGACTTTAACCCAAGGGCGTCCAAGAATCATAATTTTCAAGCTTCCCCCAAAAAATATCACAAGGTTGTCCTAATCAACTTCAGTACATGTGTTTGGTAAACCACTGTTTTCAATACCCCCTTTTACACTGCATGTGTCGCAAGTAGTGGTGGAATTGGATCATATGTGTAATTTAGATAGAGTGAATAGTGGGGTGTTAGGATGCCCATTGGATCAAGAAAATGAACAACTAAAGAAAAAAAAACACGGAGTGACAAAATGGTAACTAATGTGATTTTGGGTTTTTTGTCTAGATATGACCGACATATGCACTTTAGCATACTAAACAACTTTAGCATACTAAGCATGCGCCATAGCCTACTAAATGTAGGCTTTTATATACACATGCACATCTAGTTAGAAAGTGCACTTGCACTTTTGGTGCATAGATGCACTTTTGATGGTAAGAATGTGTTCTTCAAATGTAACTACAAGGACATTTTTATTGATAATGACATTTTCATATCTTAAACATAAAGTTTCGAACCTAGGGCAAAAAAAAAAAAGTTTCCTTACTTCACAATTTTGCCATTGTGTCATTTTTCACTTTTAACACAAAATTCTTTATAAAGGTCACCATAAATCCTCACTATGCACCCTAAGCACTATATGTACTTAAACCCTGCTCCATCAACATGTACATGGAAAACTAAGCAGAGAGAATGCATGTACCAAAAGATATGTTACAGCCACCAAGAAACACTTGCATGATTACTATTGAACTAATTAACTATGCCAGAGAAAAAAAAATAAAAAAAATTAGCCTAAGCGAGCTTAAAGAGCTAAAATTTAAATCATACTAATACAAAAATCAAGAGGTTTGTAGATAATAACCTGAAAGTGGGAGCTACCAATGCAAAGAGCAAGACGTTGAAACAAGGGTACCATGCATCGCTGGAACTCGGGCTGCTGAGTTCCATCCAAAACCTCTTCAAGCTCACTCAAGAACATGAGCTCCTTTGAAGTATTGGTAACCGGCCAATACTTCAACAAACCCCTTATTACAGCATCTGCAAGTTTTTCATCTTTCTCCACAAACTGAATGATACAAAATGACAACTGCTGATGATACATTGGCAAACACTTGGGCTTATGAAGGGGAATCAGGACCCGGACAAGGAATACCTTGTGCTCCTCTTTTAAAGGCACAGCAAGCCCATTTATTATGCTTCCCAAAACCTCTAAAAGTTCACCTACTCCATTGAACTTCTCAGTTTCATACATAAAACGATATAAGATGTTGTTTATGGATTTCCTGATAAATGGGCGGAGCACCATGAATTTCCCATATAGGCGATGCAGAATTGTTTTAAGGTAATCCCTCTCCCTGTGATCCTCTGAATTAAAAAGTTCTAACAGCTTGAGAAGAAAAGAGTGGTCAATATACCTCTTTGCCAACTTGACATCTGTCTCAGATGATACTATAAACCTCAAAAAGAAATCATACACGAGTTGCAAATGAGGCCACGCAGGATCCATTGCAGGTTCTTCCTCTTCCATATCATAGGAACCCACAGCTTTGTTTTCATGGGGTTGGGCCCACAATGGCCTAAACAAGTTTGCAGAAACCATCTTTACAGCTTCTTGAATTGCTGTATCGGTAAGTTTACCATTTGAAGAGGTCATATAACCCACAAGCTCAACCAAAGACTGTCTCTTGATGTCCTTTTCCTTTCGGCTCTTTGTTGGGTCGGTGAAGTCAAACACAGTGCAGCACAGCTTGAGCTTTTTAATGAACAAACTTTGCTTTTCAGGGTTAGGAACCTCTGTGAAGCTGGGCAATGCTTCATAGATATAAGATTCTGAGTTTTCACTTGGCCCCAAACCATCTGAGTGCACAACTCCATTTTCATGAACATTGAGATCAGCTGAATCAGAAGGGCCGTCAACGGCATCATCGGCCTTTTGTGGCTTCTTTGGAAGCCTACCCAGAAACTGCTTTATCATACCACCCAAATAAAAAAATTCTCCGGGGATCCTTTTAGAGCAGAATTTCCACCTGCCATGATTTAAAAAAAAAAAAAACAAGACAGACCAATCAAACAAAAATTTTCTAAATCTGAAAAACAGAAAGTTTTTCCGTATCCTTCTCCACAACAGAAAATCAAGCCCTAGTTTAAACTGGATTCTTACAGGAAGCAGAAACCCTCACAGCCAACATAAGATAATACTAACTAAACATCAAATTCTAGAAGGAAACAATGAATTGCTATTGACTCCGCCAAAATATGATGAAAAGTTAACCCTAAAATCCCAAATTTAATCCCAGAACATGAGCAAAATTCAAGAGAAGAAGCGAGAATAAAAAGGGTGGGGGCGCAAATTAGCTAAAGCGAGAATAGAACCTCTTTCTTCTTCTCTGCTCTTCTGCCCAATTGGGGAAATTGGTCACCAGACGATGCAAGTTGTCGCCAAATCAACGGTCACTTCAGCTGGTCAAATCAATTAGAATATCCAGAGGAATGATCTCAAGTAAGGAAGGGGCAACAAGACCAATGCATTAGAGTGAAGTATTGAGAATTGGCATTAAAAAAAAAAAAAAAAAGGAAAGCAAGAAGGGGGTTTATGATGGATCACGGATAGCGCAGGGAGAGGAACCTCCTGGGTTTGATCCCTGCTGGTTGTGGGGTAGGGAGGAAAAAGTCATACTAGCATTACAAAACTTCATTATTTGTTTGATCCTTGTCCTTGTTCGTGTGGAATTTCTAATATAAATATTTTATACTAGTAACCAAGTAAATAGTTAAAGTAAAATATATATTTTCGTTTATTAAAACATGTTTTTTTTAACCCTAATACACATATTAAAAAATGAATTTTATTATCCAAAATACCCTTAAATTTAGAAAAATGTGTATTCATAACCCTCCTAAAAATATTTAAGAGTAATTGTTACCCTTATAAAGTGAGGGTAAATTTGAAAAAAAATAGAAAAATGCTAAAAGGACAAATTTATAAAACAAGAAAAAGAGGCAATAAAGACAAGTTTTAGGAAACGGAGGCAGTATATATTAAAATGTTAGATGCGTTTAGGGTTCAGAGTGCATTTAGGATTTGGGGTTGTGGTTTAGAGTTTAGAGTGCTAGATTAAAGTTTAGGGCTTAAAGTTTAATATACATTTGCATAGATTTTTTTATTAGGTAAGAATTAGGAGGCCCTCCTTACGAACTACGGATGACATCCTAGAACACCCTTTCGAATGAGAAACTGATACGAGAAGTGGGTAATAAGTGACCTAGTTTTGCAATTTTATCATCAACTGCGTTACAATCCCTTATCAAATGAGAAATATTCACGGTTTCAAACTATTGCAAAGAAATGAAAAATATTCACGGTTTCAAACTATTGCAAAGAAATGATAAATATTCACGGTTTCAAACTACTGCAAAGACCTCCGATATTATCATTTCAATTTTCCAAGAACATGTTCCACTTTCCTTTACATCATTTATGAATGTTGTATTATCTCCTATTTTGATTTTTCATATCCCTCTTTTTTCCTTGCTTTATTTTTTTTTTTTTGATAAGGAAAGAGATTAGGGGCCGCTAACAGGCTAGCGGTCACCCTAGAGCATCCAGATGGATGAGGTTCCGAAGAACCGGGTCAACTGAAAGTGGAGCAGATGAAACATGGCGAAACGAGACAGCAATGAGGTCCGCCACTGCGTTGCACTCCCGGACGACGTGGGCAATGCTCCAGCTCCGGAAACGGGCAAGTAAGCAGTGAATATCCGCACGTAACATCTTGATCTCCCACGGACAGCGCCAGTCACCTAGAATGGCCTTGACCAGCTGCAGATTGTTGCCTTCGATCTGGATGTGGGAAATGCCATGCCGAGTGGCTTCGATGATTCCCTGTCGTAAGGCGATGGTCTCAGATTTTAGAACAGATTGTCGACCGATTAGTCCTCCGTCAAAATGGATGGGCTCGCCCTTGGAATCCCTGAGAATGAAACCAAACGAAGCCACCCCGTCAGCATTGACTGCCCCATCAAAGTTGAGTTTAATAAAATTTGTTGGAGGTTTTCTCCATTTGGCACAGGACCGTCTACATTGGGTCTGATGCCCATCATTTGTTTGTTTCATGTTTACTTTATTGTGGGCGTTATTCCACTCTTTTCTTTGGTTGCGGATGAAGTCGCATAAGTTGTCCTTCGCCTCTGTCATAGTTGGAGATTGAGGTTCAAATACTGCTTTGTTACGGAAATACCAAATACTCCACCAACAGCAAATCAGTACCTCGAAATCAGCCTTGGATGCTCTATTCATGATTTCCTCTAATATTTGACATGGTGTTTTATTGTCTGGGTTGATCTGGTTAATAATCATCTCAATTTTAGGGTTTATCGCCTTTAGGGTACTTTTGGTACGGGTGCAAGATAGTAGGATGTGGTTTGCGTCCTCGTTAGTGCAATCGCATGCAACACAACCTTGGACAACCGGAATATGGTTTGCCGTTAGGCGACTTTTGGTAGGGAGCCCATTTCGGGCTACTTTCCATATGAAATTCCTCATTTTAGGGGGGATATTAAGTTTATTAATCCATTTTAGGTTGCTTTGTGGTTCTCCTTTATTGTTATGGATCCACTGCATGGTAGAATGGGTAGAGTACCACCCATTCTTGCTTGGCTGCCAGTACATTCTGTCAGGTATTTTGTTAGTTGTGGTGGAGATCTGCATAACACTATGGAGGTCGTCCGGGTTAAGCACTTGTTGGAGCCTATTTTGGTCCCACGTATTGTCATCCTTAAGGAATTCAGCGACTTTCGCTTCCCAGTTCATGTAGTTACTAATATTTTCTTTCGGTTTTAGGCAGCCATTACCCGTCCAGTTGTCTTTCCAAAATCGGATGGTCTTACCATCTCCGACCTGCCAAATGAGGCCTTTCACAAATAGATCTTTTAGACTCATCAGTTTGGACCATTGCCAAGAAGTGTTCCATTTTTTCTGGTAATTAATCAGTCCATCTGATTTTAGATATTTTTCTGTGATGATTTTGACCCAAGGGTTATTTGGTTCCGCAAGGATTTTCCAAAGAAGCTTCATTTGTAAAGCTTGATTCATTTCTTCTGCCTTGGCGATTCCCAATCCACCACGATCAAGTGGTTGGCAGATTGAGTTCCAGCTAATCAGAGGTTTATGATTCCTCTCTTTGTTCCAGAAGAAGGTTTTATTGATTTGGTCCAGTTCTTTTAATGTGGATTTTGGGAGTAGAAAGGATTGCATAAGGTAGTTTGGTTGAGCCGATAGATTAGATTTTATCAAGGTTTTTCGGCCCTCTTGGGACAGCGAATTAGCTTTCCATTTGGATAGTTGAGCCCTAGTTCGGAGGGTAAGCGGTTTGAATGTGTTTTGGGTAACTCTGCCATTTATGATTGGGCATCCTAAGTATTTGTCCAGAGCAGTTGTGTTTGTGATCTGGAGGATTTGTTTAATTTGTTCAATCGTGGTATTGTTCGTATTTTTGGTGACCTGAAATGCCGATTTATGAAAGTTAACTTTTTGGCCGGAAATCTGGCAGTAGCTGTCAATTATGTTTCTGATGTTGTTGCAAGCTTGGTTCTTCGCTTTTGCAAATATGATAATATCATCAGCGAAGGAAAGGAATGGAATTTTAGTTCCATTTCGTGAAATTTGAATACCAATCCCACTACTCGGGTTTATGCTTGAAAGATGAAGTTGTCGTGCAAGTACCTCTGCAGTCAGGATAAAAAGGTACGGAGATAGCGGGTCCCCTTGTCGGAGTCCTTTTTGGGGAAAGAATTGTTCAGTTGGTCCATTGTTGACCAGCACTGAGAAAGATACGGTTTCTACGCATTCTCGGATCCATCCCACGAATTTCTCGTGGAATCCAAATTTGTTAAGTATGAATGCTAGGAATTCCCAGCTAATTCGGTCATATGCCTTTTCCATATCCAATTTGACGGCGATCCACCCCTCATTGCCTTTTTTGTTGCGGAAGGAGTGGAAAATCTCATGGGCAATAAGGTTGTTATCGTGGATACTGCGGTTTTGAATAAAGGCGCCCTGCATTGGGTGAATTACTTTTGCCATAACTGTTTTAAGGTGATTGGTGATAATCTTTGATATAACTTTATAGATTGTATTACATAGACTTATGGGTCTATAGTGGTTCGTTGAATTGGGGTTTTCACATTTGGCTATCAGTGTAATAAAAGTATGGTTAATTTGTTTTAAGATTCTTTCGGAACGGAAGAAGCTTTTCACAGCCTTTGTAATGTCTGGCCCGACAATGTGCCAATATTTTTTATAGAAGCACGCCGGCATGCCATCTGGCCTTGGAGATTTGTCATCCCCAATGTCGAACACTGCATTCTTCACTTCTGCGTTTGAGACTGGTTTAGTTAGTTCAACGTTCTCTGCATCCGTTATTTCACGTTGTATTGTTTGGGTCATATCTCGGAGTTTCCCATGGTTAATTTCGGTAGCTCTGAACCAATTTTGGAAGTCGCGTTTGATTTCAGTCCTAATATTCTCTAGTCCGGAAATATGTGTACCATCCGATGTACGAACTTCTTTGATGTTAGTCCGGTTTCTCCTTCCGGTTGCAATACGGTGGAAGTATTTGGTATTTTTATCATTTAGTTTGAAGTGTTTTTGGCCCTCTGTTTCCAGTAGGAATGTTGGAATTGAATGAGACAAGACCGTTTATTGGTCAGTCTCTCTAGTTTTTGGGTTAGTTGAGTGTTCTTGTTTTCAATAATTTCCTTTTGGATATTGATTAATTCTTCATCAAGTTTTTTAATTTGTTCGAAAATATTTCCGAAGGTTTGTTTATTCCACGTTTTTGCCTTTCTTTTGAGGAGTTGTATTTTTTTTTGTTATGTTAAACATATGGGATCCACCAGCGTTTAATCGCCATGCTTGTTTGATGATGTTCTGGAAATCTTCTCTCTCGGTCCACATCATCTCAAATTTGAAGGGTTGGGGTTTGAATTGGTTGGTCGTCGGAAGATTGCACGTGATTGGGCAATGGTCCGAAGAGGAAAAGGCGTGGTTTTTAGTCACTATAGAGTGGTACCATTGTAATATTTGATCACTAACAAGGGTTCGGTCCAGTTTCTCTAGGGTTGTGTTCTCTAGGTTTTTTGATTTTCTCCACGTGAATTTGTTCCCCGTAGTAGGGATGTCACAAAGATCACATTCATTTTTGAATTTGATGAGTCGTTCATAACGGGATGAGTTAGGGCGGGCCCCTCCCAATTTCTCGTCCGGATGTTGGATTTCGTTAAGATCGCCCATGAGGATACATGGGAGGTCCCGTGTTTTAATGAAGTCACTAAGTTTGTTCCAAAATTGTTCCTTTTCTTGTGTTTGTGGGGGTGCATAGGCAAAGATTATGATCATTTCGTTAGAGGTTTCCAGGTTACAGTAGTGGATTCCGATAAATCGGTCGTCCACGTGGATAGTTTGTAGTGTTTCACTAGATAGTTGGTGTCCTTTCCAAAGGATGCATAATCCGCCAGAAAGGCCAGTAGCCGGTAGAAATTCCAGGGTATCAAACCCGGCCTTTTGCCATCCAGTGCAATCCGGTGGTTCTTTGGCTTTTGTTTCAACCAATGCGATAAGATTTATGTTCTCAAGCCGGCACAACGAGTTAACCTCGGTCCAGAATGATTTTCGTTTGGTACCCCTACAGTTCCACATGCAGAGCTTCATAAAAGACCCGCTTGTTTGTGGCTTTTGGCCGTTAGAAGGTCTAAAATCTTTCCCAAGATTAGCTTAGTATTTTTAGTAGTGTATTTATTATTGTTTTTTCCCCAGGTAGTAATTTTGACAATGTGCAAGTCACCACTTACCCACCTTCTAGTGTTTATAAACCTTCGTATTTCATTTCTGGTATATTCACCCCAGGGAGCAATCATGTTCCCGGACTTAAGTTCCATTATTGGATTAATATTCCTTTTTAATGGAATTATTGTGGTTGAACCGAACATAGCCCGGTGATGGGCCAGCATCAGTTGTCCACGTTGTGCGTTAATGGTGCACATAGCGGTTTTGCCGCAAGATTGGTTTGTGGTACATTTTCGGTCATAGTGATCCCATGCATATGACCACACCAAGTTCTTATGGGATTTAGGATGATCTCCCAGTAATAGCAACCACAACAGCGGGATGGCCAAAAAACAAATGCAACAGTAAGAGCAAGGAGTTGTACCGAGCATACTGGTTGTACCGAACATGTGGGGAGTGTACATGCTCGAGTGCCACCATTGCATTTTAAGTGGGTAGTCGGCCGATACACGGCCGAATCGCCCGGATTGAACTTTGAATTGGGTTGCTGGTAAGCATTTGTTTTCAAGCTTGTTTAGTAAGGTTTCGCTTGGAAAGGGATATAGATTTCCTTGAACATTAACTTTCTCTCCATCTAATGCTTGGAGGCATTTTTCGTGATTTTTTCGGAAGTTCTTTTTCACCTTGTCGTGGTGATCATTTCAATCCAGTACCATCCAACAGGAAATGATAGATGGGCTGGAGTAGTAAAATGTGGTTAAACAGTTTAAGGGGCTAAGAGCCCACTCATACAATTGCCACACAAGAGAGTGTTTGACGAACAAACAATCAATAGATTTGGTTATATAGAAGAAAAAAGTAGTAAAAAGGGTGATATTAAAAAGCAAAGGTATGAGCCCGACAAAAAAAATACTTTATATTCAGAACAAGCATACAAATAACAAGTGAGACAAATGCCAAATGGTGACCCTTGGAAATTTCAAAGCACAAAAAGAACGAAAAGAAGGTGACCCTTGGAAAGCCGTTTGAAAATTTGAATGGGATTTGTTGGCCACCAAATGCACTAAATATTATCACCGACTCCTCAACCAAACCCCCCCTGCTATGCAGTATAGTTTCAGTCTTGATCGATAGAAATGGCCGTAAGAAGTTGGAGCCGTTTTGTAAGTGTGCCAAGCGGCGTGTTTCCATACACATCCTAAAGTAAGAGGAAAAGAACCCAGAAAATAGCAAAAAGTGGAAAGCTAACACAAATCGACGACCTTGGTACTCGTCAAACTCGCACTATGAAAACGATCACGTCTTTTGCAAAGAAAGAGAAGCAAATCAATATACATTTGCTCAGCGTTAAAAAACCACGATAAAAATCTATGTAAGAGATAAAGCTGGATTAAACCTGGACTAGAATAAGGCTTGATGAAGAGCACAACCAAAAAATCTAACTCAAACAGAGCCCAATCACAAGCTCATCGTCAACTAGACTTTCATACTAACATCTCGGTGGTTAAAGCCTACAGCTCAGGCACTTGGATGCCAGGGAGAAATCATCATATAATTTGAACGGCAGCCAGGACCTGCAACCCAGAAAAGAGGAGCTTCAATGATTTCTAAGACATATGAGCAGCAGACTTAATTATCCATCAACTGGACAGGGAAAGGCCATCAACAAATGCTTGAATTGACGGTTCTCTGCCCAGAAAGTCGGACAAAGCTTCAACTGGATCCTTTGCTCCTCCAGGAGCTAAAACCTGCATTGTTATCAAGAATTCCAAAGGTGAGTTGTAAAATTGTATAGGTTATGAACTTATGATAGAGGATTGTGGCTCATAAAACTCAAAAGGATCTCACAATATTTCAGTTTCCAGCTGAGAATGCCTTTGATGCTAACAATAAACTTATACGTACGTGGCCAGACTTACCTTGTTGCGGAATTGCATGCCAACATATTGGTTCATAAGATCATCATCACCAAATTTTGAAGCAAATACATCAGCTGCAAAAACCTACAGGAGGAATTAGGAAATAAAGTTCAAAAGTCATCAAGAATAAAGCCCCTTCAAGGCATGTCACTTAATTTACTTTCATTAACAATACATTTCCGTAAAGTTTAATTACTATGGATATATGGAGAGGATAAATATGCCTGTGAGGTATGAACAAGGCTGCAATACACAATCAGAAGCAGAGATTTGCTACCTTACTCCAAATGCGACTATAGCATACAGATTCATAACCAATAGCTGAATGTGGAAAACAAGAAGATGGATTTGTTTCTTCCAACACTGGTAGTCCCATCATCACCTGATAAATAGAAACATAATAAATACTACTTGGTAATTAATGTTTTGCCAATGAAGCTGCTCTTGTCAGTCAAATTTACCTTGGGATGGAGATACTTGAACAACTCAATGAAATCAACATTCTCTTCTGAATGTATAATTTGATCAAAAAGACCTGACATAACAACTTTGGTTATGACTTATGAGCTATAAGGAAGGTAACTTAATCCACTAGATCATATTTAAAATTCAAAGCAGCAGACATGCTAATACATAGCCAAACATCATATCAGACAGTCAAGGCATGTGCATGTATATAAAGTCTTAACAATTAGATTTTATTTTAATATTGTATATCTCATCTAACAAAATTGTCCTCAATAGAGATTAATAAGGACAAGGAGAAAAAAAAGTAAACAACCAATTCCAATAATAGACCTGGCAACTAGGAGAACTTACAATAAAGAATTTCCTGCCTCAATTTCAGTACTGAAAAAGAACGATGCCATCTTTTAATTGACATACAAATATCATCATTTATTGGTCTTGTAATGTCCTGCAAGACACAAATATAATTTAGAAAAGAATATTACACTGCAATCATCTTCCAGATAACCACACACCATGTGTTAACAATTAAGTATTCAAACATTTTGAATGATATAAAATATAGCGTTTTGCCATCAATATAGTTTGTAAAATGTAGAATAAGGCATTACAAAGTTACGGTTGTCACCTGTTGGAAACCAGATATCAATTTCAAGATGCTGCTGTCATAACACCTACACCAATATTGTCATCATCTAGTGAGACTGTGCCTCTTTCATTTCATTTTCTTTTGTCATGAAACCAAAATTTTAATGTACTGACCAATTTTCAAACACATGACCGGGGATCTCTGCAAAATCGGGATTGACACGCAAGCCAGAGAATCTTGCAAGTGAAGCACGATTACAAATATGGTGGACCTAAAACTCAAGAACAAAAAATAAAGCATTACATTCATAATTGAAATACTTACCGAGACATTACTCCATAACATAAACCAATGAGCTAGACTGCTATGTTAATCCCAAACCAAATCTGAAACTAAAAAAACACGTGACTCTGGTTTATTTTTTTTGTGAAACAACTGAATTCTTTATTGAGTACAAACCAACTTCTTGTACAACAATGATACAGAGGCAACAGCCTTACGTGTTCTGTTTCACAACATTTATAGTGACTACAACTAACTGTATTACAACTGCCTAACTATCTGTCAGATAACTGTCTTGATTGACAGTTAATAACTAACCATAATGGCGCCAGAGACACTCTCTGACCATGACACTAATTTCCAAACAACTTAACTAACAGACTCCTGTCTTTTACTTTCTTAAGACAGAATAACATAACATAATTACATATTTATACTTAACAGTAAACACACAACACACATATATATAGATCAAGCTTATAACTAACATGCTAGAGCATTCTAACAGTTAAGAAATATTACACCTAAAAGTGGGAAATTTTTCAGCTACTAAATACAAGAATAATAGGTTGATTTATCAAACAATTCATTTTGATATAATAAGTATCATGCAAATAGAGTGAGAGATCAACTTGTCTTATAAACGGGCAAGTAAAATATGTGGCAGTTAAAGCTATCAAATGGAAACAGTGGATATTTGTTGGTCCAAATTACCATTTGTTCTCATCTAGATAGCATCTTCACCTAAACAGCACAACAATAATGTAAAATAATTTTGCAGTAATCTTCCAAGAGCAAACACTAGTCTCGATTTTGACAAATATATGTCAAAATAAATGGCAACTAACAGAAAAGAGGAACTGCTAAAGAGAGGGTTTCGAAATGGGATGGATACATCATACAATCCTATCAGGTCAAGTGAAGTTGCAACTTGCAAAGCTGTTAACCATAATCTCATCAACATAATCCTGTTAGAAACCTCATACTTCCTGTAATTTAATCCAAACCGGATACCTACTGCTTACACACAAACTGAAAGTCTGAAAGTCCCAAAATTTAACATGTTTATGTGCATAGGATGACATAAATAATTTAGCAAATGCTAGCAAATTTCCAAAATCCAACTGATAACAAGATGGATAAGTTCTATATATTGCCTATCTTAGGAATGAGGTCAACTTGTCCCCTAAGCTGGCCACCCCTACCTTGCTCCTGATGACCTCATTCCTAATCCTGTCCAATCTCATTATCGGTTGGTTTCCACTGTAGCAGAACCTCAACGGGTCAATGCTGTTGTTGTTGTTGTTGTTGTTGTTGTTGTTGTTGTTGTTGTCGTCGTCGTCGTCGTACATTGCCCTATCTTAACATTTTCAACTATCCACAATCATATAATATTTGTAGCCCCACAAACATGATAGGATCCTAGATTAGGTTATTTCTTTTTGTTCTAGGTTATTTCTTTTTTGTTCCATTTCGGTTTATGTCAATTAATTTCAGTCAGAAGGTTAATTCATATTTTCTAGTTAGTTGAATCAGTCAATTGAATTAGTTAAGTAGAAGATTGAGTCAGAGTCAGTTCTTAGATTTTAGCACTAGTTAGTAGAGCACCAGATCATGTTGGCTAACGTTTCTGATGGTGTTGTAGTGGTCAGTTATACAGTACATTTCTCTATTTAAGTCTTAGTTGGAGTCTTTTGTAATCATCGTATTCTTCAGCAAACCTTCCTGTATGTGAGATTCTCCAAACAGTAGTCTTTCCTCTTTGCTAGATACTGGCTTAGAGTGGTACTTATCAAAACATCAATACAATCAGCCCACGGTTTTCAAAGTCAATCTAAGGATTTGACAAATAATATCTCAGAAATATCAACAGATCTTTATAGTTATACAACACTGAAACAAGATCTCAACTATATAAGATGTAGTACTATCCTCAAAGAAACATACCACATGGCCAAATTCATGAAAAAGATTAACCACTTCCGAGAACCGTAATAAACCAGACAGGCCACCAATATCCTTATGAAATCCAGAGATAAGCAACACTATTGGAACCTGGGAATGAAGTTAGGATAAACAAAGGATCTCAAAATACTACTAAATAACATGCATTTATATAAAGTACATTACCTGCCGTGCACCATTGGATAATAATGAACCGTTTTGAAGAGGTACAACACATGAGCAAGTGTACTTACCTTCCCTGTCATAAGGGACAAATTTATGACCTATTTTTTTCCTCTTATGTTGACGAGGCTTATACATACTCTTCAAAGTACATAATTCCACTTACAAAGAGCTGACAAATAAAAGTCAAATGATGACCAACCTGGAAAAGAGGTCAAGATATGCATAGCCCAAGAGTTCATTGGAACTCAAATCTGAGACAGAAAAGAGACGGACATCATGGTGCCAGACCTCAGGATCTGTAATTTCATCAAATCTCAAACCTGTGCAAAACAATGCTTAAAGGCGTCGGTTCATTTTTCATTAAAATAGCAACAAACTTTATAATTAGGAGTCACTTCGGGAAACCACCACCCTTTAAATGGGCCTATTTACTACCCAGCACCTTTTAAACAAAAAAGTAGAATCAACCATGGAGACACCTCAGATTTGTCTTATATGGTGCTTTTTGTACTTTTGCATTCAAAGCATCTTTTACTATGATTTTTAAAGTATCAGCCACTAACAAAAAAATAATGTCAGATTTGGTGGGAGATAGAAATCGTGACTCATGAGTGGAGAGAAGGATGTGGAAGAAGAGATGGGTATCTGACACAAGTATCACATACCTGCTTATAATAGCTGAAATAGTAAGATAAGATACTTTGGGTAGATATCATGGTTTAAGATGCTCTTAAAGGGTGGCTTTTGGTAAATAGGTTCATTTAAAGGGTGGTTCGCAGTTTCTCCTTATCATAATTTAAATATAGTTACCGAGAAGATCTTGGAATATCTTGAAGATCCCATGCAACACCAAATTGTGAGGGAAGTATTGCTTAAGATCCGCAAAATCTATATCGAATTCTTGTTCTTCATTTCTCTTCACATAATATAGCAAGTCCTCGATTCCAAATGGAGATTCACCTTCCTCTTTCAGCTGAAGACCCATAGCAAAAACAACTATAAGACTATTAACAGATTATTTTACTAAAAATGGAGAATGTCAATGCCAAAACTGTTGGATTAAAAAGGAGCATACACACAAATTGAACAAAGAAGCAAGCAATAGAAAAGCACAACAGGTTTGACGTGGTTCAGCTTTTCCTCCGTCCACAGACCGGCTCAAAAGGAAGGCACCATTCCAATATCTCATTGGTCGGATAAACTTCTAAGCCCTCAACATCAGTATTTTCCCGAGCCAGCTTAACACTCAAACTTGTAAGCCCTGGCTTAACACTCAAGAGTTCTAAGGAATAAGCATCGTAGCTTAAAAACTCCAAATCTGACATATCTCAGTAGATGGTGTTGTGTGCAATACCACCCAAGCCCCTCTTATTTATAGTTAAATTAGCGATTTTCTCAGTAAGCTGAGCATGCTGCCTTGAACACTTGTAAAGATAAAAATCCTCAAACAGTTCACACATACCAGTAACACGCTTGCTAGATGTATTTGATACCCATAGCTGCCAAGCCTTCCTTGATTGAAATGCCCCACAAAATCTTCCTCCAAACAACTAACTAAAGTAACATTCAGTTTGAGCTCCCTTCTCATTTTGCTGTTTACTTTTTTACTTTAATTTGAAAATGGACATAACAGCAACACAAACTAACCTTTAATCCCTTCAATTCTGTAAGCTCTTTTGCAGCCAAGTCAGATAAACTGGTGGACAAGTCCTCTAAGAAATCAAACACCTGTCAATCAGAACGACCAAAACATTTAAGCAGCTGAAGTGTCTGGAAACAAAATAGCATAAAAATGTAAATACTGTCATGAACTGAGAAATTGAGAGATGCAAAATACCAATATTATGTGCAAAAGAAAACTCTACAGCAATGCCCCACCCCTGAATTATGCAAAACCATACTGTCATAATTTTCTTCAGAATTCTTCAGTGACAACTGACATGCCAAACCATACATAATATATCTTGTATGGATGAATCAAATAGTGCAACATGCCCCGCCCCCATTACCACTAAGAAAAGGATTTAACCCTTTTTCTGTCCGCAAAAGAGTCCTTCATAGTAAGCATATAGAATGCTAAGTTGGTGTCTGAGCATGAAATAATTGCAAATTACCAAATAGATACAACAATAACCCTACACATGAGGAAATTATCAGATTTAGCCACATCCCATGATATTACCTAAATTGATAGAGTTCTACAGCACAGCATATTACCAAGAAAAATAAAAGGCCACTAAGTGTCCTACATGAGGATCATAAGATAAAAATACCAACAAACCTTTGATGAAGACTTGGCCATCCGAGAACTAACAGCGTAGTCAGCATAATTTTCATACCCAAGCAATCGAGCTAACTTATGCCGAAGTTGAACCTACTTGATACATTAGAGCAAAGAGCAGTAAGACCTGATGCACTGATAATTACTGCAAACAGAAATGAAATCTTGACCAACTCAAATATCCTTGAATAAGATGTTGAGTTATCTTACTAGATGTTCTAGTATAGGCACATTGACTTCCTTACACCTTTTCCCATACGCAACAGCCACTTTCCGGCGAGTGCCTCCAGCCTGAGAAGTTAGCAGAGTTAGAGGGATTAGGAGCAGAAGAAGAGGGAATTTTAAGTCACTAGTTCAAATGAATGACAGTGGTTTCTCATTACATTAAAGGTCTGTCAGTGTGAGCACCATAAATAATTGCTATATTCACCATATAGAAACTGCTTTTCACTTTTCTTTTCTTTATTGCCAAAAGATATTGTTAGCAAGCAAGATAGAGATACCAACATACATTACAACAAGTTTAGAGAAAGGCAACAACCAGGCATAGCTAACTGTATTAGATAATTTGAGAGCCAAAATAACAGCACTACCAAAACAGAAAGATGGAATGTAACAATAACTAGAATAGCCCATGAAATTATACAAACTCTACCTTACAAAGCTCGAGTACTGCAGATACATGATTGCTTCTCAAGGTGACATGAAATTTTCCATCTTCAGCTTTATCCAATTGCTGTTCATCAGAAATAGTTAGTACCAGTCTAAAAAGCACGACAACTTAGTAGACAAGCAAGTAGGTTATGAAATTAAAGGTGTCTCCCTATACCAAAAGAACCATATACACCCATTCAATCAAAGATTCATGATATAGCATACTAGTAAATTTAAAAAGTGAGTAAACAACAGACAAAATGACAAAGTTTTGCCTACACGGTTTTAATGTGTTGATCCCCAATTTCTCAACAAAACAACTAGTAGATAGGGGAAGTCTGCATTGCTAACATAAACAGAATCCATTCCCCTCCAAGGGCATTTCCGATTTTAGCTCCACAATTGGAAAAAAACAATGAGGGATATACTCTATACAAAGTTCAACAATTGTGTGGAGAAGATCCCTGCTAAGTGCTCCTGGCTAACAGTATTGTTATTCTTCATCAATAATTAGTATATGCAATCTCCCATGTTTAAACAGTACTTTAGTTATAGTATCAGAATATAACCTGAAAAAAATCAGATGGCAATCCATCTAGCTCCATCTCTGTCAAAAGAACAGAAGTACGATCATTGTTGAGATTAGAAATGTACTGCAGACTGAGATCATCTATCTTATCCCTCAATCGTTGCACTTCCACTCTCTTTGTTGCCGTAAGGTTCAACCCATTGTTTTCGTACTCCCTATTCTGTTATTTGAAAGGAACAATCAATACCTGAATGCTCAAGAAACAGCATTGCTAATCAAGAAACTAAGAACTTGTAAACAAAACAACATTAATAATCTGTTTTATACTTTCTTTAGTTAGGGCTCATATTTCTCATAGGACAAAGACGTACAAAAACTATTTTAACTGGAAAGTTCACCAACAAGATGAATTTTGCTTATTAACAGAGGAAATGATTTATAATCCATATATCATAACATATAAGATATAAATTGTGCAATGTATTCACTTAATAAGCATAATATGTGCCGTCCAATATATAATAATTAATGCATGTACAAAAAAAATCCAAGAAAAACAGATAATTAAAGGAAACCAATTAAATAACATCTGAAAACTAATTTAATTTCATACCAAAGTCTGAATGAATAGTTTGCTTTCAATACTGATGTATTCCCCTTTGGTAGCAAATGCTTTAATGACTCGGTAAATATCATCACGCTTCCTGATTAGTTCAAACAAGATAGACATCACATTAGATGTGCTAATCAATAAAAGTTAAGCTTTTCCTTATAAACATTTCTGACATAAATGCGCTAAGGATTCCCATGTCAATAAATGGGAAGGGAAATATTGCAACACATGACACATAGAGTCACTGTTGAGCTAGAAGCACGAGAGAACAGATTTGTGGTGGTATTTAAAATGGATTCAACGTCACCAATCTTCATAGCGGTTTTCCATATCAGTAGAAACAAGTCAATAACTCATATAGCATAAGAAAGAGGGCAAGAGAGACCTGCACATTGAAGCATGTGCATCTAAGCACCGCTCTGCTTCAGCACTTGCCTTCCGCACTTCTTCAGATGTAGAGATGAATCTTGGGAATATACAAGACTGTACAAGTGGGAAGTATTGTGCCTCAAACTCTGCTAGAGACATAACATTGTGGTATGTAACCTGAAATTTACAACATTTAATCAGCACAACTGTCTTGTTACAAGAACTAACGAGTAGTAGTATCAGTAGAATTGCAGAAGAAGATATGTGCTCCAAAGCGAAATGTGCTTCATGAGAAAAATCTAACAAGGCCGTGACACAATTTAGGTGCAGAATTCAAAAAACAAGCTCAACAAAGGCCCGAAATATCACCAGAAAACAGCCCTTTTCATCCTTCTGAGTCGACTAGCATTATTCATCACAGTTCAGCAGTTACACAACACAAGGGATATACTAATAGTTGACAAAATCCAATCCTCATCTAGCCGTTTCTTGAAGGAAGCCAATAATTGCACCAAAAAAAATTGAATAATGTGTAATCCAACTCATTCGTTGCTTTTTATTTAAGAATTCCTGCATTTCCACAACCTATAATTGTTTAACGTATTCCAACTGTACTCGTATACAAAATTCAATCACTTACCTTGTCCACCGGCATAGTAGCTAGGGAATCGTGAATCTCATTTGATTTTGCGATAATGTGACTGGCTAGCCTGCGAATTTCAGAAGCCGACAGGTTCAACCGAACGCTAGAACCTTTAAGATCTGGCCAAACAAAACCAATAGGAAATTAAGGTCAAGCAAAAGCAAAGCACCCAAAATTCAGCAAATAGGAAACATCAAAGTGACTAGCAGCTGGTACTGAGAACGACGAGAGTGGAAGTTGAAACAAGACCTCTCTTCTTGCGATTTTGCTTGTGGGAGTTGAAGACGAAGATGGCAATGTTGACGGCGACGGCGAGAAGAGCGGCGGATCCGGCAACGGTGACGATCTTTTTCCCTCTTCTTCTCCGTTCACCTTCTCCGTCCATCTCTCTCCTTTCCTTACCCAGTTACCCCTCTCTAGCCGAAAGACAATTGCGAGGGAAATTTTTGTCGGAATGGCGGAAAATGAGAAAGTTTGACCCCTGTATTATTTCTTTGGGGAAAGACGAGATTTTGGTGGAGTAATATTGTAATAAGGAGTCAAATTTGAGTAGATATATTGGTCAACAAAAGTTTTTGGGTGGATTTCTACCAAAAAAAGTATTTGGGTGGATTATGACTACGGGCCGGCTCGCATGATTGTCCGATATTTGTTGGGCCGATTGTTTGCGTGGTTAGCACTAGCTGATGCGTTTAAAAGGCGGTGACCTAGGCCTTGTTTCACTTTCCCAACAAAATCTCTTTCTATCCAAAAACTAGGGCTGTCCAAAGGGTCAATTAAGCTGTAACTCGATTCGACCCACCCGTAATTTTGCGGGATGCGGGTCATGTTTTTTCAAATTACGGGTTGCAGGTTAGGTTTTTCAGATTACGGGTTAACCTGTCGGGTTACGGGTCGACCCGTAATATTTAAAAAAATAAAAAATATATTATTGTTTTATATTAGCATGTATCGTGAGTATCCTATTACCTGTATAATTGGGCCAAAGGCCCAAACCTAACCTAACCATAAATCCCTAATTTAATTCTTTGTCAAATTTGAGATTTGGTTCCCGTGTCCACTGCTTCCCTGTGTTCCCAGCCTCCTCTTGCGCGCCCCTCCCTTCCCCTTTCTTGAGTTTCTTCTCGATGACCACTCACCAGTAATGCCTTCAACAATAATCTATTGTGTCGTCATCGCGTTTGAGACTCCACGTTCTAAGGCTTTCGAGCCTGAACTCGCCGCCGGCTCCAACTGAAAGTCCGAAAGCTCCATGTCGCCGACTCCACTTCACCAGACCGTTTAGGGCTGAGACTGGCCAGCTCCACCCCCACGTCGCTGGTTGATCAGTCGAAAATCGAAGGCTAAAGCTCCTTCTCCGTTCTCGATTTCCAACTCTTGTCGCTCACCATTCTCTCCTTCTCCGGTCACGGGTCAAACGGGTTGACTCGTAAACTCGTAAACCGTTTTACGGGTTACGGGTCGGGTCACGGGTCAACATCATTTTTTACGGGTCGGGTCGACCCGTTGGACAGCCCTACCAAAAACCACTTTTAACACTCTTGAAATTCGTGCAACTCTTTCTGCCTTTTATGTTTATCAAGTCACTAAAAATCATTTTCACCCAAAAACCCCTTTCTACCCACAAGTGAAACAACCCCTTAGTAAAATGAAGTTTTGTTTGGGGGTGACAGTAAAATGATCTTTGATCTCTCTCTCCTCTTCTCTCAAATCTCTCTTTTTTTTCTATGAACAATTTGCGAGAAAGTAAAGAAATGAATCCCTCGCCTCCTCTCTCTCTCGCCCCCAACCCTGTGAACAGTACCCCCGAATACACAACAAAAACCCTAAATCTCGAAGCCTAGCTCAAATTGGAGCACTTTTCATCATTCTCCTCTCACAAAATTTCAATAATCATGTAAAAATCCTTCATTGGATTGCAAAATGGAAGAATTTGCCCCAAAATCTTGATGTGAATCTCAGCTCAAGCGCCAAGGGCGAAAATGTTCGGAAAAAAGATGATGCTTCTGAAGCCTATGGATCCTTTGTCAAGATCCATCCCCTCCAGAGAAGGCGATTGAAGAGGCGATGGGGGATCTTTTCTTGGAATCGCGTGCGATTTGGAGACGAGGATTGGTGCGGCTACGTTCATGTACTAGCTTGTTCTTCGCGAAAAGGGGGTGTGGGGCTATTGCGAGGCCCCAAACGGCGTGGGCTTTCCGGGTCTGGAGACAAATGGATGACCAGTGGAGGGGTTCTTCCTCTCTGTTTTGAAGAAGCTATGATGGGCAAAGATCGATATTAAATAGGTTGTTTCTCTCCTCTCATTCCCTTGATATATACTATTTAACTTTTATCCATGTGTGTAGTTTTACTGAAAATTGTAAAATCACTATCCGAAGAAAACAAATTGCGATTATGGAGAAGAGCAAAAGATCCTTTAAGAAGTTATTGTGCTATGAGAAAACGCTTTCTAAAGAACAAGCTGAGAATGTTAATTTACATGATCAGCCTAGAACACAACCTACCATGGTCGAGGAGACCTTAAAGGGTAGTCATTTTAAGAAGCCTTTTGAGGTTGGCCTCTTGGGGTCTATGAAAAATAAGGGCAAGGCTAAAGAAAAAGTGGACATGGCAACCTTCCTTGAGAAGTTGTCAGGGGTCATGAAGTCTATGTGCCATCCTAAAGAAAAAATGGACATGGCAACCTTCCTTGTGCTTGGTGATCTCTTTGTAGCTTATAGATTTAGACAAAATCTGGGGAATAATATTATGTCTAATTATAAGTCTCAGATGATTTTAATGAATCTTTCAAAGATGAAACAATGCTTAACCTCAAGGATTGTATTAGCATGAAAAGTGTGGGAGTTTCTTCCATGACTAACCATGATGATGCTTATTCCTACGCTGGCTATGATGTTGAGAAACCTCTGAACCACATTATAAACTTAATCTCAAATAAAGAGAGCAAAAGGAATCTTGGAAGTAAAAATTATTATAGCATTTATATGAATGCTAAGAACCATGAACTCTTAAATGTGCGTATGTGTTTCTCTAACCATGGTGGCCAAATGGAAAAAACAATGATCTTTTATTCAAAAATAATAAAAGGAAAAGAGGAAAAGAGGAGAAGAAAATCATAGCTAATATGTCCCGTGTGTGTAAAACTGTGATGACAATAACCCATTCTTTGCATAATATCAGTTTGTTCTATCTGATGCCTATTGAATATTATGAAGTTAGTTGGAATTATTCAATTCCTTGGATATCTGGGTATGATTCTAGTTCCTTGGGTATTACTAGGATAAATAATAAGGATCAGGATAGAAGTATCATTAGTGTTGAATGTGTGGGAAGGTTGACAAAACCACCTCCTTTCTTTTATTATGCCTCTTCCATAACCAAGAATTTAGGTGGTTCTTTCATGTCGTCCTCAATCAAAAATATTCATTTGAACTATGAGTACAGACTACTAATGATGCGACTACATCTCTGGTTTCTCTCTTGCATTAGCAAAAACTATGTACTGAATTTAGGGAATGACTAGTTGTACCCATCGTGCCATACACGACGGTGACTCATCAATTTTTAGATATCAACACTTCAACACTATCATAAAAGAGAGACACTTTTTACAAAGAATAGTGTAAATCCAAAAAAAATGCCCCCCTAAAAAATTACGGAAATACCATTTAGTGTAAATACAAAAAAATCATGTCCCTTTAAAAAATTTACAAAAATGCCATTTTCATATCCTTTTACAAAAAAAACCATGCTCCGTTAAATAAATTTACGGGTAAATGCCATTTTCATATTCCTTTCCAGTATAAATCCAAAAAAACCATACCCCTTTAAATGAATTTATGTAAATGCCATTTTCATATTCCTTTCACAAAAAAACATGACACTTTATATAAATTTACGAAAATACCATTTCCATATTCCTTTCCATCATATGCCAACAAATACTCTTCCAAGAACAGTACACGTCTTAGTTCCAGAAAAACCATGTCCCTTTAAATAAATTTATTGTAAATGCGTGTTGCACTATCGTGTGGGTGTAATAATCCGTTTTTTTTTCGGGCGCTTGATTTACTATCGTGCGGCTGTTATTAATTCATTATTTCTCAAAAATAATTTTGATATTTTAATGTTTCTCGAAATTCATGTCGGCATTGCTTAGCTCTTAAGTAATCTCGGGGAGACCGTAAAAAAATATATTTCCTTTGAAAAGCGTGCTCGACTTAAGTGATATTTGGATGTGAATGGGTAATTTTGAAATGTCTTGAAAAATGTGTCCAAGTTACTTTGCTTGTAAGCAAGCTCGGATAAGTTTGTTTCTTAGTTGTGAAGAAAGCTCGTATAGGTAATAAAACAAGGTTTTAAACATTGGATAGCGTGAATTCAAGTAAATTAATCCAAAAAAAAACATGCCCCCTTTAAACAAATTTACGGAAATGCCATTTCCATATTCATTTTCCAAAAAAAATTATGCCCCTTTAAATAAATTTACGGAAATGTCATTTATATATTCCTTTTCCAAAAAAAAACATGTCCCTTTAAATAAATTTACGTAAATTTCGTTTCCATATCTCTACACTTCTTAGTGACTGCTAAAATGAAGTCTCCGTCTTATAATCGTCGCGCGTTCGCGACCTTATTGCTAGTATTATAAATATGATATTAATAAAATAAATATATAAAAAAATAAAAAGTCAAAAATAATATAAATTCTTAAAAAATTAATCAAATTCAATTGTTTAAAAATCTTTTTATTAAAAAGTTAAAAAGATAGTTAATAAGAAAAGATAAAAAAAAATATAGATTTTTTAAAGATAAAAAATCTTCTTTATTCAGATGAAAATCCAAGAAGGAAATTACGGAAAATATAATATAATTTTTTTATAAAAAGTTAATTTAGAAAGCAATTATATAGATATTTGAATTTTGACCTTTTTATCAAAATTTTATTTAAGATAGATTTTTTTTTACTTAATTGATAAAAAGTTAAAGATAAAATAATTTTCTTTATTTTTTATTAAAATTCAAATTAGTTTTTTTCCACATAAATAAATAGAAAGGAATTTAATTGAAAATATTTTTTTATTAAAATTCAAATTAATTTTTTTCCACATAAATAATTAGAAAGGAATTTAATTGAAACAAAATTAAAAAAAATAATTTTTTAATATAAGGTGGGGCCAGAATTAATGTGGTGGTTAGAAAAATTACAACTTTATTATATAGTTATACATAGATAGATATGATTATTTTTATTTCAAAGATATATATTGGATCACATGTACATATTTTTTCTTATCTTTTTTTTAATGTATCTTTTACAAATATAATAAAAATAATGTACTTTTTTATCTATTTTGGTCAAATCTACTAATATTATTTTATCTTTCTGTTTATTTGGGGATAAATTTTTACAATCTTATTTTATCTTTATGTTTAGTTGAAGATATCTTTATTTTTTTGCATAATTAACTATTTAAAATTAATTTTTTTTAATAAAGGGGTGATGTGGCGCAACGTGGTGGCTGAAATTGCTCCGGCTTTAGTTATTAGTAATAGATGTGAGGAGATTTAAAACCGAGAAAGATGCAATCTTGGGTTATTTGGTTGCCTTTTGTTGAAATTGTTTATGAGGTTAGCTTCAAAATATAACACTGTTATAAGTGGGAAAGCTCTGTCTTGGACCCATTCCTCTTTCATGGAAACTAAAAATGGAAAAAGATGGTACACAAGTGATAATACGAGGCTAATTTATTCTTATGGTAATTGGTTAAAGGATCATGTTTGATTTAAAAATTACTATTCGTTTCTATGTATGGATATTACACCTTTGCTAGGAACCATGTGTGATAGGAAAACAAGAATATATGGATTATTGTGACAACAACTTGGAGAAAGAAACAACAATAGAGGCAACAACAACAAAACAGGAAGAAGAAAAAAGAGCTACAAGGGGATGAACTTGAAAACCAAGATAAAAAATACTATAAGCATGAGCATTACTTTGGGATACATTGTGATTTCTATGAAAGGGACACAAACTCAAGATGGAAAAGGAAAAGGGAAGGAGGTAATTGGTGCATCTGGAAAGTGAAACAAAAAGGAGGCAATTCAACTATGAAGGAATTTAGCCAAAAGCTGATGCTGATTCAAGATTTAACAAGTAACCAATTAATGTATATAATGGTCTTGTTTAAAGGCTATACGTGTCAACATAAGAGCAACATGCAACTATACAGGAAGAGGAAAATATACATGGTCAAAACTATAAGTAAAGGAATAAACATTGGAAATGGAATGAAGATTTCGCTCTTGATTAAGAAATATATAGAAAAGAGAAAGCATGATCAAAACTTGAACTCTCACATCTTTATTTATGATCTATGGTGGATAAGAGATCAGCCTCATGTGTATATGCCCATGTACGATAGTTCGGTAGCAATTGCGTCTTTTGTTTATTGTATTGAAAGCTTGTTTACCCTGAATGTAGATATACCTTGTTTATGTGGGTACATGAATAACAAAGGTAAGATAATTAGGCTGAACAAGCATAATTGGAAACAAGGAAGGAGTATAGAGCCGGAACTAACCTTGATAGATACAAAAATAAAGGAATTGGATTGGATATGCCATTACAAAATAGGTTTTTATGAAGATAGGATTTTGGAATAGTAGGGGGATAAGGAGAAAATCTTTTTGGCTGCAACTAGACTCATTTTGTAAAATTCAAAAAGTACAAATTATAGCAATTGCTGAAACAAAAACGGATACTTTACCTAGCGACCAGGTATGGAGACGAGCTGGATTTGATAATGTCCTATGGTCTCCTGCATGCGGACGTGTTGGGGGTATTTGGAAAGCACATCAACTCATCAACGAAGAACTCACGGTACTGTCGTACTAGTCCAAGCATCAAGGTACATTATTTTAAAATACTACCATGTGATCACTAAAAATACGCTTGCCATTTGTTTCGTTTACGGCCCGCCTAATTCTGGGGAAAAGGATGCCTTTTGGAATAAACTAACTGAAACCTTACAAAGTATAGAGCTTCCAATTATTTTGACAGGTGATCTTAATGAAATTCAAGAACCTAACGAAAAGAAAGGGGGATCTTATTCGGAACAACGTAGGTTTGAGAGGTTACTAAATTTTAAAAATGATTGCCTTCTGGAAGATATTCCGTTTTCTGGGAACAACAAACTCAATTACAAATGAAAAAATTAAAAATACGGTAACGAGCCTCGGGTCTGACAAATCTCTCGGACCAGATGATATGACAATAGAGTTTTATAAGAGATATTGGGATATTGTGGGTCCTATGGTTATCAAGGCAGTGAAAAGTTTCTTTTACTAAAGGTAAAATTCTAAGGCAAATCAACCATACTTTCATAATCCTTATATCGAAAATAGAAAACCCAAGTTCAACAAACTACTATAGACCGATTAGTCTATACTCCACTATCTATAAAGTCATTTCGAAAATTATAACAGAAAGACTGAAGAAAGTAATAAACAAAATTACACATCCGTTGCAAGGAGCATTTGTAGCAAATCGTGCCATCCTAGATAATGCATTGATTGCCCATGAGATTCTTCACTCCTTTAGAAACAACAAAAATAAAGATGGATGGGTAACTATCAAACTTGATATGGAAAAGGCATATGATAAGATTGAATGGGAATATCTTATTTACAGTTTTAGAGAAATTTGGATTTGATAAAAAAAATTTATAGGATTGATTTGTGAATGTATATGCACAGTATCATTGTCGATCCTGGTCAATGATGGACCTACAAAACCGTTCACGCCGGAAAGAGGACTAAGACAGGGTGACCCTTTATCACTTTTCCTTTTCGTAATTGCAGCAGAAATCCTGGCACGGAAACTACATATAACAAGTAAAACTGACAAGAACTCGATTGGCTTCCCAATCTCTCGTGGAGGTGCTAAAATTCCCTTTTTAGCTTTCGTTGACGACATCATTATTTTTGCTAAAGCATCACAGGGATCGTGCAACAAAGTAAAAACTATAATCGATGAATTTTGCAGGATTTCGGGCCAAAAAGTGAATTACAACAAATCTGCATTCCAAGCCTCTAAAAACATGAGCGCCCAACAGAGAGACATTGTCCATCAAATGCTAGGAATTCCAAGAATGACAAATATTGAAAAATACATCGGATGCCCAATGATTAGTGGTAAAGTTAACGAAGATACATTTAAAGACACGATAGGAAAGGCTCAGAATCAACTTACCAAATGGAAAGCCAACTCGCTTTCTTTAGAAGGGCGAACAACTTTGATTCGAGCAAACCTCGCTACGAAACCTAATTACGTCATGCAAAGCTTTATGCTCCCAAACTCCATACATACGGAAATGGATAGAATTAATAGAAGTTTCCTATGGAACAAGGATAGACAATACAAACCACTTGTGGGGTGGGATAAAATATGCAAACCAAAAGACTTGGGAGGATTAGGAATAAGGAAAACGGAACATATGAACAAGGCACTACAAATGAAGGTGATATGGAAAATTCTAGCAGATCCAAATAATATCTGGGTAAGAATTGTGACGCAAAAATATCTTAAAAACGAGAGTCTTTTCACCTATAGGCCTAAACAAAACGCGTCTTGGCAATGGAAAAAACTAATCCAACTTAGAGAAGAATTTTATAAGGGGTTAATATGGCAAATTGGAGATGGTAAGATGGTCAGTTTTGGAAAGATAGATGGATCCTTAAAGGCCCTCTACACATCCATGCTAAGAATTCGACAAATATTGATGGAACTTCAGAAGTGGCTGAATGAATATCAAACAACAAAACATGGAGGATATACAAATTAAGGCAGGAACTACCAGACGATATAGTTGACCAAATACAATCTGTACCGATTTCGGATAATTACATACAAGATAGACTATATTGGGCACCCAACAAAAATGAGTGGTTTTCCATAGCCTCAGCAGTAGAGCTCATTACTAACAGTGCAAACTAAGCGACGAGTCTAAATAACTGGATATGGAAATTGGATACATATCCGAAAGTTAAAAATTTCCTATGAAAAATTGACAGTAATGGCCTCCCAACAAAAGCGCGTCTAAGGGACAAACATGTCTTTACACCAGAAGGATGTATATTGTGAGACTGCACTGACAAAGACACAAACCATATTCTAAGAAAATGCCCATATATGATACACATAACAAGTAAAATAAACCATAACACGACTAGGTTGGTTAGGGAATTTGACTCTGACAACAAAACCCCTAGACTAATCCTAAGAGGACTTAAACAAGTACTTGGGAAACAAGAATTCACGGAAATGGCAATTATTTAGTGGAGCGTCTGGCATCAACGTAATAAGCTAAAATTTCAACAAGATCAATCCAACGGTATTCTAGATTTGACTGCATATATTCGAACCCAAATCATAAATTGGAATAATGCAAAACAATGGACGAATGACGAGGAAAACATAAAAAAGGACAAAGTAGACAAAATGAAATACATAAATAAAACAAGTAGACGTTGGAAAAAGCCTAAACAAGATCACATTAAAATAAACTTTGATGCATCGAGACTTTCCAATAAATAGGCAACATGAGGAATTATAATTAGGAATCACCTTGGTCGAGTGACTAACCTAAAAACTTGCAAATTTGGTAATGTGTCTGCTCTTAAAGTTGAAGCTTTATCCTTTAGGGAGGCTATACGGGAAATGGAAAAAAGAAAATTAAGGAATGTAGATATTGAGGGAGATAATTTTCAAGTAATCAATGCGGTAAAAGAAATAAATAAATGTCCATGGGAGATTGAACTTATAATCTTCGATATACTTGCTTCCATTCATGGAACACATAATATTTCAATTAAGCATGTGCCGAGGGACTATAACGCTGTGGCCGATAAAATTGCAAAATTGGGCCATAGTCTCCTTGATGAGCTTATTAAAACTCACTCAGAACTAAGTGTTCTCATTCGAAAGGATGCTCTCAGACGTCCACCGTGAAGGAGTGCGCCCTAATCCTTACCTAATCAAAAAAATCTCTCTTTTTATCTCAAATTTATAACACTATTATTGCGAATTGCAAAATATCTTATCCAATCATTTTTTTGATATTACAAGCCAACCTAAATCATCACATCAGATAATTTTTAGAAAATCAGATACAATAGGACGTTGACTAACATTCAGGCCTAGATAGAAATGAGTAAAAGAATTATTAAGACGATCCTCTTGAAGTCTCTGAATCGCTTCTTGAAGTAATGAGATCGGGACTTGTCTTCTTGCTAAAAAGTATGCAACATGATTACATTCCCTGTAGCAATGATAAATTAAGACATGCGGAATAGAAGATAACAAATAATTTATATCATGAATTATTGTTTCAATTTCCCAAAGAACTTTCCAAACTCTTTTAATTGCCTTAATAATAGTAAGATTATCACCTTCAATAATGACTTTAGAGACATTACAAGAAACAATAAACTGAACACCCAACAGAAGAGCTAAAGCTTTAGCTTTTAAAATGGTCATTGGAGGCAATTTTTCCCTATTAAACCCAACAATTTTACTGTTATGATCACGAACAATGAAGCTCGCAAAGTATTAGAAGTTGAGTTAAGTCATTTTGAAGCATCAAAGTTTAGTCTAACTCAGGAGCTGGGTGGTTTAATCCATGAGGCATTGAAGTGACACTTTCTTGCAAATAAATTTTTAGTAGTTATCGGATTGGCAAAAATCCATTGAAGGTGTTGGGAGAATTCAATATCAGCTGGTGGTAGCAAGTTTGATGTAAACCTAGAAAGATTAAAAATTAAAACATTTCTATGATATCAAATATACCACCAAAGAAAGTAAAAAGTATCAAAATTAAAGTTTGTATTTAAAGTTGAAATTGTCATTAAAATCACCCGAGCTTATAATTCGAATGTCCAAGTTTAGCTTAATTTCCAAGATATAAATCATTTTTGTGTGAATGGACAAGTAAAGAACAAATGGTTTAAAGTCTTTATTTTTTCCATTTGGCAAAGAGAGCACCAGATAGGCACTCAATTAAAAAATTTATTTAAGCGGTCAGTAGTTGGTAAAGAATCAATACAAGATTTTCAGAGAAAGGTTTTAATTTTAGGAGGAGTACTTTTCTTCCAAATCACATTGAGATCACCCACTAACATCCTAGGGGTGAGTTGTAAAGAGGAAGCCGATTTTACCGAGAAGCATCTATCGCTTGCAGACAGCCAAACCAGATGATCTTCCATTGAAGAAGTTGGGATTCTAATTTCTGTTGCATTTTTAATGTTAATGGATCAAAGTAATCATTAAGTAGAAAATAAAATGTTTTAATACCCAAAGAAATAAATGAAAATTATCATCACTAGGAGATGCAATCATAACATGCTAGAATAAATTACAATTGCTTAATAACATTCGAATAATTGTGGTGAACAAATTACATTAATAATTGCTTTAATTTTTTTGGTTGAGGGGAGACCTTCTATTTGGCTCATTTCACATACTAGAAATACTCTCATTTTTATTTATCAAACCTGGTTCTTGTCTGTATCATTCCTTTATTTGAATGTTGAGCATTCTAAAATTGTGATATCGTTTAGTCATTTGAGAGTTATTTATTATGCTTATGAGTATCTAGATAATCTTGCAAAATTATCAGATTGTGGGTGATTGACAAAATTGCAGGACAGATTCACAAGATTAGAAAGACGAAAAAAGTAAGAAATGAAGGAAAGGCAGTCTACCATTGACAACTTGAAATAGGCCTAAAAGGAGGCAAAAAACCTTTATTTCAAAATTTGGTAGTATGGAGATGTGATCAAATTTGATGATTACCATTTATTTTACCAAAGTAAAGCAAAAGGCCACACATCACTTTAACCCCATTAGTTGTACCCTTACTTGCCTTCTACTATTGTTTTGAGCATTAAGCATCTAGAGTGACCAAATTCTTCACACAGAACAAGAAAGAATCAGAACGTAAGCATCTATTTTAGTAAGAATTCCAATTATCACACACTCACAAATCAATCCCAATTCCAAGTTAAAGCAAAGCATATACAAGAAATAAATTGGTAGAAATTCACAATAGGAACAAATATAAAGTAGCATGATGTGAAATTAAATGAAATTATAGGGTTTTAAATCTAACTTTTTTATCATTTCCTTTGGTTTTGGGAGGCATTTTGAATTTTGAAGTGTGCTATGTACATAAGATATCGAATGGGGTTGAACAAGGGTTAAGAGGGATGAGTGAGAGGTCGGAGATGGTGACACAGACAATCGAAAGAGATTGATCAAACGAGGCAGAGATCTAGGGTTACCAAGAGATAATAGAAACCATGGAAGTAAGTTGAATGAAGGAGATAAAATAAGGGAGAGATTTTCTTAGTGCATGGTTAGTTTACTTTGTTACTGCAGGGGTGATGTTTTCAAGATATTTATTAAATGCCACCGTGTGGAATTTTTGTTCATGTTTTAAGAAAAAAACCTTGTAATCCAAGGGGGTCATCTATCCAATCCGAATTCGCACAACACATATGTAATGAGGTTGGTCGCTTCCTGATTGTTTCAAGGAAGCATATTAGGGTGAGTATCTTAAATATCGTAGAGCATTATTAAGGACCGAGACCTTAGAGCGCTATATTATACCAATCCGAGGACTTCTTAGGAGGTCACCCATCATGTACTACTGACTGGCTTAAAATCGTTGATGCCAAATCAAAAATAATTCCCTAATTACTAAACTAGTAAAGTCAGTAAGTCGGGGTCGAACCCAAGAGACACTTGTATCCTAAGTTTTATTATTATCAACTCAAAGAAGTAACAAAGGGGGGATTTTGATCATTAAACTAACACTAATGAATTGAAACAAACAAAGCAAGTAATCAAACAAGGCAAAGATTGGATTTTTATCAAGTTAAAGGAAAGCAATCCTATTCAAGTATCCACTTTTCTTCCTCAAGTTATTGATCCTAGATTCAAACAAGTTATTTCTTTCAGTTATTCCTATCCTGATCAGAATTATAACATGGCAACGAGACATGCAACTTAACATCCAAACAATTCATGAAACGATCATAAATAATAGGGATATTAGCATTAAGAACAAGGATAAACAGGATACATGCAATTGAATTCCAACGAGTCAAACAATTAACATGCATTCAAATCTCTTCTCAATTGTTTTAGTCCAACGAGTCCTAAACCAATTGAGTTGCTACAAAGATCAGGCTTTTCTACGAGAAAATCTAGATCTAGCAATAGATAATATTAATTCCAACAAGGTGATCAATCAAGTAGAAATCAATACAATCAATAATAATTACGCACAAGAGAATTGAAATAACCTGTAGAAATAAACCTGAATAGACGAATCTCACAACAACTTGAGTCTGAAAAGCTTCAACTTGAATAGAATTTAGGGAGTTTAGTTCTCCATGAGAAAAACACAAAAGTCTGAAAATTAGGTCTAAGAGAGAATACCAACACAAAGTCTGAAAAATAACCTAATATAGTCTCGACCCAGTCTAAATTAAAAAGATAAAAATATAAAATAAATAAACTAAGCGGATAAAGATGAACGCGCGTCAGATCCAACAGAGCCGCGATCGCTACCTCTTCCTAACCGCGATCGCTGCCTGGCTGCAAACCGCGACCCATCGGCGACTTCTGGCAACCGCGATCGCCACCCATACATGGCCGCGATCGCGGCCTTCAATATCCTCGCGGTCCTCAAATGGCGACCTTGTCCTCCTCGGCGACGTCCACCGCGACCGCCCTCAATAGAGGCGGCGATCGCGACCTTCAGAATCATCCGACGTCTTCAAATGCCACTAACACTAAACTTCAGCCTTCAACTCTGATGTTCCATAATGCTCATAATAGGTCTAAAATACTACAGAAATATGTACTAAAAAGTCCTAGTTATGCTGTACAAAACACAACGTATCAAATTCCCCCATACTTAAACCTTGCTCGTCCTCGAGTAAGCTCAAAAAAATAAAATCGAACATGACAAATCAACAAAGGTCTACAGACATCAATGGGAGAAGATGATCTAAAACTAAAAAGCACTCAAAATAATCTCACAACCCAAACCCATGTAGAGAAATAATGAGCAAAAACATGAAAGCTCAACTCACACACCTCACAGATACAAAATATAACACTCGAGCTCCAAAAAGTGTAGAGCAACCTAGGATCTACCCGATATCTAAAATGTAATCCCCAAACCCCAAAGTAGAATATGAATCCTAAACGCTCTGATTTTACCACTCATTCTACTTAGGCGCCCTTTTGTGTTTTCACCTAATCACTCTTTTCATTTTTCTTAGGTGTGCTCACAAATGCTCACATCTCTCATTAACCTTTTATTACCCCAGCCTAGTGCTGGTCCGGGTTACCTGCTTATTACCTGAGCCGCCCTTTCGTGTTTTCATCTCATCCCAGGATTTTCTATGCCTTTTTTTCATTTTTATGGCTTTTTTTATTAATTTTTTTATTTATTTTTTTAATCTGAAATGCAAAAACTGAAATGATGCATCTGTACATATATACAACAGTGAGTACTCCCTCCCCCATACCTAAATCTTTCATTGTCCTCAATGAAATAAAGACAAATCAGATAAAAATAAAGGAAAGGGAAATCAGAAGACTCACTGTGGGGAACCTGGTGGCTGTTGATATTGTGACCAATCAGGAAAGCCTGGCCACATATGACTGAAAAACTCATGGTGCTGCCCCTGCACCCGCTGCATGTCCTGAACTGTGGATGCAATGAGACTCTGCTGAGCTGCTAACTCTCTCTGCTGTGCCACATCATCATCTCTATCATCTCCTCCATCGTCTCCATCATCACCATCATCATCATCATGACCATTATGGTCCTCCTGATCCTCCATCTCTACATCAGCTGCAGGCTCGTCCTGCTGAACCCCGCCCACACCAACAAAATCAGATGCGATGTACAGATAAGGTAAGGCAGGGCTAGTAGGCATGACTCTGGGAAGACGCAGATAATCCTGAGCTGGATGACCTATGGTCCAGATATAACCCTGCTCAGCTGATCCCTTCAAACAATGCGCCCTCTTCAGCTGATTCTCATTAAACTTATACTCAACACTGTCAGGCCGTCCAAATCGCTCCTCACCCACAAAAGTCTCTGGCAATCAGAGTAATCATGCAACCTATAGCAATCTTGCCGGTATCCTTCTTCAGGATCTTCTTAATACTCCCGATAAATAGCTCAACCCAATCAGGAACTGTATCCTTCATAGGCATCAAACACCAGATCATGCTCAAGTCAAATCGAGATGCCTTGTTGACCTCCCCTTGCCCTAGAAAACACATAGACAGCACCTTATGACACAATCTAATACAGGGGTGGGTAATGCAGTAGTTATACGATCCCCTCTTAGGCGAAAACCCAAAACCTGTAATTGCCTCCCAGAAATCATTAAGGCCTACCTCTCTACTAACTGCCACCCAGTTCTTAGTAGGTACACCAGTAATCCCAAACACACCTCTCAACCCCTCTCTGTCTATATAATACTGTTCATCCAGAATGTTAAATCTGAACAAACCCTCATCCTCCTCAAATGTAGACAGAAACTCTAACAGTATGTTCCTATAAGTAGGGGCATTCAGCTCAATAAAACCCCCTAATCCACCATTCATCAGAAATCCTCTAGTACAATTATACATGCCTAGTGTACCAAGCATCTCAACATCAAAGAATTTAGTACTAGTGAATTTCCTCTTAGCCAGAGAAGTCCATTTTTTCTTCTGAGCAGGAGTTAGCTTCTTAACAGGATACTCCATCTAATTAATGCAGCTATTCAGATCAACAGTAGAGGCGAAGAAGCAACTTACAGAAGCTGGAAAATCGAATCCGCTGGTGGGCCGCGATCGCCGAGCAAAGGGAGCAGCGCTCGCGGTTTCTGGCAAGGCCGCAATCGCGGCTATTTCGGGGTAGCGATCGCAGCTTTTGGCGATCGGCGATGTCCGACTACGATGCAACTCCGAACCGCGGTTCTCTTCAACTCCGAACCGCGGTCGCTTCCTTGGTTCGCGTTCACCGATCCGTCAATGGGCCAAGAGGATTGTATATGGTGGATTGGAAGGTTTGGGGAAGTTTTTGGGATTTTTGTAGATTTGATATTGGGAAAAAAATAGAGAGGTAAAAGAAATTTCGTGAACGGATTTGGATTGAGGACGGAATGAGGATTGTAGATCCGGGTTTTGTATTGAGTTTGGAAGAAATTTTTGAGGAGGGTAAGGGAGCTTGAAAAGAGTTTTAATGGAGGTTGAAGAAAGTGAAGAATAGAGGAGGAAGGAGAGAAAGAGAGCGGACGAAGAGGAGTGGGGTCGGCGGTGGGAGTGGCCCCCACTGTCTCGAAATTTTATTTTAATTTTATATATATATTTTTTATATCTCAGGGGTCGCGATCGCGACCTTGTGAGGGCCGCGATCGCGACCAGCGTAAGGTTCCGTCAATTCCTTTTTCGAAAAACTTCCCGAAATCGCCCTGTTGAAGGAACGACCGCGGTATGTTTTTAGTAACGTTCTTTCGAACCTAGTACCTGCGTGTTAGCCTTACGAGATTGAAAAGAAAAACTAAACAAAAACAAAAATAGAAAAAGAAAAATTACCTCGGGTTGCCTCCCGAGCAGCGCCTTTGTTTAATGTCGTTGGCTCGACATTGGTGCCTTTTTAGTTGGCATTTGGGGTTGGATCATCAAGACCCACCTCTTCTAGCACTTCATGGCTGACTCCCTCATGGTATTTCTTTAATCTCTGACCATTAACCTTGAACACCTTTTGGGAATCCCCATCCAATAATTCCACAACCCCATGTGGAAAAACTTGAGTAATTGTATGGAGTTTGCCTGGGAAGAGTGTGAGACTAGACTGAAATAGAAGGACCTTGTCTCCAACCTTGAATTCCTTCCTTAGGATGTTTTTGTCATGCCATGCTTTGGTTTTGTTCTTGTAATTCACAATATTATCATAAGCATCCAATCTCAACTCTTCCAACTCTTGCAATTGTAATTTCCTGAACTCTCCATTCTCTTTAATGTTGAAATTGCACTTCTGGACCGCCCAATAAGCTTTATGCTCAAGCTCAACCGGCAAGTGACAACCTTTGCCATAAACCAATCTGAAGGGAGACATCCCGATGGGTGTCTTGTAAGCAGTACGGTAGGCCCATAAAGCATCATTAAGTCTCAAACTCCAATCTTTCCTGTTAGGCGCCACCGTCTTCTCCATAATAGATTTTATCTCCCTGTTGGACACTTCAGCTTGTCCATTGGTCTGGGGATGATAGGCTGTAGAGATCTTTTGAGTGACATGGTACTTCTTCAATAAAGCGCTCACAGTCTTGTTGCAAAAATGAGTACCCCTGTCACTTATTAGAGCTTTTGGAATCCCAAATTTGGAAAAAATGTTGTCCTTAAGGAAACCTGCAACTTCTTTTAAATCATCAGTTCTGGTGGCCTTTGCTTCCACCCACTTGGAAACATAGTCCACCGCAAGTAAAATATACAGATTCCCATAGGAAGAGGGGAAGGGTCCCATAAAATCAATGCCCCAAACATCAAAAATTTCACAAAATATCATGCGAGATTGAGGCATCTCATGTCTTTTAGAAATATTACCCACCCTCTGACAACGATCACATGATTTACAAAAAGCAAATGCATCCCTAAAAATATGAGGCCAATAAAATCCAGCTTCTAAGACTTTCCTAGCAGTTTTATTAGTCCCAAAATGACCCCCACATGCATAGGAATGACAAAAAGATAAGATAGATTGTATCTTAGAATCCGGGTCACGCCGTCGGATTACTTGATCTGTGCAGTGCTTCCATAAATAAGGATCATCCCATACATAGAATCGGGATTCATGACGCACCTTGTCCTTTTGAGCCTTGGTAAAATTAGGTGGGAACTCCCCTGAGACGAGGTAGTTGACTAGATTTGCGTACCATGGCCTGAACGAGTGGATTCCACAAACAAACTCCTCGAATTGCGGCTCACTGTCGCTGTCGCTACCAGGGCCGCGATCGCCGCCGATGTTGGCTGCGATCGCGGCCTTGTCAGCCGCGGTCGCCCCTTGTTCTGGTGGCGATCGCGGTTGGACACCAGTGGTGACTCCGAAAAGCATGTCATCGGGGAATCGTCCTTGGATTTGTTCTTGGCTTTCTGACTTGGTGTCCACATGTACAAGTCGGCTCAGGTGGTCAGCTACCAGATTTTCTGCTCCCTTTTTATCCCGTATCTCAATATCAAACTCACTCAGCAAGAGGATCCATCTTATCAATCTCGGCTTAGCCTCCTTTTTTGTCAGTAAATAACGAAGTGCTGCATGGTCTGCATAAACTATCACCTTTGTTCCCAGCAAATACTGTCTGAACTTCTCAATGCGAACACTACAACAAGCATTTCCTTTTCAGTGGTGGAGTAGTTCCTTTGGGCATCGTTCAAACTCATGGAAGCATAATGTATGACATGAGATGCTTTAGCTTCCTTTTGACCCAAAACAGCCCCAACAGCGTAGTCACTTGCATCACACATGATCTCAAAAGGTTGAGACCAATCCGGGGCTTGAATTATTGGAGCACTTATTAGGCGTGTTTTCAGCTCATCAAACGCCTTTTTGCATGCCTCATTGAACTCATAGGGCACATCTTTCTTCAGCAAATCACACAATGGGGCTGAGATCTTGGAAAAGTCTCTAATAAACCTGCGATAGAAACCTGCATGGCCTAGAAAAGAACGCACTTCACGCACATTAGTAGGATAAGGCAAAGACTGAATGATATCAATCTTTGCCTTATCGACCTCAATACCCCTGAATGACACTATGTGACCTAACACAATGCCTTGCTCAACCATAAAGTGACACTTCTCAGAGTTTAGAACCAAATTGGTTTCTACACATCTTTGAAGGACTAAGGAGAGATGGTTTAAACAAGCATCAAAGTCGTCTCCGTGTACTGTAAAGTTATCCATAAAAACCTCTATAAAATTTTCAATATACTCAGAAAAGATGCTTACCATACACCGTTGGAAAGTACCAGGTGCGTTACACAATCCGAATGGCATTCTGCGGTATGCAAAAGTGCCAAACGGACATGTAAATGTCGTTTTCTCCTGATCCTCCGGTGCAATAGCAATCTGAAAGTACCCTGAATAGCCATCTAAAAAGCAATAATAGGAACGACCGGCAAGTCGCTCAAGCATTTGATCAATGAATGGCAAGGGAAAGTGATCTTTTCTGGTTATCGCATTCAGCTTACGGTAATCAATGCAGACTCTCCAACCTGTCTGAACTCGTGTGGGGACTAGTTCCCCATGCACATTTTCCACCACTGTAATGCCTCCCTTTTTGGGCAGAACTTGGGTCGGACTAACCCACTGACTATCAGAGATGGGATAGATCATACCTGCCTGTAGGAGCTTCAGTACCTCCTTTTTGACTACCTCCATCACAGGTGGGTTGAGCCTTCTCTGTGGCTGTTTGGATGAATTGGCACCATCGTCTAGGAGGATCCTATGCATACATGTAGAAGGACTAATCCCTTTAATGTCAGCAATAGTCCATCCTAGAGCTGTCTTGTGCTCTTTCAGTACCTGCACCAATTTTTCTTCTTGCTCCTTGGACAATTTGTTGGAAATAATGACAGGCAAAGTGTCACCATCTCCAAGAAAGGCATATTTTAAATGCTCAGGGAGTTGTTTAAGCTCAATTTCAGGTGCCTGTACTACAGAAGGGAGCAATTTCTCGCTAGGGAGAGTTAGTGGTATGGGCCCAATGGCCAAAGCATCAAGAGGGGATTCACAACAAGCACTTAGATCAGCAAGGATTTCATGGTATCTATCAGGCAAACTGTAATCCAAGCATGAAATTTCGATTTCATTCTCTAAAACGGATTGTAACTCATCACCATAAGTAGTATCAAAGAATTCTTGCACAATGGGATCAATTACATCAATAGAACAAAGAGAATGATCATCCTGGGTGCAGCATGAAAGGACGTCCTAACAAAATGGGTGCAGCATGCACATCATGATCCATATCGAGCACATAAAAATCAGTAGGGAAAATCAGATTATCTACCATAACAAGGACATCTTCAACAACCCCTTTCGGGTAGACTGTGGACCTATCAGCTAATTGAACAATAACACCAGTTTCATGCAAAGGTCCTAAGCCTAGTGAAGTGTAAACAAAGTAAGGCATAACATTAATAGAAGCACCTAAATCAAGCATGGCTTTGTCTATTTTAGTGTCTTCTATTATGCAGGGAAGGCTGAACATGCCTGAATCACTGCACTTTTTAGGCATTCGCCCTTAAAATACAGCAGCGACATGTTCACTGACCTTAACTTTCTGTTTCCCTTTTAATTTTTGGTTCCTTTTTATAGTGCATAACTCTTTCAGAAATTTAGCAAATCTAGGAACACTTTTAATCAGATTGAGCAAAGGGATATTTACCTCACACTTGGAAAACGTCTCAAAGATCTCCTTGTCATTCTCTGGCTTCCTTGTGTCTTTCAGTGCTTCAGGAAAAGGAGGAGGTGGCTTATGGGAAACCATAGAAGGGAAATCCGGACGAACATATTGATCGCTGAATTCTGGAGCTAGGCCGCGATCGCCATCAAAAGGCCGCGATCGCGGTTCTTTAGTTTTTCGGGAATCACTGCCACCGCGATCGCTGCCCGATGTGGACGCGATCGCGTCTTCGATTTTCCCAAATTCTAAGGCCTCAGAGAAGTGGCCGAGATCGCCGATGGTAGGGGCCGCGATCGCGGCCTCTTCAGCCGCGGTCGCCCCTTGTTTTGGTGGCGATCGCGGTTCCGCAAATCTCTCGTCAGTTCTCGGTAGTTCTTTTCCACTTCGTAATATGATCGCACTCACATTCTCCCGAGGATTGATGGGTTGTGCCGACAATTTTCCAGAATCTCTGGCCTCTATCTTACTTACTGCATTAGCCATTTGACTGATCTGAGTCTCTATATTCTTGATACTGGCCTGAGTGGTCTATCCCATCTGGTCTACCATGTTGGCTAGCCTTGCAAACATCTCTTCAGCATTGAAGGAGTTGTTCTGATTTTTAACTGGAGGTCTAGGAACATAAGGTGGCATGGGTTGCTGATTTCCTCCTTGATTATTGTATTGGGGCTGATTCTGATTCCCATATCTAAGATTTGGATGATGTGCCCAGCCTAGATTATATGTATTAGAATAGGGATCAAAACGAGGTCTAGGAGGTCCATAGCCTCCTACAGCATTAACCTCAGCCTGAGGTTCTTGGAGTTGTGGAGATGCATCAGTAGGGTGAAGTGTATCAGCACAGATTTCACATACCTTCAGTTGTTGAGGGGTTCCTGACAGCATGAACCTCTTCATCATATCTTTCAACTCCGCCATCTCAGCTTTTATAACAGAAGAGGAGTCCATAGCATTGACTCCTCTTCTGCTAGTTCTTTTGTTGAATTGCCTTGAGTTCTCAAATAGCTCAGAAAAGAGCTCAAGGGCATCTGCTGGTATCTTGTTCATCAGGCTTCCACCACAAGCTGCATTCACCATTCTTCGCTCTTCATCCAGTAATCCACCAAAGAAATATAGTATCAGGTCTTGATCAGAATACCCATGATACGGACAGCTAGCACACAATCTCTTGAATCGCTCATGATAATCATACAGGCTCTCTCCAGCCTGTTGCTCAATGTTGCTCAGGCTCTTCTTCAGACTGTTCTGTTTGGTGGCAGGGAAGTATTTCTCCAAGAATGCTGTTTTCATCTTAGTCCAGGTATTTATGGATCCTGGAGAAAGATAGTAGAGCCACTCGTTGGCTGAATCCTTTAGAGAGAAAGGAAACGCCCTCAACTTGATCTGATCCTCAGTTACATCTGCAGGCTTCATACTTGAGCAGACCTGATCAAATTCATCAAGATGCTTGTTTGGATCTTCTCCACCATGCCCATGGAATTGGGGTAAGAGATGGATCAATCCAGACTTCAACTCAAACTTAACACCTTCATTCAGCGCAGGGAACTCAACAGCCAGGGGCTGTTGTTGAAAGTTTGGGGCATTCAGCTGCCTCAAAGTCTGATCTCCCATTGTCTCAGCTTCAGCAGAATCCAAGTTGAAAGGTAATTCACAGAGTAGTTCCCGAGCTTCACGTCTCAACCTGGAAAGAGTCCTTTCGATTTCTGAATCAAGAGGCAAAACAGAAGAATCAGTAGCATGAGTGTGGACCATAAACTAGGGTCCACACCATAGTTGGTAACAATAAAAACTTAAAATTAAACAAAAGTGTCCCCGGCAACGGCGCCAAAATTTGACTGGCTTAAAATCGTTGATGCCAAATCAAAAATAATTCCCTAATTACTAAACTAGTATAGTCAGTAAGTCGGGGTCGAACCCAAGAGACACTTGTATCCTAAGTTTTATTATTATTAACTCAAAGAAGTATCAAAGGGGGGATTTTGATCATTAAACTAACACTAATGAATTGAAACAAACAAAGCAAGTAATCAAACAAGGCAAAGATTGGATTTTTATCAAGTTAAAGGAAAGCAATCCTATTCAAGTATCCACTTTTCTTCCTCAAGTTATTGATCCTAGATTCAAACAAGTTATTTCTTTCAGTTATTCCTATCCTGATCAGAATTATAACATGGCAACGAGACATGCAACTTAACATCCAAATAATTCATGAAACGATCATAAATAATAGGGATATTAGCATTAAGAACAAGGATAAACAGGATACATGCAATTGAATTCCAACGAGTCAAACAATTAACATGCATTCAAATCTCTTCTCAATTGTTTTAGTCCAACGAGTCCTAAACCAATTGAGTTGCTACAAAGATCAGGCTTTTCTACGAGAAAATCTAGATCTAGCAATAGATAATATTAATTCCAACAAGGTGATCAATCAAGTAGAAATCAATACAATCAATAATAATTACGCACAAGAGAATTGAAATAACCTGTAGAAATAAACCTGAATAGACGAATCTCACAACAACTTGAGTCTGAAAAGCTTCAACTTGAATAGAATTTAGGGAGTTTAGTTCTCCATGAGAAAAACACAAAAGTCTGAAAATTAGGTCTAAGAGAGAATACCAACACAAAGTCTGAAAAATAACCTAATATAGTCTCGACCCAGTCTAAATTAAAAAGATAAAAATATAAAATAAATAAACTAAGCGGATAAAGATGAACGCGCGTCAGATCCAACAGAGCCGCGATCGTTGCCTCTTCCTAACCGCGATCGCTGCCTGGCTGCAAACCGCGACCCATCGGCGACTTCTGGCAACCGCGATCGCCACCCATACATGGCCGCGATCGCGGCCTTCAATATCCTCGCGGTCCTCAAATGGCGACCTTGTCCTCCTCGGCGACGTCCACCGCGACCGCCCTCAATAGAGGCGGCGATCGCGGCCTTCAGAATCATCCGACGTCTTCAAATGCCACTAACACTAAACTTCAGCCTTCAACTCTGATGTTCCATAATGCTCATAATAGGCCTAAAATACTACAGAAATATGTACTAAAAAGTCCTAGTTATGCTGTACAAAACACAGCGTATCAACTACTCTCGACCATGTACATTTAACTCCAAAGTTCTTTGTCCTTACTTGAATCCTAAAAAGGAAGAGCACTTGTTGACAAGGTTGTTAAAATCGCGATTCGGACCGTAGCATCGTACGATCCTACGATCTAGTTTGTCTAAAACAATTCAAATCAGAGTCAAAATCGCAAAAGCGGTAGGATCGGGTGGGATCTTGTAGAATCGATGGGATCGGGTGGGATTGGTCTAGGATCGGGTGGGATCGTATGAGCCTACTGTTACTAATAAGCTAAGCCCTAAAAATCCTACTAACGCAATAGAAAGCCCACTACATGCACAACCCAAAAAAAAAGAAAAAGCCCGTTAAATGTCCTAAATTCATAAAAAGTCACTCTCTTTCTCTTCATTTTCACAGCAAAAAAAACCTAAAAAATCCATTGAAAATTTGAAGAAGCTCGACAAGCTCCATTGAAGGCTGAAGCTCCATGGATCAAAGTTGCAACTCATTCAAGCCTCCAATATCTCCTCGTTTCCTCTTTGACTGTAAGTTTAGTTTATTTTACTCAATTAATTTGTTTAGTTTACTATTTACCTCCAATTTCGGGTTTGTTCATTCGGATCTTCTTTTGTTTGCAAGCCTCTGATTTATCTCTCTCAAATTAGTTTAGTTTACATTACTCAATTTCGGGTTTGTTCATCCGAATTGTTGAACTGCTCAAGCACTATTTTTCTGAATTACTGAATAAAATTTAAATTAATTTGCTCAATTAACAACATAATATGTTGAATTGATGATTATTTATGTTGTTAATGAGTCATGACAATATGAAGCCACACATTCCCCTAAACTTAAAATCGGTGCAATATTCAATGATAAAGGAAATAATCGTCTTTAAATTACTATTTTTATGATTTTTTTTCCTGATTTACTTGTAAACGCTCGGACACACTGTCACAAAGTCATTATCACTCAAGTTTGTAATTATTTTCTAATTACTTGTACTGATGATGATGTCTATAATGATGATGATATTGTACCAATAGGAACAGGGACATGGACTTCAAGAACAGGGAGCTTTGACTATGTTAATGATGGGAATATTTGGTTACAATGAAGACTAATTTGTATTTGGCTTGTTGATTTTCATGCTAAATAAACCTATCATTTTTCTTGTACTATTTAGACATTGTACGGTAATTACGAAGAAAACTTGTTAAATCATTTTATCTTTGTAATATCAATGTTTTATACTCTAAACAATCTATATTTAGCATTCTTTTTACTTATAATACATGTATTACTCATGTTGTATCAATTTGACAACTTATCTTCTTAAATTTGCAAGATCTTATGATCCTATCCTACCGACCCGATTCTACCCCCTCTCACCGATCCAAGGTGTGATCTCGATCCTAATAACATTTCTTGTTGACATGGGTAGCACTGCACCTCAATTTCTTATAAACCACCTAAGTGTTAGAACATCGACTAAGAGTTTGTACCTTGTAAGGTTATCGACATGTGGTCCTATAGTTTTATCTAGTTTTGTCGACATGTCTACTAGAGTGGAGCAAGGCTTGTAATTTGACATATTAACTTTTTGCAATATCACACATCTATACATTTGTTGTGTAAAGAAATTCATGCTTTCTTCCTTTAAACTACATCACCTAAAAGTGTATAGGGTTGATATCTAAAATTGAAATTTCAGAGTGTTAGTATGTGTAAGGCCTGAGGCCCTAGAAGCGCAATCCTGTGCCAACCCGAGGACTTCCCAGGAGGTCACCCATCCTAGTACTACTCTCGCCCTTGCACGCTTAACTTTTGAGTACTTTGTCCTCACTCAAACTCAGAAAAGGAAGAGCTCTTGTTTACATGGGTAGCACCTCAATTTCTTATAAACCACCAGGGTGTTACAATCTCCCCCTTTTTGTAAGGCCTGAGACTCTAGAAGCGCAATCCCATGCCAACCCGAGGACTTCCTAGGACGTCACCCATCCTAGTACTACTCTCGCCCCTGCACGCTTAGCTTTTCAGTTCTTTGTCCTCACTCGAACTCAGAAAAGGAAGAGGTCTTGTTGGCATGGGGAGCACCTCAATCCCTTATAAATTATCGGGGTGTTACAATTGTTGAGAGGGTATATTCTTGACAACAAATAAATTTATAGTCAAGACCCCGCTGAGTATAGCGAAGTCAGGTTCGTTCCACGAGAAGCATGGTTGTTTATCTATCAACTACTAAAAACAGGAAAAACACGCAAAAGAAGCAAAAATACACACGACCAACCTCGTAATGAACCTGGAAAAATACGAACACACACTAACGAACTAAAAACAAGTCCAGTACCGAGGAAAAGGAACTCGAGAACGAATATTACGAAAGATAAACTAACTCAATAAAGATAAAAGATCTAGGACAAGGGTTACCACAACATAACCATGCATATAAAATCATAAGAAGATAAAGATCATGCCTTTAAAAAGATAAATTCATCAACTTTCGCTGATTAGCAAGCAAATCAAACAATTCTCATAAATTAACTCACTCAATCACTTGTTTTGGATCCAAAGCTCGAAACTTTCGTAATCGAACAATATCAACCTTCAAGTTAACAACTTTCTCGTTCGATCAAGTTGAGAACTCAAATTACCTCGACTATCGTCTAAGCATAAACTCAACCAGCAATAAAAATAGATAAAAGGCATTCAAAACATCCACTCACTTATCAAACATGCATAACTATGTCGGGTTTCAACCCCGACCCTAGATAAGAGAACTACTCACTACTCATAATAAAGCAAACAACTTCAATAAGAGAAAACATTGAAAACAAAACAAACTTACTTGAAATTAATAAGAAAAATATTGTCTTACAATATCCTGAAGAAACCGAAAACACAGAACAACACCAACGAGAAATTCCGACTAACAATCCTAATTGTCTCTCTCGATCGAACCTCCTCGTTATCTTCTCCTCGTCTTCTTCGTCCCTCAAAATATCGGCTCTCCAATAATATCCTCCACCCCCTTCTAGGTTTAGAATAAGGGTATTTATACTAAGAAACTATCCATTAAAAAACCTAAAAGATAAAAACTTACTCTACTAAAGATAACAAGATAAAAGATATATGATATAACAACCCTAAAATCATTTAAAACCCTACCGACACGGAGCCTATGTTAACGACCCCGCACAGGGTCGGTAGAAATCACAAAATCCACTCAAAATTTTTTATCTCTAAGCCTCGTTAACGACCTTCACAATATCGTTAACGAGCCGGGGATTTGGCTTTTCTTCGTCTTTTCTAGACTTAAAACTTGAAATTCGACTTGATCTTCTCATGAAATTTCTTCCTTATCTTCATGTTCTTCCGACCTCCACCACAACACTTCATATCAGCTCAAAAAGCGCTCCTTCCTGCTCAAAAACCTACAAAAAGACACAAAACGGAGTAGCTTCCATACTTTTCACAAAATATGCAAACTTATCCAAAACACACACAAAACTAACCCTAAAAACTACTAAAACTAAACTAAACAAACTAAGAAACATACTAAAAACTAGACTAAAAACATGAACATCAAAATACCCCATACTTAGACTTGCTTGTCCTCAAGCAATCACTTGACAATAGCCAAAACCAAACAATCATGCTCATCAAGCTAATAGCCATCAACCAAAAAGCAACATCAAAACCATAGAAGAAAATAGCAAATGACTATTAACGTCATTACACATATATAAGCACTTAATAGACATAAGCAAATACAATCCAACCTCACCAAGGATATATGTGTTTCACTCAACTCTCAAGTGTTTAGATTTATAAATTCAATCTCTCAACTCATCTTATATGCAAAAACTCGTAGAAATTGGAACTTAATCACCAAACTCTCCACCTAAGATTTGTCAAAACAAGCAAAAATCATCAAGAGAACTTAGGCTCAATGAAAAACTTCATAGAAGCTTCCATTCGGCCAGGTTGTAATGGGGCTTGCTAAAGACAATAAGGCGTGGAAAACTTTTTGGCTATGTGGTGCTAATAATATCCGGGAATCAAAGACTCCTAAAAACTCACATAACATCCAAAAACTCTCATAAAAGATATACCAAACTCACTCTTTCCTACACTTTAATTCACTCACCCAATATATCCTAGAAAGTCTCATAAAAACTCAAAAAAATCTCTGGCTTATCTTTTAAACACAAATGCACATCTTACTTCTCTCCCTTTTTTTTACTTTCATTTATTTCTTTCAGCTCTTTTTTTCAACTCTTTCTTCTCGAACAACCTCGTTAACGGACCAACTAGGTCGTTAACGAGCTTCATCGTGTACTCATTCTCTTCATTTTTTCATTCTTCAACAACAACTTTCTTTTGTGCATCCTTTCTTACCAAGAGATGTTCTTACAAATTAACGTAAGAGACTTCCAATCTACCCTTCCCAAAAACCCTTAATTTTCGAGCCAATTACAACTTTTCACTCAACAAAACAAACCTCTCCAAACTAAGTCCTAATCCCCGGATAGGGTCAAGCTTATCTCGGCTAGGGAAAATTTTATGGAGCTAAATATAAAAGGCTTAGGCTCAAATTGGTTATAAAAAAGAGGGATCATGTAAGGGTGGATATGGATTAATAGGGCTTATAAAGTAAGTTCTCCATCATATGATCTCACAAGTAATAAACTATAAATCTTATATAGGTCTCAAGAAATAGATAACCATCACAATTCCAAGAGATAATATACATAAAGAGAGTAAATCACACAAGAAAAGAAGAGAGATTTTTGATGTTCTCCCTATAAGGCCAAAAATAACTCACAAGGTAGCAATTTTTGTTGGATTGTAGACACTCATGCTAAAAAGTTATACATGCTCAATTTCATCAAATGCTATTCATCTTTAAAAACAAATTCATATCAAGAATCAAACTATACTATCAAAGACATGCTTGCAAGAAATTACATGATCATGCTAGCAATTACTATCATAGAACCATAAGAAAGGGTATTTATCTATTCTAGAACTCTTTTTGGAAATTTTCAATTTTTTTTATTTTTTTGTGATTTTTTTTATAAAATACATAAGACACATAAAACAGACAAGACACAAGTTTTCTACCCTTTTCCACCCCATACTTAAATCTACAGTGTCCCCACTGTAAAAAAAAATAAGCAGAAGAAAAGAAATAGAAAAGCAAAAGAAAAAAGAAAGAAAAACTTACAAGATTTTTAAAGCAAAAAAGAAGCAACTCTCAAACTGAATCAACGCCTTTGTGGTGGAAACCGGCGCTCAAAGTTTCCCATAAAATCGTACATTGTCCTCCAACACTCTGCATCGTCCGCCTCTCTCTGTTGATGTCTCGCGTCATATAACGCCATACGAGCAGAATAGACACTCTCCCACCGATCCATCCTCTGGTGGATGTGTGTCTGTTGTAGGTTAAGCTATTGCATTTGAGATGAAAGATCTTCGGCCCATGGAGGTGGGACACTTGATCCAGTGTAAGTGGGATGAGGGGGTGGTTGGTAGTGGTTGTGAGGCTGGAAGTGGTCTTGAAAAATTACCGGATTGTAGGGCATAAGACCATAAGAAGGAGGCATGCAACTTCTGTCCTTGTTGGCCTATTCAACTCTCTCTTGGGCCAAAAAGTAGCAGCTAGTACACGGAGAATGATCCGGAAAGTGGGGTTGATGATGCTTCCCTGGAAAGTGCTGCAGCGGAAGGTTCAACTTCACCGGTAATATAGTTCCAAGTCCTTATAACTTTGTAGTCCTTGATATTGTAATCCCGAGAAGGATTTGGAAGCTCGAGAATATTGTTGAACTCCTCCATAGTATATTTGTTGGGACGTTGTTGGGACCTCTGGTTCTAAACAACGGATCAACGATGCCATTCTCCGAGTTTTGAAAATGACAAACACCATGAGGAACTAATGTGGTTTGTTCAAGTATTTCTAAGGAACGCAGGTATAGCCAAGAACTCCCATGAATGACCAAAAGCCACAGAAGCTCACAATGCAGAGTTTCCATCAAGGGAACTCTGAAGAGGAAAGTTCCCATAAAATGGGAACTCCTAGAATGATGAAGAGAACACATGTTTACACGATGAAGAGTTTTCATTAAGGGAACTCTGAAGAAGACAGTTCCCATAACATGGGAACTCACATGTGAGGACAACGACCGTTCAGCATAGATCGCGGGATTTTGTCTTGGACAGTCCGAAGGAACAGTCTGAGGATCAGACTGTCAAGAATGCTCCTACGGTCCGATTGATTCAAGAAGTTGACCTAGTTCAAACCAAAGTCACATGTGAAGAAAGTACAACTTGGGCATCAAGCAAAGGGCATTTTGGACACAAATGAAAGATGCGATTGCCCAAGAACACCTGAACTATAAAGCCAAATGAATATTACTCGAATTGAGTACTTCTCCCAGAACTCACAAACACCCATACCAGAGAAAAGAGAAAGAAGAAGAAGAGAATTCCCCGGCGGCGAGTGTCTGATCTCGACGACGGTGAAGCCGAAGTTCCCAGGAGAAAGGGAACTGAGAAGTCGGTGTAAGGTTTGAGTTACTTGTGTTTTGTTGCTGTTAGCTTAGGAACTCAGTTGAGAGGATTCATTAGTGTTGCTAGAGTTAGGTAGAACTTGTAGGAGCAAAGAAGTTTGAATCCGGCTGTTGTAACTAAGGAACAAAGCAATTAATATAAGTAAGTCATTCAAAATCCTCCAAGCGGAGGTAGAGGTTTACCCATACAACTAGTTGGTTGTAGTGGGGTTCCTCTATAAGGGAACTGCGTTCTTTACAGTTTTTAATACTTGCGTTTACATTACTTCCGCTGCCTTGGGAACAGCTTAACAACCAGTTCCAAAGCTCTTTGCTAACGGTTTACGATCCAACAATTGATATCAGAGTAGGTTTGCTCTAGATTTGTGTTAGCATCGCAGGTATCAAATGGCTCAGGAACTTACTCAGGTAGGGAACAACACTAGTAAGCCGCCAAGGCTTATTACAGGAAGATTCGAAAGCTGGCAACGCGACATGAAGGATTGGATGCGTGGCCAGGACTACCAAGCCTGGTGTGTTATCGAGAGAGGGAACTTCGAAATTGATCCAGCTATAGTCAACGACCTCACCAAATGAGGACCCAACGAATACAGGTGTATGGAGGCCAACTACAAGGCCAAACAGTACCTGAAAAGGTCCATGTGCGTGCAAGACGTGACAGGGTAGCAAATCTTGACACAGCTAAGGAAATGTGGGAAGCCATCCAACAAATGCACATTGGGAACTCAGATCTCCGAGAAGATCTTCAGATGAATGCAAGAAGGGAGTTCTTCAACTTCCAAATGGAGATGGGAGAGTCTGTCGATAGCTATCAGTCCCGATTCGAAGAACTTTGCACCAAAATGGAAGGCTTGGGGATCACCAAAGAAGAAATCACACATAAGATGAAGGTCCAACAACTCTTCAACGGATTGACTGGAGAATGGGCAAACGAGAGAACAATGTTCAAGGAGAATCCGGAAAATAGAACTCTCATGCTCCATCAAGTGTTTGGAAAGCTAGTGGGACACGAGAAGAGAAAGATCGATGATAAGGAACAGAAGCGAGCACATCAAGGGATCGCACTCAAAATTGAGAAGATGCTCAAATCAACTCAAGAACAACACGAAGACTCCGAAGAAGAAGAGGATGAAGAGCTAGTTCTCGTAACAAAGGCTCTTCGGAACTTCTACAAAGGGAAGCTCAAAAAGAACAGTGGGAAGTGGGGAAAAGGACAGAGTTCCCAAAGAAAACCCGCAGAGAAGGACCTCTCGGATGTCACATGCTACAAGTGCAACAAAGAAAGGACACTTCGCTAAGGAATGCCCACAGGGAACGGACGACCGGAAGCAAGGGAAAAAGGCCTACATCGCCACCTGGAGCGACGATGAGGACGAAGATCCCGAGTCATGGGCACTCCCAAACATGTGCGAAATGGCCATAGGAGAAACCACTGGGGAACAACCCAGTGAGGTAACCACTGAAACTGTTCTTGCTTCTTTGAACAACTATGAAAAACCTGAGCTGTTGAAAATTCTTTCAAGTCTTGTCAAAGATAATATAAAACTGCAAAACAAGTTGGAAAAACAGGAACACATAAATGCTCAATTAGTTGGTCTTGAACCCTGTCCCAACTGTATGTCCCTTCTCGAAAAACTCAAGTCCCATGTGTCTCACATCGTAGATCTAGAAAATGAAATCAAAACTCTAGAGAGAGATAAGAACACCCTCTTACAAAACCTGAGTAAGACTCCCAAAAATCTTGAAGCCTCTAGTTCCCAAATCAAGTTTGTCCCAGCCAGACACGGCATTGGATACAAAACTGAGAGCCCAAAGAACGGGAAGTCACCCCTGAGTGAACATGAAATCCATGAGTGTAGGGCCTTAGAACTCCAATGCGAGAAACAGAAAAATGCCCATCTCGAGGAGAAAATCAGGGTCCTAGAGAGTGGGAAAGGTGGTGAGAAAGATTATTACACTGGGAACACTGGACATAGACTTTATGTCCAAATTTCTAAGGGAAATGAGTCATGGGTGTACAATAAGGAAACTATGGATAGGAACAGAATTCAGAGACCACACCCAAAATACTACCTGGGAGAATACTATAAGACGTGCTGGAACTGTGGTGCTCATGGGCACTACAAGGAAGCATGTCCCAAGAAGAGAGCCCAAACCCTCAGAAACCGTGAGTTCCTGAACAAACAAAAACATCATGCTAATCACCAAAGGAACTCCAACTCTCAAATCACTCATGATATCAACATCGTTGACTATGTTTTAAATGAGAATATTTTCCCCGGCAAGGGACCTGGCAAGAGTCATCTTGCCTGGGTCTCAAAACACTAACTTTACCTTGTAGGTGGCAGTGAGAGGGAATAGTACATGGTTCATAGATAGTGGATGCTCGAACCATATGACCGGAAACAAAGATATCCTCATCTCACTCCACACTCATGCCGGAGGAGGCCACATCTCATTTGGTAATAAATACAAGGGAGAAGTCATTGGAAAAGGAGAAGTTTTGCTCAATAGATCAATCAAAGTTAGGAATGTAAATCTGGTAAAGGATCTGGGATACAACCTTCTGAGTGTCTCTCAGATGTGTGATCAAGGGAACAACATTGTCACCTACGACTCAGAAGAATGCCTCGTCATCAACAAGAAGACCAACAAAGTGATTCTGAGAGGAAGAAGATACAACAATGTGTATGTAGTAGATACAGAATTTGAACCACCAACGAAGCTGTGCCTTGCGAGTTCCTACGATGACACGAAACTATGGCACCGAAGGTGTCAATCAAATCCTGAAGCTCTATCTACAGGTTCTGGTCATTGGTCTTCCACGGATCAATCTCGAAGGAGTCAAAATGTGTGAAGCATGCATTCGAGGGAAATAGACTAGGAAATCCTTCAAACCCAAAAAGGTGGTGAGCACAACCAGGCCTTTAGAGCTAATTCACATGGATCTCTGTGGTCCCATGTGAACAGTCAGCTATGGTGGAAAAAAGTACATGTATGTCTTAATTTTTGATTTTTCTAGATTCACCTAGGTTATTTTTTTGAAGGCAAAATCACAAGCTTTTGAAGAGTTCGAACCCTTCATCAAAAGAACAGAAGTAAGCATGGGGCTAAAGCTGAAAGCCATCAGGTCTGACCATGGAACTGAGTTTCAAAACTCAGAGTTCCTTAACTTCTGTGACAAACATGGGACCTCTCACAACTTCTCAGCCCCTCGCACTCCTCAGCAAAACGGAGTGGTCGAGAGAAAGAACAGGACCTTGGAGGACATGGCCAGGACCATGATGCTTGAAAGCGGAGTTCCTGAGTATTTCTGGGCTGAAGCCATCGCCACAACTACGTACATCCTAAACCGGGCCATGACAAGGCCTTTGATCAAGAAGACGTCCTACGAGCTCATCAAAGGGAGAAAACCAAACATCTCCCACCTAAGGACCTTTGGATGCACATGCTTTGTCCACAACAATGGCAAAGACAATCTTGGCAAATTTGATCCTAGAAGCGATGAAGGGATTTTCCTGGGATACTCATCACAAAGCAAGGCTTACAGGGTCTATAACAAGAGGACCAAGAAGATAGAAGAAAACATCCATGTCGTCTTCAACGAGAAATCTGTAAAGATGGGAACAGAGACCCAAGGGAAGGGAACTCTATTCAAACTGGTCAGACAAGAAGACGATGATGACTACGATGATGAGCCAAGGAAGAGAGATGAAGACTATCTAAGTGCAAGTAACATTCCACAACCAGGGAACAACGAAGGAGATCTAACTTTCACTAATCAAATCTCCCTCGAAGTTCCCTCCTCAAAAGAACTACAAGACACCTCCAACTCTCTTATTCCCCAAGACAATACCCTGCCAGAATCAAGTGTTCAAGGGGAACAAAGAGGGATCTTGCCAGAAATTTCTGAAGAAACACTCAATGAAGAAGCTGAAGACGAGTGTTCCCATGAAAAGGAAGTCTCTACTGAAGATGAAACAAGTGCAAGGGAACCCACTCGTACAAGAAACTTTCAACAAAGGAAGGACCACCCCATTGAGAACATCATCTCCCCTTATGATAAAGGTGTACAAACTCGTTCCTCTCTCAATAACTTTTGTGCTTTTAACGCATTTCTTTCATTGGTGGAACCCAAAAACATCAAAGAAGCCTTGAAGGACCCAGATTGGATCCAACCTATGCAAGATGAGCTCCACCAATTCGAGAGGAAAAAAGTTTGGAAGCTAGTTCCAAGGCCCAAGAACAAGAACATCATAGGAACTCGATGGGTTTTTAGAAACAAGCTCGATAATACTGGGGCTGTAGCAAGGAACAAGGCAAGACTGGTGGCACAAGGCTACATGCAAGAGGAAGGAATTGATTACGATGAGACTTTCGCACCAGTTGCCAGGATCGAGGCCATCAGACTCTTGATCGCCTACGCTGCTCACAAGGGATTCAAACTCTATCAAATGGATGTGAAAACAGCCTTCCTCAATGGACATCTCAAGGAAGAAGTATATGTAGCTCAACCCCCAAAATTCAAAGATGAGAAGCTACCCAACCATGTCTACTTCCTGGAGAGGGCCCTCTACGGACTCAAACAAGCTCCCCGAGCTTGGTATGACAGGTTTGCTCAATTCCTCTTGTCCCATGGATATCTTCGAGGTTCCATAGACAAGACTTTGTTTCTAAAGAAAGAGTCTAAAGACATTTTGATTGTGCAAGTATACGTTGATGACATTGTTTTTGGAGCAACTAACGAAACTCTTGTAGAGAAATTGAAGGACCTCATGAGCAGTGAGTTTGAGATGAGTCTCATTGGGGAACTCACGTTCTTCTTGAGACTTCAAATATCTCAAACTAAGGAGTTTACAAAGATTCATCAACAGAAATACATCAAGGAAATGCTCGTAAAATATGGGATGGAACACTCCAAGCCTATTGACACTCCCATCTCACCAAATTCAAGGCTCAATGCGGATGAAACAGGTATAAGTGTGGACCAAAGAAACTATCGAGGTATGATTGGGTCCCTTCTCTACTTAACAGCTAGTAGACCTGATATTATGTTCTCCGTATGTCTTTGTGCTCGTTTTCAAGCTAACCCAATGGAATCACACCTGAAAGAGGTGAAGAGGATTTTTCAGGTACCTCAAAGGGAACGATAACTTGTGCCTCTGGTATCCAAGGAACAGTTCCCTTGAGCTCATTGCATACACAGATGCTGATTTTGAAGGGCACCTGGTTGATAGAAAGAGTACATCAGGAATGGCCCAGTTCCTAGGGTCATGCTTAGTTTCATGGGGATCTAAAAAACAAAACTTAGTGGCACTCTCCACAGCTGAAGCAGAATATGTGGCTGCCGCATCTTGTTGTTCCCAAGTTCTATGGCTTAAGTCTCAACTCCAGGATTACGGTATGTCTTTTGGCCTAGTTCCCATACTCTGTGATAATACTAGTGCCATAAACATTTCCAAAATCCTGTGCATCATTCTAGAACCAATCATATAGATATAAGACATCACTTTCTACGTGACAATGTTGAAAGTGGGAACATCTTGATGGAACACTGTAGAACTGAAGAGCAAATTGCGGACATTCTTACCAAAGCTTTAGACAGAGGTCCCTACCAGCGTTTTCGAATGCTTCTAGGGATGATTACTCTAAACTAAACAAGTCCCTGTTTGTCTCTCCCTCAATGCCTGACTAGTTTTTCTAAGAATGCATGATAGGGGACTTGGATCTATTGCTTTCACTTTGCCATGATTACTAGTCTAAAGATAAATGTGTACAAGGGAACTTTATTTCTTTTTTCCTCACATGATCAACTAGAGTTCTCTTTATCCCTCTTTACAAGCCACTATGACGGTTGATCATATTACCTACCCTAAGCCAGGGACCAGACAAACGCTTCTCATGAGCCAAAATGTTTACTCCTTTATCGAGTCGTAAATTGTCTGGTTCCCTTTGAGTTCCCTAGCCCTACAAAAGGATGAGTGTGAAGTTTCCTTAACCACTTCACTCTCCCTGACCTTGATACGATCATGGGAACTGGTACACACAAGTAAGGGAACGCTGACTCCTCTGAGAAGATGAACCGTCACTTGGGAAGCGGGATTTTGTGTCAGAAACTCTGAAGAGTTAAGGGCCAAGTATTCAAATTTTGAAAGGGCTACCCTAGAGATCGTGACGCGTGTCAAGAGGCGTGCTACAGAAGTTGAAACGATGCCCCACGTTCATTGGGCAACGGTTATCGAGGATTTCCCACTTCCCTTTCTACCCTTCGCCCCTTCTCTCCTTAAAACCCTGGTTTGCCATTTTTGGGCTCTAATTCCATATTCAACCTCTGTCATTCATCTTCTCCACATCCCTTTCACTCTCTTTTTCGAGAAACCTCCAAACTTCCTCTCTTCCCAAAATTCCCCTCACATGGCCTCCACACACACTTGGGCTCAAGTTAAAGCTCGGGTGCTTGCAAATCCCAGAGTCTTCTTCATCTCGCAATTAAACGAGATTTAACGAGAAACCGATCCCATCTTGAAAGACGTCCTTATCGGAGGGCTCTACAACTCCGTTAGCCCTCTCTTACCCCCTCTTACTCCGGCAGACCAAACTTTAGCCATGACCTCTTCTTCCGCCACCTCCTCTGAATCTCTTCCTCCTCCAATTACCAACATCTCCTCCGGCACTGTCATTCTTGACAGTTTCGGAGATGTTCGTCCTTCTCAAAACGAGAAGCCCAAAAAATCCAAAAAACACCATTTTTCCAAAGACTTCTCCAAATCCAAACATTCCAAAAAAATCCAAACATTCCAAAGACCCCTCACAATCCAAAAAGCGCAAACACTCTAAGATCTCTGAATACTCGGAGCCCAGGAAGAAGTCGCATTTCAAATTCGTTGATTACTTGAACTGCTCCAAGGACAGTTCCTGTATGGCCAAACCACCCTTCGTCTTCCATCCGGACTCTGGGACCTCCCAATCCCAGAGCCAACTCACTTCTTCTTCCCTCTCTCTTCCTATGATTAAGGGACCTCCGAACCCTCTTCACCCAAAACAGAAAACACCTCCACCACCTCCCTCTGTTCCCACAACGAAGGGAACTCCACCTCCACCACACAAAACTCCTTCCCCTTCTTCCTCACCCATACACACGCATATCCCTCAAACTCCTGCCTCGGGGACCACTACTCCCCAGGTTCCCGTATCCACCCATCTTCCCCCTTCTACACAAATTTCCACTCCTCTCTCCTCTCCTCTCCCCTCTTCCACCACATCCCCAACAACCACAAAACTTCCCTCTCCCTCTCCCTCCAAAACTGCCGTCGTCCTCACTTCGGACGACGATGACCTTCCTCTCTCCGTTGTCATCTGTAAAATGACCAAGGATCCTCCTCCTCCCATCATGGGAACTGTAGAGGAGGAGGCCCAGCTCAAGGCTGCAGAGGAAGAGCTCAACGACGTCCCAACTGCGACAACTGAAAAAGGGACCACGTCCCCAGAAAAAGTGGCTCCTGAAGAGCCAGTGGCACAAAGGAACCCAACACCGGCTGTTGGTGCTGGGACAAGTTTAAGTCATCCTGAAGATGACGAGGAGGACTCAAGATCAAGCTCAAGCTCCTTCGAGGAAGAAGGGACCTCTAGTGATGAGGTCGAAAAACAAGAAGAGGCTCCAGCTGCTAAGGAGCCCGCCAAGATCCCAACCCCTGGGCACCAACTGGTGGTGTCCGATGGTTCCCGTGCCACAAGGGAACCCATGCTATTGATCGAAGCACCACAAGAAAAGGGAAGGGATCTTCAAAGAGCACCACAAGAAAGGACCTACAACGGTTTCTAGGGGGAACAACGGTTTCTAGGGGGAACACTTCAAAGAGCACCACAAGAAAAGGGAAGGGATCTTCTTCGAAGAGGTTCCCTGTGGACGAACGCCGAAAACTCCTCCCCCCTCTTATAATTTCTGAGGAGATGCTCTACGAGAATGGACTAGGGGAACTGTGGGACCTGATCAAGTCCCAAGGCTGGGAGCACCTCTGCAAGGAAGCCGTGAGTGTAGATCCCTCACAAGTGCGTCAGTTCTACAACAACTTTGTAGTCCACAACGACGACACTCAAGGAACTCTCTCCCTCGAAGGCGACGAGTTTATATTCACAATGTCTACCATCCGCCTTCAGCTTCAGGTCCTTGTTCACGGACTTAGCGAGTTGCCCAACAAGCTCTGAGGAGAGTTCAACAGCGCAGAGGTGTACAACACCATATATGAGGGCCGAGTCCCCACTCAAGGGACCTCGACCCATCATTTGTCCCTAGTCGCCAAGCTGGCTCACCAGTTCATCATCAATATGGTGATCCCTCGCCAAGAGAAGCGTCTAGTCATCAACATTCCCGACGCTATACTCCTCTACCACTTCCTCCTCAAGAAGCCCATCAACCTTCCAAGAATTATTCTCGGGCATATGGAGAAGTGTATGGCGTCCAAGTCCCATTCTCTTCCCTACTCTGGGCTCATCAAGAAGTTTCTACTCAAGGAGGGTCTCTACGACGTCTCCAAAGAAGAAGTTACGATTGGAAGGGAATTGGACATCTCAGTGGTCCAGAAGATGAGGCACTCTGAGCCTGTGGAGGAATTGGCTCAATTGGAATCTGGCAAAGATGGGGACTCTCAAGTGTTGCTTCGCATTGCCAACACCCTCGACCAGATTGCCAGGTACCAAGCGACGTTGGCAAAGGGACAAGAAAAACTTACACAGGTCCTGACGCGCCTTTGTGATGCCCTGTTCCCTACCGTCCCATGATCTCTCCTCTCTTTTTTTCCCTTAATCCAAATATGTCCACAAAATGTACTTGTGTTCCCTTGTACATATTTTCTTAAGTAATGAATTGGCCTTTAATTGGAATGCGTGTTCCTTTTCTTCCTTATAATTGCATTGCTTGTTTTTGATGATGTCAAAAGGAGGAACAATTGCATAAAAAGCTAAGTAAGATCTAAGTGTTTTAATCGAAGTGGCTCCCCAGAATCATCATTAGGAACTCATTCGCATATCATTCATTGAAATACTTGCTTGTTTTGTGATGGGTTTGTCATCATCAAAAAGGGAGAAATTATTGGGACGTTGTTGGGACCTCTGGTTCTAAACAACGGATCAACGATGCCATTCTCCGAGTTTTGAAAATGACAAACACCATGAGGAACTAATGTGGTTTGTTCAAGTATTTCTAAGGAACGCAGGTATAGCCAAGAACTCCCATGAATGACCAAAAGCCACAGAAGCTCACAATGCAGAGTTTTCATCAAGGGAACTCTGAAGAGGAAAGTTCACATAAAATGGGAACTCCTAGGAATGATCAAGAGAACACAAGTTAACATGATGATGTGTTTCAATCAAGGGAACTCTGAAGAAGACAGTTCCCATAACATGGGAACTCACATGTGAGGACAACGACCGTTCAGCGCAGATCGTGGGATTCCGTCTTGGACAGTCCGAAGGAACAGTCTGAGGATCAGACTGTCACGAATGATCCAACGGTCCGATTGATTCAAGAAGTTGACCTAGTTCAAACCAAAGTCACATGTGAAGAAAGTACAACTTGGGCATCAAGCAAAGGGCATTTTGGACACAAATGAAAGATGCGATTGCCCAAGCAAAGTGGTCTTGAAAAATTACCGGATTGTAGGGCATAAGACCATAAGAATGTGGCTCGACAGGCGGCGGCAGGGGGGGTCATTACCGAAGTTGTGTGCCTCGGTAGTAGCCTCGAAGTAGTCGTTAACGACCCTAGGTGGCTCGTTAACGAAGCTGCCAATGTTGCCCAGAACCTCGGTACCGAGGTAATCTTCCTTGATATCGAGCTCTTCAATGCCCGCCTTTGATCCTGCCTCCGACTCTTCATCATTTTCATCCATGGCTTCATTGTCTCTCTCAAACCGTGTCTCACACGGCCTCAACAATGGCTCATCTTGCGGTTTGTGATCCAACGGGAACGCATGCCCCGTCCATGACTCGTACCAATTTGGCACGTAAAGCAACTCCATGTTGGCTCGGGTGGGGATGACATCTCGGCCTTGAACTTTGGTAGTATACCCTCCCGCAACCTGAGTAAAAATGTTAGAGACAAACCAGTAGTTCCTGTTGAGCAATTGGGCACGGGATGGCGTGTAGAGGGAGAGATCGACTCCGAGGTTGGCCGCCAAGAGACTAAGCAAATTTCCGCACCACACCTCCTTGGACTTGGCCCCTTTCTTCTCAACATATTGTAGCCACTCATACCCCAAGTTCAATGGGACGGGATCCTCAAAGAGTATGGTTCGAAGGCATGCAACTTCCGTCCTTGTTGGCCTATTCAACTCTCTCTTGGGCCAAAAAGTAGCAGCTAGTAATCGGAGAATGATCCGGAAAGTGGGGTTGATGATGCTTTCCCCAGAAAGTGCTGCAGCGGAAGGTTCAACTTCACCGGTAATATAGCTCCAAGTCCTTATAACTTTGTAGTCCTTGATATTGTAATCCCGAGAAGGATTTGGAAGCTCGAGAATACTGTTGAACTCCTCCATAGTGTATTTGTTGGGACGTTGTTGGGACCTCTGGTTCTAAACAACGGATCAACGATGCCATTCTCCGAGTTTTGACAATGACAAACACCATGAGGAACTAATGTGGTTTGTTCAAGTATTTCTAAGGAACGCATGTATAGCCAAGAACTCCCATGAATGACCAAAAGCCACAGAAGCTCACAATGCAAAGTTTCCATCAAGGGAACTCTGAAGAGGAAAGTTCCCATAAAATGGGAACTCCTAGGAATGATGAAGAGAACACAGGTTTACACGATGAAGAGTTTTCATTAAGGGAACTCTGAAGAAGACAGTTCCCATAACATGGGAACTCACATGTGAGGACAACGACCGTTCAGCGCAGATCACGGGATTTTGTCTTGGACAGTCCGAAGGAACAGTCTGAGGATCAGACTGTCAAGAATGATCCAACGGTCCGATTGATTCAAGAAGTTGACCTAGTTCAAACCAAAGTCACATGTGAAGAAAGTACAACTTTGGCATCAAGCAAAGGGCATTTTGGACACAAATGAAAGATGCGATTGCCCAAGCACACCTGTACTATAAAGCTAAATGAATAGTACTCGAATTGAGTACTTCTCCCAGAACTCACAAACACCCATACCAGAGAAAAGAGAAAGAAGAAGAAGAGAATTCCCTGGCGGCGAGTGTCTGATCTCGACGACGGTGAAGCCGAAGTTCCTAGGAGAAAGGGAACTGAGAAGTCGGTGTAAGGTTTGAGTTACTTGTGTTTTGTTGTTGTTAGCTTAGGAACTCAGTTGAGAGGATTCATTAGTGTTGCTAGAGTTAGGTAGAACTCGTAGGAAAAGAGAAGTTTGAATCCGGCTGTTGTAACTAAGGAACAAAGCAATTAATATAAGTAAGTCATTCAAAATCCTCCAAGCGGAGGTAGAGGTTTACCCATACAACTAGTTGGTTGTAGTGGGGTTCCTCTATAAGGGAACTGCGTTCTTTACAGTTTTTAATACTTGCGTTTACTTTACTTTCGCTGCCTTGGGAACAGCTTAACAACCAGTTCCCAAGCTCTTTGCTAACGGTTTACGATCCAATAATATTCGTGATTGACATTGCCCAATCGAAATCTAATCCGTCCTGCCGATGTCTTGGTTGGGAATCTCGTCTCTATAGTAGCCAAGAACTCGGAAGTAAGAGCCGGGTAGTGCGATACCTCTTGTTTCTTCAACAACTGAGGCACTCCTAGAATGGAAAAGGCCTCCTTGATATCCTCATATATCCTCATTGCCTTAGCACTCGACCTTGAGAGCCACCTAGTATAGTGGTCTTTCTCTAATATGGCATTGAAGCGGTCGACTTGAGGTTGGGTGCGCAAAATCACATTGTCCATGCGCGGAGGAGACGGGGACCGTTGAGTCCTCTTCTTCTTCTGGGCCCTTGTTGGAGCTCTGCCAGTGCTTTCCATATGGACCTACAAAAATAGAAATTGTCCAAGGTAAGATCCACACAAATCAATAGAAAAGAAACCTCATACTTGGTCTCGAAAATGCTCTCGACTTGCCTCGTTAACGAGCTAATTGGGGTCGTTAACTTGGTTGGAATTGCGTTTAAAACTGGATAATATGCAGGGTCGTTAACGAACCTGGACAGGTCGTTAACAAGCCTGAGCAAGGGCACTCGCGATGTATTTCGAGTTCTAAACTCCACAATTTTCCAATTAATCAAGCATGGATCAAACATAATCCTCATAAGGCACACAATCATGCACATGCACCCCATACTTGCTCTATTACCCACCCAAACATGTGAAATTTGCCCAAAAACACATGGTGAAGATCAACTTATTTCAAGAACAAGGTAGTTCATGCTTTTTCAAATCAAAATTTCTTATGCAAAATTGAGCAAGAACAAACCATCATAAAGCAAGATCGAACACCAATGGAAGTAGGACAAAGATTATTGATCAAAATAGACATGCAATTCAACCACTTCAAATAAGATCAAGATATGAAACTTTTACCCTATAGATCTTGAATCTTTGCAAATAGAGAGTTAGGGTTTAGAAATCATACCGTTGGTTTGAGAAATTAAAGAACGAGATTGAAACCGGGAGTGGTTAACGAGCCGTAGTGCCTCGTCGTTAACGAGTTCAAGAATGGAGGTCTCGTTAACGGGGTAAGATTTGGGGTAGGCGGTGGTGTGGGTACCGATCGGTGGTGAGAGAGAACCAGTAGGATTGATTTGAGAATTTAATCTTTAGATTGTGAGATTTGAGGGTGGGATTTTGGGAGTTTTGGAAGGGTTTTATAGGATAAGGCTAGAGGTAGGGGAAGGGCGGCACACTAGTAAAAGATAGAATATAAAATTTGGTAAAAAAAAACTTACCTGCCCGTCTGCCTTAATTGTTGAGAAATTAAAGAACGAGATTGAAATCGGGAGTGGTGAACCACAAAGAGCCATGGTGACTCTAATCTCTTCATCCGGGTCGGGTTGCTCATGAAACTTTTTCAATCGGTGGCCGTTAACTTTGAAGATAGCACCTTGATTGTTGATCAACTCTACTGCCCCGTGAGGATAGATGTGGTGAACCACAAATGGCCCGCTCCATCTTGTCCTTAGCTTCCTTGGGAATAAACGGAGTCTAGAGTTGAAGAGAAGTACCTTGTCACCAACTTCATAGGTTTTGGGCACCAATTTCTGATCATGCCACCGTTTGGTGCGCTCTTTGTAGATTTCGGCATTTTCGTACGCCTTAAGCCTCAACTCCTCTAGTGCTTGCAAGTCCATGAATCGTTTTGCTCCGACCGCATCAAGGTTCATGTTGAGCTCCTTAAGAGCCCATAATGCTTTATGCTCCATCTCGACCGGTAAATGGCATGCCTTTCCATACACTAGATTGTAGGGGGTGGTGCGTAGGGGCGTCTTGTATGCCATCCTATAAGCCCATAGAGCGTCATCCAATTTAGATGACCAATCCTTCCTAGAACGGGACACCGTCTTTTCTAATATGCTCTTGATCTGCCTGTTTGAAACCTCAACTTGGCCACTAGTGTGATATCCCATACTTGGCCAAAAGTGCTTCAAAACTCTGCTCAATGAAATGAGATCCACCATCACTAATGAGGACCCTTGGGACGCCAAACCTGGGAAAAATGTTAGTCTTAATAAATTTGGCCATGGTTTTAGCATCATTGGTCCTTATAGCAACGACCTCCACCCACTTAGAGACGTAATCAACCGCAACCAAGATATACTTGTAGGGGCCCGATGTGGGAAAAGGTTCCATGAAGTCTATGCGCCATACGTCGAATAACTCGACCTCTAGTATCCCGGTTAGCGGATTCTCATGTCTTCAAGTGATGTTACCCGAGCGTTGACATGCATCACATGCTGTCACATATGCTTGTACATCTTTAAAAATGGTTGGCCAGTAGAAACCACTTTGAAGAATCTTCATCGTGGTCTTGAATCCTTTTGCATGGCCTCCGGTAGGAAGTGTGTGACATTGTTAGATCACGCTCTCTATCTCCTCTTCTAAGATACAACGTCTAAAGAGGTGATCACTTCCTTGCTTGAACAAGTAAGGATCATCCCAAAAGTACTGTTTTACATCGTGAAGGAACTTCTTTTTCTTTTGTGGGGTTAATTCCTCGGGGATTATGCCTCCTACAAGATAGTTAGCAAAATCCGCAAACCAAGGGGATTTTGACCCTCTAATAGCATGAATTGATGTGAAAGAAGTAGAAGCAAGAGATGAGGAAGGAATTGAATTGAATGAGTTCTGGTTGAGAAAACTTACCTGACTCGGTCGTTACTGAATATGTGTGGGTCGTTAACGACCTCGGAGATGTTGTGTTACCCTCGGTAACAACCTCACGTGGCTTGGTAACAAACTTCCCGATTGTTGTGTCGATGCACTTTGAGTCTTCGTTGTTGTGATCTATGCCTTCCGGCCTCGGTGGTTCGTTAATGACCCTGAAGGGGTCGGTAACGAGGGCCTTGTTGAGTTCGACCTCGTTCAGCATGAGGTGTTCGTCTGGTCTGGAGTCATTGATTGGCACTTCGTTGTTGGATTCGGTGATATGCTCAACTGGCAGCCTAGATAAGTGGTCTGCCACCAGGTTTTCTGCTCCTTTCTTATCTCTAATTTCATGATCAAATTCCTACAGTAAGAGCATCCAAGGAAGCAATCTAGGTTTGGCATCCTTTTTGGCCATTAGATATCTAACGACCTCATGGTCAGTATAAACGATCACCTTTGAACCAACAAGATAGGACCAGAATTTTCTAAAGGCAAATACCACAACGAGGAATTCCTTCTCCGTTGTGGTATACTTACTCTACGCCTCATCAAGCGTCTTACTTGCGTAGTAGATGGCGTGAAGCTTCTTATCCTTCCATTGTCCCAATAGTGCGCCAACAACATAGTCACTGGCGTCACACATAATCTCAAAGGGTAAAGTCCAATCTGAGGACTGCATAATAGGGGCGGAGACGAGGGCTGCTCTTAACCTGTAAAATGCTTCAAGACATTCTGGAGATAGCTCAAACACTACATCTTTCATTAGTAGGTTAGTAAGTGGTTTAGCTATCTTAGAAAAATCCTTGATAAATCATCTATAAAAGCCAGCATGCCCTAAAAAACTCCTAATGTCTTTTATAGAAGAGGGAGGAGGTAGTTTTTCAATTAGCTCAATTTTTGCTTTATCTACTTCTATCCCTCTTTTAGAGACAAGATGTCCTAATACTATCCCCTCTTGGACCATAAAATGGCATTTTCCCAATTTAGCACAAGACTGGTTTCTTCACATCTTTTAAGAACACATGCAAGGTTAGCAAGACAAGTATCAAAGGAAGAACCATAAACAGAGAAATCATCCATAAAGACCTCTACAATATCCTCTATCATATCAGAAAAAATTGCCATCATACACCTTTGGAAGGTGGTGGCGGCGTTGCAAAGCACGAATGACATTCTTTTGTAAGCAAAAGTCCCATAGGGACATGTAAAGGTAGTCTTTTCCTGATCATCAAGATGAATGAGAATCTGCCAAAAACCGCTATAGCCATCTAAATATCAGAAATAATCATGATGGGCTAGGCGTTCTAACACTTGATCAATGAAAGGAAGTGGAAAGTAATCTTTTCTAGTAGCACTATTAAGCTTCCTATAATCGATGCACATCCTCCAACTAGTGGTGGTCCTAGTGGGGATTAACTCTCCCTTTTCATTTTCTATTACGATCATTCCCCCTTTTTTAGGAACTACATGGACCGGACTAACCCATTGGCTGTCCGATATAGGAAATATGATCCCAACATCAAGTAGTTTAATAATTTCCTTTTTGACCACTTCTTTCATATTAGGATTTAACCTACGTTGATGCTCTATAGTGGGTTTATGATTATCCTCCATGTATATCCCATGCATGCAAAGTGAAGGGGATGTGCCGGTTATATCATCAAGGGAGTAGCCTATGGCTTTTCTATGTGTTCTAAGCACAATGAGTAGCTTTTCTAGTTCCTCATCTTTTAATTTAGCATTGATGATGACAGGGAAAGTAGAATTAGGACCAAGAAATTCATACATGAGAGAATCCGGAAGAGGCTTTAGTGTTGGAGTAGGTTCAACTGGAATTAGAATTGGTTCTTCTGGCTCCGTCTTCAACACTTCTTCAAGGTATTCAAACACCGATATTTCATTGTCCTCGACTAGGGTCGTTAACGATGCTGGGGGGTCGTTAACGATCCTTTTTCCTCTGCCAGGAGGTTCGGTACCGAAGTTGGTGAACTCGTTACCAAAACTGCAGGAACTATCTCGGCCCATCTTTTAATTGAGAATTCATCCCTCGACAATAGTCTTCCAACGGGTCCCCACATTCGATGATTTCATTGTGGGTGTAAAGCATCTTGACTTCAGCTCTTTCGGTCCCCTTTGTTGTCAGGTTGAATTGAAATTCCGTCGCCTCATCCCCAATTTCGAAAGTTAGGAGTCCCTTCCTAACATCAATTATGGCTCTGGCTGTGGCGAGGAATGGTCTCCCTAAGATAATAGGGACCATCGGGTCTTTGGGCATTTCCATGACTATGAAATCGTTAGGAACAAAGAATTTGCCAACTTGAACCGGAAAGTCTTCGACTACCCCTGTTGGCTTAACACATGAGTTGTCTGCCATGTATAATCTCATATTGATCGGCTCTAATGGTCCCATATTAGCTTTTGATCAGATTGAAAGAGGGAGTAAAATGGTACTGGCTCCCAAATCACATAGAGCCTTGAATTTGTAATCACCTATGCCAATTGTTATGGCAAATCTCCCTGTGTCGTCTAATTTCTCTGGCAGAGCAATGGATCGGACCTCATCTTGCAGCTCTGTAATAGATCGTTTCTTGCTAAGAATATCTTTCAAGAATTTTGTGTAAGCCGACATTTCGCTTAGGGCCTCAACGAATGGGATAGAAATATTTATGCCTTGGAGAATCTTTATGAAACACTTGAACTTACTCTCAGTAGAGTCCTTTGATTTCTTAGTAGGAAAAGGAAGAGATTTCACCATCCTTGGAACCAAATCGGGCTCGAGAGGTGATGCTACCGGGTCGACATTAGGGTCGATTGGTACGCTCGGAGGATCGTTACCGACCTTGGTGGGTCGTTAACGAGCCTGGGATTGAGGGAGGAACTCGGAATAGGGAACTTACTTGGGCTGGGGTAATTAACGACCCTCTCTAGTTCGTTATCGAGCTGAGCCGTGACTTCTTTATCAGTTGTGGGGCTCGTCTCTTTAGCTTGCACACGTTCCGGTAGTGTCTTTCCGATTCTAAGGTGCACCGCTGCTATTTGTCCTCTAGGGTTCTCCTCGGGACGGCCAGGGAGTTGCCCTTGTGGCTTTGAATCTGTGCAGCGAGGTTCCCTAGCTGGGAGTCGACATTCTTTTTCCACACATCGAACTCTCCTTATCTCTTTAATTGGTTATTAAGGTTGGCTTGAACTTCGTTAACCTTGTTATTGACTCCATTAATGCTTTCCTGTAACCCTTGTACCCAAGACGGTGGCTCTTGATAGCCTGGAGGTCGATACGGTGCAGGTCGTCTATCCGGTGGAGGCGTTGCATAGTTAGAATTCGGATTTTGGTTGCCCCATGTTGGATAATTGTTTGACCTGTCAAAATTACTAGGCTGGTTCCTGTATGTACCCCTCATATAGTTCACTTCAGCATATGTCTCAGCGGCTCTTACCTGCTCTATGTTAGTACAAGCAGAAGTTCTATGGGCAGAAGATCCACACTCTTGACAAGATTGAGAGGATTTCAGAAAACTTACATGCTTCTTCAGACGGTTGACCTCGTCCTGTAGGAATTGGTTTTTGACATCAGTATCAACACCTTCCTTGTTAGGCACGTAGAGATGCCTCTGGGGCTGGGGTGATTGCTGGGTACCATACATGGTATCATATTTAGAAAGCTTGTCCAGCAATTCCCATGCAGCTGTGGGATCCATCTCTATAAAACCGCACGCTGTATGTATGTTGATGCGGTTCTTCGTCTCTAGATTAATACTCTGGAAAAAGATTTCTTGAAGAACATATAAAGGTTGCCCATGAGTAGGGCACTGTCTAAGCATTTCCTTAAATCTTTCCCAAGTCTCTACAGAGGTCTCATTAGGCAGCTGGTGATAGGAGGTGATGCGTTTTCTCAACTCCGTTGTCTTAGCAGGAGGGAAAAACTTTGTAAGAAATTGATCATACAAAGCTTTCCAAGTCCTGATAGACTTAGGAGGTAAGCTCTCCAACCAGCTCAGGACCTTTCCAGTAAGAGACCACTTAAAAACTTTTAACAAAACATATTCAAGTGAGACACCTTCAGCAGCTATGGTATCACATAAATCAAGAAAATTTCTAATATGTTCCATGGGGCATTCAGTAGGTTTCCCTTCAAACTGAGCCCTTTTAATCAAGGATATAAATTGAGACTTAAATCTCAAAAGTTTTCTCTATCTCTGGAAGCACAATTGCGGACTCTGGCACCCTTAGTTGTGGATGCATATATTGCTTGACATTCTTCGGATACGCATTCAGCTCTTCTTATAAACGAGCATTGTTTACTCGTTCACGTTCAGCCTCGGCAGTAGCGGCGTCTCGGTCAGCTTGTAACGCCTCCATCTGCCTCTAGAGTTCAACCATCTAGCAAGTCATCTCTTCGGGTGTGGCCATGGCTCAGTTTTCTCTACATCTACGGTGTAGGGAACATTCGGGGTTAGTAACCGGTGTTGTCAAATTCGAGCCTACGACGTCCAGCTGGCATACGATGAGAAAACAGACAAACAAAACAAAACAAAATCAAAACAAAATACGGGGTCGGGCTATTCTCAGAACCAAAGATAAACAAACAAACATTGTTGCTTCCCCGACAACGACACCAATTTGTTGAGAGGGTATATTCTTGACAACAAATAAATTTATAGTCAAGACCCCGCTAAGTATAGCGAAGTCAGGATCATTCCATGGGAAGCACAGTTGTTTGTCTATCAACTACTAAAAACAGGAAAAACAAGCGAAACAAGCAAAAACACACACGACCAACCAACAAGGTCGTTAACGAACCTAGAAAAATACGAATACACACTTACAAACTAAAAACAGGTTCGGTACCGAGGCAAAGGAACTCGATAACGAATATTACGAAAGATAAACTAACTCAATAAATATAATAGATCTAGGACAAGGGTTACCACAACATAGCCATGCATATAAAATCATAAGAAGATAAAGATCATGCCTTTAAAAAGATAAATTCATCAACTTTCGCTGATTAGCAAGCAAATCAATCAATTCTCATAAATTAACTCACTCAATCACTTGTTTTGGATCCAAAGCTCGAAACTTTCGTAATCGAACAATATCAACCTTCAAGTTAACAACTTTCTCGTTCGATCAAGTTGAGAACTCAAATTACCTCGACTATCGTCTAAACATAAACTCAACCAGCAATAAAAATAGATAAAAGGCATTCAAAACATCCACTCACTTATCAAACATGCATAACTATGTCGGGTTTCAACCCCGACCCTAGATAAGAGAACTACTCACTACTCATAATAAAGCAAACAACTTCAATAAGAGAAAACATTGAAAACAAAACAAACTTACTTGAAATTAATAAGAAAAATATTGTCTTATAATATCCTGAAGAAACCGAAAACACAGAACAACACCAACGAGAAATTCCGACTAACAATCCTAATTCTCTCTCTCGATCGAACCTCCTCGTTATCTTCTCCTTGTCTTCTTCGTCCCTCAAAATATCGGCTGTCCAATAATATCCTCCACCCCCTTCTAGGTTTAGAATAAGGGTATTTATACTAAGAAACTATCTATTAAAAAACCTAAAAGATAAAAACTTACTCTACTAAAGATAACAAGATAAAAGATATATGATATAACAACCCTAAAATCATTTAAAACCCTACCGACACGGAGCCTATGTTAACGACCCCGCACAGGGTCGGTAGAAATCACAAAATCCACTCGGAATTTTTTTCTCTATGCCTCGTTAACGACCTTCACAGGATCGTTAACGAGCCTGGGATTTGGCTTTTCTTCGTCTTTTCTTGACTTGAAACTTGAACTTCGACTTGATCTTCTCATGAAATTTCTTCCTTATCTTCATGTTCTCCTGACCTCCACCACAACACTTCAGCTCAGCTCAAAAAGCGCTCCTTCCGGCTCAAAAACCTACAAAAAGACACAAAACGGAGTAGCTTCCATACTTTTCACAAAATATGCAAACTTATCCAAAAAACACACAAAACTAACCCTAAAAACTACTAAAACTAAACTAAAAAAACTAAGAAACATACTAAAAACTAGACTAAAAACATGAACATCTACAATCTCTCCCACTTAAGCACTTGACGTCCTCGTCAAGGCCCAAGTACCGCCCTCCAAGTCAAGTGACCGCCCTCCGAGCCAAGACAAATCGTAACCCAGAGTCGCCTCTGATACCATTTGTAAAGGTTTGAGGCCCTAGAAGCGCTATCCCATGCCAACCTGAGGACTTCCCAGGAGGTCACCCATCCTTGTACTACTCTCGCCCCTACATGCTTAACTTCTGAGTTTTTTCTCCTCACATGAACTCAAAAAAGGAAGAGCTCTTGTTGACATGGGGAGCACCTCAATCCCTTATATAAATTATTGGGGTGTTACAGTACGTGCAACAATGAGGGAAGTGGGAGACGTGAGATTGGAAGGGTTGTTGGGTTGGGTAGATAGGAATTTCCATGGCATATTCTTAGAACTAGTATTAGAGGAACATAATAATTGCTAAAAGACATGAGCACTAGGATTACCATCACATTGATTCCAATTTTGAGGGGACAATATTAGGGTGGTCATGAGGGAAGTGGGAGATGTGATGGAAGACTCATGGAACAAATACATGCCACCGTTGTTATTGTACATGTGGATCTCTTTCTTGGTTAGGAAGTCCATTGAAAAATCAAATGGATCATTTAAAATTGTGAAGTAATGACCAAAGATTAAATATTGGAAGTGATTAAGGGTGACTAAGATAGCCGATAATTGAAGATTTTAGTTTTGTTTTTGAAGTTGGTGTTGGTCGACATATTCATTGGGGATTTTGGATCCATTTATCAAAATAATCTTTTGAGAAGAATTCATGCCATGATTAAAGGGTGCTTAGTATACTTGAAGTCAATCCATATGCAATGATGCACCGAAATCCATATGCCATCCATTTTTAGGTCGGAGGGTGCATGTAAATATTCTCCATTGTATTAAGGAGAATAATCCTAATTAATATTAAAAATTGTTGGGACTATATTTCTTTTGTAGACATGCAATCAGAGAACGCACTAGAGCGAACTTTTGTTGTTAATACGTGACAATCTTCGCGTATGAAGACAATCACGATAGTGAATGCCCATGGTATGGATTTCGGATTTAACTTGCAGAATTATGGATCGAATTATGAAATTAAATTGATGAAGCACTTGACTCAAGAACAAGAACGCAGGAAAGCAATAGCAATAAGAACACATTTGTTTTGGATGGGAAGTGAGAAACACTTTATCCAAGGTGCCTTACATAAAATCTATGATGACCATAATACGTGAATACATGAGCAAAAATAGAAAACGAACAACCTATACTTCCTAGCAAGAGGGCGGCTGACCTAGTATCCTAACTTATGATATTCATTTCATAATGTAATGAAACTAGCTAAAAGAAGGCCCAAATTGAAATCCCACGGGACGCATCCCATGTTGTTATTTCCAGCAACTTCTTAACATGGATAATCTAAGAATAGAAAGAACTAAATATAAAAAGCAACTATAAATAACATCTAGCTAAACTAGGCGAGAATAATAGAAAGAACTATAACAAGTATTCTTCATCTTCTTCATATCTTTCTCTTCAAAAATGTCTTGACAGCCTCGACACTATACTTATTATATAAATGTCAAAAATGCCCTAACTAGGTTCTATTCTTCCAATGCCTACTTGACAAGGGTTAATGAACTTGATGCAGGATCATTGACACCTATTTATACTTAAATGCTTGGGGACCTCTTGTAAGATCGAGGCCTCATTCTCCTTAGCAACTGACACCATGAATCCTTTGTCTTGTTTGTTTTGCATTCTGCATCATTCTCTTCCACTTGGATGCAAAGCGTCCTCGAATTATATCCAAGTGTAGAGAAGAACTTAGAAAAAGTAGAAAAAGAACTCAACTGAAGAATCACATACTCATCTCCATAATCTGGATGATAGTAAGAAAAAGCATCCTCGACCAAACACCCATAATACTCAAGCGATGAAAGTGTAAAAGCAATCAAAGGCAAGTTGCAATGTTCAATAGGCAAGACACCTCCAATCTAGTTAAAGTTTTGCAAAACGTTCTATTTGAATAAATCATGTTCACCCACAAAATTTGGTTTGAAATACTCAAGACTGGCTTGGGAAACATCGATGATGGATGATGTAATGGTACAAGCCAATGGCTGAATGTCTTCGTTGGGTAACTGTCTACTAATGGACTAAAATTTTGTAAAGGCTCTTCCAACCCAGAATAAGAATTTTCCCCAAAATTTGAGGGCAAATGGACTTTGGTATCCCTATGATCATCACAAATACTCTCATGCGTGTCGATGCATGCTATACCTGACTAAATTGGCTTGTCAATTATGGCTTTGTCTAGGCAGGACTCTTCTGGATCAACATCTTTTAATGTTCCATTAGACAATCCAAAATCAAAATTGGAACTTTTGGTTATGGCATGATCAACGCCGGGAACAATTGAAGGCTCGGTGCTTAGATGCACATGATGTGGTGATAAGACTTCATAGGCTATTTGGCATCCTCCTCCAAGGCTATGTCAACATATTTATCCTCCTCCATTTGAGGGGGATTCACTCATCTAATAACACGAATGACCTCATCTCTTCTCTAAATTTTGTAGTAAAATACTTGAGCAACTCGTACCAACTCATCGACATCATCTCTCATTTGGCCCCTTAAATAAACTGAAAGAAGGATCCAAACCAACAAAGAATCATGGGCATAAAATTTGTGATGATGTTGAATCCAGCAAAGGTTGCCAATTCTTCAAGATCTATAAAGAAAGCAAGTGGTGACCGAGAGCCTTGGTGACAATTGCTGAGCATTGCTATGTGTCTAGCATCTTCGGTTGGCGCAAACACTTTTCGGATTGTAAATTTCAATTTGTGCCAAATTTTGATGGGGCAACGTCCTTGAGTATGATGATAATGAACAACATCAACCCACCAATCATATGCAACACCTCGAAACGAATTAGTGACCCTACACATACATTGATCGTCTAAATATCCACAATATTCCAAGAAGGTGGTAGTCTCTTTTTCCCAAGTAAAATAATAAGGATGATCCTAGGTAACATAGAAAAGCTTAATAATCCTTGGAATTCTTGAACAAGATATCTCGTAAGCAAGAAATATTTTACCAAGTAGGTTGGTGGAATTTGAAGATTGGTGACGTGTTCCTTGAAAAACAAGACAGGAGTTCAACTTGTTCTTCAAGACAGGGGCTGGATTGAATCGTCATGCAACCCCCTAGATAAGTACTTTTGATGCACGTGGCTAGATTTGTACAAGAACTTGACTTGGGAGGCACTCTCAGAGAACACAACACACACAAGGCTTGATGACTTGCGTGACAAGGTGTTTGGTGGGCGACATTAGAGATGGAGTATTGTTGAGTATTTTGAGCATTTGGGGGGGGTCAAATGAGGTCGGATTTCGATGAATATTTATATGCGCAAACTCTTATCAAAATTCTCTACAAGATTATGCAATCGGATTCTAGAATAACCCTCCAAATGTTTTTCAAAACAAACCAGAACCTACGACATCGATGTGTAGATTTTCTCGTCACTAGGTTTGATGCAATCGGTGATGTTGGTGTTGATGCAGTGGGTTTCTTCCTCAAACAATGGCTTCAATCAACGAGAATAAAAATCCAAAATTGATGGTCTCTGGTACCAATTGATACGTGACAATATTAGGGCATGAAGACAATCACGATAGAGAATAACAATGGTATGGATTTCGGATTTAACTTGCGGAATTATGGATCGAATTATGAAATTTAATTGATGAAGCACTTGACTCAAGAACAAGAACACAAGAAAGAAATAGCAATAAGAGCATGTTTTTTTGGATGGGATGTAAGAAACGCCTTAGCCAAGGTGCCTCACATAAAATCCGTCATGACCATAATAACGTGAATACATGAGTATAAATAGAAAACTAACAACCTGTTGAACCCAATAGGGGGCAGCTGACCTTGTATCATAACTTAATGATATTTATTTAATAATGCAAAGAATCAACCTATTCAGCCTAGTAGGGGGCAGCTGATATAGTATCATAACTTAATAATATTCATTTAATAATGCAAAGTTACTAACTCAAACAAAGCCCAATTTGAAAGCCCATGGGACACAACCAATATTTCTAGAAACTTCTTAACTTCAATAATCTAAGAATAGAAAGAACTAAATATAGAAAGCAACTATAAATAACATCTAGCTAAACTAGGCAATAATAATAGAAAGTACTATAAGAAGGAGTTTGGTTCAAATGAAACAAACTCTTATCCTAAAACGAACTCTTATCCTAAAACGAATGCACTTTTCATAGTTAGTAATGCACTTTTCATATAAAAGTGCATTGAAAAATACAAAAAGTGCATTACGAAAAAGTGCACTAAAAAAATTTGAAAAGTGCACTAAAAAGTACGAAAAGTACAAATGCGAAAAAGTGCACTCCGAAGTATGAAAAGTGCACTACTAACTACAAAAAGTGCATTCGTTTTAGGATAAGAGTTCGTTTTAGGATAAGAGTTTGTTTCATTTGAACCAAACTCCTATAACAAGTATGCTTCATCTTCCAATGCCTACTTGATAGGGGTTCATGAACTTGATGCAGAATCTTTGAGGCCTCTTTATACATGAAAGCTTGGGACCTCTTATAAGGTCGAGGCCTCATTCTCCTTAGCAATTGACAACATAAATCCTTTGCCTCAATTGTTTCCTATTTTGCATCAATTGCTACTTAGGTTAAGTTGTGAGTTAGGGGTGTGCATCCAGCCTGGACCAAACCATTATTTATGGTCCTGGCCTGACCCGGTAGATCATAAATATGAAATGAGTTAGATCATGGATCAGACCTAACCATTATGATCCGATCTTATTATGGTTTGGTGCGATCGTGGATTATAAAGATCGGTTTATCTATTTTTATTAAAAATTTCTTTATATTTTATAAAAAAGGTCCCCATTACATTTTGGTCCGGTTTTGGACTGTAAAATTATGATTCTATGTATAAAAGAGTACTAAACTAAAAAAATTGTATATAATACTTTTATATATATATTTGTATTACAATCCAGACCGTAATTTTACAATTCGAGATTGGACCGTAACCCATTTTAACCTAAAACTATGGATTGTTGACCTAACCTTAATGATCTTGATCCTGGACTGGATTATAAATTTCTAGTTCAATCTAGTCTGGGTTTACTTCCCGGTCTACTTTTGAACAACTCTAGTATTATTTTAGAAGCTCGACTACATTATATCCCCATAGTTATTGTTACATCAAGTTCTAGTTTGAAGGAGACCAAAGTTATTGCCACCAATAGTTTGCCCATTGTTGAAATGAGAGCCGCCCACAACCACATCCATAGCCTTAATTGCAACCATGACAACCACCACGACTTGCACTACGATTTTGTTGGTTTTGTTGCAATAATGCGGTGAGCTAATTGTTGTTGTTGATTAGTAGCATAGCAAGAGACTCGCTGGGTTTGGTGGAGGTTCGAGCGAGTGAGGTATTGATGTTGGATTGATTGCATAGTTGATGGAATTATTTAAAAGGAACATTGATCTTGTTTGATGAAAGAGTAAAAATGAAGTATACATTGGGATGATGGTAGTCATGGTGATGAAGTCATTATTAAGGCCCTAGCTTGTTTTAAGGATAATAAAGTTTTGTTTGTGATTGGATAGTCAATATAATTGATTCCATCAACCAATTTCTTGTATTTCAAATAATATTCGACGTTCAAAATAGTTCCTTGAGAGACGTTGTGGAACCAAGATGTGACATTTTATTATCAAGGAAAGGACTTTCCATATTTGTCCATATAATTTGAGAAGATGCTTCAAATTTCATGAAAATGTCAAATATATCCATGGAGATAGATCCATAAATCTAGGAGGAGATGATGCAGTCGAGACATAGCCACTCGTCATCTATTGTCATTGCCTTGTCGAAATTGTGTTGTCTTGGCTTAGTTTATGTGTTGTTGTGTGTGTTTGTGTGTGTCGTGTGCATCTCTATTTTGTACAACCTCCATTTCATGCAAAATTCATTTCTTTTGACTTGTACAGGCTTGGATTAGGATACGGGAAAAACATCATTTCATTTTGATCTTAAAATAGGAAATGATTTGCCTAGAAGGTTGCTTGTGAGTTGTTATTGTTTGTTGCTTATTAAAAAATCAGTACATTTCGCCATTGAAAAGGAAAATTTGGAGTCGGAAAAGAAAGAGTAGTGGGACTTCGAAAAAATAGGACCCGAAAAAAGTTTAAAGAAAAAGAGGCCAGACATAGAAAAATTCGGATCCTGTGAGGAAAAGAATCCGAGCTTGGCTTTTTCTTTGTTTGAATTTTTATTGTATGAGTTGATGCTTTGTCCCTTCTCGGTCCTATAAATCCTTTACTTGAGTTTTTCTTGTACTTGAGTTTTCCTTGTTTCTTGACTAGCCATACCTCTTTCCTTCCCTTGAGCTTGCACTTGCAATTTGTTGCTCTTCCTTGGTTGTTTAAGGAGGAACTTCTGGTTTGGCATTACTAGTGTTTGTTAGAATAATCTTGTTTGTTGAATGTTTGTAAGTATGTCATGTGACAAGGACAAGAATAAGGGCAATGAGGAGCCTTCCAAGAAAGTGAAGGTGATGTTAGGCTCCCTCCAACAAACCCTTAAATTTGTGGGATCACGTGTCCATGCCTTGGAGAACTGAGTATAAGGATTGGAAGAGAGGTGTCAACAAATAGTTGGCCCACACATGAGGCTCAACTGAATGGATACTATCATCCAAGAAGTTGTGGCTAACCTTACCTCCAAATCCGTGAACGAAGCTACTTCAAAAGTGCCACTTCATGAGCCTCCAATGCAAACTGAAGAGAAGTTTGATTCCATGGAAAACGTGGAGGAATTTGTGGAATCATCTCCAAAATTCGAGCTTCGCTCTACCAACATTCATAGCTCCATGAACTCTTTGGATATGCCATGGCTGGATGCCTTCCTATGGTTCGTTCATGTTTTCCCTTCCATCTCTATGAGGAGGACGAGGCTGTTTTATTCACTCCAAGCCGCGATTACTTTCCTTTTCTCATGGAGGCCAAGAAGGATGCTTATGTCATGGAAAATTTCAAACTAAGGGAGCTAGAAGAACTGCCTCTATTGTTGAGCTCACAGGGTGATACGAGTGCACCTCTCAGAGAAGTTTCTTCCACTCCTTTATTCCATATTTGTGACATCTAGGACTAAGTACTCTTACATCCATTTTAGTTCTCTTTCCCAATAAATGTCATCTAGGATGCATATAGGTCATAGTGTTACATTGTTGCCTACTTATGCTAAATCTCTTCATTGTTTTATTATGATATGTACGCGTAGGAATGGGAAGAGAAGTGGTGTAGCTAGGGCATGCTTTCTAGCCTATCACATTGAACATGGAAATGTTGTTATTAACATGACTTTCATAGCATGTTCTTGCTTGTGCTTCCCTCGTTGTGTTTTTTGTTTTGCAGGCTTGATGGATTCGACGACGAATCCCTTAACAGGTAGGGAGGATGATGTGATTCTGATCCATCATGAGCAAGAAAACCAGTAGGGAATATACACCGTTGCCGAGGCTAGACTCGAGGGCGTGCCGGTGCCAAGTGAGCAAGCACTGGGTGGTGATGTTGAGCCATTTCTGTCGGGTACTTCTCAAGTTTCCTCTGACCGTCTTTGGGAGGTTATTATACACATCAAATTAATGCCAATAACACCAAGAACACCCATGAAAGGTGTCCCGCCCAACAACACCAAGAACGCCCATGAATGGTGTCCTGAATCATTCAAGGTCGAGAGCTCTTTGTTGATGCCTCCAACATGATGCCAAGACCCAACCCCGACGCTTTGCCATTTTTCAGATGAATTATCGGTGCCAATGCTCAAGCATTGCAACATGAGCTCATAAAAGGCCTAATGAACCAAGGTGTGCCGGCCAAATATGATGATGGAGTTGGAGTCAGTTGGTGATCTCTACACCGACACCATGAGTCTTCTTTGGTGCTTAATTTAAGTATGGGCTCTTTATGTAATTTTTCCTTGGATATTTGATATTTGTTGAAAGGTTGAGGGAATTCACCTGTGCTAAGGAAGTTCACCAAGTCTGGATACCATGGCTCTATGGTGCTCAACTTGAACAAGGACTCATCCGGAAAGCTTGCTTGAATCTGATTTTGAGGGGTGCTTTCTTCTTGAATAACTCTGCCGAGGTGATTAGCCACTAGATTTTCAGCACCCTTCTTGTCCTTGATCTCAATATCAAATTCACTTAGCAATAGGACCCACCGAATCAATCTTGGATTTGCCTCCTTCTTTGTCAGTAGGTATCTCAGGGCAGCATGATCAGTATACATGATGACCTTTGTTCCAAGGAGATAAGGTCTGAACTTCTCAAGTGCAAATACCACTATAAGCATCTCTTTTTCTGTAGTAGAATAGTTCCTCTGTGCACCATTCAGGGTCATTGATGCATATTGAATCACATGAGAAGTTTTGGCTTCCTTTTGGCCTAGCACAGCCCCCACCGCATAATCACTAGCATCACACATTATTTCAAAAGGCTTAGACCAATCAGGAGCTTGAATAATAGGGGCACTTGTCAAGCGAGCCTTAAGATCATCAAAGGCTGCCTGACACTCAGTTGTGAACTCAAACAGCATGAGAAGTCTTTAATAAACCTGCGGTAAAAACCTGCATGGCCTAAAAAAGAATGAACTTCGCGCACATTAGTAGGATAGGGCAAAGATTGAATTACTTCAACCTTTGCCTTATCGACCTCAATACCCCTAGCTGAAACTATATGACCAAGCACAATACCTTGTTCTACCATGAAGTGACACTTTTCAGAATTAAGCACTAAATTAGTGTCAACACATCTAGCAAGTACCAAAGTTAAGTGATTTAGGCATGCATCAAAATTATCCCCATGTACAGTAAAATCATCCATGAATACCTCAATGAAATTCTCAATGTACTCAGAAAAGATGCTTATCATACACCTTTAGAAGGTCCCAGGGGCATTGCACAACTCAAATGGCATCCGACGGTAGGCAAAAGTGCCAAACGGACAAGTGAAAGTTGTCTTTGCTTGATCTTCAGGGGCAATGGCTATCTGAAAGTAGCCTGAGTACCCATCTAGAAAGCAATAAAATACTCTGCCTGCCAATCTCTCAAGCATCTGATCAATGAAAGGAAGGGGGAAGTGATCCTTCCTAGTCACTGCATTCATCTTGCGGTAATCAATGCAGACTCTGTAGCCTGTCTGCAGTCTTGTAGGGACCAATTCTCCTTGCTGATTCTCCACCACTGTAATTCCTCCTTTCTTCGGTACCACCTGTGTGGGGCTTACCCACTTGCTGTCAGAGATAGGAAAAATCATACCTGCTTGCAAGAGTTTCAAAACTTCTTTCTTCACCACCTCCATCATAGGTGGATTTAGACGCCTCTGTGGTTGCCTAGATGGCTTCTCTTCTCCTTCCAACAGTATACGATGCATGCAAGTAGTGGGCCTGATTCCCTTGATGTCAGCAATGGTCCAACCAATTGTTGTCTTGTACTCTTTTAGAACCGCCACTAGCCTGCATTCTTGATCTTTTGTGAGCTTGCTGGAGATGATCACTGGTAATGTTTCCTTGTCTCCAAGAAATACATACTTGAGGTGGTCTGGGAGTTGCTTCAACTCAATCACTGGTGCCTGCACAACAGAGGGTAACAACTTTTCCCTAGGCAGGGTTAATGGTAAAGGAGTTGTGCCAAGTGGCTCAAGAGGAAGCTTGTAATAAGCATCCATCTCGTTTACAATCTCCTGTATATCAGTTGATAGAGTAAAATCCAAACTAGAATCAACAATAATAGATTGCACATCATCTAGTTGATTTTCATCAAAGACATCTTGTACCATAGGCTCAAGCATATCAATAGCATAGACAGAGTAATCATCAGAAGGATATTTCATGGCTTCATAAATATTATAATTAATGATTTGACCATCGAATTCCATAGTTAAAGAGCCAGTGCTCACATTGATTTTAGTATTGGCTGTTTTTAGAAAAGGTCTTCCTAATAGAATAGGATTTGCATGATCATCATGTTCCATTTTAAGCACATAAAAATCAGTAGGAAAAGTGAGATCACCAGCCATAACCAAAACGTCCTCTACAAAACCTATGGGACGAACATTAGACCTATAAGCTAGTTGAATAGAGATATTAGTGGCATGCATAGGTCCAAGTTTCAGAGATTTACAAAGAGTAGAAGGCATTACATTGATGGAAGCACCCAAATCTAGCATGGCTTTTTCAACTTTAGTACCTCCAATTTTAATAGGGATAGTAAACATACCTGGATCCCCGCACTTCTTAGGTAAGCGTTTTTGGAACACAGTTGAAACATGCTCGCTTACCTTCACCTTCTTTTTGCTGTTTTTGTCCTGAATCCGCTTTGTAGTGCACATCTGCTTCAAGAACTTTGCATAGCGTGGGACTGAGTTGATCAAGTTAAGGAGAGGAATGTTGACCTCAACGTTTCTGAACATCTCGAACATGACTTTGTCCTGCTTCAGGGGCTCTGTACGCTTTAATGCAGATGGAAACGGGGCAACTGGCTTCCATTCAGGGAGAGGTTGAGATCTTTCTTCATTGGAGGCTTCAGCAGATAGGCGGTGGCTGCCATCAGAAGGGAGGCGGTCGCCGCTTGTTTCGGAAAAAGCTGGCGGTGGATCATCACCGTGGCGACGGGCGCCGCTGTCCTGGCGGCAGGTGCCGCCAATTAATTTTTGGTCGCCGCTAATTAATTCCAAATTGCCGTAGCCAAGCTCCCTTTGGCGGCGGGTGCCGCTATCTTGGCGGCGGTCGCCACCGTCGTCTTCGACAGATTCTTCCACTATTCCGCCTTCAAGTTGTTTCCCACTCCTCAAAGTGACAACATTGACATTACGAATATTCGGGTTGACTTCTGTTTGAGAAGGAAGTTTACCCGAATCTCTTGCTTCCAGTTTGCTTACAACTTCAAAGATTTGACTCATCTGTCGTTCCAGGTTATGAATGCTGGCTAATGTAGTATCTTGGAACTTCGTTTGATTTTGAGTCAGTTGATCCATACTATTTTGATGTTGAGCCCTATTATTTTGAAGAGTGAGATTACTTTGCACCAACATCTTCATCATGTCGTCCAAAGAAGTAGCGGCATTGTGATTCTGTCCTTGAGGCCTTGGCACATATGGCTTAACTTGTTGAAACTGATCTTGTTGCTGCTTTGACTCAGGCTCTCTCCACCTGAAGTTCTGATGATCTTTCCAGCCAGGGTTGTAGGTTTTTGAATAGGGGTCATTTCTTGGCTTCATTTGATACCCTCCAACTACATTCACTTCCTCTTGTAGTGTAGGACATGAATCATTCGGATGAAAGGCGTCATTACAGATTCCACACGCCTTAACCTGTTGAGCAGTACCCTTCAGCTTCAACCGCCTCACTTCTTCTTTCAGCACATCAAAGTCAGCTTGATCGATTTTAGAGTGAGAGTTGGCGGCTGACAAGTTTTTAGAACCTCTTCCAGTGTATTGCCTAGATTCATCAACCAACGTAGAAAAGATGTCTAGAGCCTCATCATAGGTTCTTTTCATGATGTTTCCACCACAAGAGGAATTGACCAATCGTTTGTCTTCCTCACAGAGTCCTCCATGGAGATAGAGAATAAGATCATGATTAGCATAACCATGGTAGGGACAACTCTTTACCAGCTTCCTGAAGCGCTCGAAATATTCATAAAGCGACTCGTTGGGGAATTGCTCTATGTTACAGATCTGCTTCTTGATTTGATTGGACTTGATGGCAGGGAAGTATTTGTCTAGAAACAACTTCTTCAAGTTCACCCAAGTAGTAACGCTTCCAGGGGGTAGAGCATGATACCAGTCTTTAGCGGATTCCTTCAGAGAAAAAGAAAACGCTCTCAACCTCATCTGTTCTTCAGTAATATCAGAGGGACACATGCTGGTGCAAACATCAAGGAACTCATCAAGATGTTGAATGGGATCCTCAAGTGGAGTTCCGTTTTGAATTTTGGGAGTAAATGGACTACTCCTGTCTTGAGATCAAACTTCACCCCATCACCAAGGGCAGGGAATTGCACTGCACGCGTAGGCTGATTCAGATTAGGAGCTGTCAAGCTCTCAAGAGTAACTCGCTCACCCATTGTTCGGATTCCTTGCAGTAGTGCACGAACAGCTCGACGAGTTCTGAAAAGAGTCCGTTCAATTTCTGGATCAAAAACAAGTGGTGAATTATTAGTAGCACGAGTGTGAACCATAAGACAAGTTCACACCAAAATTGGCACAAAAATTACACAAAAGACAATTATTTCCTCCCCGGCAACGGCGCCAATTTGATAGATGTGAAATGGTCGTGCAAATCACGGCTATGCAAAAGAGTCCTAACAACCTAAAGACTGTAGTCTTAGGGAAGTAAGGGTCGAATCCACAGGGAGGAGATTTATCTTTCTATGTAAATTTTGTGTCAATTAAAGTAAAAGGGTTTTTAGAACTAAACTAACTATTGAGCATGCAAAACTAGCAAATCAAATAAAGTTGGAGTTTTTATCAAATTAGGGAAAACACTTAGTCAACCAGAGATCCACATTCGTATGACAAGTTGATCATAGATTCACTCAATATCGCATGCATATGGAATTCCAATTCCTTTTCAAAGATAATTAATAGCACAACCAGATACTATCAATCCTAACTAATTGAATAACCCTGAAACTATCAAGATTCAATTCAAAAGCAGCATTAAGAATAGGAATATAATCAGGATACAAATCTAGCATAAAACAACCAGCTTTTATACTAGAATGCAATTTAACTCTCTTCCACAATAGACTAGCACAACCAGTTACTAGTACAATGCAGTTTGCTACTATGAAATAGATAAACTCAACCAGTAATTTCTCTAGATCTAGCAATTGAGATTCAATATCAACAACCCTAGAAATTGTTGAATTCAATCACATAAACAATTCAAACAAGAGAGTAAAATAATTCCATGCAATAGATAAAGAGTAGAAATCTCACAACTGAAAGTCAAACGATACTTCAAACTGTCTGACTAAGCAAAAGGGCTTAGTTCTCCATGAAAAGCTAAAAACTCTTAATAGAAAATACGATAATAGTGTCTGAATGAATAAGAGGTGCAACTCTCAAAACCTAATATATCAAACCAGGTCTAAAATGTCTATCCAAAAATACATATATCTCGGATTAAAGCTGACATAAGAAGAACCAATAGAAATAAAACACGTGTTTCTCAATAGATCTACGCGTTGGCAGGGGCGGCGGGTGCCGCCAGCAGCAAAACGCTGATCTTCATCTTCTCTTCAATCCAGGTCTAAAACTTCAATAATATGCATCTTCGGGTCTTCTTCTTCCTAGCTGTAGATAGCATATAAAACACCTAAAAATACCATAAAGCCATGCTAAAATTCCTCCTAAATACACAATATAATTGTGTATATCAATATTTTTGAAACTTTTTCCAACCCTTGTGCTCTTTGTGTGAGGTGTCTTTTGTGGCTTAGGCTATATGGATATTAGACACCACTTTGTTTCCTTAGAAAAATTTTAAAAACAAACATTCCAAAGCCTTGTCTCCCCTTAGTTTTCTACCAATTTTCGAGTGTTCAATCTAGGTTTTCTTCTTGATCTTGAGTCACATCAATCAAGACTTGAGTTTTAATCCATTGGTGAGTCATATCCAAGGGATTTTCCCTCTTAGTTAATTATATTTGAGGTGAATATATAATTGAATCACTTGATCATATCCAATCCATCAACGCAAATCGAAATTCCATCTCGTTGGTTCCTATGTCCTTTTAGTGCAAGAGTCATAACTTTCGAACTACAAAAGCTTTTGACCTTAAATTTTAAGGCATTAAAGAAGACTCGTAGATCTAACTCTAGTATTTGTAATCACCCAATTCCGAGCTAGTCTGGACGAGGGATATACACCCTTGTGATCCCAAAAGAAGTTCAACCACCGAGTTCCACCTTCTCTTGAAGTTTTCCCTTCGGATCTAGCCTTGGATTTCCTTTCATCGAAATCAACAACAATATCCTTGCACCGAAATCGACAACAAGATCCTTCATCATGTGGTATCAGATCCATGTTGTAAAAACCCCAAATTATCTCGAGAATGTCACACGCTAGTGACCTCGGATTTTAATGTCCGAAGTCACCCAAGGCTTTGCATCAGTTTGAATTTTGTAAATATATGTATGAAATCATGTAAATAACCAATAGCCGAAGACTTTTTATAGCAAACTCAATTTGTATTCAAACTTTCTTTTACAAATAACAATTCCTAACAATATGACGAATTTAGCGGAATATTAACTAGAACTTTATTGTATAAAAATCAAACTTCTTTAATGGAAATGAAACAAAACTACTTATAAAATCTTCATGTAGAGTATCACGTGCTCCATTGATCATCACCTTGAGTGCTCTCGGATTGACGCTAGTTGCTTGCTAATACCTAGTACCACAAGTGGTCAACTCTCAACGGGGTTAACTAAATCGAATTGAATGTTTTTTAGGTTAAACTATATAATTAAATCAAAATTATTATTATAGTGAATGCACATTTTAAAATGTCTAAAGTACTTTACCGTATGTTGATTCTTTCCTAGAAAATATCACATAAACAAACACACAAAACATCAATCTTCATAATAACTAGGGACTCAAATAATGACCCGTGAAGGGTGATTTATTCGAGAGATCACGTACAATTATCTTATATGATTAACACAGAAAAGTAACTTTTACTTGATATCAGACTTCTGAGTTAACTTAAATTTAACGAGGACGTGGCACTTGGCTCGTACCTCATGCCACTAGCTTGGTTTTGAACGACTCTTCCCTTACGGGGGAGGTGCGTCATGCATCATGATCTAATAATATCATTAATGGTGTAGTAACCATTAATCTGGTTATAAAGGAGTATTTACAATGACGTGCCTGTAAATACTCCTACCCTACCACTTCTGTATTGGCATCAATGGTGTGTAGTAACCATCAATGTTGATATGAAAAAGTATTTATGAAGACATTGCTCATAAATACTCCTATACTATCACTACATATGCACTATTCAATTTTTATGATTTCACACATCACAATCAATTTGCATACGTTTGTTAAAGGGTTTCTTGAACAAATAAATTTATATTCAAGACCCCGCTGAGTATAGCGGAGTCAGGTTCGTCCACGGGAATGAGAATTGTGCCAAAGATTAGTTGATAAACTAAGGAAAGCAAGAGAACAAACAAGGGACTAAGGGTCGAACACGACCTTATGGGGTCGAGATCGAATCAACTTAATGGGTTTTAATCAAGTATAAAAAAAGCAATCCTAGGGTAGGTTTACCACAACAACAACCATACATGCTTTCAACAAGAATTCACAACTATCATGCAATCTAGATCATAGAAAAGTCAATTGTCGCAAACAATTCAAGTTATTCAATCAACTGTCGCAAATTAAACAACTTTCTATCTATCCTTCAACCTAGGAATATCAACTTTCGCAAATAATCCTATTTAGATCTAATCAAGCAATCAACTTTACACTTTCGCTTTTAGGTTAATTGCAAGATATTGCCTCAACTTTCGCAAAGGTATTAAGCTTGTGATAGATAGATATGATCTTTCAAGCATTCAAGTCATGAATTCAAGTTTAGACATGCATGATTGTGTTGGGTTTTCACCCAACTCTAGAATCTAAGAAAACTACTCACACATGGAGAAGAAAGAAGAAGACATGATCATAAAAATAAACCGAAACATCAAATTAAAAACAAGAGGTCTTACAAATTTCTCCAACTTCCTCCAAGTCTTCCTCTTAATCTCCAAATTAAAAGCTAGAAAAGAGATCTCTCCTCCCCCCAAAAAGAGAATATCTCATACTAAAGGGTTTAACCTCCTTTTATAGAGGAAAAGGAGTCATAATTCTACTAGGAAACAAGATAGAATAACTTCCTAAAATAAAAGATAGAATATATCATAAGATCTCGGAATAATAGGGCAAAGTCGGCGCCATGATCGACCCACATAGGGTCGTTCTCGACCCCCCTGCCCTGAGGCTTACAATTTTGGGTGGATCTAGCACGACCCTAATAGGGTCGTTCACGACCCCCCTGGGGGTCGGTCCTGAGAGCTTGTTCGAACAACCTTGAGTAAAACTTGCGTAGAAGATTCGTTACAACTCCGTTTGACTCGATTCTTTTTCCTATGTTCTTGTAACGAATTCCTCTATCTCTTTCCAAGCTCAAACTTGATCTTCAATGACTTTACTTGAGCGCTTCATCTCCATCTTCTCTTGCAATGCTCCAAACTCTTCTTCTAAGCTCCAAAACTCCTACAAAATGACACAAAAGGTGCGTAGCTTCCGAATCTCAAGGAAATACGAAAACTAAAGCAAAAATACTCAAAAGCATAAAGCTTAAGCATGAAAACCAACTAAATCTAATCTATCTAGATACTAAAAACCTACCTAAAAAGCGGATATCAACGTTCATGTAAAGTCCCATACATCCTAAGGTATATTGTCTAACATATCTTAAAGTCAACCCTATTGTCAATAGTATAGCATAAATAAATAAACCTATAATTTTTTATTTAAATAAACAAGTTTTGTTTTGAAAGATTTCTATTAACTAATTGGGTCTCAACCAACCTCATCATATTCGGATCTCAGGAAAGGCGAGGATAGTCACAAATGGACAACACCAAGCCCTCCTTGCCATTTTTACATGTGCATTTGTACAAGCCCGAGTACGCATTCAGATTGGAAGGAAGACTTGTTCAGTTGGAGTCAATTCGCAATATAGTTATTATTATTATTATTATTATTATTATTATTATTATTATTATTATTATTATTATTATTATTATTATTATTATTATTATTATTACTACTACTACTACTACTACAATTATTATATCACATTGATTATCATTATTATCACTTAATCAAGTTTTAGATAATTAACTTTCTAATTTATTTAGTATTGTAATTCATGACATCTATAATCTAAAATGCTTCACACAAATCACACAAGAAACACAAGCAAGATTATTTAGACACTTCATATAAAGCAAGTAATTGATTTAGCCGAGAAAGTATGAGAACTTGCCTTATTGAAGACCTCAAAAACGCCAAAAAGGTTATAGTCAAGATCGTATAACCTTAGATTGCAAACCTGTAATAGGAGATAACACAACATGAATATAAGTTTTAAAACCGAAATCTTATATATTTCCATTATCTTATAATCATGGATTAACAATTTCAAAGTGAAGCGGTTTACTAATTTCTAACTATATTTAATAAAAAATCATATCATTATGAAAAGGAAGGAACAATTGATATTCTGATTTTCTTACAAAAAAAGGTTCAATTAAGTAAATAGCAAAAAATACATAACTAGGTATTTGTCAAGCAAATGTAAAAGTTAGATAAATAGCAAAAACTCCCCATCACCCACCCCCACTCCATCCCACCGAGTTGAATTGGTCGTTGATCGAGTTGGCTCACCCGTTGAAAGAGTTGGCTCTCCCGTTGATCCCCCATTGACCGACGTTGACCGTTCTTCATAACAGTCATCATCGTCATCACATTTTTTCCACTGTCATCACAATTGTTTTCACTGTCATCACAATTTTTTGATGACTAAAAGTGTAATAAAATGTAAAAAGTGTCATGAAAATGTCTTGATGACAACATTTTGATGACAAAAAGTATCATCCAAGGCATTCAACCACATAAAAACAACTGTCATCATTGTCATCACATTTTTTCACCGTCACCACAATTTTTTGATGACAAAAAGTGTAATAAAAGGTAAAAGGTGTCATCAAAATGTCTTGATGACAACTTTTTGATAAAAAAAAGTATCATCAAAGTCATTCAACTATATAAAAATAACCGGCATCACACATAGAAAACAAAGTTGTCATAAAATATGTATCATCACTTTTAATTTTTTAGTGTCATCACATACAATTTTTTCTAGTGTCATCAAATATGTGTCACCACTCAAAGTGTCATCAATTTTTTTTGATGAAACGGTTTGAACCGTCATCAACTGTCATCACTTGTCATCATTACTTGATGGCGGTTTGATTGTCATCAACTATCAACACAAGCTGTCATCAAGATATCAAAATATCTTGATGATAACTTTTTGATGACAAAAAATATCATCAAAGACATTCAACAACATAAAAACAATTGTCATCACACATAAAAAAACAAAGCCGTCATCAAATATTAATCAACATGTTTAAATTTTAAGTGTCATCAAATATGTGTCATCACGAATAATTTCAAACGTAGACCGAATATGTGTCATCATAAAAAACGTGTCATCACAAATTATAATTTTTTCTAGTGTCATCAAATATGTGTCATCATGTTTAATTTTCTAGTGCTATCAAATATGTGTCATCACGTACGATTTTTTCACAAATTCTCATCACTTTTTCATAAACTGTCATCACTACTTGATGACGGCTTGATTGTCATCAACTATCATCACAAATGTCATCGCTATTTGATGACGGTTCGATTGTTATCAATTATCATCACTACTTGATGACAGTTCGATTAATTTGTCATCAAAAGGGCTTTGATGACAAACAAGTGCCATCAAAAGTGTCATCAAACTGTCACCACTTAAGGTTTGTTCGCTTTTATAAACACCACAAAAAATAGTTGTTCTTAAAGTAGTTGTCATCACTTTTTCACCATATAAAGTAGTTGTCATCACCGCATAAAAAACAATTGCCATTACTAAAAAAAAAATCAAATTGTCATTGAAGCATTTATGTAAAAAACAAATAAAATTAATAAGAAACAAAAGGTAGCATTCTCATCACCAATAAAGAGAGTGAAAATCTCCATAAATCTACACCTTATACCTCCAAGTGAAAATCTACCCAAAACACTCCTATACTTCACTTCTTATGTCTCCTGCGCCGGTAAAAAGATAGTCCTAAAACACTCTTTTTTTTCACTCATTTTGCTTAGGCGCCTTTTTAGGTTTTCACCTAACACTCTCTTTTCATTTTTCAATAATGGACTCACCAACTCACACCACTCAGAATCTATTTTTGCCAAGGCCTAGTGCCTGCCAGATTACCTGCTTATTACCTAGACCGCCCTTTCGGGTTTTCAGCCTATCCCAGGATTTTATTTGCCTTTTTTCAATTTTTATGGCTCTTTTTTTATAGCATATCAATAATAATATAATTCCAACTCCCCCACACTTAAAACACACATTGTCCTCAATGTAGTAAAGACAAGATAAAATAAAGGGGAAGTAGAGAATAATACCACTACTGATCAGATGGCGGTGGTGCTGGTGGATACGGTGGATAGTCATGATATGAGGGGTAAGCGGGTCACACTCCCTGGAAAAACTGAGCCTGCTGCTGAAAATAGCTAGTCTTTTGCTGGAAAAACTGAGACTGATCCTGATGGAAGTGATGGATCCGGTCTATAGAAGTAGACAAAGCAGACTGCTGAGTAAACATCTCATCCTGACGGACTGAAAGCTGACGCATCTGGCTCATCATATCATCCTGCTAGCTCAAACCAGTGTCAACTCCAGAAGTAGCAGGAATACTTATACCAGGAACATCCTCATGCATAACTGTGTCGTCCCGAGGAAAAGTCTCCGGAATAGTCGGTGGAGCAGATGGTGGGACTGCCTGTGGAGCAGCAGAAGTGGAAGGACCAGAACCTCTAGCCCGCACGGATAACTGACGTAGATCAAAATGATGATACTCAGGTCCAAAGGGCAACTCAACAATAGGCAACAAAATCCTAGAAATACCCGTGGGTGGACGAAATAAATAATAAAATCTGCCTTTATCCTCAGAAAGATATCCAGCATTCCTCAGATGCCTAATATCACAAGTAAAGGTAGGAGATAGTCGCTGAGATGCTGGAGGGAAAGGAATGTTCAGAAACTCCCCCAAAATAGAAATCATCCAACCAATACCAATCTTTCACTTTTTTTGACCCCTGCACTTCTTGCAGCTAGCAAGGAACTAAGCTCTCCTGTCTCTGATAAGATCGCATGGTGGTGTGAAACTCCACATAGTCTCTAAATCAGTGTAAGAGACCTTGTTTGCCTCAGTCTGGCCATAAAAAGCCATCCTAATCACCTTATGACAAATACGCAGGCAAGGATGAGACCACTTGTAATTCTCCCCCCCCCCCCCCCCTTGGGATCAAAAGAAGGAAAACCTGTAGTCTCATACCAAAAAATTAACTCATTCTCAGTAGCATTCCAAAGGGCAGAGTCAGAAGGTTGCTTGGAAATACCTAAGTCAACACATGGCATGAACCTGCTAGCTGAAAAGAAATCCTCCCATTCTCATGGTCATCCTCCAAAGTAATCAGAAATTCCCTAGTCCAGGCAGGGAATGTGGGAGCACTCTTAAGGAAAAAATTACTCAATCCAGCATGGGTCAACATCTGCCTAGTACAACTCTCCAATCCTAACTGCCTCATAGTAATGGGATCAAAAAATAAGGTAGAGACAATCTCCCGCTCCTCAATAATCTTCCTCCGAGCCTCATGGATCTCGGAGGTGGCGGATCTAGAACTCATAGCACGCTTCCTAGAACTCATAATGCTCAATATGAACTCTTAATAGACAGAAAAGAGGAGCAAATTGTCGGAAAAACCCAAAAATAGAGAGCGGCGGGCAGCAGAACTGGCGGCGGGCTCGAAATTCGCCGCGGCGGGTGCCGTGTTCTTGGCGGCGGGTGCCGCCTCGAATTTCTTTGAGAAAATTTGCAGATCCGCGGCGGTCGCCGCGTGAGTGATGCGAAGGAGCGCGACGAGGCGAGCGGCGAGGCTGGAGGTCCCAAAGACGACGGAGTTGTGCTCGGATCTTGTCGGATTCGGTGTAGATCTGATCTTCAAGTTGTTCTCCTACCTCTCCTCACTATTTTTTTTCAAAAAAAACCTCTCTTTTTCCACTCTTTGGATTTTATTGTTCTGAACACTCACCCTCTCTTTTTTCCTTTTAAATCCCTTCCGCACTCATTTTTTTTATTTTCGATTTTTTTTTATTATTTTTTTTTAGGGAAAGATGGATATACCTGTACGGAAAGGGCGTCGGGCGCCGCTGATTGGGCGGCGGGTGCCGCCGTGCTTACGGCGGTCGCCGCTGCCACTTCGTAGCAGAAATCCTGAAAAAATAAATGGCGGCGGGTGCCGCCGTGCTTACGGCGGTCGCCTCCAATTATGTTGTCCTCCTTTGCTCCGTCCTGCATGTTAGTCCACACAAAATAACATAAAACCGAAAAAAAAACTAAGCTAGAAAACAAAAATGAAAGAAAGTACCTAGGCCGGGTTGCCTCCCGACAAGCGCCTTATTTAACGTCGTGGCTCGACGTAATGCCAATTCATCAGTCTTCAGCGTCGGGCTTTGTTACGACAGCCTCCTCAATTGTGTCCTTGGTAAATCCCTCATGATACTTCTTCACTCTTTGACCGTTTACTTTGAATAAAGCATGAGTTTTGGAATCATAAAGCTTAATTGCACCATGGGGAAAGACTTGAGCAATCACATAAGGCCCTGCCCAACGGGATCTTAGCTTGCCTGGAAAGAGTCTAAGGCGGGACTGAAATAGAAGGACTTTGTCACCAGCTGTGAAGTCTTTTCTCAATATATTTTTGTCATGCCAAGCCTTAGTCCGCTCTTTATAGTGAATAGCATTATCATAAGCTTCAATCCTGGCCTCCTCCAACTCCTGTAATTGGAGCTTTCTAAGCTCCCCAGCTTCTTCAAGTTGTAAATTGCACTTCTTGATACCCAATAGGCCTTGTGTTCCAGCTCAACTGGGAGGTGACTGTAACACCCCGAATTCCGACGAGGCGCTACTAAGATGGAGACCTTACAAGGTACTATTAATTAGGTTGACAACTACACTGTAGGACCTTACAACGCGGGCACGACGAGAAAAACATAATAAAACATCCAACCTTTATTTAATAAAACTTAGAAAACGTAATCATGCATGAATCGCCGAAAATCATAAATATTCAAATACGTCACAACGCCTACTGAAACTGAACTATCCGAACAAAATGATAATAACCGAAACATAATACTAACTCCGTCTAACAAATATTATAATCAACATCCTAACTATTATAAATAAACTATCATAAACCAATCCCACTATGACACGCGCTCTTCACCGCTCCGGCCCGTCATCTAGCCTCGGTTCTTGCACGGCTCCCTGATTCATACCTGGAACTGAAAAATATTCCCCGAAGGGTCAGCGTCTAATCTATCGAGTTAGAAAGAATACGGAAATTGTAGAACGTTTTGAAATCATTTCTAGAGTCAGCATGCAAATCCACAATCGCAATCATAACTTTAAAGGCCAATACCTAAATTAGTTACAACCAGTCACACACAGTCACATACGCATTCACAATCACAACCTCATAACAACGCAAATCCTCCTTTTTCACAATCCGACTTCCAAGGCGCTCATCACCGCGCCGAATGCAGAGGCAGGCCCTCTCACTCCACTTCATAATCTCCCTTCTAACCCCTGGCTAAGCCTCCACTGGAGCACTTGCCAAAAAAAAACACAGATAAGAATTTTTTTTTTTGAAGGGGCACGATTTTCCAGTCACACGGGTCAACGTAGCCAACTCTTCCTCAACACCAACTACGATGGGCCGTGTCGGAAACGGTACCAACACAGAGAAAACGTTCCAAAATATTTTTCCGATACAACACATTCAAAACCATTTACTCACACAACAATTCAAGAAATTCAAAACAATTTAAAAAGGTATTCGGGACTAGTTCCCAAAATCCGCCCTACAACATCGATACGCAATCTAACAGGGTAGAGAAGAACCGAGCAAGTCGAAAAAAACGACTTACCTCAAACGAAGGAGATCTTGGACAAAAGCAAAGGCTAAGAGCTTGAGCAAAGGCGATTCCCTAATATAGCAATGAGCCCAAGTAAATATTTAACGACCAAATTCATAACTTTAACGAATCCTATGACTGACTTAAACACCACTGACTACATACCCCACTACTTACTCCAAACCAAAACCGTCGTTTTAAAGCCATGATTTCAAGCTACTAATTTTAACGTTCCTAACTAATATCTACCCATTTAATTTATATACTAGATAATAATTAACAACAAAAGCTAATTGATCTTCTCCAACTGACTTCCCAAGGCTACTATTGTCGTCACCAAATGTTTGTAACGAGTTTAGGAACAACGTAATACAACTTAGCTATTTATATATACATAGTAATATACAACTAACTAAATATTTACATATAAACATATACTAGCTATCCACCTGCTAATTCCACACACTCACCAAACCTACGTACTATTCTACCAGTACTCATAAACTAGTTAATTAGATCAAACTATCCCAGGCCTACTGTACCCTTAATTCCACTCTGCCCAAAAAAAAATATATCACCACACTAATTTCCCGCCTGCTACTAACTACATTTTACTGTGTACTTCTACTCCTAGTTGATCGGCCAAAACCTATATATATATATATATATATAAATGGCAGAGCAACTAACCAAGACAGCACCCGTCCCCTACAACAAACCACTTCTGCTGCCCAACGACGCTACTATGGATACACGCCCTCATGCCCAACAACCAAAACTAGACCGAACCTCCAATCTAAACAAATCAGAAGTCGAGGGAGACACTTAGAGAAACAACGGAACTTACCGGCGACTCGGATTCAACCAGAACTGGCTCGCTGACGAGGCGTTTCGGTAGTGTTGATCGGGTTCTTATCTCGTCCGCCAAACGAACAACTGTAGAATAGGCAACGAGGATTGTGCAACGAATCAAAGGATAAACGGAATGATAGATCGGAACGGTAAACCGCTCACCGGTGTTCGAAGGCAACGACGAGCTCCTGATCGATGTTCTACTCCAATGTGAATTCGGGACTACCCACGGCTTGTACCGGCGGAAACAAACAACCTCTTGCCACTCGCTGGCGCGGTCGACCCAAGAGGATGGGATCGAAAGAAACGGTCTCGCCGAAGAGCTTCGAAGGAATAGTATGGCTGGAATGGAACGACTGAATTGGGATTTGGCCTCTAATCGCTCACTTAAATAGGCTAGGGTTACAGCTTAGATGGGATTAAATAAGATATAATATGGAGGATAAATAGTACCATAAATAGGGTAGATTTTTTTAATTAAGGTTAAAGATATATATATATATATATATATATTGACTATTAGGAGGAAAAGAAATACATGTACATATATATTTATATAGAAATAACATGAAATAATTCTAGGGATATAAATACATATTTTTAATCCCGGGGTTACTTGCGAAACAAGTCAAGAAACTTTAATGTTTGGAAACCAAGAAACTTATTTTTTCGACTTAGAAGGAGAAACAGAACTCGGATATTACATACTACCCCCCTTAAGATAGTTTCGTCCCGAAACTTTTATAACGAAGAAAAGATGTATCGGGGTTTCAGAGTGACATGCCTTACTAAAAACCAACCTAAAAGGTGACATACCAATAGGTGTTTTGTAAGCTGTCCTGTAGACCCATAATGCATCATCAAGCCTCCGGCTCCAATCTTTTCTGCTGGGAGACACCGTCTTCTCCAGAATAGATTTAATCTCCCTGTTTGATACTTCAGCTTAGCCATTTGTTTGAGGGTGATAGGCAGTAGAAACTCTTTGGTTGACATGATACTTTTTTAACAGGGAAGTAATTGTCCTATTACAAAAGTGAGTTCCCCTATCACTTATGAGAGCCTTAGGAATTCCAAACCTGTTGAAAATTTGGGACTTCAAGAAATCTGCAACAACTTTGGAATCATCAGTTCTGGTGGCCTTCGCTTCCACCCACTTGGAAACGTAGTCCACCGCAAGCAAAATATATATATTACCACTAGAGTTTGGAAAAGGTCCCATAAATTCAATACCCCAAACATCAAATATTTCACAAAAAATTAAACTAGTTTGGGGCATTTCATCCCTACTGGACATGTTTCCAACTCTTTGGCACTTGTCACAGGATTTACAGTAGTTGTGTGCATCTTTAAAGATGGTAGGCCACCAAAATCCTGCATCAAGTACTTTCCTAGCAGTTCTTTGAACCCCAAAATGTCCCCCACATCCTTCTGAATGACAAAGTGTAAGGAGAGAATGTACCTCATTTTCTGGAATGCAATGGCGGATTACCTGGTCAGAGCAGTGCTTCCAAAGATAGGGGTCATCCCAGACCAAAAATCTAGCTGTACTGCGTAGTCTGTCCCTCTGAGCTTTGTTGAAAGGTTGAGGGAATTCACCTGTGCTAAGGAAGTTCACCTGTCACAGGTTGAGGGAATTCACCGGTGCTCAACTTGAACAAGGACTCATCCGGAAAGCTTGCTTGAATCTGATTTTGAGGGGTGCTTTCTTCTTGAATAACTCTGCTGAGGTGATCAGCCACTAGATTTTCAGCACCCTTCTTATCCTTGATCTCAATATCAAATTCACTAAGCAATAGGACCCACCGAATCAATCTTGGCTTTGCCTCCTTCTTTGTTAGTAGGTATCTCAGGGCAGCATGATCAGTATAAATGATGACCTTTGTTCCAAGGAGATAAGGTCTGAACTTCTCAAGTGCAAATACCACTGCAAGAATCTCTTTTTCTGTAGTAGAATAGTTCCTCTATGCACCATTCAGGGTCATTGATGCATATTGAATCACAGGAGAAGCTTTGGCTTCCTTTTGGCCTAGCACAACCCCCACCGCATAATCACTAGCATCACACATTATTTCAAAAGGCTTAGACCAATCAGGAGCTTGAATAATAGGGGCACTTGTCAAGCGAGCCTTAAGATCATCAAAGGCTGCCTGACACTCAGTTGTGAACTCAAACAACATGTCTTTCTTCAACAATTCACACAGGGGTGCTGAAATCATGGAGAAGTCTTTAATAAACCTGCGGTAAAAACCTGCATGGCCTAAAAAAGAACGAACTTTGCGCACATTAGTAGGATAGGGCAAAGATTGAATTACTTCAACCTTTGCCTTATCGACCTCAATACCCCTAACTGAAACTATATGACCAAGCACAATACCGTGTTCTACCATGAAGTGACACTTTTCAGAATTAAGCACTAAATTAGTGTCAGCACATCTAGCAAGTACCAAAGTTAAGTGATTTAGGCATGCATCAAAATTATCCCCATGTACAGTAAAATCATCCATGAATACCTCAATGAAATTCTCAATGTACTCAGAAAAGATGCTTACCATACACCTTTGGAAGGTCCCAGGGGCATTGCACAACACAAATGGCATCCGACGGTAGGCAAAAGTGCCAAACGGACAAGTGAAAGTTGTCTTTGCTTGATCTTCAGGGGCAATGGCTATCTGAAAGTAGCTTGAGTACCCATCTAGAAAGCAATAAAATGCTCTGCCTGCCAATCTCTTAAGCATCTGTTCAATGAAAGGAAGGGGGAAGTGATCCTTCCTAGTCACTGCATTCAGCTTGCGGTAATCAATGCAGACTCTGTAGCCTGTCTGCAATCTTGTAGGGACCAATTCTCCTTGATGATTCTCCACCACTGTAATTCCTCCTTTCTTCGGTACCACCTGTGTGGGGCTTACCCACTTTCTGTCATACATAGGAAAAATCATACCTGCTTGCAAGAGTTTCAAAACTTCTTTCTTCACCACCTCCATCATAGGTGGATTTAGACGCCTCTGTGGTTGCCTAGATGGCTTCTCTTCTCCTTCCAACAGTATACGATGCATGCAAGTAGTGGGGCTGATTCCTTTGATGTCAGCAATGGTCCAACCAATTGTTGTCTTGTACTCTTTTAGAACCGCCACTAGCCTGCATTCTTGATCTTTTGTGAGCTTGCTGGAGATGATCACTGGTAATGTTTCCTTGTCTCCAAGAAATACATACTTGAGGTGGTCTGGGAGTTGCTTCAACTCAATCACTGGTGCCTGCACAACAGAGGGTAACAGCTTTTCCCTAGGCACGGTTAATGGTAAAGGAGTTTTGCCAAGTGGCTCAAGAGGAAGCTTGTAATAAGCATCCATCTCGTTTACAATCTCCTGTATATCAGTTGATAGAGTAAAATCCAAACTAGAATCAACAATAATAGATTGCACATCATCTATTTGATTTTCATCAAAGACATCTTGTACCACAGGCTCAAGCATATCAATAGCATAGACAGAGTAATCATCAGAAGGATGTTTCATGGCTTCATAAATATTATAATTAATGATTTGACCATCAAATTCCATAGTTAAAGAGCCAGTGCTCACATTGATTTTAGTATTGGCTATTTTCAGAAAAGGTCTTCCTAATAGAATAGGAATTGCATGATCATCATGTTCCATTTTAAGCACATAAAAATCAGCAGGAAAAGTGAGATCACCAACCATAACCAAAACGTCCTCTACAAAACCTATGGGACGAACATTAGACCTATCAGCTAGTTGAATAGAGATATTAGTGGCATGCATAGGTCCAAGTTTCAGAGATTCACAAAGAGTAGAAGGCACCCAAATCTAGCATGGCTTTTTCAACTTTAGTACCTCCAATTGTAATAGGGATAGTAAACATACCTGGATCCCCGCACTTCTTAGGTAAGCGTTTTTGGAACACAGCTGAAACATGCTCGCTTACCTTCACCTTCTTTTTGCTGTTTTTGTCCTGAATCCGCTTTGTAGTGCACATCTGCTTCAAGAACTTTGCATAGCGTGGGACTGACTTGATCAAGTTAAGGAGAGGAATGTTGACCTCAACGTTTCTGAACATCTTGAACATGTCTTTGTCCTGCTTCAGGGGCTTTGTACGCTTTAATGAAGATGGAAACGGGGCAACTGGCTTCCATTCAGGGAGAGGTTGAGATCTTTCTTCATTGGAGGCTTCAGTAGATAGGCGACGGCTGCCATCAGAAGGGTGGCGGTCGCCGCTTGTTTCGGAAAAAGTTGGCGGTGGATCATCACCGTGGCGACGGGCGCCGCCGTCTTGGCGGCGGGTGCCGCTGTCCTGGCGGCAGGTGCCGCCAATTAATTTTTGGTCGCCGCTAATTAATTCCAAATTGTCGTAGCTAAGCTCCCTTTGGCGGTGGGTGCCGCTATCCTGGCGGCGGTCGCCACCGTCGTCTTCGACAAATTCTTCCACTATTCCGCCTTCAAGTTGTTCCCACTCCTCAAAGTGACAGCATTGACATTACGAATATTCGGGTTGACTTCTGTTTGAGAAGGAAGTTTACCCGAATCTCTTGCTTCTAGTTTGCTTACAGCTTCAGAGATTTGACTCATCTGTCGTTCCAGGTTATGAATGCTGGCTAATGTAGTATCTTGGAACTTCGTTTGATTTTGAGTCAGTTGATCCATACTATTTTGATGTTGAGCCCTATTATTTTGAAGAGTGAGATTACTTTGCACCAACATCTTCATCATGTCGTCCAAAGAAGTAGCGGCATTGTGATTCTGTCCTTGAGGCCTTGGCACATATGGCTTAACTTGTTGAAACTGATCTTGTTGCTGCTTTGACTCAGGCTCTCTCCACCTGAAGTTCTGATGATCTTTCCAGCCAGGGTTGTAGGTGTTTGAATAGGGGTCATTTCTTGGCTTCATTTGATACCCTCCAACTGCATTCACTTCCTCTTGTAGTGTAGGACATGAATCATTCGGATGAAAGGCGTCATTACAGATTCCACACGCCTTAACCTGTTGAGCAGTACCCTTCAGCTTCAACCGCCTCACTTCTTCTTTCAGCACATCAAAGTCAGCTTGATCGATTTTAGAGTGAGAGTTGGCGGCTGACAAGTTTTTAGAACCTCTTCCAGTGTATTGCCTAGATTCATCAACCAACGTAGAAAAGATGTCTAGAGCCTCATCATAGGTTCTTTTCATGATGTTTCCACCACAAGAGGAATTGACCAATCGTCTGTCTTCCTCACAGAGTCCTCCATGGAGATAGAGAATAAGATCATGATTAGCATAACCATGGTAGGGACAGCTCTTTACCAGCTTCCTGAAGCGCTCAAAATATTCATAAAGCGACTCGTTGGGGAATTGCTCTATGTTACAAATCTGCTTCTTGATTTGATTGGACTTGATGGCAGGGAAGTATTTGTCTAGAAACAACTTCTTCAAGTTCACCCAAGTAGTAACGCTTCCAGGGGGTAGAGCATGATACCAGTCTTTAACAGATTCCTTCAGAGAAAAAGAAAGCGCTCTCAACCTCATCTGTTCTTCAGTAATATCAGAGGGACACATGCTGGTGCAAACATCAAGGAACTCATCAAGATGTTGAATGGGATCCTCAAGTGGAGTTCCGTTTTGAATTTTGGGAGTAAATGGACTACTCCTGTCTTGAGATCAAACTTCACCCCATCACCAAGGGCAGGGAATTGCACTGCACGCGTAGGCTGATTCAGATTAGGAGCTGTCAAGCTCTCAAGAGTAACTCGCTCACCCATTGTTCGGATTCCTTGCAGTAGTGCACGAACAGCTCGACGAGTTCTGAAAAGAGTCCGTTCAATTTCTGGATCAAAAACAAGTGGTGAATTATTAGTAGCACGAGTGTGAACCATAAGATAAGTTCACACCAAAATTGGCACAAAAATTACACAAAAGACAATTATTTCCTCCCCGGCAACGGCGCCAATTTGATAGATGTGAAATGGTCGTGCAAATCACGGCTATGCAAAAGAGTCCTAACAACCTAAAGACTGTAGTCTTAGGGAAGTAAGGGTCGAATCCACAGGGAGGAGATTTATCTTTCTATGTAAATTTTGTGTCAATTAAAGTAAAAGGGTTTTTAGAACTAAACTAACTATTGAGCATGCAAAACTAGCAAATCAAATAAAGTTGGAGTTTTTATCAAATTAGGGAAAACACTTAGTCAACCAGAGATCCACATTCGTATGACAAGTTCATCATAGATTCACTCAATATCGCATGCATATGGAATTCCAATTCCTTTTCAAAGATAATTAATAGCACAACCAGATACTATCAATCCTAACTAATTGAATAACCCTGAAACTATCAAGATTCAATTCAAAAGCAGCATTAAGAATAGGAATATAATCAGGATACAAATCTAGCATAAAACAACCAGCTTTTAGAGTTTGGTTCAAATGAAACAAACTCTTATTCTAAAACGAACTCTTATCCTAAAACGAATGAACTTTTCATAGTTAGTAATGCACTTTTTATATAAAAGTGCATTGAAAAATACAAAAAGTGCATTACGAAAAAGTGCACTAAAAAAATTTGAAAAGTGCACTAAAAAGTACGAAAAGTACAAATGCGAAAAAATGCACTCTGAAGTATGAAAAGTGCACTACTAACTACAAAAAGTGCATTCGTTTTAGGATAAGAGTTTGTTTTAGGATAAGAGTTTGTTTCATTTGAACCAAACTCCCAACTTTTATACTAGAATGCAATTTAACTCTCTTCTACAATAGACTAGCACAACCACTTACTAGTACAATGCAGTTTGCTACTATGAAATAGAGAAACTCAACTAGTAATTTCTCTAGATCTAGCAATTGAGATTCAATATCAACAACCCTAGAAATTGCTGAATTCAATCACATAAACAATTCAAACAAGAGAGTGAAATAATTCCATGCAATAGATAAAGAGTAGAAATCTCACAACTGAAAGTCAAACGATGCTTCAAACTGTCTGACTAAGCAAAAGGGCTTAGTTCTCCATGAATGAGAGGTGCAACTCTCAAAACCTAATATATCAAACCAGGTCTAAAAAGTCTATCCAAAAATACATATATCTTGGATTAAAGCTGACATAAGAAGAACCAATAGAAATAAAACACGTGTCGCTCAATAGATCTTCGCGTTGGCAGGGGCGGCGGGTGCGGCCAGCAGCAAAACGCTGATCTTCATCTTCTCTTCAATCCAGCTCTAAAACTTCAATAATATGCATCTTCGGGTCTTCTTCTTCCTAGCTGTAGATAGCATATAAAACACCTAAAAATACCATAACGCCATGCTAAAACTCCTCCTAAATACACAATATAATTGTGTATATCAATATTTTTGAAACTTTTTCCAACCCTTGTGCTCTTTGTGTGAGGTGTCTTTTGTGGCTTAGGCTATATGGATATTAGACACCACTTTGTTTCCTTAGAAAAGTTTTGAAGACAAACATTGCAAAGCCTTGTCTCCCCTTAGTTTTCTACCAATTTTCGAGTGTTCAATCTAGGTTTTGTTCTTGATCTTGAGTCACATCAATCAAGACTTGAGTTTTAATCCATTGGTGAGTCATATCCAAGGGATTTTCCCTCTTAGTTAATTAGATTTGAGGTGAATATATCATTGAATCACTTGATCATATCAAATCCATCAACGCAAATCGAAATTCCATCTTGTTGGTTCCTATGTCCTTTTAGTGCAAGAGTCATAACTTTCGAACTACAAAAGCTTTTGACCTCAAATTTTAAGGCATTCAAGAAGACTCGTAGATCTAACTCTAGTATTTGTAATCACCCAATTCCGAGCTAGTCTGGACGAGGGATATACACCCTTGTGATCCCAAAAGAAGTTCAACCACCGAGTTCCACCTTCTCTTGAAGTTTTCCCTTTGGATCTAGCCTTGGATTTCCTTTCATCGAAATCAACAACAAGATCCTTGCACCGAAATCGACAACAAGATCCTTCATCATGTGGTATCATATCCATGTTGTAAAACCCCCAAATTATCTCGAGAATGTCACACGCTAGTGACCTCGGATTTTAATGTCCGAAGTCACTAAGGCTTTGCATCAGTTTGAATTTTGTAAAGATATGTATGAAATCATGTAAATAACCAATAGTTGAAGACTTTTTATAGCAAACTCAATTTGTATTCAAACTTTCTTTTACAAATAACAATTCCTAACAATATGACGAATTTAGTAGAATATTAACTAGAACTTTATTGTATAAAAATCAAACTTCTTTAATGGAAATGAAACAAAACTACTTATAAAATCTTCATGTAAAGTATCACGTGCTCCATTGATCATCACCTTGAGTGCCCTCGGATTGACGCTAGTTGCTTGCTAATTCCTAGTACCACAAGTGGTCAACTCTCAACGGGGTTAACTAAATCGAATCGAATGTTTATTAGGTTAAACTATATAATTAAATTAAAATTATTATTATAGTGAATGCACATTTTAAAATGTCTAAATTACTTACCGTATGTTGATTCTTTCCTAGAAAATATCACATAAACAAACACGCAAAACATCAATCTTCATAATAACTAGGGACTCAAATAATGACCCGTGAAGGGTGATTTATTCGAGAGATCACGTACACTTATCTTATATGATTAACACACACTACACCATTCTGCAGATTTAGCGACCATATTTTAGCGACCACGCAATATGGTCGCTAATTCTGCGACCATATGGACGCCAATGGTCGCAAATCTGGTCGTCAAAACGGGAAAAAAAATAAAACCAAATTAGCGACCATGTGGTCGCTAAAATTGGCGACCATGTGGTCGCTAGACCTTTATAGTCGCAAAAGGTGCGCGGGAAGAATTCCCACCAGCATTTAGCGACCATATGGTCGCTGCAATTTGCGACCATATGGTCGCAAAAACAAGAAGACATATTTGCGACCATATGGTCGCAACAACAAGAAAACATATCTGCGACCATATGGCCGCGGATGTTTGCGACCAAGTGGTCACAGACTTGGTCAGATGTTTTGGCGCTTCACATCTATTTTGGCGGGTAATAGCCCGCATTTTTAGCGACCATATGGTCGCTAAAAACACTAATTGGTAAAATTCCCGCCATTTCAGCATTTATAGCATTCTCATTCCACTAAAAATCTTCAGAAAAGAGAAAAAAATCAACGACAACTGTGAATTGATTGTAGGAAGAAATTCCGTCAAATTTTACCGACATCCTCACTAAAGGTATGTATTTAAATGTTATTCCTAATTTTTCATTCCGTCATTATATTGTTTTAGAAAGATATTGAAGGTAGAAAGCTTTCGTTTATATATTTATAAGAGATTGTGTTACAGAATTTTACTGCAAATAGCAATTGGTTATGTTGTAAATGTCTATTCTACTGTTCTAAAGCTGGCGACCATATGGTCGCTAATTAGCGTCCATATGGTCGCTAAAAGCGTATCAGCGACCATATGGTCGCTAATTAGAGGCCATAAGGTCGCTAAATGCAGTTTAATTAATTTAATTGTACTCTTATTTTGAAATGCAGGAAGGAAAAAATGCGTGAGTGGATGTATGTGCGTAATATAAATGGTTTTTTGAACGACGAGTTTTTAGCTGGCATAAAGCAATTTCTAGATTTCTTCAAATCTATGTCGTCCTATAACCCATCCGAATTAAGGTGTCCGTGTCGTAGATGTAAGAATAAGAAAATGAAATATGCGGATGATGTGCATTATCACCTTGTTAAGGAAGGTTTTGTTTCGAACTATTACCATTGGGTTTCGCGCGGGGAGACAGATGAAAGGTTCGCTGCATTGTTGGCCGAGTCTAGACAACATGAAGGTTGTAGCAGTTCCGATCCAGCACCACCATTAAATGTTGGCAATGATAATCGAATGGAACAAATGGTGTATGATGGTTTTAATTATGGCCGAAGTGATTACACTGCTGAGGATCCCGTGCAGAATGCGGATATAAGGCATGAGCAAAGGGAGCAATATTATAATGAAGCGCCCAATCCCGATGCACAACGTATGTACGACATGTTGTCGGCCGTAAATAGGCCTTTGTGGCCTGGATGTGATATGACGCAATTGGAGGCTGCGACTGAGCTACTGAACATAAGGTCTAAGCTGAGGATGACGGAGCGCGGATATGACATGATTTCGGATTTTTGCGGACGCGTTTCTCACCCGGAGACGACATTACCAGCCACGTTTTACGACACGAAAAAATTGGTTGAGGGTCTCGGTCTTCCTTACGAGATGATTGATTGTTGTCCAAACTCTTGCATGATATATTGGGGTGCAGATGCAGAATACGTGGCATGCAAGATATGTGACTATCCTAGATGGAAGCAAGGCAAGACAAAGCTCATTCCCTATTCTTGTATGTTTTACTTGCCAATAACTCCACGGTTGCAGAGGTTGTACGCATCTGTGGTGACTGCCGAACACATGAGATGGCATGCAGAGCACGCACAAGATGGGGTGATGAGACATCCTTCAGATGCAGAGGCATGGAGGCACTTCAATGCAATGTGGCCAGATTTTGCATCAGAAACACGAAATGTAAGACTAGGCTTGTGCACGGACGGTTTCAATCCGTTCGAGGCGTCCGGGCGCCAGTACTCATGTTGGCCTGTGATTCTAACACCCTACAACCTTCCGCCGTCGATGTGTATGTGAGAAGAGGTTATGTTTTTGACGGTTATTGTACCTGGACCGAAGAGCCCGAAGAAGAAGTTGGATGTCTACTTGCAGTCGTTGATAGCCGAGCTGAAGGATCTGTGGCTTAATGGGGTGTGCATATACGATTCTTAGAGGAAGCAGAATTTTGTGTTGCGTGCAACTGTTATATGGACTATTAGTGACTTCCCCGCATATTAGATGTTGTCTGGTATGTTGTTAATTTTACATGTGCTAATTAATTTGAGACTATTATATATAATAATAATGCATATATATGATTTGTGAACTTTAATTAATGTGTGATACAAAATATATGTTTGTGTCGGCTGGAGCACTTCTGGGAAATACGCGTGTCCTTATTGTATGGAGGACACCGATGCATTTTATCTAACACATGGACACAAAATGTGCTGGTTCGATTGTCACAGGAGGTTTACAGAACCTGATCATCGCTTCCGAAACAACAAGACTGATTTCAAGAAAGGTAGACGGGAGCGTCGTGGTCCCCCGGTACTTCGTGATGGATACGAGATATTAGACCAGATAAACAATATGGGCTTGATGAAGATAATTGAAGTGGGAGCTGAGGAGCACAATGCCGCGGTCAGTAGAGGTTCGGGTTGGAAGAAGAAAAGCATTTTCTGGGACCTACCTTACTGGCCTAGTCTGCTGGTAAGACATAATTTAGATGTCATGCACATTGAGAAAAATGTCTTCGATAATATTTTCTTTACTATTCTCGATGTTCTGGGGAAGTCGAAAGACAAGTGGTCGGCTTGAAAGGATATGAAGGAATTGTGCAAGCGTCCGGAGTTGGAACCTGATGAGGAGGACAATAGGTACCCAAAGGCTTACTATGCACTAGATCGTCATGAAAAACAAGTGCTTCTAGATTGGTTGAGATCCGTAAAATTCCCGGATGGCTACGTCTCCAACTTGAGCCGCTGCATTGACTTGCACAAGCTTAGGCTCTTTGGGATGAAGAGTCATGATTGTCATGTGTTCATGCAAAGGTTGATGCATGTTGCTTTTCGTCCATTTCTTGATGACAAAGTATGGGAGCCCATAGCTCAACTAAGTGCGTTCTTTAGAGACTTGACGTGTTACGAGCTGAAGCCTGAGGTGGTTACGCAGTTGCACAAGGAAATACCAATAATTTTGTGCAAGCTGGAGCTCATCTTTCCCCCTGCGTTATTTGATTCAATGGAGCACTTGCCTATTCATCTGCCACGGGAAGCTTCACTTTGTGGCCCTGTCAATTATAGATGGATGTATCCAGAAGAAAGGTACGTATAGTTGTATGCAGTTGTTCAGTTTTGGATTCATATAATTAACTTGTACAATAAATATTAATGGTTTTGAATGTATATCATGTAGGCTCTTAAAAAGGCTGAAGGCCTCAGTTGGCAACAAAGCCCACGTTGAGGGGTCAATTTGTAGTGCCTTTATTGTTAAGGAGACGTCCACATTTTGCTCGTATTATTTTAGCGACCATGTGGCGAGTACTCATATGGATAACGCCCGCAACGTCAGTTGCACACTTCTAGTTGGGGTTGATCCGGGCGATTTGTCTATTTTCACAACAACTGGTCGAACCCTGGGCAGATCAACTGGTCGTTTCCTCACAGATGATGAATTCCATGTGATCCAAACTTACATTCTCATGAACTGCGTCGAAGTGGAACCCTATATTGAGTACGTTTCTATAATCTCAACTAAAGTTGGTTCGATATATATAAAGTATGTATTTCATTCAATTACTCTGTCGTAGGTACTATTTGACAAACTTCGTGCAGTCGTCAAATCCAACAATAACCGATGCTGAAGAGCAAAACATTTTGGAAAGACACTTTCGCCTCTGGTTTTACTCCCATGCAAGGATTTCTTATATTAATTTCTATTTAGTTTCAAAATGTACATTTTTATGTTGCATCCGAAATTGTATATACATGCTGATTTAAAATTGCATGCAGGCCGACAGTCCGGCAGTTACAGATCCTAACATTGCAACACTTGCTCGTGGACCCTCTAAAAAAGTGAGGACGTATCCTGGTTACTTTGTCAATGGTTACCGATTCCACACGAGGGCACACGCATCAACAAGAGCCACTGACAGTAGTGGAGTTTGTGTTCTAGGACAAAGATTCGGCACCGACGAGGAAGACTTCTATGGTGTGCTAGATGAAATCATTGAGCTGCATTACCTATCTCCAACCGTAAAACGTCCTATTGTCTTTAATTGTTCGTGGTTTGACACTAGAAGTCGTGGGGGAACACGCATTCACCCTCACCTAAAGCTTGTCGATGTTCATCGACATAAAATGTTGAGAACAAAAGATCGTTACATATTAGCACATCAAGCCACTCAAGTTTATTTCCTCGATTACCCAAAGGTGAGGCGTGCAGATGTTGAATGGAGAGCGGTCTGTAAAGTGAAGTCACGAGTGTGGCCCGATGAAGGTACGTGCGTAGACCCTCATGAGAGTGGGTCCAGGGGCGTTACCGTTGAGGAGGCATTTCAACATGATTCTTCCCTTCCACGAGTTATCGACGACAGTACACAAGATAATTATCCACTCGGTCCGTTAAACGGCCCAAACGGAGAGGATCATGTCGTTGAGGATCAAGAAGAGATGTCTACTGAAACGTCTGAGGGTGAGTTTGAGAGTGAGTCGGATATAGATGAGGAAGACATGTAATCAGAATAACACTATTGTTTAAATGTTCACTTTTCTGATAACACTATTGTTTTAATTTGTCATTCACTTTTCTGATAACACTATTGTTTTGCCATTCACTTTTCTGATAACACTATTGTTTTGCCATTCATTTTTCTGATAACACTATTGTTTTAATTTGTCAGTCACTTTTCTGATAACACTATTGTTTTGCCATTCACTTTTCTGATAACGCTATTGTTTTGCCATTCACTTTTCTGATAACACTATTGTTTTGCCATTCACTTTTTTGATAACACTATTCTTTTGCCATTCACTTTTCTGATAATACTATTGTTTTGCCATCCTTTCCAACCATAAAAGGAGATAACCATCTCCAATGCTGAAATACCTTCCAAGTGAAAACTCCCCATCTTCACCTGAAGCTCATCCTCACCTCAAATCCGACCTAAAACTTCCTTCCTCAAATGGCTCAGAGCAGGAGAGCGTGTACCAGGCGAACGACCGCCTTAGCTCCTGAATTCATCAATTTCTCCATTGTGCGTGTGCATGGGGATAGGGAGACAAGAACCCAGTGGAGCGCTTCACCAAATCTACAATTAAGATTAGTCATCGATGATTGGACAGTATCTCCCGGGGGAGCACCACCAGGTTATAGCCGTTTTTTCTTGAACGGCGACGATATCACTGATCGTATTGCAGCTAAGGAAACGGTTATGCAGCTTCGCCTGATCCAAGGTGCTGAGATCCGGGCGGTTTATATTCCACGTACAATTTGAGAGTCCGTTAATTGTAGTAGTTTGTTTATGTTTCCCTTCACTTTGTGTTGTTTGATCGATTTAGTTGTTTGTCACTTCGTTTAATGTACTTAGGTCACAAGCTAGTGTTTGTAATTTGGTTTCGTTTGGAACCAATGAAGTTGTTTGTAACTTGGTTTCGTTTCGAATCAATGAAATTATTTTCATTTACCATATATTCCGATGTACTAAGACGGATTGTAGTTTGATGTGTGAAATATTGTTGGTAGATATAGCGACCATATGGTCGCTATATCCTAAATTTTAGCTCGAAATTTGGTTTTGTAGCTCGTAGTTTGATTTAATTTCGCCAATAGCGACCATATGGTCGCTAATTAGAGACCACATGGTCGCCAAAAACGAAATTTCTGGCGCCACGTGGGGGGAAATCTGAAAATTCGATTTTTCGCGAAATATTTAGATTTGCGACCATATGGTCGCTAGGTACAATTGGCGACCATATAGTCGCTAAATTGCGACCATATGGTCGCCGAAATAGCGGATTGGTCCCACCTCTTTTTCACTTATAAGTAGCGACCATATGGTCGCTAAATTAGCGACCATATGTTCGCGAAATACCGGCAATTAGCAACCATATGGTCGCCAAATTGCCAGCATGGCCCACAATCTATCACTTACATATTGCGACCATATGGTCGCTAAAATTAGCGACCATATGGTCGCTAACGTTAAATAAGAAGGAGACGACAGAACTCCTTCGTCATTTCCGATTCTCTGTCCTTCGTTCCTCTCTCGAGATCCCGACGTCGCCGCCGTTCGTTCCTTCCTCGTGCGCCTCCTCTGCCCCGCCGCCCGCTTCCTACGCCACCAGCCTCCACCGCGCAGTAGCCCGCCCTCTACCGCCGCCCTCCGCCCGCACTAGCCCTCCACCGCGCAGTAGCCAACCCTCCACCGCCGCCTCCTGCACCGCCCGTCTCCGCCCTGTCTCCGCCACCAACACCCCTCCATTTGCATGTAAGTGTTTAATATTTAGAGTAATTGTAGATTTTAGTATTGATTGGCGATTTTTTTGATTGAGAAATTGATTGAGTTTTTGTAGAAATTGTTTGTTGAATTTGATTGATTGAGAAAATTGGTATTGTTTAGGGGTTAGGGTTTAGTTGTTGTTGTTGAATGAGAAATTAATTAGTTGATTTTTGTAGGGGTTAGGGTTTAGTTGTTGTTGAATTTGAGAAATTTTGAGAAATTGATTAGTTGTTGTTTAGGGGTTATGGTTTAGTTGTTGTTGTTGTTGTTGAATTTGAGAAAATATAATTGAGAAATTGTTGTTGTAGCTTGTTGTTGTTATTGGTTAGTTGTTGTTGTTGTTTTAGAAATTGATTGAGCAAAATTTGATTGATTGAGATAAAGTTTGATTTGGAAAAAAAATTGAATTAAATTGATTGTTGTTGTTGATAGAGTTTGATTTGGAAAAATATTAGACTAAATTGATTGTTGTTGTTGAAATGTTGAGAAAAAATGATTGGGATAGAGAAATATGAAATTGATAGAGTTTGAATGAATTAGAACAAGTTGATTGTTGATTTGTCAAGTTTGAATGAAATTGATTGTTGTTGTGCAAATGTTGGAAAAAATGAAAGTCATTGTTGTTTATTTCTAGTTGTGTTATTATGGCCGGTGGATCACGTCGACATGCACGAGCTCCTCGCCCGCACGAGCCGAGCTCGTCCCGGATACCGGACGAGGAATCGTCCGAGGAGACCCAAGCGGACATACCTATTACAGAGGAGGCGAACACCCAAGCGGAGGAGTCCATGGCCACTACGCCCGCGTCCTCGTCGGGATCGAGTCGAGGAGGGCTCGATCCCAATCGCATTTGGGATCTTTCTATTTCCGGCGGGAAGTACATACAATTTGTCTAATTTTTTTTAAAGTTTTTTTTTACTTTTAAATATGTTATAATATGTGTTTTGAAATCTCGCAGCTTGCAGCCGTCGGGCGTTGTGTCGCGGTGATAGACAAGTATCATACAAAGTCAACCCGACAATAGGACGTCGAAGTTCGACTTTGCCTCTGCCGCGTCGAAGCAACGTTTGTTTGATGCTTGGAAGGTAAATTTTATTTTTTTGTATTTCTTTTTACAATTTCCGCATTAATTAATTACTATTTTTAATTAATTGTTTGTTGGATTTAATTAGACGCACTTTAGATGGGATGACTCCGAGTCGGGTATGGACGTCGAGTCCGTCCGGTTCCTGTGGGAGAAGAAAGCAAAGAAGAGATACGATGACTTGATCGGGAAGCATCGAAATTCCGGGAAGAGGCCAGACTTCATCGAATCCGCCACTTGGGAGAAGTGGCAGACGACGGATTGGGCCACAGATGAGTTCAAAGCGTTGTGTGCCCGCCAGAAGGCAATCCGGAATGCCAATCCGGCGAACCATAGTAGTGGTTCGAGGTCCCACCTCGACACCATGCGTCGCTTGGTAAGTATTTTATTTTAATTTGATTAAATTTAAATTAAGTTAATTTTTTTAATAGTTCTTAACACCCTTAATGAATTTCGTAGGAGCAACACCTACAACGCCCCATCACGCCTCTCGAGCTTCTCATCGAGACGCACACGCAGGGTGCCGATCGGCATTTTATAGACGAGTGGTCGTCCTTAATCGCTGTAAGTTTTGATTATTTTTTCTCATTTTCCTCATTTTGAAAAGGACTTGGTGTTGTGTTGGTGTTGTGTTTGATTGAGAAATTGTTGTTGTTGTTGTTGTTGTTGTTGGTTTTTGTTGTTGTTGTTGTTGTTGGTGGTGGTGGTGGTGGTGGTGGTTTTTGTTGTTGTTGGTTTTTGTTGTTGTTGTTGTTTGTTGTTGTTGATGTTGTTGTTGGTTTTTGTTGTTGTTGTTGTTGGTTTTTGTTGTTGTTGTTGGTTTTTGTCGTTGTTGTTGTTTGTTGTTGTTGGTTTTTGTTGTTGTTGATATTGATGTTGTTGTTGTTTGTTGTTCATGTTGTTGTTGTTTGTTGGTTGATGTGGTTGTTGTTTGTTGTTGTTGTTGTTGGTTGGTTGATGTTGATGTTGTTTGTTGTTGATGTTGATGTTGTTTGTTGTTGTTGTTGTTGTTGTTGTTTGTTTTTGATGTTGATGTTGATGTTGTTTGTTGTTGTTGTTGTTGTTGTTGTTGTTGTTGATGATGTTGATGTTGTTGTTTCTTGTTGTTGATATTGATGTTGTTGTTGTTTGTTGTTCATGTTGTTGTTGTTTGTTGGTTAATATGGTTGTTGTTTGTTGTTCATGTTGTTTGTTGGTTGATGTTGATGTTGTTTGTTGTTGATGTTGATGTTGATGTTGATGTTGTTTGTTGTTGTTGATGTTGTTGTTGTTGTTGTTGTTGTTGTTGTTGTTTGTTTTTGATTTTGATGTTAATGTTGTTTTTTGTTGTTGTTGTTGTTGTTGTTGTTGTTGTTGATGTTGATGTTGTTGTTTGTTGTTGTTGATATTGATGTTGTTGTTGTTTGTTGTTCATGTTGTTGTTGTTTGTTGGTTGATGTGGTTGTTGTTTGTTGTTGATGTTGTTGATTGGTTGATGTTGATGTTGTTTGTTGTTGATGTTGATGTTGTTTGTTGTTGTTGTTGATGTTGTTGTTGTTTGTTTGTTATTTTGATGTTGATGTTGTTTGTTGTTGTTGTTGTTGTTGTTGATTTGTTGTTGATGTTGTAAATGATTTAATTATTTGCGTGATTAGGCGCGGACTCAGGAGATCCTCACCCAGAGGTCGGCGGAAACGGGCACCCCGCCGTCCTTTGAGGACCAGTGTGATGCCTTTCTTACGGTCGCTGGGGGGGCCAGGAGGTGCCGTCTTCGGCCTTGGCAACGCCGCCAATGAGTTTTATGGACACCGATTGACGGCGCCGCGTCGTCCACCTCCTCGTGTGGTGGAATTATCGCATGAAAACATCAGCCTTAGAATGAGCTCAAGAGTAAGTTCGCGAAGTTCGAGGAGTGGATGCGCAAGAGCGACGGGGGTGAGGGTGGCTCCCACCAATCCGGTCCCGACGACACCCGAAGGCGCACGACCGTGCGCTTTGAACCAGAGAAAGGCGTCCCCCGTGCGTTTTTTGGTGCTTTTAGCGACCATATGGTCGCCAATTGTTGCCATCTTTTAGCCAGAAATCGCGACCATATGGTCGCTAAACACTTGGCGACCATATGATCGCTACAATCAGCGACCATATGGTCGCTGTGGTCGCCAGAATGGTCGCCGCATTGTTGGCGACCACGGCGACCATGGTCGCTAAATAGCGACCATATTAGCGACCATATGGTCGCCAAGTGGTTAGCGACCGGCCTTTTAGCGACAATGATATGGTCGCTAAATGCATTTAGCGACCAGAAATTTGCATTTAGCGACCATATATATGGTCGCTAAATTCACTTTTTTTGTAGTGACAGAAAAGTAACTTTTACTTGATATCAGACTTCTGAGTTAACTTAAATAACGAGGACATGCCACTTGGCTCGTACCTCATGCCACTATCTAGGTTTTGAACGACTCTTCCCTTACGGGGGAGGTGCGTCATGCATCATGATCTAATAATATCATTAATGGTGTAGTAACCATTAATGTGGTTATAAAAGAGTATTTACAATGACGTGCCTGTAAATACTCCTACCCTACCACTTCTGTATTGGCATCAATGGTGTGTAGTAACCATCAATGTTGATATGAAAAAATATTTATGAAGACATTGCTCATAACTACTCCTATCCTATCACTACGTATGCACTATTCAATTTTTATGATTTCACACATCACAATCAATTTGCATACGTTCATGTAAAGTCACATACATCCTAAGGTATATTGTCTAACATATCTTAAAGTCAAACCTATTGTCAATAGTATAGCATAAATAAATAAACCTACGATTTTTTTTTAAATAAACAAGTTTTGTTTTGAAAGATTTCTATTAACTAATTGGGTCTCAACCAACCTCATCATATTCGGAGCTCAAGAAAGGCGAGGATAGTCACAAATGGACAGCACCAAGCCCTCCTTGCCATTTTTACATGTGCATTTGTACAAGCCCGAGTACGCATTCAGATTGGAAGGAAGACTTGTTCAGTTGGATTCAATTCGCAATACAGCTATTATTATTATTATTATGATTATTATTATTATTATTATTATTAATAATAATTTTTATTATTATTATTATTATTATTATTATGACAAAAATTCAAACTAATTACATAAAATTAGTGGGAAGCCGAGATAAAATCTGGGCCCCCACTCCTCTAGCTATAGCAAAGCCTAATCTAGTGAAGATATGAGCAGCTGCACGAGCCCCAACGTCTTGAGTCATAGAAAATTGTTGAACTCGCTTCAGCAACGCTATAACATCCTTATCCAGTTCCCCCAGAGAAGAAAAGGAGAAGGGAAGAAAACCATATCCAGAAGCCCGACAACTAGCTTCATACTTGACCCTCTTTCGATTAGCCGCATCAACCACAACTCGTCCAGGAACAAAGTTAGACAAACCAGATTGTGTCAAAGGAAAAGATCCTGTCAAGTCAACACATATATCACGACCACGATCCCAAGAATAGAGTAACACATCTGCAGGTCGGAGAGCTCTGTCGTTCCCGCCAGACAGGCCAATATCAACCTCTTTCCTTGCCGAAATGCTAGACCAATAACAAATATCAAGCAGGGTATCCCGAACAACATTGTGTCGATGTTTAATACCTACAATACCAGCACACGACACCTCATGATCACCAAAGATATCCCCATCAAAAACCCTAGAGCAAGCAGAGCATGGTATCGAAATAGAGAACAAAGGAACACCCAACCGATAACACAACACACATCGGTAAGTCTTAGCATTCATCGTCTGTCCCAAACCCGAGATGGGGACCTCCCGAAGCCAAACAGAGGTGTGATCTCCCTGCTGTGATTTCCACAATGCCAACTGCCGAGGAGATAAAGAAAAGGTGGATTCTGCAAAAGTAGTAACCTTTGTGAAATATATATCTGCCAATTTCTTCATGAGTTTAGGGGCAGCGACCTCACTAGGATTACTCAAAAAGTCAGAATCCACATTTCTATTAAACAAACTCAATGCATCATCAAAAGCATGACCAAGACCAACAATGCCAGCATTTTGAAGAAGCTTTGTTTGCAAACCGGCAGATTGTAACCGAGAAGCAAGAAAAGCATAATGGCGAACATCACCTGCAAAATAAACACCAAGCCCTCCAAACGCAAAAGGTAAGGTGGCAAGTCGCCATTGCCAATCGCCAAACCCAGGTCCCGAAGCAGTAACAATACACTCCAAGGAAGATCGAAGAGCCCCATCAAATGTGCGCGGAGCCACCTCAAAAATATCAGGTGGACAAGTACGCAAAGCAAAGTAGAGTTTAGAAACTCCGGTACATGCCCTAAGTAACAACAACTCACACTGAGGATCATTAAGCTTAGCAACTTTATCCATAAGCATAATGGTTTTAGTTACCCTCTACAACACAAGCTCTCCACTAAAAACAGAATTGGAACTAGCCGGACCACCAAGTAACTTAACACCATGCAAGGGTCGAGCAATATTAGTGGGAAAAACACCCACAAGCCTGCTTCGAGGGTCTTCTATGGGCCAATAAACTTCCGTTTTCTCCACGTTGAGATGTAACACTAAACGAGGCCCATCCTCCATAACCAACTGCAGAACCTTCCCCACCACCAAGGTGTCACCAATAATAGTGTCGTCATCCAAATACCACGCCTAAAGACATACATCAAAGGCGTCTCTGATTTTACAAACCAAGGGTTGTAAAACCAAAGCAAAAAGTAGAGAACCAAGGGGGTCACCTTGCTGCACCCCTTGAGACGACCATAAGGTGTGCTCCCCATAATACAATCTAGCTGGATTAGAGTAGCAGAATTCAACCCAACGTGAAATGGTCGAACAACGAAGACGAACTTCACGTAACATGGCTGCACGATCAACTAAATTGAAGGCAGTTTGAAAATCCACCAACAACAGAACCGCGATCTTCAATCAACCGATTCACAACATGGAGAATTGCCTCACCACCTGCAGGAACCCCAACACCAAATTGAAGACCATCAAAATAACTTCCCAAAGAATGGCCAACCATAACAGCACCGACCTTCGAAACAAGACGCCGCCAGACAGTACCCACAGCTATAGGATGAATACCCCCATCGGGCTTGAGAAGAGGTGTGAGAGGAGCACTAGCAATATACTCTCCCAAATCCATAGGACATCTTCCAGCTAGAAAGAGATTAACCACCCCAGAAATAGAGCCAACTAACTCATCTGAAACAACCACAACAGCGCCACTCAAGCAATCCATAAGGTGTTGAGCACGTAAACCGTCCCTACCACAAGATGTGCCACGTGGAAAACTCTTAATTCGGTCCAAAACAACATCAGAAGTAGCGATGACATGATGATGATCAACAGGTATATCAGGCAAGGATGGAGTTGGAGAAGAAGGGTGTTTTGACTGTAAATCTGCAAGAGTGGCCTCATTATAAGGAGCAATACTAGAAGAAGAAAGAACCCGGACTGCGGCGGTGTAATGGCCATCACAAATCTTCCTACAACACTGTTTGATATTACGCTCTTCCAAATCAAGGTCCTCATCAGCAACCATCAAAGGAGGGGATCCAACCGCCAAAATTTCCCGCAAAAGCAACAAATTACCACCCGGCTCACTCCAAGTACGAATAGCACTAGCTATGCTCTCTTCCTGTCGTTTCCGTCTGACAGCAGATGTGCACTCGCGATTACTCCTTAGACTAAAGGTTTTAAGGATACAAAGAGGCAACACGAGAAGATTAACCCAACAAGAGATATCTTCAGGCTTGCAAAGCACTTTATCAAGCGCGCCTTTCAAAACCCGAGAGAAACCCAAACGACATTTAGGAGGGATGGATTTCACAGTGCGAAATTGTATAGAAAGCAATATGTCAAGGATAGTGATGGTAAAACCACAAACTTGTACTTGCACCACATCAGAATTGAGTACACCATCTCCAATAGTATCCACAAGACTGGGTACAACAGAATTGAGTTGCGGTTTAGGAAGATCATAGAGCACAAACCGAACTACACCATCTCCAACATCAGGAGGGGCCACAAAATCAGAACCTTGACCATGACGACATTTAGAACGTAGAGAATGCGTCTTAAAACAAACCCCACAAAGCCAAATCCCCATGCGGCGGAAGGTTAACTCCGCCTCAGAAAAAATAGCCAAGTCAGTGGTAAGAGAATGCCGTGTAACTTCTTGAGCATCAGGTGTACAGTGGCGATCACGAAGATGAGTGATCAAAGAGCTCTTAATAAGCCCATTACCCCCACCATCTCGACACCCATTAAGACCCACAAATGGGCAATGAAAACGCACTACAACAGTAGGCATTAGAGTGCGAAAAAGGGAGCCCGTGGAAAGAGGTTCAACAACACAACACCACGCAGATCAACACAGACCAACAAACCCAACACAACAAAGATCAACAGCAAACACAACAACGCAGCACAAAATTCTGTTGACACCAAAACCTGATACATTGAACGTTGACAAACCCCAAAATGGACAAGAAAACTGAACTGAAAACTGATGATCACACAACGATCACAGCAAACACAGCGATCACACAACGATCACATCGATGACAAGCGAACTGTTGCACACAAACACAACCACACCAATGATGATCAGCGAACGTTGACCAGCGAACCGGAAAACTGATCAAAGACGAATAATAATGATCTCCAACAGCAGCGATGAGCACCAGCAGAGAACAGACGAACACCAACAGCAACCACAAAGCCTCCAACGAACACCAGCGAAGACCGAAAACAACAGCGAAGGCAACCACAAAGCTTCCCACAGACCTCCAACGAACACACTAATGAAAAGACGACATACAAAAGCCACTGCAACAAAGCCGAACACACCAACAGACATCCAACGAACACACTAATGAACGCAAACAAACAGACGACAGGCGAACCAGCGAGGGCACCAGCGAACGCACCAACAAACGCACCAACTAGGGCACCAGCGAACGCATCAGCGACAAGCGGACCACCGAGATAGGCGACGTCCCACCCCCTTGGCGCACCAGGGCCCCAACCTTAATCACCCCAGCGATCGTACCCTAATCGCCCCAGCGATCGCACCCTACTACTACTACTACTACTACTACTACAATTATTATATCACATTGATTATCATTATTATCACTTAATCAAGTTTTAGATAATTAACTTTCTAATTTAGTTAGTATTGTAATTCATGACATCTATAATCTAAAATGCTTCACACAAATCACACAAGAAACACAAGCAAGATTATTTAGACACTTCACATAAAGCAAGTAATTGATTTAGCCGAGAAAGTATGAGAACTTGCCTTATTGAAGACCTCGGAAACGCCAAAAAGGTTATAGTCAAGATCGTATAACCTTAGATTGCAAACCTGTAATAGGAGATAACATAACATGAATATATAAGTTTTAAAACCGAAATCTCATATATTTCCATTATCTTATAATCATGGATTAACAATTTCAAAATGAAGCGGTTTACTGATTTCTAACTATATTTAATAAAAAAATCATATCATTATGAAAAGGAAGGAATAATTGATATTCTGATTTTCTTACAAAAAAAGGTTCAATTAAGTAAATAGCAAAAAATACATAACTAGGTATTTGTCAAGCAAATGTAAAAGTTAGATAAATAGCAAAACCTCCCCATCACCCACCCCCACTCCATCCCACCGAGTTGAATTGGTCGTTGATCGAGTTGGCTCACCCGTTGAAAGAGTTGGCTCTCCCGTTGATCGCCCATTGACCGACGTTGACCGTTCTTCATAACAGTCATCATCGTAATCACATTTTTTCCACTGTCATCACAATTTGTTTCACTGTCATCACAATTTTTTGATGACTAAAAGTGTCATGAAAATGTCTTGATGACAACATTTTGATGACAAAAAGTATCATCCAAGGCATTCAACCACATAAAAACAACTGTCATCATTGTCATCACATTTTTTCACCGTCACCACAATTTTTTGATGACAAAAAGTGTAATAAAAGGTAAAAGGTGTCATCAAAATGTCTTGATGACAACTTTTTGAAAAAAAAAGTATCATCAAAGTCATTCAACCATATAAAAATAACCGGCATCACACATAGAAAACAAAGTTGTCATAAAATATGTATCATCACTTTTAATTTTTTAGTGTCATCACATACAATTTTTTTTCTAGTGTCATCAAATATGTGTCACCACTCAAAATGTCATCAATTTTTTTTGATGAAACGGTTTGAACCGTCATCAACTGTCATCACTTGTCATCATTACTTGATGACGGTTTGATTGTCATCAACTATCAACAGCTGTCATCAAGATATCAAAATATCTTGATGACAACTTTTTGATGACAAAAAATATCATCAAAGGCATTCAACAACATAAAAACAATTGCCATCACACATAAAAAAACAAAGCTGTCATCAAATATTAATCAACATGTTTAAATTTTAAGTGTCATCAAATATGTGTCATCACGAATAATTTCAAACGTAGACCGAATATGTGTCATCCTAAAAAACGTGTCATCACAAATTATAATTTTTTCTAGTGTCATCAAATATGTGTCATCATGTTTAATTTTCTAGTGCTATCAAATATATGTCATCACGTACGATTTTTTCACAAATTCTCATCACTTTTTCATAAACTGTCATCACTACTTGATGACGGCTTGATTGTCATCAACTATCATCACAAATGTCATCGCTATTTGATGACGGTTCGATTGTCATCAATTATCATCACTACTTGATGACAGTTCGATTAATTTGTCATCAAAAGGGCCTTGATGACAAACAAGTGCCATCAAAAGTGTCATCAAACTGTCACCACTTAAGGTTTGTTCGCTTTTATAAACACCACAAAAAATAGTTGTTCTTAAAGTAGTTGTCATCACTTTTTCACCCTATAAAGTAGTTGTCATCACCCCATAAAAAACAATTGCCATTACTAAAAAAAAATCAAATTGTCATTGAAGCATTTATGTAAAAAACAAATAAAATTAATAAGAAACAAAAAGTAGCATTCTCATCACCAAATACAAAAGTGAAGCACAAATATTATCCGGAGTCAAAAAGCATTCAACAAGATCGTTGGTGTCATCACAAGCAACTACACGTAAGCAATATAAAATTCAATGTCATGCCTCTGTAGACCCCATTTTCTAACAAAGATTTGAATCCTCATTGATCTCCATCGTTATTAGATAAATTGAGTAGCATCAATACAATATTTCAAACAAAATTCAAACTCACCTCATACTTGTCCAGCTCCTTTAATCCACCCCCAATACTTGCCCACTTTCAAATCCGTTTGCATTTTAATAAACTGCCCCGCAACTGTACAAATTAGGTTGAACTTGTTCGACACAAGCTTTACCAAAGAGAATTATTAAATTGTGGCCAATAAGGAAAATGGGAAATTGACAAGTGGCTAGTAATTTGTAGGTATGGAACGAAATTCAACAATCAAAAGTTGAATTAAAAAAGATCAAATTTGAAGATATCAAATTGCAATTCCCTTCCAGAATGTCAAAGAGTGCAAAATTGAATCCAAATTCTATCTTGAACTCCATCAATTTTGCTAAAAATGAGAGAGCAAAGAGTGAAAATTGGCACTTCCTTTTCATATGCTGGATATTCCTTTCGAGAAAACATCGATTTTTGCTAGTTCAATTGAGCACACTCACTGGTAAGACCGTTGGATCTAGGGTTCAATGAATGGAGTCAAGATCGTCGCCAGAATCTAAAGCAAGTCGAGTGAGCTCCAAAACTGGCACCGGAGGCCACCAAAACAGCTAATCTTCTTGCTCCGCCGTCGTTCTCCTCCATTGAGCCATGGACCTCCTGGTTACTAGATCCGAAGCCAACAGTGCCATGGATTATTCCTATCACCTCTGACATTTCTTCAAAAGATTAGGGGGAGCATCGAAGAAAGAAAATCAGATAAGAGAGTTCACAAAATAGATCTTGAATTTTTCTACTTTTACAAGATGATTATTGAACAACCATCCGATCGACCATCGGAGTTCATCAAAATCAGTGCAAAATTGAAGAAGAATGGATGAAATCAATTGAAGCAAACAAGATCTGGCAAGAATGAGCCTTAGGTGAGGTCTTTTGACAGCTAGGGTTTCCAACAAAGAAGATGACAATCATAGGCGAAGAGGTAGAAAACCATAGCAGAAGTTTCTTGATCGGCTAGCTATTTTGCCATTTAACTAATTTTTAGCGTTTGCCATCCAAACGCCTAAATATCTAGTTTAATATTGCTCTTTTACCAAATTCTTTCAACAAAAAATTATAATAACCTATTATTATTATTATTATTATTATTATTATTATTATTATTATTATTATTATTTATTATTATTATTATTATTATTATTCTAAAAACTTACAAAGTCAATCAAATTACATAAAATTAGTGGGAAGCCGATATACAATTTGGCCCCCACTCCTCTAGCTATAGCAAAGCCGATTCTGGTGAAGATATGAGCAGCGACACGAGCCCCAACGTCTTGAGTCTTAGAAAACTGTTGAATCCGCATCAGCAACGCTACAACATCCTTATCCAATTCCCCCAAAGAAGAAAAGGAGAAAGGAAGAAAACCATAACCAAAAGCTCGACAACTAGCTTCGTACTTCACCCTCTTTCGATCAGCCGCATCAACCACAACTCGTCCTGGAACAAGGTCAGAGAAACCAGATTGTGTCAAAGGAGAAGATCCTGTCAAGGCTAAGTGCGCCACTATTGGGTATGGTTTACATCATCCTTATTATTATTATTATTATTATTATTATTATTAGGATTTACAGAAAGTTAGTAGGATTACAAAAAGTTAGTGGGAAGCCGAGATACAATCTAGGCCCCCACTCCTCTAGCTATAGCAAAATTGATCCTAGTGAAAATATGTACAATAGTTGACGTTCCAATATCTCGAGTCTTAGAGAACTTCTGTATCCGCTTAAGCAATGAGATAGAATCCTTATCTAATTCTTCCAATGAAGAAAAAGGATAAAAGTAGAAAATCATACCCAATAGTGGCTCACTTAGCCTGATACTTGACATACTTACGATGAGCTGCATCAACCACCACTCGTCCAAACGCAAAGTCAAACATCCCAGATGATTTCAAGGGAGAAGACCCAGTCAAGTCAACACACACATCAAGCCCTCCATCCCAGGAGTAAAGTAACATGTCCGCAGGATGGAGGGGTTGGTCCTGTCCACCACACAACCCAATATCCACTTCTTTACCCACTAATTTTCCAGACCGATAGTAGATATCTACAAGGGCATCACGAACAACATTATGTCAATGTTTAATACTAACAATACACGCACACGACACAACATGGTCTCCATAGATATCTCCGACAAAAACCCGGGAGCAAGCAGAACACGGCTTCGAGTCAGAGAACAAGGGAACCCCCAGACAGTAGCATAACATGCAGCGAAAAGTCTTACAGTTCATGGTCTGACCCAAACCTGAAATTGGGACCACCCTAAGCCAATCAGATGTGTGTTCCCGTTGTTGAGATTTCCATAATGCCATCTATCGCGGAGATAATGAAAATGTGGATTCTGCCGCATTGGTAACCTTTGTGAAATATATATCTGTCAGTTTCTTCATGAGTTTGGGGGCAGCGATCTCACTCGGATTACTCAAAATGTCAGACTCCACAACCTTATTAAGCAGACTTACTGAATCGTCAAATGTTGCTCAAATGCAACGACACCAACTTGTCGAAGAAGCTTAGTCTGCAATTCAGCAGACTGCAACCGCGACGCAAGAAAAACTTAATGCAAGACATCACTAGTAGAATAAACCCCAAGGCCCCCGAAAGCAAAGGGTAAGGTGGCAAGCCTCCATTGCCAGTTGCCAAACCCCAGCCCAAAAGCAGTAACGATACTCTCCAAGGAAGAAATAAGAGCCAAGAACACACTGAGGATCATTAATCCTAGCAATCACATTCATAAGCCCAATGGTTTTGTCCACTCTCTTCATCACAAGAGCACTATTAAAAAACAGAATCCACACTAACAGGCCCACCTAACAATTAACCACCATGCAAGGGCCTAGCAATATTAGGCGGGAAAACCCCTATAAGCCTGCTTCGACGATCTTCCTTAGGCCAAAAAACTTCAGTCTTGTACCATCACTCGTCCTCCATAATCAACTCTAAAACCTTCCACACAACCAAAGTATCACCAACAATAGTACCATCATCCAAGTACCATGCCTACAAACACAAGTTAAAGGTGTCCTTGATCTTACACACCAAGGAATGCAACACTAAATCAAAAAGCAGAGGGCCAAGGGGATCACCCTACTGCACCACTTGACACGACCATAAAGTGTTCTCCCCATAATACAATCTGGCGGGAGTACAGTAACAGAATTCAATCCAAAGTGAAATAGCAAGGCAATGAAGATGAACTTCCCGTAACATAACCTCACGATCTATAAAGTTGAAAGCATTTTTAAAATCCACCAACAACATGGAAAGACCAACATCCTCCCCACGGTCCTCAACTAACCGATTCATGGCATGAATAATTGCCTCACCACCTCCATACACCCCAACACCAAATTGAAGTCCAACAAAATAACCACTCAAAAAATGGCCAATCAGAACAACACTAACTTTTGAAACAAGGCGCCTCCAAATAGTACCCACAACTATAGGACGAATTCCACCACCAGGCTTGACGAGCAGTGTGAGAGGAGCACTAGCAATATACTCACCTAACACCTGAGGGAACTTCTCATCAAGAAAGAGATTAACAAATTGAGAAATAGAGGCTACTAACTCATCAAAAATAGCAACAACAACACCAGTCAAGCAGTCTATAAGGTGTTGAGCACGCAAACCGTCCCTTCCACAAGACCTACCATGAGGAAAACTCTTAATCCTGTCCAAAACAATAGCTGGTGAAGCAATGAGGTGATGTTGATCAATGGGTATACTTGGCAAGGAGGGAGCTGGCGAGAAGGGGTGTTTAGCTTGTAAGTCCTCAAGAGTGGCATCATTATAAGGAGCAATACCTGAAGAAGAAAGAACTCTGACTGCGTCAATATAATGACCATCACAAATCTTCCTCTTACACTACTTGATATTACAATCACCCAGCTCAAGATCCTCATCACCACCCATCAAAGGAGGGGAAACATCAGCCAATATTTCCCTCACGAGCTGCATATTACCACCCGGCTCACTCCAAGATCGAATAGCATTATTGATACTCTCCTCTTGTCGTTTCCGTTTGATAGCAGACTTACACTCAAGATTACTCCTCGGGCAAAAGGTTCTAAGGATACAAAGAGGTAGAACTAACAAACTAACCCAACCAGATATGTCATCAGGCTTGCGAACCACCTTATCAAGAGTACTTGTCAAAACTCGAGAAAAACCCAATCGACACTTGGGAGGGATGGATTTAAGAGTGCGTAATCGTTTGGAAAGCAAACTATCAAAGAGAGAGACAATAAAGCCAACATGTTGTTGATGCACATCAATAGGACCCGGGGGCTCAAGACAAGAGTTGACTTGAGGCTTGGTAAAATCATAGAGCACAAATCTAAGAACATCATCCCCAACGTCAAGAGGCGTCACAAAATCACTTCCATTACGACACTTATAACGAAGAGTGTGAGTCTTGAAACAAACCCCACACAACCAAATTCCCATATGCTTGAAAGTAACCTCAGCCTCATTAAAAATGGCCAAATCAATAGAAAGAAAGTGCCTTGTGATTACCTGTGCATCAGAGTTACAATGATGATCACGAAGATGAGTGATCAACGAAGTCTTGGTAAGTCCTTGTCCTCCACCATCTTGACATCCACTAAGACCCATAAAAGGGCAGTGAAATCGTACAATAGGAGGAGCCATATTTGGATGATAAGACGATGATGTTGCACTAGGATGAACACGTGAGAAATATTACAACCAAACGACAATAGAAACCACAACAGACACGTACACACGCTACTGTTGATCAACACAAAAACGACAACAACAACAACAACAGAACCCACGATGCCAACAGGACAAACCGAATTGCCAACACCAGCAAAACTCACGTGCAACAAAAACCATAACACCAGCAGAAACCACACAAACTGATACCTCAACACCAAAACAGACTCGCACGCCAAAAAACCTCGTTGAACCTTTGCTGAACCCTCATAAAACCCACGATGCAGAACAAGAATGCTACAGAACAAGATCCCTGAACCGTATCCTCATTCGCTAGAACCGATCGCAGACTGCTCTAGAAGGCCAAAGATGGCCTGGGATGGTCGGAGATGGTCGGAGACGGCCGGAGATGGCCTCACAAACCCTAGTCTCCCCCTGATTATTATTATTATCAAAACCTTTGTATGAAAAAAGATTATTCCTTTATAAAACCCATACCTTATATTAAAAAGTATTTATAGTTTTTATAAATTTGTAAAAAATACCTTACAAATCCCTATTTATACCAACTTCAATTAGGAATAATTTATTTAAGCTTAAATCGAAATTAAAACAATAAAAATGAAATTTAAAAACAATAAAAAAGGGATGTAAAAAAATAAAAAAATAGAGCCAGAGATGTGGAAGAACAACTGATTTTGGCGGCTCAGTATGGGCGATTCAGGCGAAGGCTTGGGGTGGGATCAGCGACAGTAGGAGAACCGCAATACTATCTCTCTTCTTTTGGTGGTGGCGGAGGCCGAGGCGGTCCGATGACGAGGAACGGTGGTGGACACCAGCGACTCACGAGCAACATTGTGCTCTGTTTTCCTAGGCAGATCCGTGACTTTCAATAGGGAATGTAGAAGGCTTAGGTCACAAGAAAATTAATGGGTGTATAGTGGTTTCAAAGGGTTTTTTTGTGAGGATTCCAAATATGGCTTCAATTTTGGGTTTTGATTCACAGTTTGGGCGAAAACTGAGTTTGAACAAGAAAGGCGTATTCTAGGGTTTCTGATTGTTGTGGGCGAAATTCGAGCTTAATTGAGAAATTTAGGGTTGTAAGTGCTCTTAGAGTCACCCTTGCCATTGCCTTGCTGAAATTGTGTTGTCTTGGCCTAGTTTGTGTGTTGTTGTGTGCATCTCTATTTTGTACAACCACCATTGTTGTCTTGAGGTTGAAGAATAAGATCTTGAAAAGTCCCTTACCCCCATGCAAAACCGACACCCCTTTATTTCACAAAAAAACCTTCATTTTGCCACATTAACACTTGCATTAGTTTGCTTTTTGTGGTGAGCGTTTTTCGGTTGCTTTAGCCATGTGTCCAGCCACGACCATAACTCCATTTCATGCACATTTCATTGCTTTTGAATTGTATTGGATTGGATTAGGATACGATAAAAACATCATTTCAATTTGATCTTTAAATAGGAATTCCTTTGCCTAGCAAGTTGCTTGTGAGTTGTTGTTGTTTGTTGCATATTTAAAAAATCAAAACCTTGAGGCATTGGAAAGGAAAATTCGGACTCGGACAAGACGAAATAAAAAGAGGTAGGACATAAAAAAATTCGGATCCCGTGAGGAAAAGAATCCGAGCTTGGCTTTTTCTTTGTTTGAATTTTTGTTGTATGAGTTGATGCTTAGTACCTTCTTGGTCCTATAAGTCCTTTACGTGAGTCTTTTTCTTGTGCTTGAGTTTTCCTTATTTCTTTCCTTGCACTTGCAATTTATTGCTCTTTCTTGGTTGTTTAAGGAGGAACTTGTGGTTTGTCATTACTAGTGTTTGTTGGACTAATCTTGTGTTGTTGAGTGTTTGTAAGTATGCCAGGTGACAATAATAAAGGCATTGAGGAGCCTTCCAAGTTAGTGAAGGTGATGTTACCATCCCTCCAACAAACCCTTAAATCCATGGGATCACGTGTCGATGCCTTGGAGAACTGAGTACAATGATTGGAAGAGAGGTGTCAACAAATGGTGGTCCCACACCCGCGTGTGAACCGAGTGGAGTATATCATCTAAGAAGTTGTGGCTAACTTTACCTCCAAATCCAAGGATGAAGCTACTTCAAAAGTGCCACATCATGAGCCTCCAATGCAAACTGAAGAGAAGTTTTATTCCAAGGAAAAGATGGAGGAAGTTGTGGAATCATCTCAAAAATTCGAGCGTCGCTCTACCATCATTCATAGCTCCATGAACTCTTTGGATACACCACGGCTAGATGCGTTTCCTATGGTTCCTTCATGTTTTCCCTTCCATATCCATGAGGAGGACGTGGCTGTTTTGTTTGACCCAAGCGGTGATTACTCTCCTTTGCTCGTGGAGGCCAAGAAGGATGCCTTTGTCATGGAAAATTTCGCACCAAGGGAGCTAGAAGAACTACCTCTATTGTTGAGCTCACAGGGTGATACGAGTGCACCTCTCAGGGAAGTTTCTTGCACTCTTTTATTCCATATTTATGACTATGTGTTGGTTGTTTCAAATGAATCTGATCAAAGAATTACATTTTTCTTTCATGTATTTTTGACATCTAGGACTAAGTACTCTTACTTCCATTTAGTTCTCTTTCCTAATACATGTCATCTAGGATGCATATAGGTCATAGTGTTACATTGTTGCCTACTTATGCTCAATCTCTTCATTGTTTTATCATGAGATGTACCCGTAAGAATAGGAAGAGAAGTGGTGTAGCTAGTGCATGCTTTCTAGCTTATCTAATTGAACTTGGAAATGTTGTTCTTAACTTGACTTTCATAGCATGTTCTTGCTTGTGGTTCCCTCGTTGTGTCCTTTGTTTGAAGGCCTGATGGATTCGAGGACGAATCCCTTTCAAAAGAGGGATGATGATGTGATTCTGATCCATCATGAGCAAGAAACACAGCCGGGAACCGACACTGATGCTAAGGTTGGAGTCGAGGGCGCGCTGATAGCATGCATATAGGAGTAATTTAGATGCATGTTTTATATATGTTTTAGTTAGTTTTAGGTTAGTTTTTATGTAGTTTTTAGGTTTTTGTGTCGTCGGGTATTATGCGCTGGTTTGCTCGGTTTTGCAGGTTTATAGGTTAAGGAGCAACAGCGGGGCGAGATCTTGATTGACCATGGCGGTGGTGGACAAGTAGAAGAAGCTAGGAGGTGTTGCAATGAAGATTGAAGAAGTAGATATGAAGAACCAAAGTCCAACGGGATGAAGCAACAAGTGAGCCACGTCAGCATTGGTGGCGCGGGCTGGTGAGCAACATGGCGCGGCCGCGGCACCCTGGGAATGCCCGCGCCACTCTGTTCTGTTGCGAGAAGGTTGGGCCGATCAATTGGGCTTCGAGTTGGGCTTTGGTTATATGTTTTCCGACTAGTTGATGTAATTTCGGGGTAATTTGATATTTGGATATTTTAGGGTATTTAAACCTTGTTTTTAGTTTTCTCTCTCTATCATTATCATAACTTTGGATCAACTTTGGAGGCTAGGGTTTCTTTGGAGAGAGTTTTCTCAAAGGAGTAATCTTTGAACCTCTTGTAAGTTTGATTTTATTTTAATTATGCATTGCTAATTTCCTTTGTGTTTGACTAGTTATTGAAATCATAGATTGCATAATATTGCGAGATTTGATTGATTCTCATCAACTTGAATAGGTTTTATTCCCTGTGCTTAATTGGATCAGAATTATTCTAGGGTTTTGTTAGATTAGCTACCTAATAGAATTTCTAGGTTAATTTATAACTAATCTGATCAAGTCCCGTTCGGGATTGATTAGATAAAGTAGCAACTACAATTGTTTGGACCCATTTGGGCTTTTCAGTTGTAGAAGGGAATAAACCACAGATAACTTGATTAGCTGTTTGCGTTGAGTATTTGTTTCTATCGATACTTTGAACTTAAAGCTGTCATTTAATTGAATCTAGACATTGTTCTAGGTTGTTAGATGATTAGGGTTGTTCAGACTGTTAGCTCTTTCAACTAAATATAAAGTTTTGGATAATAATCCACGGTACATTATTCAAGGGAATTGAGATTCAAGAGAATCAATGATCAATAAGCATACTATGATGGATATAACTAGTTGAGCACGCTTTTCTCATATTTGTCAAACTCAATCATATTTGCATTCTTAGATAGTTTTCAACTTTTCATATTAGATTAGAATTTCAATCATTAAAACCTCCCTTTAGTTCTATTATTTGGCATATAAGTAATAACATTAATACACGAGTCTATGTGGGATCGACCTTTGCTTACCATTCTACTCAGATTGGTTAAGTTAGGATTCTTTGATAGGTAAACGACTGAAAAATACCTCATCAAATTTGGCGCCGTTGTCGGGGACTTGTCGCTATTTGTGTTTATTACTTTTGTGTTGTTTTGGGTGTGAACCTGTTATATGGTTCATACCCGTGCTACTAACTCATCTCCTCTACTTTTTGATCCAGATATTGACAGGACACTCTTCAAGCTAAGGAAGGAAATCCGGAATCACTTTCAGGCCTTACCGTTCTTTCTTGAAGAATCTAACTCTGACTCTGAATCTGCTGAGATGGGTGACCAAACTCTGAGATAGTTAACTGCACCAAATCTGACACAACAGCCATTGGCGGTGCAATTCCCTGCTCTCGGTGAGGGAGTCAAGTTTGAGCTGAAATCCGGGTTTATCCACCTTTTGCCTTCATTCCATGGGCATAGTGGTGAAGACCCCAAAAAGCATCTTTCTGAATTTCATGTTGTGTGCTCCAGCATGAAGCCTGCTGATGTGACTCATGACCAGATCGCGCTGAGAGCCTTTCCTTTTTCTCTCAAGGATCAGGCTAAAGACTAGTTTTGCTACTTGGCTCCGGGAAGTATTGATACATGGGCTAAGATGAAGGAAGCTTTTCTGGAGAAGTACTTCCCTGCTACAAGGCTCAACGATCTGAAAAAGTGAATCAGTAACATCGAACAAGAAGCTAATGAGTCCTTGTACGAATATTATGAGAGGTTCAAGAGGTTGGTAGCTAGCTGTCCTTTCCATGGCTACAATGATCAAGACTTGATTCTATATCTTTTCAATGGCCTCTTGGATGATGAGAGAAGAATGGTCAATGCAGCTTGCCAAGGTCACATTCTCAACAAAACTCATGTTGCTGCGTTTGACCTGTTTACACAACTGTCTGAGGGCACAAGACAGTTCAGAAAAGAGACTAGCTCGAGAATTGCAAATTCAGTGGTGGCTAATACAAGAATCCAAGATGAAGTCACTGAATTGAAAATGATGATGAAGCAGCTATTGTAGCAAGGTAGTAGATAGCAGGTGAAATCTTGTGAAATCTGCTTTGATAACATGCATCCCACTGATTCATGCCCTACACTTCAAGATCAAAACGCTGAGGTGAATGCATTGGGAGGCTATGGACCACCTAGGCCGAGGTATGACCCCTTCTCCAACACCTACAATCCAGGCTAGATGGATCATCCTAATCTGAGGTACGGAAATTCAAGCAATCAGCAATTCAATCAGCAGGGTGGCCAAGCCCCATATAATCCACCTTTTCAACCCCGTCCTCAGGGAGCCAATCAGAATGCTATGTCTACTGAAGATATGATTCGGACTCTTGCACAAACTGTGACTACAATGCAAGGCTCAATGAGCCAATTCCAACAAGAGACCAAATCTAGCATCCACAACTTGGAGACCCAAGTAAGCCAAATTGCCAATGTTGTGGGCAAATTAGAGGCTAGAGATTCAAGCAAGCTCCCCTCTCAGACTGAGCTGAATCCGAAACAAAATGTTAATGCCATCACGTTGAGAAGTGGCATGACAATAAATGGGAAGCTCGGGGACGATCTCCAAATCAATGAAGGGGAAGATGAATGGACGACAAAAGAGCAGGACGCAGTAGAGCACGTGCTCGAACATCAAGTGACGCGCCCGCGCCACCATGAGCTTAGCCCGCGTAAAGTCGCCAGGGAGCCAGAAGATTTGGACGCGGGCAAAAACGGGGGTGACGCGCCCGCGCCACCATGAGCTTAGCCCGCGTAAAGTCGCCAGGGAGCCAAAAGATCTGGACGCGGGCAAAAACGGGGGTGACGCGGCCGCGCCACCATTGACTCGGCCGCGGCACGTGACTGACGCGCCCGCGCCGCCTGTTTCAGCGCCCGCGCCTCCGGTGCTTCCTCCACCTGTCCCACCTTTCCCAGAAGCTTTAAAAGAGACCCGGAAGTTGGAGAATGACAAGGAACTGTTTGAGACGTTAAGCAAATGTGAGGTAAACATTCCTTTACTTAACTTGATTAAGAGTATTCCTAGATATGCTAAGTTTTTGAAAGAATTGTGCACCATAAAAAGAAATCAAAAGCTAAAAGGGAAACAGAAGATCTCTGTGAGTGAGCATGTGTCAGCTGTGTTTCAAAGGCGTATGCCTTAGAAATGTGGTGACCCTGGCATGTTCACTATTCCCTGCATTATTGGTGATACAAAAATTGATAAAGCCATGCTAGATCTAGGTGCTTCAATTAATGTTTTACCTTACTCTGTGTACAAAATGCTTGAATTGGGTCCTCTGCAAGAAACTGGTGTTGTGATACAGTTAGCTGATAGGTCAAATGCTTATCCTAAAGGAATAGTTGAAGATGTGCTTGTAATGGTTGATAATCTGATATTTCCTGCTGATTTCTATGTCTTAGATATGGACCATGATAAGCATGCTGCAACTATTTTGCTAGGTAGACCTTTTCTGAAAACAGCTAAAACTAAGATTGATGTCTGTAGTGGTTCTCTTACTATGGAATTCGACGGGGAAAGGGTAGAGTATAATATTTATGATGCAATGAAATACCCTCCCGAAGATTCTTTGTTGTGCTTAGTTGATGTGGTAGAGCCACTTGCTCAAGAATTTTTTAGTATGCATGAATCTGAAGCTTTGAGATCCACCTTGGAAAATGCTATTATGAATGATACTTCAGATTTGGATTTAAAGACTGACCTGCAGGAAGTGGTGGAAGAGTTGAATGCTCACTTTGAGAGTCCGCTTATGCCACTGGGCTCAAAGCCCATACCACTAACCTTGCCAAGCGAGAAGCTTTTGCCATCTATTGTGCAGACACCAGTGGTAGAACTGAAGCAACTTCCAGACCATCTCAAGTATGCTTTCTTAGGTGAAGGGGATACTTTGCCAGTAATTATATCCAACAAGCTCAGCAATAAGCAAGAAGGAAGACTAGTGGCAGTTCTGAGGGAGCATAAGACGGCTATAGGATGGACCATTGCAAACATTAAGGGGATTAGTCCCTCAACATGTATGCATCGAATTCTATTAGAAGATGAAGCTACACCGTCTAGACAGCCCCAAAGAAGACTGAATCCCCCGATGATGGAGGTGGTGAAGAAGGAGGTGCTGAAGCTCCTTCAGGCAGGTATGATCTTTCCTATTTCTGATAGCAAATGGGTCAGCCCAACTCAGGTTGTCCCTAAAAAGGGTGGTATCACAGTGGTTGAGAATCACAAGGGTGATCTCATTCCCACCAGAGTCCAGACCGGGTGGCGGGTGTGTATTGATTATCGCAAGCTGAATGCGGTAACCCGGAAGGACCATTTCCCATTACCTTTTATTGACCAGATGTTGGAACGACTTGCCGGTCGTTCATTCTATTTTTCCTTGGGTGGATATTCTGGATATTTTCAGGTAGCCATAGCACCAGAGGATCAGGAAAATACAACATTCACTTGTCCTTTTGGCAGCTTTGCATACCGAAGGATGCCTTTTGGACTGTGTAATGCCCCAGCTACATTCCAACGGTGTATGGTTAGTATCTTTTCTGAGTACATAGAGAAATTTATTGAGGTATTTATGGATGATTTTACCGTCCATGGGGATGACTTTGATTCATGCTTAACTCATTTGACACTAGTACTTAAAAGATGTGAAGATACTAATCTTGTTCTCAACTCTGAAAAGTGTCATTTTATAGTAGAACAAGGTATAGTATTAGGCCATGTAGTGTCTTCTAGGGGTATTGAGGTCGATAAGGCTAAGATTGAAGTAATTCAATCTTTGCCTTATCCTACTAATGTGCGTGAAGTGCGTTCCTTTTTAGGCCATGCAGGATTTTACCGCAGGTTTATCAGAGACTTCTCCAAAATTGCCTCCCCCTTATGTGAGTTGTTGAAGAAGGAAGCGGAATTTGAGTTCGGTGATGCATGCAAGACGGCGTTTGATGAGCTAAAACTCCGCCTCACCACAGCTCCCATTATTCAAGCCCCAGATTGGTCTCTCCCTTTTGAGATCATGTGTGATGCTAGTGATTATGCAGTGGGGGTTGTTTTGGGACAGAAGAAGGGCAAGGTGTCTCATGTGATTCACTACGCCTCTATGACATTAAATGAGGCCCAGAGGAATTACTACACCATAGAGAAGGAGCTCCTAGCAATTGTGTTTGCATTGGAGAAATTTCGCTCTTACTTGCTGGGAACAAGAGTGATTGTTTATACAGATCATGCAGCACTCCGCTATCTGTTAACAAAAAAAGAGGCCAAGCCCAGGTTAATCAGGTGGATCTTATTGTTGAGTGAATTCAACATTGAGATAAAAGACAAAAAGGGAGCTGAGAATGTAGTTGTTGATCATTTGAGTCGTCTGGTGATGGAAGAACAGAAGAGGCCAGCAAATTCACCCATTCAGAAGGAATTTCCAGATGATACTTTTTTTGCTATTAAGGTTGTAAAACCTTGGTATGCACACTTGGTTAATTTCCTGGTTACAAGTGAATTCCCACCAACTTTTACAAAAGCTCAGAAGGATAAGTTAAGAAGTGAAGCAAGATACTACATCTGGGATGATCCATATTTGTGGAAACACTGCGCTGATCAGGTAATCCGACGATGTATCCCGGATAATGAGGTAACTTCTATCTTAACTTTCTGTCATAATTATGCATGTGGGGGCCATTTTAGTTCTAACAAAACTGCTAGGAAGGTATTGGATGCGGGATTTTTCTGGCCAAGCATTTTTAGGGATGCTCATGGTTTTTGTAAATCTTGTGACCGATGTCAAAGGGTTGGGAATATGTCCCAAAAGAATGAGATGCCTCAATCTCCTATGATTTTTTGTGAAATTTTTTATGTTTGGCGCATTGACTTTATGGGTCCATTTCCCAACTCTTTTGGGAACTATTATATCTGACTTGCGGTGGACTACGTTTCCAAATGGGTGGAAGCGAAGCCCACCAGGACTGACGACTCTAAAGTGGTGACAGATTTCTTGAAGACCAACATCTTTAATAGATTTGGAGTCCCTAGAGCTTTAGTTAGTGACAAGGGATCCCACTTCTGTAACAAGATGGTGAGTGCATTGTTAAAAAAATATCATGTCACACAAAGGGTTTCTACAGCATATCATCCTCAGACGAATGGCCAAGCCGAGGTGTCCAACAGAGAAATCAAGTCTATTCTAGAGAAAATTGTGGCACCCAACAGAAAGGACTGGAGCATTAGGTTGGATGATGCACTATGGGCATATAGGACTGCTTATAAAACACCAATTGGGATGTCACCATTCCGTTTGGTGTTTGGCAAAGCATGTCATCTACCGGTGGAAATTCAACACAAGGCATACTGGGCGGTAAAGAAGTGCAACATGCAGTTAAATGAGGTGGGCGAATTCACAAAACTTCAACTCCAAGAATTGGAGGAGATTAGGCTTGAGTCTTATGATAATGCATTGATCTATAAGGAAAAGACAAAAGCCTGGCATGACAAGCATGTTTGGAGAAAAAGTTTCAAAGTGGGTGACAAAGTCCTCTTATTTCATTCTCGCCTGAAGCTATTCCTTGGGAAGCTGAGATCCCGATGGATGGGTCCTTATGTGGTTGCTCGTGTTTATCCACACGGGACTGTGGACATTTATGACAGTACTACTCGTGCCCTGTCTAAAGTTAATGGTCAGAGACTGAAGCCATACTTTGAAGGATTCAACAGCGCCATCATAGAAGAAGCGGCTCTACAAGAGCCGGAACAAGAGCATTGATATCCTTTTTACGTCAAGCTAATGACGTTAAACAAGCGCTTCTTGGGAGGCAACCCAAGGTTTAGAGTAGATTAAACTTTTAGTTAATCTTTTGTTTTTTTTAGATAGTTTTTGTGTGTGTATTAGATACCCCAGGTACGAAAATCAATACCCCGAGGCATTTAGAGAGGCGCGGGCTTAACATAAAGTGGCGCGCCTGCGCCCGCGCCAAGCAACACCGCGTAAAGTCGCCAGGGAGTTTGGCGCAGGCGGAGAGGCGGAGTGATGCGGCCGCGGCATGCTGGACCCGAGCCCGCGGCATGTTCAAATTTCTGCGTCTTAAAAACCCTTGGCCGAGTCATTCACACACACCCCACACTCCACTTCTCCTCCTTCCTCACGCCCCTCCTTCCCAAAACCTCCATTGAAGGCCCCTCATGCTCGGATTTGTCATCAAAATTGCACAAAAATCCATCCAACAACAAGATTCAAGTAAGCTTTTCCATTCTCTACTCCAAATTACTTCAAATTAAGCTTAAATTCGAATTAGGGGCATGCTCTAGGTTTTTTAGAAAAGCTTAGATCGAGTCTAATTTAGTTCGATTTTGGCTTAATTCCTTCACAAAAGTTTGTTCCTTGCTTGATTATGAGCTAGATTTGTGCCTATTTTTCTAATTTGTGAAGATTTGAGATTAACCCTAGAATTTTTTATTAAAATTGATTAAAATATTCTAGGTAGTGGGGGAAGAGAGTGATTGAGAGCTTATTTGTGAAATATTGGTGTGGTTGTCCTTGCCGGGACAACAAAAGTTGCATTTTTGTTGTTTGGTGGTGCTTGTGCAGGAATTTGATATAATTTAGGTACAATGGGTCCAAAAAAAGCTAGTCAAGGTGCTTCTACATCCCGTGCTGCTGCATCTAGAGCAAGGGGAAACACTGGGTCACGACCGGTTCGTAGTTCTACTACTAGGAGGCGAGCGCCAGAGGTGCCTGAGCCATTACCCATTGTAGGAGAAGCTACCCCTGAACAGTATGGGTTTAGCTTGAATGAAATATGGAGCCGGGCTAGGTTCAAACATTTTACAGAAAGGGTGTGGAAACCTACCCGCTTTATTGATTGGGAGTTTATGGAGGAGTTGGGGATTCAGGGAGAGTTGAATGAGGTTGCTAGTGCCTTGGGATTTCAGGAGTTTATTCACTTGAGGGAGGCCACTTACAAGGGTCTTACATTGGAGTTTCTAAGTACTCTGAAATGTGATATCATTGATGGGCCTGAAATTAAAACAGGTTTATGTATGTTCCAACTGAGGAATGTGCAAAGGAGGATGACACTGAATGACATTAATGTCATGTTTGGATTTCCTGAGATAGATGATGAAGAAGTAACTCGTTGTGAGGCACAGGCTACTTGGTTGACTGTAGATTTTTGGCGACATATCACCGGGCAGGTTGTTTACAGGCCTTCAAGGGCTAAGTCATCTTTTATTTCCCATCCAGTCATTCGTATTCTTCAGAGATTCATAGCTCACACCATCAGTGGGAGAGGAGATGGGGAAAATAATTGCCCCAAGAAGGATTTATTGCTAGTATGTGCATGTTTGATGAAAGAAAAAGTCAACTTAGCTGGTTTGTTGATGACTCAGTTGTATCAAGTAGCTCGAGTTCCAGGCACTTCTATTGCTTTTGGTGGGATTGTTACTAGATTTGCTCGCCATTTTGACATTGATCTGAGGAGATATCAGCCTAACATTCAGCCTTTACCCATGAGCTTTAAGATGTTTCATAGTATGAATGTGTGCTACAGAGTTAGGGGCACATACTATTGGGTTTTAGGAGATTCAGGGCGTGCCATGAAGATGCCTGATAATGCAAGGACTAAGATCGAGATTGGTAGCCAGCACTGGAAGACTTGGAGGATTGAAGTGCTAGATACTGATTTGCCTCTGGAGCAAGTCAGACGTCAGGATACAAGGGTCAGACAGCCTAGAGATTATCATGCACAATATGAGGTATTAGAGGATGTTGATGATGACGTGGATTATGTGATGGAGGTAGATTATGATGCTGATGATGATGATGAGAGTGAGGAGGAGGAGCCAGCCACTGATGATGATGCATTACGTGGTATGGGCTATCCTCCAGCACAGTTTGATCAGTTGCCTGGGATGATGCAGCAGATGCAGTTGAGTCAGACTCAGGGTTTCACAGGATTACATGATTATGTGGATGAGCGTTTCACCACATTTCAGACACATCAGGATCGGAGGATTTCTGCTCTTCAGACACATCAGGATCAGCAGTTTGCCGCTTTCCAGGCTCAGCAGGAGGCATTTCAGGCAAGTCATGATGAGCAGTTTAGGCTGCTCCATTCTAGATTGGATGGTTGGAGTTCCACCGGATATCCGTCTCATCCATATTATCCTTAGTATGCCTTTCCGGATCCACCGGATCCTCAGTTCCCACCATACCACCAACCACCAGCTCAGGAAATTCCGCCGTACTATCCACCACATCCAGAGTTTCAGCCGGAGTACCAGCCTCCGCCACCACAGGATTTTCCGCCATATTACCCGGATAACTAGTTTTTTGTGAGTTTTTCTCTTTCCTTTTCTTTTACTATACTTTGGGGACAAAGTATGTTTTAAGCATGGGGGAAGGGAATTACTTTTGCATTGCATATAGTTGCATTAGATTAGGTCATATTTAAAATTTTTGCATGAATTGATTAAAATCTTGAAAATTGAAAAAAAAAATTAGAAAAATACAAAAAAATACAAAAATATTGCATTTAGGTTCTTATTTCCCCATTGTTTGATTCCTCTTGTGTTTCTAAGTTAAGTATAAGTTCTAACCCATGATTTGCATGATTAACTGAAGTTGATATGATATAAGCATGATCATTGATTAAATGACTTGATTATAGGATGGAGCATGTATTTAGCTTGAGTTTTAGATTCATTCCGAAGTTCTAGACAAAACAATAGCCCTGTGAGATTTGATTTTGGCCTTTCATGATATATTTGTTCTCTACATGCTTGAGTGTATCACCATGATTATCTAGCTCTAGAACTTGGGTTAATACTCTATTTTGAGGTTGCTTTATATGATTGAATACATAGCATTAAAATGATTGAGGCAATGTTTCTTATAAGCCTATTATTTCCCTTCCTACCTTACAAGATCCATGTTTTTGACACCCCACTTATTTGAGCCTTAAACCTATTTTTATTAGCTCCACAAAATGATCCATAGCCGATTAAGCTTGACCCATAATCCGGGATTTAGGACTTTAGGTTTTGGTTGTATTGTGTGAGTTATGTATAAGTATGGGGGAGTTGAATGAAAAAGGTAGAAAAAGAGGAAATAAACTCTTGTGTTCAAAGTGAAAAAAAAAATGAAGATGAAGTTTGTTGCAAAATAAGCAAAAGAAAAAGTGTTTAGAAATGTTAGTAGTCCTCATTAATAAAGTAAGAAAAGAGTTGAAAAGAGGAAAAAAAAAGAAAAAAAGAAGAAGAAAAGAAGCAAAGTGTTTGAATGTAAATGTATGGAGTTGAGAAAGAAAAGTTTGGGAGAAGTAAGAAGAAGAAGTGTAAAATTTGGGTTTAGGATTAGTCTTTATCCCGGATTTAGCACCACATGCCAAATATTATCCCTTCCAAATTTCTCTTTACCTTGGCCCCATTACAAGCCGGAAAAAGACCTCATGATTTTTGTTATGTATTTGATCCCCAGCGGTGGAGATTTAGAACTCTGATGCAAGCATATGGTAGTCTAGTTTTCATGGTTGATTTTAAGTGAAACACATACCCTTTATACACTTGAGTGTTGAGTGCAAAACAAAATTTCCTTGGTGAGGTCTAGGATGAATGAATGGTCTTTACTTGTTGCTTACCATGATGCATGTTGAGAAGTCTTGGTTGAGTTTTTAATTATATGTGAAATGCTTGTTTGACTTGAAATGGATGAAAGATTGCATTTCTATGGTGTGATTGGATTTATGTCTTGCTTGAGGACAAGCAAGGGTTAAGCATGGGGGAATTTGATAGCTTGCATATAGGAGTAATTTAGATGCATGTTTTATATATGTTTTAGTTAGTTTTAGGTTAGTTTTTATGTAGTTTTTAGGTTTTTGTGTCGTCGGGTATTATGCGCTGGTTTGCTCGGTTTTGCAGGTTTATAGGTTAAGGAGAAACAGCGGGGCGAGATCTTGATTGACCATGGCGGTGGTGAACAAGTAGAAGAAGCTAGGAGGTGTTGCAATGAAGATTGAAGAAGTAGATATGAAGAACTAAAGTCCAACGGGATGAAGCAACAAGTGAGCCACGCCAGCATTGGTGGCGCGGGCTGGTGAGCAACATGGCGCGGCCGCGGCACCCTGGGAATGCCCACGCCACTCTGTTCCGTTCCGAGAAGGTTGGGCCGATCAATTGGGCTTCGAGTTGGGCTTTAGTTATATGTTTTCCGACTAGTTGAAGTAATTTCGGGGTAATTTGATATTTGGATATTTTAGGGTATTTAAACCTTGTTTTTAGTTTTCTCTCTCTATCATTATCATAACTTTGGATCAAATTTGGAGGCTAGGGTTTCTTTAGAGAGAGTTTTCTCAAAGGAGTAATCTTTGAACCTCTTGTAAGTTTGATTTTATTTTAATTATGCATTGCTAATTTCCTTTGTGTTTGACTAGTTATTGAAATCATAGATTGCATAATATTGTGAGATTTGATTGATTCTCATCAACTTGAATAGGTTTTATTCCCTGTGCTTAATTGGATCAGAATTATTCTAGGGTTTTGTTAGATTAGCTACCTAATAGAATTTCTAGGTTAATTTATAACTAATCTGATCAAGTTCCGTTCGGGATTGATTAGATAAAGTAGCAACTACAATTGTTTGGACCCGTTTGGGCTTTTTAGTTGTAGAAGGGAATAAACCACAGATAACTTGATTAGCTGTTTGCGTTGAGTATTTGTTTCTATCGATACTTTGAACTTAAAGCTGTCGTTTAATTGAATCTAGACGTTGTTCTAGGTTGTTAGATGATTAGGGTTGTTCAGACTGTTAGCTCTTTCAACTAAATATAAAGTTTTGGATAATAATCCACGGTAGATTATTCAAGGGAATTGAGAATCAAGAGAATCAATGATCAATAAGCATACTATGATGGATATAACTAGTTGAGCACGCTTTTCTCATATTTGTCAAACTCAATCATATTTGCATTCTTAGATAGTTTTCAACTTTGCATACTAGATTAGAATTTCAATCATTAAAACCTCCCTTTAGTTCTATTATTTGGCATATAAGTAATAACATTAATACACGAGTCTCTGTGGGATCGACCCTTGCTTACCATTCTACTCAGATTGGTTAAGTTAGGATTCTTTGATAGGTAAACGACTGAAAAATACCTCATCACGCGCCGGTGCCAAGTGAGCAAGCGTCTGAGGGTGATGTTGAGCCATTTCTGTCGGGTACTTCTCAATTTCCCTCTAACCATCTTTTGGGAGGTTATTGTACACATCAAATGAAGCCTAATAACACCAAGAACGCCCATGAAAGGTTTCATGAATCATCGAAGCGTCAAGAGCCCTTCATTGATGCTTTCGACACGATGCCAAGACCCAAACCCAACACCTTGCCATTTTTGGGAAGAATTATCAATGTCGAAGCTTGAGCGTTGTAAGATGAGCTCAAAAGAGGCCTAATGAACGAAGTTGCGGCGGCCAAATATGATGATGAAACTTGGAGTTTCTTGGTGGTCTCTCCACCGACACCATGAGTCTTCTTTGGTGCTTAGTTTAAGTTTGGGCTCTTTTTGTAATTTTCCTTGGATATTTTTGTAACTTTTTCAAACCTTTGTGCTAATCTTGTGGCTTAGGCTCTATGGATGTTAGAGCCCACTTTGTTTCCCTAGACAGGTTTTGAAGACAAACATTACAAAGCCTTGTCTCCCCTTAGTTTTCTACCAATTTTCGAGTGTTCAATCTAAGTTTTCTTCTTGATCGTGAGTCACATTAATCAAGATTTGAGTTTTAATCCATTGGTGAGTCATATCCAAGGGATTTTGACTCTTATTTCATTAGATTTGAGGTGACTAATATCATTGAATCTCTTGATCATAAACAATCCATCAACACAAGTCGAAATTCCATATTGGTGGTTCCTGCGACCTTTCAGTTCAAGAGCCATAACTTTTGAACCACAAAAGATTTGATCTTAAATTTTGAGTGATTCAATAAGACTCGTAGATCTAACTCTAGGATTTGGAATCACCCGTTTCCTTGTCTGGACGAGGGAGATATACCCTTGTGATCCTAGAAGAAGTTCAACCACCGAGTTCCACATTCTCTTAAAGTTTTCCTTTTGATCAAGCCTTGCATTACCTTGCAATGAAATCAAAAGCAAGATCCTTCATCAAACAACCTCCTTTTCCTTGGAGCACATGAGATCGGTTTACACTTTAATTCGAGTAGGAATCCAATGCCATTCATGATATGCGTAGAGCCATTCTCCTTGATCACATCCAATGGTCAAACGTTCGGCCATGTACTCTTCATACAATCATTGAAATCTTGAATCTCATGGTTGTCATCATCATGACTTCTACAAATTGGGCTTGGGGGTTCGATCTTGACACTCTTCAATTTCGACATCACTTCATCGATCGTTTCATCCCCTTTGTTTTCCATTTTCTCAACCTGATTTACAACACAAAGAAGAAAGCAATATAACAATAAAATCATCATTGAAGATTGTTGGTTTTTAGGATATGGAAATGAAATAGAAGTGTTGAATAGTTGAAGAAAGTCGGGCATTGTAGAGTATACCCAAAGGTAATCTCATGAGTAGACCAACAAAGGGAATCTCGTGGGTGTAGGCCACTAGGGGAATCACTACCGACTTATTAAACTTGTCTTGGATAATGGAAAATGAGTCACTCAAAGGGTTGAGCTTTCCTTCAACGATTATTGCCCCTATTCCATGTCAAGGGATATCCGCAATACCGTTGTGGAGTAAAACATTCCAACAAACAATAGAAAGGGTGGAAAATCCAACCCATCAAGTAAACACATACCTTTTTCGAGATGTATGAACCGTGCTTGATTTTCCTTTGAGAAAAACGCTCCACGTTCATTCCACACCTGTTTTTGATTTCTTGTGAGATTTTCTTTCAATTATTTCCACCACAATTCAAGCAAAACTGTGCCTAAATCACCACTAGAATCCTTAGGAATTTTGTAGACTTTTCACGTCTTTTATAGCGTAAAGAGGTCGGCTGTTATTGGTGGTTATTGGCGGTTAGAAGAGGTTTGGGAAGTTGAGAGAAGTTAGGCAGTTTTTCCATGATTTTCTCCAAAGAAAAACTGAACAAACTCTCTCATTATGCATCATTATATATGGTTGGAATGGCCCAAAAAAGGCACACTTGATTCGGTCCAAAACTCTCCAATAAAGAGCCAAGCAAAGCCCAAAATGCCATCCCAAAAGAGGGCCCAACCAAGGCCCAAGGGGCCAGCCCATAGGGCCCATGTTAGGTGCCAAGCTAGCTTTGGTAACTAGGTACCAAGTTACCTAAGGTAGCTAACACTAGTACAAAAAAATATACTTCTCAAGACTTTTTTATCAGCGGTTATTTAAAACTCTTGTAAATTTGAATAAGGTCGTGAGTTTTCTTAAAAAATGCCTTATGCGGCCGCCTAGGCGCTGGGCGCCCACCCGACGGACAGATTTTAACATGGGCGGCTAACAGGGCGGGCGTGGAGCAGGGCTGGGTGGTCTAGGCGGGCGTTAGGCAGGGTCGGGCGGGGATGGGCGAAACTCTAGGCGGATTAGGGATTTAGGGTTTTTTACTATTCGCTCATTCAATTGGAAAATCACAATGCACATTCATCCCTCTCAAACTCGAACGACGACTGCACAATGGTCAATTGTTCTTAGGTCGATCGACGATTGCACTGTCACCAATGACTAAAGCTACGATGTTCGCCTCAATGACTAAAGCTACAATGACTAAATCACAATGCCTCATAAGGCCAGAAGTCCACTCAGTCTCTACCTCTCTTTGTGGAGTTCACGGTTTCACCGCCCTTCTACTCTCTCTCTCTCTCTCTCTCTCTCTCTCTCTCTTTCTCTCTCTCGTTGTCAACTTCAGGTTCGTGTGACCAAACCAAGTTCGCTGGACTCTAGCAAGCAACATGTTCGAATTCTTATTCAACTTTTTCATAAATTTGCTTTATTCTCAATCCCAGAAGAGTTGTTTAGTCTCATCTCTCTAAAAGCTTAGTAAACTTATCTACTTGGGAATTTGTTGTCCAATAAGAGTTCTTGCAAATTGTCAATTTGGTGAAATTAAGGTTTGGTGAAAGTGAAAACCAGTTAACTGGATAACAACTAGATAAAAGTCATGAATTTTATCTAGTTCATAAATTATAATTGCTATTCAATTTTTGGGTTATTGGTTTCAATTCTGATTTTTGAGTGAGTGTAGCAGGTTTAACTTTTTAAGTTCAATTGTTTGGTTTTGTGTAATTCAATTTGTAAGTTATGTTCTTTTTTTTTTTGCTTTGCTGCAACAGGTTTCATTTCAAATTTTCAGTTGTGTCATGTGTGCCGTAGATTCAAATGCATGCTTGACATTCATGAACGTGCACTTGGTTTGGGGACTATATTATCTCTTGAGAATTGAACATCTAGATTCCGAGTTTGGTTCAAATGAAACAAACTATTATCCTGAAAATTAAAAAGTGCACTACAAAGTACGAAAAGTGCATTACAAAAAACAAAAAGTGCAATCCGAAAAGTGTACTGCAAAAAATACGAAAATTGCACTACAAAGTACGAAAAGTGCAAATGCGAAAAAGTGCACTACGAACTAGAAAAAGTGCATTTGTTTCATTTTTCAGGATAAGAGTTTGTTTCATTTGAACCAAACTGCTAGATTCCAAGGAGGATTTTTGTCACCCTAAGAGCCTAATATTAATGTTTGATCTCAGAGCTAAAAGCGAGCAATATCAAGTGCAAGCTTTCTGGAGAGTGAGGCATGTGGCTGAAAGGTATGATTTTCTGCAGTTAGTGTAAGCTTCAATTTTTTTTCCCTTGGTGCCTAATTTAGCATGGTTGTTAATGAATTATCAACTTGTGAATTTCTTTGTGGATATGCAGTATTTATGCACCACCTTTGATTTCTAGTCACTAATTACAGGAAAAACATAGTGTATTTGAATTCAGTTCTTGACTGAAAAGTGAAATCATAAAATTAACCTTTCTAGTGAAAATGATGTAAATTTATGAGTTTATTGTGACACTTGACATTATGGTAGATGAGGACCTTTTAAAAAGTGCTGGAAGTTGTAACAATGTGTCACACACAGACACGACAAAAAGAACTTTATTCATCTATGTTTTCTTAGTACATGAAACTCATAACATTTATTCCACTATGCATGTTTTCATATTTGGGTTTAGTCAGAAAATTAGAATTGTTGGTCTCTTTGAAAATTTCCACTTATTTGCCATTGTAAATAGTAAATAGTACGTGGGCGCTGGGATAAATATTCTTCTACCTACAACTGAATTGTTGTTGGCCAATCGGTAATTTTTACTTTGATCTAAGGTGAGATTGTTTACTACTTTAATGCACTACTACTATTCTAAGCTACAAGAGAGAAACAAACAAAAAAATGTAGTTGTACCAAGACAGACAATGGACATTGTTAAGCATAGTTAATGTAAAATCCAAGCCATGAAGGTTAAGGTTCACCAAGAGAAATGAAAAGATCAAAACTTTATATTGTATATTAAAATAATCTCTATACTTAATACTAAGTAACTAGATGGTACATATATATTAGAGGAAAACTATGTCAGAGACCATTACATGTAACACCATTTAAGCTATAGTTTCTAGGCTTAATAATACAACAAATAGGCTAGCCACAACTAGAAGCTATGCTATGCTAATAAGACTTACACCAGTTAAGCTATACTTTGCGCAACTTTTAGCTTTTATGAGAAGTTTGTCACATGTTAGTATTAGTGCTCATTGCTCACGGCTCACGGCTTTTGATTTGCTCCAAATTATTGTTAGATTACTAATGCCTAAATGTACCTATTGTCAATGTTGTTATATATATATATATATATATATATATATATATATATATATATATTATCATCATGTATACAATTAATGGCCATGCAATTAGTATATATGTTTGATTTTGTAATATATTAAAGATTCACCGATTTGGTACGGCATACATCTCATTAATGAGTTGCGAGAGGAATGGCTGCAATATTTGGAGACATAAGTGCATAATAGCCCCTACACCTGCACTTGGAACTTAGTTTTAGAATATTAGTAGTGTTTTATTGGACTTTAGAATTTGGAACTTGGCTTTTAGACTTTCAGTAGACAATCCTGTGTTGTTTTGGACCTTAGAATTTGGAACTTCAAATATTAGTTGTAAAAACACTGCATTGTTTGTGTTTAATCGACATTAGACAAGTTATTTAAACATTGGAGTCTTGTTTGGTAAATCTGTACATGGTAGTATTGGGTAATGATTTTAAGTTTTAAAAAAAAAAGAGTTATGAACGGTTTCTCAGGATTTTTTTTTAAATTCCCAAGAAGCACTTTTTGAGGATTTTTTGAAAAAAAATATAATTCTTGAGAAACATTTATCGGGAGTTTTTAAGAAAGCCCCTAGAAATATTTCTCGGGGGGTTATAAAAAACCTTGAGCGTTTGTATGTCTCTCGGGAGTTTTAAAAACCCCCGAGAGTTTTTTTCTCGGACACACATATAACAGGGGTTCAATAACCACCTAGAGTAGTGTAATAAAACTCATGAGAGAACTTTAATTTGTACTAGTGTAGTTGCCAATATAGTGTAGATGGCTCCAACTAGTGGATTTGACTCCAAGCCAGTTGAGCTGACTCCAAGCAAGTTGAGTTGACTCCAAGCTACTTGAGCTGACTCTAAGGTAGTTGAGATGACTCTAAGCTAGTTGAGTTGACTCCAAGCTAGTTCCTTAACCTAGGAGCTAAGTTTAGCTTATGAAGCTAACTTACAAGCTAGTTTCTAGCTTCCAAACTAATTTCTAACTTCCATACCTATGTGCCAAGCTATTCTCAAGCTTAGTTCTTGTCAAGGACATTCCACCAAGCTTAGAGTAGCTCCCATTTATTCAACCATTAATCCACAAAGCTTTCATTACACTTTCCTTGCTCAAAGCCCACACGCCTAGCTTGATTGAGCTTCGTGACAAATACCCGATGCCTTGTGCCAAGGCATAGGCGCTAAAACCCGATTTCGCAGCCGCCAAGACAAATGCATGCCATTTCTAGCACTAGGCGCGCCACGGCCCAAGCATATGAGCGCCATTACCAAGCTTCGTCCCCGTGCCACGCCATGTAAGCTCCCGACACTTGAGGTTGCTCGTGTATAAGCGTAGGCGTACGCCTTAGAGTCATACATAAGATGCCCTGTTTGATTATTTTGATGCACATACATAAATAAATTTTTTTGACAGTATGGATCAATTTCGAACAATTTTTTTATTTTTACCTTATTTATGTGCATGAATAAGATTTTTTCCTAGAGTTTAATTACTTTGATGCATATACCATTAGTTTCGATGCATATGCATGCATAAGATGCCCTTTTTGATTATTTTGATGCACATACATAAATAAGACACCCTTTTTTAGGATATTTTGATTTGTATTCAGTTGGTTTCAATACACAAACATATATATATATATAGTTTTGATGCACATACAATCACTTTTGATGCCCACCTAACCAAGATGCACTTTTTAGTTGTTTTGATGCGCACACATCTCATTATGATGCGTATAGGATGGTTAGTTTTGATGCACATACGACTAGTTTTGATGTGCAAATACATATCTAAGATGTCACTTTTGATGCACATTTGATTAGTTTTGATGCACACACGGACAATATTGATGCACATAAAAATAATTTTGATGCACAAAAAGCTAGTTTTGATGCACATCCCACGGGCATCCCTTGTATCCGTTTTTACGAAAAATAAGAGAATATTTCGCCAAAAAAATTGATGGTGCCGTATTTTTCCCATTTTTGAATGAAACGATATGCACTCTTAAGTTCTCTTTATCTACCTCTCCTTATTTATTCTTATTTCAAAGTGGAACGCCCTTTTATACGAGATCTCAACCCATTATATATCATAAGAGATCAATTCAGAAATGTTATAAATCTGAATGCAAAGAAAAGCGATCATTGGAATGTTGTGCAAGCAAAGGCAATGGGATTATATGACGCAGTTCGAGACGCACATAATAGGAAACTAAGGAAAGTAGAAATCGAAGGTGATAATCTTCTAGTGATAAATGCGATAAAAGGCTGTCAATCGAGCCCTTAGACAATTGACATGGTAATCGTTGATACATTGGTTACAATGCAATCTTTCGAGTTGGTTCATACCAACATGTGCCTCGAGATTGTAATTTTGTGGTGAATTTGATTGCAAAACTACATCACACTTGTAGCATCAATCAGATCACAAACCATGGGGGTCTAAACCCTCATCCGGAAGGATACACTAGGTTGACTTAGACAACTTAATTTTTGAGGAGGAATCTGATGTAAATATTTCTTAGGGTGAGAATTAAGAACAAATTTAGAGCATTGGATCAGGAGTATGTACAAATGAGATTAGATAAAAAAAAAGGGTTGATTCATTAAAAATGGCACGGAGTGTAATTTAGAAAAAAATCAGAATATTTCAAATATACCATTCCTTCTCCCCTAAACCCTTCTCCCTTTCAAACAACCTTAGGACGGAACAGAGAGAATCAGGACAGATTACATATCTTCTCCTCGTCAAAGTCTAAAAATTCTTCTCCAAATTTGATTGGTTTGAACTCGTACTTATCAATTGAATTTTGTTTCTACAGATTCGTCAAATTTGATCGGTTTGAACTCGTCTGCCTCCTCAAATTCTACAAATTCATCTCCAAAATTAGCCGGCAATCTCACTACTGGAAAATGCGTCTATAGCCACGACCGTTGGCATGCGATAAGCCACAAAGTTAGCCAGGAAAAAGGCTTTGCCACAAAGATAGCCACCAGTGTTCCTAGGACGAAAAGTTTGTGGTTAAAACGGTCGTGGGTATAGCATACCGTGAAAACTGGCCACAAACCTTATATTCGTGCCTATGTAACCACAATATTAGGTACGAAAATCATGTTCTGCTAAATACATGGTATAGCCAAAAACACTCCGTGGCTAAGTTTGAGTCTATTTTACCAGAAATGTAACGCCGAAGTATTTTTCTGGCAATATTTGGTTGAAATAAGTCGTGTTCATCATCCACATGTCGTGGCCATTTAGTATCGAAGTTTTCTTCGAATACATTTGGTGGATAAAGTCGTGGCCTTTAGCATGAAATTTGGCTACGAGTTGGCAGAATACATTTAATGGCCAATGTCGTGGCTCATTAGCATGAAAATTGGCTACAAAAACATTTAGTGTAAAAAATTTGTGGTTATATGATTACATATTTAGAATATTAAAAATGATAATATTATGGTCCACAATTATATATTTAACCGAATATGTACTATAATAACAACCTATTTCCAAACCATTTGCATATATTATACAAAATGCAAATATAATTACAACTTAAATAAAATATCTTACAACCAATTTCAATAGTACCAAATTATTCATAAGAAAACAACTAGCTTCATCCACCAACCCCTAATACAAACCATCCAAAAACAACCTTATATTAATCCAACAATACAAAAAAAACATCATGGTCTCTCTTTCGGATTGAGATTGCTCCAACAAGGTAGTCCAACTCCTGTTGCATACACAAATACAATGTTTAGACAGGGAACACCATTCAATTTAATTCCGATTACTAAAGTTTTTATCATTGGGATGTTCAAGTTCTATAAATAAACCATAGATTATTAGAGAGCAAAAACGAGGCCTTAAAAACAGTAAATATCAACCCGAAAAATCATGCAATGCAGTGGTGAGTTAAAACAAGAAAACAACAACCATCTTATGCTATATTTCCCAAAATTGTTGCATACACATCTATTCAAGGTTTGTGCATGCAGCTAAATTCTGAATGTGAGGATAGTCTAAACAAGATACAATGCCTTAAAAAGAACACTTTTTATCACCTCTAGAATGATGTCAAAATTAAACCAAAACCTGGAGTGATACTGTCAACAGGAAGTCATTTTTTGTTAACAGATCAGTGGCATTATGTTTTATTTTAACAAAAGCAGTCGATGATCAAGATACCATAATGTATATCAATATGAAGACAATAACAAAGCCCAAGCCTATGCAGTAGGTCCTTCTTAAACTTAAGCTCACAGATTAATTTAACGAGATAAAGAATTATATACCTTTGCAAAACACACTTTCTAAGTGTTCAAAACCCAATCTTTTCCTGCATCAAAAGAAACTTAGAAATATTATCAAGTACCAAGTGCCACCATATATCCTTATAAAGTGAAACTATTTCTGTAAGAACATAGTCAGATAAAGAACAATCAGAATAAAAGAGTAGTAGGTATATACAAAATACATGGCAAAATAGCAACTCAACAAACCATCATAATTATTGTCCCACTGATTCAATATATTTAAAAGGGTGGTCTTGTCGACCATTCATCAACACAATGCTTTATTATCTGAAAACTCTGAAATAAAATTCAAATCTCACACCATCAAATTGGTTTATATCCAAATTCAGGAAAAAAAACACATGACTACTAGTATTATCTGGTATAAAACAAATCAACTTTCAAGATTGCCCAGTTGGAAAACATAAAGAAGCAATCTCAAAAAAGCCCTTGGGGTTCAAGAAATAGGTCTAAGGTTTTAACGAATAGAAGAACAAGACTGTTTGGATTAGGAAGAACAATGTCCTATTAAAACGAGGGTCCAATATCAGTACCCATAATTTGAACAGAAACAAGTCTAAAGTTTGAGTTATCTAGAGAGATTTTGATTGAATAATCTGGAAGAAAATGGACCTTTAGAGCATTCTGAATAATTTGGAAGAAGGGAACAATTAACTAATTAATGTACAAGAACTTACCATGAGAAGATATATCACCATGAAGCGTCGAGCTATCCACCATCAAAGTCTTAAGAGAAATCAATGTCCCCAAGCTTTGAAGAAAATCATGGTTAAGAGATGAGCCAGATAAGAGCAAGACCTCCACTTGGCGCAAAGTATGGGTAACTTAATCACAGGAAAGAAAGATAATGAATAAGTGTTATACAAGAACAATAGTTCTTGGTGAGTTTAGGTGAGGGACAACAGAAGAGATATATCAAGAAAACATGTTAGCATACCACATCGAGAATTGATAGAGATTCCTCCTTCAAATCTGAAAATGCAAGAAGGTGAGACCGCAATTCCTTCATTTCAGTTGCGAGAATAGCCCTCTCCCCCATACACTTCTCCAGAATGCTACAACATCAACATAAGTAGGCGGTCGTTCTTAGCCAGGCTCGAGTGAGACAAGACAAGTGAAATATTGGATTTTAATGAGAAATAAGAACCACGATTGACAAAAAGGCATTAGGAAACAAAATTCAATTCATAAGGACAAGCTCAAACCGATCAATTTGGAGACAAATTTGTAGACTATGACAAGGCAGAGAAGATATGCCGGACGTGAAGAAGCCGAATTCTTAGTCCCCCGGTGTTGCTGGGGGCTCCGCCCCCCGAACCCATGGTGGGTACTTATTAACATCAAGTATATGAAGATCATCAAAGAGGTTTAGGTTATCTTAAACTTTAACCATAACATGTGAACGATTCTAAGGAAATATAACGACTTCTTATAAGAATGAACGGTTCTAACGGAATATAACGTTTTCTTATAAGAATGAACGGTTCTAAAGAAATATAACGATTTCTTATAAGAATGAACCACTCTAAAGGAATGTAACGATTTCTTATAAAAATGAACGAGTCTATGGAATTATAATGTTTTCTTATAAGAATGAGCGATTCTAAAAGAATATAATGATTTCTTATTAGAATGAATGATCCTAAATGAATATAATGATTCTTATAAGAATGAACGATTCTAAAGGAATATAACATTTTCTTATATGAATGAACGACTCTAACGGAATATAACATTTTCTTATAAGAATGAACGATTTTATGGAATTATAACGAGTTCTTATAAGAATGAGTGATTCCAAAGCAATATAACGTTTTCTTATTAGAATGAACAATTGTAAAGGAATATAACGTTTTCTTATAAGAATGAATGATCCTAAATGAATATAATGATTTCTTATAAGAATGAACGACTCTATAGGAATATAAAATTTTCTTATAAGAATGAACGATTCTAAGGAATTATAACGAGTTCTTATAAGAATGAGCGATTCTAAAGGAATATAATGTTTTCTTATAAGAATGAATGATTCTAAAGGAATATAACGTTTCTTATAAGAATGAATGATCCTAAATGAATATAGTGATTTCTTATAAGAATGAACGACTCTAAGGAAATATAACATTTTCTTATAAGAATGAATGATCCTAAGTGAATATAATGATTTCTTATAAGAATGAACGATTCTAAAAGAATATAACGTTTTCTTATAAGAATGAAAGGAATATAACGTTTTCTTATAAGAATGAACGGTTCTAAAGGAATATAATGATTTCTTATAAGAATGAACCACTCTAAAGGAATATAATGATTTCTGATAAGAATGAACGAGTCTAAAAAAATATAACGTTTTCTTATAAGAATGAACAACTCTAAAGGAATATAATGATTTCTTATAAGAGTGAACGACTCTAAAGTAATATAATGAGTTCTTATAAGAATGAACGATTCTAAAGGAATATAACGTTTTGTTTTAAGAATGACCCATTATAAATGAATGTAACGAGTTCTTACAAGAATGATCGATTCAAAAGAAATATAACGTTTTATTATAAGAATTACTGAACGATTATAAATGCATAGAACATTTTGGTATAAGAATGAAGGATTATAAATGAATATAATGAGTATTTATAAGAATGAACGATTCTAAATAAATATAAGGCTTTCTTATAACAATGAACGACTCTAAAGTAATATAATGATTTCTTATCAGAGTGATCGACTCTAGAAGAATATATTGTTTTCTTATAAGAATGAACGATTATAAAGGAGTATAATGAGTTCATATAAGAATGAACGATTCTAAAGTAATATAACGATTTCTTATAAGAATGAACGATTATAAAGGAATATAACGTTTTCTTATAAGAATGAACGACTCTAAAGTAATATAACGATTTCTTATAAGAATAAATGATTATAAAGTAATATAACGATTTCTTATAATAATGAACGATTATAAAGGAATATAACGTTTTCTTATAAGAATGAACGACTCTAAATAATATAACTTTTTCTTATAAGAATGAATGATTCTAAATAAATATAATGATTTCTTATAAGAATTAATGATTATAAATAAATACAATAATTTCTTATAAGAAGAGATAAATTGTAGTTAATTTAATTTATTTCGCTAACTCGTCAACGTTGAACTTTTTACCATATCTTTATTTTCATAAACTATGAATCATGATCTTATTTTTTTTTTTTTGAAATGGCAAAAATTGTATCATGATGTTATTGTTACTGCATCATAATCTTATTGTTACTCTATCATAATCGTAACAGTTCTTTTTCACATATGTGTCCCCATTATTAACATTATGAATCAGATTTTACATGTAACTATTTTTATTGTTATCCCCAAAATATTAACATACTTATCTTTGGTATTTGAAAAAAAAAGATCAAATTTGATAGATTACATCATATATTTATTTTGAGAAAATAACATGTAAAAATTAATATATATATCTATAATAAAATAACGAATCATGTTTAATATATTTATTGTAAATTTTTTGGTAAACACATTTTTTTCTATAATGACATAACATATCAGATTTTTACCATACGTACCATTATATTTTGCATAAGTAAAATATTCATTATATTTAATTAATATTACGCACTTTAGCGTATTTTTTGAACTATCGTATCATATTTCCCTATTTAGAGTCAAAATCTTTATTTCTACCCCAAACTAAACTAACAAATCATATTTGTAAGATTACATATGTATCTTATGTAACACCCCTTTCTGGCAAATACCTAGGGTCACAAGGTGGTAGGCCTCACAATGGGTCTACCAGAACAAGCTGACAACAATAGAATGTATTGGACCTTGCAACAAAAGAACTGCGAGTAAATTCAATTAAACCATCCAATTTAGATATTCAAAAATTCATGTCATAAACCATATGCATGCACACGCCTGAAAACTGACAGTAATGACAAAAGGGACCCTGTAGCTAGTCTACGCATCAGACAACTCAACATACTCCAAAAGGTTCACTGTCAAAGCATAAGTACTCAAGTCTAACAAACCAAAAGACTAAAACGCTAACATCACACTCCTAGAACACGTCACGTCAAGACCGAGCTCCACCACCTGGAATTCAATCTCTTGGCACATTTCCCAACCCGGAATCCTTACCTAAAACTCCACAAGTTGATCACATTAGCCTATGATCCCGGTATGGGCCAAACAAGTAAATCAAATATGTAACAAAACATTTTTAGTAAAATAAACTTGCATATATCCATATACCTAAAGGTACACACCCAATTACAATCACAATAGAAGTAGGATAGTAGCCAAACAATATAGTCAAATGTGAAATCATTCAAAGTAATATCAATAAGGATATTAGCAACAAGTAGAAGTGTATTACCAAAGCACACATAACCACAACTTACATTCTCTTAGGTCATCACTCAAGCATTTTAGACATTTCAAACAAAATTCATCAAATACAATAGCAATCCAACGTCATCCTCAATATATAGCACCCTCCGGCCTCTAATCTATGGCGCACGGTCAGGGCGCATAACTAAACACGTGCCCATTTCCTCCGTTCACCCTTCTTTCCCCGGTTAAACCTCTACTAGAGCATTTGCCAAGATAATTTAGTTTATTTTTAGAAGGGGGTTCCTTCCAGCCGCATGACCATGCCCGGGGGCCACTTCGTCTCCAACTTATCCCGTGCTCCATGATCATGTCAGTGGAACCCAGTGCACGCATAACGAAAACATTTAAAAATGATTTCTATAATTTCAAATATATATATATATATAAGCACGTAATATGGAATCATTTTAAAATAAGGGCTACATGTTCAATCTACTCATTCAACACATAACGAGTCGTAAACTAAGTAAGTCGGCAAGCGACTTACCTCGAAGGCGAGACACAAACACGTAGCGGGAGAAAGGAAGCTCGAACAAGTCACACCCGAACGTTATCGAATCCTAACAAATCAATAACCAAAACTATAACATTTGAAGAGAATAGAAACACCAACTTAACACCCCAAAAGCTAAAAAGTTATTCCTAAGCGATGCTCAAAGACGATATTGATTTTAGGTTAACCCGTACGATTTCCAAACCAATCCTTCCTTGTCACCCATTCGATTCCAATCTAGATTACTAGTTACTATTACCCTTCAAAAATTACATTTTCACAATAATAGTATACTTAATTAATATAGTAGTGTTTTAACCTACTACTCTAGATCAAGACATTCAATCAAACCACAATAAATTCAAGAACCATTACTAACGGAATAAATGAACGATTACTTGTATAATAAATATACCAATTTTACACATTGTTACTCTTAGTAACCTAAATTAAGTAGCTTGGAATTCACTTGTGGACAAAAGAAAGAAATCAGCCAACCACAAAGTAATTGCTCTTTCCACATGTCAATAATGATCAAGACCTTTAACAAAGTCAACCGATTTATTAATAAAGACATCACAACCCAAATGTGTTCGGATTTCACGTTGCATATCAAAACATTCATCAAGGTCATGTATTAAATTGATAACAACAGATCGGAGATTCAGTCCACCATTCATGACCAAAACTTGTTGTAGAACCCACTATCAACCCTAAATTTTGAACCAACATCGATCGAACATTTTCATAAACAACAACAACCACCTTGATAAGATTCGATTTATCCGATCGAGACCTCACTACAAGCCCAACCCACCCCTTGTGAACAACAACAATCACATGTAATTGGATTTGGATGAAAACAAAATTAGACAAGAACACAACCTCTTGCCTCTACGGAAAGAAGGATGGTAACACAGGTCGGCCTCGAACTCGATCGAAGGTGGAGACGGTGCTCGGCGACGGTGAACGACGGGCGGCGAATGGGAACGACGTCCTTGACTGGAAATGGCACGCGTGACCAACTACGACGACTTGGTGCAGAGATTTGCGAGGTCAAGCTTGAATGACGGTAGGAGAGCCGGACGTCGATCGTAGAGGACGACGCTTTAGAGGAAGGGATGAGGCTTGGTGTGGAACCTCACGAGCGCGTACCGACAATGGTGTTTCTTCGAGGTCGAGACCGGTCGTCACCGGGTTAGCGCTCGAACGGAGGCGAGAGAGAAGATCATAAATGGAGGAGGGGAGAAATGGAGTGTGAGGTGATGTGTTTGTGAGGGTTGTGGAAGAGTTTCAGAGGGGAGCGACGACAATAGAGGAATGACAAGAATGATGAATTTTCATTCTCCCAAAATTAGGGATAGAAAGGTGGGAAGGTGATGGGCTTCGGCCCATCTTGATATCAGGCCCGAAAATCTGATTAAAAGAGGTGCATTTGCCCAATTTAGAGAAAAATAGGAAAAGGCTAGGGAGGTCCAAAAGCTTAAATACTCAGAATAAAATGTACGCCCTATAACGCTCGAATATTATAACTTCACCAAAATAAAACCTCGGATATTACATCTTAATTTTCACAAGATTTTATGTAATTTAAATTACATCCAAATGTTCTTACCTAACAAATCAGATTTTTAAGATTACATCCGTATCTTTCTTCTGAGAAGCTTATAAATAATTTAAATTACACCCAAACCTACATATATTTCTTTATTAAAAGGACCAAAAATATCACATTCCTTAATATAATCATGCAGGAACTTGCTTCAAAATCTGCACCTACCAAAATTTCGTAATAAAACAACATAACTACAACAGCCTACAACCTCGCTGCTCCTTCTTCTGTGCGTAACAAAGCCAGCAGCACCAGACCAGTACAACAACAACACACAACAATGGCAACCGGAAGGAGGAAGGACGAAACCAGGCGGACTCGACGACGGCCGAGGCGAGGCTCGACGACGCCCCCGCCATCCTGCTCATACCTTAACGACGATAGCGAAAATCCGGCGACGAGCTCCAGTGAAAACCGAGCAACTCCAAACCAAAACTGACTTAAAAACACTCCTAATCCTTGCTCTATGGTATGAATATGAGGAATCCAACTAATTTGATGTGAAAAAGAGCCCAAGCCCATTCATCTTTTTCCTTCTATTCTATTCCTAAACCCTTGGGAGGCCATTCCTATTCATCTTCATTGTGTCGCTCTCCTCTGAATCTCTTCACGCTCTCTTGACTTGCTCAATCAAATTCCAACAATTCCTTCACCCTCACCTTGCCTCACACCAACGTCGTCGTCGGCCCACCACCAGCGGTTACCTGCTATGTGGCGGACTGAAATTTGGCAACCCCAACGGCGACAACTGCTGGCAAAACCGAACCCTTCAATCTAAAACACTCCTTGTTTTTCTGAAATTCGAGACTTGAGAATGATTGGATGTAGTTTTAATCCCAAATGCCAACCCCTTTTATACTAGAAACAATCTTTCAATTCCCCCAATTTAAAACCCTAAATAAACCAATGCTCAAATTTTTAATTTGAACTGCGTTTCAGAATACCGATCGATTCAAATACCTCGACTTAATTCACGATAAAAAAGGCTAAATCAGAATCGTCGTTAGCTGAGAGGTTGAAGACGACCCTAGACACGCAGGAAGGGTTAATTTCAATTTGTTTCCCCTGTATGTGCAAAAGATTCAGTGGTATAGCTGGTCAAGGTGCCTTTGTGAGCAACGAGAGGTTGTTGTTTCGAGCACATGGGCATTCGCCATTTTTTTTAAAAAAAATTGGAGAGATCGAAGATACTTCTTGTTGTTTCGAGAGGGTGCCTTTTGTGTGGAACGAGAGGTTGCTGTTGTTGGTATATAAGTGAATTTGAATTGATTGGTTAATCGGCTGGTTATTGATTGATATCTTATACTTCTTTCCAACTTAATAGTTAATATACTATGTTCATTAAATGGTTATTTGTTATTGAGTTTTTTTCCAGCCAAAAGAATTGATAATTCGGATTTGAGTTTGGTTTGCCTATTAAATTAAGAAGTATTGAAAGGTTATATGATTTGTTCTTTGACCTTTCTTGATATTATGGCCACATACTTAGAACCGAATTTAGCTTCATAATTCATTCGCGTCAATATAGCATCAACGATAGCCGGAAATCATATTTTCATGACTATATGGCCATAAAATTAGTATCGAACTTAGTTGGGTGATTATTTCGCGACAATTTTCCCACAAATGTAGACCCGAATTTAGCTTCGTAATATATTCTTGTCAATATGGCCGCAACTATAGCCTCAACCCATATTTTCATGGCTACATGGCCACAAACTTAGAATCGAACTTAGCTGCGTGATTATTTCACTACAATTTTCCCACAAATTTAGAATCGAATTTAGCTTTGTAATATATTCGCGTCAATATGGTCACAACTATAGCCGCAACCCATATTTTCATGGCTATATGGCCACAAACTTAGAATTGAACTTAGCTGTGTGTATATTTCGCGACAATATTTTCGCAAATATAGACCCAACCATGAATTTCATGGGTAAACAGTCAGAAAGTTTGAGGTTTGTGGGGGATGTTGTGGCAGTTACCCACAAACTTAACCACAACGGGATTTCCTGGCTATATGCGCGTTTTCCAATAGTGTCTATGAAGAAAAAGTAGCTGCCTTTTGCAGAGAAGATCTAGTTGATGACGCTATCAAAGTGGTTGAAAAGGAGATGGTGCAATGGAGTTGTGTTCCCACCACGAAGGTATTTAATGCTGCAGTGGAAGGCTTGTGTCAAAAGGGAAGGTCTATTATGGTTGTTAAGCTTTTAGATAAGATGGTTAATCAACCGGGTTGTGCAGATGATGATGCTTTTACAAATTAGAGGGTTTTTCTTTGTAGGAAGGAGGTACAAAGTGGTTTTGTGGTTGGAAGAGATGATCAGTCATGGAATGGTGCCTAAACCCTCTTTATGGGATGTGTTGATGGGTTTATTTTGTTATAACGTGGTCGAAACTAGTGCTTGATGCATTGATGGATTTACCTATGGATGCAAATGATGATGTTGTTTGCTTTTTATTTTTCTGTTAGACAATGTTGTAGATGAATATTCTAGTCTTAGGACAAAGGCATCCCAATCAAGTGATGAGGCATCAAAAATTGATCCTCAATTGAAAGCAATTGTTGAAAGATTGTTGGAAAAGTATGACTTCTTTCTGTTTATGTTACATATATCTGTATCTGTCAGACAAAGCTAAGATTGATAATGTTATTGCCTTGTTGCATTCTACTTTGTGGGTTAGAAGAGAAAATTCACATTACATGCATATGATGTGGTGTTTGTGTAAAATCATTTATCACTTTAAAATCCTATTAGCTCAAATGGTAGAGTAATGTGCATGTGCACATAGGTGTGGGTTCAAATCTCACATGAGCTAATTCTATAAACGCTTTATATATTTTGGTTCATTATCACTCTTCTTTCGGTTCATGATTTTGAAAGCTCAGGTTCATAATAGTTCATCTTATAGTCCATGTCTTTTAAGTCATACTAGTTGTAATTTTGGTTTATGACATTTGTTCTTTTGGTTCATAGTACATTAAAGTTTGGTTCTTAATAGTTAATCTTACATTTCATGTCTTTTAAGTCATACACACTAGTTGTAGTTTTGGTTCATGACATTTGTTGATCTTTTGGTTCATAGTACATTAAAGTTTGGTTCATGCATTTTTAAGTGTACTTGTTATCTGAATTTATACTTGTAGGTCAATTTAATACTAACTATGAATTTAAATTATATTGTTATTATAATAGTTAATCGGAAGCAATGGAAATCTCTACAGGTACTACGCAATGGAAAGGGTCCATAATAAGAAAACAATGTAAAAGATTGATCCTCGATTGCTTTTTGCATATGGTGCATTTTGTTGAATGCATAGGCTCGTTTTGCTCAATGTATTAAACGTTTATTCAATGACATTGCATGTGCTTTCATTTCATTATCTCATCTCAATGAAAAATAAAATGAATATCTAATAGTTTTTGCTCGATGTTGATCTTTCGGTGATATAAATGGCATAATTTGTCACGTTAACTTAATTTGTGTATTTTACAAGGATGGGTAAAAATATTTTAGACTTTGAAATCTGTTTTACAAGTATTAATTACGCAGTTCATAGTGTTTTTTTTTTTTGGACTGGTAGGCAATAAAAATGGAACACACAATGGGCAATAAAAAATGTGAAGAAAAAAATCGTTTTTCTTTTGATTCGCAAATGTTGTCATTATGGTTCATAATATTACATTATAAGGTTCATTGAAAATCACAATTCGGTTCATGTAAAAAAAAGGGAATTCACTAAAAGGTTTACGTTTTATCAACAAAATCCAGCTCATGAATGTGCAACAAACAACTTTTTTCGTAGAAGGAGAGGCAGTACTTTCCGTCCCCGCAAGGGGGCATTTTATTAATAATTAAGAAATGGGTTAAGTAGTCAGCAAACGAGGGATATCCCGACCCCTTACATCATCAAACAACAATAAAGTAATCCCCTCTGGTGTGGCAAGAAATACATGAAAACCTAAAGAAAAAGAAAACGACGCAAGACAATCCGCGACCATATTTGCTTCCTGGTAGATATGTCGGAACTATATGCTCCAATCCCCAAAAAGGTAGCCATGGCATTGCGCCACCAGGATGAAGAGAGGATGGTGACGACGCATCTCTGCACTAATCAAATTAATAACAAGTTGGGAATCAGATTCAATAATAACTTGCATGTAGCCCATCTCCCAAGCGAGTTTCATGCCGTTGAGAATTCTCCATAACTCCGCACTATGGACCGTGCACGAGCTAATGTTATGAACAAAACCCCCGATTCATTGCCCCTGGTCATTTCGAAGAACTCCTGCAACCGTCGCTTTACCATCTTTGATAGCTCCATCTGTATTCACTTTTATCCATTCCTCCCTCGGACAAAGCCAAGACATTTCCTGAATTGACTTAGAACGAAAAGATTTGAGTTTAGAGTACATGCACATGACCTAATAATACTCTTCAACCTTTCCAGTAATGAAAGTGCACTTCTCTTGGACTTCCGTTCGGCCATGAAAGACGATATCATTCCTCCAAATCCAGATCCACCATAAAGCAAAAATAAAGATGTTGCACCATTCCATCACACCAAATCTCCGGCTTTCATTGATATTCATTCTCAGCCAAGAAGAGAAAGGGATCTGAAAAAATCCAAAAACTAGTCAGTAACATTGAATTTTGACCAAATAACACTCACCTCTGAACAATCTCTGAAGAGATGCTCAAAAGTTTCATCAGATGATCCACAACAAGGACAACAAGCGTCGATGTCCAAGTGTCTACGCCGTCTCTCAGAATTTGATAACACTCTGCCTTTCAAGGCCATCCCAGTAAAGTATTTGATTTTTTCCAAAGCTTTCATATTTTAAAGTTTGTGCAGGATGGTACTATCAATTATTGGCTCTTCTTTCCCTTCAGCAAATTATAACCGGTCGCAACAGAGTAGTTGCCATCAGAGGTGAAATTCCAACAAATCTCATCGTTTGCCTCATCATCATCAACGATAGCAAACGCCGCAAGCTTCAGAAGAATGCTAGGAGGAAGCACATGACTCAGGATAGACCAATTCCAACCCACACCGTCTTGCCAATACTCCCTAACATACCGGTTTAAATGATCAACATTAACACAACTCAAAGCTTCAAATTTCAGAGGAGAATCCAACAACCAAACATCCTCCCCAAAGCGAATAGAACGTCTGTTACGAAGGAACCATCTCACACCCTTAATAATAACACTCGAGATCCCTTTTATCACACTTTTCCAAAGATGTGAAGCAGCTGTAGAGTCTCCAAGAGTAGAGGTAGTGTACTTATGCTTGAGAACAGAGGCCCAAAGACTCCCTTCGTCCATGACAAATCGCCAACCCATCTTTCCTATGAGGGCAAGGTTAAGCTCTTCCATCGTTTTGATTCCGAGACCGCCCTTATCTTTCGGTTTTGTAACTTCTTCCCAAGCAACTTGTGCAAACGTTTCTTCTCTCTAGTACTACCCCAAATGAAACCTCTCATCATCTTATCAATGTTACTATAGACACTCGTAGGAAGGAGCGTTGAAGACATCGAATAGATAGGAATTAAAGAAAGAACAGATTTAGTGAGTGTAATTTGCCCAACAAAATTCAAAGTCTTTGCTTACCAGCCCGTCAGGTTCATATTGAACTTTTCCAACATACTAGAATAAGTATCTTTATTGATTTTCTCGCGCAATATCGGCATACCAAGATAGAAACCAAGATCATCGGTAACCGAAAACCCACTTTCTTCCTTGATTTTTCTGATCACACTAGGTCGGACATTAGCCGAAAAAAAAATCGTGGACTTTGAGGAGCTAACCTTTTGGCCTGAATCCATGCAGAAGACATCCAAGTACTTTTTTATAATCCGAATTTGTTCCACAATGGCTTCCGAGAAAAGCATAATGTCGTCCACAAAAAATATATGAGAGAGAGTCGGACCACTCCTAGACAATTTGATAGGCTTCCACTCCTTTTTAGAGAACGAGTCAAGAATCAAATGGCTAAGTCGCTTGATACACAAGAGAAACAAATATGGACAGATCGGGTCGCCTTGATAGACCCCTCTAGAAGCTGAAAACTGAGTAGACATCTCACCATTCCAAAGCACCTACATTCTAGGTGAAGTCACACAAGCCATAACCCATCTTATCCACACTTCCGGGAAACCAGCACACTTAAGGGTATCCTCAATGAACGTCCAACTCAACCTATTGTAAGCCTTTTCAAGGTCGAGCTTAAGAATCATCCATCCCTTATTACCTTGTTTCCTTCTCATCGAATGAACAACTTCTTGAGAAATCACAATGTTATGTGTTATTAAACGTGCCAAGAGAAAGCTTCCTTGTGTTGGTCCAATGAGGTCCATAAGCAAAGGTTGAACTCGGTTAACCAAAATCTTCCTAACAATCTTATAAAGAACATTACAACGACTTATCGACCTGTACTGATTAATTCTTTCCGGCTTGTCCACTTTAGCAATCAAGGTAATTAAGGTGTCATTAATCCCATCCTGAAGTTGAGATGAACGAAAAAATTCCTTAACGAAAGCCGCCACAGAATTTCCAACCACATTCCAACATTGTTGATAAAAGCAGTGTTGAAATCCATCTACACTTGGCGATTTGAACGGCCCCATATTCTTGACAACAACCCAAACCTCATCACAAGAGATCGGCCCAATAACAATTTCAAATTGATTCTCAGATACCATCGGAAAACCAGAATTCATGCTAGGCAAGTCCACTAAAGTCACATTCTCAGCACTGTACAATTGACGAAAAAATCAGTAACCAGATTTTCCAACTCTCTACAATTGTTAATCCATATGCCCTGCTCGTTCCTTAACCGATCAATCAGTTGTGCTTACGCCGGATGACAGTTAAGGTGTGAAAAAAGGTTGTATTCTTATCACCTAGAGCAAGCAATTGCTCTCTTGATTTTTGAAGCCAAAAAATCTCTTCCTGTTCTAAAACAAGAGTCAATTCTTTTTGAACATCAGCTTCAGCTTGGATGAGATTAGGAGAGTTATCAAAACAGATTCTTTATTGAAAAGCATCAAGTCTATCCATTAACCATTTCTTCCTTTGATGAATGTTCTCAAAAGTTCTTTTATCCCAGTTAAGCAGCTTCTTTCGCAGCAAAGCAAGAGCAGCAGGTGTATCAACATCATGATGCCACCAATTACTAGTATTACGTCCAAACTCCGGATGAGAGAACCAAGCCGCTTCAAACAAAAAGGACGTCTCTTCCGATTGAATCTAACAACCGGGTCGAGAGAGAGGAGGAGAGGACAGTGATCAGAGAATAACTTAGGAAGGTGTCTAACACGAGCCTTGGGCCATTTCAGTCACCCTTCAATATTCGTGAATATACGATCAAGTCTCTTGTGCACGATACTCGTGTTCGAGATTCTCCGACTATACGTAAAGTTAGGTCCAACAAAACAACGATCAATAGCACCCAACTTGTTGCACCACTGATTGTATTTGTCCGAGTCTTCGTGAAGTCCACCAGTCCCTCCCTTTCTTTCATGAAGGAATCTAATACAATTGAAATCCCCTCCGATAAAGATAGGATTTGAAACTCTTTGAACAAATCTTTCAATGTCCTTCCAGAACTCCACTCTACGTCCCACAGAAGGAGGACCATAGACAACAAAGAGCTGCATATTAGTATCCTGGTCTACAATGGTAGTGTGGATAAAGGCATTATATTTAGCAATATTATTAATCTGAACTCTATCATCCTTCCAAAGTAACCAGACACCACCCGCAAAACCAGTAGCTTCAACCCGAACGTAGTTTGAGAAAGTGGAACGAGTCATCTTATCACAAATAGATTGAGCTCTTTCTCTCAACACTCTTGGTTCAAAGAGAGCAAGCACATCAATTTTATGGATCTTGCACACATAACGTATAGTACGTCGAAAACCTGGTTTCCCTGTGCCAAAACAATTCCACATTAGACAATTCATAATAAAACTGAATAAAAAGAGATAAAAAATGTTAAAGGTCATGACCCAAGTGGCTAGAATCCGCCATCGCGGTATCTCCCCGATTTTCCATATTTGGGGGCACTCTTGAGTACTAGGGTCCAATATGAAAAGTGGGTATTTTTTCATCGTCTAAGTCCCAGTGTGATCACCAACAGGAACCATAGCTTCAACTTTACCATCAATATTATGGAGGTCGTCTGGCGGTTTAGAGGCAATCGCTCAACTCATAACATCACTATTGAAATATTCAAGTGGTTGTCTCCTTTTTTTTATTCACGCCAACGGTTGCTCTTTGGAGGTTGCCCAAGAATTTTGGGCTTTCAATGTTATTGGTTTATACCAAGGCTCTTCTTCGTAGTCCTTTTTCACTTTTCTTATTTTGGTTGGCTTTATTGTTAGCCAACTCATTTCGATCAGTAGCTTTAAAATGACTAGGCTACTTTCATTCTTCTTATAAACGGCTGGGCCTGGGCCCGTAGACTTAAAATTAGTGTTCAACTTCTGATTCTTCTGATCTCCACCTCCTTGATTCGAGGAACCTCTTTTCTACTTCTTTCCTTCTTGGAAATATTCTTGTTTTCCTGCTTTCCATGATTTTCACTAATTCACTTCTCTTTTCTTGGAATTTCTCTTTCTATTTCACCATCTTGGACCGATAAAGCTTCAAATTGATTTATTTCCAGAAAAAGACTCAAAGCCAAAGGAAATAATTTTCCTTTAGCTTTCTCATTCTTCTGACTTCCATCTTTGTTTACCACCTTCCTTGTTTGTTCCTTTGATTCCGGAGCAAATTTAGAGTATCATTTCTTGGGTCTCGGCTTCCTTTCTGGAATCATCCACTCGCCGTAACATCCTTTCCCCGTTCTAGCCGCTTCATGGGCTGTAATCGGAGCCGGAGAATTTGTTGTCGCCGGAGTAGAGTTCAAATCAACCGTATTATTGCTTGTTGATGCCAATCCCTTATTTTGTTGCTTCTCATTAATAGAGTTAGACGAAGGGCTCGGTCGGAAGGGGCAGTTCAACTTCAGATGACCAAAACGCCCACATCCTTAGCAAATAGTGGGCAAGCCTTCATATTCAACCATATATCTTTCACCATTATTGCAAATCGTACCTTTTAATGGTCGTTCCAGGTTTATCTCTACACAAATAAACGCAAACTTGCCTCGATTGGTGTATAGAGTTCGAGTGTCAACCTTAATTGGCTTCTTAATTCCAACAACAACCTTTAGGAGAACATTTTCTTCATAGATGGTGACGGGAAGATCAGAGATCCCAATCCAAGCCGGTGTGGTTTTGATCAGATCGGAAGTACGTAAGCTAGGATCCCAACTACGAACAATTAAGCATCTTCCAAAAACCGTCCAAGGGCCATAAGTCAAGGTAGTCTCACAGTCTTCCTCTTTTTCAAATCGAACCAAGAAGCAACCATGTGTCAGATTGAGGATATGTAGACGATAACTAGTACGTCACATCTCCCTAATCTTCTTTTTCATTATTTGAAAAGCCACCGGATGGCCTAAAAGTTTAACCACCACCGATCGTTTCCAAACTAATGATACAACCGCCATAACATACAATCACAATTGCGGGATCACCATCTTCACCATCGGGGAAATGTACCGAGATCTTCACATTGAGAAATTCCACATCAACATACGTCTTTTGGTTAGTAGCATTTCCGGACACCAAAATCTCTTTCCATGAAACCTTTGAGTCGGGTGGATCACCCGGAGGTCTAACATGGGAGGAGACATCCATTTGCATTTCATTGTTGTCGGGGTCCATCGCCGGAACGAACTCAGTGTTCGGATTTGTCATAGATAGCATTTAGAGAGCTTTTTGTACCAATAGTCAAATATGAAATTAACATGCAACATTCAAGAAATCATGAAATCAAGCAAGATTTCGAGTTTTTAGGGAAAAAAGGGTAGGTATTTGATCAAATACTTGGTGGGCAATCAAGCAAGCACACAAAATCAACCTCTATTTATAATCAAATCCTTCAAATTCCAATTCAAAGAAATCTTTATTTTGCAATCTCTACCAATTCTATGACTCTTTTGACCAAAATTCATGAACAAAGAGGAAAAATCATACATAAATCCATGAAAAGTAAAAACCCATGAACATAGATTGAAAAACCTAAATCAATGAAAATCATACCTAAATTCATTAATAAATAGGGGATTGAAGGAGAATTTCGATCAAAAGCACAGATCAAGAGTACAATGGAGATCGAAGAGCAATGGTGAGAACGAAAAGATAGAATCGTGAAAATGTTGAACATCGTGAACATTTGTAGAAAATTACGCTGAAAATTAAAATTAAATATAAAATACAGTAAAGTGACGAAAATATCCCTCCAACTCTAAAAAAAGGGGAAGCGTGTGGTATCATCTAGGCCTTTAATCTCACAAAATCAAAGGTTGAGCTTTGTTATCATTTATAGGATAAAGACAATTCTCATTTGATCTCCATTCCTTAATCAATATATATCTTCTAAACCTGAAACACTTTTGGGCAGTTTCGTCATTATGAATTTATATTACAGTCACCCTATTTTTAATAATGATTTTCTAAATAAATTATATATTATGTAATTCAATCACCTTGTGGAATTTCCAATTTTATCCACTCACTTTATTTAATAATTTTTAATCAATTTAATATGTGATTGGATAAATTTTTATCTTTACTCATTATTACATTATATTCTAATAATTAATTATGGTATGATTATCAATTTCAAAATTTTATACGATGATTTTTTATTATTGCATTATATTCTAATATTTAATTACGTTTTTACTTATAAATACTAGAAGGCTTGGCCCGTCCGATGGACGTGATAGGATTTCGTGTCTATTGTTATTTATTTTATAAGTGGACATAGGTGAATGTATATATTATTTGAATTAGAATAGAAAAGGTAATTGTATGTTTGATTTGATGAAATTAAATAATGAAGGATAATTTTAGAGAGAATGCATTTTTTATTATAAGAATAATTGATTGAATAAATGGATTCAAGGTTTTAATAGAGATTGTAGTGCATATGTAGAAATAGTGCATTTTATATTCTAAGAATAATTGATTGAATAAATAGATTTAATAGGGATTATAATATGGGATAAAGTCAGTATATCTATTATCATGTACGTTTCCATAAGAGTTTTTTTTAATATGGACCATATTTGATAAGAAAAAGAGTCACGTGCGAATGAGCGCCTAGGTGAGAAATAAAAATAAATCTCGTTCGTTCCTTCCAAAAAATCAACGTCCCTGATTAAACATTCATTTAAAAAATTAAAATACGGCACAGACGAATTTTTCCCGAATTATTCACGTATTTTTCGAAAAATACGTTTTTATGAGACCCAGTTTGTTCATCAGAAATAACGATTTGTTAATCAGAAATAGCAATTTGTTCATCAGAAATAGCGATTTGTTCATCAATACTAACTAATTGTGCATGGAGTTTTTGATAACATTGTTCATTGATTTCAAACTTTTTTAATTTTTATTTTAATTTTTTAACCTTATTTATGTGTAGGAATACAATATTTATGTAGTTTTTTATGCACATATAATTAGTTTCGATATACCCATATTTGTTCATTGATATACTCGTATTTGTTCATTCATATACCCCTATTTGTTCATTGATATACACATGTTTGTTCATTGGTATACCATTATTTGTTCATTGGTATACTTCTTTTTGTTCATTGGTATACTAGTATTTGCTCATTGATATACCATTATACCCTATTTGTTTATGTATATACACCTATTTGTTCATTGATATACACTTATTTGTTCATTGATATAACCTTTTTTGTTCATTGATCTAACCTTGTTTGTTCATTGGAATACACTATTTGTTCATGGATATACCCCTATTTGTTCATTGATATAACCTTTTTTGTTCATTATTATACCCTTATTTGTGAATTGAAATAAACTTATGTTTATATGTCAATGACATCAACTTGTACAAATATGCATATATTAATGAACAAATATGCATAAACTAATGAACAAATTGATGTTACAAATGAACAAATATGCACAGACCGATGAACAAATATGCCAAAACCGATGAACAAATATGTCAAAACCAATGAACAAATCCAAAGTGTTGATGAATAAATCCACATTATTGATGAACAAATCCACAATACTGATGAACAAATCCACAATGTTGATGAACAAATCCACATTGTTGATGAACAAATCCACAATACTTATGAACAAATCCACAATATTGATGAACAAATATGCACAAACTGATGAACAAATATGCCAAAACCAATGAACAAATATGAATATAACAATGAACAAATCCACAATGTTGATGAACAAATCCACATTGTTGATGAACAAATCCACAATACTGATGAACAAATCCACAGTGTTGATGAACAAGTCCACATTGTTGATGAACAAATTCACAATACTGATGAACAAATATGCACAAACCGATGAACACATATGCCAAAACCAATGAACAAATATGAATATAACAATGAACAAATCCACAATGTTGATGAACAAATTCACATTGTTGATGAACAAATTGATGTTACTAATAAACAAATATGCACAAACCGATGAACAAATATGTCAAAACCAATGAACAAATATGAATATAACAATGAACAAATATGCATATATCAATGAACAAATATGCATAAATTAATGAACAAATTGATGTTACAAATGAACAAATATGCACAAAACGATGAACAAATATGCCAAAACCAATGAACAAATATGTCAAAACCAATGAACAAATCCACATTGTTGATGAACAAATCCACAATACTGATGAACAAATCCACAATATTGATGAACAAATCTGGGACGGTTTTTTCAAAAATACGCGAATAATTCGCCAAAAATCCGCCCGTGCCGTTTTTTACCCCTTTTTAAGTGAAATGATCAGCGCCTTTGATTTTTCTTGATCCAACGGCTCTTGTTCTTTCTTATTTCGCATCTGGGCGCCCATTCGCACCTGAACCGGACTCATTTGATAATATGGATTTTATTATCAAACTTTTAAAGTTTTTAATTAATTAACATATATTTATTATCATATACTATACCTCTTTATATTTTTAAAAGTTCATACATCTTAAACTTAATTTCTATTTTGAAATGAAATCAATATATCACCTAAGCACTTTTGAGCAGATTTGTGATTAAGAATTTATATTATAGTCACCCTATTTTAAATAATGATTTTTTAAATAATTATATATTATATAATTCAATCACCTTATGAAATTTTCAATTTTATCCACTAATCTTATTTAATAGCTTTCTAATTAATTTACTATATCTCTACCCATTATTTTTTTTATCTTTGTTCAACTTCATTATATTATAATATGTAATTATCTTTTAGAGTTTGGTTCAAATGAAACAAAGTCTTATACTAAAACGTGAAACGAATGCACTTTTCTTAGTTCATAGTGCACTTTTCACACAAAAGTCCATTGAAGAATTACAAAAAGTGCAATACAAAAAAGTGCACTACAAAAATGATAGTAATTATATAGTTTTTTGTTCATGTTCATTATATTTTTTATCTTTTTATTAATAAGTTTTAATTCATAAGTATGACAAATCTAAAATAGTAATTTAATATCCAAACTACCTTTTATGATTAGATATCCAATAATATATTGATTTTATTATCTCTAAAGGAAATAGATAACTTTTATATTAATAAGGATCAAATACGGACCGTATTTTAAATTACGGATTTTTATATTAATTTTCTATACATGATAATTTTTTAATTTTCATAAATAATTATGTTGAGTTTTTATATTAATATTCTATCTATAAATATGATAGGAAACGATTGTATAATCCTAAAATTTAAAATTAAATATATCTCAATTACCATATAATTAGTTACGGGTTCTTTTTATATTTATTTTCCATCCGTAAATATGTCAACGTTTCAATTAATATGAACCGTATTTTTAATTACATAGTTTTTTTTATAAATTTTTAGATTTTTAATATTAATTTTCTATTTAAAAGTATGACAACTATTCAAGTTTTCTATGTATAAGTATGTTAATTTTTTAGATTACGGATTTATAATTAAATAAATCAAAATTAATGATCCTTTAATGTTAAATTAATTAATCATATTGGGTTTTTCAAGTTTTGTTTCGGTCATTTCGGGTTATCGAGTACAAATTCATGTTATTAATTTACGGGTTGATTAGATCAATTATTTGGGGTTTTCTTTTGGGTTAAAATTTACGGGTTGATTAGATCATTAGTTTTTTATGATTATGAAAATGATACTACAAGTAAATAATATTTTTAATGGTAAAAAATTATTTAATAAATTTTTAAAATTAAATAACCTAGAATAATTAAAAAAAATTATATATATGCAATTATTAGTTTCAATATTTGAATTATTAATTTTTCACTATATAAATTATAAACGTATATCATATGTAAATAAATATATTAATTTTTTTTTAATTCCCCGGGTAAGATCCGGGTCATCAACTAGTTTTTACCTATTAAAAAAATGAATATTGTAAAATGGAGTATGTAAGAAAAATGGTATCTATAACTATATATTAAAGCTGTCCTTTTTCGAGCCACCAGAACAATTCTGGCCCCACCTCAAATTTAAAAAATAAATTTTATTTCTTTTATTATAACTTCTTTCTATTAAATTCTTTTTTAACTATTTAAATTTATCTCTAACATCAAACAAATATCTATTCAATATAACAATATCTTTTGAAAGCTTCCTTATACAAGTATTAAAAATTAAAGATAAGATATTTCAAAATAAATATAAATCTTTTATCATAAATATTTTGACCAATTTATTTATAGATATTTCAAAATAATGTTTAAAATTAATAAAAATAGATAATAAATATTTAATAGATATATTAAAACATTTAATAATCACTAAATTTACGCACATGAAAATGAAAAGTAATAAAATATGAAGAATATAATATTTGATTAAAAAGTATACATTCTACGAGTAATAAATTACTTATATTAAAATTTATATTATATTTTAATTTATCAATATACTATAACTAAAGTCGAATCACTCAATCCTACATGTCAATTATTTAACTATGCCACCTAAGCAAATTAATTTTTACATTTACTAATTTGCCCATCTAAATCTTCAAATATTACTTAATTCTACCACATTGTAATTTTCAAATACTATTTAATTAGGTCACTTTACTTATTGGTGATTTTGTCATATTATACTTACCTTTTCTAATTGGAGTATCTATAAAAATATATTTTTATAAAAGGTATTAATTCTTTAAGAAGAATGTATATAAAATCATTACTATCTCTTTCTTAATTAGCTTACATCTATGTAACTTTTTAATATCAATTAATATTAAATAATTATATTTTTAAATAAATTTAGATTAAATAATTATATAAAAGGAATAAATTTATTATTTTCTCTTCTATGCATATATATTCCTAAAATTTCATTGTTACTTTTTCTTCTTATTCAATAACTATATTTCCTTAATGAGTAGTTCAATTTGTATTTTAAATAATTATTTAGATCAATTTTATGAAGTAATTAGTAAATAATTGTATTATTAAGATCAATTTATATGAAATAATTTCATAAAACAATATCTAACATGCACGTAACTTTGTAAGATCAATATATATATTAAATAATTATATTTTAGGATCAATTTATATTAAATAATTTACATAAAAATAAATTTTGAATTTTTATGTAAAAATGATTGTTTCTATTTTAAATATATATATGTACATCCCTACAATTTCAAGATTATTTTTTCTTCTCATTCACTAAATAAATATCCCAAATGTGAAAAATAATAAGATAATTTTCTAATATAAATTATTAAAGCAGTACAATTGTACAAATGGTGACGACAAGATTTTAAGAGATTCAATAACATGTTTCATGTAGAATATCATAGCATAGTATATAGATTTATCATTGTATCATAAAGCTTAATTAATCTTCATTTTCTCAAATGCGTAGAAATTTCAACTAGATTTATCATATAGAATTTTTTTCAATAATGTCATCATGTAGAAATTTTTTATATAAAAAAAATTATGTTAACATTTTTATAATACAAATTATGCAACTGTTTTCTTATCAGTTAATATCAATATACTATAATTAAAGTTGAATCCATCTATCCTATTTGTCATCACCTTAACTAAGCCACAAACCGCATTTGAGCATGAACTATACTGCAATTTATCGTCAAATGAACCACTTACTCCTTCTAAGTCTTCAAATGAAAGCTCATCTTATAGATGATAATGGAGACAAACTTATAGAAGATCAACTTTTCATTTGCAGTTCCAAAAAACTTTGAAGTACAAAGAGGAAAATTAAGTTGTTTGTAGATCCAATACAAATCATTGCAATATTACAATATGAATTTTCTTTCTCAAACATTATTTCGAACGCATTTTTCTTATTTTAGCCTTATAATTTTTTCGAACATATTTTCTTATTGGTTATTCTATTTAGTATTTAGAGGTTAAATTATATAAAGTTATTAACATTAAGTTATATTTTATTTATTTAAAATTAATTATTAATATTCACTTAAAATAAATACTTATTTACAATAAGTATATCAAATAACTATTAAAAATCTCGTGCAGGGCACGGGTACATCAACTAGTTAATATTCTATTTATAGAGTTTGGTTCAAATGAAACAAACTCTTATCCTAAAACGTGAAACAAATGCACTTTTCCTAGTTAGTAGTGCACTTTTCATACAAAAGTGCATTCAAAAATACAAAAAGTGCACTACGAAAAAGTGCACTACAAAAAATATGAAAAGTGCAAATGCGAAAAAGTGCACTCTGAAGTATGAAAAGTGCACTACTAACTACAAAAAGTGCATTCGTTTCAAGATAAGAGTCCGTTTCACGATAAGAGTTTGTTTCATTTGAACCAAACTCTCTATTTATAATGTCTATAAAATATCAAATCGTAGTTGTACATAGATATTCCAACATGTCAACGGAACCCCACACCATCCATGCTTTAATTCGTTTACCCTCCTCCCGTGCATTCGATGAACTTGCTGTCTGTGCAACAATCGCGTGATATGTACGATTGTGGCCTTATAGAGTGCTGACAAACATGATATCTAACATTAATTAAAATAGGCTGATGATTTGCGCACACGAGAAAATTGGTAAGCGCACACAGATATCCGCGCAACACCATTTCGCGCGAAATGGCGTTGCGCGAAAAGGGCAATTCCGGAATATCAAAAAAGGGTTTCGGGAGCGTGGAGGAACGGGAAAGGGCCGCGCAACGACGATGCGTGCGAAACGGTGTTGCGCGCGCAACACCGTTTCGTGCATGCGCGCATCGGTGTTGCGCGCAATCCAACGGTAAAAAAAAGTACCGTTGGACTGGCGCGAGGCTTCATTGCGCGGATCTCAACGGTAAAAAAAACGGTCGAATTGTCCCCTATAAATACCCATTTCGATTCCACATTATAGTTGGAGTATACCTTCATTCCACATCATTGCTTAAAAATGTCGTCAGGAGAAGAAGATACGTCATCGAGCGATTATCATCCCGAGGAGGAAGATTCATCGTCAATTGATAGTTTCATAGCTGAGGATGAGGAAGGTGTATCGGGAGAAGAATACGGAACCGACTCCGATGCATCAAGCGAGCCAGAAGAGGTATTTTTCAAAGAACCCATAATATTATGTCATTTACGAACGTAGTATATTGAAAGTTAGGATAGTGTAATTTATAATATTTTGTTTTTACATTTTGAAATCATAGGTTGTCGGAATAGATTTTTCTATTGCTTTCCACTACGATGGGTTGTGGAGTGATCGAAGAGAAATGCTTGATTGGGATAGACAAATTGCAATTTCGAAGAATTTTGTACTAGTCATAAAAACCTCAAATCCAAATAGGGTCATACTCACTTGTGACCTAGCCGGTAGATATAGATGTGGCAAGAGGGTGTTGCCCGGACTGGAAAATAGGAGCATTTATAAGCCACTCACCGATACACCGACTAGGAAGTGTGGATGTCCGTTTGAATTGAATGGGGTCCGCCTCAAGGGAAAAAATGGATGGATCTTAACGGTAAAGTGTGGACAACACAATCATCGCCTCCCCACTAGTTTGTTAGCTCATCCATATGCGGGCCGATTGACAGCTGAGCAGAAGGAGTTGTGAAAGAGAAGTTCCTATATCTAGCCACCCCGAAGATGATACTTGAAGAGTTGAGGTCAAGGTACCCGGGAAATGTGACCTCAATTAGACAAATCTACAATATGAGGGATAAGTTACTTCTTGAGGATTGCGGAGAATTGACGGTGACACAATGGTCTCTGAAGTTCTTGAAAGACCGAGAATACATTGTCCGTCCAAGACGAGTAAGGGGTTCTAATGTTATGAATGCCTTGTTTTTTGTGCACCCCACAAGTCTGCGCATGCTGAAAAAGTTTCCCTATGTCGTTATTATGGACTCCACATACAAGACCAATAGGTATGTTATTTTAATATGTAATCGACTTGATTAGTATATTTTCAGTATAAATGCTTAAAACAACTTGTGGGGTGCTAGGTACGACATGCCTTTATTGGAGATGGTTGGCTTCACTTGCACCGGAAATACATTCAGCATCGGCGCACGTGAGCTTGGGCGGCACTCTGGCAAGTAACGCATGTGCAATCTCGGCGCACGTGAGCTTGGGCGCCTGCTTTTTCCTCCTCTTATCGAGGAGGGCGGCGCTCAAACTAGTGTGTACGTCCTTTAGGCGACAAGTTCAAATTAAATTAGTAAGTTTTCTATTATTTTTTTTTTCTTTTATTTAGAAATTCACCCTATGAATATGAATTCAACTAATGAATTCGTCGTTTTTGTCGGAATTCAAATTCCGAACCAAAAACTCATTTATCATTACTAATTTTATTTCAATTTTCATTACGTTTGTAATGAAAAATGAATAAAACCATAATTCAAACTCTAATTATAACTGTAATTATTTTTTTAAATCAAGAATTCAACATACGACTATGAATTCATATTAAGTATAAGTTCGTAACTAATAATTCAAAATCTACATATAACTCTAAATTAAGACAAATAAATTAAATAAAACAACTAATAACAACAACAAAAACTAAATATAAATAGGAATTTGAATCATAAACAAATTATGACATTAAATATCTTACTAAATAAGCGAAATTTATTTACTCAATTATTTACAATTTTCTAACCTTCACAACAATTTTCTCTATCTTAACTTAATTTAATTCTTTTAGGGTCAATTCTTTTAGGGTCATACTTATCTACTTATCTACTTATATTAATTACAAGTTCATAACTAATAATTCCAAATCTAAATATAACTCTAAATTGATAAAAATAAATTAAATTAAACAACTAATAACAATAACAAAAACTAATTATAACTAGGAATTTGAATAGTAAACAAATTATCAAATTGAATATCTTAATAAATAAGCCAAATTGATTACCAACATATTCAAATTGATTAACTAAATTATATAAACGAAATTTAATACCTAAAATTCAATACGAAATTTTACAAAATTTAAATAATATAAAATTTCGTAATCAATTTGAAACGTACCTCAGCCGTAAATGTCGCTCGGGTGCGGACCGACTATGAACCGGATCGGGTCGGTCGACGGTGGTGGCGACGGGCGCGGTGGGCTCGATGGCGACGGACGTGGTGGCGACGGGCTCGCTGGCCGGAGCCAACGCGCTGGGATCCGTCGGCCTCGTGGTGGCCGGAGCCGACGCGCTGGGATCCGTCGGGCTCGTGGTGGCCGGAGCCGACGGGCTCGTGCTGGCGACGGGTTCGGTGGGGTCCGTCGGGCTCGTGGTGGCGACGGGTTCAGTGGGGTCCGTCAGGCTCGTGGTGGCCGGAGTCGACGGGCTCGTGGTTGCGACGGCTTCGCTCGATGGCAACGGTGGCGATGGGTCGGTGGTCCGATCGGTGGCCATGGTGTTTGACGGGATGGTTTTTTTTTCCGAGATCTGGTTTTGCGCGAATCGGGATTTCGAAGCTCGAGGTTGAAGACGATGGCGGCGCGCTCGCATTTTTAACCCTAAGGAGCCTCGAAATGGGCTTGCGCGGCGCCTCATAGGCCCATTTCGTGTGGCCCAAAGCTGCCCGGCTCAATTTGTTCTGAAACCCTAAAGACCCGCGAAACGGGCTTGCGCGCGTCCTCACAGGCCCATTTCGTGCGGCCCAAATTCATTTCCCGACTCATTTACCTCAGTTTACGGTTTTGCCCTTCCGCGCAACGCTATTTCGCGCGCATCGTCGTTGCGCTGAGATTCTGTGCGCTTTTAAAAAATTTCTGTGCGTATGAATCCCGCGTTAAAATATATACTTACTCTTCTCCAACCATGTGACTGTGGAAATGAAGATGATCTGATGATGTTACGTAGAATATCAAAATTCTTCTTCTTTCGTTAATAACTAGTTTATGTACCTGTATTTTATACAAGTATATAATGTTTTATACCGCCGGTTCCCAGTTTGGAATCGTCGGTCGCGGTCCCGAGTTTGTTTGAAAAAAAAAATTCAACAAAGTTGGGACCGCGGTTGGGACAACCCACCCACAATCTCGGTTCTTCACCCGCGATCGCGAACTCGCGATCGTGTTGATCAATAGATTCAAACCGGAATTACTTTTTAAAAAATTATTATTTTTTATTTAAAAATTTCCGGTTCCGAACCGGAACCGGAACTGGGAGAAACCGGCTCCGGAATCGACCGAAACAAAAACCGGGACCAGAACCGGAACCGGGGAACCGGCCAATGCCCGGTTCCGGTTCCATGGTTCTGAGGAATCGGAACCGCCGGTTTGCAAACCGAATCCAGGACTAATACAATCACCCAAAGGGAACTCGAACCTTTTCATTGTAGGGGCCAAATTTATTTTAAATATAGCTAATATTTTGTTTATTTCAAAAAATACAAAATACTAAAGAATATTTGAACAAAACCTCAAGAATTAATAAATTTAGTGTGTGATTCAAGACATTCCAACAATAACTAATTGTTTCCACGGGTTCAATTACATTATGAAACTATGCAATCTAGCAAATGATAAAACCACTTTAATTAAGTAAATGACTTAAAAATAGTTTGTATATCGTCAATTTTCATATGCTCATAACTTTTTACACAGATGTCAGATTGAAGCGTATAATATATTAAATCGAAGGTCTCGGCAAAAGGAACATATATACATAAAAAAAAATTGGATTGGGGGTCATGGCCACCTCTGACCCCACTTGAGTTCCGCCTATGCAATCACCACATGTGATTTTAAGGTTCCATTCCATGCCACGACATAAGACTTTTTGTCAAAGTTCGGTGGGTTTCATCCTAAAACTAAATAGTAATAGGAGGAGTAGTTAAGACCAATTGGTAATATTCAACCAAAAAAAAGACCAATTGATAATAGGAAGACTAACTCAAGGGTATATATATAGGCATTTTATTTTTTAAATTCTCGATGTAGAAAAATCTTTTTTCACACACCTCCTCAAATAGCAACTGGCCTGCCTAACCTAGTTGTCACTTGAGAGCGTAATAGTCTTGGAGTCGATGATCTTTTTTTTTAATGGAAGTAATAGAAGATTTTCATTGATCTTAATTAAGTAGTATCCTATCGATCAATTTGTTTGTTGTATTACGGAGTATTACGTGCATGAACTAAAACCACTATATATACATGATGTAAAATCCATGTACACCTCTATTATTTATTTGTAGGTGTGACAAAATTCTAGCATTGTGAATGAATTTTATCCAATTAATGTTTTCCTCGGCTGGCAAGACAACAAACGAATATCAACCATTTACCTGTTTCCTCCGCATTCTTCCATCTCACGAGTCATGACTCATGAGTCATGACGTGTTGTTGGATACATTGTATTCCTCCAATTCCAAACTGTCAACACACACACCTCTCTCTCTCACGGCCAAAAAAATCACCCATTGGAGTCACGACCACCAACCGTTTGTGAAAATGCCTCCTTCAAAGAGCTATATAGCTCCTCTTCTCTATCTTTGTAAGCTCCCCCACAACCACTGAAAAGTCATCCAACCCACATTCTTGCTCGTCAATCCTCACAATACTAGCGTGTAAATTTGCAAAAAAAAAAAAAACTCTTTATTTTATTTTAAAAATGACACCTTTATACTTTCCTTTGAGGTGGGAAAGCACAGGGGATCAATGGTGGTATGTTTCCCCAATTGATTGTGCAGCTGCCAATGGCCACTATGACCTAGTAAGGGAGCTTCTCTACATTGACGCCAACCTCCTCATCAAGCTCACTTCCCTCCGCCGAATCCGCCGCCTCGAAACCGTCTGGGATGATGATGATCACCTCAACGACGTGGCCAAATCCCGAGCCCTTGTTGCCAAAAGCCTCCTCTTGGAATGCGAGAACACCGAAGGCGGAGGCCACAATTCCTTAATCAGGGCCGGCTATGGCGGGTGGCTCCTCTACACAGCAGCCTCAGCTGGGGACTTGAGTTTTGTGCGAGATTTGCTTGCAAGAGACCCATTGCTTGTTTTCGGAGAAGGGGAATATGGGATCAGTGATTTGCTGTATGCGGCCGCTAGGAGTAAGAGCTCCGAGGCTTTTAAGCTCTTGATGGACTCTGCAGTTGGCTTGAGGAGATTTGATGCGGATAATAAGGGAGGCGGAGGAGGAGAAGGTGAGTTTCGCGAGGGCTTCAGGTGGGAAATGATGAATAGGGGCGTTCATTGCGCTGCCAGGGCCGGGAATTTGGATGTCTTGAAGGAGCTTTTGGTTGGGTGCTGTCATGTGTTGGCCTTTAGAGATGCTCAGGGCTCAACAGTCTTGCATTCTGCAGCTGGAAGAGGCCAGATCAAGGTAGTTGAGCATCTGATTGCTTCATTCAACATCATAGACTCCACTGACTATCAAGGCAACACAGCACTCCACATTGCAGCCTACAAGGGATTCTTGCCGGTTGTCAAAGCCTTACTCATCGCATCGCCTTCACTAGCCACGTCAACAAACAAACAAGGAGACACTTTCCTACACACGGCCGTATCCGGTTTCCAGGCCCCTGGATTCCACAGGCTTGATCAGCAGCTGGAGCTCGTCAGACAGCTCGTCGTCAACTCCAAGATATTCGACATACAAGAAATAGTCAACTCCAGAAACAACCAAGGAAGGACCGCGCTTCACTTGGCTGTGGCCGAGAGCATCCAATTCGACGTGGTTGAGCTTCTGATGACGGTCCCTTCAATCAATCTCAACACCAAAGATTTCAGTGGCAGGAATCCTGTAGACATCCTTAAGCAGCATCCGCAGAGCGGCTCTTCAAGGCTTCTGATCAAGAGCATGGTTTCTGCCGTCTCTTACAGAGAGGATCGCTTGGCACGAGGGGCGATTGCAGCACATTTAAAGATGGAAAGTGGGCTTGGGAATAGCCCGGGTACTTCGTTCAGAGTGCCCGATTCGGAGATATTCTTGTACGCTGCAAATGAAACCCATAACAACAACAACAACAACAACTCTGAATGTGATGGCGAGAGTGACGAGTTGAGTTGGAGCTCAGGTGAAATTCTAAGCCAATGTAAAAGCTGTTCTCTAAGCGGAATCATCACTTCCTCGGTGACTACTAGAAGGCCGAAGAACTCTACGAATTCAGTGGTTGCGCGTCTCAAGCTACTCCTCCAGTGGCCAAAGAGGAAAATCAAAGGAAGCCGTGATGGGTTTCGTCGGAGCTTGGCAGAAACTACTACTCCTACTCCGCTTAGACAGAGATTTTCTCAAAACTCTTGTTCAATCGTAAACAGTAAGAAGGGCAATTTTAGTGCGAGTTTAAATCAGGGCGTAATCAGTCAGCAGTCAGATTCTCCTCCTTTGATGTCGAGATCGCCCATGTCTTCTTCCCCATGCTCAAGTCACAAGTCCTTTGGAGATGGTGGAGGAAAGCCAAAGATGTTCACACATAGTCAAAGCTTTTTCAGCAACAAGTCAACGGCGATTCCATACTTGTGCTTTGGAGCACAAGGCATGGCGACCGCTAACGTTAACTAATTTCTCATTCGTTATTACTACACTTGGCTTATTGAACTTCCAAAATTTTCAATAATATATGTTCAATGATTGAGCTTATTTGCTGTATAAATGCAAGAGAATTATTACAGTTAGTGTTAGTTTCAAGCTATTCTAAGCATGTCGTTGGACTATATTACAAAACTTGGCAGCCTCATGAGCGAGCCTAAGTACAAGCTTCACAATTATTTTATGTACCGATCATGCTTACATTTCATGTGATCCCGACCATGACCGCACCGAGGAGGGGTCTATGTTCAATTGCTTGTGCGCTCCGAAAGACCCTTGAGGGTGAGCTCGCACCACGGCGTCGCTCGTAGGTCGCATGTCCGTGAGCCATGACACCGCTGACGCCAAGTCCCAGATCTTCGCCCTTGTCACGATTGGAGCCCGGGGCCGGCCCATAAGGGAGGGCAGCATGGCCGCCCGTCTAGGGAGAGGACCCAATCCAAATGTATACCTACTAGTGTGTATTAATAGTTTAGAAAAATATTAAAATGCACTCTAAAAAAACTAGAAAAAAGCTATAGAAAAGAATATGTATCCATTTTTTAGTATGTAGGGACTACATGCCCGTAACAATGTCTCTAGTCACTACTACTCATCATTTAGGCTTAAAAGTTGGTAAAATTGACATGCAAGACTATTTATTAGTTACGCCTTCTTCTTCTAAAATAATGTAGTCGTACGTGTTGATTTAGATCCCTTTTATTCTAGAAAGATATAAAATATTATTTGTCATATATGGATGTATTGTTAGATATAATCATAATTAAATAATTGGTTTGAAAAAAAATAAAAGGCAGCTTAAATCAAATGGAGTAATCTCTAATTAGAACTTGACATTGCTAAAAAGGAAGAGTTATTGTATAAATATGTCAATGTATGGTTTGTCCGATTACCATTTGTTTCAACCTCTCAATCTATTCGATATATTTGGTATATTGAATTCGTTTCCTTATAAAAAAATGACATTGTATATATATATATTAAAAATTATGATAAGAGGCCCTCAATTTTTTTTCGCCCTAGGGCCTCTAAAATGTTAGGATCGGGCCTGTTGGAGCCAACCCGCCACCCAGCGCGACAGGAGGTTCTTGCGCCGACACCAGGCCCTAGGTGCGCCCGGCGCGCCTCTATCCTCCGCGTCTACTTGATAGGCGCACATGTTATTCTTGTTTCTTTCTAGTTTTAGTATTTGCTAAACTTTATCTTTTTAGTTTTATAGCTTCTTTACTTTGTTTTTGAGGATCTCGGGATTTGGGCCTCGTTTGCACACTTGGCCCAATCCCTTTGTTTATCCTAGTTCGAACATGAACTCTTAGCCGCCAATGGCCACTATGACCTAGTAAGGGAGCTTCTCTACATTGACACCAACCTCCCCATCAAGCTCACTTCCAAGTTCCCTCCACCGAATCTGCCGCCTCAAAACCATCTGGGATGATGATCACCTCAATGACGTGACCAAATCACGAGCCTTTGTTGCCAAAAGCCTCTTGTTGGAATGCGAGACCAAAAATGGCCACAATTCTTTAATCAGGGTCGGCTATGGTGGGTGGTTCCTCTACACTGCAGCCATAGCTAGGGGCTTGAGTTTGGTGCAAGATTTGCTCGAAGAAACCCATTTGTTGTGAGCCCGCGCCAAGGGCATCGGACGCGCCAAGACATCGCTCATTTGTCGTGTCTCCACGAGCCTCGACAACCCCGACACTGAGTCCTGGATAAATCTAATTGCCACGATTATTTTTGTGCGGGTAAAATTAATTACGTATTATAGTTGTGATGCTATCGAACGCAACTAACACCTAAGTGAGGCATTTGTGAGCGGGTAAAATTAATTGCTATAATTTATTTATTATGTTTTTCTATCCTTAAGTATTTTATTATAAAATTAAATATGACAATTATTCATTATGATGGATGATTCTATCTTACTAGAAAGATAGAATTTCCACTTGGATTGGGGAGAAAGAAAATCGCTTGTTGGACCTGGAGCATTATCGGCCCGTCCTTAGAGATAGTGTTTTCGACCTTCTCTCTCCCTCTCCTCCATTATAAATACATTTTTCGCCATGTATGATGAGCGCCTCATATTCTCTGAGCTCGCACACAAGTCTTCTCCTTTACCTCGACGATCGACAATTGCTCTTTTGACTTAGGCATCGGAGGTAGATTAGGGAGGCAGAGTGTCCATTTGCTTGGAACGGAAGGTGAAGAAGGGAGTATACGATCAGTGTATTAAAAATGAATTTTTGTGCAGTAATAATGATGATCCTGACTCTGCCGTTGAATTGGCTGCTTCAGTTTCTTGAAAACAGGAAATCAGAAGTGTGCAAAGCTGAGAATTGATCAAGGAGAAAAAGAATCCGTCGAGGCAGATACATATATTTGAGTTACTTTTGTTTGGTATTTCACCATCTTTGTTCCCACTCCTATTCAGACGGAAAGGGTGAAACGGTAAACAAGAAATGATGAAATAGGGGAGAAGCACTTGTAAGTTACATAAAGAGGATGAGAAACCTGTACAAACTCTCTGTTTTTTTTCAACATCAAAACTGGTTGATTGCCCAGTAGAACAGGACAAGGTACAAGACTTTAAAACCATAGAGAAGATATAACTACAAGAATACATGTACACTAGTTTTCCCAAAAAGTCCTATAATCAATGGCGAGTCAAGCTGCTCCTATTTCTCCTAAAGAAACTCAACGCCTTCCCCAGCTTCTTCGTTGACACCGACTTCACAAGCAGCACTGGCCCTGCCTCTGCCTCTGTGGGCAATATAGTCTCTTCCTGATCTGGTGGATTCTCCAGTTGAGGAGACGGGTCCCGCTGCCTTTTCTGCCTGAAAAGCATCAGAAGCTTCTGAGACTTATCCCGGCTTCTTGTTGTCCCGCTCACAGACAACGACACCAATGACGGTATTACCCCTTCTTGGAGAAGCATCTGGCTACACTTATCACTTCCATTGCATAGTATCAAAAGACACGTGACTGCTTGTTCCTGCTCAACTGGCTCACCCATGTCTAATAACAATGTAAGCTCGCTTATTAGACCTTGTTCGGTTATAATCCCTTCTCTCCCAGCATTGCTTGAAGCCAAGTTAACAAGCACGGCTATCGATTTCTCGGTCCACGTGCAATCATGGGGTTCTCTGAGATGAGCATGAAGACCATTGATGATCCCGGAGTTAAGAAGGTGCGGGATATTCGCAGGATGTGAGGAAACGTTGAAGAGGGTGTGAAGGGCATCTAGTTTGGCTTGTGGGTCAAACGTACCATCAAGGAGACCGACTAAGAAAGGAATTGCCTTGTTTGATGATCCTATGACTGCCTTGGCTTCTTCAAGATATGACACATTTAGGTAAAGTGCAGCTACTAGTGCATGAGAATCAGGTTGAGGAATCATTTGCTCCAAGAGTGTAGTGATACCGGCTGATAGCATCAATTCCTTGTTTCTGGAAAGAAAAGTATTTATCAGTAAGTTTACAAAAAATAAAAACAATCATTGATGTCCATCAAACTTTTATACAATAAAACTTTCAACTGTCCAAAAGGCACGCACCTATGTTTTTGATAACCTATGCCCTGATTTGGAAACTAAAACCCTAAATTGAAAAAGATAAACCCTATAAAAAGATTTTTGAAATCCTAAATCCAATAAATTTAGATGTCTTTCCAGATCAGTATTCTTAATCCGGCTAGCAAAAAAAAAGAATTATCAAAGCATGATCAGAGAAACAAAGAGATTAAACAAAAATGCCAAAACAGAGGTGACGAGGATAACCTGTTGTTGTTAACGGCAATGTTGAACATAGCCATCGCTCCAACTTCCTGAGCCAACTCATTCTTTTCATACACTGCTGACTTCAGAAAGGCAATAAGTGCTTCAACAAAACCATGTGCACCCATAAACATCCTGGCTTCCTCATCATCCTTAAGCAACCGTCTAAGCTTCTCAACCACTATGCACTTCTTTCTCAAGTTGCTGTGTCCATTCAAAACATCCAAAAACTTGTATTTTTCAAACACATCCATTTCACAATATTCTTCATCTGGTTTAAGACCACTTTCAGCTTCAATTTCTTCAACCTCTTGAACAGTCCCACTCTCCTCCAATGGAACCACTTTTACTCCCTTCAACTTACAGGAATTGCTGCTGTCAATTGACCTAGTGTTTACAGATTCACTGTCACTTAGTGCTAGCCTCCAATAGTTGAGATCAAGAGACTCAGGTGGGCCATCAGGAGCAAGAACGCTATGCTGTTCGCACCAACTAGCAATGAGACCCTTCACACAATAGTTTGGAGTCAAGCAAAGATGAGACAACTGCTGTTGGGTTTTTGGACAGGTACTGTGTCCATCACTGAACCACTTTTCAATGCAGATCCTTTCATACGTCTGGCCTGAACCTATAATGACTGGATCATACATGAGCTGCAATGAAATTGGACACCTAAGCTCTTCAGGTGGAATGGGTAAATGTCCAGATTTCGGCCTAAAGCTTAAGGAAGGTCTGAAGTTAAAAGAGCAAAGTTTAGAAAGCTGTCGGTCAAAGGCCTGACCGTTGGTGACAGCACCAACACAATACTCAAAAGAGCCTCTAACAGTAGGTGAACAAGGTGTTGAACCCTGGGAATCATTATCATCCATTAAGTCAGTTCTAAATAACTTAGAATACTTTCTCATAAGGTATAAGAGATAAGCCACGATTGACTCCTTTCGCTTGTCTTCTTCCATGCGGGCTCGTTCTATAAGTTTCTTTAGAGCTCTTCTTTCTGTGAGAGCGGCTCGAGATGAATTAATGCCAAATTTTGAAGCAGCTTGGTGAAAACATTCCAGTTCGTTGTTGTCAGCGCAGCTATCGTCAAATCTTCTTCCTTTCTGGAGGAGGGCAACTATTTCGTCCCCAACTTGCTTCTCTAATGGATCAAGGGAAAAAACAATGCCTTCAAGTTCACTTACAATGTCCAAGATCTGCAATGGCAATCAAATGTGATGGATAAGATTATTTCCAAGAGAATATATATATATATAGCTATGACTGTCCTCACACATCATTTCCAAAGACATATTTGGTATTCTGATTTCCAATTAAAAAAAACGACCAGAAAATCCCAACAAGAAGTGCTTTATTTTATGAGAGGTTGTTCAAGATACGAGCCAGTATTAAATAGTAAATTGTCTTAGTTCAACTTTTTTCAAGAATTAACTGGAATAATAAAAAGAGATAACTACCTGACAGCCCATAGACTGTGCAACAATGTCCTCAACACGTTTGAGACTGTCAATGAGTGAGCATTTGGCTCTCTCAAATTTTAATAGCACGGAATCTCCAGTAATGGCCTGCATACACAATGTAAGTAGATATGAATCACCCTTGATCAAGTTTTAGACTGATACAACGTCATACAGCAAATCTTGTAGAAGACAACAGTATTGGCCTAACTAGTTTGACAGAACCAGATAAGCTCATCTTGCACTAAATCTACATAATCCAACAATGTATACAAGAAAAGAAAATAGTAGCATAAACTTTCAACATAAATTGCTCATACCAGATAAAGTTTACTACATTCCGAGCAATGTTGTAAGATGTTCTTTGCTTTTTCAAGCGCTATGTGTAGTGAGCACAATGCCTGGATTCCTGATCTACTCCTGGGGCGTGCTGCTTCCAGTGCAGGGAATATGTTCATTATTCTGCAATAGACATTGGATAAGTCCTTGCACATTCCTCCGTGTAACTGCACAACCAAAATTTACCAAAAATTAATACTGACGAATATGATCATGCAGCTTCAAGGTTAGAAATCAGCTTGAATTACGCCCCCATCCATCCCTTTACAGAAGTGAAGAATTGTTCTGGGGTTTAAAATTAGCTAATACAACCAAATATGCAAAACACAGAGTATATGAGAAAGCTCACAATAAGAGGGCTTGCAAAAGATTACAAACATTGAGAAATTTCTTAACTACGGGGGCAACTACTCAATCTAAATAAACATGAACGAAAAACACTTATCCATCTACAAATAATCCAAGGAATATATGAATTATCTTACCTTGGCATCAGTAATGGCGAACAAATTTTCTTCTACTTCTGCTATGTCCATGACTCACTGTTTGAGCTGAATACTATTTTGTAGCTTTATATCTGGTGTCTGGAATATAAACCAAAAGGGTTAGATCATGTTGATAAATTCAAAATAAAGTATTTTGTGGTAGAGATAGTTACTTTTAACATCTGTTCTTAAAAATCAAACACTAAGAAGACGCCTTTGCTTAACAATTAATATAACAAAAACCTAAAAAAGTCAAAAGATCTGAATAAATCCAAACAAACCACCATAACGATTCATAGAAATGTGAGAACTCAACAAACAGAAGTTTATCTATTCATTGAGAGCAAATGCAGCAAATAACAGCACTTAGATTACGAAAAAAAAAAGGAAGAATAAACATTTGGAAAGTAGAGGAGAAGTCAACACATACACCTTGACAAAGGCATTACCTCAAACACACAATATGCATAGGAAATGCTGATATGCAAAACCTTTCCTTTCACATCAAGGATCTCAATACTTGCCATATAAAACAATAATAATAATAAACACCGAAAACAGGCATCGATATTTGATTTGTCTTTCATCATTAGAAAACAAAAAAGGGTAAATTCTGAATCAATTTTTCTCATTCCATACTCTTGGAAAAAGATCAACTATATTTTCCATTAAAGTACATGCGAAAAAAAAAAAAACCATTAACCCCAATCTATAAACTGAACTGAGCTATGTACAAGATACCGAACCTAGGAAATAGGATTTTCCCAAAATATACCAAATAAGACTTCCTCTGGCCTGAGGTGGCTTCATGAACGAGCATTAGCAGAAAATAAAACAATCCAAATCACTAAATTAGGGTTCTTAGGATCTTCTCGCAATAGGAATAGGAATGAAGTGTTTAGATCAGCAATCGTTGAGAGATGAGAAGTAGACAAATGGAAGGGAAAGCTGCACTTTCAGGTTCTGTGAATTCAATGTGGAATTTTATTTGAAACGCTTCGGAAGAGAGTAGCGAGGAATATTTGGGGAGGTTTTAAAACTAAAATTCCGTACAGTTTTCAAATAATCAAATGTGCATCATATATCAAAAGCCTTACATTTGTTTTTTTAAATAAAATTGTAATTGTAACTGATCATAAAATCTGCAATTAAATATAAACTGTTTGTGTCCATTAAAATGAATCTCGCAAAATTAGTTTTCTCCTCACGAAAACAATAGTGAACGGCTTTTTTTGACGGCTTCTGTGGTATTTTTTAAACGAGTGATTGATTCAATTAGTTTTTTTAATTAGAATAACATAAAAGATGGATTTAAATAAGAGGGTGGTTTTGGTATCCACAATTAACCGGCCGACAATTGCCGACCTCCACCTCATTTGTCGCTCATCAGATCTGCCATAAATGTGATTGCCGGAATGGCAGTTTTGCCCCTCAGTTAGTCAATTTTGAAGGTATTTTTCCATTTTCCTCCCTTGGCTGGTCATGAGTTAGTTTATGGGTGTATGGAGCTCTTTCACAACATGATTCACGACTAAAAATAGACACGTCTATCACTTGTGAAATCTTTCACCTATATTCTACTCACACATTACTCTCGGGTGAGTCAGGTGACCCACCACCCGTGAATTATTAAATTATAATAATATTTGTTTATAAAGTTCTAGAGCTAATAAAAGAAGCATTGAAAGCGGTGACACTAAAAAGGGGCAGGAATTGGAGTGAGGAAGACTAGCGGTGAAGTAGTGAAGGAGAGTTGTTCGTGGTGATGTTGAGAAGACGATATTGGAGACTCAAAAAAGACGGTAGAATGAGTTGGAAGTGACAAAGTTATTGGAGAAACTAGGGAGAAGTTGAAGATTGTAAAACGGAACACGACAAATAACTACATAAGTAGTAGAATTTTTAGACGACAATGTTAGGTTTGTTGGAGATATTAGTAAATAGTATGTATATTAGGTAAAATTATGTGGGTGGTAAATGAGTGGGTTGGGTGAAGCGGTGTAAAATCTCACCCATATCCAACCCATTACTCGTTTCACCCATTACCCGTTTTTTCTTCGGTTTTTCACCCATATATTTTGATCGAGTGAAGCGGGTGGCTCGGTCACCCACGGATAATGTCCAACCCTAAGTTTGTTTATTTCCACCCCCTTTCTATAGTCATAACTAGTGTAATCCTTCTATCCACCTTTTTTTAAATGCCCCTACTTGCGTCAAACAATATAAAAAAATTAACTGACCTATTAACAGACAGGTAAACAAACACAACCTTAACAATAGATCCATTGTAAACATTTTAGAAGAAATATGATCCAAAACAACAAGAGAAGAATTTGAACAACTACCAATGATATAGTGGTGTCTCTAACGTCAATTAAATAATCTCATTTTTCACCATAGTTCAAATGAATTGATCACAGATCTAAAAAGTTGTATTAGACAACATCAAAAATAAATTGGATCAATACAAAGCAAAAAACTAGGGAGGAGAAAGGAGAGACACCAGAAAACTTAACAAAATATCAAAAAAACGAATCAGGCTGACTTGGGAAAATCCTTCGTTCGAATTCTTCAAAAATAATTTTGATGGATCAAAGCTATGCTCAAGGGAATCATCCTTCATATTTTTCATCCGTGGTCAAAACAGCCTCCCCTTTCTTGGTAGGAGGTAAATATGGCCAAAACTCGATCTTACAAGTCGAGACATTATCACTTAGACAAGGTGATGCGACCCCCGTCATGGATGCTAGCCAAGAGGACGACGCATTCACACTTCGCTCGGATGGCCCCATCACTCGTGCCATGACTCGAGCAATCCAAGACGCAACGAGGTCTCTCGTGGCGCGCCTCTCCGCAGGCCACGACGCGCCTTACATCGCTACCTCGCTCGGCACCATCACTACCATCGGCGCCGAGGAACCTCGTTACGAGCTCTCGGACCAACAGTGCCAAGGCACGCCACCCTCGAGCATCGGATCGCAAGCCGAGGTCACATCCAGCCATCGCCAAGACCTCGGGGCGTCATTTGAGGTTCTCGCATCGGACCTCGGGATCGAGTCTCAACTTGAGGTTCTCGGAAGCATTGGTGAACCTCAAGTCCTCGAGACCTCGCTAGCGCCGTCACCAGCGTCCCGCGTCGTGCCAGCGACCTCGCCAGCACCCAGACGCGCGCCATGACTTCGCCAGCGCCGAGTCCCAGCCTTGCCAGCGTCGCGACAGCCTTGTCTTGACACTCTCGGCACGGTCATGGACGACCTATCTATTTTTAGTAGTTTTTTGCATACTTTCCATTATAGAACATTACTATTGTTAGTTTTATGCATTTATAAGCCTATTAATGGGCCTTGCGCCGAACACATTTGGATCGCGCCGTTGGGCCTCTAGCTTGCACGCTAGTCCTAGGCGCGCCTCCTCCTTTTTAGGGTTTCTCTAGTTTTATTCAGCCGCCTCTCTATATAAGGGAGATTAGGCCTATGTTTTTAATCAGCGCACATTTAGGGTTTAATAAAGTTGAGGTTTGCTCCTTATTTTATCCTTGTGCTTGCGTCGCCACTATTATTCTCAAACAACTCGCAATTGCTCTCGAATTCTCTCTCTTGTTCCTGCCTTTTCTCAATCAAATCAGCCTTCCGCTACGCCAAATTGAGACCTACTACTCAAGCCACCGATCGATCCTAGGCATCCCATACGAGGGACGCATCAACTGGCATCAGAGCCAAGGTTTGAGTAAGTCTCGTTCAACCCTTTTCGTTCATTCTCACACGTAATTCCACCACTTGAAACCCTAGAATTCATCCTCCACTTCGCATATCCGCCATCTAGGGTCCCAAAATGTTTTTCTTTTGCTTCGTAATTGTTCAAAAAAAATAAACCGTGACCTTACTCAATCGATCTATTGATTTTGGTGAAGTTGTTGCTTTGTCTTGCTAGTTGCATGAACTTAGGACTTGTTTGCCGATTTCTCTTGTGCATCTATTGATTGATTGCGTGTTGATTGTCTACTTGCTTGAATCGTTTCTAGAGGAGAAAACCTAGATCCGACTTGCCTTGTTATAAAAAAAAATCTACTGAAGATCACAAGCCAAAATAAGGCAAGATCCTTCACTTTTGTTATTCATTCTCGCAACTTTCATCCTCATACGTGATTGCTCTTGTGATTTTGGTTTCGAACTTGCCTTTGTCTTGCTTGCTTGCAATGTAATTTTCAGATCCATATCATTGATCGAGTTTGAGTGACCTTTAGCCTTGCCAATCCTTAAACGTGTGGTTTGAACACAAGGGTCGGCTTGACTTAAGGGAACTGTAACTTATTGCTTAGTTGCTTGTGAACTTCTTACTGCTTCGATGACTGGTGTCACTATAGGTACAATTTCGAACTCGGGAGGCGGAGGGAACAACAACCCCACCGAGGGCCAAAACCCTAACCAGAATCGAGATGCTTGGAACCCCGAAGCTGTGGCGCGCATTGAAGAGCTCGAGCGCCTCTTGGCCGCGAGCCAAACACAATCCAAGCACACCGTGCCGCCGACGCATGGCCTCGCTTCGGAGATCCACGACGTGCCCGGCGTGGCCGCGGACGACGTTGCTCATGCCAACGCAAAGGGAAAGAAGCACGCCCAACCTTCATCACAATTCGGCACCATGCAACGCATGGAGTCGATCAAAGAAAGTCGCCAACATGATAGGCACGATGGTGGTCCCCAGACCGCAAATCGCTATCAAATGGCGCGAGATTATCGGAACACACAAGTGTACGGCGTATATTCCGATGAGGAGTACAACTCCGAGGAGTATAGACGCCGACACACGAGTGGGGATCCTAAGAAGAAGAAACAGAACAAGTCGCCGACATATGTGTACGAAACCCTAAAGCGGAATCACGGGGCCAAGTATTACGATGTCGACGCATATAGAGTTGAGGACGACCTCGGGCATCAAAGTGCTCGGAGTCCGTTCTCGGAGTTTGAAAATGACTATGATGAGTTTTCGGATTATTCTAATGAGTCATCTTTTGAGCATCCCAATGTGCAGGATCCGGAAGAACTAGACAATCGGCCTTCGGATTGGATCCCACCTCCGCGCCTTGCCAAGCATCGCACCGAGTACGATCGAGTCTACGACTCGGGTCGCAAGTACGGCGCGCATGGACAGCGCGACAGGGATCGCGACGCGCGGCGTCCTCGGAGGCCTAACGATGGAGATGATCCGGATGAAGGGGATGACGATCCGCATCGAGGACAGCCTCGGCATCGGCGCGACAGGCGCGCTTACTCGCCTCGGCGTACAAGCCCTCGGCGCGATCGCGATCACCGCGATGCACGGGATCCACGCCAACAACGCCGAGATGTGAAGGTAAAATTCGAACCTTTTTCAGGTTCTTATGATCCCGATGCGTTTCTTGAGTGGTTACAGGGCACGGAGCACACGCTCCGACATTTAGGTTACGAAGACGACGAGAAGGTGGAGGTTGTGACGCTTCACTTCGTTGGTGCCGCTAGGACTTGGTGGAACCGATTCGAGTCTGAAAGGATTCGAAAAGGCAAACCCCTAATCCATGAGTGGCATCAACTCGTCTACATCTTGAAGAAGAGATACATTCCTTGAAATCATGCGCATCAAGCAAGGAACAATGACACAGGAGGAGTATTTTGCCAAGCTCGAAGACATGTTCTTGAAAGCGGGGATGAGTGTGTCGCCCTCCTTAATGAAGACACGGTTCATCTCGGGATTGAGGCAATCCATTCAAGATAGATTGGAGATCCTTCCTATTATAGACATCAACAACTTGGTTCAAACCGCCATGCAAATCCACAAACAAGAGATGCGAACCAAGTCGGGTTGGTCAAATTGAAGGTACGTTCCTAACTCTAGTCAATCCGGTTTTTCTACTAATCGTTTTGCTACTTCTTTGCCAAGCGCTTCGACAGGTTCCAAAGCTAAAACCGAAGCCACGCCCGCCAAGGCGCCAACCGCGGCGCGCACCGCCGAGCCAAGTTCCGATCGAGCGCGCGACATGGCGTGCTACAAATGCGGAGGACGTGGCCATATGCAACAAAACTGTCCGAATAACAAAAAGGTTTTGTTTACAACTCAAGGCGAGCCTTATGACAACGAGGAGGAAGAAGAAGTTGAGACGCAAGAGATCGATGTCGCCGAGCTCGAGTGCGATCCATCGGATGCCCTCGGCATGGCCAAGCTCGGATTGGTGACTCGGCGCGCCCTGAGCGTCCGCGAGGCACCACGAACGGATCAACGCGAACAACTTTTTCACACCCGATGTTTGGTCAACAATGTCTCGCTGAGTGTCATAATTGATTCCGGAAGTTGTGCAAATTTTCTTTCAAAAAAGGTTGTTGATCACTTCAAATTGCCGACCACGCCACATCCTCAACCATTCAAGCTTCAATGGATATCCAATGATGGAGGAGATTGGGTCGACAAGCAGGTAATCTTCACCTTTTCTATTGGTCAATACTCGGTTTCAATTTTATGTGACGTAACGCCAATGGACGCCACACACCTCTTGTTGGGGCGCCCATGGCAATACGATTGTCGCGTGCTTCACGAAGGGTATTTGAACACTTACATGTTCAATTACCACTGGAAGCGCGTGACTCTCTTACCTATGTCGCCTAGTGAAGCTTTACAGGATGAAGCCGAAAGGCAACAACAAAAAGCTAGCGACAGCGGCACCGACGCGCCAAACATGACGCCAGCGGCGTCCGAGAGCAAAATTGCAAATTCTGTGGGCATTCCTGGTGCCAATTCTTCTAAAAACAGGTCCCTTGATGATCAAGATCAAAAACGCCGACAGAAGTTGGAGGCAGGCCGACAGTTTGCGTCGAGTGGATTCGGCAACGCGCCGAACGTCGCAGATTTTGACAAAGGAGGCCTCAAACAGATTTCGGATGATTCCCTCGGCGTTCCAAGTTCCGAACCCCTCAAAATTGAGTTTGCACCAGAATTGCACAAAAAACGCCCAGGGGAAACCAATCTGAGCAAAGGGCCGCCGAACGCACCTCCTAGTGTCGCGCAACACGCCGTCGCTGCACGAAAACTCAGATTCCAGGAGCTACGGGACGAGTTTCACGGCGTTTCCAGGGGCAATCTTCCTCAAAATCCAGGGGCTACAACATATCCAAATATCGCCCCAGAAGCTGATCGGACGAGCACCGACGCCGAGCCACCCTTGCTAGGCACTTGCCAAGATCGTCTTCTCTTAGCCAGGCGTCGGGACATTGAAAAGTCCATTCAGGGGAGTCTTTCTTGTTCCCCTTCTTTCACTAAAAAAATCTGAGAATTCTTCACTCCCTTCTTCTATTTTGTCTATTTTGAAGGAGTTCGAAGACATCATGCCGAATGAGCTTCCGAAGGGCTTGCCGCCGATCCGAGGGATCGAGCACAAGATCGACCTCGTGCCAGGCGCCTCCCTTCCGAATCGAGCAACTTATAGGACTTCACCAAGGGAAACCGAGGAGCTTCAATGCCAAGTTCAAGACTTGTTGGACAAGGGATTCGTCCGCGAGTCCTTGAGCCCTTGTGCGGTGCCGATTATCCTCGTGCCGAAGAAAGATGGTTCGTGGCGTATGTGCGTCGACTGCCGAGCCATTAATCAAATCACGGTGAAGTATAGGCATCCAATTCCAAGGCCCGATGATATGCTAGATGAGCTCCACGGCGCCGCCTTGTTTTCCAAGATCGATCTCCGGAGCGGATACCATCAAATCCGGATGCATGAAGGCGACGAGTGGAAGACCGCATTTAAAACCAAGCATGGTTTGTACGAATGGCTTGTCATGCCTTTCGGCTTGACAAATGCCCCTAGTAATTTTATCCGGATAATGAACTTTGTTTTTTGTAAATTTCTAGGACGTTTTGTTGTTGTCTATTTTGACGACATTTTGGTTTTTTTCTAAGGACTTAGACTCTCACGCGAGGCACCTTAGGTTGGTGTTAGAATGCCTTCGCGAACATTCTTTGTTTGAAAACTTGGACAAATGTTCGTTTTGCACGGACACGACGAATTTTCTTGGGTTCGTCGTGTCCAAGGATGGGTTGAAAGTGGATGACGACAAGATCCGCGCCATCCGAGAGTGGCCCACCCCTACGACCCCGATGATGGTTCGATCCTTCTTAGGGCTCGCAGGGTTCTATAGGCGATTCGTCAAGGACTTTAGTTCCATCGCCGGGCCACTCCACAACCTTACCAAGAAGGCAACCACAATCAAGTGGATGCCAATTCATGAGGCCGCCTTTCAGGCCTTAAAAGATGCATTATGTTGCGCTCCGGTCTTGCAATTGCCCGACTTCACTAAGCGCTTTGAGATCGAGTGCGACGCCTCCGACTATGGAGTAGGCGGCGTACTCCTTCAAGAGAGACGCCCCATTGCATATTTTAGTGAGAAATTAACGGGGGCAACGCTCAATTACCCGACGTATGACAAGGAGTTGTACGCGCTAATTCGGGTTCTTAAGACATGGCAACACTATCTATGGCCGAGTGAGTTCGTTATTCACACAGACCATGCGGCCCTTGCTTATCTTCGGAGTCAAACGACTCTAAACAGGCGCCATGCTCGGTGGGTGGAGTTTATGGAAACTTTTCCGTATATCATCGCCCACAAGAAAGGGAAAGAAAATGTCGTGGCAGACGCTTTGTCACGCAGGTATGTCCTCTTAACTCAACTTCAGGCCAATTTGCTAGGGTTCTCCTTGATTATGGAGTTGTATTTGCATGATCCGTATTTTAATCCGATCATGGAGAACCTTGAGCAGAGTCGAATCCATGAGTCCTTCTTTTTGGACAATGGATATCTCTACCGAGCCGGGAAGCTTTGCATTCCGGCCTCGTCTGTGAGGCATCTATTGCTCAAAGAGGCTCATGATGGCCTAGGCCACTTTGGCATAGCCAAAACCCTAGCGACACTTCATGAACACTTCTTTTGGCCACACATGGCTTCGGACGTTCACAAGTATTGCCGGGGTTGTGTGCCGTGCCAAACTGCTAAATCGAGGTTCCAACCTCATGGCCTTTACACTCCGTTGCCTATTCCGGATACTCCGTGGGAAGATCTCTCTATGGATTTTATCACGGGTCTTCCAATGTCTAGGCGCAGTAAAGATTCGATCTTCGTAATCGTGGACCGTTTCTCCAAGATGGCTCACTTCGTGCCATGCAAAGGGAACAACAATGCGACTGAAATCGCAAACTTGTTCTTTGAGCATGTCGTGAAATTACATGGCGTGCCTCGCACTATTGTTAGTGATCGAGACACGAAATTTTGTAGCCATTTCTGGAGAACGCTTTGGGGAAAGCTAGGTACACAATTACTATTTTCTACTTCTTATCATCCCCAAACCGATGGTCAGACTCAGGTGACAAATCGGACCCTGGGCACCCTTCTTCGGACGGTGCTAAAAAATAACCCACGCCGGTGGGAGGATCTAATACCATTTGTTGAGTTTGCTTACAACATGTCCAAACACTCGGCCACCAAGATGACGCCGTTCGAGATTGTTTACGACCTCAACCCCCACTCTCCCATGGATCTTACCCCTCGGCGTTTGAAGAACGGCGAGCACATCGACGCCTCGAACCGCGCCGACGCCATCCGCAAATTGCACGAGCGGACTAGAGCTCAATTGGAGCGCCGAGCCACTCAGTACGAGGCGTAGCACAACAAGGGTCGGAAACGCATGATTTTTAACCCCAGGGATCTCGTGTGGCTCCATCTTCGGAAGGACAGGTTTCCGGATTCAAGGAAGACGAAGCTTCACCAACGTGGCGATGGACCTTTTCAAGTCTTGGAGGGAATCGGGGACAACGCCTACAAGCTCGACCTCGAAGGTAAGCATTCGGTGCACTCCACATTTAATGTCGCCGAGCTCTTCCCCTACGTTGCACCCGCTTATGAGGAAACAGGGACGTTTCCCAACCAAGTGGGGGAGGGTGATGCGACCTCTGTCATGGATGCTAGCCAAGAGGACGACGCATTCACACTTCGCTCGGATGGCCCCATCACTCGTGCCAGGACTCGAGCAATCCTAGACGCAACGAGGTCTCTCGTGGCGCGCCTCTCCGCAGGCCACGACGCGCCTTACATCGCTACCTCGCTCGGCACCATCACTACCATCGGCGCCGAGGAACCTCGCTACGAGCTCTCGGACCAACCGTGCCAAGGCACGCCACCCTCGAGCATCGGATCGCAAGCCGAGGTCACATCCAGCCATCGCCAAGACCTTGGGGCGTCATTTGAGGTTCTCGCATCGGACCTCGGGATCGAGTCTCAACTTGAGGTTCTCGGAAGCATTGTTAAACCTCAAGTCCTCGAGACCTCGCTAGCGCCGTCACCAGCGTCTCGCGTCGTGCCAACGACCTCGCCACCGCCCAGACGTGCGCCATGACTTCGCCAGCGCCGAGTCCCAGCCTTGCCAGCGTCGCGACAGCCTTGTCTTGACACTCCCGGCACGGTCACGGACGGCCTATCTATTTTTACTAGTGTTTTGCATACTTTCCATTATAGAACATTACTATTGTTAGTTTTATGGATTTAGAAGCCTATTAATGGGCCTTGCGCCGAACACATTTGGATCGCGCCGTTGGGCCTCTAGCTTGCACGCTAGCCCTAGGCGCGCCGCCTCCTTTTTAGGGTTTCTCTAGTTTTATTCAGCCGCCTCTCTATATAAGGGAGATTAGGCCTATGTTTTTAATCAGCGCACATTTAGGGTTTAATAAAGTTGAGATTTGCTCCTTATTTTATCCTTGTGCTTGCGCCGCCACTATTATTCTCAAACAACTCGCAATTGCTCTCGAATTCTCTCTCTTGTTCGTGCTTTTTCTCAATCAAATGAGCCTTCCGCTACGCCAAATTGAGACCTACTACTCAAGCCACCAATCGATCCGAGACATCCCATACGAGGGACGCATCACAAGGACTAATTGAAGCTTGTGCACTAGATCTAAAAAAAATCTGTATTGAAGGAGATAGTTTTATGGTGATTAACTCCTTGTAGAAAATTTATCATTGCCCCTAGTAGATAGAGATTCTAGTCTTTGATGTTCTGGTTCAACTTCAAAATTTTGGGAAGTATAGATTAATCATGGATATTGAGAAGTGAATCGAGTGGCTAATAAAATTGCAAACCTAGCCCACTCACTTCCTTTCCGAAACTCACCCGAATTTCTCGTTCTCATACGAAAGGATGTTATATGTAGAATTGACAGTTAAGTTGTCCCTTCCCCTTAATTTTTACCAAATAAAAAAAACTAGTCCAATCCTCATTATTTCATGAGGCACTTTTGTAAAAGTATACCATATACATATATAGTATAATTTAAAAAGAAAGAAACTTAAACAACAAAATAATAAAACAAAGCCAATGTATGTTATAAGCAAAATTCCTTTTGTACCCCTCAATTTTTGTCTTTTTCTTTTGGCATCCCTCTTTAGTTCAAATTAGTTAAATTCAAGTTTGATCACCATTGTGTTTCTCGCCCTTAATTTAGTAGAATTTGACTATTAAAATACCCAAATTCACAACTGAATCATCCCAATTTGAATTTTTAAACAATCTTCTAAACAACCCCTTAAAATAGAGGATTGTTTTAAAATTCAAATTGATGTGGTTTGGTTATGAATTTGAATGTTTTAAGAGTTGAATCCTACAAATTTAAGGGTAAGGAACACAATAATGAACTTGAATTTAATGAATTTGAACCAAAGAGGGACATCAATAGGAAAAGTTAAAACATATGCGATACAGAAAAATAATTTTTTTTGGACACCAAAAGTAAAAGGCAAAAACTAAGGGGTGCCAAAAGAAATTTTCAATATTTTAAATAATTACTCGGTATTATTATAATATATATTAATGATATTTATACAAATTATTCATGTTTGTAGATTTTTATTTATTCCGATAAACAAATATGAAAAGTAATTATAAACATAGGAAAAATAAAATACCACAAAACTCATCACTAAACCCTAAATCCCCAAACTCTAAACTGAAACTCCTCACTTTTAGTATAGAAAATTTTATAAAAATTATAAATATAATATAAAAGAGTAGTGGAACATAGAGTGTCATATTGTCATGTAAAAATTTTATATATGGATTTTGTTTTCTTTTATATTGTATTAGGGTGGATATAGTAGGTCCATTGCCTCATATTCATATATATAATGGAAGGATTAGTCGAATTTATAATTTAAGTTTCTTAATCCCCAAAATGGTAAATTAATCAATATGATTCCTTCATAGAAAACCTAGGGCTCTCTAAAGGCGATTTTCGACGATTATCGTTGATAATTTTCTATATTGCTTGGTTCTTTGGATTCTGGCTACAGGGAATAGGTTCTCTTACCATCATCATTCAAGCTTCACCATGCTAGGGGGTGGTGCAACAAATCGATTTTGGACTCCAATATGGCATGGCAAGGTTGAGGTCAAACAAAAGACTTTCGGTTAAAAATGGAAGAGTGTGTCAAAGTGGAAGGGTGTATGAGGGAAATGACGAAAAGGTGAGCAAGGGTTTGTTGTCTCTATTTGTAACCCTAATTCCAAGTAGGTAGTTTAATGTGTACACCGTAAGAGCAACTATGAAAGGGGCATGGAGGTTCCGTAATGGGTTTGTGTTTCATGAGTTAATAAACAACCTATTTCTCTTCCAATTTGCAAACCAATAGGATAGAGATAGATAGATAGATAGTTTTATCGAGAGAGAGAGAGAGAGAGAGAGAGAGAGAGAGAGAGAGAGAGAGAGAGAGAGAGAGAGAAATGAATGAAGTGATAGTATATGTGTACAATAAGTATAGGTAGCGTGTCAAGAATTTTCTAGATTGGGTTTAATGATTCTTAGTTTTAATTAGTCCAATGAAATAATATTAGAGAAAATAATTTAATTTCTTAGATATTTATAATTGATCATAAGGAAATTTGATTAGACTGGGACCGAGACGGTTCGGTCCGCGGTCTAGATTTTTTGAGGATTTCGGTACCGGTCTGACGAGCACTTTTATGTTGCTGTAAAAGCACTGTCAAAGAATTATCCTAACTTTCCAACCCAAGTAAAGTGGAAGCAAGGGTCGAACCCACAGGGACTCAGATTATTTGTATTTAAAAAATATTACTAAGTGAAAGGGGAATTTATGATTGATTTATCTAAACTAATATGCAAACTGGAAAGTAAATATGAATACAAATATGATTGTACTAATGAAAGACAAGCGTGTTCAACTAGTTAAATCCATCATGACATTGCTTTGTTGATCATCGATTCTCTTGATTCTCTTCTAACTTGAATAATCTATTGTGGATAATGAATCTACTAAGGATTAAGACCCAAGCTTCATAAAACTCCACCACAATCATCTAAGATCCATCCCGTCCACGCTTATTTACCTAAAGATCTGCAAAACCGAACGAAACAAGCGCAAAAACCCGAATTTCCTAGAAAATCGAAAAACCTAAGAACTAGACTAGACTAAGCTAAAACCCAAAATAATCATAAATATACATCCTAAGCTATACCTAAATTCAAGCTATCACGGTCCCGTACCGAAAATTCCCGATCCGGACCGTAATATTTGTTTAGTTATAAGGTTAGTGTAATTTCTAATCTTTATTAACTTTTTTAACTTGGTTTGCAATTTTTGTAGGGGAATTTCTTTGATCTTACAAAAAATTAGAGGCATATTTTAGTTCTTTCATGAATGAATCAAGTTCTTTGGCCAATTGAGCAAATAGCGATCAATTAACCGTTGTTATTATTTACACAATGATATAATTAACAAAGTATATGTTGATTGAAGTATTTTCTAGATCGGGTTTAATGATTCTTAGTTTTAATTAGTCCAATGAAATAATATTAGAGACAATAATTTATTTTCTTAGATATTTGATACGCTAGTTTTAGTACAGCGTAATTCTGTATTTTTATTAGGATTTCTGAGTGTTTTAGGCTAGATTAGGTGATTATCTGTAATATCAGCAGAAGCCTACAGTTGAAGATTTGGAAGACAGAAATCCTAAATTCGAAGTTGAAGTGCTCAAGGAGTCAAGATCCGCGCCCTCGGATCAGATCCGAGCCCATGGTGCCGAGGTAGAAGCGAACCATCCGAGGGCGAGGAAGGTTGGATCCGCGACCGCGGATTATTTCCGCGCTCGCGGATCGTTGGGGTTCCGCGGCCGAGGCGAGAGAGTAGATCCGCGCCCGCGGATTGAATCCGCGCTCGCGGATCAAGGGTTTCAGCGCCGCCTTCGTTTCGTCTTTATTTTATCTTTTGTATTTTTATATTTTCGGACTTATTTTCTACTATTTAAGGTTTGTTTCGAGTTTCACTTTAGGATTACACACAATTTAGAGACAATTTCTAGCATACTTTCAGTATTATGGAGAACTAATTTTCCCTTGGAGTTTGTTTAATCAAGGAAGCCTTTTTATGTATTTCGTGAGATTCTGGTAACTTTTCTATCACTTGGTTAATATCAAAACTCTTGGTTTTATTTATATGATCTATGTTTGATTTGATAAGCCTGATCAACTTGTTTGATTGACTTAGATCTACTGTTTGGATTAGGTTTGATTGTTGTTTGTGCAATCCTATTTATCCTTGAAACAACTCTTTTCTAGGACCGTGGACTAGAATTGAGAAAGAGTATTTGATTTTTATTTTATGCATGAGACTCGTAGCTTGATTGCATGATTTAATATCCTTCTATCCTTAATACTTTGCATGATTTGAATTAAGCGTTCTTGTTCATATCATAATTCCGCTTGGACCGTGGACAAGCGGAAATCTTTTATAAGGATTGGAATTAACTAGGGAATTAATAGAAAAGTGGATGAATTGATGATCGAATGATTAAAAAGGTGGAATTGATTGAACGAACTCTGCATTCTTCCAATTGATTAAATCCCCAATAATATTTGTTTGTTTTGTTTGTTTGTCTGAACTTCCAAAAACCCCTGTCTTTTCTTTTGCTGATTGATCAGAATCCCGATTCTCTTGGGTTCGACCCCTTGCTTGCTTGCTATACTAGTTAGTAGTTTAGGGTTATTTATCTTTGATTTTGGCAACAACGATTTTAGCCGAGTCAAATTTTGGCGCCGTTGTCGGGGAATCGGTTTTTAATTTTCTGTTTAATCGGCGTTTCTGACGAATCCGCGACCTCGGAATTTTTCCGCGCCCGCGGATCGATTCGTCCAGATCCCCCGAATTTGTAAGAACCTGTCTTATGGTTCTTACCCGTTCTACTGATAATTCTCCTATTGTTCCATTTGATCCAGAAATTAACAGGACTCTAAGACAGTTGAGACGTCAAGTTCAGGCTCAAGTGTTAGGCATTGATCGCCTCTCGGATTGCGAGGGTCTAGAGATACAATTTATAACCCGACCCCGTTGTAGTACGTGGTGGGTGTCGAACACTCGGGAAGTCTACTCGATCGATGTGCCTAGATACTAGGAAGCTAGAAAGGAGAGCATAAAACAAAGGAAAACAAAGGAATCAGTCGGGACCGACACAGAGGTCACGTCGGGCCCGAGATTGGCGACAAGAGGAAGTCGGGACCGACACTGTGTAAGTCGGGCCCGAGGTATCTGGGGATGTCGAACTCAAAGATTTAAAAGTAGATCTTGGGCTTTTGGGTTCCTTCCCTAGTAGATTAAGGCTTTTCCACCCCAACTCAAGCAATGAGTGATGATCGGACTAGGATCGAGTGCTTTCGCCCTCGTTCCAACCACTTCTACACCTCGATCATTGGGGAAATCCCCTTCGAAGCAAGGTCTTGAGATTGACACATGTTCACTTTCGCTACTTTGCCAATCTCAAGCCTTGATTCCCAACTTTCGCAAGGAATTGTAGCTCTATGTAGAGTGGGTTCCTTAGATCAAACACTCAAGGCTATGGAATTGGGATTCCTAGCCTAAACCTAGCTAGGGTTTTCCCCCATAACCCAAGATCAAGGAGATCTACTCCATGAGACAAGCAAAGAAAACAATCAAATCAAAAGGGAAAGCACTCATCATAATCAATCTCAAAACAAAGCAAAGTTTCATTCAAATCCAAAGCAATCCACAAATTCCAATCAAGGGTTTTCAAATCCACAAGAACAAAGCAAATCAAAGCAAATCTACCAACAAAACCTATCAAGACTCCCTCCCTTGGCCGATTCTCTCTCTCTTCCTTCTCCTCTCCTTCCTCCTTTCTCTCCAAGAATCCCCTTGGTTCCCTTCTTTTTGTGTGTGTGTGGGAACCCTCTCTTAGAAGACAAGAGGGCCTTTTATAGATTAGATGAGGGGCAAAAGTGGAAGTCCACAAATTCGTGCCTTGGAGCCCAAGTAGTTCGGTGACCGACTCGGACCTACACGGAGGACCTCGGGCCCGAGTTGCTGTGCAACTCGGTCCGAGGTTGGAGACTTCAAAGTGGGGCCCGATGTGGTTGCAACTCGGTCCTGACCTCGTTCCACCTTCTTCTTTGTTGGCTTCTCTTGTTCTTCTTCATGGCTTGCTTCTCTCTTTCCTGCTTTAGCTTGGCATTTGCTCCATGTCTTGACCCTCCTTCAAATCGATCCTCGATTCATGCCAAATTACCTACAAAACACATAAAATGTGCGTAGTCTCCGAATCTCATAGAAATACGGGAACTAGGCTAAAAAGGAACAAAACGCACAAGAAAAGGGGAAAAAGAAACATATTTACAAAGGGAATCACATATGAAAACACCACCAAATAGAGAGACATCAAAATACCCCATACTTAAACTTGCTTGTCCTCAAGCAATAACAATGTAAGCAAGACCGAAACATAATCTTCAAGTAAAGCCTCGTATGAAAACTCATTTTAAGCACAAGTGATTGATATTCAAGCAAGACTACATCATCACATATGATTAAGTGTTCCAAGGAATAAAGTCAATGCAGCTAAGCCTCACTTTAGGGATATGTGAATGTGTATCACTCATCATGTATTTGGGTTTAGCAATGAACACTCAAGCTCAAAAATCATGCAAGTAAGGACTTTACTATTGAAGCTAATATCACTAATTCCTCCACCTAGAGATTCCTAATGCAAAGTACACAAAGAATTTCGAACTTGGCTCAATAGAGGTCCTCAAAGAGGTTCCATTCGGCTGGGTTGTAATGGGGCTTTTGGTATTTCTCAAGGTGGGAATTATTTGGTCTTGTGGTGCTTTCAATGGGGATTGAACAACCTAAACTCTCACCAACTTCACCAAAATTCCACAATTACTTTCACACTCACCCAAAAGACTTAACATTTCCCTTTCAACCCAAAATTTCACTTAACATTCCACTTCATCTTTGCTCTTATGCTTTTTGTTGGATTTTCAACACTTTCTACATTTGGACCGACTTTCTTATGACATCGGGCCCGATGTTGCTTGTAACTCGGTCGGAACATTTTCTTCACTTAAGCTCTTTGCTTCATTCCACTTTACATTTCCAACATTTTCTTTCTTTCTTTTTCATTTTTTCATTTTTGTACAACAAAGATGCACTACCCACATGATTCATAACACCATTCTTTGCCCTTAAACCCAAGAGAATCTCAACTCTTCAAATACAATCCCAACCTCTCTTCTAAAGTCCAATCCCATAAGGGTCAAGTCATATAAGGCTAGGAATAATATTTTTGAGGAGTTTCAAACAAAGGCTTAGGCTAGAACGGGGCTACAAACAAAGGATTATCTTCATGGTAGGATATGGAACATTTATGTAACTAGAAGAATAAAGTTCAAAATCAATGTGACCATGCTAGGACAATTCTCATGACGGTCTTGGAAAATAGATAAACACCGCAATAACAAGTTTTACTAAGCATGAATGAGCTAATCACACAAGAAAAATGAGGGATATGCAAATATGATCAAGCATCCCTAAAATGGCCAAAAATCAATCTCACAAGGGGCACTCATACTTAGTTGTATAAGAACTCATCCTAGAACTCACATGTTCAATAAAACAAGCAAGATATCATGATCACCTCAAAAGCAACATCATTTAGAGGCTAAACTATCCAAAAATATGCAAAGGAATTTACATGCTCACATCATCATTAGCTTTTATTTTGGCAATCTAAGATGGGAATTTCTAGTCCAAAACCTACAAAACACAAAATCTTTTTGTTGTTTTTAACACAATTTTTCAATTTTTTTTTTATGGATTTTTGCAAAAATTTCTCTAAAACCAAAAACTCATCCATTCAAGACCAAATTGATCATCCATGTCTTTCATCAAACCACAAACCAAGAAGCAAACATCCCAAACACAAACTAGAAACACAAACTAAATATCCTCAAAATAACAAACAAACATAAACAAGTGAAATCATGAACACACTTACCCCCACCCCATACTTAAAATTTTGATGTCCCCATCAAACAAGGAAACCAAAACTTAAAAGCAAGAGAGAAGAGTATGAAGAGCTCACAATTTCTTATTCTTCAATGGCATGTATAGGATCAATCGGCGAGGACGAGAGCCCATGAGGCTCTAACTTCTTCGTTTGGACCGTCCTTGTCATAGAACTTCTTCACTCGATGACCATTCACTTTGAAAATATGTCCTTGTTCATCTACCAAGTCCACCGCACCATGAGCATAGATACGGTGGACCACAAATGGTCCGCTCCACGTAGTCCTTAACTTCCCGGGGAAAAGTTTCAGCCTTGAATTGAAAAGGAGAACCTTGTCACCGGTTTGATAGGTCTTTGGAATTAACTTCCTATCATGCCACTTCTTGGTCTTCTCCTTGTATAGCTTGGAGTTCTCATAGGCTTTCAACCTCAATTCCCCCAACTCATGAAGTTCTAGAAACCTTTTCTCACCGGCCAAGTTGATATCCCAATTCATCTCTTTGAGTGCCCATTTCGCCTTGTGCTCAAGCTCTACCGGAAGATGACATGCCTTGCCATAAACTAGATTGAAGGGTGTAGTTCCCAAAGGTGTCTTGAAGGCGGTTCTATAAGCCCAAAGTGCATCATCGAGCTTAGAGGTTGTTGAGAGGGTTTCTCGGCCAACAAATAAATTTGTAAGTCAAGACCCCGCTGAGTATAGTGGAGTCAGGATCGTTCCACAGGAAGCAAGGTTGTTTGTCTATCAATCTAATAAAAATCAAACACAATCACTCACGAGATGCCTCGTTAACGACCTTGTCAGGATCGTTACCGAACCACCGAATATAAAAACATCAATTAACGAACTAATAAAATTCTAATTAATACTCGGTACCGAAGCAAGCATTCAGCAATGAAGATTTATCAGAAATAATTCAATAAAAACAAATATCTAGGATAAGGGACACCACAGCATAGCCAAGCATAAGAATTCGTAAGAAGATAAGATCATGCCTTTAAATAGATAGAGTCATCAACTTTCATTGACTTGACAGGTAAATTAATCTATTTTCATAAACCAACTCACTCAATTGCTTGTTTTGGATCTAAAGCTTGAAACTTCCGTTTTCAAACAATATCACCCTTCAGGTTACTAACTTTCTCTTTCAATCAAGTTAAAAACTCAAATTACCTCAACTCCCGTTTCGGTATTAAGCACAACAAACAATCTCAATAAAAATAAAAGGCATTCAAAACACTATCTTACTTCATCAAACATGCTCAACTATGCCGGGCTTAACCCCGACCCTAGAAAAATAGACTACTCACTACTCATGATTAAGAAACCAAAAACTTCAATAAAAACAAACATGGAACCAAAACTCAAACTTAAATTAATAACAAAAATATCGTCTTACAGAGAATCAGAAGAAAAACCAAAACAAAACAATCACCGAACCACAAACTCGATCAACGAACCTCGGAAACCGTCGTCATCGACCCCTCGTCACCGACTTCCGATCCGGCAGCCTTTCCTTCAGCCTTCCTTCCTTCTCCAAACCTAGCTCTAAAACTCTACTCCAAAATTAAGCCCCCCTCCTTTCTATGCTAGATAGAAGGGTATTTATACTAGAAAATCCTAAAAAAATAAAAAGGCTAAAAGATAAAAACTTTCCTAAAAAGATAGAAACAATCTCTAAAAGATAGAAATAAAATCTAAAAAGATATTAAACCCTAAAATACATATTCTATTAACCCATAAAGATTCTAAAAAGATACTCAACCGATACGGAAATAAATTCCCGCTCAGGATCGGTGAATAATAAAATAATACTCCGAAATCTTCTTCGTCGTGGCCTCGTTAACGATCCTTCACAGCCTCGTGAACGAGCCTGGGGTTTTGTTTTCTTCAACACCTCCTCTCGTTTTCTTGAGCTTCGACTTCTTAAATCTTGCACTTTCCCATCCTTCACTGTGATGCTCCAAATTTAGCTCCATTTAGCTCCTTTCCTAGCTAAAACCTGCAAAATACACAAAATAGCGTAGATTCCACTTTTTTCGCAGATTTATACAAAACTAACTAAAAACACTTAAAACGAAACCTAAACTAGACAAAATTAATCCTAATAAACAAAGAAAACCTAAACTAGACAGGTAAATTAATCTATTTTCATAAACCAACTCACTCAATTGCTTGTTTTGGATCTAAAGCTTGAAACTTCCGTTTTCAAACAATATCACCCTTCAAGTTACTAACTTTCTCTTTCAATCAAGTTAAAAACTCAAATTACCTCAACTCCCGTTTCGGTATTAAGCACAACAAACAATCTCAATAAAAATAAAAGGCATTCAAAACACTATCTTACTTCATCAAACATGCTCAACTATGCCGGGCTTAACCCCGACCCTAGAAAAATAGACTACTCACTACTCATGATTAAGAAACCAAAAACTTCAATAAAAACAAACATGGAACCAAAACTCAAACTTAAATTAATAACAAAAATATCGTCTTACAGAGAATCAGAAGAAAAACCAAAACAAAACAATCACCGAACCACAAACTAGATCAACGAACCTCGGAAACCGTCGTCACCGACCCCTCGTCACCGACTTCCGATCCGGCAGCCTTTCCTTCAGCCTTCCTTCCTTTTCCAAACCTAGCTCTAAAACTCTACTCCAAAATTAAGCCCCCCTCCTTTGTATGCTAGATAGAAGGGTATTTATACTAGATAATCCTAAAAAACTAAAAAGGCTAAAAGATAAAAACTTTCCTAAAAAGATAGAAACAATCTCTAAAAGATAGAAATAAAATCTAAAAAGATATTAAACCCTAAAATACATATTCTATTAACCCATAAAGATTCTAAAAAGATACTCAACCGATACGGAAATAAATTCCCGCTCAGGAACGGTGAATAATAAAATAATACTCCGAAATCTTCTTCGTCGTGGCCTCGTTAACGACCCTTCACAGCCTCGTTAACGAGCCTGGGGTTTTGTTTTCTTCAACACCTCCTCTCGTTTTCTTGAGCTTCGACTTGTTAAATCTTGCACTTTCCCGTCCTTCACTGTGATGCTCCAAATTTAGCTCCATTTAGCTCCTTTCCTATCTAAAACCTGCAAAATACACAAAATAGCGTAGATTCCACTTTTTTCGCAGATTTATACAAAACTAACTAAAAACACTTAAAACGAAACCTAAACTAGACAAAATTAATCCTAGTAAACAAAGAAAACCTATCAAAAACTATACCAAAAATGCGAACATCAGAGGCCCAATCTTTCCTTGATCGAGATACGGTCTTCTCCAAGATAGCCTTGATTTGACGGTTTGACACCTCGACTTGCCCGCTTGTTTGAGGATGATAAGGAGTAGCAACTCGATGAGACACCCCATACTTGATCAACACATTCTCGAAGCACCTCTCAATGAAATGAGGTCCGCCATCACTTATGAGAACCCTAGGCACACCGAACCTTGCAAAAATGTTGCTTTTCAAGAACTTCCTCACCACCCTAGCATCATTGGTTCTTGTTGGTATGGCCTCCACCCATTTTGAGACATAGTCCACGGCTACCAAGATGTAATTGTAAGGCCCCGATGTGGGAAATGGTCCCATGAAATCGATACCCCATACATCAAATAACTCAACTTCTAGAATGCCAATTTGAGGAGTCTCGTTCCTCCTTGATATGTTCCCCTCTCTTTGGCACTCCTCACACTTCCTCACATAATCATGCACATCCTTGAACATGGTTGGCCAATAATAACCACATTGAAGAATTTTTGAAGTGGTTTTGGAACTCTTAGCGTGACCCCCCGTAGGCAAGGAATGACAATGGTGAATTATGTTCTCAACCTCTTCACTTGGCACACACCGTCTATAGATTTGATCACTCCCTTCCTTGTAGAGATATGGATCATCCCAAAAATATTATCTAGCATCATGTAAGAATTTCTTCCTAGCTTGATAAGACAAATTCGGTGGGATTGCTCCCCCTACGGCAAAGTTAGCAAAATCCGCAAACCAAGGGGAAACCCCTCGTCTTACGACACTAATAGAAAGAAGGCAAGTGGGAGAGAAAGAATTAATCAATTGAGAACGAGAAGGAATGGAAATCGAGTTAGGAAACTTACTTTCTTCCGCGGACCGACATTGAAATGTACCGAGCCCGACATGGTTGGACGCCGGTCTAGCTTCACAGACACACAGGTAACTCGGGCCCGACTCTGAAGACCTCGGTCCCGACTCACTGGTACATGCTCTGCCTTTGGTCCGATGTTCTGGACCTCGGGCCCGATATACTCGGTTCATCGATCCACCTTTCCTTTCCTCCTTTCCACTCATGAGAACTTCATCTGCCCTTAAATCATCTATAGTCAAACCATCCTCCATCTCTAACATGTACTCAATGGGCAAACGGGATAGATGATCAGCTACCACATCTGCCCTTAAGTGTGTGGGAACCTCCTCCAATTAGAAGATAAGAGAGCCTTTATAGATGAGGGGCAAAAGTGGTAGTTTACAATTTCGTGCCTTGGAGCCCAATCCAGCCAGCGACCGACTCGGACCGACACGGAGCACCTCGGGCCCGACTTACTGGGCAAGTCGGTCCGAGGTCGAAAAATCAACATCAGGTTCGGCGTTGGTTCTAACTCGATCCGTACCTCGTTCCACCTTCTTCTTGTTGGCTTTTCTCTTGTTCTTCTTCATGGCTTGCTCCTCTCTTTCCCTCTTAAGCTCGGGCCTTGCTCCATGTTCCGATTCTCCTTCAAAACGACCCTTGATCCATGCCAAAACACCTACAAAACACATAAAATGCGCATAGTCTCCGAATCTCACAGAAATACGGGAACTAAGCTAAAAAGGAACAAAACACACAAGAAAAGGGGAAAAAGAAACATATTTGCAAAGGGAATCATATATAAAACACCACCAAATAAAGAGACATCAAAATACCCCATACTTAAACTTGCTTGTCCTCAAGCAATAACAATGTAAGCAAGACCGAAACATAATCTTCAAGTAAAGCCTCGTATGAAAACACATTTAAGCACAAGTGATTGATATTCAAGCAAGATTACGTCATCACACATGATTAAGTGTTCCAAGGAATAGAGTCAATGCAACTAAGCCTCACTTTAGGGATATGTGAATGTGTATCACTCATCGTGTGTATGGGTATAACAATGAACACTCAAGCTAAAAAATCATGCAAGTAAGGACTTTAGTATTGAAGCTAATATCACCAAATCCTCCACCTAGAGATGCCTAATACAAAGTACACAAAGAATTCGAACTTGGCTCAATGGAGGTCCTCAAAGAGGTTCCATTCGTTCCACTTTTTCTTCACTTAAGCTCTTTACCTTCATTCCACTTTCCATTTCCAACATTTTCTTTCTTTCTTTCTTCCTTCTTCTTCATTTTCTTTTTGCACAACAAAGATGCACTACCCACATGATTCATAACACCATTCTTTGCCCTTAAACCAAAGAGAATCTCAACTCTTCAAATACAATCCAAACCTCTCTTCTAAAGTCCAATCCCATAAGGGTCAAGTCATATAAGGCTAGGAATAATATTTTTGAGGAGTTTCAAACAAAGGCCTAGGCTAAAACGGGGCTACAAACAAAGGATTCACTTCATGGTAGGATATGGAACATTTATGTGACTAAAAGAACAAAGTTCAAAATCAATGTGACAATGCTAGGACAAATCTCATGACGGTCTTGGAAAATAGATAAACACCGCAATAGCAAGTTTTACTAAGCATGCATGATCTAATCACACAAGAAACATGAGGGATATGCAAATATGAACAAGCATCCCTAAAATGGCCAAAAATCAATCTCACAAGGGTCACTCATACTTAGTTGCATAAGAACTCATCCTAGAACTCACATGTTCAATAAAACAAGCAAGATATCATGATCACATCAAAAGCAACATCTTTTTAGAGGCTAAACCATCCAAAAATATGCAAAGGAATTTACATGCTCACATCATCATTAGCTTTCATTTGGACATCTAAGATGGGAATTTCTAGTCCAAAAACTACAAAACACAAAATCTTTTTGTTGTTTTCAACACAATTTTTCAAATTTTTATGGATTTTTGCAAAACTTTCTCTATACAAAACCAAAAACAAAGACTCATCCATTCAAAACCAAATCAATCATCCATGTCATTCATCAAACCACAAACCAAGAAACAAACATCCCAAACACAAACTAGAAACCGAAAACCAAATATCCTCAAAATAGCAAAAACACACAAGCAAGTGAAATCATGAGCACACTTACCCCCACCCCATACTTAAAATTTTGATGTCCCCATCAAACAAGGAAACCAAAACTTAAAAGCAAGAGAGAAGAGTTCAAAGAGCTCACAATTTTTTTTATTCTTCAATTGTCATAGAACTTCTTCACTCGATGACCATTCACTTTGAAAATATGTCCTCGTTCATCAACCAAGTCCACCGCACCATGAGCATAGATATGGTGGACCACAAATGGTCCACTCCACCTAGTCCTTAACTTCCCCGGGAAAAGTTTAATCCTTGAATTGAAAAGGAGAACCTTGTCACCGGTTTGATAAGTCTTTGGAATTAACTTCCTATCATGCCACTTCTTGGTCTTCTCCTTGTACAACTTGGAGTTCTCATAGGCTTTCAACCTCAATTCTCCCAACTCATGAAGCTCTAGAAACCTCTTCTCACCGGCCAAGTTGATATCCCAATTCATCTCCTTGAGAGCCCATTTTGCCTTGTGCTCAAGCTCTACCGGAAGATGGCATGCCTTGCCATAAACTAGATTGAAGGGTGTAGTTCCCAAAGGTGCCTTGAAGGCGGTTCTATAAGCCCAAAGTGCATCATCGAGCTTAGAGGCCCAATCTTTCCTTGATCGAGATACGGTCTTCTCCAAGATAGCCTTGATTTGACGGTTTGACACCTCGACTTGCCCGCTTGTTTGAGGATGATAAGGAGTAGCAACTCGATGAGACACCCCATACTTGATCAACACATTCTCGAAGCACCTCTTAATAAAATGAGGTCCGCCATCACTTATGAGAACCCTAGGCACACCAAACATTGCAAAAATGTTGCTTTTCAAGAACTTCATCACCACCCTAGCATCATTGGTTCTTGTTGGTATGGCCTCCACCCATTTTGAGACATAGTCCACGGCTACCAAAATGTACTTGTAAGGCCCCGATGTGGGAAATGGTCCCATGAAATCAATACCCCATACATCGAATAACTCAACTTCTAGAATACCGGTTTGAGGAGTCTCATTCCTCCTTGATAGGTTCCCCTCTCTTTGGCACTCCTCACACTTCCTCACATAATCATGCACATCCTTGAACATGGTTGGCCAATAATAACCACATTCAAGAATTTTTGAAGTGGTTTTGGAACTCTTAGCGTGACCCCCCGTAGGCAAGGAATGGCAATGGTGAATTATGCTCTCAACCTCTTCACTTGACACACACCGTCTATAGATTTGATCACGCCCTTCCTTGTAGAGATATGGATCATCCCAAAAATATTGCCTAGCATCATGTAAGAATTTCTTCCTAGCTTGATAACACAAATTTGGTGGGATCACTCCCCCTACGGCAAAGTTAGCAAAATCCGCAAACCAAAGGGAAACCCCTCGTCTTACGGCACTAATAGAAAGAAGGCCAGTGGGAGAGAAAGAATCAATCAATTGAGAACGAGAAGGAATGGAAATCGAGCTAGGAAACTTACTTTCTTCCACGGACCGACATTAAAGTGTACCGGGCCTGACATGATTGGACGCCGGTCCAGCTTCGCAGACACACAGGTCACTCGGGCCCGATGTTGAAGTCCTCGTTCCCGACTCACTCGTACTTGCCTTGCCTTCGGTCCGATGTTCTGAACTTCGGGCCCGACTTACTCTGTTCGTCGATCCACCTTTCCTTTCCTCCTTTCCGCTCATGAGAACTTCATCTGCTCTTGAATCATCTATAGTCAAACCATCCTCCATCTCCAACATGTACTCAATGGCCAAGCGGGATAGATGATCCGCTACCACATTTTCCGCACCTGTTTTGTCCTTGATCTCATGGTCAAACTCTTGGAGAAGGATCATCCACCTTAGAAGCCTCGGCTTTGCATCTTTCTTCTTCATAAGATATTTGATTGCCGCAGGGTCCGTGAAGACTACCACCTTTGATCCCACAAGATATGAACGGAATTTCTCAAATGCAAACACTATCGCAAGAAACTCTTTCTCCGTTGTTGTGTAATTGCACTGAGTTTCATCCAAAGTTTTGCTTGCGTAGTAGATGGCATGCAACTTTCCATCCTTCCTTTGCCCAAGGACGGCCCCTACGGCGAAATCACTAGCATCACACATCACCTCGAATGGAAGATTCTAATCGGGTGCCGCCATTATTGGAGCCGAGATCAAGGCATCTCTCAACCTACAAAAAGAACTCATGCAATCCTCGAAAATACAAAGGGCACATCCTTCATCAAGAGGTTAGACAATGGTTTTGCAATTTTAGAAAAATCCTTAATGAACCGTCTATAAAATCCCGCATGACCTAAGAAACTCCTAACATCACGAACACAAGAGGGAGGAGGTAGTTTTTCAATTATTTCAACTTTAGCTTTATCTACTTCTATCCCCCTACTAGAAACGAGGTGTCCTAGTACTATGCCCTCCTTCACCATGAAGTGGCATTTTTCCCAATTAAGCACCAAGCTAGTCTCCTCACATCTAGTCAAAACCTTGTCTAAGTTAGCTAAGCAAATATCAAATGAGGAACCATAGACGGAGAAATCATCCATAAACACTTCTACTATATCCTCAACCATATCGGAGAAGATGGACATCATGCATCTTTGAAATGTTGCCGGCGCATTACATAAACCAAAAGGCATGCGTCTATAGGCAAAAGTCCCATAAGGACATGTGAATGTCGTCTTCTCTTGATCATCGGGATGAATAGGGATTTGCCAAAACCCGCTATACCCGTCAAGGTAGCAAAAATATTCATGTTGTGCTAATCTTTCTAGGACTTGGTCTATGAAAGGAAGAGGAAAATGGTCTTTGCGAGTGCCACTATTAAGCTTACGGTAATCAATACACATACGCCATTTTGTTGTGGTTCTCATAGGTATCATTTCTCCCTTTTCATTTTGCACAACGGTGAGACCTCCTTTTTTAGGAACTACATGCACGGGACTCACATACTTGCTATCGGAAATTGGGAAGATAATTCCCGCATCCAACATCCTAAGTATTTCACTCTTTACCACTTCTTTCATGTTAGGATTTAATCTTCTTTGTGGTTCAATAGTGGGTTTATGGTTATCCTCCATATAAATCCTATGCATGCAAATTGAGGGAGAGATTCCCTTTAGTTCCTCTAGTGAATACCCTAAAGCTCTTCTATGTTTTCTTAGAACCTCCAACGACTTAGACTCCTCCTCATCATTCAAGTTGGCATTTATGATTACGGGTAAAGAAGAGTTGGGACCAAGAAATGCGTACCTCAAATCTTTTGGAAGCTCCTTGAGTTCTTGAGATGGTTCCGGTGGTGCTTGAACTTCTTCTTTCTCGGCCTTGAACACCTCCAAATAAGACATCCTTTCCTCCAATTGCTCATGCTCAACCATATTGAGGGATAGCCCTTGGCGCTCTATCTCAATTTCTCTAGGTGGTGGGGTGGCTTTCAACCTAAGCTCCCTTAGCCTTGACTCCTTAGAAACGGCTTCCCATTGCAATCCAAGAGGAACTTGGATCATCTTAGCTTCCTTATGTACGGTCCTTTTTGAAGTTGGCCTAAAGAAAAACTCAATCTCCCTTCCTCCAATGTCAAGAGACAAGTGGCCCTTCTTTACATCAATGATTGCCCCAACCGTAGCAAGGAAAGGTCTCCCTAGTATGATCGGTTCACCCGGCACTTCTATCATGTCCACCATAACAAAATCGATTGGGACATAGTGGCCTTCAATGCAAACGGGATAATCCTCGACGATACCAATTGGCTCGATAGACGACCCATCCGCTATTGTTAACCTCATGTTGACCGGAGCGATGAGACCCATGGATGTGGATTTCCATATGGTGTAAGGAATGATGCTCGTGCTTGCTCCAAGATCACACAAGGCTTGGAAGTTTTGAGACCCCACACCAATGGTTATAGCAAAACGACCGGGATCTCCTAGCATTTGTGGTAACTCCAAGGTCTTGACCTCATCTTGCATTTCCACTATGGACCTCTTCTTGCTCAAAATCTCCTTTAAGAACTTGGCATAAGATGGCATCTCGCTCAATGCATTGGTGAACGGGATAGAGATGTTCAATCCTTGCAAGAGTTTGAGAAACCTCTTGAACTTGTTCTCAACAACATCTTTCGGCTTCTTCGAGGGATATGGAAGAATTGTTGCACCTTGAATCTTGCTTGGATCATCTTCTTTGGACTTCCCTACTTCATTTGCAACATTTTCTGAATGGACCGACTTGGGCACCATTTCGGGCCCGATGTTGTGAATCTCGGTCCGAGGCAAAGGAGTCGGATCGAGGCTCATGTACGTCGGTCCCGAGTTGCTCTCGACCTCGGTCCTTGGTGAAGGAGTCGATCTTCTTGCTGGGTCGACTTCGGGAAACGTCGGACCCGACTTGCTGGGTAAGTTGGTCCGACTCTCTTCATTCTTCTTAGGCACGTGTGGCTCGGGTAGGTTTCGTCCACTTCTCAATCCAATTGCCCGGACTTCATTTTGATTGTTTTGAGCTCGAGGATTCTCCTCGGGTCGGCCCGGAAGTCTTCCATTCTCTCTTAGGGCTTGAGTCGCAATTTAAGCAAATTGATTGTCGACTTGCCTCCTCCATGCACCAAACTCATTGAATTGGGTCCTCATCTCCTTGAACTCGTCTCTCATCTCTTGAGCAAATGATTGTAGCTCATTGAATCCCGGTGTTCTATATGGTGGTGGTGGCGCCCTTGGCTCGTTTTGGTTGAAGTTGTTGTTGTAGCCTTGAGCTTGACCTTTGTTCCACCGGCCATTGCCACCATTGTTGAAATTGCCTCTTCCACCGAAATTTCCTCGAACAAAGTTTGCCTCCTCAATTCGCTCGGCCAAGCGCACTTGGCTCTCATTTGGACAAACTTGTGTAGCATGTGCAAAGGATCCACACTCCTCACAAGCTCTAGCATTTTGCTTGTAGTAGTGGACTTGCCTCTTAAGCTTGCTCACTTCACCTTCAAGGAATTGGAGCTTCACATCCCTATCAATGTCTTCTCCCTTTGGATCATATAACTTCCTTGCACCTTCGCCTTGAACTTTCACCTCCTTGCTAGCTTGACTCACCCCATACATGACCTCATAATCGGATAGCTTGTCAAGTAGCTCCCAAGCTTGATCCGGTGTCAAGTCTATGAACCCACAATCGGTGTGGAGATTGAGCTTGTCCTTTGTTAATGCCTTGGAAAAAGATGTCTTGAAGCACATATGGTTGTTGGCCATGAGTAGGACATTGGCGCAACATCTCCTTGAAACGGTCCCATGCTTCGAAGAGAGGCTCATTCGGACCTTGTTGAAAGCTTGCAATCTTCCTTCTTAGCTCGGTTGTCTTTGAGGGCGGGAAGAACTTCATCAAGAAAGCATCATAGAGTGTCTTCCAAGTTGTGATTGACCTAGGAGCTTGGCTCTCGAGCCAATGTGCGGCCTTGCCCCCAAGTGACCATTTGAACGCCTTTAGAAGCACATACTCCAATGTCTCCTCGTCGGTAGAGATAGTCTCACACATATCCACAAAACGTTTGACATGCTCTATGGGACACTCATGTGGACGGCCCTCGAATTGATCCCGCTTGATGAGGGAGATGAATTGCGTCTTGATCTCAAAATTCTTGGTAACCTCGGGAAGCACAATAGCCGGCTCGGGTACCCTCAACTCCGGATGCATGTATTGGCGTGCATTCCGGGGTAGAGCGTTGAGTTGAGCCTCGGCTCTCATCCGTTGCTCCCGTTCTCTTCTTGCCATCTCCTCTTGATTGTCCCTCTCAAGTTGCAATCTAGCCATTTCGGTCCTAAGTTGAGCCAACTCCTCATCAACATGGAGAGCTTGATTCGCCATCCTTTTCCTTCTTCGGGCTTCCTTGAGAATACCTTCCGGATCACTCACAAACTCAAGCTCAAGTGTTCCTCGGGAGGAACGAGCTAGCATACACCTACGAAACAAAGACACAAACCAAAACAAATCAAAAACAAACAAAGGGTTTGGGCTATTCCCTCACCCAAATCACTACCAAAACACAAGAAACTCACCAAATTGGCACTCAATGCACTTAGACTTCCCCGGCAACGGCGCACATCTTTTGATCGCCTCTCGGATTGCGAGGGTCTAGAGATACAATTTATAACCCGACCCCGTTGTAGTACGTGGTGGATGTCGAACACTCGGGAAGTCTACTCGATCGATGTGCCTAGATACTAGGAAGCTAGAAAGGAGAACATAAAACAAAGGAAAACAAAGGAATCAGTCGGGACCGACACAGAGGTCACGTCGGGCCCGAGATTGGCGACAAGAGGAAGTCGGGACCGACACTGTGTAAGTCGGGCCCGAGGTATCTGGGGATGTCGAACTCAAAGATTTAAAAGTAGATCTTGGGCTTTTGGGTTCCTTCCCTAGTAGATTAAGGCTTTTCCACCCCAATTCAAGCAATGAGTGATGATCGGACTAGGATCGAGTGCTTTCGCCCTCGTTCCAACCACTTCTACACCTCGATCATTGGGGAAATCCCCTTCGAAGCAAGGTCTTGAGATTGACACATGTTCACTTTCGCTACTTTGCCAATCTCAAGCCTTGATTCCCAACTTTCGCAAGGAATTGTAGCTCTATGTAGAGTGGGTTCCTTAGATCAAACACTCAAGGCTATGGAATTGGGGTTCCTAGCCTAAACCTAGCTAGGGTTTTCCCCCATAACCCAAGATCAAGGAGATCTACTCCATGAGACAAGCAAAGAAAACAATCAAATCAAAAGGGAAAGCAATCATCATAATCAATCTCAAAACAAAGCAAAGTTTCATTCAAATCCAAAGCAATCCACAAATTCCAATCAAGGGTTTTCAAATCCACAAGAACAAAGCAAATCAAAGCAAATCTACCAACAAAACCTATCAAGACTCCCTCCCTTGGCCGATTCTCTCTCTCTTCCTTCTCCTCTCCTTCCTCCTTGCTCTCCAAGAATCCCCTTGGTTCCCTTCTTTTTGTGTGTGTGTGGGAACCCTCTTTTAGAAGACAAGAGGGCCTTTTATAGATTAGATGAGGGGCAAAAGTGGAAGTCCACAAATTTGTGCCTTGGAGCCCAAGTAGTTCGGTGACCGACTCGGACCGACACGGAGGACCTCGGGCCCGAGTTGCTATGCAACTCGGTCCGAGGTTGGAGACTTCAAAGTGGGGCCCGATGTGGTTGCAACTCGGTCCTGACCTCGTTCCACCTTCTTCTTTGTTGGCTTCTCTTGTTCTTCTTCATGGCTTGCTTCTCTCTTTCCCGCTTTAGCTCGGCCTTTGCTCCATGTCTTGACCCTCCTTCAAATCGATCCTCGATTCATGCCAAATTACCTACAAAACACATAAAATGTGCGTAGTCTCCGAATCTCATAGAAATACGGGAACTAGGCTAAAAACGAACAAAACGCACAAGAAAAGGGAAAAAGAAACATATTTACAAAGGGAATCACATATGAAAACACCACCAAATAGAGAGACATCAGGCATACAGTTTGATCCAGTTTCTTCTTCTTCATCTGATTCAGTGGTTGAAGAGCAATTAGTCACCATGGTAGATCGCACTATTAGGCAACTGACTGCGCCTAATTTAGAGCAGCAACAACTTGGTCTACAGTTTCCAACTTTGGGAGAAGGAGTAAAGTTTGAGCTTAAATCTGGTCTTCTCCACTATTTGCCTAAATTTCATGGGCTGAGTGGGGAAGATCCAAATAAACACCTTGCAGAATTCCATTCTGTTTGCTTGGGAATGAAGCCAGCTGATGTGACTGAAGATCAGCTTATGCTAAGGGCTTTTCAATTTTCTTTGGCTGACTCAGCTAAGGAGTGGTATCTATACTTAGCACCTGAAACAATTACTACTTGGGCTCAGATGAAGGGTGCCTTTCTGGAGAAATATTTCCCTACTACTAAGCAAACGTCCATTAAAAAGCAGCTGAGTAGTTTGGAGCAAGGAGATGATGAGAACTTGTATGAGTACTATGAGCGTTACAAGAGACTCATAGCCAGTTGTCCCTACCATGGCTATTCTGATAAAGACCTGATTTGCTATATTATTGAAGGTCTCTGTGATGCTGATAGGCGTCTGATGAATGCTTCTTGTGGAGGTTCTTATGAGAATCTCACTCCTAGGCAAGCGTTTGAGAAGTTGGAGACTCTAGCAGAGCAAAGCAGAAATCAGAGAAAGAGATCCAACAATAGGTCTGTTCATTCTATTAATGATTCCCTGAATGCTGAAGTAAGGGAGTTGAAAGCTATGATGAAGCAACTGTTGGCGGGCAATGGAGCTTCAAGTTCAAGGGCTTGTGGAATTTGTGGCGAATCTAGCCATCCTTCTGATGCATGCCCTATCATGCAAGAGCCAGCAGCTGATGTGAATGCTATAGGGAACTATGAACAGAGGCCCCGAAATGATCCATATTCAAATACCTACAACCCGGGGTGGGCAAACCATCCTAACTTTAGGTGGAATCAACAACCTCAACAACCTTTTCCACCACAGGGAGTTTAACCCAACTATGTTCCCAGGCCTAATTATGTGCCAAGGCCCCAGGCTCCTCAAGAAAATCCAGCCATTATCAATCAGCTTATGAAGGAAAATCAAGAGACTAAGGCTGCAATGAAGAGTTTGGAAATTCAGTTAAGTCAGATTGCAACCACTCTGAACCGGCTAGAAGCTAAGGACTCGGGAAAATTGCCATCTCAGCCCATTAACCCGAGAGAGAATGTGAGTGCAATGACATTAAGGAGTGGGAAAGAGCTAGATATCGAAATTTCGGCCAGCGGAAACCAGCCGAGTTCACCGGAGGACAGTTCTGATCGCGGTGCAGAAATCGAGGAAATTCTGAAATCCGCGACCACGGAAAAATTCCGCGCCCGCGGATCCCAATCCGAGCTCGCGGATCGCCCCTCTGACAGAATCTGATGGCTATATCAGACCTTCGTTTCCACCCATGGTTTCACAAAAGCCAGCTCCACCGTTTCCTGAGGCACTGAAGGACAACAGGAGGCCAACCAATGACAAGGAAATTTTCGAAACCTTCTCTAAGTGTGAGGTAAATGTTCCTTTACTTAAACTTGTTCAAAGTATTCCTCGTTTTGCTAAATTTCTGAAAGAATTATGTACTATAAAGAGGAAACAAAAAGAAAAGGGATAGGTTAAGAAAATTAATCTTGTGGAAAATACTGAAAATGTGTCTTCCATGCTTCAAAGGCAATTGCCTAAGAAGTATGGGGATCCAGGGAGGTTTACTGTTCCCGTTTCAATTGGTGAGGCTAAAGTCGAGCATTCTATGCTTGATTTAGGTGCATCCATTAATGTCATGCCACTTAGCATCTATGAGAAGTTAGACCTAGGGCCATTACAGGATTCTAATATTACTATTGAACTGGCTGACCACTCTAAAGCGCATCCGAAAGGATTTTTGGAAGACGTCTTAGTGCAGGTGGATGGTTTAATTTTTCCGACGGACTTTTATGTCCTAGAGATCGGAAAGGGGAGATACGACCCAGTTTTGCTGTTGGGTCGTCCATTTATGAAGACGGCGAGCGCCATAATTGATGTCTCAAAGGGCCTATTATCTATGGCAAATGAAGGAAAAAGCGTCCAGTTTCAGATTGATGATGATCCATTCTGAGCATAAGGACGTCGGGCCAAACGACGTTAAACAAAGGCGCTGCTCGGGAGGCAACCCGAGGTAAGTTTTTCTTCTATTTTATTTTTCTCTTTTTAGTTTTGTTTTAGTTTTAGTATTCGTTTTGTTTTTGTCGGGCTAACTTGCAGATACCATTTTTCATATCAAAAAGAAGCCAGTCCGAGAGGAGTTCGAGCCCGCGGCTCGATCCGCGACCCTGGATTTGATCCGAGACCGCGGCAAAATCCGCGACCACGGATACGATCCGAGTCCGCGTATCAGCCTGATTTTTATCGTTTATTCACAAAAAAATAAAAAAAATAAAAAAATAAAAAAATAAAAAAATAAAAAATTAAAAAATTAAAAAAATTAATTAATTAAAAAAAATTATAAATAAAATAAAAAGAATAAAAATAAAAGGCTTTCGGGTGAAACCCCCGAAATAAAAGGCTTTCTGGTGAAACCCCTGAAATAAAAAGGTTTTCGGGTGAAACCCCCGAAAAAGCCCGAACCAGTACCAAACCGAACCCGAAAAGAAAATAAAAAAAAAATTCACGTACCCCACCTACCTTCCCCCATATCATACTTCCCTCCTCACCAAACACCCCCCTTACAACAAAAACACCACCACCAACCCTCCACCACCATCACCACCCACGACCACCATCTCCATCCGCGAACCGGCGATTCCGCGCCCTCGGAATGTATCCCCGCTCGCGGAAATTCGTCTTCAAGCCCCACCGTTTTCACCATTGTTGGAAGTTCGAGTTTGGCTTGGATCGGAGTTTTGGAGCAAAATCGAGCTAGATCTACATCGATTAGTCCCCACATTTGATTCTTGGAGTTCGATTTCTGCTATTTGGGGGTTGAATCTGTGTTATTGCTGAGATTTGAGTCGAAGGGGAGGAGGTCGGAGTTCGCCATTGTCGACGTTCTTCAGATCTGGAAAAATCCAGATCCGCGCCCGAGGAAAAATTCCGCGCCCGCGGATTGCCCCTGCCTGTCTGCGCTCGCGGATCTGATCCGAGCTCGCGGATTGCTTTCGTCCATTCCGCGCCTTCCTTGCTGTCCGAGGCCGCGGATCTCAGTTGTCGGTAACTCCTTCTTGCTCAGATCTGTTTTATTTATACAGCTATGGCATATTACGGTTTACAACATCTGAGTGAGGAACAAAGGGAGATTTGGGATAAGTACGAGGATAGGGAGTTTGTCAGTACTAAATTTTTTGATGTCCCTACATTGATTAATTTGGGACTTAGAGAGTGTACAGAGCAGTTACTGGCGACTGGGGGTTTGGGTAATTTCTCAGCTCTAGCTATGCCTACTTATAAAGGTCTTACTATGGAGTTTCTGTCCACTTTCCGCTTTGCTGATGGGGTCTTGAGTTTTCATGCTTGTGATAGATTATGTAGTTTGACCCGTGAGGAGGCCTGTCTTATTTTTGGGATCACTTCACCACCTACTGATGGGTGGACGAGCATACTGTCTGATGCCACTATTTATGATTTTTGGTATACGCTTACTGGCTCCCCTTTTAACACTCGTTCTGGGGAGCTTAACAGTAAGATTCCCCATCCCTGTGTCCATCTGTGTCACAAGGTTCTGGCCATGGCATTTTTCGCTCAGGGAGAGCCAAACAAGCTTCCTTCTCGAGATTTGAGGATTATTAGATGCTTGTTTCCTTTTCCGTCTCACTGCCCGGATTAGTTCGGATTATTTATTCAGTTTGCTGAGAAGTATCCAGATAAGAGGGGGTTTGATTGGATTCGGTGGTATGGTTACTCTTTTAGCCACCAGATTTGTTTCTAGAGAGCAGATTGAGGCACAGTTTGGCCGGCATTTGACTGATGGGTACAGATATACTCATCAGGCTTTAGTTAGGGCCAATTGTTTGAGAGGGTCAGTTGATGACGGGTGGACTTGGTTGCATGGGCATCCTGCTACAGCTTATATGCGTCTACCTGCACATTTACAGTATGGCGATATTGTGCATTCTTTTCATCTGCAGCCTAATGTAGACGTTCCTGCAGAGGAGTTTGTTGGCGATGAGTATGAGGCTGATGGTGTTGGTTGGGATGAGCAGGCTGATGCATTTCGAGCTAGATTTTATTCTGAGCATCCTGGATGGACTCTTGCTCCACAGACTACATTTGGTTGGGGTGCACCTCCCCCAGCTACTCGTGCATCCACTTCTGCTTCTACTTCTGCTTCCTCCAGTTTGCCATGGACAGATGGTATGAGTTTTGAGGATCGTATGTTGAGTGGGATGCAACACTTATCTATTCGTCAGGATGCCATGTCTTCACGTCAAGATGCTATGGATCGTTCATTGGAGACATTTTATGAGCATCAGAGGCGGGCGGCTGTTTTCTGGCAGACACAGTGGCCAGGTTATCCATCATTCCCTCCACCAGATCAGCAGTGAGTCTTCTGATTCCTTCTTCTGTACTTTGGTCTTTATTTCTTCGCTTCATTGGGGACAATGAAGGGTTTAAGTATGGGGGAAGGGATTCACTGCTATATTTGTATTATATGTACAGTTGCATTCTATTTTTGACATAATTTAAAAAAAAAGGCCATAAAAAATATGAAAAAAGGCATATAAAATCCTAGGATGAGTTGAAAACCCGAAAGGGCGGCTCAGGTAATAAGCAGGTAACCCGGACCAGCATTAGGCTGGGGTAATATGAGGTTTATGAGAGATGTGAGTATTTGTGAGCACACCTAAGAAAAATGAAAAGAGTGATTAGGTGAAAACCCGAAAAGGCGCCGAAGTAGAATGAGTGGTAAAATCAGAGTGTTTAGGATCATATTCTACTTTGGGGCTTGGGGATTACACTTTAGATATTGGGTAGATCCTAGGTTGCTCTACACTTTTTGGAGCTTGAGTGTTATATCTTGTATCTGTGAGGTGTGTGATTTGAGCTTTCTTGTTTTGCTCACTATTTCTCTACATTGGTCTGGGTTGTGAGTTGAGAGTAGATTTTTCATATTTCCCTTTACTTCCTGTGGATCTTTGATAGGATTTATTGTTAGATTTATTTTGAGCTTACTCGAGGATGAGCAAGATCTAAGTATGGGGGAATTTGATACGCTGGTTTAAGTACAGCGTAATTCTGTATTTTTATTAGGATTTTCTGGGTGTTTTAGGCTAGATTAGGTGATTATCTGTAATATCAGCAGAAGCCTACAGTGGAAGATTTGGAAGACAGAAATCCTAAATTCGAAGTTGAAGTGCTCAAGGAGTCAAGATCCGCGCCCTCGGATCAGATCCGAGCCCGCGGTGCCGAGGTAGAAGCGAACCATCCGAGGGCGAGGAAGGCTGGATCCGCGACCGCGGATTATTTCCGTGCTCGCGGATCGTTGGGGTTCCGCGGCCGAGGCGAGAGAGTAGATCTGCGCCCGCGGATTTAATCCGCGCTCGCGGATCGAGGGTTTCAGCGCCGCCTTCGTTTCGTCTTTATTTTATCTTTTGTATTTTTATATTTTTATATTTTCGGACTTATTTTCTACTATGTAAGGTTTGTTTCGAGTTTCACTTTAGGACTACACACAATTTAGAGACAATTTCTAGCATACTTTCAGTATTATGGAGAACTAATTTTCCCTTGGAGTTTGTTTAATCAAGGAAGCCTTTTTATGTATTTCGTGATATTCTGGTAACTTTTCTATCCCTTGGTTAATATCAAAACTCTTGGTTTTATTTATATGATCTATGTTTGATTTGATAAGCCTGATCAACTTGTTTGATTGACTTAGATTTACTGTTTGGATTAGGTTTGATTGTTGTCTGTGCAATCTTCTTTATCCTTGAAACAGCTCTTTTCTAGGACCGTGGACTAGAATTGAGAAAGAGTATTTGATTGTTATTTTATGCATGAGACTCGTAGCTTGATTGCATGATTTAATATCCTTCTATCCTTAATACTTTGCATGATTTGAATTAAGCGTTCTTGTTCATATCATAATTCCGCTTGGATCGTGGACAAGCGGAAATCTTTTATAAGGATTGGAATTAACTAGGGAATTAATAGAAAAATGGAAGAATTGATGATCGAATGAGTAAAAAGGTGGAATTGATTGAATGAACTCTACTTTCTTCCAATTGATTAAATCCCCAATAATATTTGTTTGTTTTGTTTGTTTGCCTGAACTTCCAAAAACCCCTTTCTTTGCTTTTGCTGATTGATCAGAATCCCGATTCTCTTGGGTTCGACCCCTTGCTTGCTTGCTATACTAGTTAGTAATTTAGGGTTATTTATCTTTGATTTTGGCAACAACGATTTTAGCCGAGTCAATATTTATAATTGATCATAAGGAAATTTGATTAGACTGGGACCAAGATGGTCCGGTCCACGGTCTAGATTTTTTGAGGATATCGGTACCGGTCTGACGAGCACTTTTATGTTGCTGTAAAAGCACTGTCAAAGAATTATCCTAACTTCCTAACCCAAGTAACGTGGAAGCAAGGGTCGAACCCACATGGATTCAGATTATTTGTATTTAAAAAATATTACTAAGTGAAAGGGGAGTTTATGATTGATTTATCTAAACTAATATGCAAACTAGAAAGTAAATATGATTGTACTATATGAAAGACAAGCGTGTTCAACTAGTTAAATCCATCATAACATTGCTTTGTTGATCATCAATTCTCTTGATTCTCTTCTAACTTGAATAATCTATTGTGGATAATGATTCTACTAAGGATTAAGACCCAAACTTCAGATTTAGTTGATAGAACTACCAGTCTAACAACCCTAATCATCTAACAACCTAGAAGACCTTTTAGATTCAATTAAACAACAGCATGACGATTCAAGTTATCAATAGAAACAAAAACTTAGAGCAACCAGACATCTAAGTGACTTGTGAATTTATTCCCTTCTTTAACCAACTAGTCCAACCGGTACTAAGTTCATTAAAGTATACTCTTAATCAAATAACTCCGACCGGTAATTAATAAGATTCAGTTATAACTAGAAATTCAATTAGGTAGCTAATCTAATAAAACCCTAGTTTAGAATCAATTAAGCACAAGGAATAAACTCTATTCAAGTTTGTTGAGAATCAATCAAACCTCACAACAATATGCAAATCATGATTTCAATAACTAGCCAAACACAATAAATTTAGCAATGCATAATTAAATTGAAAACAAACTTACAAGAGTTTCAAAGTTGCTCTCTTGAGAGAAAACCCTAGCCTCCAAAAATTTGATCAAAGTTATGAAAGAGAAACTAAAAACAAGGTTTAAATACCCTAAGATATTCAAAGATAAAAATATCCCGAAATTACATTAAACTAGTCAGAAAACATAAAATCAAGGCCCAACTCGAAGCCCAAAAACTCGGCCCAACATCTTCGTTGAAAGACAGACGGCGCAGGATCCTTCTTGGGTGGCGCGGCAACGCACTCTGCACTCTCAGCCCCCGGCACTTCTCGGCTCAACATTTAGGTACACTTTAGAGACTGTTTTCTCCCCCTTCGAGTTGAAATTCGGACTTGGAGTAACAATTTGAATTGTAGATCTTCGAGTTAGCTTTCCAGTGATAGCAAATTCAGATTCATCCGATCACTGTAGCTCCCAAACCAAGCATTGCAAGATAAAGGTGTCGAAAAAAGAACTCCAATGCATAACCCGGATTTAGGCGTTTTTATCCATCAAGCTCTTGGTCTTAGTTCTTCCAATCTTCACTCGTACCACTCTAAGCTTCATAAAACTCCACCACAATCATCTAAGATCCATCCCGTCCATGCTTGTTTACCTAAAGATCTGCAAAACCGAACGAAACAAGCGCAAAAACCCAAATTTCCTAGAAAATCTAAAAACCTAAGAACTAGACTAGACTAAGCTAAAACAAAGCAAAATAATCATAAATATGCATCCTAAGCTATACCTAAATTCAAGCTATCACGGTCCCGTACCGAAAATTCCCGATCCGGACCGTAAGATTTGTTTAGTTATAAGGTTAGTGTAATTTCTAATCTTTATTAATTTTTTTTAACTTGGTTTGCAATTTTTGTAGGGGAATTGCTTTGATCTTACAGAAAATTAGAGGCATATTTTAGTTCTTTCATGAATGAATCAAGTTCTTTGGCCAATTGAGCAAATAGCGACCAATTAACCGTTGTTATTATTTACACAATGATACAATCAACAAAGTATATGTTGATTGAAGTATTTTGGTAGGCCTTTGGCTAACTAATTATAATCAGCTTATGTTGATTGAAAGAGTAATGATCTACAATATAATCTGATACAAATCGGTATAAACCCGAGACCAGACCGTAATTAGACCAGATCGTAATGGTCTGGCCCACGGTCCATAATTTTTTAAAAATACGGTCCATCAGTCTGGACCGGACCATATACATCAGGTCCGGTCCAAAATGGTTGCACAACCCTACTTTGAGATGTGGAAAGGATGGAAACCCGGTTTAAGACATTTAAGTATTTGGGGATGCCTAGTAGATGCACGCATTTATAGTCCACATGAAAAGAAACTTGATTTAAAAACCGTAAGTGGATTTTTTATCGGGTATCCAAAAAGATCAAAAGGGTATTAGCTTTACTGACTTAATCATAGTACCGAAATTGTAGAAACCGGTACTGCTAATTTCCTTGAGAATGGCAAAGTCGTGGGAGTGATAAAGTATGAGAAATTATCATTAGAGAGATTCAAACACCAATACCAATTCCTTTGTCCAGGATTTCGACAGACATTATTCTACCTAATGTTGTTGGCCCAGTCAATAATTTAGAAGCGGTTGTCAATGACTATGCACTCCATCATGAGCCTATCGCCATTGTACCGAATGTGAATGCAACACCTGAAGTAGGATTAAGAAGGTCCACAAAGAAGAGCTCTCAGTCCCTCTAGAGAGAGAAACTCTCCCTTCTCTCTACTCAACCGGCACATCTCCTTCCCCTTTCCCGGCTTGCTCCAAAAAGGTGCTCCTCACGACCCGTTATCCACGGTTCATGGTGCGTCCTCTCGAGCCGCCATAGAACGAAGTGACTCGGTGGACTCCCTTGTGCGCCGACGTGGTGGTTATTCTTGGCTTCTCTCCCTCACTTCACCCTCATCTCTCTCTCTCTTATGCCCCTCTTTTGTTCGTACTTGTGATGGTGCATCTTTAAACCACTGGTGGTCCTAGGCGTCGTTTGGTGGTTCCGGCATTGGCCGTACACTTGGTGGCTATGGGAAAGAAACATAAAACCTCATCTCCCTCTCCTAATGTTGGTGATCCAAGTAAATATTGTCTAGATCAAGATTTAGTGGTGGCTCCCTCGAATGTTGGCGGCAAGGGTGAAAACCCTAAGAACAATTTAAAATCAAAGGCCGTTAGCAAGGCAAATGATGGGGGTGTGAAGGTGGCAAGCTCATTGCCCATGGATGATGGCAAGAACAAGAAATGCGTTGTTGAAGTGCCCCTTAGATTGGACAATGGAGAAATGGTGGTCAACCAAAGAAATGTCCTATCCGATGAAGAAGATGGTGTTTTGGAGGAATTTCCGGTGCTTCAAACGTGCAAGCCACCATCGGCGCTCACTAGCCCCACGCCTCAACCACCAGCCATGGCGACACATGAGAAGCTAGTGCCCAAGGAAGCATCTGATGGAAACCCTAGCCCAAAAGGCGCCTTGGAGAGTGAAACCGGCGATCCTCTATTTTTGGCACAGTCAAACTCCAACTTTGTACCACTTGTGCCCCTTGTGGGCACAAATGTGGCAACGCCCTGACAAACTGTGGCACGTGATGCTGGCCAACACTCAGCCGTTGACGTGCGCCCTATAGCAAACCCTGGCACGTCCCTTGTCTACCACTGGCACGGTTGACCCAGTTGGCGTCCCCAATGTTGGCATGTCCCCATCGGTGAATGCCCCAACCCATGTGATACTCTCTCCCGCGATTGGCGTGCCACGTCCACACGCGTTGGCCCCTCCCAAAGATCCCCATGGGACGATGGAACCATGCTCGAGTGTCCAGCCCCCCCTTACCGCCTTCTCAATTCAAGAACAACACGATTAATCACATTGGCACGAGTGCTTCAACACCTAGGGACGGTGTTCCCAAGTCTGCGACCAATGGCATGATGAACTGCCTCGGTGCGAGCGATGCTAGGCCCAATTCGTGGGCCAACCGATAAAAAAATTCATGAACTCGGGTCTAGGTGGGAAGCTTGTCTACACACCCCATGCTTCAAACCGTGTGACCATCAAATTGATGTTCATGATTTTAGTATAAGTAGAGAGTGAATTGATTTGTAAAAATTGATTGATTTGCTTGCTTAGGTCAACGAAAGTTGATAGCTATATCCTTAAAAGCATGTTATTTATCCTTCACACTATTTCGTATGCATGATTATATCATGGTAGACCCTTATCCTAGATTTTCCTCCATTTGAATTACCTTCGTTTTTACTCTGTTCAGTCTCGTTACCGAGGGTTACAGGTCAGTACCGAGCCTACAGTTTGTCTGTGTTAAGTTGCTTTGTTCGTGTCGAGACCCAGCATTGTTACCGACCTTGACAAGGTCGGTACCGAGGTTGTCGTAGCCTTGTTTTCTACTGTTGTTTCTGTTTTACTTTGTTTCTATGTTTCCTTGTTCCATAGTTTAGTAAACAAACTTTTCATCCCATGGACGATCCTGACCTCCCTATACTCAGCGGGGTCTTGACTACAAGTGTATTTGTTGTTAAGTAAATCCCTATCAATAAATTGGCGTTGTTGTCGGGGAAGCAAAAGTGCTTGTTTGATTACTCGTGGGTTTGGGAATAGCCCTACCCCGTTTTTATTTCTAATTTTGTTTTCTATTGTTTAATTTCTCAACTTATGCCAGCAGGACGACGTCGGCTTGAATTTGATCACACCGATTATTATTCTGAACCCGAACGCGTCCTTCATTGCAGAAGACGAGGAAATCAAGCCATGGCTATGACACCTGAAGAGATGGCACAACAGATGGTTGCGCTCCAGCGGCAGCTCGAGGCCTCAAAACTTGAAAAAACTGCTCTACAGGAACAACTCAATGCCTAACCAAGGAATGCTAAACAGTATATGCATCCAGAATTGAGGGTGCCAGAGTCTGCAATTGTGCTTCCGGAGATAGAGAAGACTTTTGAGATTAAGTCTCAATTCATATCCTTAATTAAAGGGGCTCAGTTTGAAGGGAAACCTATTGAGTGTCCTATGGAACATATTAAAAAATTTCGTGATTTATGTGACACTATTGCTACTGAAGGTATCTCTTTAGAGTATGTTCTGTTAAAAGCTTTCATGTGGTCTCTTACAGGAAAGGCCTTGAGCTGGTTAGAGAGCTTACCTCCTAAGTCAATCAGGACTTGGAAGGCTTTGTATGATCAATTTCTACAAAGTTCTTTCCTCTTGCTAAGACAATAGAGTTAAGAAAACGTATCACCTCCTACCACCAGCTACCTAACGAGACCTTTGTAGAGACATGGGAGAGATTGAAGGAGATGCTTGGACAATGCCCCACTCATGGGCAACCACCTTATGTGCTCTAAGAAATCTTCTTCCAAGGGATTAATGCTGACACAAAGAACCGCATCAACATGCACACTGCTTGGGTTTTTATTGAGATGGATCACACTGATGCATGGGAGTAGCTGGACAAACTGACCAATTATGACGCCATGTATGGGACCCAGCAGACACCCCGACCTCAACAACGTCTCTACATTCTAAATAAAGACGAAGTTAATCCTGACGTTAAAAATCAATTCTTACAAGATGAGATCATCCGTCTGAAGAAACATGTAAGTTTTCTGAAAACCTATCAAAATTGTCAAGAGTGTGGCTATTATGCCCATAGTACTTCTGCCTGCACTAACATTGAACATATTAGAGCCGCTAAGACATATGCTGAGAGGAATTATATGAGAGGGCAATACAGAAACCCACCTAATTAACAATTATGATAGGCCAAACAATTATCCTATTGGGGGAGGATACAATCAAAGTAACAATCAAGCACCTCCACCACAAGAAAGGAAGGCTCCTCCTTACATACCACCGGAATATCAAGAGGTACCTTCATGGGTACAAGGACTACAAGAGGGTGATCGCTCGGGAATGCGAGGGTCTAGAGATACAATTTATAACCCGACCCCGTTGTAGCACGTGGTGGGTGTCGAACGCTCGGGAAATCTACTCGATTGAGGTGCCTAGACACTAGAAAGCTGGAAAGGAGAACTTAAAACAAAGGAAAACAAAGAGAACAGTCGGGACCGACACAAGTGTCACGTCGGGCCCGATGTTGGCGACAAGAGGGAAGTCGGGACCGACGTAGAGCAAGTCGGGCCCGATGTAGCTGGGTTTTGTCGAACTCAAAGATTGAAAGTAGATCTTGGGCTTTTGGGTTCCTTCTCTAGTAGATTAAGGCTTTTCCACCCCAATTCAAGCAATAAGTGATGATCGAAATAGGATCGAGATGCTTTCGCCCTCGTTCCAACCACTTCTACACATCGATCATTGGGGAAATCCCCTTCGAAGCAAGGTCTTGAGATTGACAAATGTTCACTTTCGCTACTTTGCCAATCACAAGCCTTGATTCCTTACTTTCATAAGGAATTGTAGCTCTATGTAGAGTGGGTTCCTAGATCAAGCACTCAAGGCTTATGGAATTGGGGTTTCTAGCCCAACCTAGCTAGAGTTTTCCCCCATAACCCAAGATCAAGGAGATCTACTCCATATGGAAAACAAAGAAAGCAAACAAATCACAAAGCAAAGCAATCAACATCATCAATCTCAAACCAAAGTCAAATTTCATTCACAAATCCACAAACTCCAATCAAAGGTTTCCAAATCCACAAAATCAAAACAAGGCAAAGCTAATCTATCAACCAAACCTATCAAATCTCCTAGCAATCCCCTCTCCTTGGCCGATTCCCTCTCTTCTCCTTCTCCTCTCCTTCCTCCTTGCTCTCCAAGTATCCTCTTGAGAGTTTTTGAGGGTTGGTTCCTTGCTAAGTGTGGGAACCTTCTCCAATTAGAAGATAAGAGAGCCTTTATAGATGAGGGGCAAAAGTGGTAGTTTACAATTTCGTGCCTTGGAGCCCAATCCATCCAGTGACTGACTCGGACCGACACGGAGCACCTCGGGTCCGATTTACTGTGCAAGTCGGTCCGAGGTCGAAAACTTCATCTCGGGTCCGGCGTTGGTTCTAACTCGATCCGGACCTTGTTCCACTTTCTTCTTGTTGGCTTTTCTCTTGTTCTTCTTCATGGCTTGCTCCTCTCTTTCCCTCTTAAGCTTGGGCCTTGCTCCATGTTCCGATTCTCCTTCAAAACGACCCTTGATCCATGCCAAAACACCTACAAAACACATAAAACGCGCATAGTCTCCGAATCTCATAGAAATACGGGAACTAAGCTAAAAAGGAACAAAACACACAATAAAAGGGGAAAAAGAAACATATTTACAAAGGAAATCATATATAAAAACACCACCAAATAAAGAGACATCAAAATACCCCATACTTAAACTTGCTTGTCCTCAAGCAATAACAATGTAAGCAAGACCGAAACATAATCTTCAAGTAAAGCCTCGTATGAAAACACATTTAAGCACAAGTGATTGATATTCAAGCAAGATTACATCATCACACATGATTAAGTGTTCCAAGGAATAGAGTCAATGCAACTAAGCCTCACTTTAGGGATATGTGAATGTGTATCACTCATCATGTGTATGGGTATAGCAATGAACACTCAAGCTCAAAAATCATGCAAGTAAGGACTTTACTATTGAAGCTAATATCACCAAATCCTCCACCTAGAGATGCCTAATACAAAGTACACAAAGAATTCGAACTTGGCTCAATGGAGGTCCTCAAAGAGGTTCCATTCGGCCGGGTTGTAATGGGGCTTTTAGTATTTCTCAAGGTGGGAATTATTTGGTCTTGTGGTGCTTACAATGGGGATTGAAAAACCTAAACTCTCACCAACTTCACCAAAATTCCACAATCAATTTCACACTCATCCAAAACACTTAACATTTTTCCTCTCAACCCAAGATTTCACTTAACATTCCACTTCATCTTTGCTCTTAGGCTTTTTGTTGGATTTTCCACACTTTCTACACTGGACCGACTTTCTTATGACATCGGGCCCGATGTAGTGTATAACTCGGTCGGACCCTTTTTCTTCACTTAAGCTCTTTACCTTCATTCCACTTTCCATTTCCAACATTTTCTTTCTTTCTTTCTTTCTTTTCATTTCATTTTCTTTTTGCACAACAAAGATGCACTACCCACATGATTCATACACCATTCTTTGCCCTTAAACTAAAGAGAATCTCAACTCTTCAAATACAATCCAAACCTCTCTTCTAAAGTCCAATCCCATAAGGGTCAAGTCATATAAGGCTAGGAATAATATTTTTGAGGAGTTTCAAACAAAGGCCTAGGCTAAAACGGGGCTACAAACAAAGGATTCACTTCATGGTAGGATATGGAACATTTATGTGACTAAAAGAACAAAGTTCAAAATCAATGTGACAATGCTAGGACAAATCTCATGACGGTCTTGGAAAATAGATAAACACCGCAATAGCAAGTTTTACTAAGCATGCATGAGCTAATCACACAAGAAACATGAGGGATATGCAAATATGAACAAGCATCCCTAAAATGGCCAAAAATCAATCTCACAAGGGTCACTCATACTTAGTTGCATAAGAACTCATCCTAGAACTCACATGTTCAATAAAACAAGCAAGATATCATGATTACATCAAAAGAAACATCTTTTTAGAGGCTAAACCATCCAAAAATATGCAAAGGAATTTACATGCTCACATCATCATTAGCTTTCATTTGGCAATCTAAGATGGGAATTTCTAGTCCAAAAACTACAAAACACAAAATCTTTTTGTTGTTTTCAACACAATTTTTCAAATTTTTATGGATTTTTGCAAAAATTTCTCTAAAACCAAAAACAAAGACTCATCCATTCAAAACCAAATCAATCATCCATGTCATTCCTCAAACCACAAACCAAGAAACAAACATCCCAAACACAAACTAGAAACCAAAAACCAAATATCCTCAAAATAACAAACACACACAAGCAAGTGAAATCATGAGCACACTTACCCCCACCCCATACTTAAAATTTTGATGTCCCCATCAAACAAGGAAACCAAAACTTAAAAGCAAGAGAGAAGAGTACGAAGAGCTCACAATTTCTTTATTCTTCAATGGCATGTCTAGAATCACTCGAAGGGGTTGTCACGCCTACGTCCTCTTTGGAGTCTCGCTTGCCGCTCCCTCTCGTACACTTGCTCTTGGTAGAAGTCTTGTGGTGGTGGTTGGAGTTGAGGATCCGGGCGCGTCCATTGGTCCTCACGGGAAGGGAAGTTCCCGCTCATCCATGTGTTGAAGCTATCTTGGACCCGCTACCTTTGGTCCTCCACCTCTCTAAGCTCCTCCACCTCTCGCCTAGTGTAGCTGAGGGCTCGGTTCATCTCTTCTTGGCTAGCTTGGAAAGCACCTTGTTGTTGAAGCAATTGTTGTTGTTGTTGGTACATGTATTGTTGTTGAAGATTCACTTGATGGACCTCTTGAAGAACATTCTCTTGTTGAAGTTGAAGATGGGCCATTTGGTTGGCCAAGAAGGACATGTCCCCCGTTTGTTGTCGCTCGGGAAACACCATTCCCGGACCATACCATTGAGCGTAGCCTTCATAACCGCCACCTTGAGATTGTTCTCACCTTGCACCACTCCCCTCTCCATGCTCATAGTGCCTCGGGACCTCATCACCATAGAAGGCACCGGACCGACTTTGAGGGAAGTCGGGCCCGATGACATGTGTACCTCGGTCCGCCAGTGTTGGAGCTTGGTGCGTGGCTCGGAGGTTGGCCATCAAGCCTTGGAAGCGCTCATCTTCTTCATTTTGCTCTTGATCGACGTCCATGTCTTCCCCACGAGGTGCAAACACAAAGTTATCTTGGTTGAAATCCGATGAAGATGGAGGGGAGGTAAACCGAATGTGTTGAGGTTGTTGTCGCCGCCCCTCTCTTGCACCTTCGGGGTCACCAAATGAGTGTGGCTTGCCGGCCCACAATTGGTACCAATTGTGATACTGAGAAAGATCATACATGTTGGGCACCAACCGGATCGACACACCATCATAGTTCGAGTGAGGGGCCAAAGAAATCATGTAAAGCTTCTCCTTGATGATGTTGGCCTTCTTGAAATACTTCATGTTCATATACTCAACATCATTCGGAGCCGGAGAATACTTGTTAAGATCGACTCCTAGACGCACGGCTAGCCTTGCTATCATCCCGCCGAAGTAGATCCAAGAGGAGCTTTGGAAGTCTCGCACCATCTTGACCCACTCCCATGCAAGGTTCATGGGCTTCTCGGTGTGGAAGAGCATCTCATGTAGCAACATAATCTCTTCCTTCATCGGCTTGCTCAACTCATGACGAGCATAGATTGCACATCCCAAAACTCGCACCATGATCCGAAAAAGAGGGCTAGCAATCTCGGTTGTGGTGGCGCCCTTTCTCATCTCGCTCTTCCCGGCCACATGCCGCCACACTTGGTTCACCTTCTCGTTGTCGACGCCGGTCTCTTCTCTTGGACATGGAAACCCGAAGTAGGTAGCCAAGTCCCTAAGAGAGAGATTGTGGTCCTCATTGCCCAATTGGAAGGTGATCACCCCTTCCTCATCCTCCATATTATCATAAGTGCATTCAAAAGTGGCCATGAATTCCGAGGTGAGGGCGGGATAGTGGCTGTTGTCCCACCTTAGCATCCCATTGAGACCGATGTGGGAGTAGCACCTTGGAAGGGCTTGATCCATGCCCATCTTCCTCACGGTTTCCCAATCAAGCCACCTTGTGTGATGCTCAAGCGCCATATACCTTGCATAACTCTCAACTTGCTCATCATCCTCCAAGTAAACATCATCCAACTTTGGCTCTTTTCTTGACTTCTTGGACTTCTTCCTCGGCCTTTCCGCATGAGATGATGAAGCTCTAGTCTCCATGGTACCTACACACATCCAACCAAACAAAAGGGTCCAAGATAAACTCCATACAACTCAACAAAAGCACTCATCAACACATCAACACAAGGGGAACCCCATACTTAGTCTCTAAACACACATGCATCACAATCCAACATGAATCATCATGGATATCTTCTAACAACGGCTAAGCAAATGATCATACTACATCATGATTAAGCTATAGCCAACAATGAAACACATGAATCCACATGATATCACAAGAAGAGAGCAAAAGCAACATGGATCGACTTCCAACCTATGTCGGGCCCGACACTTCCTCAACCTCGTTCCGACTTGATGGACCGACTTCCACAACTCGGGCCCGACTTACCTGGGCACGTCGATCTCGACCTAGTTCATGCTTCGACTCTAACCTCAAATCAACCCAAATCACTCTATCATGCACTTAAATTTCAAATACAACCATCAAACATTCCTAATCGAAGTTCTAAATGGATCCAAGCATGCATAAACAACTTTGAAGCTCAATTTCACAAATCATGCAAATCCACCATTGATGCTCAAGCTCAAACTCTCAATCAAACATGGAATTACTCAATCTATGCAATGAAAGCACAAAATCTCCAAAGAAATAGGTAGAGATCGAGTAACACATACCGGATTTTAAGAGTATTGGACTTTTAAACAAATAATCTACTTAGAACTCAAACTTTCTCAACCTAGATCGAGATGGGGGATGAAGAACGAGATTGAACTCGAAAATTCTCTTTGGAATCGGGTTAGGGAGGCCTTTTCGTGATTGGATCGAGATGAAGAAAGGGAGGATGTGTGGATCGAGTATGGTGAGAGAGGGGGGCGATTTTGAGAGTGTGAGGGAGATGGGTTGTATTTTGGGAATGGTGGTTAATATGAAGATGGTATGTAGGTGGGGGATGGTATTTAATGGGGGAAAGGGACAAATTAGGTCAAAGGGCAAAAATGGCATTCCACCCAGTCCGATCGGATCGGACCGACGTCGTGGACCGACGTCCCTGTGTCGGGCCCGACTTACCTGGGCTCGATGTGGGGTGTTAGGGTCACCAATTTTACTCCATCCTCTTGCAACTTCTTTCTCCATATTTCCATTTATATATTTTTTTTTCTCAAATCCTACACAACCTTGAAGAATACACAACACCAAAAATCCACAAAACACTAGATAGAGATTGGTTAGAGAAAAGCTAGGCTAAACTAAGAAAAATCAAACTAAAATTACGAAAAGAAAGCTACTAGCTCGGGTTGCCTCCCGAGAAGCGCTCGTTTAGAGTCACTAGCTTGACTTCCTAACCTCAATCTCATGGCGGGTGAAACACGGTGAATTGCTCGCCATTGTTGTACCCATTCCCATTGCCCTCATACCCATAAAACCACCAACGATGGTCTATATAGGCATGGCTCTTCGATCTCGGGCCTCTCTCTTCATACTCCACAACGAATGAGATTTCTCCTCCTTACTTGCTCCATCATGTTCTTCTTTTCCTACACCAAAGTTATCCAAAGAATTCCTAGGAGATTCTACCAATTCATCTTTCAAGTCACTAAGGCAAATGTAGGAGTCTCCTAAGTCATCTTTCAAATCACTTAAACAAATGTAGGAATCAAAAGTTTGGAAAGAATTGTGGTCATCACCAACATCAAAAGGATATAAGTAAGGATACTCTTCATTTCTCTTTGGGCTAGCATCGATCCTTGACTCATCTTGTTCCTCAACTTTCTCCAACAACTCCCTTGCTTGTATTTGTTTATTGAACCCTTCATCACATCTCAACACAATGACCTCTCTAGCAACTTCCACTTCTTCTCTTTTTCTCTTGGCACTCTCTTCAAGTTTGAGGATAGCCAAGGCGTCCGGCTCATTCAAAGCCTTGTTGAAGTGAAAATCGACCTTTTCTTCACCAATCTCAAAGGAAACCTTGCCGTTTTTGACATCAAACATTACCCCCACCGTAGCTAAGAATGGTCTTCCTAAGATGATTGGGACCAAGGGGTCCTCGTGCATGTCCAAGATCAGGAAATCATCGGGAACAAAGTACTTTCCAACTCGCACCGGCACGTCATCCAATATTTCCTTAGCCTTGATGATGGAACCGTCGGCCATAGTTAGGGACATATCGGTCGGCTCAATTTCACCTAAATTTGCCCTTCTCCAAATACTAGCGGGCATCACCGAAACACTTGCCCCAAGGTCACATAAGGCTTGGAAGTTTTGAGACCCCACACCAATAGTGATAGCAAACCGACCGGGATCTCCTAGCTTTTGCGGTAACTCCAAGGTCTTGACCTCATCTTGCATTTAAACTATGGACCTCTTCTTGCTCAAAATCTCTCTTATAAATTTGGCGTAGGATGGCATCTCGCTCAATGCATCAGTGAACGGGATAGAGATGTTCAAACCTTGCAAGAGTTTGAGAAACCTCTTGAACTTGTTCTCAACAACATCTTTCGGCTTCTTTGAGGGATATGGAAGAGTTGTTGTACCTTGAATCTTGCTTGGATCAACCTCCTGGGACTTCCCCACTTCACTTGCAACATTTCCTGGTTGGACCGACTTAGGCACCACGTCGGGCCCGATGTCGTATATCGCGGTCCTGGGGCAGAGTTGAGGTAGAGTAGTCGGATCGACATCTGGGTACGTCGGTCCCGACTTACTCTCAACCTCGGTCCGGGGCAGAGGAGTCGATCTTCTTGCTAGATCGACTTCAGGGAACCTCGGACCCGACTTGCTGGGTAAGTTGGTCCGGCTCTCTTCATTCTTCTTAGGCATGCGTGGCTCGGGTAGGTTTCGGCCACTTCTCAATCCAATTGCCCGGACTTCATTTTGATTGTTTTGAGCTCGGGGGTTCTCCTCGGGTCGGCCCGGGAGTCTCCCATTCTCTCTCGGGGCTTGAGTTGCAATTTGGGCAAATTGATTGTCGACTTGCCTCCTCCATGCACCAAACTCATTGAATTGGGTCCTCATCTCCTTGAACCCATCCCTCATCTCTTGAGCAAATGATTGTAGCTCATTGAATCCCGGTGGCCTATATGGTGATGGTTGCGGCGCCCTTGGCTCGTTTTGGTTGAAGTTGTTGTTGTAGCCTTGAGCTTGACCGTTGTTCCACCGGCCATTACCACCATTGTTGAAGTTGCCTCTTCCACCGAAATTTCCTCGAACATAATTTGCCTCCTCAATTTGCTCGGCCAAGCGCACTTGGCTCGCATTCGGACAAACTTGTGTAGCATGTGCAAAGGATCCACACTCCTCACAAGCTCTAGCATTTTGCTTGTAGTAGTGGACTTGCCTCTTAAGCTTGCTCACTTCACCTTCAAGGAATTGGAGCTTTACATCCTTGTCAATGTCTTCTCCCTTTGGATCATATAACTTCCTTGCACCTTCACCTTGAACTTTCACCTCTTTGCTAGCTTGACTCACCCCATACATGGCCTCATAATCGGATAGCTTGTCAAGTAGCTCCCAAGCTTGATCCGGTGTCAAGTGTATGAACCCACAATCGGTGTGGAGATTGAGCTTGTCCTTCGTTGCCGGATTGATGCCTTGGAAAAAGATGTCTTGGAGCACATATGGTTGTTGGCCATGAGTAGGACATTGGCGCAACATCTCCTTGAAACGGTCCCATGCTTCGAAGAGAGGCTCAGTCGGACCTTGTTGAAAGCTTGCAATTTTCCTTCTTAGCTCGGTTGTCTTTGAGGGCGGGAAGAACTTCATCAAGAAAGCATCATCGAGTGCCTTCCAAGTTGTGATTGACCTAGGGGCTTGGCTCTCGAGCCAATGTGTGGCCTTGCCCCCAAGTGACCACTTGAACGCCTTTAGAAGCACATACTCCATCGTCTCCTCGTCGGTAGAGATCGTCTCACACATGTCCACAAAGCGTTTGACGTGCTCTATGGGACACTCATGTGGACGGCCCTCGAATTGATCACGCTTGATGAGGGAGATGAATTGTGTCTTGATCTCAAAATTCTTGGCAACCTCGGGAAGCACAATAACCGGTTTGGGTACCCTCAACTCCGGATGCATATATTGGCGTGCATTCCGGGGTAGAGCATTGAGTTGAGCCTCGGCCCTCATCCGTTGCTCCCGTTCTCTTATTGCCACCGCCTCTTGATTGTCCTTCTCAAGTTGCAATCTAGCCATTTCGGCCCTAAGTCGAGCCAACTCCTCATCATCATAGAGAGCTTGATTCTCCATCCTTTTCCTTCTTCGGGCTTCTTTGAGAATACTTTCCGGATCACTCACAAACTCAAGCTCAAGTGTTCCTTGGGAGGAACGAGCTCGCATACACCTACGAAACAAAGACACAAACCAAAACAAATCAAAAACAATCAAAGGGTTTGGGCTATTCCCTCACCCAAATCACTACCAAAACACAAGAAACTCACCAAATTGGCACTCAATGCACTTAGACTTCCCCAGCAACGGCGCCAATCTTTTGATCGCTCGGGAATGCGAGTGTCTAGAGATATAATTTATAACCCGACCCCGTTGTAGCACGTGGTGGGTGTCGAACGCTCGGGAAATCTACTCGATTGAGGTGCCTAGACACTAGAAAGCTGGAAAGGAGAACTTAAAACAAAGGAAAACAAAGAGAACAGTCGGGACCGACACAAGTGTCACGTCGGGCCCGATGTGGGCGACAAGAGGGAAGTCGGGACCGACGTAGAGCAAGTCGGGCCCGATGTAGTTGGGTTTTGTCGAACTCAAAGATTGAAAGTAGATCTTGGGCTTTTGGGTTCCTTCTCTAGTAGATTAAGGCTTTTCCACCCCAATTCAAGCAATAAGTGATGATCGGAATAGGATCGAGATGCTTTCGCCCTCGTTCCAACCACTTCTACACATCGATCATTGGGGAAATCCCCTTCGAAGCAAGGTCTTGAGATTGACAAATGTTCACTTTCGCTACTTTGCCAATCACAAGCCTTGATTCCTTACTTTCATAAGGAATTGTAGCTCTATGTAGAGTGGGTTCCTAGATCAAGCACTCAAGGCTTATGGAATTGGGGTTTCTAGCCCAACCTAGCTAGAGTTTTCCCCCATAACCCAAGATCAAGGAGATCTACTCCATATGGAAAACAAAGAAAGCAAACAAATCACAAAGCAAAGCAATCAACATCATCAATCTCAAACCAAAGTCAAATTTCATTCACAAATCCACAAACTCCAAAAGGTTTCCAAATCCACAAAATCAAAACAAGGCAAAGCTAATCTATCAACCAAACCTATCAAATCTCCTAGCAATCCCCTCACCTTGGCCGATTCCCTCTCTTCTCCTTCTCCTCTCCTTCCTCCTTGCTCTCCAAGTATCCTCTTGAGAGTTTTTGAGGGTTGGTTCCTTTCTAAGTGTGGGAACCTTCTCCAATTAGAAGATAAGAGAGCCTTTATAGACGAGGGGCAAAAGTGGTAGTTTACAATTTCGTGCCTTGGAGCCCAATCCATCCAGTGACCGACTAGGACCGACACGGAGCACCTCGGGCCCGACTTACTGTGCAAGTCGGTCCGAGGTCGAAAACTTCATCTCGGGTCCGGCGTTGGTTCTAATTCGATCCGGACCTCGTTCCACCTTCTTCTTGTTGGCTTTTCTCTTGTTCTTCTTCATGGCTTGCTCCTCTCTTTCCCTCTTAAGCTCGGGCCTTGCTCCATGTTCCGATTCTCCTTCAAAACGACCCTTGATCCATGCCAAAACACCTACAAAACACATAAAACGCGCATAGTCTCTGAATCTCATAGAAATACGGGAACTAAGCTAAAAAGGAACAAAACACACAAGAAAAGGGGAAAAAGAAACATATTTACAAAGGAAATCATATATAAAAACACCACCAAATAAAGAGGCATCAGAGGGCATCCATAGCAATATTGATGGAGTCCATAGCAAGATCGATGGAGTTCAAGCCAACCTTAACAGTCGATTGACTGGTCTTGAAACATGGAAGAAGAGCATTGACTCCCAACTTGGCAACCTTGCGGCGTAAATTCCGAGACCTCAAGGGCAACTCCTGGGCCGCCCCGACGATAACCCGAGAGGACAGATAGCAGTCGTACACCTCCGGAGTTGAAAGACGCTACCAGATCGTGCTAAAGCCAAAAAAAAGTCCCTGACACAGAAGATGATGCCCTAGACAAGATCGATAACGCGCCAAAAGGGTCGTTACCGAGCCTAAAATCCTCGGTACCGATGCTCCAAAGCTCGTTACTGACCCCAACCCAAGTAAGTTCTCTACACCGAGCCACTCCCTTAGTCCTACGCTTGATACCGACCCCACCAGGGTCGGTACCGAACCTTATGCAATACTCTCCCCTTCCCTAATAAGAAGTCTAAGGACTCAATAGAAGGCAAGTTTAAGCGTTTCGTTAAGATTCTTCAAGGCTTAAATATTTCTATACCATTCGCTGAGGCCCTAAGAAAATGTCGGCTTATACTAAATTTTTGAAAGACATTCTTAGTAGAAAAAGGTCGATGTCCGAGCTGACAGATGAGGTCCGATCTTTGGAGCTCCCAAAGAAGCTAGGGGACCTAGGAAAATTTGCAATCACCTTTGGCATAGGCACCCACAGATTCAAAGCTTTATGTGATCTAGGTGCCAGTGCAAGTCTCCTACCATTGTCGATTTGGTCCAAATACAACATGGGACCATTGGAGTCAATCAACATGCGGTTGTACATGGAAGATGGCTCATGCGTCAAGCCAAAAGGAGTTATGGATGGCTTTCGGGTACAAGTGGGCAAATTCTTTGTTCCCAATGATTTTATAGTCATGGAAATGCCCGAAGATCCGGTGGTGCCTATCATCTTAGGGAGACCATTCCTCGCCACAGCCGGTGCCATAATTGACATTAGGAGGGGACTCCTAACTTTCAAAATTGGGGACGAGGTAGTGGAATTTTGGTTCAACCCTACAATGAAGGAGAAAAATGAAGACGATGTTAAAATGGTCTACACCCACAACGATTTTATTGAATGTGGGGATCCTATCGGAAGACTTATGGCAAATGATACAATCTCGGGTCGAAAGTGGGGCGAAATAATTCCGGCAATCTCGATACCGAGCCTCTCTACCTCGGTAACGAGTCTCTTGGCAGACGAAGACAACTCGATACCGACCCCCTCTGCATCGGTACCGAGCCTTTCGACCGAGGATGAAGAGATCTCGGCATTTGATTACCTTGAAGATGTCTTGAAGACGGAACCTGAGGGGCCCATTCTTATTTCGGCTGAGCCTTCCCCAACGTTCAAGCCCCTCCAGACTCTCTCAGGTATGAATTTCTTGGTCCTCACTCTACTTTTCCAGTCATCATCAATGCTAAACTAAAGGATGAGGAAGTATAAAAGCTTCTTTTTGTGCTTAGGACATATAGAAAGGCCATAGAATATTCCCTGGATGATATAACCGGCATATCCCCCTCACTTTGCATGCATCGGATTTACATGGAGGATAATCAAAAACCCACCACAGAGCATAAATGTAGGTTAAACCCTAATATGAAAGAGGTGGTTAAAAAGGAAATCATTAAACTAAGTTGTTTGTTAAATTCAAATCTGAGTTATTGTTTTGATCAATTAGGTTGTTCTAAGTTGTTTGTTAAAGATCAAACTTAGTTAATCGATCGGATTTAGCGTTAGAGCCAATTCGATTGAACTATCAAGTTGATTATCTCCATAATTCAGATCGGTACCTTACATTCATTGTTCAATTCAGTTTTGTTACTTAGCGTTACAAGACATTGATTCTGAAAGTGTGGTAGGTACGGAAATCACATTACAAGGCAAGATCGGGACTTGTGTGTGTCATATACTTGGTCATCAAGGAGTAATCCGAGGCGATCACGTATCAGGATTGACACCGTAAAAGAAAAAGAAGTTTCTCCATGATGTTAAACAGTACTATTGGGATGATCCTTACTTGTTCAACCAAGGAAGTGATCACCTCTCTAGGCGTTGTATCCCAGAAGAAGAGATAGAGAGTGTGATTCGTCAATGTCATAGACTTCCTAACGGTGGCCATGCAAAAGGATTCAAACCCATTGCGAAGATTCTTCAAAGTGATCTCTATTGGCCAACCATTTTCAGGGACGTACATGATTTTGTGACAGCATGTGATGAATGCCAACGCTCTGGAAACATCACTTGGAGACATGAGAATCCGCAGACAAGGGTTCTAGAGGTCAAACTGATCGACGTGTGCGGCATAGACTTTATGGGACCTTTCCCCTCATAAGGCCCCTACAAGTATATCCTAGTAGCGGTTGATTATGTCTCTAAGTGGGTGGAGGTCGTAGCTATAAGGACCAATGATGCTAAAACCGTGGCAAAGTTTATTAAGACTAACATTTTTCCCAAGTTTGGCGTACCGAGAGTCCTTATTAGCGATGGTGGATCACATTTCATAGAGCGGAGTTTTGAAGCACTTCTAGCTAAGTATGGGGTATCACATCGGGTGGCTACACCATATCATCCCTGTTGAAGGGTTTCTTGAACAAATAAATTTATATTCAAGACCCCGCTGAGTATAGCGAAGTCAGGATCGTCCACATGAGATAGTCAGTGCTAGGTTTTGTTACTTAGAGCGCAAGACACCAATTAAATCTAAGGAATTTAGCAAGAGATAGAGGAATTCTAAGGTAAAGGTATCACCACAACTATAATCATGCAATGCTAGCACTCATGAAACATAAAGATCATGCTTTTATCACATAAAGGCGCTAACTTTCATTAACTAGATCAAGTAAATCAACTAACTTTCGTTTAATTAATAAACTTACTATCTAATTTCTTCTACTTCAACTAGGATAGATCCACTTTCGCTTCAAAACCCTAATTTGTCTATTTTGATTCAAAGTTCCCGCTTTCGTTTCAACTATGAACGAGAAATTCCAATCCACTTTCGCTTTAAGGATTAAGAGCAAGAGAACAGATTCATGCAATAAAAACAATCAAATCATGATCAAGAGAAAGCATCCACAACCATTGTTGGGTTCAACCCCAACCTTAGAGAGGAAAACTACTCACCAACCATAATAATTGAAAACAAAACTGAATTAAAAAGGAAAAGCTTACAACTTTGAATTCAAAACAAACTTGTTCTCCAAGCAACACCAATCTCTACTCTATATCCTATCCTACCAACTTCTCTCTCGCCTCCTCTCTCTCTCTTCCTCCTCCTCCTCTAACGTGCCCCTCGGGCCCTAGACCGGTGTTGGTTCCCCGAAACAAAGGGTTTAACCTCCTTTTATAGAAGAAAAGGAGTTCTAATTCAACTAGGAAACAAGATAAAATAACCTTCCTAAAATACAAAGATAGAATAAATCCTTAAGATCTCGGGATAGAGAGAAGGTCGGCACCAAGCACGACCCAAATGGGTCGTGCACGACCCTCATAGGGTCGATCCTGAGGGTTCCTCTCTCTGTTTGGGTCGAGCACGACCCTGATTGGGTCGGTCCTAAGAGCATTCTTCTAGCTTCCTCATCTTGGTTCGTGCACGACCCCTTCCTAGCTCGATCTTGGGTTGATTTCTTCACCTCTCTTCATGATTTCACTCTTCTTGGCCCTACTTCCTTAGCTCATCAACTCAAATCTTCCTCATAGCTTGTCCACCCTCTCTTGCAATGCTCCAAACAGCTCCAAAAAAACCTACAAAACACCACCAAAGCTTATGTAGACTCCATATCTTATTAAAATACGAAAACCCACACAAACGACTCAAAACAAAACACAAAACTAAAGAAAAAGACTCAACCACACAACAACACACTCAAAAAACATGACTAAAAAGGCGGACATCAATCCCCAAACTAGTGGCCAAGTAGAAGTTTCAAACAGGCAAATCAAGAGCATCCTAGAAAAGACGGTTTCCCGCTCAAGGAAGGACTGGCCATCTAAGCTGGATGACGCTCTATAGGCTTACAGGATGGCGTACAAGACACCCCTATGCACCACTCCATACAATCTAGTGTATGGCAAGGCGTGCCATTTGTCGGTTGAGATGGAGCACAAGGCATTATGGCCTCTCAAAGAGCTCAATATGGACCTCGACGCGGCCAGAGTGAAAAGATTCATTGATTTGCAGGCACTAGAGGATTTGAGGCTAAAGGCATATGAGAACACCGAGATCTACAAAGAGTGTACAAAGCAATGGAATGACCGGAAATTGGTGCCCAAAACTTATGAAGTTGGTGACAAGGTACTTCTCTTTAACTCTAGACTCCGTTTATTTCCAGGGAAGTTGAGGTCAAGATGGAGTGGGCCATTTGTGGTTCACCACATATACCCTCATGGAGCGGTGGATCTAGTAGATAACAATGGAGCCATCTTCAAAGTCAATGGACACATATTGAAGAAGTTCTATGAGCAAGCCAACCCGGAAGAAGAGATTAGAGCCACTTGGGCTCTCACATCATCGGATTAAGCTAAGGTAAGTTCGTTGGGCTAAAAAATAGCGCTTACGGGAGGCAACTCGGTTTAGTTTAGTTTTCTTTTCTTTTTATAGTCCTTTTTCTTAGATTTCTTTTAAGATTTTTTTAGTAGAATAGAAGTTTGCGGAATATAATATTTGTGGGCTAACATGTCACGAAAGTCGGGCACGTTAACAACGCTGGAAAAGAGACACTTCAGGCTCGATACCGAACTGTGGGAGTCGGTACCGACCTGCGATAAAGACCAGAATTCGCATGTGGGGTACGTAAGTGCTCTTAACCTAAAAACTCCTCCTTCCCTTGCCATTCTTTTCCACGCCGCCTCTACCTAAACTCTCCAAAATGCTCTCAAGCCACAAAACCACAACAATCCTCACCAATCTCTCGAGATCTAACTGTTCTCTCCCCGTAATTCCACGTATTGCATTCAATCCATACCACTCAAAACTCGCACCCACATTTGATACCAAGCAATGCTTAGTTTATTCGTTATTGAAGCTCTACACCCACGTTACTCTTGTAATCCAATTTTCGTCCTTCAGATTCACAAGACTTCGGTATGATTTCTGGACCCTAAACTCTTTTCTTGAAGATTCATGGTAATTTTGGGTATTTTTCATATCTAGATCTATGTGTAGATCCAAGATTGCATGTTTTTATTCATTGTGCCTCCTTGCCTTTATATTGATGCTTAATCTTGAATGATTTTTGTTTCCTCATGCTTGATTTGCAATGAATTACTATTATAGAAAAGCAGGAAGTAACTTGTTCTTCAATTGCATGATTTCACCATGAATTTGGCAATTTTCGGCATGATTGGATAGGGCTTTGAGTAAGTATGGGGTTGCAAGTACTTGATTGTGTGTTTTTTATGTGGAATTTTGCTTGAATTATGCTAATTGTAAAAAAATTGGGGGGTTAGAGATTCGGAATTCCATGCGCAATGTTCTCGCACTAGGCTCGTTACCGACCTGTGAGGGTCGGTACCGACCTGTGATTATCCAGAACCAAACCTGAACCCAGAAATCTCGATACTGACCCTGAAGGATCGGTACCGATGTCGATCGAGGTTATTCTTAAAAGCAAGTATGGGGTTTCTTGTTGGTTTGAGTTGATTTTACTTTGGTTATCTATGGTATTTCAGGTACTAAATGGCAAGCTCAAGCAAAGCCAACTCTAGGGCAGGCAAGAAGAGGAGGACCGAAAGATTTCCATCTCCCCCGAGAATGGATGAGGTCATCTTGCCGACTAGGGAGAAACTGATGATCTTCAATTCTGTCATCGAAAAGGACCATCTCACAAGATGGCCGGTTTTCAAGATCAAGTGCAAAGTCCTCCGACATCTATGAGGACGTAAAGCATGCATTCGCTATTCTCGTTGTGCCACATCTCCTAAAAAAGGAAGGCGTCCCGCATTATCCGGCTCTCACCTCAGAGTTCATAGCCACTCTCCACATCAGCTTTAAGTCCAAGACATCTGCAGGAAGGACTAGGTTCCGGTTAGGCAATGCTGATCATGAGTTCAATATGGCAGAGTTCAACCGACTCCTCGACTTCCCTAACAACTCCCGAGATTACAAGGCACCTGATGACTTTAAGGTCACAAATACTTACAGATGCATTTTTGGAGAAGTCAATCGGACCGCACCGGCACTTCTAGGGGTGCACATCATCAACCCCATTCTTAGGATCATTCTCAGAGTTTTGGGTGCAACCATTCGGCCCAAAAAGGAGCTTTCCAGGCCAAGGAGGACGGAGGTAGGATGCCTCCGTACCATTCTCTTTGAGGACCCTGACCCCATGAACTTGAGGTTTGAATGGTTGAAGTATGTAAAGAGACACGGGGCCACTTGATGTTCGTGTTTTTAGTATAGTTTTTGATAGGTTTTCTTAGTTTGATAGGTTTAGTTTTGATAAGTTTAGGGTTAGTTTTGTGTATTTTTGGATAGTTTTGCATATTTTGTGAAAAGTATGGAAGCTACTCTGTTTTGTGTCTTTTTGTAGGTTTTATCAAGGAAATGATGTTGTTTGGAGCTGAATTTGAAAAGCTACGATGAAAGACGGAGGAATACAAGGTGAAGAAGTTGAAGTTCAAGTTTTTGGAGTGAAGTATTATTGAAGAAACCAAACCCAGGCTTGTTAACGAGGCTGTGAGGGCTCGTTAACGAGGCCACGAGATAGAATATTCGAGAGGTTGATTTTGTGACTTACCGATCCTGTGCGGGAATTTATTTCCGTGTCGATAGAGTATCTTTTTATCTTTTTAGGGTTGTTATATTGTATTTTAGGTCTTGTTATCTTTCTAGATTTTATTTCTATCTTTTTAGGATTTTATTTCTATCTTTTTAGGAAAGTTTTTATCTTTTAGCCCTTTTTAGTTTCTAGCCTTTTTAGTATAAATAGCCTTTTATCTAGCATAGAAAAAGGAGATATCGATCAGAGAAGAGAGAAAGAAGAGCCGAAGGAGAGAGAGAGAGACAGATTGAGAGCTCGGTGGACGAAAGTTACTGGGGTCATTAGTCGAGGTTTTGGTTCGTTGTTTTGTGTTTTTTTCGGGTTTTCTTCTGAATCTCTGTAAGACGATATTTATTAATTTGGGTAGTGTTTTGTTTTCAATATTTTCTTTGATTGAAGTTATTTGTTTCATAATCATGACTAGTGAGTAGTCTTTTTATCTAGGGTCGGGGTTGAAACCCGGCATAGTTATGCATGTTTGGTGAGTAGGATTATGTGTTGAATGCCTTTTATCTATTGTTGAGATTGTTTGTTGTGCTTATACCGAGATGAAAGTTGAGGTAATTTGAGTTGTTGACTTGATTGAAAGAGAAAGTTATAAACTTGAAGGTTGATATTGTTTGAATACGAAAGTTTCAAGCTTTAGATCCAAAACAAGCAATCAAGTGAGTTAGTTTATGAAAGTAGATTAATTTACTTGCTAAGTCAATGAAAGTTGATGTATCTATCTATTTAAAGGCATGATATTTATCCTCTTACGAGCTTGTGTGCATGACTATGTTGTGGTAGCCCTTGTCCTAGATCTTTGTTTTATTTGATTTTTCTTAAGAGTATATTCGTTACTAAGTTCGTTGGCTCGGTACCGAACCTGTCTAGGTCGTTAGTTTTGGAATTTTGTCTACGGTGGTTCGTTAACGACCTTGACAAAGTCGTTAACGAGGCTGCTTGTGTGTGTTTTGCTTGCTTTTGTTTGATTTTTAGTAGTCGATAGATAAACAACCTTGCTTCCCGTGGAACGATCCTGACTCCCCTATACTCAGCGGGGTCTTGATTATAAATTTATTTGTTGTCAAGAATTACCCTTCAACAAATTGGCGCCGTTGTCGGGGATCGAACGTGTTTGTTTGTTTATCTGTGGGTCTGGGAATAGCCCGACCCCATTTTTGTTTTTAATTTTTGTTTTCTTTGTCTGTTTTTCTCAGCGTATGCCGGTAGGACATCGGAGGCTTGAATTTGACAATGCTGGTTACTATTCAGAACCTGAACATTCCCTGCACTGTAGACGCCGAGAGAACCGAGCCATGGCCACACCTGAAGAGACGGCTCGTCAGTTGGTAGTCCTCCGGAATCAGATGGAGGCGTTGAAAACCGAGAAGGAAGGCGTTGCTGCCAAAGCTGCGCATCAACGAGCTAACAATGCTCGTCTACAAGAAGAGATGAATGCGTATCCGAGGAATGCCAAACAGTATATGCATCCAGAACTGAGGGTGCCAGAGTCTCCAATTGTGCTTCCGGAGATAGAGAAAACTTTTGAGATTAAATCTCAATTCATATCCTTGATCAAACGGGCTCAGTTTGAAGGGAAACCTACTGAGTGCCCTATAGAGCATATTAGAAATTTTCTTGATTTATGTGACACCATAGCTGCTGAAGGTGTCTCACTTGAATATGTTCTGTTAAAAGCTTTCAGGTGGTCTCTTGCTGGAAAGGCCCTGAGCTGGTTGGAGAGCTTACCCCCTAAGTCTATCAGGACTTGGAAAAACTTGTATGATCAATTTCTTACAAAATTCTTCTCGCCTGCCATGACAACGGAGTTGAGAAAACACATCACCTCCTATCACCAGCTGCCTAATGAGACTTTTGTTGAAACATGGGAAAGATTTAAAGAGATGCTTAGACATTGCCCCACTCATGGGCAACCTTTATATGTTCTGCAAGAAATCTTTTCCAGGGTATCAACGCAGAGACCAAGAACCGCATCAACACGCATATCGCGTGCGGTTTTATAGAGATGGACCCACGGCTGCATGGGAATTGCTAGATAAGTTGTCCAATTATGATGCCATGTATGGAACTCAGCAAACTCCATAGCCCCAGAAACGTCTCTACATGCCTAACCGAGAAGAAGTTGACCCGGATGTTAAAACTCAATTCCTACAAGATGAGGTCAACCGTTTGAAGAAGCAGGTAAGTTTTCTGAAATCCTCTCAATCTTGTCAAGAGTGTGTTTCTTCTGCCAATAGTACTTCTGCTTGCACTAACATAGAGCAAGTTAGAACCGCTGAGACAATTCTTGAGATGAATTATATGAGAGGCCCATACAGAAACCAGCCTAGCTATATTGACAGGTCAAATAATTTTCAAGCGTGGGGCAATCAAAATCAAAATCCAAACTATGCAGCGCCTCCGCCGAATAGACGACCTGCGCTTTATCAACCTCCAGGCCATCAGGAGCCACCATCATGGGTTCAAGGGTTACAGGAAGGCCTTAACGGAGTGACTAACAAGGTTAACGAAGTTCAAGCCAACCTGAACCAACAAAATAAAAGATGGGGAGAGTTCGATATATCGAAGAAGAATGTCGATTCCCAACTAGGGAACCTTGCTGCACAAGTTCTAAGACCACAAGGGCAACTTCCGGGCCGTCCTGAAGAGAACCCTAGGGGACAAATAACAGCAGTGCACCTTAGGAGCGGGAAGACATTGCCGGAGCGAGTCCAAGCTGAGGACAAGAAGGAAGAGGACGTCACGGTTCAGCTCGGTAACGAGCCAGCGAGGGTAGTTACCGAACAAGTGTACCATGGTGACGGGGCTCCAAGGGTACCTAACGACCCTAATCCGAGCCTTCCTCTCAATTCCAGGGTCGGTAACGACCCGCCGAGGGCACCTAACGACCCTAGTGTCGACCCGGTCCTTTCACCTCTCGAGCCTAACTTGGTTCCGAGAACGGTGAAATCTCTTCCATTTCCCACTAAGAAATCTATGGACTTTACTGAGAGTAAGTTCAAGCGTTTCGTAAAGATTCTTCAGGGCATTGATATTTCCATCCCATTCGCTGAGGCCCTAAGCGAAATGCCGGCTTACACAAAATTCTTGAAAGATATTCTTAGCAGGAAAAGATCTATCACAGAATTGCAGGATGAAGTCCGCTCTATTGCACTACCAGAAAAGCTTGGAGATCCAGGGAGATTTGCCATCACGATTGGCATAGGCGACCACAAATTCAAAGCTTTATGTGATTTGGGAGCCAGTGCTAGTTTACTCCCTCTCTCAATATGGTCAAAAGCCAATATGGGACCACTAGAGCCTGAGGAACCTCATGTCCCCGACATGCCTGAGGAACCTCATGTCCCCGTTATCCTAGGCAGACCATTCCTAGCTACAGCAAGTGCCAAGGTTGATGTGAGGAAAGGACTTCTTACTTTTGAGATTGGTGAAGAAATTGTGGAATTCAACTTGGACCAAAACGCAAACGACCCAACCGCGGTCGTACAAATCGAGTTAACCCAACCAGAACTCGACATAGATGATACTACCGAACTTCCACCAACTTCGAAAGAGGACGCAATTCTCACACATGACCCTATAGAGCTTCCTTGGCCCACTAGCAAGTCTCACACACAAGGAAATAATCAAGGTGAGTACTCTTCTTCTTACCATATTCCTACACCATACCCCACGACATATGCTATTGCGGAGTCCAAACCGCCTTGGTTTTCGGATTTCACTAACCCATATGTAGGAATACAGGGCATACTCATAGAAGACAAGGGATCTAGCTTAGTGACTCCAGCAAACAACACCTACAAAGCTAAGTATGGGGTATCTCAAGACCCCAACATAGTTGCAAGCGAGCCACCTTGATAAGGGAAGTACGTCGGGCTGACGACGTTAAACATAGCGCTTACGGGAGGCAACCCGCTTTTTGTATAGATTAGATTTTTCTTCTCAGATTCTTTTTCTTAGTTTTCTTTTGAGTTTTTTTAGTAGTTTTTTAGCATAGAAATTAGGATAAATTTAGAGCTAACAAGATGCAGGAAAAGGGGCTCGAAAATTACTCAAGGAGGCTACGGTGGCTCGTTAACGACCCACCCACGCTCGTTAACGACCCGGTTTGGCGAACCGACTCGGACAGGTAAGTTTTTCTAACCCTAATCTATCTTTTATCTTCTACCCTATTTCTTACCCCCCCCCCCCCAGCCGCCACTACCTACCCCTCCCCTCCTATTTCTACCCCCTTCTATTTAACCCTCCCAAACTCTCAAATACTCTTACCCACAAATCTCAAAACTCCAAATCCTTCAAACCTCCACCGAATACTCTCACCATCGATCGGAAACTTTCACTCCACCGACCGTCGGAGACCCTGTCGTTAACGAAGCCCGGAACACCGTTTTTCCTACCGACAAGGTCCACGCTCGTTAGCCACCCAATTTCGATCTCTTGTTCTTCAATTTCCCGATTCTCCGGTATGATTTCTAACCCTAACTCTTAATTGCATGATTCATGGTTCTTAGGGTAGAAAATATCATGTCTTGGATCTTGTTTATAGAGAGGATCGATTTGCATGATTGAATTTTGCTCATGAATTTTGATTATGTTTAAGTTGTTCTTGACTAGGGAAAGTTATTCATGCTAGAAACTCTATTGCAATAACTTGATTTAAAAAGCATGAATTTTTCTTGTTCTAGTCTTAAGTTCAATCTTTGCATGACAATTTTGGGTAATTTTAGCATGATCGGGATGGGTAATTGACCAAGTATGGGGTGCATAAACCCGATTGTGTGTCTAGTGGGGGAGTGTAGAGGATGCATACTTGATTTATGGTCTGATTTTTAAAGTTGATGACACTCGGAATTCTGCGAACTGTCTCTCGGTGGGTCGTTAACAGGCTCGTTAACGACCCTGCGTAGCATTAATGATCAATAACCAGTCCACATTCGTAAACGACCCAATTGGGTAGTTAACGAATAATTCTGAGGTCTATTTTGAGACCAAGTATGGGGTCTCTTGTCTATCTACTTGAGTGGATCTTATCTTGGAAAAAAATGATTGTTTTGTAGATCAAATGGCAAGTTCCAACAGACCCGCTACCCGAGCTCAGAAGAAAAGAAGGCACCAGAGGTCCCCATCTCCACCACGCATGGATAATGTGATCCTGCGTACCCAGGGGCAAGCAGATCGTTACCATGCCATCTTAGCCAAGGACCACAGCACTCGGTGGTTCTCGAAGTCAAGTGCCGTACACACAGGGATTTACACGGATGTCAAGGAGGCCTTTGTCATTCTCGGTGCCGCTCATTTGCTGAAGAAGGAAAATCTACCACACTTTCCGGCCCTCACATCCGAGTTTCTGGCCACTCTAGAGACTAGCTTTCCGTCGAAGAATTCGGCAGGGCGCATCCGATTTTGGCTCGGCAATGTGAACCGTGAATTCACCATGGCAGAGTTCAATGCAATTCTAGAGCTCCCGAACCCTTCGGGGGAGTACAGCCTAAAGGACTACAAGGTGACTCGGACTTGGAGCTACATCACCGGGGAGGTCCAATCCTCCACAGCGGCATTATCTGGGGCAAGCATAATCAACCCCATTTTCAGGATCATTCTCTGAGTCCTAGCCACTACATTCTGGCCAAAGCGAGAGTTGAACAGACCAACAAGGACAGAAGTTGCTTGTCTCCGCACTATCCATTTCGAGGAGCCTGGCCCTTTGAATTTGGGGGTATGAATGGCTCTACTACATAGAGAAATCAACCAAGTCCAAGGAAGTGTGGTGTGGTAACTTGGTTAGTCTTTTGGCTACAAACCTTGGAGTCGACCTCACTCGCTACACGCCGGCTCATGCTCAGTTGCTCAACCAAAACTATTGGCTTAGCGCCGGAATTTTCACTCGAGTCCGGGAGGGGATCGTTACAAAAGTTCAAGGCCGAGATGTACCACCCACCTTATTGAAAATGGAGTTAATTTACGTACCAAATTGGTACGAGGCGTGGACGGGTCATGCTTTCCCGTTAGAGCCCGAGCCGGAAGATGAGCTATCGCTTCGGCCGTGTGTGTCCCGGTTTGATAAAGAGGAAGATGTGATGGATGAAGATGAAGATGAGGATACCGAGTTAGTTGGAGAAGAAACCGAGGAGGCCGACACAGAAGGCGGCACAGAGGAGCTCAATCTCGAGGAAGAAGACCTCGATACAGAAGTTTTAAGCACCATCGTCCTCGTTGACGAGCCCACCAGGCTCGTTAACGATCATTTCCAGCCTTCTACATCTGCTGCTAACGAGGTACCCAAGGTCGTTAACGGCCCGCCGAGGGCAGCTACCGACCTTCCGCAAGCTCCTACTGACCCCTACTCTTATGGGCTTGTGCCATACCACCCGGTGCTTCACCATGATCACTTTCAGCCTCACTACCCACCACCTCCTCAGCCTGAGTACACTGGATCGAGCATTCCGCCACCATGGGCCGAGGATCTTTTTGCACGGATGCAACAGCTTCACCTCCAACAGGACCACATTCATAGGAGGATGGATAGATGGGAGACTGTCTATTCAGCTCGGATGATATTTGAGGATGAAAGGCATCACCAGAGAGAGGCAAAGGATGTTGAGCACTGGAGGACGATGTACGACTTCATGGGGAACTTTGAGCACTATTTTCTTCCACCTAACCGTTGATTCAGCTTGAAGACGTTTTCCTTGTTTTCCACTTCTGAGACTTTGTAAGTTTTTGTTTTCTCTTTTCTTGTTTCTTGTGTTTTTCTTTTCTATTTCTTTCCTTCTTCTTATTTTTATTATAGTGGGGACACTGTAATTTTAAGTATGGGGTGGGAGAAAGTAGAAAGTTTTGTGTCTTGTTTGTCTTTTGTGCTTTGTTAGTTTTTATTCAAACAATAAATAAAAAAAACAACAAAAAAATCGAAAATTCTTGAGAAAATTTAAAATTAAAAAAAAAGGTTTTAGAATTGATAGATATCCCTTTCTTATGTTCTATGATAGTAGTTGCTAGCATGATCATATAATTCCTTGCAATCATGTCTTTGAGAATATAGCCGGATTCTTTATTATGAAGTTGTTTTTAGGAAGGAATAGCATTTGATGAAATTGAGCACATATACCTTTTTAGCATAAGTGATGCAATCCAAAAAAAATTACCCTTGTGAGAAATTTTTGGCCTTATAGGGAGAACATCAAGAATCCCTCTTCTTTTTTGTGTGATTTACTCTCTATATGCATATTATCTCTTGGAATTGTGATGGTTATCTATTACTTGAGGCCTGTATAAGATTTATAGTTCATTACTTATGAAAATCAGATGATAGAGAACTTATTTTTATAAGCCTTATTATTCCTTATCCACCCTTGCATTATCCTTCTTTTGACAGCCAATTTGAGCCTGAAGCCTTTTATTTTTAGCTCCACAAAATTGTTCCCTAGCCGATATAAGCTTGACCCTATCCGGGGATTAGGACTTAGATTTGGAGAGGAAATTGTTTTGTTGATGGTTGAAAAGAAAAGAGAGAGATGTTATGTTTGGTTTGAAATTGAAGGATTATTGGGAAGGGTAGATTGGAAGTCTCTTGTTTTCAATAGTTGTGATAAGAAAGATCTCTTGATAGGAAAAAAAAAGATGCACAAAATAAGGTTGATGGTTGAAAGAAAGTTGTTGAAAGGGAAGAGGAGTACACGATGAAGCTCGTTAACGACCCTGAAGTGGCTCGTTAACGAGGCAGCGAAAGAAAGAAGGAAAAGAGAAGTTGGATAAATAGAAATATGAAGAAAGAAGGAAGTTTGAAGTGCATTCAAGTTTATAAAGATAATATCAGAGATTCTTTTTATTTGTTTTATGAGACTTCCTAGGATATATTGGTGAGTGAAATTAAGTGCATAAAGAAGAGAGTGAGTTTGGTATGTTGTTCTTGTGAGAGTTTTTGGTATATGTGTGAGTTTTTAGGAGTCTTTGATTCCCGGATATTATTAGCACCACATAGCCAAAATATTTTCCACGCCTTATTGTTTTTACCAAGCCCTATTACAACCTGGCCGAATGGGAACTTCTATGAAGTTTTTCATTAAGCCCCCTGAGTTCTCTTGATGATTTTTGTTTGTTTTGACAAATCTTAGGTGGAGAGTTTGGTGATATAAATTCCAATTTCTATGAGTTTTTGTATATAAGATGAGTTGAGAGATATATTTATAAGCTTAAACACTTGAGAGTTGAGAGAAACACATTATCCCTTGTGAGGTTGGATTGTATTTTCTTGTGTCTATTTTTGGTGCACATATGTGTGTGATGACGTTAATAATCATTTGTTATTTTTCTTCTATGTGTTGAAGTTGCTTCTTAGAAGATGGCTATAATTTGATGAGTATGTTGTTTGGTTTTGATTACTGTTTAGTGATTGCTTGAGGACAAGCAAGTCTAAGTATGGGGTATTTTGATGTTCGTGTTTTTAGTATAGTTTTTGATAGGTTTTCTTAGTTTGATAGGTTTAGTTTTGATAAGTTTAGGGTTAGTTTTGTGTATTTTTGGATAGTTTTGCATATTTTGTGAAAAGTATGGAAGCTACTCCGTTTGTGTCTTTTTGTAGGTTTTAGCAAGGAAATGATATTTTTTGGAACTGAATTTGAAGAGCTACGATGAAAGACGGAGGAATACAAGGTGAAGAAGTTGAAGTTCAAGTTTTTGGAGTGAAGTATTATTGAAGAAGCCAAACCCAGGCTCCTTAACGAGGCTGTGAGGGCTCGTTAACGAGGCCACGAGATAGAATATTCGAGAGGTTGATTTTGTGACTTACCGATCCTGTGCGGGAATTTATTTCCGTGTCGGTAGAGTATCTTTTTATCTTTTTAGGGTTATTATATTGTATTTTAGGTCTTGTTATCTTTCTAGATTTTATTTCTATCATTTTAGGATTTTATTTCTATCTTTTTAGTGTTTTATTTCTATCTTTTTAGGAAAGTTTTTATCTTTTAGCCCTTTTTAGTTTCTAGCCTTTTTAATATAAATAGCCTTCTATCTAGCATAGAAAAAGGAGAGATCAATCAGAGAAGAGAGAAAGAAGAGCCGAAGGAGAGAGAGAGACGGATCGAGATCGGAGATCGAGAGCTCGGTGGATGAAAGTTACTGGGGTCATTAGTCGAAGTTTTGGTTCGTTGTTTTGTGTTTTTTTCGGGTTTTCTTCTGAATCTCTGTAAGACGATATTTATTAATTTGGGTAGTGTTTTATTTTCAATGTTTTCTTTGATTGAAGTTATTTGTTTCTTAATCATGATTAGTGAGTAGTCTTTTTATCTAGGGTCGGGGTTGAAACCCGGCATAGTTATGCATGTTTGGTGAGTAGGATTATGTGTTGAATGCCTTTTATCTATTGTTGAGATTGTTTGTTGTGCTTATACCGAGATGAAAGTTGAGGTAAATTGAGTTGTTGACTTGATTGAAAGAGAAAGTTATAAACTTGAAGGTTGATATTGTTTGAATACGAAAGTTTCAAGCTTTAGATCCAAAACAAGCAATCAGGTGAGTTAGTTGATGAAAGTAGATTAATTTACTTGCTAAGTCAATGAAAGTTGATGTATCTATCTATTTAAAGGCATGTTATGTATCCTCTTACGAGCTTGTGTGCATGACTATGTTGTGGTAGCCCTTGTCCTAGATCTTTGTTTTATTTGATTTTTCTTAAGTGTATATTCGTTACTGAGTTCGTTGGCTCGGTACCGAACATGTCTAGGTCGTTAGTTTTGGAATTTTGTCTACGGTGGTTCGTTAACGACCCTGACAAAGTCGTTAACGAGGCTGCTTGTGTGTGTTTTGCTTGCTTTTGTTTGATTTTTAGTAGTCGATGGATAAACAACCTTACTTCCCGTGGAACGATCCTGACTCCCCTATACTCAGTGGGGTCTTGATTATAAATTTATTTGTTGTCAAGAATTACCCTTCAACACCACTTCACAAGGAGTTTACTGTGGCAACTTGGTGAGGCTCTTAGCAATGGCTCTAAACGTCGACCTCTATGCTACAATGCACAAAGTCCCCAGATGATGAACTCGAAATACTGGCTGTCTTCTGGCATTTTTCAGAGTCATACAGGGGGAGTTGCTACCTCGATTCTTGGAAAGACCGTGGTAATCACTCGGGACAAGTTGGAGTTGTTGCATGTGCCAAACTGGTATGAAGCATGGACGTCTCAGCCATTCCCCTTGGCCAAGAAGCCTCAAGACGAGCCGACATTATGAGAATTTGAGACAAGGTACGAGCGTGAAGAGGCAGCGATGGAAGAGGATGAGCAAGCCCCTGCGGAAGGGCTTGATACCGAGGACCCACAGGTCGTTATCGAGGCCCCTGCACACACTGACAACCTCGGTACCGAGCATCCTGGCCTCGGTACCGAGTACTTCGAGGCTAGCACCGAGGCGTTTAACTTCGACACTAATCTTGCTCACCATCCCACCGAGCCACCATCGTTCGGTGTAGTGCCTTACGCCCCTTTCGTCCAGCACAACCATTACCAGCCGCCGCCCCAAGCCAACTACTCTGGTTCAGATGCCCCTCCTCAGTGGGCACAAGATTTGACATCCCAGATGCAGCAACTGAATTTGCAGCATTCTCAGCTCCACCAACGGATGAATCATTGGCAGGATGTCTATTCAGCTCGCATGGCACTTGAGGACGCACGACAGCAAAGGGCTGACGCTCGCTGGAGGACGATGGAGCAGTGTGTAACAATTGATGAAGAAAGTTGGCGGACAATGTATCAATTTATGGGCAACTTTAAGCACTACTTCCCAGCACAAAACCAATGAGGATCTCACTTTCAAGGATGTTTCCTTTGCTTCGATAGTTTCTTTGTAAGTTTTTCTTTTCCCTATCTTTTCTTATGCTTTGCTTTGTTTTTACAGTGGGGACACTGTAATGTTTAAGTATGGGGTAGGAGAGAAATGAAAACTTGTTTCTTTTTGTGTGTTTTCATGTTTCTTGTTTTAGTTGTTTTCGTTTTCTTATAAATAAAAAATCACAAAAAATTGAAAATTTTGAAAAATCCAAAAATATTTTAGAACGGATAAGTACCCTTGATCTTATGGTTCTATGATTGCTTTTACTTTGCATGACCATGTAATTTCCTTTTAGCATGTTTTTGATAGTATAGCCTGAGTCTTATGATGAATTGTTTTTGTAGTGAAATAGCATATGATGAAACTGAGCATGTATGATTGTTAGCATGAGTAGTTGCAATCCAACAAAAAAAACAAATGATCTTGTGACCTTTATTTTTAGCCTTGATTTTATGTGTGATTTGCTCTCTTTATGTATATCATCTCTTGGAATTGTGATGTTATCTATTTCTCACGACCTATATGAGATTTTTAGTTCATTACTTGTGAAAATCATATGATAGAGAACTTATTATTTCATAAGCCCTATTAATCCATATCCACCCTTACATTATTCTTGTTTTTGATAGTCAATTTGAGATTAAGCCTTTTATTTGTTGCTGCAAAAAATTATCCCTAGCCGATATAAGCTTGACCCTATCCGGGGATTAGGACTTAGTTGGAGAGGAATTGTTTTTGTTCAGTGCAAAGATATTCGTTTGTTCAAAAATAAAGGTTTTGGTGGGGTAGATTGGAAGTCTCTTGTTTCAATTATCTAAAAAAAGATCTCTTGGTTAGAAGAATGCACAAAGGAAGAAAGGAATTTCAAGCTTGATACTAGCCTATGTGGGCTCGATACAGAAGTTTTCAAAGGAGAAAAAGAAGAGAAACACAGCTCGATATCGACCCTCTCAGGTCAGTACCGAGGCATGCCGTGAGGAAAAATGCAGAAAGAAAAGAAAGAAGAAAAATAAGGAATAAGGAAGAAGATGTGTAGTGTTCAAAATTTTAAAACCAAGAGTTTCTTTATGTTTTCGTGAGGCTTTCTAGGATTTAATGGGTGAGTGAAGACGATGTGCGTCATAAAGAAAAGAGAGTTTTGCATATTTGTTTTGAGAAATTTTGGAGATGTGTGAAATTTTAGGAGTCTTTCATTCGCGGATATTATTAGCACCACATGACAAAAAAAATTCCACGCCTTATTGTCTTTACCAAGCCCCATTACAACCCGGCCGAATGGAAGCTTGTATGAAGTTTTTCATTGAGCCTAAGTTCTCTTGATATTTTTGCTTGTTTTGACAAATCTTTGGTGGAGAGTTTGGTGATATAAGTTCCAATTTCTATGAGTTTTTGCATATAAGATTGAGTTGAGAGATGAATTTATAAGCCAAACACATGAGAGTTGAGTGAAACACTTTATCCTTGGTGAGGTTGGATTGTGGTTGCTTATGTCTATTACGTGCGTATATATGTGTGATGACGTTAAGAGTCATTTTGCTATTTTTACTATACTTGAAGTTGCTTTTTAGATAAGGGATATTACTTGATGAGCATGTTGGTTGCTTTTGGTTTATGTCTAGTGATTGCTTGAGGACAAGCAAGCTTAAGTATGGGGTATTTTTATGTTCATGTTTTTACTATAGTTTTAGGTGTTTTTCTTAAGTTGTTTAGCTTAGATTAGTTGAGTTTTAGTGCTTTTTTTGTGTGTTTTTCGGCCGAGTTGCTTCTCAAGTGGGCAAGCCATTATTCATGGACCCGGTCACAGATGGAAGAAAAAGAGGTTTGAATGCCCGTCTGCTTGTCAAAATTAATTTTGCTCGTGATATTGTTCTTGATACTTGCCTTGACTTTGATGATGGAGTGTCACTTGAGTGCACTTTTCTTGTTGAGAATGAGCCCTTGTATTGCAAGGATTGTTGATTTTTTGGACATGATGATATAGGTTGCTCGTTCAAGGAAAAAAGAGATGTTGTGGGCGTCAAGAATACAAGAAGAACCAAGGCCTCAAAGAGCAATGCTCAGATAGGGGAAAAATCAGTTGGGATGGTGATTACTTGGAAGCTAATGGTGATAAGGTGAAGACCCCATCGAATGAATCCATCAAGAAGGTTCTTATGTCCCTACAAGCCTACTTGGCCTCCAACAATGAAGCTCCAAAAGAGAAGGACACCTCTAAGAGAGTTGGAGAGAAAGAAAAACACAAAAAGAGTGGTGAATTACAAACACCCAAAGTGAGTGAAAAACAAGGTGAGAGTGGTAACTTGAGCGAAAAACATGGTGAGAATGACACTCTTCCTACCTTAGATAAGCTTGTCGATTTGGGGGGGCGAGAGTGATGATGAAGATGCTCAAAGTGAGAACGAGAGTGAAACACAAGAGAGTTGTAGTGAGGAAGAGGTTGATCCTAATCCAGGAGTGTCTTCATCGTAGGAGGTGAATACTAGCATGGAGGATGATGATGAAGGCTCGGTCAACTCCACCGAGGATGGAAGAGATGGGGGCCTTGAGGAGGAGCCACCTTTTGAGGTGGTTAGGTCTAAATCCAAGAAGAAGAAAGACAAGCAAAAGGAGAAAAGGGCCATGGTTCTCGGCCTTAAAGCACAAGACAAATGGAAGCCGACGCACGGAAGATCCCTTAGACGCTCTACTAGGGTCGAGAAGGTGAAGGACAAGTCGGTGTCCTCATGAAGGTCATCTCATGGAACATCCAGGGGCTTTTCCATCCCCGGAAACAAAATGGCTTGCAAGGTGTGATCCGAGATAATGATTCCAAGGCACGTGGTGTCTTTGAAACCAAGTGTGGTGGTTTTGATTTATGTGATTTGGTGTGCCGTGTGGCCCCGGGTTGGGAGTTTTCTTCTAACTTCCACCTTGATGATTGTGGTCGTATTCTTGTCATGTTGGATACTAATTTTATTGATGTTGAGATAGTTGGCATGTCTATACAACACGTTGTTTGTCTCCTCACTTGCAAGACAACTAACATGAAGTATGCAGTGTGCTTTGTGTATGGCCTCCATAGTGTGGTGACTAAAAGGCTGATTTGGAAGAGAATTAGTGATCTTGTTTAGGCTCATGAGTTGTCGTGGATCATGATGGGCGACTCTAATAATGTCATGGATGAGAAAGAGAGATACAATGGTGAGCCAGTTACCATGTACGAATGCAAGGATATGGTGGAAGTATGTCGGAGACTTAGTCTTGTGGACAAGCCGAGAAATAGTGGAAATTCTTTCACTTGGACCAACCACATCGTTTGGAGCAAAATTGACCGGGCCATGGTAAATTCTAATTGACTCAATATCGGTTTTTATTTTCATACTAACTTTTTGGATATGTGGCATCTCTCCGACCATAAGCCAGGCATTGTGTCCTTGTGTAGGGTGTCCGGGAATGGCAAGAAATACTTTAAGTACTTCAACATGTGGGTTCACAATCCGAGGTTCAAGGATGTTGTTCGAAAAGGGTGGGTGTCTCATCACCAAGGAACTTACCAATTCCGGCTTTCTAAACTCCTCCATGTTTTGAAGCCGCCTTTGAGGACTCTCAACAAGCTCGAGTTTCGACATATCTCCTCTAGGGATTCCAAGGCCAACCTCGGTTTTGCTCAAGCCCTCGAGGAGCTTTGGTTGAACCGCGACTCCATGGAAGCTAAGCGGACGGTGGAGTGTGCAAAAATCAAGGTCAAGAGGTTGAATGAGGCCGAAGAAAGTTTTCTTAGACAACAAGCCAAAGCCAAGTACACTATCCAAAGTGATTGATGCAACAAATAATTACATGATTTAATGAAGGCTAATTGGCGCCGCAACTACATTCCTTCCATCACCAAAAATTATTGGAGCCCTTCTACGTCCACGGAGGAAGTTTTTGGAGAGTTTGTAGCCCTTTTTAAAGGGAATGTTTGGCTCGGAGATGTCGTTGACTATGCCGATGCTAAGTGAATTTTCTAATGGGCCTCAGATTTCCGAGGAGAGTGACATGTTTGTTGGGACGTTGTTGGGACCTCTGGTTCTAAGCAACGGATCAACGATTCACTTCTCTTTAAGTTTTGATAATGACAAATACCATAGGGAACTAATGTGGTTTGTTCAAGTATTTCTAAGGAACACAGGTACAGCCAAGAACTCCTATGAATGACAAAGCCACTACTGGCCACAATGAAGAGTTTCCATCAAGGGAACTCTGAAGAGGAAAGTTCCCATGAAGTGGGAACTCCCAGAAACAAACAAGAAAACACAAGCTTACAATGATGAAGAGTTTCCATCAAGGGAACTCTGAAGAAGTCAGTTCCCATGAAATGGGAACTCACATGTGAAGACAACGACCGTTCAGCGTAGATCGCGGGATTCTGTCTCAGACAGCCAGAGGGAACAGTCTGAAGATCAGACTGTCACGCTTCATCCAACGGTCCGATTGATTCAAGAAGTTGACCTAGTTCAAACCAAAGTCACATGTGAAGAAAGTACAACTTGGGCATCAAGCAAAGGGCATTTTGGACACAAACGAAAGATGCGACTGCCCAAGACAAATGGACTATAAAGCCAAATGAATAGTACTCGGTCTGAGTACTTCTCCCAGAACTTACAAACACCCACATCAGAGAAAAGAAAGAAAAGGAAGAGAAGTCCCCGCCGGCGAGTGTGTGATCTCTACAACGGTGAAGCTGAAGTTCCCTGGAGCAAGGGAACTGAGAAGTCAGCGTAAGGTTTGAGTTACTTGTGTTTTGCTGTTGTGAGCTTAGGAACTCAGTTGAGAGGATTTACTAGTGTTGCTAGAGTTAGGAAGAACTTGTAGGAACAGAGAAGTGTAAATCCGGCTGTGTAACTAAGGAACAAAGCAATCAATATAAGTAAGTCATTCAAAATCCTCCAAGCGGAGGTAGAGGTTTACCCATACAACTAGTTGGTTGTAGTGGGGTTCCTCTATAAAGGAACTGTGCCTTTCACTGTTTTTATTACTTGCGATTATTTACTTCCGCTGCCTTGGGAACAGCTTAATTGCTAGTTCCCAAGCTCACTGCTAACCGATTACGATCCAACAATGTTGATGGCAACGGTGTCCAACAAGGACATCAAAGAGGCTTTATGGTCCATGGGTGATGACAAGGTTCCCGGTCCCGATGTCTTCACCGCCAAATTCTTCAAAGCCACTTTGGACATAATCGGGCCGAGGTGTGTGCGGAGGTCAAAGAGTCCTTCACCAATGGTAAGCTCCTCCAGCAACTCAACCATACCATCATTTCTCTCATTCCTGAAATTGAGGCGTTGGTTCATGTCGAGCATTTCCGCTCCATCTCTTATTGCAACGTGGTCTACAAAATCATCTCCAAAGTCATGACTCTTCGGCTTGCCAAATGCCTTGGCTCGCTCATTGATCCGGCCCAAAACGCTTTCGTGGTGAGTCACTTGATGTTGGACAACATTTTCCTTGTCCAAGAGTTGTTGAGGAAGTATAATGTGAAAAGGGAAACTCGAAGATGCTTCTTAAATGTGGATCTCGCCAAAGCCTACAACACCATCTCTTGGGATTTCCTTAGGTTCGCTCTTACTTGCCTTGGATTTCCTTCGAGATTTGTGGCTTGGATCATGGAGTATGTTAGCACGGCCACATACTCGATCAAGATCAACAAAGGCATACATGGCTTCTTCTCGAGCAAGCATGGGCTTCGACAAGGTGACCCCTCTCTCCCCTCCTCTTTGTGATTTGCACGGAATTCCTTTCTCCATTACTTAAGAGAGAGAGAATTCTAGAGGCTCCTTTCATTTCCACCAACATTGTGATAGTTTGAGACTCTCCCACCTTATGTTTGTCGATGATATTGTGCTCTTTTTCTGTGGGGACGTTGGGTGCGTGAGGGCTCTATGTGATGTTTGGAGAGGTTTAAGTTGATGTAGAGTTTGGCTTTGAATGTGGTAATATCTTCTATCTTTGTTGCTTCAGTCCCGGACCACGAGAGAGGCCCCATTATTGTCGCCACTGGTTTTAAGGTTGGGGTCTTCCCTTTTCGGTATTTTGACATTCCCATTAGTCCCCATGGTCTCCGAGTGATGCATTATATAAAGCCTTTACTTGACAAGATTGGTGGCTAACTTATTACTTGGGCTAAGAAGAGCATTTCCTTTGTCGGGAGAAGAGATTTAGTTGCCTCGGTTTTACAAGGGTGCGAGGGCTTTTGGCTCTCCATCTTGCCGGTCGGTCCCTACCGTGGTACTTAATAGCTTGTTTGGTCTTTGCCAAGACTATCTTTTGAAAAGACCTTGAGTGAGATAGGTTGATATTTGAATGCCAAGGAAGGAGGGTGGAGTTGGCCTTTTGAACATTGGGACTTGGAACAAATGCTTCATGCTTAAGCACTTTTGGCGTATAGATGGGTGCCCCATAGATATCTTGGTATGATTGAGGCTCTTGAATGGGCCCCTCATAGGCGGAATTCTCCTTTGATCAAGGCCATTCTCCAAGCTAGAGACTTGATTGAGGGCCTCGAAGGAAGGGAGGCTAGCACCGGGGAGATGCTCACGACTTGGTGTGTAGAGGGGCGTTTTAGAGTGGATTTGGCTTACGAGGTTATTAGGGAGAGGAGGCTAGTTGTTAGATGGCCTAAGGCGGTGTGGCCGACTCACAACACGCCTAAGCATATGTTTATAATTATCCTTTGGCTCGCCAACCTGGGAAAACTCTCCACGTATGATTGACTCTTGTTCCTTGATGTTGACCCGGGTTGTAGATTGTGTGGGGATGATTTGGAGACCCATGACCACTTGTTTTTTGAGTGACCTTATGCTCGGGGTATTTGGAGAGAGGTTTGAGTCCGCTTCATGATCCCCACTGCGGCGTCCTCGATATGGCACGCCTTCGTTGGCTTCGTCGGCGTGCCCGAGGGCGTGGTTGCCTTGACCGCGTCCGTGTGTATGCTCTCGGCGTCGGTCTACTACATTTGGCATGCCCGGAATGCCCGTGCCTTTAATAACAATCTCATTCCACCCGAGGTTGTGGCTCGCTTGATTATTACACATGCATTTAGGTTGCTTCATGATATATTCCAGTTGTGTATTGTGCAGAAGTTGTAGTTTTGATATGTATATAGCGTAGTTTGGAGGGATTGCGTGCTTGTCCATTTGCGCTCGGTTTTGTATAGTATGGAAGGCATGTGTGCTTGTCCATTTATGCCTTGGATTGTTAGTTTCCTTGTACCACCCCCTTGTAGGGTTCATATTTAATCGAATTTACTTTTACACCAAAAAAAAGAAGGTCCACAAGACCACTAAGACCATCTGTTTCAGATGAATATATGTTGTACTTGCAAGAATGTGAATTTAACATGGAATTGGAGAAAGATCCGGCTACATATTCACAAGCCATGAAAAGTGAAGATCCTTAAAAATGGATAGGTGCCGTGTTTGAATAGATGAAATCTATGGCTACAAACAAAGTTTGGGAGTTAGTTGATTTACCAGAAGGACATAAGAAAGTCGGTTGTAGGTGGGTCTATAAGACTAAATGTGACTTTCTTGGTAAAATCGAACGACATAAAGCCAGACTTGTGGCCAAAGGATTCCATCAAGAAGAGGGCATGGTTATAATGAGACTTTCTCTCTTGTTTCAAAGAAGGATTCTCTATAGGTCATTATGGCTTTAGTAGCTCATTTTGACTTAGAGTTACATCAAATGGATGTGAAAACGGCTTTTTTGAATGGGAGTTTAGAAGAAGAAGTCTATATAGCTCAGCCAAAAGGCTTAATTATAGATGGAAAGGAAAACATGGTTTGTTTGTTAAAGAAGTAGATATTTGGATCAAAGCAAGCTTCTCGGCAATGGTACCTTAAGTTTCATAATACCATTACCACCTTTGGGTTCATTGAAAAAATGGTTTATCATTGTATATACCTGCAGATCAGTGGGAGTAAGTTTGCATTTCTGGTTCTATATGTTGATGATATCTTAATAGCAAGTAGTGACCTTGGTTTATTACGGGAAACCAAGGACTTTCTTTCTCAAAACTTTGAAATGAAAGATATGGGAGACGCTTCTTATGTGATTGGGATAGAAATATTTTATGATAGATCACGTAGGATTTTAGGATTGTCTTAGAATGCCTATATCAGAAAAGTTTTGGAAAATTTTGTCATGGCGTCATGTGATCCTAATGTTTTTCCAATTCAAAAAGGGGTTAATTTTAGCTTAAGTCAATGTCCTCAAACTGAGTTATAACGTGATCGAATGAGAAACTATCCTTATGCATCTCTTGTAGGGAGTTTGGGATATGTACAGGTTTGCACTAGACCAGATATCAGTTTTGCAATTGGCATGTTGGGTCGCTATCAAAGCAATCCAAGCATTGATCATTGGAAAGTTGCAAAGAAAGTGTTGAGGTACTTACAAGGAGCAAAGAAACTTATGCTCACATTTAGGAATACTGATCACCTTGAGGTGGTTGGATACACGGATTCAGATTTTGGTGGATGTGTGGACACTAGAAAGAGCACTTTTGGCTATGTGTTCATCATAATAGTTGGTGGTGTTGTTTCATTGAGAAGTTTAAAACAGTCCATCATTGCATCATACACTATGGAGGCATTGAGGCAACAATTCAAGCATTATGGTTGCGGAATTTCCTTTCGGGGCTTACAGTCATGGATTCTATTGCTAGGCCAATGAAATTTCATTGTGACAACACTGCAGTTGTATTCTTTTCAAAGAATGATAAGTATTCTAAGGGTACAAAACACATAAAGATGAGATACTTATCAGTCAAGGAAGAAGTTTGGAAGAAAAGAGTGTCAATTGAGCACATCAATACTCATGCTAATATAGCATATCCATTAACTAAGGGGTTACCCCTAAGACATTTAAGCAACATGCTAAAGCAATGAGTCATGAGGGTGATCAATAATTTTTCCTTTTTATGAATTTATGGATTGCTAAGTGTTTTGTTATGACATTGTTTTGAATATTCCTTACAATAAGTTCTGAAAATTTTCTGTTTCATATTATGGATTATCTATGTACATATTAAAATAACGCATGATAACAGAACTAGTCTTTCTTCAAGACATTAATAGGGACCATTACGTTTACTTCTAATTATACAGACATAGATGTCTTGATTGTCAGTTAGTGGTACATGGAAGGGACTAAGTTCTTTAACTAATGTAGAACCACTATGATCTCGATTGATGATTCAGGTCAACTGAGGGTAATTAAGATAAGCATATTAAGTATATCAATTCAACATTTATGCGTCCCTTATGTTTGTTCCTATATGACCATTAAAGTATTTGTCATATGGACCAAGTAGGAGAATGTAAGATAGTAATAACCCAACATCAAAGTTGATCATTAATAGATAATATCTTTATCCTTATAGAAATTTATATCTTCTAGTTACAACCTTATCTTATCAAATCAGCTTATTCCATAAATAAACCTAATGTTATATGGGTCACATAATGAGATGCTTGAAATACCACACGCCCATACTTAAAAGTTGAGATTATATCTTTAGAGAATTTTGACCCCTTTCTCTGCCTTTTTAAGTGAACCAAAATTCATCATTATGGTTACGTTTTCATAATACATGAAATAAGAGAGAGAATGTGATTTCCATAGAGTGCGCTTTGTGGTTCAACAGACCAGATCTCATCATCTTTGTTCTCTCAATCTATTTTTAATAGAAAGTATGATCGAAGATCCTAATAGCAATCATGATCCGGTTTAAGTTTACAGACTTCATCGGAGAACACAAGAAATATTAAGCTCAAGATGTCTTGTAAAAATTATAACATAGAACTAATTTAACGAAGTTGTCTTCACTCTTCACTACCAATTCAGGGTTCAACTGGATCATACACACAAATAAACTTCAAACTCAGAAAACTAAACAAATAAAAAAGAGTAAAATGACCATACCATCTTAACATCCTTCCTAATCAGACTTGGATGGTCACACTGCACAAGCACAAACCTGATGGTTGGATGTGAGACGTTCTCCATTCCTTCCCTGGAGCTGCATTCGGATTATACAATAATGTTCGGTATGACGGGTCATCCTTAAGTGAGAGCAACAACAGCTTCCCATCCAGTATTGCAAACTTGAAGCCAATAACACTAGAGCTGCCCGTCAATGGAATTGGAACCATCTTCCAGGAATTGTCCTCTGAGTCAAAAATGGCCAGCTTCCGCTGACTCTTCCACTCCATACAAAACAACTTGTTTCCAATCACAGCATGAGCTGTGACCATAACACAACCATTCTTCATCTCGGACCACGTGTGCTTCTCAGGGTTGTACACATCAACAAACTTGGAGTTTCCAATGGTGAAACTCGACCTTCCACCCATAACATAGAGCTTGCCCTGGAAACCACAGCCAAAGCAGCCCCATCTTGGGCGGCGAATGGACTCGATGAGGGTCCACTTGCCAGTTTCTGGATCGTACACCTCTGCACTAGAGAGACTCTCGCCGTCAACTCCATAGCCCCCAACTGCATAAACCTTGCCATTGACCTCAGCACAGGCAAAGTCATAGCGAGCCACATTTAAGTCTGCCAGCTTTTCCCAGCTGAAATCAGACGGGAAAGTAATATTTAGTGTGAAATTTTTACAATAAGAATTATCATGCAGAGTATAACCAAGCTGTTAATTCCTAGGATCAGGAAGGCAGGGAAACTGTCAAAGCAACAACAACAACTACTATGATATGTCTATTTTTCTGAGTTACTTATTCATTCTGGCTTGCAAAGCAAGTATACAACTAAAAATGGTTAAGCCATATCAACCATGCAAATATTTCTTAGAGACATGCACAAATTAAACATAGACTTACTAACTTGTACACTAGAAAGGGAGCATATTAAACAAATTAACATATTGTTCTGCATTGTTACCCTATAAAATTTCAAATTAACTGAATTATCTGTAAATTTATTGGTTATTTATTAGATGAATGCATACCAATTAAGGCAGGAATCATATTGATAGACGTCAGCTGAGGCAGAGGCAGATCCTTCCTCCATTGTAAAACCTGCAGCGAAAAGAAGCTTTCCATTGAGAGCCACCACTGCAAACCCCGCCTTTGGTGGACCAGGCATTAATGGAAGAATCTGGTGCTTGTTTCCAAAGCAATCTAACACCTCCCATTGATTCTGATTTCCCTCCTCATCCATGGTCAACACATAAAGCCATTCTTCCAGCATCCCAGCTTGTTTTCGAACAGCAATGAACTCTTTGCTTTTGATAAATGACCTCCATCGCTTGCTGACTGCCCCCATGGCTGGGAAATTAGTACGAGGAACGAGTGCAAGACATAACTTTGCCACATCATCAGAAAGTCCGGGCAAAATTGGGCTATAAAGCTCAGCAGCACGAGATGTTGATCGGTAAGTGCCTTTTGAATTTTTTATTGTCACATCATGCTTGACCGAAATGGACAAGCATATATTTGCTTCTGTGAGCCTTCTTTTTTCACTAACAGCAAAGTCAGGCATTTGCAAACTGATCATGGGCAAACCAGATCTATGATTGCAATTTTAGAGACTTTGCAGCACACTAGAAATTTCTCTTGTAACCAAAATATGCTTTAACTAAAGAAATTCGTGATATCCATCACATATAAGAATTTTACGAGACTGGAGAATGAACAAGGTGGCAGCACTAATCACTTGAGCTTTATATGCTGATGAACCACTTTGCTTTGTCCAATCAAATTCATGGGCCATGCCACAAGTTTGCCTCTTTGAATGTTTATTGATTGTTTTCTTGAAGCTAATATTGATTTCGACTGAGTCCCCCTTCTGCATCACCCGATCACCTACAATTAAGAGCATACAAGTATATACATAACATCAAACCCGGTTTAGTCCTAAAACACTAAACCATAGCAGGAGTTATATTCTAAAATCCAAATCTAGGAGGAGTAAAAAAGAGACTATCAAAAAGTAAGAAAAAAAGAAAACAATACCAGTTAAGGCCATATAATGTTGCAAGTCTTAGCCCCCAGTCACATCCATGCTGGTGAAAACAATAACGGCAAAGAATCAGAATTAGCAAGAACTTTTATTTGTTTTTTGGTTGAAAGAATTAGCAAGAAAAATTGATAAAGTCAACCAAAGCAATTTGCAACACAACAAGCATAATGTAATAATGTCATTACTTGTATTAACACCAAATTTCACTGTCAAGGCACGTAACTGACGGTCGATCATATATAAATTGTAGATCAAAGAAACCTATAATATGACTTGACAGAAAAAATTAGATCTGAAGGTGAAATACTTTGTTGCTTACCTACCCCTCCTACTTCACCAACTCATTAAAGTGCAAAAAAATGGGAAGCTACAGGATGGCCCAACAATAATACAGTTTGCAGAATTGCAGATCATTTGATTAAAGAACAAGAAGCTGTATCACGTATGAGACGATATAATCACAATTTAAATAAAATTCAAAGGTCCGCAATTAAAAAGGCCGAGAAATCTGGAGATTAAGCAACTAGATCTGCAAGCATGGATAAAAATTAGAGTAGCCAAAGATGTTTATTCGTCCACCCAGGTCAACGTTATGAAAATAAATAAACAAAGCATCCAATAATACATGAAACTGTAATCGATGAAATCAGAAATGAGTGAGCACATAATTAGGAGGAAATCAAGGACGGAATCGCAATTTACAAAAAGTAATCGATGCAATTGTAAATCTTAAAACAAAGAAATAGCTCAGAAACAAAGATGAAATAAAACCAAATTGTTACCATCTGATACTGGCGACCCACACACAATGATGCTCGATTCACACTGATATATCAAATCAGGAAATCGGAGTTACCTGATTGAAGCGCCAAGGTTGGAAACACACATCCGCCGTGCAGAATGAGAGTAATTTGAAAATAGCAACTCAGTAACGTAAAAAGAGATGGAGGATAGATTGATAGAGAGGGAGGTGTTATCTGATATAGGGGCGTTTGGGAAAGGAGATGGCGATATACATACTTGACCGGATCGGTTCGGACATCGGAACCACCACTTCTCTTTTTAAATATGTTTTGTTTTTTCTAGAAGATAAACGCATGATCGCCTAATTGAGAAATAAGAATAAATTATACTCATTCCTTTTAAAAAATTAACATTCTTAATTAGACATTTATTTAAGAAGATAAATACGGTATGAGAAAATTTTTCCTGTATTATTAACATATTTTTCAATAAAAAAACGATACAAACGAATTTTCTCCATATTATTCAAGTATTTTTCGAAAAATACGCTATTTTGAGAAGCTAGAGACACGCCCGGTTTGTTCATTAAAACTAGCCAATTTTTCATCAATATTGACCAATTGTTCATCAATACTAACTAATTGTGCATCGAGTTTTTGTAACATTATTCATCGATTTCAAACTTTTTTAATTTTTAATTTTATTTTCTACCCTTATCTATGTGTATTAATACAATATTATATAGTTTTTATGCACATATAATTAGTTTCGATATACCCATATTTGTTCATTGATATAACATTGTTTGTCCATTGGTATGCCATTATTTGTTCATCAGTATATCATTGTTTGTTCATTGATATACCCTATTTGTTCATAGATATACCCCTATTAGTTCATTGATATAGCATTTTTTTCTTCATCGATATAACTTTGTTTGTCCTTGTTCATTGATATACCCTATTTGTTCATGAATATATCCCTATTTGTTTATTGATATAACATCGTTTGTTCATTAATATACCCTTATTTTTGAATTGAAATAAACTTATGTTTGTGTGTAATACCATCAATTTGTACATATAGGACTATCTATTTATGCATTTTTGTATTTATTTTGTGCTTTAAGGCTATCTTTTTTCCTTACTCATATAATTAGTATTCACTCACATACACATATAATTAGTTTCAATGTACACATATATTTATCTAGTTTATGTAGTTGTTATTATATGAATCCTTTCTTGAGAGAAAAGTGTTAATATATTAAATATTCAATTCAGGTAAGTCAATTATACATGGCAGAATATCAGTTACAATGACTTGTTTATGTCCGGATTAAGATATAAACGTGTGATAAAGTGAGCTACACAATCGTCATGTCTACCTATATGAGCACAACAAAAAGAAACAAATGAAGTGTTCAATATAGTACCTAAATAAGATAAGTTTGATGTAGAAGCTTGAATGCAAAGGATAATAGATAAAGAATCTGACTTTGCAATAATATGATGTATGCTAAGAGAACAAGGCAGTTGCAAACCAAAGAGGAGTGCTTGTGCCTTAGCTATGTTCGAAACCCAAGAAGTAGCCACATGTTTCATAGCAACAACAATAGAAAATTCAAACGAGTCAAACAAGACAATATCGAGACTGACATCAAAACAATTAGTTTTGTCTCAAATACGGCTAATTACAATGCACATACATATATTAATGCATACAATTTCGATACACATTCGTCCATCTTCTATGTACAAACAATAGATTCTTGATGCACAAACAATAGGTTTTTTTTATGCACAAAAACGCAATGTTGATGAACAAAATCACAGTTTTGATGAACAAAATCACAATTCTGATACACAAACAATAGGTTTTGATGAACAAGATCACAGTGTTGATGAACAAAATCAAAGTGTTGATTAACAAAATCATATTTATGATGAACAAAATCACAGTTTTGATGAACAATCTGGGCGCACGTCCTATTTCCGGTTTTTTTCAAAAATACGTGAATAATTCGCCAAAGATTCGCCCGTGCTGTTTTTCCTCTTTTTAAGTGAAACAATCAACACTTTTGATTTTTCTACATCCAACGTCTCTTGTTCTTTCTTATTTCGCACCTTTTCGCAACAGAATTGCAGCTTTTGTAATACACTTTTATCGATTTCGTAACGCACTTTTGTAATTTCCGAAAAAGTATGAAAAATGTCATCGCTACCCTAAAAAGGGATAGAAGATCAGCCTTGCTTGAATCTCCTTGAGGTGATCCAAGGACTTGTATTATTTGAACCAAACTCTTTAAAATTTTATAGAAAAAGAAGGTGTTTTATTTGAACCAAACTCTTTAAAATTTTCTTAATATGTGTGTTCAACAACTTTAAAAGAACAAATAGAAATAAACAGAGGAATTATATGACATTTTGTACCAGTGAATTACCACGATGTGCATAGGTCGCTACATGAATGAATAAGAATAAAGAAGAATGAGATTGGTATGAATGATTATTCCCATTTCCCACATTGGCATTTGGTCCCCATGGAATATTCAGATCCACAACAAAAATAGGTGCCACGAACCACACAAATCTCATGTGGTTCATCGAACTTTCGAGGCCAATTTTCTTCTTTCGGGAAATTGTGTGCCTCACGATTAAATGACATACGAAAGCTACGTTACATGTGATCAATCATGCCTATGTCTTTTGAAAACCGGTGATCACTCCAGGTAGCTCCCGTTACCTAGGTACTCAGGTTTAGCCGATTTTCAAAATCGAGATTTTAGGGTCGGATTTTTTTAATAAGGAAAGGAATTCGATGTACTAGACATGCTTGGTAGATAAAGAAGCCGAAACAATCGGCATCGGACATGCCGACAAGAGTGCAAACAAAAAAAAACTCCTAACGAGCAATGAAGACTCCCAAAGGCAATATGAAGCTAGCGAAAAGGACGGGATGGGTGATCCAAGCACAACAAAATACAGCACCGCCGGTACGCAGAAAACCGGGTCATCTCCATCAGAGAGTGCATAGTGAACCTCCTCAACGTTGTCCCCACCTAGATAAGTGTTGGGATTATGGAGCCCAATTCGGGATTAGGCGGAATACAAATAAAGGCGAAAAGAAGAAGCAAAGACGAAACGAAAGGGCTCGAGAGAAGACCGTCGACGCGGGCTTGAAGCAGGTCGGCGCAATCGCGGCACGAGGCCGGTGCCAGCGCTATGCCAACAGTAGGCAAGCTGGGCAGGCGGAGCGCGCCCGCGCCGTGGTAGAGCGCGCCTGTGATGCTGGCGGTTGTGCCCGCGGCCCCTTGTGCGTTGTTTCCGCATTGATTTTCCGAGGGCTTCTTGTCTTGCAAGGCTTCGGGTTATTTTTGGTAGATAAGATTTTCTATCATTAATGGGTAAAAGATATGGGATATTAGGAGAGAATAATATCTAAGAGATATTGGAATATTCTATCTTTGCATATATCTTGTTACCATCTTTTAGGCCTTGTGTTCTCTATTTAAACCCAACTAGGTTATTGTAATTGGTGTACTAGGTTAAGCAGTGTACTGAAAACCAAAGAGCGGAAAGAGGGGAAAAATCAGAGTGCTAGAGAGATTAGGTTAGGCTGATGTCTTGTAATCCTTGTAAGTCTTAGATCTAGTGGATATCCCTAACTTGGTAGTGCCCTCAGACGTAGTCATTCTGACGAACTGGGTCAACAAATTTCCTATGTTCTTATTGTTGTTTGTTTCTAATTTATCTTGTAGATCTGTGTTGCCGTTATTATTGTCAGTAGGTGATCGAATTTCCCAACAATGAGGGATCTTCAAGAAACAAACTCGACCACACATGACTCGATCCTATCCAACTCAACTCCAAATCGACACAAAGGGCCCACGAGATCGGCTTGAAAGGAAGAGTGATTTATTTGAGAAAAAATCTTAAAAGGTTTAAGGGGGTAAAAGGGTTGCTTCTTGTTTTTATGTTTTTTAAAGAAAATCAGAACTTTTTTTGATCTTAGTAGTATGCGAAGACAAAAGGGAAGCTTTTTTTTCAATTTCCCCTTTTTCTAAAATCTCGGTGGTGTATATCAAAAGAGAAAATTGGAGAAAATATACCTCTTTGAATCTTTTAATAAGTAAATGTACCCCTCTAATAACTTTTCAACTAAATGACCCCTATAATTTTAAAAGGACTAAAATGTCCTTAATTAATACTTCTGTTTTCTTATAACATCGTGCATATTTTATGAGTGAATTTTCCTTTCATCAACACTCCCACATAAAAATTATTCTAACTATATTTTTGAATCTCCAAATCAACTCCATTTTTTTTCCCAGATCTTACCACCAGTGTGTATGCAAGACAACAAGAGGGAAATGGTGACTCTATAAAATACTAATATGCTCGATCTCGTAATAGACATTTCTATTCTCTTATAACATGGCTCTCTTGACCATGGATATGTTCATGCAATATATATCAAAGGAAATAATGAAGAACAACCCAACCCTTAATCTTATAACCTGGTCACAAGAATATACATGTACAAGAAAAAGATAATACTACACGTATAGCTGATACAAGACATGTATAATTCTACCAAAAAAACTAAGACATGCATGTATAAGATATGTACAAGAAAATCCACCAAAAAAAAAGATATGTACAATAACTTCACATCCAACAATATAGAGGAATAAGACACCTAAAAAATATGTCCTTGAAAAATAAGAACTTCACAGGTACAAAATAAATGCAAGACAATGAAGACATGTAGAGGAATCTACAAGAAAAAGAAAAGCATTACACATCCAACACATATACAAGATATAAACAAGAAAAATAAGAACTTCACACATACAAAAATATATAGAGGAATTTTACAAGAAAAAGAGAATACCACACATACAAGACATATGTACAAAAAATCCTACAAGAAAGAGGAGAACATCACAAATAAAGACATGTACAAGAAAAAAGAGAAAATCATACATACAAGACACATATATGAAATATACAAGAATCCTACAAGAAAAAGGAGAACACCACAAATACAAGACACGTACAAGAAAAAAGAGAAAATTATACATACAAGACACATGCATGAAATGTACAAGAATCCTTCCTACAAGAAAAGGAAGAACACCACAAATACAAGACATGTACAAGAAAAAAGAAAAAAATTATACATACAAGACACATGCATGAAATGTACAAGAATCCTACAAGAAAAGGAAGAACACCACAAATACAAGATATATACAAGAAATTTACAAAAAAAAAGGGAAAAAATACACACACAAAATATATATATATAAGACATGTACAAGAATCATACAAGGAAAAAAAACACCACTATAGAATTATACAAAAAAGATACGAGTATAAGATTAATACTGTAAGAAATAGCAAGAACGTACGGTTAATGTTAACTCGTGAATTCATATGCATACATTTTTTGTTGCAGCATAAATTTGTTTTTTAACTCACGTTACTTTGCAACATAAATTAAGGATAGGATGGGTAGTTAAGGGGGCAAATCTGTCCAAAAAAGATATTAGGGTATATTTTAGTTAATAAATTTAAGAAGGGGTATATTTAACTTAAACCACTATAGAAAGGGTATAGAAAACCAATTCTCTCATATCAAAACAACCCATCTATTCTCTCCTTTTTTTATTCTTTTTTTATATCAAGTTTTTTCCAGTTTTGGACCAAACGCCAGAAATTTCCGACGTTAAGGCCATGTTCGGTATAACAAGGTTTTTAAAGTTCTCTCCTTTTTTTTATATCAAGTTTTTTCCAGTTTTGGACCAAACGCCAGAAATTTCCGACGTTAAGGCCATGTTCGGTATAACAAGGTTTTTAAAGAGGTTAAGGTTTTTACGGAGGTTTTTAAGTAGGTGTTTAAAATCTTGTTTATAACCTCCAAAAATCTAATTGAGTGTTTGGCAGTATAAGTTTTTTAGGAGGTTGTTACAATTAAAATTATCATAAAAATATTAATTAAAATAAATTTTCAAATTTATGTACTACAAATTTTCAATAACCTCTTGAAACCTCCAAAAACCTATCTACATGAAGGTTTATAATTTGAGGTTTTAAACCTCTTCAAAAACCTCCAAAAACCTAAACTTTCTAAAAAAATCTTATTTTACCGAACACCTATTTAAGTAGGTTTTTACTAATATAAACCTCCAAAAACCTTTAATAACCTGTGCCGAACATAGCCTAAATCACGAATTGGGTTCTCAAATTTTTTCAGTCTTGTTTCAAGAGTGGTTTTACAAATTTGGCCTAACTAATTTTTTTTTCTCCTTTGCAAATCTCCAATTAGAGAGTAGAAAAGAAGACTAAGTGGTTAGATTTGCTGAAGGTCCAAAGGCGCGTATGTAATACGCAAAATTATTATAATTTTTTGCTTTTTTCTTTTTATCTTCAATATTTTTTTTCATTCCTAAAGAACACAAATGCATGTAGGCATATGCATTAGAGAGTCGAGGCACAAAAAAGAGGAAAATGAAGAAAGAAGAGTGAAAGAAAAAAAAAACGCTTCTCCACTCTTCTTCTTTTGTTTGTTGAACGATATTTTTTATTTTGAAAAATAATATGGATCTGGGTATTTTTATTTTGGTATCCATAAAAACACGAACTGAAAAGCCGAACCAAAAAAAAAAAAAACTGATTATTTTTTCGGTTAATTAAACCGACTTTTTTTTTTATACTTCGGTTTGGTTAACCGAACCAAAATTATTTTTGGCTTATTAGTTCGGTTTCGTTTCATGACTTTGAATATAATGGTTATCCGAAAATAGTTTAATATTTTTCAAATATTAGTTATCTTTATTTTCTTTAGTGGTTAAACCCTATGATTTTCAAGGTGTTGGGTTTAGACGTCTAGTTTGAGCCTTTCTTCTCTAATTTTAACAATTTATACACTATTTTTTCATTTCTCATTGATATAAGACCCGATTATTAAATTTAATTGGATAAAAAAGAATTTTATTGTATTTTATTTCACACACAATAGCATATACTCTCGATATTTGTTTAACAACCAAAACAATATGATACAAGTACATATCTATAACTATATATTAAAGTTATAACTTTTCGAGCCACTAGAACGATTCTGGCCCCACCTCATATTTAAAAGATTAATTTTTATTCCTATTATTATAACTTATTTCTATTAAATTCTTTTTTAACTATTAAAAATTTATCTCTAACATCAAACAATTATCTATTTGATATAACAATATCTTTTGAAAGCTTCCTTATACAAGTATTAAAATTAAAGATAAAATATTTTGAATATTTTAAAATAAATATAAATCTTTTAGCATATATCTTTTGACGAATTTATTTATACATATATAATGATTTTCTTTTATACAAAAATAATGATAAGAATCTATAACATTTAAAATTAATAAAAATAGATAATAAAATATTTAATAGATATATTGAAATATGTAATAATCTCAATGTACATACATAAAAAGTAATAAAATATGAAGACTATAATATTTGATTAAAAAATTATACATTCTACGAGCAATAAATTACTTATATTAAAACTTATATTATATTTTTATTTATTAATATCCTATTTATAATATCTATAAAATAACGAATCGTAGTCGTACATGGTACGACGGGTAAAACTAGTTTTAAAGTAAAAGTTAAGCTTGATCACTTTGTTATTCAAATTTTATTATTTAGTTTTAATTATTTAATGTAAAATTACATAAATGGTTATTGGTTAACCTGAAAAACCGAACCGAAAAATTGGTTATCCGAGCTACGGGTAACCGAGATTAACGGTTCAGTTATGGTTCATTAAATCAGTTTTGAGTTTAGAGAAGTTAAAAATACCTTAAAACCCCTTGCTCAACAATTGTGGAATCAATCAACACCGGTAGAGAAATCGGCCAACCCAAATTGTGGAATTAATCAAATCTATACGTCTATCTATCCGAAAGCGACTTGAGACTGATAGTGGAATCAGAAGGCCATAATAAGATTGTCAACATCCACCAGCTCGCCCGGTTCAGTTTGGAGTTCTTTTGTTGGAATCAAAAAGCCATAATAAGACTTGTAGAAAAGGGGAGATGAGGATGAATTTTAGAGAGGGTAGTGGATGAAATAGAAGTGCAGTATGTTAGAAGAAAAGCAACAAACAATGGCAGAGATGTAGGAAAAAGAGGCAGCACATGTAAGAAAGATCTTAAATCGATTCCAAAAAAAAAACCACTTGGAAAAGGGTTTTGTGACTCCATGTCTGTCTCTGTCTGTATCCAATTAATAGAGTGTAGAGATTGAAGCCTGTGAATCTGAAAACTGAGATTTATCAGTTGAACCTCTGGAAGACTTTGAAGAGGTGTATGGCTTGGAAAGTTAAAAGCAGAAAACTAAAATTGATTATAGGGGTGTCCATCTTGGAAAGGAAACAAAGACAGTAAGTGTTGTGGATGAGCATGGTGGAAATTTACAATCTTTCCAGGAATCAGGAGCAATCAACACATGACAAGTAGCCGCCTAAGAAGGATATCTCATTTGATCCTTGGAATGGTTTTATGATAGAGGAAGCTAAGAGAGCAAGATCAATGGCAACCACAAACACACAGCCCAACAAAGCCAGAGGATATCCTGGAGTTTAAACCCTAAACTGACCCTGGGCAAAACTAAGCCAATTATAAAAACAGATGATTCTAAATGGCAAACAGAGGCTTCAATGCAGCGAGTGTGGATAAAGACAGACGAATTCAAGCCTTCCAGCGGCCAACTTTCCAACAGAGTGAACATATGAGCATACAAATATACAATAAACAGGAACACTTGTAACAATAACATTAACCTAAAATAGTCAGATGACAGCAATATATAGAAGAAGATCAACCAATAAAAAGCACAAATCATTTATATTGTAAACACCATCAAGTTCATCTGATCACAATTCAGAAAGTAGGACACATTATCTATCCGTCTATAAAGAAGGATTAGGGGGCTAAACGTTAAAAATTAAAACAACAAATCTTACTTTTGGTGCTTATGAAGAGGCTTCTTCTTGGAAGCGGGGGCTTCACGAATAGGTTTAGGGTGGCGATCAGCCTCGGAGGGGTTAAGCCAGTTAAGAGGGTGGCGGTTGAAGACGGGCCAATTGGGGACGATGACGAGAGCCGTCAGAACGACGCCGCCCAGGTAGACCAGGAGCATCATCTGGAAGGATCCCATGGCGTAGCCTGTCACGAACGCCGCCACGGCGGATCCAACCAGAAGGATCTGCATTAGCTGTTCTGCCAACTTCTGCCCTTCCCAATCCATCTTCAAGTTCGGATATTTCTCCAATAACCCTAGAAATTGGATCGGAGAGGCAAATCTCAGGATACAAATTGCTACAAATCGTCAATCCTTGTACTATCGAAATAGATCTCTAGATTCAGAGAGGATGTTACGCAGGAAGGGAGAGATCAAAAAGAGGATACAAACCTGGTTGACTGCAGATTTTGCTTGTGCTTCGACTATTGAAATCGAGAACCCACCTCTACTCTCCTTTCTAGGTTTTTTTTAAAGCCCAACACGAATAAAGAACGAAGGAACAAATATTTATTTTCCAATAAACTGTGATTTTTTAGTATGTATTTCCGTACCTTGTACGGATTTTTCCCAAATAAAATATTAACAATAATATATTTTCAAATATATTTATTATTCGAGAAAAATAATAATGTAAATGCTTAAATATAAATTTTTGTTATGATTTGCGTAAAAAAATAAGGCAATTATCATATAACTAATTAAGATCTTTTCATATAAGGTAACAAATAATTAGATTATAATAGTAATATAAGGTTACAAAGATAACTATTCAACTAATATCTTAGTTAAAAAATAATTCTACCAAAAAATAAAATAAAATAAATATTCTAGAATTTATATGATATCATAAAAAAATATCGTAATAATATTCATATCTATCATATCCAAAAATAAAAAATTATTTAATAATAGGATTTTCTATCTTATATTCTAAAAACATGAATAAGAATTTATCATATCCAAAAATAAAAGATTATTTTAAAAAAAAAGGGTGGTGTGGTCCAATCTAAAAGTGACATGTGTCGTTTAATAATTTTTTTTAACCTCCGCTTTTAGGTTATAGTTATGATATATTTTTTTTAGTAGGAAAAAATTCGGCTTACCGGACAAGCATAGTAAACCTGAGAGGCCGTGGAAACGGCAGTCAGAGACCGGCTAACAACTCTAAACCAAACAAAAGACACACGTAAAGAAAGTACAACTAACGAAAAAAGGAACTAGAACTAGTTGGATAATAGGGAAAGTGAGGGGCTGAAGAGAACGCCGTCTTTAGCATTCGGGTCAAAATGGACAAATTCGGTAAGAGGTATGGACTAATGATGTTGCCTCCATCTGAATGAAGTATCTTCAACAGCCACAAAAAGTCCTGGCGACCTCGCCAATCACAAACACACTATATCCAATTTCAGAACCAAATCTCAAAATGTACCAACCGAACTCGAACGTAGACCAAAGAAAAAACAACACGCATGAAAACACTTGCCAAAAAAAAGATTGAATCTATCTATAACTATATATTAAAGCTAATATCGTTTCGAGCCACCGGAGCAATTATGGCCCCACCTCATATTTACAAAATCAATTTTTATTTCTAATATTTCAACTTTTTTCTACTAAATTCTTCTTTAACTATTTAAATCTATCTTTAACATCAAACAAATATCTATTTATTATAACAATATCTTTTGAAACTTTCTTATACAAATATTTAAAATTAAAGATAACAAATTTAAAATATTTTAAAATAAGTATAATTATCTTTTATCTTTTAACATGATATCTTTTCACGAATATATTTATAGATATAGATATAATTTTCTTTTATAATAAAAAAATTAATGATAAATACTTATAATATTTTTAAAAACTAAAAATAGGTAATATAATATTTAATAAATATATTGAAATATTTGATGATCTCTAAATTAAGGTACATAAAAAGTAAAAAAAATTAATAAATATAATATTTAATCTTATCTAATCTTTACTTTATCGAGTAACAAAATGACTTTGGCCCCACCTTAAATCAAATATATCATTCTTTGTAATTATCTTCTATAAATAAATTTTTTTTATCTTTATCTTTCAAATTTTATTATATCATATTTATTAATTTAGTTATTATTTTATTTAAATCTTATCTTATCCATATTCTAATATATAAATCTTTTTTTATTCATATGTTATCTTTTTTTAAATTAAATATCTATAAAATATCATCAAGGAAAAGGAGAAATGTGCATTATTTACCTTAATAATCTTTTTTATTCTCAACACTAAACTTAAAAACTTATATTTATTTTATTTTATTTGATTCCAAAAAAATTACATTATACTCTTTGTACATACAATGAATTACTTACATTAAATTTTATATTAAATTAATATCTATAAAATGTCGAACTATAGTCGTGCATGGCATGACAAATATAACTAGTTTAATGTAAAACTAGTTGAATCCCCGTGAATATTGCGGGATAATTTAAAATATTATACAATATTATAATACTAATATAAAATTTAAATTAATTGTACATAATATTGTAATAAAATTATGTAATTTATAAAAAAAATTAAGATAATGCCCCATATTTTATCAACATATAGATAAAAAGTTATATACTTGGAGCTCGGGTCTTTTTAAAAGATAAAAAATTATTATACATATAGTATAAAAAACATTAGCATATATATCAAGTTTTATTAAAAGATATGCATAAAATTAATATGAGTAAATTTCAAAAAACCACCCTTAAAATATGACTTTTTCACTAAACCACCCGTAAAAATAAGAATAGCGAAAAACCACCCCCCAAAAAAATCAGTTATCAAAAGACCACCTAATGTAGCAGGCCGTCCAACAAGCTGTTAAATAAGCATAAATTACCAAATTGCCCATGTTAATTAGAAACCCCAAAATCAAAGTCGGTGCCCGTCTCCAAGATTACGTTGATACATTCAATCATTCCATCATTTTTACTTGTCAACGAAATCAAAAGGGTGAGACCATTCTCAAAATCAAAGTTTTAATCAAAAAAGGGGAAAATGATTAAGCAAATTGATCAAATTTCTCTTCCTTTTTTTTGGCAGATTCTAGTTTTTTGTAGAATCTTCTCCTTCTTCCTTTAAAATTGAAAACTAATTTCTACTCCCATTGACATAAGATCTTGAAAGCGATGAATAATATTGGGTGAAGCAATTATGGGGGACTCAAAGGGATTTCGATTCTGATCCGGGAGATTCAAGCTCTCGAAAGTGTATCATCTTCACCGTCTTTTCCTCTTTGGTTAGGGTTCTTTTAACAAGATCCATTACTCTTTATATAATTTAGTTGCAGAAGGTTTTTTTTAGCGGATTTAGCTATAGAAGTTGGATTTTAGTATTTTACAACTTAATTAGATATTTTAGTTTAAGTTTAATCTGAAATTTTAAATTATAAAGATGTTTTGTATAGTTCTGTTAGCATTTAACGGAGGAATAAACGTTTTAACAGCTTTGGGTGGTCTTTTGATAGAAGTTGCCTTTTAAGGGTGGTTTTGTGGAATTATTGTCTTTACGGGTGGTTTAGTGAAAAGAGTCATATTTTAAGGGTGGTTTTCTGAATTTACCTAATTAATATACCATAAAATATGATACCACTCTCTCCTCTAGAGAGAGAAACTCTCAAAAATCACAACCTCCAACCCCTCAAAAAACCCAACCTTCAACCCTTCACAAGCTACAAGATCTACTAACAAAATCTCATCAAATCAATTTGTTGAAAATTAGTTTCATACCAGTTTGGTAGGTGGGTCAACCCACAAGAATCGGCATGACAACTTTTTCGCAGGTTATTTGCAACTTTTGCAACTTTACTTAAAATATGTGAATCTATTAAGCCTCTGAGTGCTTTGGGATGAGTTCTACCCCTCTTTTTTCAAAGACTTTGCCCATTCTTATAAAGATCAACACACTGTGATTTTATAGTTAACAAATTCTCAAGTTGACAAATATTTAGATGATGTGGGTAGAAGCATGGCGGTCTACAATTTCCACATCCTTATCCAACCTGATTTTCTTGGAATAAGATTGACTAGAGATTTCTGTGACGCCCTTGATGAAGATGTCCCATTGCATTATATCAATGCACACAAATCTCTTAGCATTGAAGAGCACATTGCATACAATACAATAATGCACCATGTCGTGCATGCTATTCCAAGCACATTTTTCATTGATGGTCCTAGATGTAGTGGTAAGACTTTTCAATATTTTGTTCTTTACGCCACTATCAAGGGAATGGGCAAGATTGTGTGTGCTTCCAACGGCTTCATCAGGTATTACTGCATCAAACATACCAACGTTGGGCTACGCATTCAAGGTTCGATATGCCTATTGGGGAGTCCGATAGAGGTAGTTGTAATGTATCTCAACAAAGTAGTTTGGCCACTTTGATACAAGCTATTGTAGTGATTATTTGGGATGAAACTTCTATGGCTAAAAAGGACATTGAATCCTTGGATTACCTCTTGCAATACATGTGATTATAAACAACTCTTTGGTGGCAAGATTGTAGTATTTTGTTGTTATTTTAGACAATTGTTGGTAGTTTCTCATAAATCCCAAATTGCGGTTGTCAATTCCAGTTTTGTTAGCTTGTACTTGTTGCCTCAATTACATAAGTTTAGACTGTGCACCAACATTAGAGCATAGGAAGATCAGGAATTTGCAAACTTTCTATCACAACTTGGCAATGACAGCCTATAGACAGTGGGAAGCTCTATTGTCACACTGCCTGATTACATATTGTTACCATGTTGAGGCCAAAGTTGCTGATGTTTTAAGATAGACCATTTTTCCTAAAATGAATCAGCCTAATTTCAAGTCTTCATTTTGATTATCAAGCAATATTTTGATCATCAAAGCCTCCACTCACCCTTCAGTGGTCTTTTGTTGTTCAGAAGTCAAGAAGAGGTAAGTAGTTTAACATAAAACAGAATATCAAATACAACCCAGTCCCTGTCTGTAGGACGGGACACATGACTATGATTTGTAAACACAAAGAAATTATACTATGCATTACTTGACAACTGATTATCACTAATATGTTCCCGAATGACAAAAACAAAAGACTAATCATAAGATAATCTACTGCATAATCATTTTAGCAGAAGCCAACCTGTCTTTAGATAGAATTTCATATTATTAAACAAAATAAGCTATCACAATAGAGTATGAAAATTGCAAGAAAACTTCAAGATGTCTACAAACAGGGACAAAACAATTACATCCAGAATCCCTCAACAGGATTGTGCAAAAGGCAAAGAGATTCAGGAGGAAGCACCAAGCGTCTTGGAGTTGCTTATTGTGAGCTGAGTCTCATGCTCCTTCTTGACTGGTTCCTCTTCTCAGACAATATCAACTCAATGTGGCATGGGAATTCTTAATCGTATTGAACAAGTGCACTTTGAAATCCAATGAAAATCCAAATAATACATTTTCAATAGCATTTCCAATGCAAATTAGCTATTCAGTAAGCTTGGAAGCGAGAAGCGTGCCCTTAATCGTATCTCAAACACCATTTGAACAATTAGAAATAAATAAAGGCCAGGCAAAAGGAGGAAAACCTTGAAGTGAACTCGGAGATTAGATCCACGAGCCTTGCAAGTTGTTCATGTGAAAAAAAAACAATCATGAATCAGAACAAAGAATGCACAAAAAAGATAGTATAAACCTAAGAAAATTACGATCCATGGCGGAACCAATTGAAAAAATTGCAACATACACTTGGTGGGATTAACGGGTTCTTGGGAGTATTTAACCATTTCGCCGTCGTGAGTTGATAATGAAACCTCCTCTTTACCCGTGACTCGATCGGATTACGAGTACTAGCAGTATAAGCAGTTTTTGCTATATATATATATATAGCAGAAAGGAGTAAAACCCTATACCTTGTCTGATTGACCAAAGCAACATCGCTTGTTTGGTAAAAAAGGTTGCAACTTTGGGCCTAGGCCTGATTTTCATAGTGATTGACTATAAACAAGGGCCGACAAGCAGTGCAGTTCTTTTAGGTCCCGTTTTGTATTTGTCCGAATTTATTGAGATTCGAAAAAGGAGAGAGCTTGCTTTGAGTCAAGAGATGAAAATAGAGGAAATTTGGAAGGAATCAATCATCGATTCCATGCTTTGCATTATATATATGTGAAAAAGCAACCTAAAGTTGCTCATTGTTACATTGATGATATTATACCAACCCTAATTAGGAAACGGGCATACATAACCAAAATAACAATTGGTTCACATATTCAAATAATCTCAAAAAACGAGTTTCAATAGTTTGCATATTATAACCCCTCCCCCTAGTTGGAGGAGGTCTTGACATCCCTAGCTTGAAAAGTAGGTAATTCTATTGAGTTGATGAAAGAGTCGTCGTAAGCACATTTGCAAGGTGTTCAATGGACGTTGTGAAGCATAGTTCAATTAACCCTTCCATAACTTTCTCGTATATGAAATGACAATCGATTTCCATATGTTTGGCTCTTTCGTTACTGGATTTTGAGCAATTTGCAAAGTAGCCCGGTTGCCACAATCTAAGCTCACTTGTTTAATTGGATTGATTTCAAGTTCTTGCAATAATTTGATCAACCAAGTCAATTCAACAACCACTTGTTCCATTGCGTGATATTTCGCCTCTGAAGAACTTTTGGAAACCATGCTTTGTTTCTTGGATTTCCATAAAATTGGTGATGAACCAAGAAGAGTAATAAATCCACTTATTCATCGTGCGGTGGGGGCATGATGCCCAATCGGAACTAGAATAAGCATCGATTGTAGAGCCGTTGAATCCATTCAAGAGAATTCCTTGACCAATCATGCCAGAAATGTAAAGAAAAGTGTGGTGCGTAGAAATCAAATGAGGTTGTCGAGTGATCGCCCACGAATGCGAGGGTCTAGAGATACAATTTATAACCCGACCCCGTTGTAGCACGTGGTGGGTGTCGAACACTCGAGAAATCTACTCGATTGAGGTGTCTAAACACTAGAAAGTTGGAAAGGAGAACTTAAAACAAAGGAAAACAAAGAGAACAGTCGGGACCGACACAAGTGTCACGTCGGGCCCGATGTTGGCGACAAAGAAGGAAGTCGGGACCGACGTAGAGCAAGTCGGGCCCGATGTAGCTGGGTTTTGTCGAACTCAAAGATTGAAAGTAGATCTTGGGCTTTTGGGTTCCTTCTCTAGTAGATTAAGGCTTTTCCACCCCAATTCAAGCAATAAGTGATGATCGGAATAGGATCGAGTGCTTTCACCCTCGTTCCAACCACTTCTACACATCGATCATTGGGGAAATCCCCTTCGAAGCAAGGTTTTGAGATGGACAAATGTTCACTTTCGTTACTTTGCCAATCACAAGCCTTGATTCCTTACTTTCATAAGGAATTGTAGCTCTATGTAGAGTGGGTTCCTAGATCAAGCACTCAAGGCTTATGGAATTGGGGTTTCTAGCCCAACCTAGCTAGAGTTTTCCCCCATAACCCAAGATCAAGGAGATCTACTCCATATGGAAAACAAAGAAAGCAAACAAATCACAAAGCAAAGCAATCAACATCATCAATCTCAAACCAAAGCCAAATTTCATTCACAAATCAAAAGCAATCCACAAAATCAAAACAAGGTTTCCAAATCCACAAAATCAAAACAAGGCAAAGCTAATCTATCAACCAAACCTATCAAATCTCCTTCTCCTATGCCGATTCCCTCTCTTCTCCTTCTCCTCTCCTTCCTCCTTGCTCTCCAAGTATCCTCTTGAGAGTTTTTGAGAGTTGGTTCCTCCTAAGTGTGTGGAAACCTCCTCCAATTAGAAGATAAGAGAGCCTTTATAGATGAGGGGCAAAAGTGGTAGTTTACAATTTCGTGCCTTGGAGCCCAATCCAGCCAGCGACCGACTCGGACCGACACGGAGCACCTCGGGCCCGACTTACTGGGCAAGTCGGTCCGAGGTCGAAAAATCAACATCAGGTTCGGCGTTGGTTCTAACTCGATCCGTACCTCGTTCCACCTTCTTCTTGTTGGCTTTTCTCTTGTTCTTCTTCATGGCTTGCTCCTCTCTTTCCCTCTTAAGCTCGGGCCTTGCTCCATGTTCCGATTCTCCTTCAAAACGACCCTTGATCCATGCCAAAACACCTACAAAACACATAAAATGCGCATAGTCTCCGAATCTCACAGAAATACGGGAACTAAGCTAAAAAGGAACAAAACACACAAGAAAAGGGGAAAAAGAAACATATTTGCAAAGGGAATCATATATAAAACACCACCAAATAAAGAGACATCAAAATACCCCATACTTAAACTTGCTTGTCCTCAAGCAATAACAATGTAAGCAAGACCGAAACATAATCTTCAAGTAAAGCCTCGTATGAAAACACATTTAAGCACAAGTGATTGATATTCAAGCAAGATTACGTCATCACACATGATTAAGTGTTCCAAGGAATAGAGTCAATGCAACTAAGCCTCACTTTAGGGATATGTGAATGTGTATCACTCATCGTGTGTATGGGTATAACAATGAACACTCAAGCTAAAAAATCATGCAAGTAAGGACTTTAGTATTGAAGCTAATATCACCAAATCCTCCACCTAGAGATGCCTAATACAAAGTACACAAAGAATTCGAACTTGGCTCAATGGAGGTCCTCAAAGAGGTTCCATTCGTTCCACTTTTTCTTCACTTAAGCTCTTTACCTTCATTCCACTTTCCATTTCCAACATTTTCTTTCTTTCTTTCTTCCTTCTTCTTCATTTTCTTTTTGCACAACAAAGATGCACTACCCACATGATTCATAACACCATTCTTTGCCCTTAAACCAAAGAGAATCTCAACTCTTCAAATACAATCCAAACCTCTCTTCTAAAGTCCAATCCCATAAGGGTCAATTATAGTCCACGGCTACCAAGATGTAATTGTAAGGCCCCGATGTGGGAAATGGTCCCATGAAATCGATACCCCATACATCAAATAACTCAACTTCTAGAATGCCAATTTGAGGAGTCTCGTTCCTCCTTGATATGTTCCCCTCTCTTTGGCACTCCTCACACTTCCTCACATAATCATGCACATCCTTGAACATGGTTGGCCAATAATAACCACATTGAAGAATTTTTGAAGTGGTTTTGGAACTCTTAGCGTGACCCCCCGTAGGCAAGGAATGACAATGGTGAATTATGCTCTCAACCTCTTCACTTGGCACACACCGTCTATAGATTTGATCACTCCCTTCCTTGTAGAGATATGGATCATCCCAAAAATATTGTCTAGCATCATGTAAGAATTTCTTCCTAGCTTGATAAGACAAATTCGGTGGGATTGCTCCCCCTACGGCAAAGTTAGCAAAATCCGCAAACCAAGGGGAAACCCCTCGTCTTACGACACTAATAGAAAGAAGGCAAGTGGGAGAGAAAGAATTAATCAATTGAGAACGAGAAGGAATGGAAATCGAGTTAGGAAACTTACTTTCTTCCGCGGACCGACATTGAAATGTACCGAGCCCGACATGGTTGGACGCCGGTCTAGCTTCACAGACACACAGGTAACTCGGGCCCGACTCTGAAGACCTCGGTCCCGACTCACTGGTACCTGCTCTGCCTTTGGTCCGATGTTCTGGACCTCGGGCCCGATATACTCGGTTCATCGATCCACCTTTCCTTTCCTCCTTTCCACTCATGAGAACTTCATCTGCCCTTAAATCATCTATAGTCAAACCATCCTCCATCTCTAACATGTACTCAATGGGCAAACGGGATAGATGATCAGCTACCACATTTTCCGCACCGGTTTTGTCCTTGATCTCATGGTCAAACTCTTGGAGAAGGAGCATCCACCTTAGAAGCCTCGACTTTGCATCTTTCTTTGCATCTTTCTTCTTCATGAGGTATTTGATTGCCGCATGGTCCGTGAAGACTACCACCTTTGATCCCACAAGATATGAACGGAATTTCTCAAATGCAAACACTACCGCAAGAAATTCTTTCTCCGTCGTTGTGTAATTGCACTGAGTTTCATCCAAAGTTTTGCTTGCGTAGTAGATGGCATGCAACTTTCCATCCTTCCTTTGCCCAAGGACGGCCCCTACGGCGAAATCACTAGCATCACATATTACCTCGAATGGAAGATTCCAATCGGGTGCCGTCATTATTGGAGCCGAAATCAAGGCATCTCTCAACCTACAAAAAGAACTCATGCAATCCTAGGAAAATTCAAAGGGCACATCCTTCATCAAGAGGTTAGAAAATGGTTTTGCAATCTTAGAAAAATCCTTGATGAACCGTCTATAAAATCCCGCATGACCTAAGAAACTCCTAACATCACGAACACAAGAGGGAGGAGGTAGTTTTTCAATTATTTCAACTTTAGCTTTATCTACTTCTATCCCCCTACTAGAAACGAGGTGTCCTATTACTATGCCCTCCTTCACCATGAAGTGGCATTTTTCCCAATTAAGCACCAAGCTAGTCTCCTCGCATCTAGTCAAAACCTTGTCTAAGTTAGCTAAGCAAACATCAAATGAGGAACCATAGACAGAGAAATCATCCATAAACACTTCTACTATATCCTCAACCATATCGGAGAAGATGGACATCATGCATCTTTGAAATGTTGCCGGGGCATTACATAAACCAAAAGGCATGCGTCTATAGGCAAAAGTCCCATAAGGACATGTGAATGTCGTCTTCTCTTGATCATCGGGATGAATAGGGATTTGCCAAAACCCGCTATACCCGTCAAGGTAGCAAATATATTCATGTTGTGCTAATCTTTCTAGGACTTGGTCTATGAAGGGAAGAGGAAAATGGTCTTTGCGAGTGCCACTATTAAGCTTACGGTAGTCAATACACATACGCCATTTTGTTGTGGTTCTCGTTGGTATCATTTCTCCCTTTTTATTTTGCACAACGGTGAGACCTCCTTTCTTAGGAACTACATGCACGAGACTCACATACTTGCTATCGGAAATTGGGAAGATGATTCCCGCATCCAACATCCTAAGTATTTCACTCTTTACCACTTCTTTCATGTTAGGATTTAATCTTCTTTGTGGTTCAATAGTGGGCTTATGGTTATCCTCCATATAAATCCTATGCATGCAAATTGAGGGAGAGATTCCCTTTAGTTCCTCTAGTGAATACCCTAAAGCTCCTCTATGTTTTCTTAGAACCTCTAACAACTTAGACTCCTCATCATCATTCAAGTTGGCATTTATGATTACGGGCAAAGAAGAGTTGGGACCAAGAAATGCGTACCTCAAATCTTTTGGAAGCTCCTTGAGTTCTTGAGATGGTTCCGGTGGTGCTTGAACTTCTTCCTTCTCGGCCTTGAACACCTCCAAATAAGACATCCCTTCCTCCAATTGCTCATGCTCAATGATATTGAGGGCTAGACCTTGGCGCTCTATCTCAATTTCTCTAGGTGGTGGGGTGGCTTTCAACCTAAGCTCCCTTGGCCTTGGCTTCTTAGAAACGGCTTCCCATTGCAATCCAGAAAGAACTTGGATCATCTTAGCTTCCTTATGTACGACCCCTTTTGAAGTTGGCCTAAAGAAAAACTCAATCTCTCTTCCTCCAATGTCAAGAGACAAGTGGCCCTTTTTTACATCAATGATTGCCCCAACCGTAGCAAGGAAAGGTCTCCCTAGTATAATCGGTTCACCCGGCACTTCTATCATGTCCACCACAACAAAGTCGATTGGGACATAGTGGCCTTCAATGCAAATGGGGTAATCCTCGACGATACCAATTGGCTCGATGGACGACCCATCCGCTATCGTTAACATCATGTTGACCGGAGCTATGAGACCCATGGATGTGGATTTCCATATGGTGTAAGGAATGATGCTCGTGCTTGCTCCAAGGTCACACAAGGCTTGGAAGTTTTGAGACCCCACACCAATGGTTATAGCAAAGCGATCGGGATCTCCTAGCTTTTGCGGTAACTCCAAGGTCTTGACCTCATCTTGCATTTCAACTATGGACCTCTTCTTGCTCAAAATCTCCTTTAAAAACTTGGCATAGGATGGCATCTCCCTCAATGCATCGGTGAACGGGATAGAGATGTTCAAACCTTGAAAAAGTTTGAGGAACCTCTTGAACTTGTCCTCAACAACATCTTTCGGCTTCTTTGAGGGATATGGAAGAGTTGTTGCACCTTGAATCTTGCTTGGATCAACCTCCTTGGACTTCCCCACTTCACTTGCAACATTTCCTGGTTGGACCGACTTAGGCACCACGTCGGGCTCGATGTCGTGTATCACGGTCCTGGGGCAGAGCTGAGGCAGAGTAGTCGGATCGACATCTGGGTACGTCGGGCCCGACTTACCCTCAACCTCGGTCCGGGGCAGAGGAGTTGATCTTCCTGCTGGGTCGACTTCAGGGAACGTCGGACCCGACTTGCTGGGTAAGTCGGTCCGACTCTCTTCATTCTTCTTAGGCATGTGTGGCTCGGGTAGGTTTCGGCCACTTCTCAATCCAATTGCCCGGACTTCATTTTGATTGTTTTGAGCTCGGGGGTTCTCCTCGGGTCGGCCCGGAAGTCTCCCATTCTCTCTCGGGGCTTGAGTTGCAATTTGGGCAAATTGATTGTCGACTTGCCTCCTCCATGCACCAAACTCATTGAATTGGGTCCTCATCTCCTTGAACCCATCCCTCATCTCTTGAGCCAATGATTGTAGCTCATTGAATCCCGGTGGCCTATATGGTGGTGGTTGCGGCGCCCTTGGCTCGTTTTGGTTGAAGTTGTTGTTGTAGCCTTGAGCTTGACCGTTGTTCCACCGGCCATTACCACCATTGTTGAAGTTGCCTCTTCCACCGAAATTTCCTCGAACATAGTTTGCCTCCTCAATTTGCTCGGCCAAGCGCACTTGGCTCTCATTCGGACAAACTTGTGTAGCATGTGCAAAGGATCCACACCCCTCACAAGCTCTAGCATTTTGCTTATAGTAGTGGACTTGCCTCTTAAGCTTGCTCACTTCACCTTCAAGGAATTGGAGCTTCACATCCTTGTCAATGTCTTCTCCCCTTGGATCATATAAATTCCTTGCACCTTCACCTTGAACTTTCACCTCTTTGCTAGCTTGACTCACCCCATACATGGCCTCATAATCGGATAGCTTGTCAAGTAGCTCCCAAGCTTGATCCGGTGTCAAGTCTATGAATCCACAATCGGTGTGGAGATTGAGCTTGTCCTTCGTTGCCGGATTGATGCCTTGGAAAAAGATGTCTTGGAGCACATATGGTTGTTGGCCATGAGTAGGACATTGGCGCAACATCTCCTTGAAACGGTCCCATGCTTCGAAGAGAGGCTCATTCGGACCTTGTTGAAAGCTTGCAATTTTCCTTCTTAGCTCGGTTGTCTTTGAGGGCGGGAAGAACTTCATCAAGAAAGCATCATGGAGTGCCTTCCAAGTTGTGATCGACCAAGGGGCTTGGCTCTCGAGCCAATGTGTGGCCTTGCCCCCAAGTGACCACTTGAACGCCTTTAGAAGCACATACTCCATCGTCTCCTTGTCGGTAGAGATCGTCTCACACATGTCCACAAAGCGTTTGACGTGCTCTATGGGACACTCATGTGGACGGCCCTCGAATTGATCACGCTTGATGAGGGAGATGAATTGCGTCTTGATCTCAAAATTCTTAGCAACCTCGGGAAGCACAATAACCGGTTCGGGTACCCTGAACTCCGGATGCATATATTGGCGTGCATTCCGGGGTAGAGCGTTGAGTTGAGCCTCGGCCCTCATCCATTGCTCCCGTTCTCTTCTTGCCACCGCCTCTTGATTGTCCTTCTCAAGTTGCAATCTAGCCATTTCGGCCCTAAGTCGAGCCAACTCCTCATCACCATGGAGAGCTTGATTCTCCATCCTTTTCCTTCTTCGGGCTTCTTTGAGAATACTTTCCGGATCACTCACAAACTCAAGCTCAAGTGTTCCTCGGGAGGAACGAGCTCGCATACACCTACGAAACAAAGACACAAACCAAAACAAATCAAAAACAAACAAAGGGTTTGGGCTATTCCCTCACCCAAATCACTACCAAAACACAAGAAACTCACCAAATTGGCACTCAATGCACTTAGAATTCCCCGGCAACGGCGCCAATCTTTTGATCGCTCAGGAATGCGAGGGTCTAGAGATACAATTTATAACCTGACCCCGTTGTAGCACGTGGTGGGTGTCGAACACTCGGGAAATCTACTCGATTGAGGTGCCTAAACACTAGAAAGCTGGAAAGGAGAACTTAAAACAAAGGAAAACAAAGAGAACAGTCGGGACCGACACAAGTGTCACGTCGGGCCCGATGTTGGCGACAAAGAAGGAAGTCGGGACCGACGTAGAGCAAGTCGGGCCCGATGTAGCTGGGTTTTGTCGAACTCAAAGATTGAAAGTAGATCTTGGGCTTTTGGGTTCCTTCTCTAGTAGATTAAGGCTTTTCCACCCCAATTCAAGCAATAAGTGATGATCGGAATAGGATCGAGTGCTTTCACCCTCGTTCCAACCACTTCTACACATCGATCATTGGGGAAATCCCCTTCGAAGCAAGGTTTTGAGATGGACAAATGTTCACTTTCGTTACTTTGCCAATCACAAGCCTTGATTCCTTACTTTCATAAGGAATTGTAGCTCTATGTAGAGTGGGTTCCTAGATCAAGCACTCAAGGCTTATGGAATTGGGGTTTCTAGCCCAACCTAGCTAGAGTTTTCCCCCATAACCCAAGATCAAGGAGATCTACTCCATATGGAAAACAAAGAAAGCAAACAAATCACAAAGAAAAGTAATCAACATCATCAATCTCAAACCAAAGCCAAATTTCATTCACAAATCAAAAGCAATCCACAAAATCAAAACAAGGTTTCCAAATCCACAAAATCAAAACAAGGCAAAGCTAATCTATCAACCAAACCTATCAAATCTCCTTCTCCTATGCCGATTCCCTCTCTTCTCCTTCTCCTCTCCTTCCTCCTTGCTCTCCAAGTATCCTCTTGAGAGTTTTTGAGAGTTGGTTCCTCCTAAGTGTGTGGGAACCTCCTCCAATTAGAAGATAAGAGAGCCTTTATAGATGAGGGGCAAAAGTGGTAGTTTACAATTTCGTGCCTTGGAGCCCAATCCAGCCAGCGACCGACTCGGACCGACACGGAGCACCTCGGGCCCGACTTACTGGGCAAGTCGGTCCGAGGTCGAAAAATCAACATCGGGTCCGGCGTTGGTTCTAACTCGATCCGTACCTCGTTCCACCTTCTTCTTGTTGGCTTTTCTCTTGTTCTTCTTCATGGATTGCTCCTGTCTTTCCCTCTTAAGCTCGGTCCTTGATCCATGTTCCGATTCTCCTTCAAAACGACCCTTGATCCATGCCAAAACACCTACAAAACACATAAAACGCGCATAGTCTCCGAATCTCATAGAAATACGGGAACTAAGCTAAAAAGGAACAAAACACACAAGAAAAGGGGAAAAAGAAACATATTTGCAAAGGGAATCATATATAAAACACCACCAAATAAAGAGACATCATCGAGGAGCTTGCATAAACTGGCTAAGAGTTTGCACAACAAAGCAAATGTCTAAGCAAGTGTTAGAAAAATCAATTTACCCACGATATGTCTATATTATATAAAAATGGATTTGGAAGCAATTCACCTTCATCATTGTTGAGTTTCAAGTTCAGACGAAGATGAGTACAAACTAATGAAGAAGAATGAATTTGAATTTCAGTGAGAAATTCAGTTGTGAACTTCTTTTGAGTGAGATTAATACTTGAATGTAGATGAGTACCTTCCAATCCCAAGAAATAATGAAGAATGTCGAGATCCTTAATGTTGAAAGCACTATCCTGAAATTGCTTTAGTTTGGTGATACTTTCCGAATCAGATTTTGTAATCAATAGATAATCGACATAAACAACAATAGTGATCTTGGAATTGTTCTTTAAAGTGAAAAGAGAGTAATCATTTTTTGATTGCATAAAACCAAGTGAGAGAAAGGATGATATCAACTTGTGAAATAATTGGTGTGAGGCTTTTGTAAGGCCATATATGGACTTAACAATGGAATGCCCTAAGGAATAGTCATATATACTTCTTCATATAAATCTCCATGAAAGAAAATGTTGTTAACATCTAATTGGTAGAGGGACCATTTATGAGCAGAAGCAAGGGCAAGTATTGTTCTAATTGTAGTAATTTTGACCACTGGGAAAAAGGTTTCATGATAATCTATTCCCATTTGTTGAGTATTTCCTTTTGCCACTAGTCTTGCCTTATACCTTTCAAGTGTTCCATATGCCTTTGATTTGACTTTAAAAACCCATTTGCAACCTACAAGTCTTTTTTTTTTGGTAGGAGTGAAACAAAATCCCATGTTCCATTGGACTACTTTCCATATATTTCATTTTCCATGACAAGAACCCAATTGGAATCTTGTGATGCTTGGGGATAGGTGCTAGGTTTAGAGTAAGAGATGAGATTAGCTACAAAGAAATAGGAATGGTGTGGAAGTTGAGTAGGAGAAATGAGTCTAGTGGAAGTAAAAGAGCATTGATAGTCTCATAGATAAGTTGGTTGCATGTGAATTCTAGTAGATCTTCGTGGTTCATCTATTTTTGTGTGAGGGAAAATGTCCTTCTTCTGGCCCTTGCCTTAGATGTTTACGCGACCGAATAATGCTTGAGCGGGACACGAGTGGAGAGTGGCAATTGTGAGCCTTCACGTTGTTGACTCCCGATTGACGCGCGGTGGCGACTTGGATCGCGGACGTGTGACCTCGGGCGTTCATGGTTGGGTCGTGAGGGACTTTCAATTGGCTTTGTCTTCGGATCGGACTGGGCTAGTTCGAGCGAGCGACTTCCTCTTCGGTTCGGATCGGGCAAGTTCGAGCAAGCGACTTCATCTTCAGATCACAAGGGATGCAACCTTTTGGGGGATCGCGGCCGATGAATTTGTGGGTGCTTCGAATCGGGATCGCAAGCAGACGAGATTGCAAACCGATAGCACGATCCAGACTTCAGATCCGATGGCTCCTCTTTTGATCCATATGGTGAGCACTGCTCTTCTGGCTTGATCAGGTGGGGCCCATTCCTCAACAACTCTACCTCTTCTCAAACGACCTTTCGTCGTGGCTCGAACACCACGAAGAACCTTTAGGTTCCGAACAGGGCAAACTCTCTTTTGTCGAGAGATGTTACAAGTCGTCATCTAATTCTTCGTTGATAAAGATATCGCTAAGTATAAAGTTTGGCATCCCATTGCTTGGAATTTCCTCTGTCAGCTCGAGTTTTTCCTCAGTTTTGCCCTTAGATTCTTCTTTCACTCCCCTTTAGATTGAAGCTCTCGCCCACTCCTCAAAGTAATAGCATTGACATTCTATTTTGGATTGAGCTCGGTCTGAGATGGCAACTTACTTGAATCTCTAGCTTCCAGTTTGCCTACAGCATTGGCAATATGACTGACTTGAGTCTCTAGATTGTGGATGCTAGACTTGGTCTCTTGTTGAAATTGGCTCATTGAGCCTTGCATTGTAGTCACAGTTTGTGCAAGAGTCCGAATCATATCTTCAGTAGACATAGCATTCTGATTGGCCCCTTGAGGACGGGGTTGGAAAGGTGGTTTGTACTGAGCTTGGCCACCTTGATTATTGAATTGCTGATTACTTGAATTGCCATACCTCAGATTAGGATGATCCCTCCAGCCTGGATTGTAGGTGTTGGAGAAGGGGTCATACCTCGGCCTAGGTGGTCCATATCCGCCCACTGCATTCACCTCAGCGTTTTGATCTTGAAGTGTAGGGCATGCATCAATGGGATGCATGTTATCAAAACAAATCTCACAGGATTTCACCTGTTGTCTACCACCTTGTTGCAAAAGCTGCTTCATCATCGTTTTCAACTCAGTGACTTCATCTTGGATTCTTGAATTAGTCACCATAGAATTTGCAGCTCTTGAGCCAGTCTCTCTTCTGAACTGTCTTGTGCCCTTAGACAGTTGTGTGAATAGTTCAAACGCAGCAGCAGGAGTTTTGTTGAGAATATTACCTTGGCAAGCTGCATTAACCATCCTTCTCTCATCATCCAAGAGGCCATAAACAAGTATAAAATCAGATCTTGATCAGTGTAGCCATGGAACGGACAGCTGGCTATCAGCCTCTTGAATCTCTCATAGTATGCATACAAGGTCTCATTAGCTTCTTGCTCAATGTTGCTAATCGTCTTCTTCAGTTCATTGATCCTTGTAGCAGGGAAGTACTTCTCTAGAAAAGCTTCTTTCATCTTAGCCCATGTATCAATACTTCCCGGAGCCAAGTAATGAAACCAGTCTTTAGCCTGATCCTTGAGAGAGAAAGGAAAGGCTCTCAGCGCAATCTGGTCATGAGTCACATCAGCAGGCTTCATGCTTGAGCACAAAGCATGAAATTCAGAAAGATGTTTGTTGGGATCTTCACCACTAAGCCCATGGAATGAAGGCAAAAGGTGAATCAACCCAGATTTCAACTCGAACTTGACTCCCTCACCAAGAGCAGGGAATTGCACCGCCAACGGTTGTTGCTCCAGATTTGGTGCAATTAACTGTCTCAATGTTTGATCACCCATCTCAACAGATTCAGCAGATTCAGAATCAGAGTCAGATTCTTCAAGAAAGAACGGTAAGGCCTGAAAGTGATTCCGGATTTCCTTTCTTAGCTTGAAGAGAGTCTTGTCAATATCTGGATCAAATAGCAGAGGAGATGAGTTAGTAGCACGGGTATGAACCATATAACAGGTTCACACCCAAAATAGCACAAAAGTAATAGACACAAATAGTGACGAGTCCCCGGCAACGGCGCCAAATTTGATGAGGTATTTTCGGTGGTCGTTAATACCTATCAAAGAAACCTTAGCTTAACCAACTCAGTAGAGCGGCAAGTAAGGGTCGATCCCACAAAGACTCTTGTATTTGTGTTATTACTTGTATGCCAAGTAACCAAGGGGGGTTTTGTAATTGTAAATTCTAACCTACTATGCAAGAATAAAACTAACTATGAATGCAAGGATGATTTAAATATATGAGAAACAAACGTGTTCAACTAGTTAAATCCATCATGATATTGATTCGTTGATCATCGATTCTCTTGATTCTCTTCTCACTTGAATAATCTATTGTGGATAATGATCCTACTAAGGATTAAAACCCGAACTTCAGATTTAGTTGATAGAGCAACCAATCTAACAACCCTAATTAAATAACAACCTAAAAGACCTTCTAGATTCAATTAAATAACAACATGACGATTCAAGTTATCAATAGAAACAAACACTTAGAGCAACCAGACATCTAAGTGACTTGTGAATTTATTCCCTCCTTTAATCAACTTGTCCAACCGGTACTAAATTGATTAAAGTATACTCTTGATCAAATTAACTCCAACCGGTAATTAATCAGATTCAGTTATAACTAGAAATTCAATTAGGTGATCAATCTAATAAAAACCTAGTTGAGATTTACTTAAGCAAAGGGAATAAACTCTATTCAAGTTTGTTGAGAATCAATCAAACCTCACAACTACATGCAAATCATGACTTCAATAACTAGCCAAACACAAGGGAAATTAGCAATGCATAATTGAATTAAAATCAAAACTTACAAAGGTTCAAAGGTTCTTCTTTGAGAGAAAACCCTAGCCTCCAAAAGTATGATAAAAAGTTATGAAAATAAAACTAACATAAAGTATTTATATGTCTACTAAAAATATCCCTCAAAATATATATTAAACCACATACTCGGATAACATAAGCCCAAAAACCCAAATGTCAAAGTCCAAAACCAAATCTCGGACCAAATCCACGTCCGTGTAAAACCCCGAATTGCGCGGCTTCGGTCCAGATTGCGCGGCCGCACAATTATTCTACCCCGCGCAATTGGTCATCAGTTGTGATTGCTCGGGCTGATTACGCGGGATGCAAGCCGAGCTTTTGGCTTGTGCTTGCCTCATCCTTCCTTGGCTTTGCTCTTCTCCTAGCATATCCTAGCTTCCTTAGCTCCATTGCCTCGTCCACCACTGCCATAGTCAATCTGTACTCGCCCCGCTGTTGATCCTGAACCTAAAATCTTGTAAAACCGAGCAAACCAGCGCATAATACCCGACAACACAAAAACCTAAAAACTACATAAAAACTAACCTAAACCTAACTAAAACATATATAAAACATGCATCTAAACTACTCCTATATGCAAGATATCATACCCATCGTTGCAAAATAGGGGTGTTACATGATGGTAGCCAAGACTTAGCTAATTATGATTATGAACCTGATTAGGCTGTCCTTAATGAAGTCAATGCAATTACCCCTAGGTATGTCTATTTTAAAACTATGTATTGTTGACGGGCCTTTACTCTGGACAACAAATAAATTTATAAGTCAAGACCCCGTTGAGTATAGGGGAGTCAGGATCGTTCCACGAGAAGCAAGGTTTGTTTATCTATCGACTACTAATTATAAAAATCAAACAAAAACAAACAAAATACTCAAGGCCAACCTCGTTAACGACTTTGTCAGGGTCGTTAACGAACCTGTATACTACTAACAACCTAAAAATACGTTCGGTATCGAGCCTACGAACTCAGTAACGAATATAATCTAGAAAAATTCAAATAAAAACAAACATCTAGGACAAGGGTTACCACAACATAATCATGCATATAACTTGTAAGAAGATAAAGATCATGCTTTTAAATAGATAAATTCATCAACTTTCATTGACTAGTAAGTAAATTAATCTACTCTCATGAATTAATTCACTCAATTGCTTGTTTTGGATCCAAAGCCTGAAACTTTCGTATTCAAACAATATCAACTTTCAAGTTTATAACTTTCTCTCTAGATTAAGTTAAGACTCAAATTACCTTGACTTTCATCTCAGTCTAAACACAACAAGCAATCTCAAAATAGATAGAAGGCATTCAACACATCATCTTACTCATCAAACCATGCATAACTATGCCGGGTTTCAACCCCGACCCTAGATAAGAAAACTACTCACTACTCATAACAAGAAAAAAATTAACTTCTATAAAGGAAAACATTGAAAACAAAACAACTAATTCAAATTAATAAGAAAATAATGTCTTACAGAATTCAGAAGAAACCGAAAAATATACAAGACCGAATCGAAACAAGTGATTAACGACCTCGGTAACTCTCGTTCACCGTGGCTCTCGATCTCCTTCTCTGACCCTTCTCTCTCTCTCCGCTCTTCCTTCTTCTCTACTTCCCCCTTCCTCTCTAGGTTATAAAGAAGGGTATTTATACTAATAAAGCTATATAAATAAATAAGGATATAAGATAAAAACTTTCCTAAAAAGATAGAAATAAAAACCTAGAAGGATAACAAGACTTAAAATATAATATAATAACCCTAAAACTCATTAAAAACACTCTACCATCACGGAATAAATTCCCGCACAGGATCGGTAGGTCATCACTAAGAATTCTCGAAAAACCCTATCTCGAAGCCTTGTTAACGGCCCTGGATAGCCTCGTTAACGAGCCTGGATTTTGACTTCTTCAACACTTCAACTTAAAAAGCTTGGACTTCAACTTCTTCATCTCGTATTCTTCCATCCTTCACCATATCATCCCAAATTCAGCTCCAAATAGCACCGTTTCCTTGCTAAAACCTACAAAAAGACATGAAACGGAGTAGCTTCCATACTTTTAACAAAATATGCAAAACCATCCAAAAACACACAAAACTAACCCTAAACTTATCAAAACCAAACCTAACAAACTAAGAAAACATACTAAAAACTATACCAAAAACACGAACATCATGTATCATACTTTTCTATATTTATTTTGTATTGTTGTCAATAGTGAAGTTCATACATTATCTATGCAATATCCGACAAGCCAATCTGATGTAGAATCTCTTGATCAAGTCACACTGAATGATACAAATTATGATGAAGGTGTGATTTGTATTGATGCCTTTCTCCTAAATACGATACATGTAGGATCGTTAGTACTAGGACGAGTTGGCGACTCCTACGAAGTCGTCGACTTTGAGTAATAAAGCAGCGAAATAAACACACAGTAAAATAAACGTTACCAATGGTCACTGACAAGCGATGTATAGTGGAAACTCTTCGTAAACCAACTAGTTTACTTAGAGAAAACCACTCCCTTCCAAGTTTATCACTTGGTCGGATTTCAAGAGTCCTTAGACTCGCTCTATTGATTTCTTGAGTGATTACAAAGCTCTCCCGTGTACAAGAATGAATCCCACACCCTTGAACCCCGCTCTACCTTTACACTCACACTCTCAATCTCACGCTATGCCTAAGATATCTTGACTCACCACTTGTACGAATCTCATGCACAAGCACACTCTTTCTTTCTTACACACGATATGAAAATTCGGCTCTCAAGTCTACCCGATTAGCCTTAACACAAGTGTATTTAAACTAAGGTAAGAGAGATCTCATGTATATTATTTTCCATTCGATTAGGAAAACAATATACACTTAATCTTTTACAAATCTTTCCAAATAAAATAATTGTATGCACACTCAAATATTCTAGGAGAATCACAATTATCTTCATCTTGATTTTAGCACTGTTTTGATGATCTTCTCCTAAAATAGAACACACAGTTGTCTTCAATTAAACGCACAAGATCTGTGCGTTCCTTCCGTAAATAGATCACTTCGCCAGCTGTTAATGTCATTGACTTTGCCAAGTCGCCGATTTGACTTGCAAACACAGGGTCACTGACTATGGAACCATCAAAACTCAAACTTCCATCTTCTAACAAATTCCCCCTTTTTGATGGTGACAAACAACCTGTTCTGATAAAAACTATCCAGCATACAAAAACAACATAGTAGATAGAGCAAAGCACAAAAACCGTAAAAAGTTCCCCCTAATCTTAGTAACCACATGATTTCAGCATTTTGATCCCCCTAATAAATCTATTCCCCCGGTTAATTCCCCCTTTTGGCATTATCAAAAAGATTGCTAAAAAAAGAAAAGAAATTAGAGACAATTATAGAAACTTAAAGCATAATGTCAAAACAGTCTTAGAGAGTCATCCACCATGGCAAAATAAAAGTACGATGCAAACACACACAATCCAGAAATACGTTACAACCAAATTGAACTAAAAAATCTTGTAAAGTGGAGGAATAATGTGGCAAGGAAAGAAGAAAGGGATAGAGAAGGTCATGAGTGTACATTAGGCTCCAAAGTCATTGAGCCTCTCCTCTATTGCATCCAGCTTTGATAGTGCATTGCCAACTATTTTCTGAAGCTTTTCCATCATCCCCTTTAGAATCATGTTCTGCTCCCTGATTTCCTTCAACTCATCGTTCGCTGGAGCAGACTTCATTCCTTCTTCCAGGTTGCCCTTGTCACTGACCTCACATGACTTCGACACCCACTGTCCATCAACCCAGTTCAATCCAAACTTCTTAATCATCTCTTTGTTGAGAACTCTGGTGTTGAGAACATCAGCACGGCTATCCACATAGACTTTATGCTCATACATCATCAGAGCAATCAGCATCCCATAGGGAAGAGCATGCTTGGCAGTTTCAAGCACATGTTTCATGTGAAGCATCATCAGACGTGGCATGTTAATCTTCTTCCCTCATATAATCTTGTCCATGACCAGCAGATCCTAAATAGAAGCAGCATTCCTCTTGAGTTCCCTTAGCAACAGGTTGCTTATGAGGTAATTGAACATCACCTTCTTCTCTATTCCCATCTTGTTGACCAGATAGGGGCTAGTGAAGTTATCATCACTGTTAGTGACAGTTTTGATGATCTCACGGTCATCGACCCCTTCAGGCCAACCTCCTTTGTGCTACTCAGCAAAACCTTCATGAGGAATCTCCAGAATGTCACTGACATCCTTGCTAGTGAAGGAATACGTCTTCTTATCTATGGTGTACCTCCCTATGGTCATATTCCTTGTATCTTCAATCACCAGATTCTCATAAAACATCTTAACCATCAAGGGATTGTATTCATGCTCTCCCTATATTAACTTGTCCCATTTCTGTTTTTTCAACCAGTCAATGACCTTTGTCAGCTTGAACTCCTTCATGAAATTTTCATCCCACAACAGATCCTTAGTGAAATCCCTAGACGACATATCAATGCTCACACTGGTTTTCTTACTCTTTTTACTAGACCGAACAGAAGACTTAGGAGATCTTCCCCTTTTCTTCCTAGTGACTTTCTCAAAGAAGGAAGAGTCACCTCCCTCTGAGGCAGCCTCAGGGGTTTCCAACCCTTTGCCCTTTTTGGCTTTAAGAGCTTCTGCCAAGGCTCTAGCACTAGCAGATCTAGTCTTAGGATGAAATGGAGGGGGAATTTCTATCTCATCACCCTTAAGCAACTAAGAGTCATCTCCAAAGGGGTCTTTTTCCAAATTTTTCTTAACAGACTCACCATAATTGGATTTCTTAGAAACCAAGATGGGATCAGAGGGTGTACCTTCTTCAGAAATATATGTTGGTTCCTTTTGAGAGTGATCCTTGTCAGCCACCTTGACGACATTCTCCATATCAGCATCAACGTCGATGACTTTTGAGGAGTCATTGACAGTCTTTTCTTGAGGATATAGTCGTTGTTTCTCCTCTTTACAACCTCTTCTTCTTTTTCCTCAACAAACGACCCCACTACGTTCTCCGTTTCCTCAAAATCCATTGACCCCATAATCGGAGTCTTCACTCTCTCTTCCTCTACATTATTTGAGTTTGAGGGTTTGGGTAAGGAAGATTCACCAGTTTCTGGAAAAACCATTGGTTGCGCCGTCTGGCGTGTTTTTCCAGATACTGGTAAAGCTGTTAGGATTTCGGTTTCGATTTGGGGAAGGGGATTTTGGGGGTTTTCAATGGTAACGGGGGATGAGGGAGTTGATTTTGGAGGAGAAGGGTATGGATTTTGGTTCTTTGGAAGAATGAGGTTTTGAGATGGAGGTTCCATGGCGGTTGGAGGGACAGTTGAGGAAGACGATTCCCTAGATAAAAGGGCTCGAAGAAAATCGTCACCAAAGAGGGCGAGAATCTTCTTCTTTGCCGATTCAGGGTTTCGACTTTGGTCTTGGGAGAAGCAGGGAGGTCGGAGTTGGAGGGAGATGCCATTGGAGAAGGATGAAGGTTCGAGGGTTTTGGGTTTGGAAGAGAGAGAGAGAGTAGAAGTTGAGAGAGAAAAAAGGATTGAGAAAAGCGTACCTTTAAGTTTGGCGGTTGAGGCATAATAAAGGAATCCACTTCCATCATTAAGGAAGTTGTCAAATCACAAGATCTTCTCTTTCCTCCCTTTTGGAACACACTTTCCAATTTTAAAAGATATTGTTAAGCCATGATCTTTTTCTCGCGCCAGAAATTGTAGTCAATGACCTTGAGCACGTCGGTGACTCTTATCACAAAACTGCTATCTTCATATGTCTGTGACATTTTTCCACACATGACTTTCTCTTTTAAGAACTTATTTGGTGATGGGTTTGCACAGGGAGTGCCAAAGAGAACCAAGTAAAACTTTATTTTTGAGGATTTGTCGATCATGATGATAAGTCTCCGTTTAATAATAATATTAAAAAAATGGGCTCATAGAGACTCTCAAACATGATAGGTTAGGGACAGGTTTTAGAATCAACTATCATATGGGCTTGTAAAGAGGGTTAGGATCATCAAGTTGATTCTTTTGGGCCAAAACAGAGAGCTCAAAAAGTTGCACACAAACTGAATGTAGTGAAAGTCATTGACAATCAAATTGCATGGGGTTTCCTAAACATGATGTCTATCAAGTATGTCTGAGAATTATACCATAAAAGCATGATTTCAAAAATATATGTAAATCAATCAATTCTAGCCAATCATCGAGGGAATTTATGTAGGGAAATAGATCATTGAAGAGAAATCATACCTAATTCCATGCGGAGTTGTTCAAAAGGTTCACGATTCAAGGCCTTTGTGAAGATGTCTGCTCTTTGATCACTTGTTCTACAGAATTCCATAGTGACCATGCCTTTTTCAACACAATCTCGAAGAAAGTGGTGCCTTATCTCGATGGTGTTTTGTCTTTGAATGTTGCACCAGATTCTTTGAGATGTTGATAGCACTAATGTTGTCACATAGTATGGGTACCGACCCACACTTTACTCCATAGTCAATGACTTGATGCTTGATCCATAAGAGTTGAGAGCAACATGCTGCAGCTGCAATATACTCTGCTTCCGCCATTGATAAGGCCACATAATTTTGCTTTCTAGATCCCCATGAGACTAGACAAGTCCCAAGAAACTGAGCCATGCCCGAAGTGCTTTTTCTATCAACACGGTTTCCAGCAAAGTCGGCATCTATGTAGCCGACAAGTTCAAAATTAAATCCTCTTGGATACCATAAACACAGATTGTCAGTTCCCTTGAGATAACGAATGATTCTCTTAACAGCTTTCAAGTGGGACTCTCTTGGATCGGACTGAAATCTCGCACAAAGACAAACTCCAAAGACAATATCAGGTCTGCTTACTGTTAGATAGAGCAGTGATGTGTACCTGCCCTAGCCCTAGAGTCCCGAGACCGTGGAGACCCCTTGGGCTAATCCGCAGCTCCGTAGGACTCGTGCCAAGACCCGTGGTCCGCCTCACCATCGGCACCATGACTCCGACCGCTCGAGTCGTGCCAGCGTCGGGCCAACCCGGCGTCGGCACATGAGGTTCTTGCGTCGCGCCTCTCGGACCGACGCACCAGTCCTCGGAACTGCCGAGTCCCACGCCCTCGGTACCGAGTCCCAAGTCTCGGTACGCCCGCCATGCCAACGCGTTGGCCTTGTCGTGCCACGCCTAGCGTGTCGTGACAGCCCTTGCGCATGCGCTGGCGCGCCGACGCCCTTGTCGCGCCGCGCCAGCCTTGTCACGGCCTTGTCGCGACACTCGCGACATGGCCACCGTGACCACTATCCGTTTTTACCATATTTAGTATTATTTCCTTTCCGAACCTTTCTATTTATGTCATTTCTATTATTGTTTTGATTTATGGGCTTGGGCCTAACGTTGGGCCACTTGCATGTGTAACCCTAGTTAGCCCCCACGCCTCCTTAGGGTTTTCTAGGATCTCCTCTATAAATAGGAGCCTCCTCTATCGTATTTCGGACGCTTTGATTAACATACCGAATTGCTGTCGAGATTACTCCAGAAGTATTTACTAAGGCGTCAACCCAAATTCTCTTCTCATCCCATATTCCTCAGTTCTCCCTCAAAAGAGAGCACCTTCTCATCCTTTCAATTCTCTTCTCACCAAAGTCTAGTCGATTCGACTCTAAAATCTATCCAACAGTGCGTGAGACGACCATTTACGAGTCCATCTTCGATCCTCTCGTGAATCTCCCAACGGGGTTCACATCAAGCAGTGATCCAATCATACCTTGATACATAGTAGCATTGACCTCAGGGTCCTTGTCATCTTTTCCAAGTGAGGTAGTCGGCGACATGGGAGTATCAAAAGGTTTAGCATTTTCGAGACCAAACTTCTTAATGCATTTTCTGAGATACTTTTGTTGATGAACTCGTGTCCCATCCTCACTTTGAACAACTTGAAGTCCTAAAAAGAACTTGAGCTCGCCGACCATACTCATTTCAAACTCACTAGACATGAGGTCAGTGAACTTCTTCACTAGCTTATCATCTGTTGAGCCAAAGATGATGTCATCGACATAGACTTGAACAACTAGTGTGTGACTTCCTTCTTTCAACACAAACAGAGTCTTGTCGACTTCTCCTCGAACATAGCCATGTTGAATCAGGAATTGAGACAAACGATCGTACCAAGCACGAGGGGCTTGCTTCAATCCATAGAGTGCTTTATCCAGTTTGTAGACATGATCCGGGTGGGCGACATCTTCAAAACCCGGAGTCTGTTCAACATATACTTCCTCCTTTAGATAACCATTCAAAAAGGCAGTCTTGACATCCATTTGTTGTAGTTTAAATCCATGATGGGCAGAGTAGGCAATGAGCAATCGAATAGCCTCAAGACAAGCCACTAGAGCAAACGTCTCATCATAGTCAATGCCCTCCTGCTGATTGTATCCCTTAACTACCATCCTTGCTTTATTTCTGACCACATTTCCTGCATCATCCAGCTTATTTCTGAACACCCATCGTGTTCCAATCACAGATCTTCCATTTGGCCTTAGAACCAAATGCCAAACCTTGTTTCTTTCAAACTGATGAAGTTCCTCTTGCATGGCACTGACCCAATCCGAATCTTTCAACGCTTGTTCAGCATTTTTGGGCTCCGACATTGAGATGAAAGCAAAGAAATTTTGCAGAGAAGATTTGGTTTGAACGCCCTTTGAGAAATCAGTGAGGATGTTAGTGACAGGATGAGCACTTTTCTGTTGATAATTTCTGACTTGTATATCTGTCAAGCCACCGACTTGAGTCTGAGGCGTTCTCTCGGGATCTTCTTCTAAGTTCTCCGACCTTGTGCTCCCATTGGGTGTTTTCTCATCATCGGACTCATTGTCACTTGAGCTTTGATTTTGACTCCTTCCCCTTGTATTGTCTGAGTCAGTGACTCCAGCGTTGTCACTGACTGTTGATTCTTTTGTGGGCACTGGAAGGGAGTCATCTTGAACCAGATTGTATCCTTGATCACCATCATCAAGATCTTCAATCGTCGATCCTCCCATAGTGTTCTCATCAAACACCACATGAACACTTTCTTCAATCCTCCTTGTCCTTTTATTGAACACTTTGTAGGCCTTGCTATGAGGTGAGTAGCCTACAAAAGTTCCAACATCACTTCTTGGATCAAATTTTCCCAGACTATCCTTGCCGTTGTTGTGAACGTAGCATTTGCATCCAAATGTGCGCAAGTGGGTGAAACTGGGCTTAACTCCTCTAAGAAGTTCATATGAATTTTTTCCAAGAAGTGGACGAAGCATAGCTCGATTCATCACATAGCATGATGCATTAATGGCTTCACCCCAGAAATTTCTTGGAAGACCACTTAAGATATGCATGGTCCGCGACATGGTCTCCAAGGCTCGATTCTTCCTCTCAACAACGCCATTCTGTTGAGGAGTTCTTGGCGCTGAGAAGTTGTGACTTATGCCATTTTTCTTGCAAAAGGACAGAAACTCAAAGTTGTCGAATTCTGTTTTGTGATCTGATCTAACTAATACAAGATCAACTCCAAGCTTTTTCTCAACAACCTTCACTCATGCTTCAAATTCTTCAAAGACCTGAACTTTAGAAGACAGAAAAATTGTCCAAGTATACCGTGAAAAGTCATCAACAATGACAAAAATATAACTATTTCCTCCACGACTTTGGATTCGCATGGGACCACATAAATCAATATGAATGAGCTCTAAAGGTCTAGTGGTACTTACCTCCTTTTTGGATTTGAAGGATGACTTTACTTGCTTACCTCTCACACAAGTCTCACAAACCTCATGCTTGTTTGGATCAATCTTGGGCAATCCTCTAACCAGTTATTGCTTATGAAGTTTGTCAAGAAGTTGAAAGCTCGCATGACCAAACCTTTTGTACCAGAGGTCGGCAACATCTGTAACTGTTCTAAGACATAGTTTTTCTTCAGGCTCAAAACAGGGGTCCACCTTATACTGATTATTTTCACATACCCCTTTCAGAAGAATTTTTCCTAAACTAATCTCTTGTACCTGACAACCATTCTTATCAAAAAACAACTTGATATTTTCCATTAGCACAGATTTGGGAAACACTTAGTAACTTGAAACTCAGATTATCAACAAGATTCACATTGTCTATAGTTAGCTTATCCGAAAATCTTACCGTACCTATACCAGAAATACCACATTTACTGTTCTTGTCGAAGGTAATCTTACCTCCCTTGTATTCTTGAAGTGAGACGAAGTCCCTGGGGTTTCCCGAAATAAGAGTTGAGCACCCACTATCAATAAACCAGGGCTCCTGGTCACCCACTTCAAGCTGCATTGAAAGAATTAGTTCTCACGAACCCAGAGTTTTTTAACTCCTCTGGGTTTGGCAATATAGTAACTCCTAGAACAACATTTGTCACAATTAGCACACACAGATCCTGGAGGACAGTCAGTGACAGTGGATCTACCATGACTGTCATTTAGAGTTTGTGACCTTGTATTTTCATCATCTCTTGCCTTTTTGTGACAATCATGTTGATAGTGACCAGGCTTGCCACAATACCAACATGTTATGTGAGACTTTAGGGCAATGTATTTTCTGTAGCCCGGACAGATAGGTTTGTTGTTGATGCGAGATTGAAAGTCAATTTGTGACGGAGCCGAGTTCTGGACTTGTTTTTACCATATGTTGTGCACCTTTTGATCAGGATACCATTGTTGCTTCCCTTTGTCAGGCTTAGCCACCACATGTGTAGAACAACTTGCATTGTCACTACACATAGGAGTTTTACCTTTAGACGTGAGGGGAGAAGCCTTGGTACCATGAGTATTGGGTGCACGAACAAAACCAATTCCAGATTTGTCTACTTCCTTCACAAACTTCCTTTTATAGTCATTTCTGACCTCTTAAGCCTTTTCAGCAACAAACTCATCCAACCATTTCTTTCTTTTGGTCTCATCCTTGACTTTAAGATTTTCTAACTCATTGGATAACTTAGAATTACCCAGTCTAAGCATGAGTCTTTCACCTTCTAGGTCAGTGACTTGTTTTTCTAAGTCATTGACTTGTTTTTGCAAGTCAGTGACTTGGATCTTTGAAACTAAGCACGACTCACAAGTTACTGACTTAGGAGATGATATCTTTTCAAGCTCGATTACTTTAGAGGACCAGTGTTTGTTATCATCGAAGAGATTGGAGATTGTTTCTTCATTATCTTCCAATTTTTCTCTTAACTCAGTGACCTGAGTTCCAAGCTTTTCGATGATAGCAACCAACTGTGCTCTAGACTTTTTGATTAAAAGAGAAGAAAGTTCAGATTCATTTACCTCTTGGGAAGATTTATCTTCAATGGTCATGCAACATTTTCCTCTTGTTGGTGCCACTTCATCATCATCATCAGACATGTCTCACGTTGCCATCATGCCTTTACCAAATTCTCCACTTTTTCTCTTTGGACAATTCTTGGCAAAGTGTCCTTTAGCCTGACATTGATAGCAAATGACATCCTTCATATCTTTCCCTTCTTTGGATGATTCTGGAGCCTTTATGGGAGCTTTGTTACGATTACACAGTCTCTTCATGGCTTTAGAGATAAGAGCAACATCCTCATCTACTCCATCAGTGTCATCGTCTCCCTGAGCTAAGTCAAAGGCTCTTTCAACTTTGAGAGCAATGTTCTCTACTTTTTCTGAGTCGAGTCTTTCAACTCTTCTTTGCTGAATGCCTCCATACATAGTAAGTTGCCCAACAAGGTCTTCCAAGGTTAGCGACTTGCTTTCCTTTTGAGTGAGAAGAGACGAAGCAATGCTGTCCCAACTCCTGTTCAAACCAGAGATCAACTTATTGGTGAGTTTCCATTGAGGAATTTCTTCACCAAGAAACTCTAGTTGATTCACAATCGTCTAAAATCTGGAGTGATAATCACAAAGAGATTCTCTTGTTCTTGAAAGATGTTATCATACTCTGTTTCGAGACTAATGATCATGTCCTTCTTTACGTCATCATTTCCTTGATGAAGTCTTTTATTTGCGTCCCAAATTTCTTTAGCCGTTTTGTAACCTATCACCTTCTTGAGATCTCCTTCAGTAAGAGCATGATGTAAGACCTTTGCTCTAGCATTCTTTTCCAGTTTTTTGAAGTCAACATCATCATACTCAGCTGTGGTCTTTTCTGTATTTCCATCCTTTCCAAGAGCAAAAGTTTCTGGACCAACTTCTATCACCTTCCAAAGTTGACCATCAAGAGAACAGATGTGAGTTTTCATCTGTTCACAGAGGTGTTGGTGGACGCCATTTTCTTGTATGAAAAGTACTAAAACACACACTCTAGAGCCTTGGATCTGGTACCAATTGTAGGATTGTTAGTACTAGGACAAGTCGGTGACTCCTACGAAGTCGTCGATTTTGAGTAATAAAGCAGCGAAATAAACACATCATAAGATAAACGTTACCAACGGTCACTGACAAGCGTTGTATAGTGGAAACTCTTCGTAAACCAACTAGTTTATTTAGAGAAAAACCACTCCATTCCAAGTTTATCACTTGGTCGGATTTCAAGAGTCCTTAGACTCGCTCTATTGATTTCTTGAGTGATTACAAAGCTCTCCCGTGTACAAGAATGAATCCCACACCCTTGAACCCCGCTCTACCTTTGCACTCACACTCTCAATCTCACGATATGCCTAAGATCTCTTGACTCACCACTTGTACGAATCTCATGCACAAGCACACTCTTTCTTTCTTACACACGATATGAAAATTTGGCTCTCAAGTCTACCCGATTAGCCTAAACTCAAGAGTATTTAAACTAAGGTAAGAGAGATCTCATGCATATTATTTTCCATTCGATTAGGAAAACAATATACACTTAATCTTTTACAAATCTTTCCAAATAAAACAATTGTACGCACACTCAAATATTCTAGGAGAATCACAATTATCTTCATCTTGATTTTAGCAGTCTTTTGATGATCTTCTCCTAAAATAGAACACACAGTTGTCTTCAATTAAACGCACAAGATCTGTGCGTTCCTTCCATAAATAGATCACTTCGCCAGCTGGTAATGTAAGTGACTTTGCCAAGTCGCCGACTTGACTTGCAAACACAGGGTCACTGACTCTGGAACCATCAAAACTCAAACTTCCATCTTCTAATAATACTCACTTGGATGCCTTGTTATCGTGTTTTTCATTCACATTGTATCAAGCAGTGGTTATCTAGCTCTCACTCTTGCCCGCTTTCTCGTTTGAACTTGCATGTGGAAGATCGTGCTTCACCTGCTTCACCTTAAGAATCATATGTATTTCATTTCTTTTTCCTTTGGCTATGCTATGTTTATGGGTTTCATTATTATTTTAGTACTCTATTTTTTCTTTTTGAACTACTATTGTATTGTTTAGTGTTCCTTGGATCTACTTGATCCAAGGGCTAATGTTCTATCACTTTTAGGGACGTAGTGACATTTTGTTAATTTCTCGGAAATTACAAAAGTGTATTGCTATCGTGAAATAGTGCATTGCTGAATACCAAAAAGTGCATTAGTAAACTGAAAAAGTGCAAACAAAATTGAAGGCAGCGAGGCACGCGCTCCATGCTCAGTTCACTATAAAAGTGCATAAGGTGGAAAAGTGCATTGCGAAATACCAAAACATGCATTACTTAGACCCGAAAAAATGCAAACAAAAATAAAATCCACGCTTCGTGTACTCCATGTTAAGTTCATCATTATCGTGGAAAAGTGCATTATGAAACCGGTAAAAATGCATTACAAAAGTGCATTATCTTGGGCGTTCGATTAACTCAATTCCGAGTCAACTCAGCCTTTTTCTTCCTAAATTTTTGATTTAGTAATGCACTTTTACCGATTTCGTAATGCACTCTTTCACAATAACGATGCACTATTGTAATTTTCGAACAATTACGAAAATGCCACCGCGTCCCTAAAAACGATAGAGCATTAGCCCTGGATCAAGGAGATCCAAGGATTCTAAACGCTCCTTATTTTATAGAATAAGGAGTTGTTTTATTTAAACCAAGGGCGATATATCTATCAAGCATAATATAATTGATTAAAATATTGATTAAAATAATTTTTTGAAGTTAATTTATCATATAAAATCAATTGATGTAGAAAATATCAACATATAGATAAACAATGATATTTCTACCAAGAAAAATAGATAAACAATGATATAAATATGATATCTATTTTAATAAAATCTATTGGATGTAGACCTATCAATCGGTTCGGTCGTGCGGGTTCGGGTTAGGTCATTTCGGGTTTAGGTTGAGTCGGGTTTAGGTCATTACGGGTCACGGGTTAATCCGGGTCGGTTCGATGCGGGTTTTCGGGCGGGTTGGGTTGACCAGCGGATCAAAACATAGAATTATTTATGATTATTAAAAAATATTTTTATTAAATAATAATATTTAATTATAATATATCATTTTTATGTATTTAAAAAATAAAATATATTATATTTTTTAAAATTAATTTTATATATTTTATAAATATACTAACGGTCAACCCAACGGGTTTCGGGTTCCGTTGATTTCGGGTTTTGGGTTCAAATTTCGGCTCTTGACCCTAAAATTATCGGGCGGGTCGGGTCGGGTTAGCGGGTTCGGTCAGCTTTTGAAAGCTCTAATTGGATGTATATTAAGAATAATATAAATTGTTATAATATTTAAAAAAATTAAGGTTAATTTATTCAAATAATTGCATGCAGATTCATATATTTTTTTTTCTAAAAATAATTTAAAACTATATATGAATGCATAATAAAGAGAAATCTAGGATAATGTTTTTTTATATGGAAAGGGCTTTAGGTGGTCACTAACAAGCTAGTGACCGCCAAAGTGCATCCTGGCGGATGAGGATGTGCAAACCCGAGTCAATTGCAAGTGCAACAGAGGAGATGCGTCGGAAGGAGTCATTGATGTAGTCCGCCACCGAATTGCACTCACGGTTGAATGAGTGATACCCCAGTCCTAGAAACAAGCCAATAAGTAGTGGATGTCCAAACGAAGCAACTCAATCTCCCACGACCAGCGCCAGTCACCAAGAACGGACTTGACCAGCTGCAAGTTATCGCCTTCAATCTGGATCCGGGGAATGCCACGACGAATGGCCTCAAGAAGTCCCTGACGTAAGGCGATGGTATCGGATGTCAGAACAGACTGATGACCAATCAGTCCTCCGTCAAAGTGGATGGGGGAGCCATGAGAGTCCATTAGAACGAACCCGTAAGAAGCCATGCCATCCGCATTCACTGCACCATCAAAATTGATTTTAATAAAATCCCTTCTAGGTTATGTCCATTTTGTGGGCTTTCTCTTAGGCCCACCTATGGTCGTTCTAGAATGTGTGTTATCCGAGGCCGAGGCTTCCGCATTTGTCTAATTTTTAATTTAGTTGTGAATAAAATTGCAAATGTTTGCGGCGTTATTCAAGTTAGTATTGTTATTGTTGTCGACAACTCTTTTGTTCCTAGAGTACCATAGGCACCACCAGGAGTTAGCGAGGAGTTCCATTTCCTCTTTTGTTGATCACATTCTTATCTCATCCAAGACAAGATGTTGTTTTTTATCCTATGGGGAAATTTGGTTGAGGATTCGGTGAAGTTTTTTATTTACGAATTTGATGGTTTTCTCGGTTAAGGGGCGTTAGAGTAACACATGGTTAGTGTCTTCCTCCATGCAGTTACAGGCCTCGCATCCTTGCGGAACCGAGATATGGTTAGCAGCTAGCCTCATCTTAGTTGGCAAACCATTTTTGGCTACTTTCCACATGAAAATTTTCACTTGGGGGGGGGGGGGGGGGGGGTAGAGTTTGTTAATCCGTGCTAGGTGAATTTTCTGCGTCTTTAGATTGGTGGATCCATTGCATGGTTGAATGGGTTAAGTACCAACCAATTTTGGTGGATCCATTACATGGTTGAATGGGAACGAAAATAATTTATTATTTTAAGATAAGGTTTTTTATTCTAGAATAACAATATTTTTTAAAAAAATATAGATAAATATATACATGGTACTAAAATATATCATATATTATAAAAAATTTATTATATTATTGTTTTTATTATGTAATATATATTCGATATATATTATAAAATCTATGATAATATTACTATCTATATTGTAAAATCTATTCAGTACTCCATCCATTTACTTCTATTTGACCCTATAGGCCTAATGCACATTTATTAAAATATGTCTTATTCTTACAAAATTGCCCATATTAAATTCATATTAGAAAAACAGTGATGGTGAATGCATTTAATGTGTCTTGCTTTTTGTTTGATAAATACAAAGAGCAATGTCGGAAAATTTTGGACAAACATACCTAAAAGGACAAATAACCTATGAATTTTTAACCAATACTGAAAAGGATACTATTGGTACGCATTCTTTGATCCATCCTATGAACGAACTTTTCTAACACACAAAACAGGAAATTCCATTTTAATTTATCATATGCTTTTTCCATATCTAACTTGATGGCATTGGTAACCCATTCATCTTTATTTTTCCTTGCTTTAAATGAATGAAAGATTTCATGTGCAATCAATATATTATCTTGAATGGCTCTTTTAGCCACAAAAGGCCCCTTGTAGAGGGTGGATAAGCTTACTCAAAACTTTCTTCAGACATTCTGTAATAATTTGGCTATAATTTTATAAATTATCGAACAAAGACTAATAGGCCTATAATGTTTTGTGGAGTTCGGGTTATCTCTTTTGGGTAGTAAAGTAATGAAAGTGTGGTTTACTTGCTTCAAAATCTTGCTAGAGTGAAAGAAACTTTTCACTGCTTTGATTACTGATGGACCCACTATGTCCCAATACGTTTTGTAGAATTCAGCAGACATCCTATCTGGACCAGGAGATTTGTCTGATCCAATGTGCATAAGTGCGCTCTTAATTTTCTCGTTGGAGACGGCTTTTGTTAATTCATTGTTTTCTGTGTTAGTTATTTCCTTGGTTATTAGGTTTCACTAAGGAGTACCGTATTTATTGGTTGCCTAGTATATCTTTTTTTGAAATCATTTCGGATCTCATTTCGAATATTTGTTTCTCCAAGAATTTGTGTTCCATCACTATCCCTGATTCCCTAATTATTTTTCTATTTCGTCGGCCAGTAGCTATCTTATAAAAGTATCCTGAATTTGTATATGTGAGTTTAATATTTTTTGTTTTCGCTCTCTGCTTCCATTATGTTTTATTAAAATTTAAAATATATTTCTTTTTTTCAATTAATTGTAATTGTTTTTGTATTTTTTCTGGCGTAGGTGTTATGTGGATTTGGTTTTGGATTTTTAAAAGGTCTTCTTCAATCATACGTAATGTCTGACGATGGATTTACTAGTGCCCTCATTGTACCTTAATTTTTGTTACTAGGTATTTATTCTGAGTAGGTTGGCATTATAATGTCATGTTGACTTCTAACCCCTTGCTTATCACACGTGTTCTTGAGTGTAATTTTTTTTAATACTTCTTAATCTTATATTTGGTGTAGGCTTTTTTTATTCTGATTATTGTCTTGACTTGCAATTTCATTATTTCTTAAAATATATTTCTTTTTTTAATTAATTGTAATCTGATTTTTTTCAAATCTTATGAAGCTTCTGCAGATCATCTATTACGCGACTATTCAACAGTGCAAATTAAAAATTACTCCCTCCGTTTTAAAATAGTTGTTCTTAAAGCTATTTTTTTTTGTTTTAAAATAGATATTCATGTAATTTTTTTTTCTATTTATACACTTATATATACCCCACTTTATACATATCTCAAAATTTCCATTGATAATTGAAAAAAATAAATAAAGAGTACTTATAGGGTAATTTGGGAAAAAAAGATTTTTCTTAATATGTGTGAAGTTTTGTCTAAGATCAACTATTTTGAACGAAGGGAGTACCAATGTTGCCTGGAGAGAGAAACTCTGATATTCTTGAGTGAGAAACTCCAGAATTTATGACCGTACAAAGAAAGTTAAGTCGTGAAGGCAAAACCATAAAAATTAAGCCAAGAAGGCTATACGTGAATTAAGCCGAGAAGGCTATATGTGAATTAAGCCGAGAAGGCATGTCTGAAAACTTTCCTCTTATGAGAGATTGAATCTATCTATATCCAACCTTTGAGATAAGTGGGTTCTCCTCTAGAATAAAAACCCTAATTTTTATGAAAAGATGCTTAAAATTGACAACCCCTTTTCCCTTATTTCTACGAAGGGTACAAAATCCCCATTTCTTTCTGATCAAATATTGTGAAATTGATGTTGTGCTTTAAGATTGTTGACTAGACTTTGCGATTTGTTGGTGTTCGCTTGATTTGTCGGTTGTTCGCTTATTCCTAGATCTCGCCTCTTCCGTATGCTTAGAAGCCTCTCTATTATATCGACCTCCTCACCTGAGAACTCGAGTTCCTTCTCCGATCTGTTCCTTTGATGGATTCTATATATTGTCCATCGATCTTCAAAATTTCGACCTCGGCTCCATCGTTGTTGTTTCGATGCTCCGTCGCTGGTTTAAGAGGTTGAAGAAGTCGTACTTCCATCTTCGGGATTCGACCCACTATAAATACTCTGAGCATCATGGCATTGATATCTCATCGGTTTTGAGACTGAGATCCATTTTTAAGGCAATTTCTTCTAATCTACTTGTCTAATGGCATTGGCTTTGTTTGTTGAGATTGACTTTACGACACCAACTGTATAAATTTCGTTCCCCGACGTGGCCCGTCGGTTTGTTTTTGGATATCACCGTTTCTTCGGTCTACTATGATCAACTGATGTGGTTACTTTGCAACCAGGATCGTGTTTCTTCGGCTTTGCCTTTGATCGTCATCTCGGTAGAATGGAGTTGGGCTTGGGCTCGTGTTCTTCTTTTGGGCCTTTTTGTTTTGTTTGTGTTGTTCTTTGTTGAAGTTTTAGCGTTCGGGAGTTTGTACAACTCGAAGGTTTGGATTTGGAACTGGGTGTGGTTTGTTGGTGATTGGCAAGGTCGCTTGGACGCTCGTAGCTGCTGAAATCCTTCATTCCGATGGAAGCAACGTCAGTTGCCCTTTTTCTAACTTGATTTGTCCGTTTATGACCCGAATGCTAAAGGCGTTGTCCTTTAGCCCCTCACTTTCCCATTTACCTTTTTCGTTCTAGTTCCCCTTTGCTTGTTGTACTTTCTTTTCGTGTTGTTAGTTTGCATTGTCTTTTTAGTCGATTTCGGCTGCCGTTTTCTCGGCCTCTCGATTATATCAGGCTTGTCTGATAAACCGAATTCTTACCTAATAAAAAAAACAGTGCAAATTGTCATTTATATTGAAGTTATTGTTGTGAAAGGACTTTTATTATAGGGTACAAATTCATATGATTATAAAGTAAATATTTTAATATAAATAATTATGGGTGATTTTATGTGTTGACAATTGTTGACAATAATTGCTCACAGTTGTTGACAACAATTATTGACAGTTGTTGAGATTGATAATTATTATTGTCAGCAATTATGGACGGTTGTTGACAATTTTTGACGTTGACAATAATTGTTGACACTGACAATAATTTTTTGTTTACGTTGACAATAATTGTTGTCAACACTTGTTGACAATAATTAGTGGTGGGTTCAGTTCCTTGAAACTGGGGAAGCAAATCGGAAAAAAAAACGGCGGTTCCGAAACTGGAGTCGGGGTTCAGTCGATTCTGGTCCCGGTTCCACCGATTCCGGGTTCCCCCAAAGAACTGGCGGTTCTATCCCTTTTAAAAAATAAAAAATACTGATGGAAACACAAAACTACGGTCATGGCTCCAAAACCGCGATCGTTTTTGCATTTTCAACGTTTATTTTTATTTTATTAAGGTTCGGAACTGGAACTGAAACCACTCTGAACCCGGAACCGGGAACCGAACCGAGAAATCGGAACCGGGAACCGCCGAACCGAACCCACCTCTAGCAATAATTGTTTATTGACATTGACAATAATTATTGTCAACAATTGTTGTTGACAATAATTATTGTTCTCTTTCCTTATTTCTATTCATGTGTTGACCATTGTTGACAACCATTGTTGACAATAATTGTTAGTTGTTGACTCTTTTTTGTCAACAAGACATTTTCTTGTCAACAATTTTTTATAGACAAGGTATTTAGTGACAATTTTTTTGTCAACAAGGCATTTGTAGACAATAATTTAGTTATTGACAGTTCTTTTTGTCAACAAGGCATTTTGTTGTCAACAATTTTTTTATAAACAAGGCATTTGTTGACATTTTTTGTCAATAATGCATTTGTTACAATAATTATTAGTTATTGATAGTTTTTTTTGTTGACGAGGCATTTTTTTTCAACAATTTTTTGTTAACAAGACATTTGATGACAATTTTTTGTCAACAAGGCATTTGTCGACAAGTTTTTGTCAACTAGTGTCATCAAATATTTGGAACGTCAGTCAACAGCCAGTCAATGACCAACTCAACTCGGTTGACCGAGTCAACTCACAATGGGTAGAAGGTGGGAGAAGTGAGAGTTACCCCCATGCAAATATAACATATAACTCAATTTAAGGGCAATTAGCCCCCTATTTAAGGGTTATTTCCCAAAAATCGACCTAAAAGTTGTTTACGGGTTCTTATGTTTTGCACAACAAATTGGAAAATGGATCTAAAACAAGTAGGTGGACATAAAACTTGTATAGGCGGTTACATCGACCCAATCTGGAAATGAGCGTTTCAATTTGCTGGTCTTTTTTAGCAAATGTTGTTCCAACACAGCAACGTCTACTCGCAGGGGCTCGGAACTGTTGGCCTGCAGATACAATTTAAGCAGCAAAATAGTTGCTGTAAAATCGGATGTATCATATAACAGTTAATAAGACAAGTTAAAGAGACTTCACCTCCAGCCAGAAGTTCCATTTTTCATGGCTTGAACCACTCAGTCTGCATATATGCGAAGGAGGGCCACCGTCAAGAGTCTCGGGAGCTGCAAATCAACTCGTTAAGGTTCCGAAAGCAAGCAATGATGATATAATAGAAAACTGCTTGCGTGTTACCTGGTACAGTGTCAACCAATGACCATTTATATAGCGGACCAGTAATGTTGAGAACAGCCACTAAGACCTCCTTTAGAGAGCTGAGGAAATAGAAGATACAGAACATAAGTATTTCTTATAATTGCACTGAAGGATATTATCGTGTATCAGCTACTGTTAAAAGTACTTTTTGCTTCCTATGATAAACTGTGATTCATTTTACTCACCCCAGATCTAATTCCAGATACACTTTCCTGGTGTCAGCATCAGAAAATTCTTGGGGCTTAATAGCTACTAAATGAGGAAAGGCTTTATATTCACTTGAAATGTCTTTGCTGTTGGTGGGAAATTTCATGCTTTTAGAGAAAAGATAAGATACAGGGTAGCTGGCCTGCAATCAGAGGCCATTAGTCAGAAACTGTCGAATTAATAGAGAATGATCAATGTCAGAAGACAACAAACAATCAATTTGAAATGTCAGGAGATGGGGTTCAACTTCGATTTAAGACTACCAGGATAGGATATAAACAGAATGCAAATGCAATAGCATTAGCAGCATGAAATATTTTTAAAAAAAATAATAATAAACTACTCCAAATGCAAGGATGTCGAGAATGATCAAGAAATGTGATTACATCATTGCTTTAAGATTTGCAAATGCAATAGCAGCATGGAAATATAAACAATTCTATTCTCTGTAGATTCAAGTTTGATGTACCAGAAGAAGCATGTGGATAGATTAGAAAGGGGAAAATATCCATATTTGGATTCCGACAAACTTGTTAGATTTCTTAGAATGGTCTCTAGCTGCCATGATTTACTGAAAGAATAGCTTGACAAATCAATTCATCGTTCCATGCTTCTGAGACGGCATGATAAAAATCTTGAGAACTAATCTAACTTACCAGCGTTTCAAAAATAAAAAAGTACTTACCAACCATTCCTCTCTCGTAGATTTGAAAGAAACTTCAGAGTCAGATAGTAGTTCAGCTGCTTTAGGTGAATTCTTGAATAGAAATGTCAGAGAATTTGAATCCACCACAGCAAAATCATATGTGGAGTTCAAAATCGTGGTTGAATCTGTCAATCAAGGACAAGACAAATTTCAGACAGGTACTAATACAGTTTATATAATAAGCATTCTTCACTGTATAGATAGCCTTGAAATAGCGTGTATAAGTATATTAAAAACCTTTTAAGTTTTTGTTTTATAATTTTCTCTGTACCTGAAGTTAAGACTGTGTGCTGAAGCACAACTCTTTTTGGAGCTTCTGTACTGTAAGGGAAGAGTTGGGAAGATATAGCCATCGCAACCACACTAACGTGCAGTAAGAATTTTATGATGGATGATCTAGCCAACCAATGACTAACAATGGGCAATATTGGCCCCACAGACCAACCAGTTGCAACTCCAATTACAGCTGCCAATATGATGTCCTTTACGTAGTACCCTGGAACAAAAAGTTTGATTATCACAGGATCAACACTGTTATGTACACTGTAATTCATCTTCAGAAACATTCTCGACCAATTCTTTGACATCAGATGCCAATGCATCATTCAACAATTATTAGCAAATCGTTTCATCAATGACTTTCATTTATCATTTTCATGCTTATTTACTACAAGCTTGAGTGAAGCACTTGTAAGTATACAGATTACAAGGAAAGAAGCATAATCTCTTACCATAAGGAGATGATGGAGAGCCCAACATACCCATCTTCTCAATCAAGAATTGAACCAGAAATCCACCAAAGTGTACACAGTATATCAGACATGGAGTTAAGGGTAAAACATATATCACCACTGACCTAAAGAATCAACAGGATCATCAGTAACAGTTTGATACATTAGATAATTTTGTAAATTATTCACCAACCAAAAGGAGGAAAAAGTTGACCTTAGTGACGGGATTCCATGACCTATCAATAATCGATGAGTAACCCATGCAACTAGTAATGAAACTGTCACAAAGAAAGTCATGAAGCCTACACTAAGCCCAAGTAAAACATAAACCTGTCCATCACATTGTTACTTTAGAGATCACATCCATTACCAGCACAATACAGCAAAATTAGTTAATGGAGTGAACAGAACATGTTTATTTTTCCTTCAAATATTCTCCAACAGAGACTATGCTGCATACCAATGTTAATGAAGCATAAAACCCAAACCCTCCCCAAAATCTTGCTTCATCAGTGAGCTCCTGAAAGAGTTTCAGTCAAACAAAAAGGATCAGCAGTGACCATGACCCAATCAGAAAGATGAGAGTATAATAAAATAGGTTCAGCAGTAAATGAATAATGAAGTCAAGAAATAGAACTCAGGATTTTCTTTCCTTCTAATGGGAATAATTATCTCTTACATGATTCTTTTGTTTTTGCAAGGCTGAAAAATCATATGGCTTCAAGTTTCAATCCACTGTGCTTATTGTGTGAATTTCCATCAACAAAAATGTTTTATCGTCACCAGCACACACCTTTGAAGTTGTTCTAAACGATTGTAATTAGTATGTTGCAACTTGAGTTCTACATTGATCTTTCAGTTAATAGGTTTACAAAGGGAGAATTATATATATTTTTGGGTCGAATAGGGAGAATTATATGTACTTGCTATTACAAGTCTTTTCATAATAATAAATTCTCCTTTCAAAAAAAGTACAGAATGTTAAGTGTACAACTACCCCCAGGCCCCAACAACATGGTAATCACACCCAAGAGCATTTTAAAGGGGACATAAGGTACCATGAAAAACATCCTAATCATCCATGGAATACAACTGAGATAAGCTAAAGCATCATATGCTTTATAGATAGCTATAAAATTTTGAATCCAACGAAAACTAACATTAAATGTTATGAACTAGATCTTGCTTCCCTTTTTTGTGAATGAACAGTGTCAATGTTATATTGTATCTAGCTACCTATTCCCCTCAATCTATCCTGCTGTATATCTACCAATTTTATGATTTAAATTTCACATATCGATTATCATTGTTTCATATATATGATATATGAATGAGATCACCAACAGCTAACAATGCCAAGGTTTAGGATGATAAGAAGACACATTAGGCCAAAAAGTGAAAAACAAAAACATACCTCATTTGGTATTCTTTGAACAGAAGAGTAGAGAAGGCGACCCCAAGCATATCTTGGGAGCAATAAGCCAACAAGAGAACATGGAATGAACATCATGAATGCTGAGTAAGGTTGAGCAAACCTGCAAGTGATTACCAAATATCTGTTATTAAATCATTTCAATAATTAGGCAAAAGCCAGTCCAACAACCTCGTAAACTTATAATGATTTGATCCCCTGAAAATGGTAACCATAAGCAAAACCCCACAACTAACACAGAATTGATGGTTTCAAGGTACATAAAGCTAACAAATTAGTCACAGCCCATAGTCCAATACTTTAATAATTAAAACCAGAAAGTAGACTCACCAGCTCATGGCATGGTTAGTAAAAGCCAGTCTTAGAGCAGCAAACACGGCAGGGACGATGATACCCATTATAATGGAAATGGCATGGAGAGAGATCCCTGCAGGTTCCACAGAGTTACAATTCATAGCACACAATTAAAAAATTAGGTAAGATCATATGATAGAGATAACAGTTCAATTTGAACAAATGACATACTGGTAGAAAGCCACAGTCCATTTACCATGCAGCAAGGTGAAAAAAGCTCTGCAGCATGAACAGAGTCCTTTGGGTGCAGAAAACAAGATCGAAAGAAGCAATATTACTATTGGAAGACTATGGAGCCACCGAGACAACCATTTTGGGTAGTAGACCTATAAAAAAACAGTGTAAATTATTTTGTCTTGTCCTTGGGCAATTATATACATAGCCTCACTTGTGGAATAATTACTTTATATACATTACCATGAACCACATCAAATAGTCAAAGAAAATTGCGCCCTCATCGCTAGAAGCATTAGCAGAAGATGCAAGAGATAGCCTTTCACTAGCATTATGTAACATAGAAGAACTAGAAAAGGTCTTCACCACTCTAATCAAGTTGTCCCCACGTGCCTGGATGCTTCCTGGTCTGTTAAGAATTTTTTGAAGAGTGAAATAGCGTGCTCAACCTACCTCAGTTTAACATCATAAAAAGGGAGTATGTACCAAATACACAGTTCTAATGCATACACTATTCTCTCCAATGTATCAAGTTCAGTGTGATAAAAGTAACCACCAAGGAGAAAGATGATGTCAAGTCCAGGAATGTTGCCATAGTCCATTGCAAATATTCTATAATCTGTATCACCGGGTATAACATTAAAAACGTCCTGCATTACAGAAGTTACATAAGTAACAAGATAATCATCCAGCTTAAACAAAAATATACATAGAAAAGAAGGATCTGAATTAGATACACAGTTTCAAAAAAAAAATATTTTGACCATGGTATCACTACTAATTAACTGGGCTTAGCAGCAGCATCATAGAAGTAGATGGTCAAATTACCTGAGCAGCACTACTGGCCATTGGATATATAGCTGAATTTTTATACACAAAAGAAGGCCAAGATCCAGGTCCAGATTGGCACACCAAATCTGTGCATTACTAAAACACAAATCAGGCCAGGATAAAATATGTTGAAGATGAACCATGTATGGAGAACCATGAAGGCTATTAAGAATGTGCATTAAGATATTACTATTTTAAGCATAGAGAAGCAGAGCATTTTACACTTTGTACAAATACCTTTATCTTCGTAATCTAATTGTATCGTAATTTTGTTCCAATAATAATTTAGAGTTGGATGACAACCCACAAGCAACATTACAAGAAAAGAAAAAACCGAAGGAAGAAAACATAAAAGACAACAAGAATAGGCCGATAAATAATAATGTTGGAGGTCATCATCTTCTTTCATCCCAAGTTACTTACCCTATCTCCAAATAAGGAACTCCTAGGATCCAGGGTCCAAAGAGATTTGAAGTGCAAGCAATTTTAACAAAGTCCAGTCCTCAATTGAGTTCACAGTCACCATGATGTTCAAAAACTTGATGATGCATATTTAGACATCAGATCTAGTAACAAGACCTTCGAATTATATATGACCTCAGTCTCTCAGATTAACCTTCAAGAAGTAACTCAATTAAAATATAGCCTAAGTTAGATTTAATCATACCTCATAACACATAAATGAGATTTTTTTAGAAAGAAAAAGAAAAACATATGTCTCTGTAAGCATGCTACTTATGCACATAATTAAAAGAATGAACTAATATGGTCAACCATAATAGTTTATCCTGAAATACACACGAACATGTCTAAAAGAATGGTGGAAACCATACCAGGACCTCCCGTTCCAGATGCTTCTATGTTTATGAAAGCTCCAATTGTATGACGCCATTTGTGAGTAGTCATGAATCCATGTGAACCCTACAAAAATTGGTGGTCATTTGATTCATTGTCAAAAACATAGCAATAGAGCATGGTTTGATGCAAAATAAAACAAACGGATTTTATTAACGTGTTCAATCAAACATGGGAACCAAACTTTAATGCAACAAAAAGCTAGACCCTTTCAATAGCTATAGATAAAGTAGAGGGCAGATGATAACAGATATCACATGATGGCAACACGTAATGTAGCAAAAAAAAATGCTGTCATGCAAGTCAAAATTCATAAAAACCCACAAACCCAAGTCAGGTGGTCACAAAAAAATACAGGAAAAGAAACTGAAGTAAAGAATTGAGTAGCATGAAGAGTTACAATGGTTTTTCTCTTTAAACAAAAAGTTTACAACCGTTTTAGAATGATCTTTTCAAGAATCATGTACTACTAAACGGCATGTTGAGCATACTCAATATATTTTTATATGAATGAACCAAAAAAAATAGGCATGACCAGATATATTCAGCTTGTATTTAGTAAAGGTTAAAATGAGCGAGCAAAAGTATGTTTACCAACATGAAAAGTTCCTCAGCACCATTAAAAAGAAATATGATTGGTCGAGGAGGAACCCAACTTGAATCAGTTATGAGCCTAGCCAGTTCTAAGCTTGATGCTGCAATTGTAAAAAAGATTGAACAGTGGAACCATTGACTTGAGAAAAGTGTCTTCTCAAGTATCGTAAATGTAATAACGGATATAAACGGACCTACCAACACAAGAACCACAGTCGCCAGCTCCTGGAGAACCAACTGGACTATCAAAATGTGCATTTACTAGAACAGAAGAATCAGTTTCAAGTGAACCAATAGAGGATAGCCTGCAAGTAAAGAGGAAAACAATGGGAAAAGGGTAACTTATGGTTGGCCCAGACACAACCACCGATACATGAACTTCTGAATGCACGAATGTAGACGAAAATAGTTTACCTCATAACAATGTTTGTATGAGCTCTATAGCTTAAAGATATACTATGGCCTAAGAACATCATGTTAAAAGAGCCATTAACTGTATTCTCTTCTACCTCAATCCTGCAAAACCAAAACAATAGTAAAAACTAGCATACAAAGTGTTTATAATGTGCCTACGAAGACAGCTACTCCATTTATATGGTGTGTTTGTAACGCATCCGTTTACGTTGCAAGTATTTTAACTAAAGTATTATCATGTCAGACATTTCCCAATCCGTTCTGCTCGTGATCAATATGTCAATCTGATTAAGCAGAAGCATTTAATAATTTGTCACATACTGAATTTATAATAAAAGCCCTTTAATTGGTGATATCATACTATCTAATATCCAACCTAAATGGTACTTCTATTATCTTCGAAGTTCCAAGCACGTCAACTACTTGTAGCTTAAAAATCACGTCTTAACATCACAATCGCACAATACTCCCTCAAGAACAGCGCTGTTCTCCTATGCAATTACGCAAACAATATGTGTTCCAATTGAAAACTAAATTTTATGTTAGCAGCAACATGGAAAACAATATCTATAAAAACAATTGAATTGCTTGCATAATACTAGTTGCATCACATCCAAGGCAAGTAGAGCTAGAAGAAAGAAACCTGAAGTTGGGATTTTCCCTCTCCTTTAGGGATTGTAGTTGGCCTTTAATGTAATCAGCAGCTTGTCTATGCCCCTGGCGCCCTACCTATCACCGAATCATAAGAATGGAGAAGTGAACAATGTCACAGCAGTTTGGGAAAAGAAAAGGATTTTACGAAAAAGGGTCCGAAGAATCTCGAGAGGAGAGTCAATGAGAAGAATACGAAGAACAAAATTTGCGAAAGCTATTGAAACCAACTTGGCGGCCATCGATGTCTTTGGAGAGAACTCGAAGATGCTCCATGGCTCTGGCCTCCGAGAAGCGATCAAGTGGAGAATCAGCGCCGAGAGGCTGGATGAATTTCATGTGCATTATGGAGTAAACCAAAATCGACATCGATCCGTACAGAAGCGCTAGCGAGAACAGCAAGGAGAAGCCGGCGCCGTCTGCGGAACTGAACCGGAAAATCGCCATGGATTGTCTCCTTCTCTCTTTTTTCACTGCAATCTCACAGTTGCTTCGCGCCGTATCCAGTGAAATCGAAGAGCGGAGACTGCGACGGATGAAGGAACTGAAGAAGGCAGCCGCTTTACACCTGCCCAAAATGATGCCAGCTCGAGCTTGATCTGTGTATCTATGGCAATGACATAACTTTCATGCTTGCAGAACCGGAGTGCATTTTACACTTATAAATCATTCATCATTTATATGAGGTTGATTCACCTCGACTAGAAACAAATGAGGGGCTAAGATTAAAAGAGACTAAAAGAAATAGAGGACAAAATGATAATTTTGATAAAAAAAGTTTTTTTTTTATTTTCTTAGTATTGCTTGGTTTTGTGTTAACAACGAAATTTGATTTTTTATGTCAGGTTCATATATTTTATGTATATGTTCACATTATTATAAAAATATGTTCACATATTATCACATTTTTCAGATTAGAGATTTTATAATATGTTTACATATATTAGAAGTGTGTTCACATATTAGTACCGTTTGTTCATATTGTATGGTCATATGTTTATGTTCGATTAAATCATGATACAAGTGTTAAACAGCTTAAACAAAATTGACAAAAAAATTTAAAAAAATTATTTTTATTTTTTTTGCTTATTTTTTGCCAAAAACACGACGTTTTACACAATGTTATCAAAATTGCGATCCGGATTTCACAAAACGACTCGGATCGTGCGTAGTGAATCGTAACAAGTAGGATCGTAGTAGGATCGTTCAGGATCGTACAGGATCGTATAGGATTGTAGGATCGTAAGTGTGATCGTAAGATCCTACTAAATCACACAAATTTACAAATCATCATTTTGGATATTTTTGCCCACTTTAGCTATTAACTCGTTAACTTAATACATTTAATTATTTATAAATGACTCATTATTTACTTAAAATTTACATAAAAATTCAAAAACATGAAAATTGCATTCTGATCTATCTCTTCTTAAAAGAAACGTATTGGAGTATTAAAAAATATTTCATCTTATATATGGATTTGTTGCCTTTGGGGTATTTTATGAATAATATATATGTTTTTTAATGATTAACTTTCATATTTGAGTGATATACAACATATTAATATTAGTTCTTTCATTATTTTATTAATGTAGTAGGATCTTACGATCCTAACGATTCGATTCTACGATTCGATCCTACTACCCCCTTACGATCCGATCCAAGAATCCCGATCCTGGCAACCTTGGTTTTACATTCTGTTCCCATATTTTATACACATGTTCATATTATTACAAGGCATGTTCATATATAACCGAATTTTAACTTTAGAAAATTTAGTATGCGTTCACATATAATATAGGTATGTTCACATATTAGTATTGCATGTTCACATTTTATGGCCTTATGTTCGTACTCGATTTATATCATTACATACGTAAAAAGACTTAAAAAATAAAGTAAGAAAATAAAATAATAAAAAATAATTTTATTTTTTATTTTTTATTTTTTTATTTTTTTATTTTTTTTATGAGATGACCTAGATTCATTTCTAGCATTTTAATTGGATGGTCGAGATTCGTTCTTAGTTTTCATGAAAAGCCCTATTTTTATTTGATTCAATCTCTTCATATATATAAGAAAAAGAAAAAGAAAAAGGGCAATGCAATTCTAAATTAGGAAGTATTTTTTTTTTAAGAAATGGGCTACTAGTTTATTACAAGGTCAACACTAGGTTGCGTATATTATTACAAAGGCTAACCTAAATCTTCAAAGCGCGTGATTTTTAGAAAATCAAATAATAGAGGATGATCACGGGCCCAAGCATTAAACTGAGAAAGATCCAAATGACCAAACAAAGATCTTGGAAAAAAACTTCGAAATAGCAAACATAATGAGAAAAACTAAATCGCCTTCTAGCGAAGAAATTCGCCACAGAGTTGCATTCCCTGAAATAATGAAAAAACATCACACAAGGAATAGAAGCAACAAAATAACGAATGTCATTAACAATAGCCTGAATTTCCCAAGGCACTTTCCATGTTCATGGGCTTCCGCGGCGCAACCACGTGCAATAGTGTCGATGTCGCACGACCCTTGGTGAGATCTACGACATGCTCGGAGAATGACTGTGCATCGACATTGGGGGTAAAGTTTCGAGCCATGTGGAACGCAAGATGGGCCCATGGTTCAATTGAGCGTCGCTTCCTAGACCACTGATCATCTTCCAAACTATCAAACCAATCCCGAGAGTAGGAAGTGAAGCAACCAATGACAACGTCACAACGCTCGAATTTGTTTTAGTCTCGTTGGCCGAAGTACTTGGCCATGTGCTTTGCCCAATCCAAAAACGTTTCGGGGTCATCATACCCGGCAAAGCGTCTTCGGTGAATTTCTGAATGAGACATGACAAGGCGAAAGCAAAAGTGAACCAATAGTATAAAGACTCAATATCAATATAAGCACCCAAACAATTAAACATACAAAGGTCAAGATTAATTTGACTATGTCGAGAGAACGGACTAAAGCTCAAGCACACTTATAAAGTTAGTAAAAACAACAGTGACACAACCAAGTAATTAAACCAATATGTACGTAAACAATGACAAGAAAAGGGCAAAGAAGCGTTTTTTTTATAACCGAATCTTTTTTTTTTTTTTGAATTCGGTCAACACGAGATTAAGTTAACACAAGGGACAAAAACAAAAACAAAAAATTACGTAATTAATAGAGAAATTACGCAAGGAAAGATATGCTTGCAGAGGATTTGCTAATTAATAGGAAGATATGCATGATTTGGCAAATGCTGTAATGAGCAAGGATAATCATGCATGTGTCATGTGTGGAAAAAAGATTGGCGAATTTGCGGATATGCTCCAAAAAAATTGGTAAAGTAAAAAATATCTTCTTTTAAATAAAATAAAAAGGAGTGTCCTTTTGAATAAATTTTACAATAAAATTTTTTTTTTTCATTCTAAATTAAATTATAAAATAAAAAAATTCAATATAAAAAATGGAAAAAGTGTTCCTTATATAAAAAATTGTTAAATAAAAATGATGATACAAAAAGGAAAAAAATATGTAATCTTATTTGATAAGATTGAAGCTGTTTAAATCTTAAACTCGTATTTTATAATTTTATTTAGTAATAAAAATGATGAAAAAAAAAAGAAAATTATTCCAACAATAGCAATCTCTCTTTCAGCGTCCTTCCAGCCCCTCATATGCACGAAAAAGTGACAGTAATTAAGCAAAATAACAAGTAAGTTACACTTTATTCACCATTCATAAAGATGCTGGTTCTTCCAATCGAAAATTCAATCAAGAATCAAATTCTTCTAATCAGAAATTCAATTAACCTACTCACATAATCATCAATCCAAATTTCCAATATTCTCCTAAAGCACACAACATTCCTTTACACTAACTACGAATCAAAAACCATAACAAATAAATTGCATTTTTCTGGAATCTCTTTAGTTTTACAAGATCTCCACATCCCCACGGAGATATCGTTTTTCAAATCCTTCCTTTCCGTCCACCGCGCATCCAACTGAAACACACAGGTGCCGAGAATCTCCGACGGAAAACGGGTGAGATGTTACCACTGTGCTTGATGTTCTTAATTAGTCTTCTCCATGTCCTCTCAAGCTCCTTGAGCGACTTGATCACCAACGCTGCCGCCGACAGCACGTCGGCACCCGCACCAGCGTCACCTTTGCTTGACGCTTCTCCACGACAAGCTTCACGGTGACGCGGAGACCCTTCCAATCCTTCAATGTATCCTTGGCGGCAATGTCTTCTCCGATCTTCCCTAGAGAGATACCGAGTGGCCCGATCTTTGGCGCCAGTGAACTCGCCGCTTTGACCACACCTCCGGTAATCCAAACGAACACATCCACAACCTGTGACGGTCAAACTTCGGCGACATGCCAATGGAGAAGGATTCAAATGCTTGAAATTACGATGGCGATGGAGAAGGATTTAAAATCTTTGTAGTGCCGAACAATAAGAGATTTAAGAGCGCCTCTAGATTACAGAGACCAACAACTTAGATATTGATAGATTGATAGATTTATGAAATATATGAAAATCTGTTTTGTTTACTATTTTAATTATTATACTTAATTAATAGAATAAACTTTAGAATTTACCGTTTTAATTTTTAAAAGTAAAAAATTTGAAAATTTGGGTATGCATGTAATTAAATTGGGTATTTAATTTTTTTAGGCATTGATGCAAATTAAAAAAAACAAAGGCATTTTTACTATTAGAAACTTTTTTTGGGACATGGACCACCATAAACACAAAAAAGATTTCTCAAATCAGATTATTACATGATTATTATTATATTGCACAGAAATAAAAAAAATATACATAGCAATACAGGATATGAGAAGATATGATGAAGATGGACACAACGAGAGAAATGTGTACACGATTGAATGCAATCAGGGCAGTACGAATTGATTTTGTACGCAATATGAAGATACGAGTATCACAGCAGAAACTGAATTTTGCCACGATCAGAATGGATTTGATCAATGATAGCTGGCAAGCCATCAGACATAGAAGATTGATCACGCACAAAATAGGATTGACTAACAAGAATTATGCCAACAATGTCCATGTTCCCACCACAAAATTGTGCAAGGCAAAGAAGAAATTTTTTCGGCTTTATACTTGTAAAACCGAAATTAGGTAACGGTTGGATTTTTTTATGGATTGGACAACACATTGATAGATGGATAGATCGAAGGATAACATGGTGACAAATTGCGTGATCAAAGGTTTGAATGACTTACAAAACGTGAGACTTATGCAATCCCGAGGCTCTGATCTCAGTTGATATGAACCCGTCTTCGAATTCACGGAAGGATCTCGTAATGGAAAGCGTATTGGGTCTCGTTTTGAGTAGCGGAAGCAAGAATGAACGTTGTGAGGTCTTTGAGAAGGGAGATTGAGAAAGAAGAAGAGATAAGAGGCGATCTAGACAAGGGAGTCTAGATCGAGAGGAAGAGAGATTGGGAAAAAATGACGCACGATCGAGAATAGTAGGAGCAATCCTCAACTAGTAAACTCGAAATAATACTATGCGTAAATAATAAAAGAGCTTGAGAGCTCGTTATAAAGAGGTGGCTCTCGAAACCCTAACAACCAACAATGCTTAAAGACTAGGGTTTGCTTGCAAATAGGACCCAACGTCTAAAAGCCCAACAATCATAAATAGATAATACCAAAAGTAGCAACAATCAAAACGGGAAATACATAAATAGAAATATGCTAAAAATAGGAAAATACATAAAATAAGACTTAAGTCTTAATCCAAGGGGGACGCATGGTCTCGAGTGCCTAGGACTAGTTGGAAGTGTGTCTGACCCTAGGCAGGGTCGCATCATACTAGTTGCTTTCCCTAATTGTTGAATGCGCGCGACGTTTGACCATGCGACGTTCTCACTCAAGATCTTTTGATGGGTGTAGGAAACTCCCTGGGATCTACCTTCCAGGCCTTTTCCCTATGGGGCCCGTTCAAGCGTCTAATGTCATTTGTCTTCGGGTTGGAGTCGACTTCTTTTGTCATTTTGTGCATGGAAATCCACGCACCATTAGTGAACATGTGAATAAAATATGTGAACATAATGTAAAATGTCAAGCGTCATGTTTTTGGAAAAAACAAGCGAAAAATTAAAAAATAAAAAGAATTAATTTTTTTTTCATTTTTCATTTTTCATTTTTTCTTTTTCTCAAGTCTTTTAACGCACGTAGAATGATATAAATCGAATGTGAACATAGAAAATATGACCATAAAACATGAACATACAATATTAATATGTGAACGTACTTATATTATATATTAATGTATGCTAAATTTTCTGAAGTTAAAAGGTTGTTATATGTGAACAACCATTGTAATAATGTGAACATATGTGAATATAATGTAAAATATCAAAAGGCGATTTTGCAGTAATACACCAACTAAAAATATTTATTGCAAAAATAACCATGTTATACTTAAATAGCATTTGAATACCCACGTGGGCATCTTTGCTATAAAATGAACATTAATAAATCTTTTTTTAAATAAATAAAAATAATTTTTTTGATTTATGGCTTTTTTGATTTATGAATACCCACGCTTGGATCTCGGTGGAAATTCAGCCAGGTTGACTCGGGAACCCACAGGGATCTGGGCTGGGATGGTCGGTTGGGGTGGCCGGAAAAAGCTTGGAATGGGAGGCCAGCGACGCTTGTGGCCAGAAACCACCAGGGAATGGCCGGGAAGGTCGGTTCCGGCCGGGGGAGCTTCGATGGGTCCGGGATCAACAAGGGGATGGCCGAGCTGTGCCTAGATCTGGCGGGTTAGTGATACGCTAGATTATATTAGTTAGGTTAATTAGGATAATAATTTATATTTAAGAATATTATTTCCTTTTATTTAGGATTTAGTTTTTATATTTTAGTAAGATATCAATTCAGCATTATCTTTTCCGATTTAGCTAGATACGAGAGTTATTATAAATACTCTCCTATTGTCATCTTTTTAATTAATCAATAAGAATGAATTCATTATCCCAACCCTAATCTCTCAAATCTCCTCCTTCTCATTCTACGCTTCTTTCTATCGTCTATTTCTTCTTCTATCTATCTTCAATCTCTTCTTCAGAATCAATTCAATCTCTTCTTCTAAACCCAAATTCTATCCTTAACAATTGGTGCTTTCATCCGAAACTCAACAGGGACGAATTACAATCCCCATGGCCAACGAGGAAGAATTAATACAAACGCTATTATTGGAGTACCGTATTGCTCGTTGGGAGCGAGAGGAGCGAGAGGGTCAATGTCGTACTCTGTATGTCAAGATTCATTGGGAAATCTACCCAAATTCTTGCACGTTATTAGAGCAATTGTTTTCGGGGTTCGGAATTAGAGAGGGCGTTACAATGTTGAATCCGGACACATGGTTCCATCCCAAAATTCGTTTCAGGAGCAGAGAATCGGCCTTCGATGCGTTCTACTCCTTTAATGGAAGAAACATCTATGATGGATGTTGTCAATTGGAGTTGTGCTTAGGAGAAGAGACATATGAGGAGGCTACGGAAGTAAGCGGATCGTCAAAAGGCTCTGTGATTCTGTCGGGTTCGAGCCAAGTGGAAGCTTCGGTCGACATAAGCGGCTCAGTGGCGCCCGCGGCTACACCCTCCGCGCCCGCGACTCCAGCGCCGGCGATCATGGCTATCAGTCTTGCGCCCGCGGTTCCATGCCCAGTTCCCGCGGCTTCGTCATTCGCGGCCTTCGCCTTCCCTTGTCCGCCGCCTGCAGATTTAATTCCTAAAATTCTCGGCGCCAATTTGGAAAGGCAGGAGACTAAAACTTCAATCGAAGTTGTGCCCGACACTCCACTTGATGTGAAACACATCGACGTGGAGTGTCGGAGAGCGTCCTTCTCCTCGAGGACTTTACATTCCGAGCTTTCCATTTTAAGTTTCGTCTTCAACTAGGAGTGCCACATCGTATGCCGTATGATCGAGGAAAGACATTGATTCCGACTTGTTCTCGTGATTTCCGCCTCGAGGACGAGTCGATTCTCACCCGGGGAGTAATTGATACGCTAGATTATATTAGTTAGGTTAATTAGGATAATAATTTATATTTAAGAATATTATTTCCTTTTATTTAGGATTTAGTTTTTATATTTTAGTAAGATATCAATTCAGCATTATCTTTTCAGATTTAGCTAGATACGAGAGTTATTATAAATACTCTCCTATTGTCATCTTTTTAATTAATCAATAAGAATGAATTTATTATCCCAACCCTAATCTATCAAATCTCCTCCTTCTCATTCTACGCTTCTTTCTATCGTCTATTTCTTCTTCTATCTATCTTCAATCTCTTCTTCACAATCAATTCAATCCCTTCTTCTAAACCCAAATTCTATCCTTAACAGTTAGTGTTCCGGGGCTCGCAAGGGACAATTGGGGGGAGGCGCGACTTTTTCGGGGTGTAGGGTAAGGGGCAGGGGCCGCGCTGGCTCAGTGGTGGCGGTTGGCGTCGGACCCCACGGGTTAGGGTTTTGGGGCTCGCAAGGGACGGTTGGGGGGAGTGCGACTTTTCCGGGGTGTAGGGTACGAGGCAGGGGTCGCGCTGGGTCAGTGGTGGCGGTTGGCGTTGGATCCCGCGGGTTAGGGTTTCGGGGCTCACGTTTGGCCGCGCGCTGGGGGCGACGGGGCGAGGGGTGGGGTGCCACTGGGCTGGGGGTGGTCCAGGCGAGGTGGGTTCACCGGTGGCGACGGGAGGTCCCCGGTGGAGAAGCGACGGGCTGGTGTCGGGAGAGAAAGAGAGTCACATGAGAGAGAAAGAGAGTCACAGACTCGCAGTAGAAACACAAACCTTTAATTTACCTTTTTTCTTTAATTCCTAAAAAATTGTATTTGGGGAATGAGTTACTATTAATAAAAATGGGTATCCACTTAATTAATTTTGGTAAAGTTGCAATTTTGAAAAAAGGTATACCTTTTTTGCAATATTGACTTTCTTTGGTATATTTACTACTAATTTGTCATATCAAAAATTGTCAAATTTTTTAAGCCTTTTAACGATTGTATGATGATTTAATCGAATATGAACATATGACCATAAAACAAAAACAAAAACAAATAATACTAATATGTGAACACACTTACAATATATGTGAAAGTATTATAAAATCTTTGAACTATTACGGTGATAATATGTGAACATGTCTTATGAAAGTAGAAATATATGCATAAAATATGTAAACATAATGTAAAAATTTAAACGTGATTTTGGCAAAAAAAAAACTAAAAAAGTTTAAAAAATTTGCCATTATTTTTTTTAATCTCAACCATTATATTTTTCAAACTCAAGAATCCTCATTTATTTTTAACTATTTAATTTTTAAATTCAAAAATCCTCATTTATTTTTAATTTTTATGATAAGTCTTATTTCGTGAGAATCAACCTTCTCAATCATAATTTATTCATCAGGGGTAGGCGGCACTTGTCCCCCAATTTTAATCAATTCAAATCACCAGTTGCGTGTGCTATAAAAAATAATCACGTGTTACACTGTTACGTAACATGCTAGAAATCATTGATTAGAAAAAAGTGATTTTTGTTTAAATGGTTGACCCCTAATTTGACTCATCTAGAATTTGTTAATAGATTTAGAAAATTCGAGGAAATAGCTCTAGACCAGCTATTCCACCATAAATGGATCAATACCTTGGGAAGCCATTTTTCGAGGCCGGCCAATTGATGTGGCCAGCTATGAGCTATCCCATTACAATTGAATTAATACTTTACTAACCCTTAGAAACTGGACATCCAACGCCAAAAGGTTAGGATAATTTTATCTGTTTTAGTATGAAAGGTTAGAAACGAAATTCCATTTTGTCAAAATAAATGAGTGGCGTCAAATAGTCACAACTATTGTAAGGGTCCGTACTTTGTATGAGTTTTATAAATATAAAATAAATAAATAAATACATAGTTAAAGTGTAGAATTTTTTATATTATGGATTTTTTCTTAGAAAAATACAAACTCAAAACTGTTGGATCGTAAACCGTTAGCAAAGAGCTTGAGAACTGGTTGTTAAGCTGTTCCCAAGGCAGCGGAAGTAAAGTAAACGCAAGTATTGAAAAACTGTAAAGAACTGGTTGTTAAGCTGTTCCCTTATAGAGGAACCCCACTACAACCAACTAGTTGTATGGGTAAACCTCTACCTCCGCTTGGAGGATTTTGAATGACTTACTTATATTAATTGCTTTGTTCCTTAGTTACAACAGCCGAATTCAAACTTCTCTGTTCCTACGAGTTCTACCTAACTCTAGCAACACTAATGAATCCTCTCAACTGAGTTCCTAAGCTAACAACAACAAAACACAAGTAACTCAAACCTTACACCGACTTCTCAGTTCCCTTGCTCCTGGGAACTTCGTCTTCTCCGTCGTTGAGATCACACACTCGCCGCCGGGGACTTCTCTTCTTCTTCTTTCTCTTTTCTCTGGTATGGGTATTTGTGAGTTCTGGGAGAAGTGCTCAATCCGAGTACTATTCATTTCGCTTTATAGACCAGGTGTGCTTGGGCAACCGCGTCTTTCATTTGTGTCCAAAATGCCCTTTGCTTGATGCCCAAGTTGTACTTTCTTCACATGTGACTTTGGTTTGAATTGGGTCAACTTCTTGAATCAATCGGACCGTTGGATCATTCGTGACAGTCTGATCCTCAGACTGTTCCTTCGGACTGTCCAAGACAGAATCCCGCGATCTGCGCTGAACGGTCATTGTCCTCACATGTGAGTTCCCATATTATGGGAACTGTCTTCTTCAGAGTTCCCTTGATGGAAACTCTTCATCGTGTAAACCTGTGTTCTCTTGATCATTCCTGGGAGTTCCCATTTTATGGGACTTTCCTCTTCAGAGTTCCCTTGATGGAAACTCTGCATTGTGAGCTTCTGTGGCTTTTGGTCATTCATGAGAGTTCTTGGCTATACCTGCGTTCCTTAGAAATACTTGAACAAACCACATTAGTTCCTCATGGTGTTTGTCATTATCAAAACTCGGAGAATGGCATCGTTGATCCGTTGTTTAGAACCAGAGGTTCCAACAACGTCCCAATAAAAACTAATATTCATTAAGGTTTATGTTTAATTAAAAAAGTTATTCTTATTTTATCTTAACAACATATAAAGTTGTCCTTCTTATTATCATAAATGTCCCATCAAATTTTAAAATCCTATTAATAAAAATAATTTTTTTGGCAACATAAATACCTTGTTAATTGAAAAATTATAGATTTGTAGAATTGGATATTTTTTTACTTAATGGTTATTTTTCTAAAAATTTCCAAATCTTATAGAATAATATGGATATAAATAATAATTTTATTATATGTGAGGTATATAATTATTTTTCAACCAATAAAAAGACACCCAAATAAATTTCAAGCAATCAGATTGGTTTTAATAAAAGGAGTGGTGTTGTCCAATCTAAAAACGACATGTGTCATTTAATAATTTTTTTAACCTCCGCTTTAGTATATAGTTATGATATATGGGGGAGAACAAGTGCAGACAAGAGTTGATGCCAAGTCACAAGTGAGTAATATTAAAAATAAATTAGTATTTCAACTAGGGTCATGGTTCACGTGCGAATGAGCGCTCATATGCGAAATAAGAAAGAACAAGAGCCTTTGGATCAAGAAAAATCAAAGGCGCTGATCATTTCACTTAAAAAGGGGAAAAAAAAGGCACGAGCGAATTATTGGCGAATTATTCGCGTATTTTTGAAAAAAAAACAGAAATAGGACATGCGCCCAGATTGTTCATCAATATTGTGGATTTGTTAATCAGTAATGTGGATTTGTTCATCAAAACTGTGATTTTGTGCATAAATAAACTATTGCTTGTCCATCAAAAATCTATTGTTTGTACATAAAAAATGAACAAATGTGTATCAAAATTACATGCAATATGTTCATCAACATTGTGATTTTGTTCATAAAAAACGAAAATATTTATTCATTGGTTTTGGCATATTTGTTCATCGGTTTGTGCATATTTGTTCATTAGTAACATCAATTTGTTCACTGGTTTATGCATATTTGTTCATTGCCTTTTTCATATAATTGTTCATTACTAGATGCATATTTGTTCACTAGTAATTAACCTCAATTTGTTCATTGATATATGCATATTTGCTCATTAATAACATCAATTTGTTCATAGCTAAATAAGGCACAAGCACTCCTCTTCGATTTGTTGCTATCTCATTCTCTTAGCATACACCATATTATTGCAAAGTCAAATTCCTTATCTATTATCTTTTGCATTCAAGTTTCTACATCAAACTTATCTTAATTTGGTACTATATTGAGCACTTCATTCGTATTGACAAGTTAGCCTTAAAGCACTTCATTCATATTATACTTTGAATTCAAGATAGCCTTAAAGCACAAAATAAATGCAAAAATGCACAAATAGATAGTCCTAAATGTACAAGTTGATGGTATTGCTAGTCCTAAATGTACAAATTGATAGCCTTGAAACATAACACATAAGTTTATTTCAATTCACAAATAAGGGTATAATAATGAACAAATAAGGTTATATCAATGAACAAATAAGGGTATATCCATGAACAAATAGGGTATATAAATGAACAAATAATTGTATATCAATGAACAAAAAAGAAGTATACTAATGAACAAATAATGGTATACCATGGGTATATCAATGAACAAATAGAGGTATATCAATGAACAAATACGAGTATATCAATGAACAAATACAGGTATATCAATGAACAAATATGGGCATATCAAAACTAATTATATGTGCATAAAAAACTACATAATATTGTATTCCAACACATAAATAAGGTTAAAAAATAAAATTACAAATTAAAAAAGTTCGAAATCAATGAACAATGTTATCAAAAACTCAATGCACAATTAGTTAGTATTGATGAACAATTGGTGAATATTGATGAACAAATCACTATTTTTTATGAACAAACTGTGCGCGTCTCATAAAAACGTATTTTTCGAAAAATTCGTGAATAGTCGGGAAAAATTGGTCCGTGTCGTGTTTTATTGAAAAATACACGAATAATACGGGAAAAATTCGCCCGTATCGTATTTTATTTTTTTTAATGAATGTTTAATCAGGGACGTTGATTTATTGGAATGAACGATTGAGATTTATTCTTATTTCCCACCCACGCGACCATTCGCACGGGACTCTTTTTCTTTCAACTATTAGTTATTATTTAAAAAAGTTAATATACATACTGTTTTGGACGGATTAACATGTAAACGCGTAATCCGCGCTAAAATGAGGGGACCTTAACCACAAACCAGATTAAACACGTAGACACGTTAAGATTGAAAATATAATTTGCAATATAAACTAGGAATTCCAAATAGCAATTTTGGTGTAAGATTATGAATGGAGAGTTTCAAGGGTACGGAATGTAGAATATTGAGTATTTGATGACAATGAGTAAAAGCGAAGAACAACACAATCGGGAAATGAGAGTATATATATTGCTACGAGCTTATGAATGGTTTTTCCTGGTGATTTTGTTGTGTCCCTGCTTCTCTTGCCTCAACCCATTTTATAACGGGCTATAAAGTCGTTAAGCCATAATCTCTTCTTCCCGGAAATCTCGCATTCGACTTCAATGAATCCCAACGTTCTTCTTCTGATTCTTTTGCCCTTCTTGTTAACCTTGTGGATCGTATGTGTAACCAATCATCTCTGATGTGTGCTTGCATTCCAATTTCAGCCTAAATGTCAATTACCCAACAATGCCCCCCGAAAAACCGTTGAAAAGCCCCTTTGAATTTTTCAAGGGTTTTTGAATCCGCATCTTTGAAACTAAATGACATCAGACGTCCCGTCAATCCCTCTATTTATTGCCTCCAGAACCATCATCAACTGCGCCTCAACTTCTCTTTCTTAAGTACATCTTTCCTCGCCTTTTCTTCTTCCTTCGATCTGATTTCAATTTCTTTTCTTCCACCATGAGCAATACCGAGTCTTCCTATGAACACTTTTCCTGTTGTTATAAGCCGGAGGAACCTCCATCCCTCAAATCTTCTCGTGTTCTTTCTTCCACTCAGTACAATATAAGTTCTTATTCTGATCTGCTTCTTTTGCTTGGTCAGTCGGCTTCCCTGCGTCGATCGTGGTATACACACCCAGTCGAGGTGAGTGGGCCGACTCCTTCAACGAGGATTGGGTATGTTTCTACGAATATCCTTTTCGTATAGGTCACTGTTTCCCTTTTTCCCCCCTTGTGGTCGAATTTTTAGAAACCCTAAATGTATCTCCTGGCTAATTTCTTCACCAGGCTTGGAGAATTCTCATGTCGATTGGTCTTCTATGCTCTGCAAACAACATTCCCTTCAAATCAGAAGATCTTTTTTTTACTTATAGCCTCTCTAAAGACGGGTTTGGCCGTTTCACTCTAAAAACATTAAGAAGTAAATCTGATCTAGTCTTGGATATGTTGAACTCGGACCGAGGTTGGGCATATAAATTCTTTTTTGTAAAGTGGTCATCTTTATGGTTTGATTGCCAGTCCTTAAGCCTCGCTGGTGTGCTTCAAGTAACGTGTTGTTTCTTTTTGTCCTTGCATCTTCTCCGAAGATATTATCTTTTTAATGATCTTGTCATATACTGTATAGTGGACTTCTCATCTTTGGGAGATCAGAGTGTTTCTTCTCAAATCGTTGCTCGTATTCAAGCACTGTGTTCGAGTGAGAGGTTTTACTTTGAAATCGTCAAATTGATCAACGTCGCTTCTGAAGAATCCAAAATTTCGAGTAAAAAACTTCTCTCCCATTATTTCCTGTTTCTACTTACGTCTTTCTCATTCTCTTTTTCGTCTCTCTTACGTCTTTCGTGTTCAGCTTCAAGGACCACCCATTCAAGTGTTGTAGCTTTGTCTACCGCGAAGTGCGTCACAGATAAAAAGAAAGGGAAAGCCGATACGACTTCTACATTTGATACGTCTCTGGCAGTTTCGCTTCCTCCTAAGCCGTCTTCAACTCCAACGAAAGGGGCTTCCTCGAAGTGCTCCTCTACCCAACCTATCTGACTTGTCGGGGAAGATGATGTCGTTGGACCTACCTATGGGGAAATGCCTTGATGCTCTCTCCCCCTTACATATTGTGGGCCCTCGCGATGGGATTGAAAAATCTTCTATGGTTGAGGTCTTTGGCGAAGTAGTGGTTGGTGAAATGGCAGGTGAGAATGTTGTGCACTCATTTTTGTTTTTTATTTGATTGCCTTTTCGTGAATGATTTCCTAAAGTGTTGACGCCTTTGGATTTCCAAGGGCTAAATATTACCTTGGTGGCGTACAATCTTCTTAAGGAGTTGCCCATTCAATTGTCTCGTTCTAATGTCAGCATCTAGTTAGAGAAGAAGCGAAGCGACCTCTTTGAGCACAAGAAGAAAGCTTTGGAGAAGAAAGTCTGTGATATGTCCTAAGTTGTCGACGGGTTGTAGGCTGAGCTTCGTGTAATAGCCGCTATTTTTATGACTATTTTTTTCATTTATTTTAATCATTAATTATTTATTAAAATAAATTCATAATATTTTTTTCACTCAAAATCTATTTCTAAAATAAAAAGATTATAATATTCTCATAAAATAATTATTCTAGAAGATGAATTTATTAAAGACAGAACTTAATAAATTAGTAGTCAACGAAAATTCCTTTTGTAAAACCCGATGGTCCTGACACGCGTATCAAACCGACCCTCGATCCATTTTACAAACGCGTCGGACCAATCATTAAGGGGATCTATGGAGATTTTAGAGAGATCACACACTCATCACACTAGGTTGCTCCATTAATGTAGAATCTCTACACAATCCACTAACTTGAATAAACTATTAGTTTATTATCTTGTTAGTCTTCTATCATCATTAGGATATTTTTGGAAGATTTGTGGATTATTATGACTAGATTTGATTCTCTACAAAATCCCACCGTCAAATCTACTATTTAAAGGGCCTAAGGCTTGGTGTGAGCTCACTTCCAAGAACACTCTCTCTAGCTCTCTCTTGTCTCCCTTCTTCTACTTAACTCCACAAAACCTTTGTCTTGTGTCTTCCAACCACCACTCCACCACTCCACCACACCACCACCACTGCCGGCCACCACCTGGACCGCCGACCAGCCCGCCGTGCGCCGCCGTCCAGCCCGTGCGCCGCCGCTCCTTTTTCCCCCTTGGTGGTGTGCTCTTCCTCCAAAAATCCAACAACTTCAAGGGTAATCCTAAGTCTTTTTACATTATTTTGAGATGTTTTTATAGCATTTTGATGATGGTTTAGATCTGATTTTTTGCCAAAAAATCCAGAATTTAAAATGTTGTACAAATATCATATCTTCCCTTGATTTATACATGCATGCATGTCTTGCTAAGGAGGTTTATGTCCTCTACAAATTTTGTGAAAGCATACTAAAATCCTACATCTTTCAAGGAAAATTTTCATCTTTTAATTTCTGATTTTTATGTTTATTAAAAAGATCTAAGAAGCCCTATTTTAGTTAAAGATCTATGAGTTTATAGAAGTAGTTTCCATGAGAACTACTTAAGACTCTTTCCTCTTGCTTAAAACCTTCGTGCATGTCACTTTTAGTACTTGGAATAAACTTTTATGAGATTTGTAATTTTTAATCTAATAAACATAAGTTAGAAAGCTTTGAAATTGAAAGTGTTCTTGCATGTCTTACTTAGGGAGTTTTTATGAAGAAAATCCACATGCATGTCTCTTTTGAGTAAGAGATTGATTTTATATGATGTTTGAGAATAACTTAGTCTTATGAGGTTACAATATGCTTATATGATCATACAAACTCTTACATGCCACTTTAAATGGATTTTTAGTAAAGAAAATTTCCTTGCATGTAGATTTTAAAATATTTTTCATTTAAATCCATGATCAACTAGTTACTTATGCCTAGAATGTATTTTTAAAAGGAATATTAGGGAGTATATATCATTGCATGTAGTTTTCTAGAATTTTTAACAATTGAATGAATTTTTTTTATTTTTTTTAACCGAATATACATATAAAAATTTGCTAGATCTTTAAATAAATTCTACAAACTTTGCATGTAGGAATTATGGAGTTTTTAGAATAAATGTTATTTTTGCATGTGCTCTAAATTTACGAAGATGGTGTTTTACCATACCTTTTAATAAAAAGAAACATAATTTTTAGCATAAGTTTTGCTAAGCCTTTCAAAGTATGCATGTGAGATTAAAAAGTATTTCTAGAAGTCATTTATTCCATGCATGACCATCCTAGAATTTCCTTTGAATAAATCATGATTTATATGAAAATTTGTTTTCCTTAGACTAAGTAAAGCCTTACATTCATGTTCTTAAACTAAGTATTTTTATAAGTTACAAAATCCTTAACAAGTGTCACCTAGAAAATAATAATAAAAAGAGTTATTATTATTTACCCTTTTTCCTAACTAAATTATTTAACCAAATAATTTAGTTTACCTCACCTTCTGTTAGAAGAGGAAAATAAGAGAAAGGTTGCCTTTAAATTAAAATAAGGATTTTAATAAGTGTTCATATTCTTGCGGTTAAATAGGTCGGGATTCTCGAATGTTACTAAACCGTCCTATTTCCGAGTTAGTAGCATCCCCGAAGGATATTCAAGATTAGTGGATATTCTCCTTGTCACCTTTTCGATATCTCGATTCCGTTAAACTTCTCTCTATAGAGAACAAACTTGTTTGCTTAAATAAATAAACATAGGATATATCGATTGCTAGAAATAACGACATCTCATTATCGTTATTATTATTTGAACGCTTGAAATGAACTTAGGACCGATAATTGCGACCTTGTTTGTTTAAAATGTCTCGTTTAGAGACATCGCTTGGAAAAGTATAGGAAAAAGTATTGGACATAAGTCTTGAACCACTTTTTATAACGTCATATTATATGTAGGTCATGACTCTATTCTTACTTCATTGACTGAAGTCTTAAGCAATGTCGAAATAGAAAAGATTTCGTCTGAAGTCTAAAGCAATGTCATACGGAAAATAAATGTTGGCTGAAATCTTAAAGCAATGCCGAAATAAAAGGGTTTCGTCTAAAGTCTTAAGCAATGCCACATAAAATGGAAAAGACGACTAAAGTTTCTTACTAATTAATGTCTACGCTATGCAGACATTTAAAATTTATAATAAGGCTAAAGGTTTGCCTTGTTCAATCCATTAAATAAACTTATGCTATGTTCTAACTAAGTGTTAAAACTTCGTTCCCTTAAGTGGACTCGGCTCTTTCATAGCCTCCACACCCTTAAAAGTCATTAATACTATATAAAGTGTTGACACGTAATAAAGATAAGTGCTAGTGCACATTATAAGACATCAAAACCGGGCCGGTTTTAGAAGATCGCCCCAGCTCTCGGTCCGATAAGGGCACGAGAGGTTTACTAGAAACTTATGTGTAATTAAAACTTTCCCAGCAATAATCTACTCTATGATGATTTACAGTCTCGCAGTTCATTCTTTTCGGTTTAGAGTTATCTCGCTCTGATATATACTTATTTCCGTCCTTAAGCTCCACATAAAGGTTATACATCTCAAACACATTTCACATACTTCTTTAATAATTTGTTAAGTTACCAAATTACCCTTGAGAATTTCCATTCTCACTTCCTTAGTCTCCTTAGACTAATTCCGCTATTTTGTTTTCCGCATTTTGCCTGGTATTTCTCGCCCTTTGCGACAAATACCAGACTCTAGGAAACATTCCTCGAAGGTTTAAAGAATGAAGAATCAAGAAAGTTAAAGGAAGAAAGGTCAAGTCTTCTCAAAGATATTTCTTCCGTATTTTGGATTCACTACGCTTTGCAAGAACAAGGTTTCATTAATTCCGCTGCTTAACTCTATCATGTTGTTTTGAAATAGTTTAAGATGTAATGACAATATTTAAAGTCTCAAGCTTGAGCATCTTTTAATGTCATGTATTACCATTTAAATTCCGCATTTCTTTAAGTTTAATACCTTATAAAGCCTAGGGTGACTTTGGACGGTAAAGTCTGAGGTCACTGGTGGTAATACCCATCGTTGCAAAATAGGGGTGTTACACTTCGTGCTGCCACAGAGAAAGAGCAGTCGTTGGTTAAGGAAGTTGAGGAAGCTGCGGATTACTGGTCCTTTAGAGCTCGCGTCGAAGCGATGGAAGAATATGCTACATGCAAGCATTCCTCTTGGGACGCGGCCAAGGAGAGGTGCGAATTTAACGCTCTGTATCCTCCTAGAGATGCGGTAGCCCAGGTTGTTACCAACATCACTCATTCTGAGGCTAAGGACTCCAAGGAGGATATGGTCGCTGAAGCTGCGTTGGAAGAATAAAATCTCCATCCTCTCAATGTTTAAATTTAAAACAATATTTTGTTGTGCCCACTGTGTTGGGTTTTCGAACAATCTTTCTCTGTTCGTGTACTTTTGACCATTTATTTTGGGATGTTGTGGATCCCGGTCTTAGCAAAGTTTCCTAAGACGTTGGTTTTTATTTTGATTATGCTTGGTATATTGCGTGTTTTGGTTGTGTTTGTGATAGCTTGCATATAGGTGTAGTTTAGATGCATGTTTTATGTAGTTTTAGCTAGTTTTAGATTGGTTTTAGTCTAGTTTCTAGGATCTTGTATTGTTGGGTAGATTGCGCTTGTTTGCTCAGTTTTGCAGGTTTTTAGGTTTATGAGCAAAAGCGGGACGAGTTCTAGTTGATCATGGTGGTGGTTAGAAGAGTTGAAGTGGGGTAGGAGGTGGTGCAAAGGAGCATTGAAGAGTCAAAGTGAAGAACAACAAAGAAAGGAAATTAAACCGCTTGCAAAAGAAGAAGTGCAACCCGAGCAATTTCACCAGAAGATGATTGTGCGGGTTGGGGAGAAATTACGCGGCCACGCAATTTAGACGCAACCCACACAATTTGGATTTTCATGCGGACATGCATTGGGGCGATGTTTGGGATTTGCTATTGGGCTTGGTGTTTTATTTGTCCGAATATGTGCTTGTTTGTAGGGTTTTTGAGGATTGTTTGAAGACATATTTAAACTCTTGTTAATTTATCTATTTAATAACTTAGATTAGACTTTTGGAGCCTAGGGTTTTTCTCTCTAGAGGTGAACCTTTGAACCTTTTGTAAGTTTTTCTTAATTTAATTATGCATTGCTAAATTCCTTTATGTTTTGTTAGTTATTGAAATCATGATTTGCATATTGTTGTGAGGTTTGATCTGATTCTCAACAAACTTGAATAGAGTGTATTCCCTATGCTTAATTGAATCTAAACTAGGATTTTTATTAGATTGATCACCTTATTGAATTTCTAGTTATAACTGAATCTTGTTAATTACCGGTCGGAGTTAATTTGATAAATAGTATACTTTAATCAATTTAGTACCGGTTGGAATAGTTGGTTATAGAAGGGAATAAACTCATAAGTCACTTAGATGTTTGGTTGTTCTAAAGTGCTTGTTTCTATTGATAACTTGAATCGTTATGTTGCTGTTTAATTGAATCTAAAAGGCCTTTTATGTTGTTCGATAATTAGGGTTGTTATACTAGTAGTTCTGTCAACTAAATCTGAAGTACGGGTTTAATCCTTAGTAGGGTCATAATCCACAATAGATTATTCAAGTAAGAAGAGAATCAAGAGAATCGATGATCAACAAAGCAATATCATGATGGATTTAACTAGTTGAACACGTTTGTTTCTCATATAATACAATCAACTTTTGCATTCATATTTACTTTTTAGTTTGCACATTAGTTTAGATAAATCATTCATAAACCCCCTTTGGTTACTTGGCATTCAAGTAATAACACACATACACGAGTCTCTGTGGGATCGATCCTTACTTACCGCTCTACTGAGTTTGGTTAAGTTTGGATTCTTTGATAGGTAAACGACTGAAAAATACCTCATCAAATTTGGCGTCGTTGCCTGGGACTTGTTATTTGTGTGTTATTTTTGGTATTGTGAGCCTATCTTACGGTTCATAGCACCTGTGCTATTAATTCAAGGCTATCTTTGATTGTAGGCAATTGCATGATGAAAACTTCCATGAATACTTTTATAGATTCCAAGACTGTGTATGAACATTGGATTTCGGGTTATCATTACTCTAAGAGGGAGTTATGTCAATACATATTTGAGGGTATGAACCCTAGGACTTTTAGTCTAGCCTGGTGTAGGAGCAATAAAAGACTGTTGGATATGCAATTTGAGGAATGTTGGGATTTCTTTTGCTCCATGGGCTATGAAATGAAAGTGGAGGAGGAATCCACTAGACTTGAGTTAGGCTATGAAGATGATTTTGATTCTAAGATTGAGTCTACTCTTGTAATTCAATTTGAGGAAACTATTGCTTTGAAGGAGGATGATTGTTTGTCTGACAATGACAACTTCTTTGATGATGACGTAGATGATTATGAAGAAAAAATAATAAGAAAGATCACACCATTGAGGTTGTCAAGGGTCCATTTATCCTTTACCCCAATCTCTCATTCTTTGTTACACCTAACAAACTTGAGGTAGAACCAAGTGTAGAGACTAAAGTGAAATCTCAAGATTACTTGGAGTTCATATTTGGTATGAGTGGTAATGTTGATGAGTGCTTTGATCCATATAGTAAGTATTTTGAGTATTTACCTCTTGAGCTAAATTGGTTTCATTATATACCTTCTCATGAAAAAAGTGCTCATACTTTTGATAAGTTGAAACGGTTTTTGAATGCTATATTATTCAATTTCAATTTATCATTGTATTACTTATGCTTTTCTGAGATGTGTGTACATGAATTTCACCGGTTATTAAGGGCATTGACACTGTCTAATCTATTTAATCTATGCTCAGGGTCAAGCTAATGACGTTAAATAAGCGCTTCGTGGGAGGCAATCCAAGATTTACTGTAGTTTTGTTTTTCAGTTATAATCTTTTGCTTTTTAGGTAGTTTTTGGTGTGTGTTCGATACCTCAGGTCCAAAGATTGAAACCCGAAGAAGCCACCACCACCACCGTCGGATTTCCCGCCACACTAGCTGTATGACTAGAGTTTTGTGAGTGTTTCTCTTCTCTTTTCTTTTTACTATACTTTGGATACAAAGTATGTTTTAAGCATGCGGGAAGGGAATTACTTTTGCATTCATGTAGTTGCATCAGATTAGGCATATTTAAATTTTTGCATGCATTGATTAAAATCTTGATAAATGAAAAAATCAGAAAAATTTGAAAAAATACAAAAATATTGCATTTTAGGTTCTTATTTTCCCATTGTTTAATACCTCTTGTGTTTCTAAGCTAAGTATAAGTCCTAACCCATGATTTGCATGATTTGTTGAAATTTCTATGATATGAGCATGATATTTGATTATTTACCGTGACTATAGGATGGAGCATGTATTTAGCTTGAGTTTTAGATTCATTCTAAAGTACTAGACAAAATTTGCCTTGTGATATTTTTGGTCTTTCATGACTATATTTGTTCTCTATATTTCTTGAGTGTATCACCATGCTTATCTAGCTCTAGAACTTGCGGTTAGACTCTTTTTCAAGAATGCTTTAAATGACTGAATGCATGACATTAAAATGATTGAGGCATTGTTTATTATTAGCCTATTATTTCCCTTCCTACCTTGACAAGATCCATGTTCTTGATACCCCATTTCTTTGAGCTTTAAGCCTATTTTTATTAGCTCCACCAAATTTTCCTAGCCTATTAAGCTTGACCCATTCGGGATTTAGGACTTTAGGTTAGTTTTGTTTTGTGGGAGTTTTGTATAAGTATAGGGGAAGTTGAAGAAAAGGTGGAAAAGAGGAAATACAACTCTAGTGTGTAAAGTAAGAAAAAAATGAAGGTGAAAAGTATGTTGCAAAGGAAAGAAAAAGTTGAGTTTAAATGTTAGTAATCTTCATAAAAGAAAAAAAAAGAGTTGAAAAGGAGGCAAAAGTGAAAAGAAGTAAGAAACAAAGAGCTTTGAAGTGTAGATGGAGTAGTAAAGGAAGTTGGGAAGTATTATGAGAAGTGAGGTGTGTGAAGTTTGGGTTAGGATTAGTTCTTTATCCCGGATTTAGCACCACATGACCAAAATTGATCCCTTCCAAATTTCTCTTTACCTTGGCCGCATTACAACCCTTAAAAGACCTCATGATTTTTGTTATATGTTTGATCCTCAGCGGTGGAGATTTAGGACGCTGATGCAAGCTTATGATATTCTAGTTTTCATGGTTGATTTTTGAGTGAAACACGTCCATAAACACTTGAGAGTGAGAGTGCAAACACATTTACCTTGGTGAGGTCTAGAATGAATAAATGATCTTTGCTCATTGCTTGTTATAATGCATGCTATGAAGTCTTGGTCAAGTATTGATTATATGTTGAAATGCTTGTTTGATTATGAGATGGTTGCATGATTGCATTTCTGTGGTGTGTTTTGGATTTATGTCTTGCTTGAGGACAAACAAAGTTTAAGCATGGGGGAATTTGATAGCTTGCATATAGGTGTAGTTTAGATGCATGTTTTATGTAAGTTCTTAGCTAGTTTTAGATTGGTTTTAGTCTAGTTTCTAGGATCTTGTTTTGTTGGGTAGTTTGCACTTTTTTGCTCGGTTTTGCAGTTTTTTAGGTTTATAAGCAAAAGCGGGACGAGTTCTAGTTGATCATGGTGGTGATTAGAAGAGTTGAAGTGAGGTAGGAGGTGGTGCAAAGGAGCATTGAAGAGTCAAAGTGAAGAACAACAAAGAAAGGAAATTACGCCGCTTGCAAAAGAAGAAGTGCAACCCGAGCAATTTCACCAGAAGCTGATTGCACGGGTTGGGGAGCAGTTACGCGGCCACATGATTTAGAGGCAACCCGCGCAATTTGGATTTTCACGCGGACATGCATTGGGCCGATTTTTGGGCTTTGCTATTGGGCTTGGTTGTTTATTTGTCCGAATATGTGCTTGTTTGTAGGGTTTTTAAGATTGTTTGAAGACATATTTAAACTCTTGTTAGTTTATCTCTTTAATAACTTAGATCAGACTTTTGGAGGCTAGGGTTTTTCTCTCTAGAGGCGAACCTTTGAACATTTTCTAAGTTTTTCTTAATTTAATTATGCATTGCTAAATTCCTTTGTGTTTGGCTAGTTATTGAAATCATGATTTCCATATTGTTGTGAGGTTTGATTTGATTCTCAACAAACTTGAATAGAGTTTATTCCCTGTGCTTAATTGAATCTAAACTAGGGTTTTATTAGATTGATCACCTAATTGAATTTCTAGTTATAACTGAATCTTATTAATTACCGGTCGGAGTTAATTTGATAAAGAGTATACCTTAATCAATTTAGAACCGGTTGGACTAGTTGGTTAAAGAAGGGAATAAATTCACAAGTTACTTAGATGTTTGGTTGCTCTAAAGTGCTTATTTCTATTGATAACTTGAATCGTTATGCTGTTGTTTAATTGAATCTAAAAGGTCTTTTAGGTTGTTAGATAATTAGGTTTGTTAGACTGGTAGTTCTATCAACTAAATCTGATGTTTGGGTTTTAATCCTTAGTAGGGTCATAATCCACAATAGATTATTCAAGTAAGAAGAGAATCAAGAGAATCGATGATTAACAAAGCAATATGATGATGGATTTAACTAGTTGAACACGTTTGTTTCTCATATATTACAATCAACTTTTGCATTCATATTTACTTTTTAGTTTGCATATTAGTTTAGATAAATTATTCATAAACCCCCTTTGGTTACTTGGCATTCAAGTAATACACACATACACGAGTCTCTATGGGATCGATCCTTACTTACCGCTCTACTGAGTTTGGTTAAGTTAGAATTCTTTGATTGGTTAACTGAACTACGGTTAACTGGGATTCACTGTTCGGTTTTTGTTCATGATTTTAACTAACCGAAATTATGGTTAACCGAACTTCGGTTAACCAAAATCTCGGTTAACCGGGTTTGGGCACCCCTAGTACCAGGGGTTTAATTTGAAAGCGCTTGTTGTTAGAATGATAAAGGAGATATATGTAATCGTGTGTGACATGAAGATAGAAAGAATGCAATACTGCTTTTATCAATAAGATATAAGATTAAGTACATGCTTGCGTTGTCTTCGTCAATTGCTTGTTAACTCCACTTGCTCTAGAGTTTCTCATGTAGTCTCAACATTAGCATCTTCGACTAGTCTTATGTGAATAAGATAACTATTTAAAGGTAATGAAGGGGCTGTTTTAATACCTTGTCTTTGCATGGATCATGTAGCTCCATTAGAAATGGTAGAGCTTTAAATTTGTCGCTTTCCAGCTTCTAGGGATAGGTTTCTAGCTTCTAGGGACAACTTCTAGGGACAGGTTTCCAGCTTCGTAAGCTTCTTGTCCAATGACTTTAGTAATCTGATATGGTCCTTCCCAGTTTCCCTTAATTTCGCAGCATTCGCCTCTTGAGTATTCTGAAAGACTTCCCTCAAAACCTAGTCTCCAACTTGGAAAGCTTTTAACCAGACGTTTTTTTTTGTAACTTCGAGCCACTCCTTGCCTGTACGCCGCTAATCGTATGAATACGCTATCTCGTTACTCGTCGATAGTAACCATATGGTGGAACATGTTATCGCGATTGGCCTTTTTAGTGGTCAAGCCGTATCATGCAGTTGCAATGGATATTTCAATTGGTATCATAGGTTCACATCCGTAAACTAACGAGAAAGGAGTATGGTCTGTCGCCGTCTTGGGAGTTGTACGATCAGACCATAATATAAGGGGTAACTCATCTGCCCATCGTCCTTTTGCTCCCTTGAGGCATTTTTTTAGTTATTCATTATCACCATATTACTAACTTCGTCCTAACTATTTCCTTGAGGATAACGTGGTGTCGACATTACTAGTTAAATGTTGTAACACTGACAAAAGGATCTGGTTTTTTCGCTGATGAACTAGGAGCCGTTGTCACAGACTATAGTAGATGGGATACCGAATCTACTTAGAATATTTCACTCGATGAAGGAAATAACTTGAGTGTCTTTTACTTCTAAAAAGGCCTCGACTTCAATCTACTTGGAGAAATAATCGGTCATCGCCAAAATGTAAATGCATTGTCTCAAAGCTGGTGGTAATTTGCCCACAATATCCATTCACCATTTCATGAAAGGCCATGGGGATGAAGTACATCTGGCGGCTAGTTAGAGATAGGTCCATCATGTTGGCATGCGTTACATCTTCTAGCAAAGTCTATTGCGTCTTTTTTCATGATGGGCCTGTAGTATCTCATGCTTCTTGCCTTCTTTGCCAAGTTGCGACCCCCATTGTGGTTTCCTCACTGGCCATTGTGGGATATCTCGTAACACTATTTCCACTTCATTTTATTTTACGCATCGTGCATATAATCCTAAGGACTCTAATAAGATGTTATCCTTAATCGCACGAGTAGATGCTTTACCTTAAGTTGGCGAGCAACTTCTATGTCGTTTGGCAAGATCCCATCTCGTAACCATTTTAGGTAAGGTGTCACACACGAAGATGCTGAGACAACAAATAAATTTATAGTCAAGACCCCGCTGAGTATAGCGAAGTCAGATCGTCCACGGGAAGCGAGGTTGTGTTTAATTACTAAACTAGAAGGGCAAAAAGAAAACAAAACTAGAGCGAGAAACAAAGCAAGGCAAACAATCAGTTACGTCTCAGAGAAGGCTCGGTACCGACCTTGTTAGTGTTGGTAACGAGGTAAAACTGAACGAACAAAGCATGAACAAATCAAAAGAATGCAGGTTCAATACCGATCTCAGGGAACTCGGTAACGAGGTGAAACAGAAGGCAAAAACGGACTTGCAAGTAAGAGAAAAGATCTAGGATGAGGGTCTACCACAACACAATCATGTAATCTAGATAGTATGAATCATAAAAATCATGCCTTGAACATAAAGCCATCAACTTTCATTGATTAAACAAGTAAATCAATCAACTTTCATAAATCAATTTACTAATCTACTTATTTTTTATCCAAAGTTTGTAACTTTCGTTATCAAACTTTATCAACATTCAAGTTTAAAACTTTCTCTTTCGATTGAGTCACAAACGCGAATTACTTTGACTTTCATTAAAGCATAAGCACAAACAAGTAGAAAAATAGATAAAAGGCATTCAATTCATTCAATTGCATCATCATTCATGCAAGATCATGTTGGGTTTCAACCCCAATCCTAGAATAAGGACTACTCATACATAATTAAGAAGAAATTAACAATGCAGATAAAAGAAAACATAACTTGTTTTAAAAGGCAAATCTTACTTGAATTAAGAACACACTTTGTTTCAGAATACTCCTTAGAACACAAGAGAAAAAGTCCAACAAACTCCTTCCTTGTGCCCCAAGCAACAACTACTCCAAACAGAACGTACATACTAAAACTAGTGGGAAAGTCGTGTCTAACTCTGTCCAACCTCCTTAAAACAACTAAAGACAAGAGTATTTATACTAGAAAAGCTATCTAAAAGTTTCCATAAAGATAGAACTTTCTAAAGTTAAAAGATTACAGAATAAAATCATCAAAACACTAAAGTTGGCTACGTCTACCGACACGGGGGACCCTATAAATCGACCCTTTCAGGGTCGTTAGACTCCACACATTTCTGCTGAACTTTTCTTCTTCTTGATGCCTTGGTACCGACCCCATCAGGGTCGGTACGAGCCTTGATTTCTTTTGAATTCTTCACTCTTCCTTTTGGATTTCCCGGGATTTCTTCAAATGTCTTCACTTCTTCCTTCCTAGCCATGCTCCGCTCACTCTCCTCTATCTTGATGTCTCCAAAATGTTTCCAAATTTGCTCCAAAACCTACATAAAAACACCAAATTAGAGTAGTTTCCATACTTTTCACAAAATATGCAAACTAGACTAAAAGACACAAAACTAACACAAAAACACAACTAAACAACCTAAAAAGACACTCAAAAACTAAAATAAAAACATGTACATCAAAACACCCCATACTTATTCTTGCTTGTCCTCAAAAAATCATCATACATAAACCAATACCATCAACATATTCTTCAAGTAATAGCCCTTATCAAAAAGCAACTTCAGCACAAGTGAGAATAGCAAGTGAATCTTAACTTCCTCACACATATATCAACAAATAGACATAAGAAATCACAATCCAACCTCACAAGGGATATAGTGTTTCACTCAACTACACATGTGTTTAGGCTTATAAGTATAACTCTCAACTCAATCAAACATGCAAAAACTCATAAAAATTGTAACTTATATCACCAATCTCTCTACTAAAGATGTCAAAACAAGTAAAATCATCAAATACATCAAAAGAATATACCAAAACTCTCTCAAACATTATGCACTCTCTCTTTTTCATTAACCTTTAACCCATCCTAGAAAGCCTCATAAACTCTTAAAGAAACTCTTGGTTTTGGTTTTCATTGCACTATACTTTTATTTTTCCCTTCCCTTTTATTCCTAAATTTTTCTCTTTTCTGCATTATTTTTCTTCTTGTTGGGAATGCTCGATACCGACCCTTACAAGATCGGTAACGATCTGCTAAAATTTCATTCTTCTCTTTTTTTCTAACTCGAGCACTTCTTTTACCAAGAGTCCTTTTCAACTTCTTTGAATAACAATGAGACTTCCATTCTACCCATCCCATCCTTTCTTTTGAACCAACACACATATACTCAACAACACAAATTCCAACCATCTAAGTCCTAATCCCCGAATAGAGTCAAGCTTATATCGGCTAGAGTAAATTTTGTGGAGCTACAAAAATAGGCTTAAGGCACAAGAATTGGTTTCAAAGAGAGGAATAATGTAAAGGTGGATATGGATTAATAAGGCTTATGAAAAATAAGTTTTCCATCATATAATATTTCAAGTAATGAACAAAAATCTTATATAGGCTTTGAGAAATAGATAACCATCACAATCTGAAGAGATAATATACACATAAGAGAGTAAATCACACAAGAAAATTAAGGTCAAACATGCTTACAAGGTAATTTTTGTTGGATTGCAATAAACTCATGCTAAAAGTCATATGTGCTCAATTTCATCACAAGCTAAACTTCACTTAAAACACTTTCATGGTAGACTCGGGCTAAACTATCAAAACATGTCAAGGGATTTACATGATCATGCAAGCAAAAGCAATCATAGAACCATAAAGATAAGGGTACTATCCGTCCTATAATCTTTTTGTGATTTTTCAAAAAGTTTTTCATTTTTTTTATATGCAAGGAAAACAACTAAACAACTAAAACCACAAAAAACAAACAAGACAAAGAAAACAAAGACAACAAACACAAGAGATTTCTTTTCCCTCCCTACCCCATACTTAAGCTATACAGTGTCCCCACTGTAAAAATAATGCAAAAAAAAAGAGATATGGAAAAGAAAATGAACTCACATAATGGTTTTTGAAGTAGTAGAAACTATCTTTAAACATCCTTCAAAGAGAGAGATGGAATCAGGGCAAAGGTGGAAAGCGCCTCTCGAAGTTATGCATGAACATAACGGTAGCTTTCCAGCGCTCTTCAGTGATACGTGACTGCCTCGGAATGCTCCTTAGTAATCTCGTATATGACCACACAAGTCCTGATTTTGCCTAGTAATCTTGTTTTCAACTTGAATTTGCCTTAAAGTTAGTAACTTGTTGACCAAGCAAACCAAAAACTGAAACGAACTTGAATGAATGAAACGAATTTGTATTCTAGCGAAATCAACTCAATAGTTCAATCGGATTGGCTCTAACGCTAAATCCGATTGATTAACTAAGTTTGATCTTTAACAATCAACTTAGAACAATCAAATTGATCCAACCACAAATCAGATCACGAAAGAGAGAGAGAGAGAGAGAGTTCGGATTGATGAAGAACGAATGATGATGATCGAGTTCTCTAATTGCAAGCACACGTGTGTATTTTTGGAGCCCACGAGATAGACTAAACCAATTGGGTTTAATCTCTCTCAAGCTGATTTTTCATTAAGCAAATTGCAAAGTATAAATAGTAGAATACAAAAGTCTTTCTTGGAGAGCAAGGCACTACATGGCCGACCCTAATAGATGGAATTGGCCCATGTCTTGCTTCCCAAGATATAATAAAATATCTAGACCTATAACAAACTAGATTCCCTTAAATAAAATAAATCATGGTTGATTTATTTACTTATGAAAATATCCTAACAAACTCAAAATATCTATAACAAACAAGATAGGAGAGAGAATAATCAACCACTAACATAAGCCTATTGGTCAAAATTCTCATTATTAAAGCATAAAAACGTCCATAAATAAAATAAATAAAGATAGAAATTTAAACTAAAGATAAGATTCCCGTAAGACTTCAACAACTCTCCGTAAAACCCATATTTCGGCCCTTTGCTGTTGGATTCTGAATTTGATGTAAACTACAAAGTTGTAGAACTTTTAATTATATTTCCAACGCATATTTACCAGACTTGAGATGAATTTTCTAGCCCAAGTTATGACCAATTTACTAAGCATTGATTTTAATTTGACGGGTCTCTTAACTTTTCGAACTTTCAAAACTTGATTCTCTTCCGTGGAGGCCTTGAACACCATGGATGGATATTTTGAAGAGATAATATCAAATCCATGAACACCTCTTTGAACTTGAACGCTCGAGACCTTGGGAAAGGTCTTGTTCTTGGCCTCCTAAACACCTTCTTTGCAAGCGTCTTCTTCATGGTCCTTTGATCACTATCATTCTCACCCACTTGAAATGATGGAGATACTAAAGGCACCATGGGTAGTATAGAAGGTTTTGGAGCAAACATAGTTGATGGAAGACATTGAATCATCTCTTGGACATTAAGGCTCTCCTTGATTGAAACTCCATTTGAGATATCAACTTCTTCCTCCATGCTCTCATCTTGCATGTTTTCATTAGCTGGAACCTCCTTTAAACTTTCATCCACAATATGGCATTGAGGAACACATGGGAGGTCACTTGATTCTTTAGAGGTCTCTTGGCTATGTGGGGCGGTAACTCTCTCTTCTTGAATTGATATTCTTGGTTTTGGTGAGCTAGAAACTCCAATTTCCTGCAAAAAGGAGTTAGTATCAAAACCAATGGAAGAAGAGTTAGAATTGTACCTCATTTGACTAGAATTAGCCAAAGCCTCTTTAGTCAAGTCTAAAGACTCGTACTTGTGATTCAAGGATCGGTTTAGAGCTCTCTTTTGGCAAGCGGGAGCACAAGCCTCTTTGTATCGTCTATGCAACTCTTCATCATGTCTAACATAGATATTTCTCATTACAAACTTCATTTGGTCCCAACTTTCAATTGGAATCAAGCCTTGACATCTTCTAGATTGATATATCCATAACCAAAAGGAACGGGCAGAACCAACAAGGTAGTTAGTCACCAACGGAAGGATATCCCATTCATCATAACCATAGTAGTCAAGGTAGTAATCAACAGCTCGCTCCCATGCCAAATAATCATCCGGTCCATACACTCTAGAAAAAGGCTCAATCTTTGGAGGTCATTGTACCCTTGGAGTTGGTGGAATATCATTAGAGGGATCACACCAATACATCTTAATCTTGGCGAGAGGCTGGAATATGATACCACTTGATATGTGGCTGCCTCAGAATGCTCCTTAATAAACTCATATATGACCACACAAGTCCCGATCTTGCCTAGTAATCTTGTTTTCAACCTGAAATTGCCTTAAAGTTAGTAACTTGTTGATCAAGCAAACCAAAAACTGAAACGTACTTGAATGAATGAAACGAATCTGAATTCTAGCGAGATCAACTCAATAGTTCAATCGGATTGGCTCTAACGCTAAATCCAATTGATTAACTAAGTTTGATCTTTAACAATCAACTTAGAACAATCAAATTGATCCAACCACAAATCAGATCACGAGAGAGAGAGAGAGAGAGAGAGAGAGAGAGAGAGAGAGAGAGAGAGAGTTCAGATTGATGAAGAACGAATGATGATGATCGAGTTCTCTAATTGCAAGCACACGTGTGTATTTTTTGAGCCCAAGAGATAAACTAAACCAATTGGGTTTAATCTCTCTCAAGCTGATTTTTCATTAAGCAAATTGCAAAGTATAAATAGTAGAATACAAAAGTCTTTCTTGGAGAGCAAGGCACTACATGGCCGACCCTAATAGATGGAATTGGCCCATGTCTTGCTTCCCAAGATATAATAAAATATCTAGACCTATAACAAACTAGATTCCCTTAAATAAAATAAATCATGGTTGATTTATTTACTTATGAAAATATCCTAACAAACTCAAAATATCTATAACAAACAAGATAGGAGAGAGAATAATCAACCACTAACATAAGCCTATTGGTCAAAATTCTCATTATTAAAGCATAAAAACGTCCATAAATAAAATAAATAAAGATAGAAATTTAAACTAAAGATAAGATTCCCGTAAGACTTCAACAACTCTCCGTAAAACCCATATTTCGGCCCTTTGCTGTTGGATTCTGAATTTGATGTAAACTACAAAGTTGTAGAACTTTTAATTATATTTCCAACGCATATTTACCAGACTTGAGATGAATTTTCTAGCCCAAGTTATGACCAATTTACTAAGCATTGATTTTAATTTGACGGGTCTCTTAACTTTTCGAACTTTCAAAACTTGATTCTCTTCCGTGGAGGCCTTGAACACCATGGATGGATATTTTGAAGAGATAATATCAAATCCAAGAACACCTCTTTGAACTTGAACGCTCGAGACCTTGGGAAAGGTCTTGTTCTTGGCCTCCTAAACACCTTCTTTGCAAGCGTCTTCTTTATGGTCCTTTGATCGCTATCATTCAGTTGTATCCCATCGTTCCTCACCTGTCCTCCATCGAGACTCAGAAATCTTGTGTCGATCCTCATCCACCTCCCGTTGAGCCGTGTAAGCATCTTGGATCTCGATCATCTTCTCATACAATTGGTATTGACCCATATGCAGCCTATCCATTCGTTGGACCATGTCATTGACCCACGGGGGTGGAGCGAAGTTGGAATTTGAGCCATAACTGTAGCCGTACCCCTCGGTACCGTGCTGCCTGTGGTAAAAGCGGGGGTCGGTGGGGTCGTACACCACAATACCGCACTCATCTAGCACGTTAACGTGCCATCTGTATCTGCTACCCCCTCGGTACCGAAGCTATAAGGCTCGGTAATGACCTCCTCAGCATCCTGGTCAGCATCTTGAATTTCTTCCTCTCTCTCAAACCTTGACTACGCCATCCTTAGTTAAGCGTCCTGCTCGGGCCTCTTAGGAAGTGAGGAAAGGTGTAGAAGTCCAAGTCTCGTACCAATTGGGAAGGTACAAAAGCTTAACTTTTTCCTTTGTAACCAACACTTGATGATCATTGACTTTAGTGGTGACGCCCTCACTGCACCTTTCCTCGCTTTTGTGGCGGGAGTGCCGTGTAGCGGGAAAGATCGATCTCACAAGCTAGAGCAAGAAGGGTCACTATCCCTCCAAAGTAGATCTCCTCCAATTTTGGCCCTTGTTGCTCTACATACGTCACCCATTCATATCCCACGTTCATCGGAGCGGGATCAGTGAAAAGCATGGTGCGTAGACAACCCACCTATGTCCTTGTGGGCCGAGGCAACTCCTTCTTGGCCCAAATGGTGGAGCCAAGAATCCGCATAATAATGTGAAAAAGTGGGCTGACTATGTGGGAGCTAGGGAAGGCAGGTGTTTAGCAACAAGCTTGAGCTGTGATGTAGCCCCATGTCCCTGGAACCTTGAAATCATCGGGAGCTATGAAATCTCGAGAAGTATTAGGAAATCGGAGAAGAGCGTTGAACTCGTCCATGGTGAGACGGTAGTCCTCATTCCCGAGTTTGAAAGTAATCCTCCCAATCGATCTCTTATTCTTGAACTGAGTTCGGAGAGTGGCCAAAAATTCGGCAGTGAGGACCAGGTAGTGAGGGAGGTCTTCACATTTTAGGAGTTGGGCGGCTCCAATGTTGGAGAAGGCATGCTTGAGGTATTCATAAATACCCAACTTCATCTCATGGGCCTTGGAAAACCATCTCGTCATATGAGACCGCTTGTAAAATGTCTTGAAAATCTCATACTCTTCATCGGTTGTAAACTCCACACTATCCCTTGGTGGTGGAGATGGAGATGGTGATGGAGATGGAGATTGCTTCTTGGTTCTCTTGCTTTCCCTCTTGCTAGCTCGGCTTGTACTTGCCATTATAGACCTGAAACAATAAAAACAAGGCAAGATAAGATCCACTCACAACAATAACACACCAGAGAACCCCATACTTGCATTGAAACCAAGTGTTTTAATTCAAATTCTAGCGTTCTGGAGGGTCGTTACCGAACCCATTGGGGTCGGTAATGAACCATATGAGAAACTAGTTTTTGTCAAGAGAAAGGAGTCGGTACCGACCCTTTGGGGGTCGGTAACGATCCAACAGATGCATCACAAAACCAGTGTCAAGTGACATAACTCGATATCGAGCCATCAAACTTCCAACAAATCATCATTTAAACAAATATCATAACACTAGCAAGCAAAACAAAGCATACACAACCCCATACTTACTCAAAAACCCATCCCAAACATGCCACATTTTCTAGGACATGATGTTGATTTAAATCAAAGCAAGAATAAGCACATTCATGCATCTTTAATTGAAATAAAGTCTATTTCAACATGAAGAAACAAAGTGCATCATAACATAACCACAACATTAAAACAAAGAGGCAAAAATCAAGCATGAAATTTCAAACTTAGACCTAGATCTAGACATGTAAATCAACCAAAAATCACCATGAATACTCAAGAACAATTGAATAGAAGATTTAGGGTTGAGAAAACATACCAAATCCGAAGAAATAAGAATGAAAATTAGAGGGTTTTGGGTTGGTAACGAGGGGTATAGATTATAATGAACAAAAGTAGGGTCTGCTCGGTACCGGGTTGTGGTTCGGTTTTCCTGTTGTATGGTGTATGAGGGAAAAAATTCGAGATTCAGCCGCGATGGTAGTGTGATAGTGTGACAAAAGTTCGTTGGTGGTTCGGTGTAATGGCGAGCGTAGTAATAGAGAGGAGAGGGGTCGACGCAAGGCTTGGTTTTATGAAGGAGGAGTGAAAAAGGAAGATAGGGGAAGGGTTTTTAGAAAACGTACCTGGGGTCGAAACAGGGTTTCTATCGGTTATGATGCGTGGATCGGTACATAACTACCATGGTCGGTACCGAGTTCCCTGCAGTTTTTCACCGAGTCTAATTTCACTCTTCTTTTTCGACCTCATTCCTTTATTAATTTAGCAAGGCATTCAATTATGAAAATCTAAAACCTAATCTAAAAACAAAACAAAAAGAAAGCTAGCAAAAAGATCTAAGGAAAGAAAAAACTAAACCGGGTTGCCTCCCGTAAGTGTTATTTTTAACGTCGTTAGCCGAAAGAACTTACCTTGGCTAGTCCGACAATGTGAGAGCCCATGTGGCTCGAATCTCCTCGTCCGGATCGACTTGCTCAAGGTATTTCTTCAGCCGGTGTCCATTGTCTTTGAGATGGCTCCATTGTTGTCTACTAAATCCACCGCTCCATGGGGATAAATATGGTGGACCACAAATGTCCCACTCCATCTTGATCTCTACTTACCTAGAAAAAGGAGGAGTCTAGAGTTAAAGAGGAGAACCTTGTCACCAACTTCATAAGTCTTGGCACCAATATCTTGTCATGCCACTTCTGGGTGCACTCTTTGTAGATCTCGGCGTTCTCATATGCTCTTAGCCTCAACTCCTCTAGTTCTTGCAATTCCATGAATCGTTCGCTCCAGCCTTGTCGAGGTCTATGTTAAGCTCCTTGAGAGCCCAAAATGCCTTGTGCTCTAACTCGATTGGCAAATGGCACACCTTGCCATAAACTAGGTTGTAAGGAGTGGTGCATGATACGCCCTACTTTAGTATGGTTAACTCTTGTATTTTAGGTATGATTTGAGTGTGTTTAGGTTGGTTTTTGAGCATAATTGTAATATGAAGACCGAAGACACGATTTGAGGAATTGCAAGAGTTTTGACGACAAGTGTTGATTTGGCGTTGTTTTGACGCCATTTTCTTGTGATGCATCGTTCGGGAGCTACGGTGATCGGATGAAGCTGAATTTGGTATCATTGGAAAGATAACTTGAAGAGCTACAATTCTTGTTTGTACGGCGAGTTCAAATTCCAAATATAAGTGGGTCAAAACAACCTTCGAAGTTGATACCAAAATGTTGTCGCAGGACCCGCGACCGCGGGTTTGGACCCGAGACCGCGGTGAGTACAGAACCACAAGGGCTGATGACCGAGGAAGAATCGCGCCCGCGGGTGTGGACCCGTGCTCGCGGGTTGGCCGTTTCAGCGCCGCCTCCGTTCTTTTATTTTATCTTTAATATTTTTTTATATCTAGTTTTATTTCGAATGTTTCTAGTATTTAAACCTAGTTTCGTATTCAGTTTAAAGGATACTTGGAGCATACTTGAGAGATACTACTTTTTAGTTTTAACCTAGTTTTTATTTTTGCTATTATGGAGAACTAATCTTCCTTGGAGTTTGTTCTGTCAAGGAAGCCTTTTTATTGAATTTGTGCGATTCTGGTAACTTTTCTATCCTTTGGTTAATATCAAAACTCTTGTGTTTAGTTATATGATCTATGTTTGATTTTATGAGCCTGATCAACTTGTTTGATTTACTTACTGTTTGGATTAGGTTTGATTGTTGTCTGTGCAATCTTATTTATCCTTGAAACAACTCTTTTCCAAGACCGTGGACTGAAAATGAGAAAGAGTATTTGATGGTTATTTTATGCATGAGACTCGTTGTTTGATTGCATGAATTGATTTCCTTTTATCCTTAATACTTTGCATGATTTGAATTAAGCATCCTTGTTCATATCATAGTTTCGCTTGGACCGTGGACAAGCGAAAATCTTTTGTAGGGATTAGAATTAACCTAGGAATTATAGAAGAGTAGATGAATCAATGATCGAATGATTAAAAAGGTGGAATTGATTGAATGAACTCTGCTTTCCTTTTATTGATTTGATACCTAATTTCATTTGCTTACTTAAATCCCAAAACCCTTGTTTTTGTTCTTTGCTGATTGTTCCGAATACTGATTCCCGTGGGTTTGACCCCTTACTTGCATGCTATATACTAGGTTGTAACTTAGGGTAATTATTTTTGATCTCGGCACAACGACTTTAGTCGAGTCAAATTTTGGCGCCGTTGTCAGGGGATCGGTTTTACTTTTCTATAAATCGGCGTTTCTGAATAACCCGCGCCCGCGGCTTGATCCCGCGCCCATACCCGCGCTCGCTGTTTGTTTCTGGAAATCGTTTTGTAGACCTATATTACGGTCTACACTTGTATATACTAATGTGTGCGTTTAGGTTTTGTCAGTTGGGGGATGAACCCTTTTATGAGTACTTCACTAGGTGCCAGGAACAATGGCATGATCTCTCTGTTTGGGGGATAGACGTAGGGCTTGGTGATGCTTGCAATCACATATTTAGTGGGATGACTCTTGAGTCCCAACTAAAGATGTACCGCGAGAGCGATGGAAAATACGTCATTTGGAAACCCATTGACCGATGGAATTTCTTTTGTAATATCCGAGCGGAGAGATCGAGGTGCAAAAATTGGAGAACCAAATTGTTGAATTAAGGAAACTAGTGGAGGTGTTGGCCATAAAGACGAACGACTCCTCTCTGGAGGAGGACCGTGACTGAGGCTCCGTAACCGCGACCGCGGTTTGCTTGGATTTTAGACCGACGCCTGCTGTTGTTGAAAATTGCAATTTTGAGCCTCATATTTTGTGTACGGAGGCACTCAGAAACCTTTCATTGGATGAAGAGGTGGATGATCATAGTCATTTGATGACAGAGGATGAATATTTCCATAAGCTTGACAACTCCTGGAGTGATGATGAAAATCTGATGACTCGTATAAAGAGCCAGATGATGATATGGAGATTTCCCTTCCACCTGAGGAGATGTTTATGTCTCCTGCCGTGGAGCCCTTTGTTATGATCGATCATGATCCCTATATCCTTTCCTCTTCTTCCTTACTCTGCATCGATATCTGTTTGCCTGATGTGTCTTCAAAAGGTCCTAAGCATGATAGTTTACCTAGTGATTTCTCAAATTTTAAGGGTGGTAGTGTTAACATGAAAATCATTACTCAATATTTTGAAAAACTACCTCATTCTTTCAACTGGTTCTATCCTAAACCATCTTACCGTGACTTTTCTAGTGGGTTTGATAAACTGAAACGGTGTTTGAATGCTATATCATTCGGTTTCAAATTATCATTGTGTTATATTTGCCTGTATGAAAGTTGTTCGCAGGATTTTGATAGACTTCTCAAGGCGTTGACGATGTCCGACGTTAAACAAAGGCGCTGCTCGGGAGGTAACCCGAGGTAAGTTTTATCTTTTCTTTTCTTTTCTTTTTAGTTAGTTTAGTTTTAGTTTCGTTTTGGTTCTATCGGGCTAACACGCAGGTTAATTGTTATATCTCGAAGACAACAAACCCGAGGTGAAATTCGATCCCACGGTTGGACCCGCGATCGCGGGCCCGGACTTGCGCTCGCTGGTCCCTCCTGGCAGAAGTTTTGTTTTTAGTATAAAAAAAGTTAAAAAAATAAATAGAAATAAAAGGTTTTCGGGTGAAACCCCCAATAAAAGGCTTTCGGGTGAAACCCCGAAATAAAAGGTTTTCCGGTGAAACCCTCTAGATTCTACCTTCTATTTTCCATCCTTCTATCTTTTCCATCTTCTTCTATCTCCATCCTTTTTGTGAGATTTATGTCCGCCCATGGTCATGTTCAAGTATGGGGGAATCTTCTTCTTCAAGGCTCGTACTACATTTATGTTTAAGGCGAGATTCAAAGTTCGTTCCTGAGTTCGTGTTCAGTATTGATGATCGTGTTTTCTGTTGTCGCTTCAAACCGCGTATGCGGAATATGCCCAGAATCAACCATGTTTTTTCACGATCGGAGCACCCGCGCACGCGGCCTGGCCATCACGCCAACGGTTTTTTCCTGACGACGGATCTTCTTAAAATTTCCAAGCTATTCATTCATGCCTTTGAAGAGTTCTGCCATATTTTCTTTCGTATGTGAGTCTTCTGATTTTCCTCTTCTATGCTTCATTCCTTTCTCTTTACTTCATTAAGGACAACGAAGGATTTAAGTATGGGGGAGGAAGTACTCGCTACGCTTATCATTGATTGTTGCATTTCAGTTTATTATTCGTTATTTTTATGTGATTTTTGTTCCATGTTTTGTATAGAGAAATTTTAGAGAAAAAAAGGAAAAAAAGAAAAAGCCATAAAAAATTGAAAAAAGGCATAGAAAATCCTTTGATGAACTGAAAACCCGAAAGAGCAGCTCAGGTAAAAAGAAGGTAACCCGGACCAGCATTAGGTTGGGGTAATAAGAGGTTAATGAGAGATGTGAGTATATGTGAGCACACCTAAAGAAAAATGAAATGAGTGATTAGATGAAAACACGTAAGGGCGCCTAAGTAGAATTGAGTGGAAAAATTGAAGTGTTTAGGATTGCATTCTACTTTGGGGCTTGGGGATTACATTTTAGATGTTGGGTAGATCCTAGGACGCTCTACACTTTTTAGAGCTTGAGAGCTTTTTGACTATATATCTATGCGAGGTGTGTGCTTGAGCTATCATGTTTTTGCTCATTATTTCTCTATTTTAGGTTCGGGTTGGTGAGGTGAGTGATTTTTTTCTTCCCTTGTACTACGCTGTAAACCTTGATAGGATTTCTTGTTAGATTTATTTTGAGCTTACTCGAGGACGAGCAAGGTTTAAGTATGGGGGAATTTGATACGCTCTACTTTAGTATGGTTGACTCTTGTATTTTAGGTATGATTTGAGTATGTTTAGGTTAGTTTTTTAGCATAATTGTAATATGAAGACCGAAGACACGATTTGAGGAATTGCAAGAGTTTTGAAGACAAGTGTTGATTTGGAGTTTTTTTGACGCCATTTTCTTGTGACGCATCGTTCGGGAGCTACGGTGATCGGATGAAGCCGAATTTGGTATCATTGGAAAGCTAACTTGAAGAGCTACAATTCCTGTTTGTAAGGCGAGTTCAAATATTAACTCGAAGTGGGTCAAAACCACCTCCGATGTTGAAACCAGAATGTTGTCGCTGGACCCGAGACCGCAGGTTTGGACCCGAGACCGCGGTGAGTATAGAACCGCGAGGGGTGATGATCGAGGAAGAACCGCGCCTGCGGGTGTGGACCCGTGCTCGCGGGTTGGCCGTTTTAGCGCCGCCTTCGTTCTTTTATTTTATCCTTATTATATTTTTATATCTAGTTTTATTTCGGATGTTTCTAGTATTTAAACCTAGTTTTGTATTCATTTTAGAGGATACTTGGAGCATACTTGAGAGAGACTACTGTTTAGTTGTAACCTAGTTTTTATTTCTGCTATTATGGAGAACTAATCTTCCTTGGAGTTTGTTCTGTCAAGGAAGCCTTTTTATTGAATTTGTGAGATTTTGGTAACTTTTCTATCCTTTGGTTAATATCAAAACTCTTGTTTTTAATTATATGATCTATGTTTGATTTTATGAGCCTGATCAACTTGTTTGATTGACTTAGATCTACTATTTGGATTAGGTTTGATTGTTGTCTGTGCAATCTTATTTATCCTTGAAACAACTATTTTCCAAGACCGTGGACTGAAAATGAGAAAGAGTATTTGATGGTTATTTTATGCATGAGACTTGTTGTTTGATTGCATGAATTGATTTCCTTTTATCCTTAATACTTTGCATGGTTTGAATTAAGCGTCCTTGTTCATATCATAGTTTCGCTTGGACCGTGGACAAGCGAAAATCTTTTATAAGGATTAGAATTAACCTAGGAATTATAGAAGAGTGGATGAAATAATCATCGAATGATTAAAAAGGTGGAATTGATTGAATGAACTCTGCTTTCCTTTTATTGATTTGATACCTAATTTTATTTGCTTGCTTAAATCCCAAAACCCTTGTTTTTGTTCTTTGCTGATTGTTCAGGATACTGATTCCCTTGGGTTCGACCCCTTACTTGCATGCTATACTAGTTTGTAACATAAGGTAATTTATTTTTGATCTCAGCACAACGACTTTATTCGAGTCAAATTTTGGCACCGTTGCCAGGGGATCGGTTTTACTTTTCTGTAAATCGATGTTTCTGAATAACTCACGCCCGCGGCTTGATGCCCACGCCCATACTCGTGCCCGCGGTTTGAAGCCCACGCCCACAGTTTGTTTCCGGAAATCGTTGTGTAGACCTATCTAACAGTCTAAACTTGTATATACTAATGTCTGTGTTTAGGTTTTGTCAGTTGCGAGATGAACCCTTTTATGAGTACTTCACTAGGTGCCAGGAACAATTACATGATCTCTCTGTTTGGGGGATAGACGTAGGGCTTGATGATGCTTGCAATCACATCTTTAGTGGGATGACTCTTGAGTCCCAACTAAAGATGTACCGCGAGAGCGATGGAAAATACGTCATTTGGAAACCCATTGACCGATGGAATTTCTTTTGTAATATCCGAGCCGGAGAGATCGAGGTGCAGAAATTGGAGACCAAATTGTTGAACTAAGGAAATCAGTGGAGGTGTCGGCCATAAAGACGAACGACTCCTCTCTGGAGGAGGACCGTGACAGCGGCTCCGTAATCGCGACTGCGGTTTGCTTGGATTCCATACCGATGCCTGCTGTTGTTGAAAATTGCAATTTTGAGCCTCATATTTTGTGTACGGAGGCACTCAGAGACCTTTCATTGGATGAAGAGGTGGATGATCATAGTCATTTGATGACGGAGGAGGAATATTTCCTTAAGCTTGACAGCTCCTGGAGTGATGACGACAAGTCTGATGACTCTTAGAAGGAGATGTTTATGTCTCCTGCCGTGGAGCCCTTTGTAAAGATCGATCATGATCCTTGTATCCTTTCCTATTCTTCCTTACTCTCCATCGATATCTGGTTGCCTTCATGGTTACGGAATGACATTCCCGTGCTATCTTTTGTTTATCGTTAATTTGTTGAACTCCCCATGGAGAAGGAAATTTGACGCATTGGTGGGGCGTTGATAGGATAGCTTTCATCATGTGGATCCAAGGCCTGTTCAAAAAGACGTTAAAAGGAGATGGACAATCAAGCACTAAGAACTTTACCCGATAGCTGACTCCAATCGCGATGGTAGGTAGGACAATTCCTCCAATATATTTCAACATTCACCGCTGAATCCTACCAATGTTGTGGATTTTTTTAATGACATCATTAAGTCTCAACCCTAGGCTGTGATACAGAATTGATGAGCTTGCGCACTTCATTTTTGTTTATTTTCCAGGTCCCTATCTTGTCAGCTTTAATCCTCTTCTTCTTTTACTTGCGAGACTTGAACTTGGTTGAGAAGACTCAAACTTTAAGGTTCTTAATCACTCCCTTGGATTGCAAAGCAACAAAGTTTGTAGGTTGATTGCTTAAAGAACAAGTAACAACTTAATTGGATGTGTTTGAAGTTTGAATTGTGTTTGAGAATTGAATTGATGAATGATCGCAAGAGAATTCGAAATTGTATGGTGTTTGGTTTGGACGAAATTCAATAGGAAGCAAGAGAGATGATTGGGTTGAAGATCCTTGGAATAAGAAACAAGGTTTCTTTTCGAAAGATTTAATTCAACATGTCTTGAAAATATAGATTACAAGGGTTTAAATAGACATAGATAGCCAACTATCCTATGCTATTCTTAAAACATATTGTTTCCTAAAATAAAAACTACCTTATTTAAAAGATATTATTGCAAGACAACTAGTTACTTAGGCTCCAAGTAAGATCCGTATTACTTTCCAAATTTGTCCCACCAATCTTGCATGGTCCAAATTGATAAAATAATATGTTTCTTAACTTGAAAAACCATAATCCCACATAATATGGCCCATTCACCGCAGTAGAGTTTAATCACCAAGTTCGGGATGGATTGGTGTGGTTCCTCTACGCCTAGGACACCAGAATATCGAACCCCGAACTAAGAAAGGCAAGCAAAGTTTCATTTATTCAATGACCAGAGTTAGACGAGGATATATAGCTCGGAGGCTCAGTCCCACACTCGGACATCAATGATGAGAACAACCTCCGCACTCCGGGAAGACCTGTTGATATGGTCTTTAACCCCTTAGGAGTACCTTCACGAATGAATGTAGGGCAAATTTTTGAATGTTCACTCGGATTAGCGGGAGGTTTGCTAGACTGACCTGTAAAAAGCGGGCCTAACCCTTGAGGATGCGGTAATACGTCTAAGAAATTATTCCACCGAACGTATTCCCCCTGGATCCGGGAATAGCGACATGAACTAAATGTAACACATGTCCATATATGTAGAAATTCCTATAAAAATAAAAGCACATATTAGGAAATACTATAAATAGTAAGTCTAGGATAGGCATGCAAACAACTCTTGCATGTGAGTGTGTCCAAGTCAAGCTTGAACATGGTGAATAAAAGTGACCCATCTTGGCTCTTAGGATCGTCTACCATGGCCGGTATACGAGGTAGAAGAACCCGTGTAGCTTTCTTCAACTTCTTGGGTCGGTCTCTAGTGATTGGTCCATCAAAGGGAATATGAGCCAAGTCCTCGATGTCTTGTGGAGTCATAGGTGCTTGTGGTGCATCATTCTCCTCCACTTGGCCACGAAGTGTCCTCGATTCGTCGTCGGAGTCATCATCGGGCTCATACAAAGTTAAATCAGCTACATTGAATGTTGGGTGCAACATTAAACACCGGGGAGATCCAAACGGTATGCATTGGGACCAATCCGCTTGACAACTCGAAACGGGCCATCTCCACGGGGATCCAAGTTAGAATTGCGCTTATTTGGAAACCTCTCTTTCCTGTAAGGCACCCACAAAAGGTCGCCTTCTTCAAATTGAACGTTCTTACGTCCCTTGTCTGCTTGTTGCTTGTACTTGGTGGTCATGCGCTCTAGATGCATCCGGGTCCTCTCATGCAAATTCCTCACAAACTCAGCCCGCTTGTGTGCTTCATTCAACTCCTTAGCCTTCATTGGTTGAGGTGTGAGACCCACCGGGGTTTGGGGATTAAGGCCATACACAACCTCAAACGGTGTAATCTTGGTGGCCGAAATGAGCCATTTTTGAGAAGCATCATCGGTTTTATGACAAGGAATGAAATGAGCCATTTTTGAAAACCTATCTACTACCACAAAAATAGAATCATTCCCTATTCTAGTCCGAGGCAAGCCCAACACAAAATCCATAGAAATGTCTTCCCAAGGGCTATGAGGAATAGGCGAGGGTTGATATAAACCATGTGGTTGAAGTTTAGATTTACCTTTAGCACAAGAAACACAACCTTTAATGAATTTCAGGACAAAGTTAGACATTTTAGGCCAATAAAAGTGTTCCTTATGTCCGGCTAACAACCTACGATATGAAGAAAATGGAATGCACAATTTTCCAGCTTTATATAAGAATACATCATCAACAAAATAAGTGTTATGCTCACCATGTGCAAGGCAATACTCATAGATTTTACCAAAGAAGGAATCAGAAGCATACAAATCATGCATCATGGAAAAACCTAAGAGGTTAGCATCCAAATGAGACAAGAGAACGTACCTTCGTGATAGAGCATCGACTACCACATTTTCACCTCCCTTGTTGTGCTTCACAACATAAGGGAAAGTCTCCATGAACTCTACCCACCTAGCATGTCTTCGACTTAGCCTTGATTGACCCTTCAATTACTTCAAAGATTCATGATCGGTGTGGATCACAAATTCCTTGGGCCATAAGTAGTGAGACCAAGTCTTCAATACCCGAATCAAAGCATAAAGCTCTTTATCATAAGTGGGGTAGTTAAGCTCATCACCAGTTAGCTTCTCACTGAAGTATGCTATGGGCTTTCGATCTTGGATGAGCACGCCTCTAATGTCATAGTTCGAAGCATCACATTCAACCTCAAAGGTCTTGGAAAAATCCGGCAATTGGAGAAGCGGGGCGTGGCACAACCTGTCTTTCAAAGTGACAAATGCATTCTCGTGTTGCATTTTCCAATTAAACTCAACATTCTTTTTGGTTAGCTCATGCAAAGGTGCAACAATAATAGAGAAATCACGCACAAATCTCCTATAAAACCCAGCTAAACCATGAAAAGAACACACCATAGTAGGAGTGGTCGGTTGAGGCTACTCTTGTATGGCTTTAACTTTGGAGTCATCTACACTTAAGCCATCTTTAGAAACAAAAAAGCCAAGAAAGTTAGTCGAACTAGAGCAAAAGTCACATTTGGCAAGATTAGCATACAACTTTTCTAGCTTAAGACATTAAAAAACAACCCTAAGATGCTGGACATGCGCATGTAATGACTTGTATAAATCAAGATGTCATCAAAGTAAATAACAAAAAAATTTGCCCAAGTAAGGACGCAAAACATGGTTCATTAATCTCATGAAAGTGCTAGGGGCATTAGTCAATCCAAAAGGCATGACAAGCCACTCATATAAACCATATTTTGTCTTAAAGCAGTTTTCCATTCATCACCCTCTTTCATTCTAATTTGATGATAGCCACTCCTAAGATCTATCTTGGTAAACAAAATATAACCATGCAATTCATCAAGCATATCATCTAAACGAGGTATAGAGTGACGATACTTTATCATAATTTGGTTGATGGCACGGCAATCCACACACATTCACCAAGATCCATCCTTCTTCGGAACTAGAATGACCGGGACGGTGCAAGGACTTAAGCTCTCTCATACATAGCCCTTGTCCATCAAATCTTAAACTTGGCATTGTAACTCCTTAGTCTCTTCAAGGCTTGCTCTATAAGCCGCTTTTTTTGGGAGAGAAGCGCCCTAAACCAAGTCAATTTGGTGCTCTATTCCTCTCACGGGTGGAAGACCGGGTGGAAACTCTTCGGGGAACAAGTCCATGAAATCCTGTAACAAGAAAGAGATAGGAGAAGGAACGGTAGTCAACTCCACATTAATAAGTAAAACATCCTTCCTAAAAAGAAGAAGACATAAAGAACCTCCCTTGAAAGCTTGGTGAACATCTCTTGGATGGGCAAGGAGAACTCTTCTTTCAACTCCTCCTTCAAGTGCCGGTTTAGACTCGTCTTTTGGACGCCATTCACATTTTCTTGGAGGCTTATAAGGCATAACCGACAACTCCGAGGCATGATAAGAGGTAGGAGAAGGGAGAGGGGTCGTGACGAGGTGGTTACGGGTCGTCACAGGGCACCTAGAGGCCTCAGTGAGGGGGTCACGACTTGTGACCTTGGGATCACCGGGCGTGATGGGCTGACTGGCACCAGAATTACGGTCGTGACGCTGGTCACGGGTCGTGACGAGCCTCACGGGTCGTGATGGGGCTACTGGGAGCCGCAGTTGGCTCGTCACGGGTCGTGATGGATGGCTCACGACCATGACCCGTCGGCTGAGTGCTAGGCTTATTTGTTGGCCCTTGTTTCGGCATCGGGAATGGCTTGTCCGTCTTTTGTTGGGCTTCTCGAAGCGCCTTAGATTGATTTCTAAGCACTTGGTCCTGTAAAACTTCTTGAGGAGACATGGGTAGAAGAGTAAATCTCCTCCCGTTATGGTTAAAACAATAGCGATTCAAATAACCGTCATGAATAACACGTCTATCAAACATCCAAGGTCTACCTAAGAGGAGATGAGTGCAATCCATTTCGGTGAAATCACAAATAACACTATCATTATAAGGACCAATAGAAAAGTTAACAAGACATTGGTTCGTGATCAAGTTTTCTTCTTTAGCCTCATTAATTCCGTTTAAACTATAAGAGGTCGATTTTTGAGTAGTTGGCAATTGCAAGTGTTCAACAACTTTCTTATTAATCAAATTGCAACAACTACCACCATCAATAATAGCACATAAGGTCTGACCTTTCACGGTGCAACGGGTGTTGAAGATGTTCTCTCTTTGGTCCGCCGTTGGAGACTCATGGAGATGAAGAGTGCGCATTGTTACCAACACAAGGGGTTGTATTGATGTATCCAGGGCAACATACTCACTATCTTCATCATTGTACTCGATCTCCTCCTCCACTTGAGCTAGACCTACATCTTCGGAATTCTCCTCTCCATCCGACATATAGCCTTGATCGGTGAAGAACACATGTTTAGAATTTGGGCAATCTTTGGAGACATGCCCTCTTCCTTGTCATTTGTAGCAACGAACATCACATGCTCTTTCCTTTGGGGTCGGGGCTAATGTGGGACGAGAAGGGTTCTGAGAAGGAGCCTTGGTGGTGTTGGGAACACCCCGTGGCTGAGAAGAAAAAGAGAAATTAGTAGAAACCAAATTAGAAGGGTAAGAGTTGTACCTTTTAGTTGTGATGTTCCAAGCGTCCTTCTTCTTCCTTTGGATTTGATTGTAAACCAATTGAGCTATGTGAACAAGAGTGTTGGTATCCCTTATGCTTTGGATCTCAAGAGCATCCCAAATTTGAATGTTGAGGCCCGCCATGAATTGAGTCCGTAGGGACCATTGTGATTGGTGAATGTTGGCTTTGTAAGTTAAGTCCTCAAGGTCATTGAAGTATTCGATTGGGGACTGAGACCCTTGTCTACAAGAAGCCACTCTAAGCCTCATAGTCTCAATATGTTCTTCGGGAACATGCTTCTTCTTCAAAAGGAAACGTAGTTGGGGCCACGTCTCAATAGGATCCAATCCTTGGCGCGCATGGTCCGCTCTTGTGCGGTACCACCAACTTCTAGCTTGTCCGGTAAAATGGAGAGTAACCACTTCTAGTTTCTCATATTCTTCATACCCCAAATGTTTAAGGGTGTAATCAGTGTGTTACTCCCATTCTAGATACTTCTTCGGGTCATTCTCGCCCGGAAAGGTCTCAAGCTTGATCTTAATGTCTCTTCGGTTAGCCATTGGGTTGGCTTGTTGCACATTCCATTGAGCACACCCGGGGTAGGCTGGGGGAAAATCATGATCAACCTCATTGACTTCTTGGAACCAATCCATAATGGGAGGTTGATATTCGTCTTCATAGCGTTGTGCTTCATGGAATTCATTAAGATCATCCTCAAGCGGTGCTCCATTCCTAGAATTTGTTTTCTTCTTGGGTTAATTTGAAGGATGAACCACATTATGAGGAACCTGTGATACCTTGGACCTAGGATCCACCAAACTAGCAACCGGGTCAAAAGAAAGCTGAATTCGAGCAGGGATTTGAGACTTACCGTTGTTGCTAGTTGAAGATATGTGAGGATCCTCATGTTGAGTAGTATGCTCAGCCATGGTGAGGCTTTTGTCTGACCCTAGGGAGTGTTGATTTGCTGTAGAGAGGGCCGCAATAGCATTGGCTATTTGTTCGAACCGAGCATTCATGGTTCAATCGTTTGCTTCTTGTTGTCCTTGAGATTCCACCATGGCCGTTTGGACCATGTTTTGAATGGTTTAAATGAGATTGGCATTAAGGCCACCATCTTGGCTATCCACAGAAGAGGCATTATCACCATGTTGAGACATCGTGCCTGAACAAAGAGGGAAAAACGAGAAGCACTAACGAGCAAAAAGTGTAATCAAGGGACGAACACCTTAGTTTAGCAAGGAGCTAATCAATTCACAAGCATAAATCAGTTAGTGAAACCTATTAGGCAAGTGAATGAAAGGTGTAGTCCTAAAAGATCAATTAGAATTTCAACATCAAAGAATATAGAAAGGAAGATGCAAGTTGACAATCAAGCAAGTTCCTTATGCAAGCCAAATACTTTAAACAAGTAGCGGGTACTACGAATTCAATGTAAAAGCAAGCAATCAAGACACACAAAGGCTAAAATTTCGGATTTTGGCTAGCAAAGTGCAGAAATTGATGAAGCGAATTACTAAGACGCAAGTGCACGACAAGAAGAGAACAATGGTGCATGCAAGTTCCAGTTTCAGGCACAACAATGCAATGCATAAGGGGTTCTTTTGTGATGCTTCAACTAAGTAGGGTGTTATTCTGAGCAAAGCAAGCACAACTTTATATGCCAACGTAAGCAAGGCAAAGCAAGAAGAATGCAAACTACTAGAATGCAAGATGATATTATTGGTGATCCTTGTTAAAGAATCAATTTTTGGGTTTTTTTTTCCAGAATTTGTAAACACTACTGACACTACTTGGAAGCAAAAATAAAAAGGAGGGGAATTGGCTAATTTTTGTGGAAAAGAAAGGGACTTTAATATGCATGAAAATGAAAGCAAGCAATTCACCAAATTGTAGTAAACCCACTTATGGAAAGAATAAGTATTTAAGGCAAGCAAATATGGTGGAATTAATGCTAAGCAAGTCAAACATTCAATTAAAGATCCTATCTTTTCAATAAGAAAAGAAAATCTAGCAAGATCTTTAACTAAGGAAAGTATGTTCAAACAAACTTGGGCCACAAGGAAAGCAAGTAACTTGGCACACAAGCAAGGGGGAGGGGTGTGCACCAAGCCAAGGTGTGGTGGCGAAATTCGGTGGTCGAGGAGTGGTTGCCGACGATGGTTGGTGGTGGCGGCACAAGGGTGCCTTAGGTTAGGGTTTGGTGGCTTTTTTGAGAGTTTGAACAAGAAAAATTATGAAATCTAAAGGTAAAAACTGATTATGCAAGTAAAATTGAAAAGCAATTAAAAACATGACTAAACAAGGAAATCCGATACCACTTGATAGAAAATTGATGAGCTAGCGCACTTCGTTTCCGTTTGTTTTCCAAGTCTCGATCTTGTCAGCTTTAATCCTCTTCTTCTTTTACTTTTGAGACTTGAACATGGTTGAGAAGACTCAAACTTTAAGGTTCTCAATCACTCCCTTGGATTGCAAAGCAATAAGGTTTGTAGGTTGATTGCTTAAGGAACAAGTAACAACTCAATTGGATGTGTTTGAAGTTTGAATTGTGTTTGAGAATTGAATTGATGACTGATCGCAAGAGAATTCTAAATTGAATGGTGTTTGGTTTGAACGAAATTCAATAGGAAGCAAGAGAGATAATTAGGTTGAAGATCCTTGGAATAAGAAACAAGGTTTCTATTCCAAAGATTTAATTCAACATGTCTTGAAAATAAAGATTACAAGGGTTTAAATAGACATAGATAGCCAACTACCTATGCTATTGCTAAAAGATATTGTTTCCTAAAATAAAAACTACCTTATTTAAAAGATATTATTGCAAGACAACTAGTTACTTAGGCTCCAAGTAAGATCCATATTACTTTCCAAATTTGTCCCACCAATCTTGCATGGTCCAAATTGATAAAATAATATGTTTCTTAACTTGAAAAACCATAAGCCCACATAATATGGCCCATAACACATGGTCCATATATGTAGAAATTCCTATTAAAAATAAAAGCACATATTAGGAAATATTATAAATTGTAACACTAGGATAGGCATGCAAACAACTCTTGCATGTGAGTGTGTCCAAGTCAAGCTTGAACATGGTGAGTAGAAGTGACCCATCTTGGCTCCTTAGGCTCGTCCACCATGCCCGGTATACGAGCTAGAAGAACCCGTGTAGCTTTCTTCAACTTCTTGGGTCGGTCTCTAGTGATTGGTCCATCAAAGAGAATATGAGCCAAGTCCTCGATGTCTTGTTCTCTTCTAAGTCGTCAAAGGTAATAATGGGCATCACTTCATGGCCTCTTCAGATCGTGACCATGCATGGTTCCTCAATTCTGCTACTCTTGGCAATCCTCTTGGCTGTGAAATATGTCACTCCATAGACATCAAATCCCCTTGTAATCACATTGATGACTCCTGTATGTTTTGGAGGAGGAGGCGTACATGTTTTTCCTTTTTTGTGATCAATTTTCTCTCGTGCTCGCTGATATGAGGTCTTTAAGGTGTTCCCTTCGGATTAGCTCACTTACCTCTTTCGTCAATGCAATACATTCGTTTCTCCGATGGTCGTGGTCGAGATGGAAGTCACACCATTTTGATGTGTCCTTCTTATGTTGAGGAGTGTTACTTTTTTGAGGCAATTTCATAGTGTCTCCCATTTTGCTGTGGGTCCTAACGACTTAGTTGCATCCACCCTGAACTTGTAATGGGATAGATTTGGTGGTAATCTGGAATCATCGTTCCAACAATAGAACTTCGGGACTGCCACGTTCACAATTAGTTCCGAAGTGGATGAATTTGGATACGAGTTGTGTTTTGGATGAATAATAAACAACTATTCTTACGTCCAGAATCAGGGTTACAATCGAAGAATCAAGGGAGAAAATTGATTTCAGATCGAATCGTGAATATAGAGGGATTGAGCCCCTTGACTTTGATATTCGAAAGCTCTATATTTTCTGAAGCATACAATGAATGAATTACAAAAATGGCTTTTTTCCTTCTTAACTTCTCTACCCGACCGTTATCCACATCTTCCTCCCCGTTCCCATTTTGTCGGAGTATATCGTAACCACTGGCCACCTCCCACATTCGTCGGAGACGCAGTCTCGCCGTGTGCAACCGTTTTTCTGAGCGTGTCGACTCTTCCCATGACTATTACCTTCTCTCTTCACACTTACGACTTCTAACTTCTTGCTGCCTTTGTAATTTCTTGGATCTTCATCTTCGAGTGAACGGAGCTTTATTTTTTTACTTGGGCCGTCTTGCTTAAGTGGGCTTGTGATTTATAGGCCCAACAATAATCCCCAAATTTGATCCAAATCCTAACGTGGGATTTTGATCGGATTTGCCGCGTTCTCCGTACGCGATACAAGACATGTGGTGTTGTTCGGATCGTCTGCTTATATTCCGGGAGAAGAAGCGTCTTATCACTTAGAGGTATAATTACTCGTCCATAGATATTTCAGGGAGACACGCCATTTGATTTATTTCGCCTTCTTCCTCGCCTCCCTTTTCTCTTCTCTGTTTTTACTCCTTTTTCTTTCACTATGGTTAAGGCTAAGATTTCTGACTTGGGATTTGAATCTTCCCTGTTCTATGTTTATCCAAGAAGTTGAGAAGATCATTAAAAATATGGGTTTCCCTCTTGGCATGAACCTCTATTGTCCCTTTCATGAGGCCATTGACTGTTTAAATAGCAGATGGGTCTGCTTTCTTGAATATCCCTTCTTCTTGGGAGCTCACTCCCTTATCTACGCTAGTTTTGAATTTTCTGTTAGCCCAGAAAGTATCTTCAGCGCAATTAATGCCTTCTACATGTAAGATCTTGCATCAAATCAATAAGTTGTGTGCGGAGGAGAAGGTGGATTTCACCGTGCCTGATCTCCTGTTTGCTTATCTCGTATGTCCTCTTAGAGCCACTCATTTCACGCTCCATGCCAAGGACGCGAAGAACCCCTTGATTCCAATGTCCAAAGTTAATGATAAAGATTGGGCCACTCGCTTCTTTTTAACGAGAGATCGACATTGGGTCCCCAGTTTCAAGTAGCCTTGACAATTGGAGCTCCAAGAGTGAGTTTTTGCCCTTTTGTTTCTTTTGTTGTCTGAAGGTGACACTTGTTTGTCATAGATTTTCTTTATTTGTGGCGACGTTTGCAGTTCCTCCAAGTTTAGATGCACATACTCTCGAATCTGATGCATGCATTAAGATCTTTGCCCTACCACCGGGGCGAAGGACTTACTAGAAATCTGCGGAGCTTTTGCATGAAGGTGAATTGATCAATAAGACAGAGCCCCCCTCTGAGGACCAATCTGATGGAGAGTATGACGCGAATTCAGGAGACTCAGAAAAGATGATTGAAAACGATGTTCTTGTGCCAGTCGCTGCCCTCAAAGCGGTGCTAAAACCTCTGGTGAAACCCTTTGGTAAGTAACCTCGCCACTTTATTTTTCTTGTCTATCCTTACCTTTTAGTTTCTCTTTTTCTTTTTATTTGTTTCATGAGTCTTTCTTTATATTCAAAGCCTCCCCTTCCTTAAGACAGAACATTTGTGTCGCAGCTATGATCCAGCGTAAGCTGCGATCAAGTGATAAAAAGCCTCCATTGGATCTGAGGGTAAAAATTGAGCCATTATCAAGTCAGCCAGCTAAGAGATCGTCATTGGATACTCCTAAAGTCATCGATCTGGAAGGTAAAACTCCACCAGATCTGTGGCAGAAACTTCGTGATGCCCACGATCCAAAGAAGGCTCGTCTGGATACTCCTACCCCTGCTCTTATCAGAGATGCTGGTCTTGTAACACCTCGATAATTTATAAGGGATTGAGGTTCTATACATGTCAACAACAACTCTTCCTTTTCTAAGCTCAAGTGAGGACAAAGAATTTAGAAGTTAAGAGTGCAAGGGCGAGAGTAGTACCAAGATGGGTGACCTCCTGGGAAGTCCTTGAGTTGGCATGGGATTGTGCTTCTAAGGCATCGGGCCTTACAAATGATAGCAGAGCGGACTCTAGGTTATGAGTTGGCTTGGTCCAAATGGTGGTCACTCGACTCGGACGACATTCCTTGAGCCTTGACGAGGACGTCAAGTGTTTAAATGGGGGAGATTGTAACACCCCGATAATTTATAAGGGATTGAGGTGCTACCTATGTCAAAAAGAGCTCTTTCTTTTCACTCCTTTGGTATTCTTTATGGTTTTACCATGAATAGTGTCTTGTCTGCATGCCTTGCATGGTGTGTTGTGGATTGCAGATGCAATGGACAAAGAAGGAGGAGTTTTGGGGAAGTATAGGTCGAAGTGGGATGCTAAGAGGGGAAGGCTGGAGAAGGAAGTAGCGGTTGCTGTCGAGTGTCAAATGTCACTCCTGCCAAGCTGCTTTCAACATGTCTATGTTTGCCGAGCTAAAGGCTATCAACAAGGAAATTCTTAAAGAGGTTAGGGAGATTAGTGCTTACTACTCGATGATGTCCAGATTGGAGACTATCAAGCAATTCAATGCAGGATATCATCTGAGCTGGAATCTGGAATAGGAAATAAGGAACTTCCATGAGTGTTATCTCCTTGAGAAGCCGACTCTTGGTGACGAGATCTTCGCGTCCATGGACCTTTCTGAGGAGGAAGTTGCAGATGAGGACTCTGATGGTGAGAAGGAAGAGGGCGACGGTAATGGTGCAGATGATTAAGTTATCCTCCATGTGGGAAGGGGTCTGGATGACCCTTCAGCCAGTGGGGCAGATCAAGCGACGAATACCAATGACCAAGATGAAGATTAAGGCTATGGGCCTTTGTAATTTCTTTCTAATGCTTTCTTTTGATGCTTTTCAAACGGATTTCTGATGTGATGGTTATTTTTCTTATGGTGGTGTATAGGCCGAGTTGTGCCGAAAATATTTGATTGTTTTTTGCATAGGGCTCTGTTAGGCCCATAAACAATCTGGCCCATTTGACATAGACGACCCAAAAGGCGAGCGAAGAATCATGAGAGAACGGGATGAAAGAAAGATCAAGGAGATATACAAAGTCATCCGTCACAAGGGAAGGTAGAAGGTTACCATCATAAGAGTGAAGCACGTGCACAAGATTCAACCATCCAAGGCGGTTACTCGTTCCGGGAAACGTGGGAGGTGTATAGAGCATAAAGATATGCCCTAGAAACAGGGCATCGTGGGGCATAAGAAAATAACTGTTAGTCTATTCGTGCGGGGCCTCACGTACTCGGCAACCAAGAGGACCGCACGAGAAAATGCTTTCCATCGTCCCATGCAGATGAAGAGAGACGTCCTCAATCTCGTGATACACTTTGACGAGGATGACTTCAATGGTGTTGGAGGACCTCACCATGACGGTCTCGTGATTTCTCTCTCGATAGGGAACGTCTTGGTTAAACGGGTTCTCATTGACACCGAAAGTTCGACTAACTTCATGATGTTAGGAGCACTGAAGGAGATGGGGTTGAGTGAGTAAGACGTAGAGAAGAACTCGAACACGCTTGTGGGATTCAGCGGAGAAGTGAAGCATACGATAGGTGAATGATAGCTTGCATTTAGGTAGTGTTTAGGATGCATATTTATGTTTATTTTGCACAAGTTTTTGTTAGTTTTAGTTTAGTTTCTAGGATCTTGTGTTTTCGGGCAGTTGCGCTTGTTTTGTTCGGTTTTGCAGATCTTTAGGTAAACAAGCATGGATAGGATGGATCTTAGATGATTGTGGTGGAGTTTGATGAAGCTTAGAGTGATACAAGTGAAGATTAGAAGAGTTAACGCCCATGAGCTTGTGTGAAAAGAACGCTTAAACCCGGGCTATGCATTGAAGTTCTTGTTTCAACACCTCTATCTTGCAATGCTTGGTTTGGGAGCTATAGTGCTCGGATGAGGCTGAATTTAGTATCAATGGAAATCTAATTCAAAGAGCTACAATTCATATTTTTACTCCGAGTCCAAATTTCAACTCTAAGTGGGTCAAAACAGCCTCTGAAGTGACGCCTGAATGCTGAACCGAGATAATTGCGTGGGATGACTGCTAAAAGCGCGGCCGCGCTATTCATCACCCTATCCCGAGCAATCCCAACTGAGAGGCAATTGCGCGGGATGGCACATTGCTCGGCTGCGCAATTATACAATCCCGCGCAATCGGGAATTTCACGCGGACATCATAGGCCGACATTTGGGCTTGATTTTCGGGCCTAGGGTTATATCATATCTGAGTATAGCTTAAAGATAGATCTTTTGAGGATTACTTGGAAGACATATAAATACTTTATGTTAGTTTAATTTAGAATAACTTTTGATCAACTTTGGAGGCTAGGTTTTCTCCCTCAAGGAAGAACCTTTGAACCTTTGTAAGTTTGTTTTAATTTAATTATGCATTGTTAATTCCTTTGTGTTTGACTAGTTATTGAAATCATAGATTGCATAATATTGTGAGGTTTGATTGATTCTCAATAACTTGAATAGGTTTTATTCCCTGTGCTTAATTGAATCAGAATTATTCTAGGGTTTTGTTAGATTAGCTACCTAATAGAATTTCTAGGTTAATTTACAACTAATTTGATCAAGTCCCGTTCGGGATTGATTAGATAAAGTAGCAACTATAATTGTTTGGACCCGTTCGGGCTATTCAATTGTAGAAGGGAATAAATCTACAAATAACTTAGATGTCTGTTTGCTCTAAGTGTTTGTTTCTATTGATAACTTGATTCGTAAAGCTGTCGTTTAATTGAATCTAGACGTTGTTTTAGGTTGTTAAATGATTAGGGTTGTTTCGACTGTTAGTTCTTTCAAGTATTTATGAAGTTTGGGTCATAATCCTTAGTAGGAGTATAATCCACGATAGATTATTCAAGGGAATTGAGAATCAGGAGAATCAATGATCAATAAGCATATCTATGATGGATTTAACTAGTTGAACACGCTTGTCTCTTATTTGATTAAAACCATCTTTTGCATTCTTAGATAGTTTTCAATTTTGCATATTAGATTAGAATTTCAATCCTTAAAACCCCCTTATTTGGTTACTTGTCACATAAGTACAAGCATAAATACACAAGTCTCTGTGGGATCGACCCTTACTTGCCGCTCTACTGAGTTGGTTAAGTTAGGATTCTTTGATAGGTATAACGACCACCGAAAATACCTCATCAAATTTGGCGCCATTGCCGGGGACTCGTCGCTAATTGTGTTTTTACTTTTGTGCTATTCTTGGTGTTGTGAACCTATCTTATGGTTCATAACACCCGTGCTACTAATCTATGGCTTTGTTCGATTGTAGACAGCTACAGGATGAACACTTCCATTACTATTTTTCAAGATTTCAAGACCATGTGTTTGAACTTGGTGCTTGGGGATTACATTATAGTGATAGAGAGGTAAACATGGGAGTTATCCATGGTATGAATCTTGAGACAAGGGGATTGGCTGACTACATGAGCAATGAGAGGCTTTTGTTTATGGGACCTGAGGAATGCTGGGATTTCTTATGTTTCATGAGCCATCAGAGCTTTTTGGTCGAGTCATCTTCCCAACCACACCAACCGGTTGATAAGTCTCTTGAGGATATAATCAGGGATCTTTCAAAAGAGGCGGATGCTATAATCATGGAGCACTGTGAGTTATGTTCTTCATGTTTTCATTCCACAATCTCATGTCCTTTTGAGTTGTGTGAAAGGAGTGGTAAAATCACATTGTAGTCAAACGATCATGAGTCAGACACTCAGATTCAAGTTGAGGAGCAATCTACTACACTTGATGTGAGTTATGAGGATGAATTTGATGTCCAATATGAAGTCACACATATAAGGCAAGTTGAGCAGATCATCACAGAGCCAAAGGAAGTTTGTGCTGGCATAGAGATTCTTACAGAGCCTAGGGAGCCTGAGTCATGTTCACTCACGTGGAGTAAATTGCTTGAGGGTTTTACGGTTTTGGAAGAAGACTCGTTTGTTGACCATGATGACTTCTTTGCTGATGAAGTAGACAACCATGAGGGAGAAAAACAACATGATATTTCTATTAAGTTTCCTGCTGTCATGGTGTGCCCTATGTTAGACCTTGACATCACATGCTTCAGTTTCCCCACCTTCTCACATCCAGAGCTTATGGAGTTTCCAGATGAGGAGCCAAGTCTACAACACAAGGTGGAAGATGAAGAATATATGGAGTTCTTCTTAGATAAAAGTGGTATTGCTGACAAGTGCTTTGATTCATATTGTAAGTATTTTCTAAAGCCGCCACTTCTGTTGAATTTATTTGAACAAATGCCATCTCATGAAAATTGGGCACACATGTTTGATAAGTTAAAACGATTTTTGAATGTTATATTATGCTTAATTGATTTATCAATGTGTTACTTATGCTTTTCTGAGATGTGTGCACAGGGCTTTGACAGGTTATTAAGGGCATTGACAATGTCTAATCTTATCAAATCATGCTAAGAGTCAAGCTAATGACTATAATAAGCACTTATTGGGAGGCAACCCAAGGCTTAGAGTAGTTTTGTTTTTCAATCATAATCTTTTGCTTTTTTGGTAGGTTTTTGGTGTGTGTTAATAACCCAGGTCCGAAGATTGATAACCCGAACAAGCCTTCACCACCGTCGGATTTCCCGCCGTAATACCCGGATCACTAGAGTTTTGTGAGTTTTTCTCTTTCCTGTACTTTTTATTATACTTTGGGGACAAAGTATGTTTTAAGCATGGGGGAAGGGAATTACTTATTTGCATTACATATAGTTGCATTAGATTAGGTCATATTTAGATTTTTGCATGCAATGATTAAAATCTTGAAAAATGAAAAAAAAATCAGAAAAAAATTGAAAAATACAAAAAATATTGCATTTAGGTTCTTATTTCCCCATTGTTTGATTCCACTTGTGTTTCTAAGTTGAGTATAAATTCTAACCCATGATTTGCATGATTTACAAAAGTTGATATGATATGAGCATGATCGTTGATTAATTACCTTGATTATAGGATGGAGCATGTATTTAGCTTGAGTATTTGATTCATTTTGAAGTTCTAGACAACAATTAGCCTTGCGAGATTTGATTTTTGGCCTTTCATGATATATTTGTTCTTTACATTCTTGAGTGTATCACCATGATTATCTAGCTCTAGAACTTGCGTTAATACTCTTTTTCGAGGCTGCTTTATATGATTGAATGCATGTCATTAAAATGATGGAGGCAATGTTTCTTATTAGCCTTTTAATTCCCTTCCTACCTTACAAGATCCATGTTCTTGACACCCCATATCTTTTGAGCTTGAAGCCTATTTTTGTTAGCTCCACAAAATTTCCCTAGTCTAATAAGCTTGACCCAAGATCCGGGATTTAGGACTTTAGGTTGTGTTTTTGTTTTGTGTGAGTTATGTATAAGTATGGGGGAGTTGGATGAAAAAGGTAGAAAAAGAGGAAATAAAACTCTTGAGTTCAAAGTGAAAAAAAAATGAAGATGAAGTTTGTTGCAAAATAAGCAAAAGAAAAAAAGTGCTTAAATGTTATTAGTCTTCGTTAAGCAAAGCAAGAAAGAGTTAAAAAGAGGCAAAAGAAAGAAAAAAGAAGCAAAGTGCTTTAATGTAAATGTAATGAGTTGGTAGAAAGAAGTTTGGAAGAAGTTGAGAAGAAAGTGTTGAAGTTTGGGTTAGGATTAGTTCTTTATCCCGGATTTAGCACCACATGCCAAATATTATCCCTTCCAAATGTCTCTTTACCATGACCCCATTACAAGCCTTAAAAAGACCTCTTGATTTTTGTTATGTATTTGATCCCCAGCGGTGGAGATTTAGAACTCTGATGCAAACATATGGTAGTCTAGTTTTCAAGGTTGATGTTGAGTGAAACACATACCCTTAAACACTTGAGAGTTTGAGTGCAAACACAATTACCTTGGTGAGGTCTAGAATGAATGAATGGTCTTTGCTATATTCTTGTTATAATGCATGTTAGGAAGTCTTGGTCGGGTTTTTAATTATATGTGAAATGCTTGTTTGATTTGAGATGGATGTAAGATTGCATTTCTATGGTATGATTTAAATTTATGTCTTGCTTGAGGACAAGCAAGGGTTAAGCATGGGGGAATTTGATAGCTTGCATTTAGGTAGTGTTTAGAATGCATATTTATGTTTATTTTGCACAAGTTTTTGTTAGTTTTAGTTGGTTTTAGTTTAGTTTCTAGGATCTTGTGTTTTCGGGTAGTTGCGCTTGTTTTGTTCGGTTTTGCAGATCTTTAGGTAAACAAGCATGGATGGTATGGATCTTAGATGATTGTGGTGGAGTTTGATGAAGCTTAGAGTGATACAAGTGAAGATTAGAAGAGTTAACGCCCAAGAGCTTGTGTGAAAAGAACGCTTAAACCCGGGCTATGCATTGAAGTTCTTGTTTCGACACCTCTATCTTGCAATGCTTGGTTTGGGAGCTATAGTGATCTTATGAGGCTGAATTTGGTATCAATGGAAATCTAATTCAAAGAGCTACAATTCATATTTTTACTCCGAGTCCAAATTCCAACTCGAAGTGGGTCAAAACAGCCTCTGAAGTGACACGTGAATGCTGAACCGAGGCAATTGCGCGGGATGACTGCTACAATTCATCACCCTATCCCGAGCAATCCACACTGAGAGGCAATTGCGCGGGATGGCACATTGCTCGGCTGCGCAATTATAAGATCCCGCGCAATCGGGAATTTCACACGGACATCATAGGCCGACATTTGGGCTTGATTTTCGGGCCTAGGGTTATATCATATCTGAGTATAACTTAAAGATAGATCTTTTGAGGATTATTTGGAAGACATATAAATACTTTATGTTAGTTTAATTTAGAATAACTTTTGATCAACTTTGGAGGCTAGGTTTTCTCCCTCAAGGAAGAACCTTTGAACCTTTGTAAGTTTGTTTTAATTTAAATATGCATTGTTAATTACTTTGTGTTTGACTAGTTATTGAAATCATAGATTGCATAATATTGTGAGGTTTGATTGATTCTCAATAACTTGAATAGGTTTTAATCCCTGTGCTTAATTGAATCAGAATTATTCTAGGGTTTTGTTAGATTAGCTACCTAATGGAATTTCTAGGTTAATTTACAACTAATCTGATCAAGTCCCGTTCAGGATTGATTAGATAAAGTAGCAACTATAATTGTTTGGACCCGTTCGGGCTATTCAATTGTAGAAGGGAATAAATCTACAAATAACTTAGATGTCTGTTTGCTCTAAGTGTTTGTTTCTATTGATAACTTGATTCGTAAAGTTGTCGTTTAATTGAATCTAGATGTTGTTTTAGGTTGTTAAATGATTAGGGTTGTTTAGACTGTTAGTTCTTTCAACTATTTATGAAGTTTGGGTCATAATCCTTAGTAGGAGTATAATCCACGATAGATTATTCAAGGGAATTGAGAATCAGGAGAATCAATGATCAATAAGCATATCTGTGATGGATTTAACTAGTTGAACATGCTTGTCTCTTATTTGATTAAAACCATCTTTTGCATTCTTAGATAGTTTTCAATTTTGCATATTAGATTAGAATTTCAATCCTTAAAACCCCCTTATTTGGTTACTTGGCACATAAGTAAAAGCATAAATACACAAGTCTCTGTGGGATCGACCCTTACTAGCCGCTCTACTGAGTTGGTTAAGTTAGGATTCTTTGATAGGTATAACGACCACCGAAAATACCTATTCAGTGACATCATCCTTCCTACATACGTGAAGGGCGTGAACATCCAGGTTAGGTACTCCATCATGCATGGATTTTCCTTCTTGCTATAATGTGATAATGGGGAAACCGTGGCTCCATGACCTGAGGGCAGTTCCCTCCACCAATCACCAGACGATAAAGTTCCCAACGCCCTGGGCGGTTCAAGAGATCCGAGGAGACCAAAGAACGTCGAGAGAGTACGTGCTACAAGTCAGCTCTAAAACCAACTGCCAGTCATAAGTCGGTGTAGCAATAAAAGGAAGCCACTGATTCTACCGTTCCAAAAGAAAAAGAAAAGAAAGATGATCAAGTAGAAGAAGTGTTCCTAGACCAATCAGACCTCAATCGGTCCGTAAAGATTGGAAAAGACTTGGAATCACCCATGAGAAATGAGCTGGTAGACTTCTTAAGTAAAAATACAGAATGCTTTGCATGGTCCAACGAGGACATGGTGGGAATCGATCCGGAGATCATCACACACAAGTTGAACGTGGATCCTAGTCACCCACTAGTGAAACAGAAACGATGGAAATTCGTCACTGAAAGAAACAAGATAGTAGACGAAGAAGTAGGAAAGCTGATGGAGACTAGCAAGATCAAACAAGTCAAGTATCCAGAGTGGTTAGCTAATGTGGTCGTCGTGCCCAATAAAAATGGAAAATGGAGGATGTGAGTAGACTTCACGGATTTGAACAAGTCTTGTCCCAAGGATTCATTTCCGTTGCCTCACATAGATTCCCTGGTAGACACCACAGCAGACCATGAATTGTTGACTTTCATGTACGCCTTTAGTGGTTACAACTAGATCTGGATGGAAGAAAGCGACCAGGAGAAGATATCTTTCATAACTAGCAAAAGAACCTATTGCTACAATGTGATGCCCTTTGGACTACGGAACGTTGGGGCCACGCACCAAAGGTTAGTGAATAAAATGTTCCAAAGCCAAATTGTGGAGACTATGGAGGAATATATAGATGATATGCTCGTCAAATCAAAGAGGCTTTTGGAATCTTGACGCGATACAACATGAAGTTGAACCCGCGGAAGTGTACATTCGGAGTGAAATCTGGGAAATTCCGAAGGTATTTGGTCACCTAGAGAAGGATAGAAGCCAACCCAGAACAGGTTCGCGCAATAGTATCACTGAAATGTCCGAGATGCGTGAAAGATGTACAAAAGATCACTAGGAAAATTGCCGCATTGAACAGATTCATATCCAAGTCAACGGATCGTTGCGGCCTGTTCTACGAGGTGCATAGAAAAACAAGTGCTTCTAGTGTACCGCTTGGAACGAGGAAGCTTTCGAGGAGTTGAAGAAGTACTTCTCCGATCCTCTGATTTCAGCGAAGCCGGAAGAAGGAGAAACTTTACCCTTGTACCTAGCTGTCACCAAGCAAGCTATCAGTGGGGTGCTGGTTCGCGAATAGGATGGGCAGCAACAACATGTGTACTACATAAGTAGAACTCTCCTACATAAGCTATCAGTGGTGTTAGCCTTGGTCATGTGCTCAAACAAACTCCGTCCCTACTTCGAGTCACACACGATCGTGGTGAGAACCACGCATCCACTGAAAACGGTCATGCATAAACCCGAGTTTACGGGAAGAATGGCCTAGTGGGAAATCCACCTAAGCGGGTTCGACATCCAGTATGAGCCTAAAAACGTGAGCAATGGAGTCGGCCAAATTGATGATGCTAGAAGCTAAGTCTCTAGCCAAATGGACGCTTCACACAAATGGCACCTCCAACGCTGGGGGAACAGGGATAGGAGTAGTCCTAAAACCAACACATGAGGATAGGGTGGCACAATCCGTCAGATGTACTTTCGAAGCCACAAACAATGAAGTTGATTACGAGGCTTTAAGTTTTGGCCTAACCCTTGCCAAGGGCTTGGCCACACAACAGCTCGAGGTCAATTGTGATTTATTACTGATAATCAATCAGATCCTGGGGTTATATGAAGCCAGGGATGAAAGAATGGCGGCATACCTGGAAGTGGTGAAGGGTGTAATCCCTCGGTTCGAGAAGATATCCTTCACACAGGTCCCAAAAGATCAGAACGCCCAAGCAGACTCTCTCGCTCGTTTAACTTCGGCCATCGACTCAAATGAATATCCTACAATTCTAATGATTCATATCATGGTTCCTGCCATTGAGAGAACCCGTGTCGATGATGGCGACAAATCCCTTGGCATGACCGAAGACGTCGTCCCTCACGGGTCCACGCCACGTGAAGATGTCTTCATGAGCAATGATGATATTGACGCACAGAGCTTTCGAAATGACCCTGACCCTGATCTATCTCTGGACATTTTGGGTCATCAAGAAAATTCCCTCGTTCCCTTCGAAGTTAATGAAGAACCCTCGACCCAGCCATACCTTGACTGTTTTATCAAAGGGAAGCTTCCGAGAGATAAAACCGAGGCTAAGATGCTGAAGATGAGAGCTACGCGATTTATAGTCGAGAATGGGATGCTTTTCCACCGATCAACATTGGGTACACTCCAGCGTTGGTTGACCAAGGAAGGCATCCAGAAACTTCTCAAGGAGCTTTACGAAGGAGATTTTGGGAACCATACAAGAGGAAGAAGTCTATCCAACAAAGCCCTTCATCAGGGGTGGTACTCGCCTACTATGAGAAAAGATGTTGTGGACTTCTTTCGTAAGTGCGACACCTTCCCGAGACACGCACCAACGGATCACCAACCTATTGAATCACTCTACCCCACACTCACACCATGGTCGTTCATGCGCTGGGGAATGGACATAGTCGTAAAGCTACCCCTTTCGTCCGGACAAAGGGTATTCGTCCTCGCCATGATCGATTACTTCTCCAAGTGGATTGAAGCCGAAGCTTATCGAGAAATCAAGGATAAATAGGTGATTTCCTTTATCATTAGAAACATCCTCTGTCATTCCGGGGTGCCTTCAGAGATCGTATGCGACAATGGATCTCAGTTCATAAGTCAGAGAACCAGAGACTTTTGTAGTCGCTGGAACATCAATTTAGTCACTTCGACACCTTGCTACCCCCAGTCTAATGGGCAAGACGAAGCTAGCAATAACGCGATTATGAACAACCTGAAGAAGCGACTCGCGAAGGCCAAAGGAAACTGGGCCGACGAACTACCCTACGTGTTGGATCGTAATCGGTTAGCAGTGAGCTTGGGAACTGGCAATTAAGCTGTTCCCAAGGCAGCGGAAGTAAATAATCGCAAGTAATAAAAACAGTTAAGGAGACAGTTCCTTTATAGAGGAACCCCACTACAACCAACTAGTTGTATGGGTAAACCTCTACCTCCGCTTGGAGGATTTTGAATGACTTACTTATATTGATTGCTTTGTTCCTTAGTTACACAGCCGGATTTACACTTCTCTGTTCCTACAAGTTCTTCCTAACTCTAGCAACACTAGTAAATCCTCTCAACTGAGTTCCTAAGCTCACAACAGCAAAACACAAGTAACTCAAACCTTACGCTGACTTCTCAGTTCCCTTGCTCCAGGGAACTTCAGCTTCACCGTCGTCGAGATCACACACTCGCCGGCGGGGACTTCTCTTCCTTTTCTTTCTTTTCTCAGATGTGGGTGTTTTGTAAGTTCTGGGAGAAGTACTCAGACCGAGTACTATTCATTTGGCTTTATAGTCCATTTGTCTTGGGCAGTAGCATCTTTCGTTTGTGTCCAAAATGCCCTTTGCTTGATGCCCAAGTTGTACTTTCTTCACATGTGACTTTGGTTTGAACTAGGTCAACTTCTTGAATCAATCGGACCGTTGGATGAAGCGTGACAGTCTGATCCTCAGACTGTTCCCTCTGGCTGTCTGAGACAGGATCCCGCGATCTGCGCTGAACGGTCGTTGTCTTCACATGTGAGTTCCCATTTCATGGGAACTGACTTCTTCAGAGTTCCCTTGATGGAAACTCTTCATCGTTGTAAGCTTGTGTCTTCTTGTTTGTTTCTGGGAGTTCCCACTTCATGGGAACTTTCCTCTTCAGAGTTCCCTTGATGGAAACTCTTCATTGTGGCTAGCAGTGGCTTTGTCATTCATAGGGGTTCTTTGCTGTACCTGTGTTCCTTAGAAATACTTGAACAAACCACATTAGTTCCCTATGGTGTTTGTCATTATCAAAACTTAAAGAGGAGTGAATCGTTGATCCGTTGCTTAGAACCAGAGGTCCCAACAACGTCCCAACAATTTCCCTCTTTTTGATGATGACAAACCCATCACAAAAAAATGCAAATATTTCAATGAATGATATGCTGATGAGTTCCTAAGTATGATTTTGGGAAATCACTCTTAGTGAGACATTTAGATTTAGGGAGCCACTTCTGGTGAGACACATAGTTCCTATTAGGCTTTTTATGCAATTGTTCCCCCTTAGCTTATGCGTGGTCTGTGATGACTTAAACTTTGAACTCATCTCACATTTTTTATCTTTCCCCCTTTTGACATCATCGAAAATCAAGCAAAGCAATATTAGGAAAGAATGGAACACGCAATCAAAATAAAGACCATTTCATTACTTAAGAGAATATGTACAATGGGAACCCAAGTACAATTTTGTGGTCATTTTTTGGATTAAGGGAACAAGAAGGGAGAGATCATGGGCTCTGAGGGAACAAGGCGTCACAAAGGCGCGTAAGGACTTGTGTAAGTTTTTCTTGTCCTCTGGCCAATACGGCCTGGTCCCTAGCAATCTGATCGAGGGTGTTGGCGATGCGGAGCAACACTGGAGAGTTCCCCTCTTGTGTACCAGACTCTAGGGGAGCCGCCTCCTCTACAGGCTCCGAGTGCCTCATCTTCTGGGCAACTGTAATGTCCAGTTCCCTTCCAAGCTCGATTTCTTCTTTAGAGGCATCGTAGAGACCCTCTTTTTGTAGGAGCTTCTTGATCAGCCCGGAGTAGGGGAGGGAATGGGACTTGGAGGCCATGCACTTTTCCATGTGCCCAAGGATAATTCGGGGAAGATTTATGGGCTTCTTGAGGAGGAAGTGGTAGAGGATGATGGCATCGGGGATGTTGACGACCAGACGCTTTTCTTGGCGGGGGACCACCACGTTGATAATGAATTGGTGAGCGAGCTTGGCAACCAAGGACAGATGATGCGTCGAGTGGACCTTAGAGGGAACCCGACCCTCAAAAATTGTGTTGTACACCTCGGCGCTGTTGAAGTCGCCCCAGAGCTTGCTGGGCAACTCGCTAAGCCCTTGACCAGGGACCTGGAGTTGAAGGCGGATCGTAGACGTTGTAAAAATGAACTCGTCGCCTTCGTGGGAGAGAGTTCCCTGAGTGCCGTCGTTGGTGATAGTGAAGTTGTTGTAGAATTGACGCACTTGTGAGGGATCTACGCTCACAGTTTCTTGGCAGAGTCTCTCCCAGCCCTGGGCCTTGATCAGTTCCCATAGTTCCTCCAGACCATTTTCAGTCAGCGCCTCTTGGGAAACTATGAGGTGATGGAGAAGCTTTCGGCGCTCACTGACATGATGCTTGGTGGTCCCCTTCCCCTTTTTGGACTTGCTTTTGGATTTGTTCCCCCTAGAGACCGTGCGAGGTCCTTTCTGCTGAGGGGGTGCAGCCGCTTCAATCATGAGCACGCGGTCCCTAGGTGGTGGGGAACTCGCGGACACCACCATTTGGTGTCCAGGTGTAGGGATGCGTGCTGGCTCCTTTGAAGCTGGAGCTTCTTCTTCTTCTTCGACCTCATCATGGGAGGTCCCTTCTTCCTCGGAGGAGCTCGAATCCGAGCCCTCCGCGTCATCTCCAGGATGACTTGTTGTTGCCTTAGCACCTCCAGCTGGTGCGAGGTCCCTTGTCTCTGTTGGCTCTTGAGGAGCAACCTTTTCTGGGGACTTTGTCCCTTGGGAGACTGTGTGCTCAGAGGGACCCCTGTTGAGTTCTTCCTCGATGTCCTTGAGCTGGGCTTCCTCCTCCAAAGTTCCCATGATGATCGGAGGAGAGTCCTTGGTCATTTTGCCGATGACCACAGAAAGAGGAAGATCGTCGTCGTCTGAGGAGAGGGCGACGGTACTTTTGGATGGTGAGGGAGAGGGGAGTTTGGTGGTGGTGGGAGACGTGATGGAAGAGGGGAGAGGAGAAGAAGGAATAGGGGTTGTGAGTTGAGTGGAGATGGGTTTGGTGGAAATGTGTTTTGGGGAGGAAGAAGAAGGCGTTTTGTGAGGTGAAGATGGAGTTGGAGATCCCGTAGTGATGGGAACGGGAGGAAGTGAAGGAGGTTGGGATGTTGGAGTTCCCATCGTGGCGGGAACTGGAGGAGGTGACGGAGGAGGTCCCTTGATTTGAGGAGGAGGGATGGAGGAGGAAGAGGGAAGTAGACTTTGGGGTTCGGAGTTCCCATCGTCGGAAGGAAAAAGGTAGGGAGGTTTGGGAGCACAAGAACTCTCCTTGGAGCAGTTCAGGTAGTCCTCAAAGCGGAAGAAAGCCTTCTTTCTGGGCTCCGAGAATTCAGAGGCCTCAGAGTGTTTACGCTTTTTGGATTTGGAGGGGTCGTGGGAGTGTTTGGATTTTTTGGATTTTGAGGGATCTTTTGATGAGTGGCGATGTTTGGATGAGTGGCGATGTTTGGATGAGTGGCGATGTTTGGATTTATGGGGTTTTTCATTGATGGAGGGGCGAGCATCTCCGAAGTTGTCAACGATGACAACTCCGGAGGAGGTGTTGGTGGTTGGAGGTGGAAGAGGAAGAGATTCGGAGGAGGAAGAGGTCCAGGAGACGGTTTCATCAACCTTGAGGAGGAGGAGGGGGCAAGAAGGGGCTTACTTGATTGTATAGCCCTTGAATGAGGACATCCTTCATGGTTGGGTCCTGTTCTTGCTTGATCTCGTTCAGTTGAGTGATGAAGAGAGTGCGAGGATTGGCAAGTACCCACTCTTTGATTTGTGCGAATGTGTGTTGAGGGGCCATTTTTGTAAGAATTTGGGAGGTTTTGGAGGTTTCTTGAAAAGAGAGTGAAAGGGATTTGGGGAAGACGAATGACAGGGATGAAAGATGGAGTAAAGGACCTAAAAATGGCAAAGAGGGGTTTTAAAGGAGAGAGGAGGTTAAGGGTAGAAGGGGAAGTGGAATAACCTCGATAACCGTTGCCCAATGAACGTGGGGCGCCGTTTCAACTTCTCAAGCACGCTTCTGGACACGCGTCACAATCTCTTGGGAAGTCCTTTTCAAATTTTGAATACTTGGCCTGTAACGCTTCAGAGCTTCTGACACGAAAGTCCGCTTTCCAAGTGACGGTTTTTCTTTGAAGATTAGTCAGTGTTCCCTTTGTAGATGCAGCAGTTCCCATGATCCTTTCAAGGTCAGGGAGAGTGAAGTGGTTGAGAGAACTTCACACTCATCTTTTTGTGGGGCTAGGGAACTCAAAGGGAACCAGACGATTTGCAACTCGATAAAGGAAATGTTTTGGCTCATGAGAAGCATTTGTCTGGTCCCTAGCTTAAGGTGGGTCATATGATCAACCGTCATGGTGGCTTGTAATGAGGGATAAAGGGAACTCTGGTTGATCATTTTGGGCCAAAAGAAATAGAGTTCCTTTGTACACATTTTTCTCTAGACTAGTAATCATGGCATAGTGAAAGCAATGAATCCAAGTTCCTTATCATGCAATTTTAGATAAACTAGTCAGGCATTGGGAGAGAGATAAACAGGGACTTGTTTAGTTTAGAGTTATCATCCCTAGAAGCATTCGAAAACGCTGGTAGGGACGTCTGTCTAAAGCTTTGGTAAGAATATCCGCAATTTGCTCTTCAGTTCTACAGTGTTCCATCGAAATGTTCCCATTCTCAACATTGTCACGTAGAAAGTGATGTCTTATATCAATATGCTTAGTTCTAGAATGATGCACAGGATTTTTGGAAATGTTTATGGCACTAGTGTTATCACAGAGTATGGGAACTGGGCCAAAAGACATACCGTAATCCTGGAGTTGTGACTTAAGCCATAGAACCTGGGAACAGCATGATGCGGCAGCCACATATTCAGCTTCAGCTGTGGAGAGTGCAACTGAGTTTTGCTTTTTAGATCCCCACGAAACTAAGCAGGATACGGTTCCTATCCATGGTTTCTTTGTTGTACACTCGAGACCCATTTCCCTTAGCAATTTTGACATAGATTCTATGTCCAGAGTTCCCAGTATCGTAGTCTTTCTCACCATTGTTTCCACTATCTAGGACCCTGATTTTTTCTTCGAGATGAGCATTTTTCTGTTTCTCGCACTGGAGTTCTAAGGCCCTACACTCATGGATCTCATGTTCGCTCAGGGGTGACTTTCTGTTCTTGGAGCACTCACCTTTGTATCCTATGCCATGTCTGGCTGGGACAAACTTGATTTGGGAACTAGAGGCTTCAGGGTGTTCGGGAGTCTTACTCAGGTTTTGCAGGAGGGTGTTCTCATCTTTCTCTAAAGTTTTGATTTCTCTTTCTAGATCTACGATGTGAGACACATGGGACTTGAGTTTTTCTAGAAGGGATATGCAGTTGGGACAGGGCTCAAGACCAACTAATTGAGAATTTATGTGTTCCTGTTTTTCCAACTTGTTTTGCAGTTTTATGTTATCTTTAACAAGACTTGAAAGGATTTTCAACAGTTCAGGTTTTTCATAATTACTCAAGGAATCAAGAACAGTTTCAGTGGTTACCTCACTGGGTTGTTCCCCAGTGGTTTCTCCTATGGCCATGCCACACATGTCCGGGAGTGCCCATGCTTCAGGATCTTCGTCTTCATCATCGCTCCAAGTAGCGATGTAGGCCTTCTTTCCTTGCTTTCTGCCTTCAGTTCCTTGTGGACATTCCTTCGCAAAATGTCCTTTCCTGTTGCATTTGTAGCAAGTCACTTCTGAGAAATCCTTCTCTGTGGGCTTTCTTTGGGAACTCTGTCCCTTTCCCCAGTTCCCACTGTTCCGTTGAGACTTTCCTTTGTAGAAATTTCGAAGAGCCTTTGTTACAAGAACTAGCTCTTCATCCTCTTCTTCTTCAGAGTCTTCATGTTGTTCTTGGGTTGATTTGAGCATCTTTTCGATCTTGAGTGCGATCCCTCGATGAGCTCGAGTTTGTTCCTTATCATCGATCTTCCTCTTCTCATGTCCCACTAGCTTTCCAAACACTTGATGAAGCATAAGTGTTCGATTTTCTGGGTTTTCCTTGAACATCGTTCTCTCGTTTGCCCATTCTCCAGTCAATCCATTGAAGAGTTGTTGGACCTTCATTTTGTGGGTGATTTCTTCTTTTGTGATCCCCAATCCTTCCATCTTAGTGCAAAGTCCTTCAAACCGGGATTGGTAGCTATCGACGGACTCTCCCATCTCCATTTGGAAGTTGTATAACTCCCTCTTTGCGTTCATTTGAAGATCTTCTCTGAGATCTGAGTTCCCAACGTGCATTTGTTGGATGGCTTCCCACATTTCCTTGGCTGTGTCAAGGTTTGCAACCCTGTCACAATCTTGTACGCACATGGACCTCTTTAGGTACTGTTTGGCTTTGTAGTTTGCCTCCATGCACTTGTACTCGTTGGGACCCCACTTTGAGAGGTCGTTGACAATAGCTGGATCGATTTCGAAGTTCCCCCTTTCGATGACGCACCAGGCTTGGTAGTCTTGGCCACGCATCCAATCTTTCATGTCTCGTTGCCAGCTTTCAAATCTTCCTGTTATAAGCCTTGGCAGCTTGCTGGTATTGTTCCCCACCTGAGTAAGTTCCTGAGCCATTTTGACACCTGCGATGCTAACACAAATCTAGAGCGCTAGCTCTGATACCAATTGTTGGATCGTAATCGGTTAGCAGTGAGCTTGGGAACTGGCAATTAAGTTGTTCCCAAGGCAGCGGAAGTAAATAATCGCAAGTAATAAAAACAGTTAAGGGGACAGTTCCTTTATAGAGGAACCCCACTACAACCAACTAGTTGTATGGGTAAACCTCTACCTCCGCTTGGAGGATTTTGAATGACTTACTTATATTGATTGCTTTGTTCCTTAGTTACACAACCGGATTTACACTTCTCTGTTCCTACAAGTTCTTCCTAACTCTAGCAACACTAGTAAATCCTCTCAACTGAGTTCCTAAGCTCACAACAGCAAAACACAAGTAACTCAAACCTTACGCTGACTTCTCAGTTCCCTTGCTCCAGGGAACTTCAGCTTCACCGTCGTCGAGATCACACACTCGCCGGCGGGGACTTCTCTTCCTTTTCTTTCTTTTCTCAGATGTGGGTGTTTTGTAAGTTCTGGGAGAAGTACTCAGACCGAGTACTATTCATTTGGCTTTATAGTCCATTTGTCTTGGGCAGTAGCATCTTTCGTTTGTGTCCAAAATGCCCTTTGCTTGATGCCCAAGTTGTACTTTCTTCACATGTGACTTTGGTTTGAACTAGGTCAACTTCTTGAATCAATCGGACCGTTGGATGAAGCGTGACAGTCTGATCCTCAGACTGTTCCCTCTGGCTGTCTGAGACAGGATCCCGCGATCTGCGCTGAACGGTCGTTGTCTTCACATGTGAGTTCCCATTTCATGGGAACTGACTTCTTCAGAGTTCCCTTGATGGAAACTCTTCATCGTTGTAAGCTTGTGTCTTCTTGTTTGTTTCTGGGAGTTCCCACTTCATGGGAACTTTCCTCTTCAGAGTTCCCTTGATGGAAACTCTTCATTGTGGCTAGCAGTGGCTTTGTCATTCATAGGGGTTCTTTGCTGTACCTGTGTTCCTTAGAAATACTTGAACAAACCACATTAGTTCCCTATGTTGTTTGTCATTATCAAAACTTAAAGAGGAGTGAATCGTTGATCCGTTGCTTAGAACCAGAGGTCCCAACAACGTCCCAACACTACGTCCTACGGGCCGATCGAACAACACCTAAGATAGCAACCGGTCAGTCTCCTTTCTATGGGTGTGAAGCGGTTATTCCCGCCGAGATTCTCATTCCCACAGCTCGCACCAGCTTCTTGACTGAAGAACATAATCGTCTGGAGTTCTCGTCCGATCTAGATACTTCTGACGAGCTTCCTGGCCAGGCCCGATTACGTCTAGCTAGACAGCAATAGGTCGCTTGAAGCTACAACCAGAATGTCAGGATTCGGACTTTTCGATTTGGTGACTAGGTAGTACAAAAAGTCTTTCAAAATACCCATGAAACCAAATCAAGCAAGCTAGCCCCAGCATGGGAAGCACCGTACAAGATAACCAGGGTCGTCAGTCAAGGCGCGTACCAACTCGAATCCAAAGATGGTGATGATGTCCTATGTTGAAAGGGTTTCTTGAAAACAAATAAATTTATAATCAAGTCCCCGCTGAGTACAGGGGAGTCAGGTTCGTCCACGGGAGAAAGTCAGTATCAAGTTCTGTTCTTACATAGAGCTCAAGTAAGAGAGTAAGTTCAGGTTTTTATCAATTAAGGGATAAAATCTAAGGTTTAGGTGTCCCCACAACAACAATCATGCATACAAACGTTTAATGAAACATAAAGATCGTGCCTTTATCACATAAAGTCGTCAATTAAGCAAGTAAATCAATCAACTTTCGTCCTAAAAATAAACTTACTATCTATCTCTTCTACTTCACCTAGGATTGATCTACTTTTGTTTCAAAACCCTAAGTTGACTATCCTGTTTCTAAGTTTTCGCTTTCGTTTCAACAATGAATGAGAAATTTCCTTTCAACTTTCGTTCCAAGGATTAAGAACAAGATAATAGAATCATGCAATAAAGACAATCAAATCATGATCACAAACAAGCATGCATAACCGTTGTTCGATTTAACCCCAACCTTAGAGAGAGAGAGAACTACTCACAATTCATGTTTAAAAAGCAACGAAATTAATTAAATAAAAGCGTACAACTGAATCAAAGCAAACTTGTCTTCCAAGCAACACCAATTCTTGTCTCTCTCTCTCTCTCTTTCACTCCCCCTCTCATTCTCTAGCTTCTACCCTAAACTAGGTTAATTGCGGCATAAGAAAACTAAAACTATAACAAGAGTTTATACCAATTGTATGGCAATAGGTTGGCAATAGGATAATGGCAATATGGTGGCACTGGCTCCTAAACCATTAAGTACTAACCAAACGGATAATGCAATAGGATGGCACTCGCTCCTAAATCACAAAGTGCTTTGAAGTGGTGAGTCCTAATACTAATTGTAATTACAAACTTTCTAGGATCGCCGAGCTTTTCAGGGAGTGTTATTGATTAGACTTCATCAGTTAGCTCAAAAATTGAGCTTTTCCAGCTTAAGATCACTTTTAGGAATTTAGTATAGGTAGGCATTTTATTAAGGGCTTCAGTAAATGGAATAGAAATATTTAACCCTTGAAGAATCTTAACAAAATGTCTAAACTTTCCTTCTGTGACATCATTAGACTTTTTAATCGGGAAAGGAAGAGTTTTTGACGTACTCGGGGTAGAAAGAGGCTCGGATCGAGGCTCTACCGAATCAACAAGAGGGTCGATCGGTGTAGGAGAAGGGTCGGTACAGACTCTTTGGGGGTCGGTAACGAGATTAGAGTTTGGTTCAAAAGACTAACATGGCTTGGAGGGTTCGATATTGACCTGTGTGGGGTCGATAATGACTGGTTGAGCCTCAATATCGACGTTGTTGGGTCGGTAACGGGATTGATTGGGGCATTATCTTCATCGCCGTGCTGTGTATTTGTAGGCTTGGCTCGACATGGAAACTCCTTGCCAAATCTAAGGTGTATGGCTGCAATTTGTCCTTTTGGATTCTCTTTGGGATGGCTCGGGAGTTGACCTTGAGGTCTTGGAATCCGTGTAGCATGGTTATCTAATTGGGAATTTACAATTTTTCTCCATGTTTCGATCTCTCCCAATTGTACTTGTACACCTTTTAGGTCAGAAAGGACTCCATGAATCTTGTTGTGGACTCCGTTAATACCCTCTTGTAGCCCTTGTACCTATGATGGTGGCTCTTGATAACCCGTAGGTCTATAAGGGGGAACCCTTTGATCTTACTGGGGAGGTTGGCTCGCTTGGCCATTTGCATAATTGCCCCAGGTGGGTTGATTGTTATTCCTCCCTGCATAAAAAGTATTACCTTGTTTCCTATATGGACCCCTCATGTAGTTAGCTTCTTCATATCCTCAGCAGCACGAACCTGTTGCATGTTAGTGTAGGAGGATGTAGCATGGGCTTGAGACCCGCATTCTTGACATGATGGAGATGATTTAAGATAACTTGCCTGCTTTTTCAAGCAGTTGATCTCATCTTGCAAGAACTGGTGCTTCACTTCGGGGTCTACCTCGTTTCTATTTCGATTATAGAGCCTTCGTTGGGGCTACTGGGCCTGTTGTATTCCATACATTGCATCCTATTTGGTCAACTTGTTAAGCAATGCCCACGCCTCATCGGGATCCATCTCTACGAAACCGCAAGCAGTGTGCAGGTTGATGCGGTTTTTCGTTTCAGCATTAATCCCTTGGAAGAAGATTTCTTGGATTACATATTGTGGTTGCCCATGGGTAGGGCACTATGTAAGCATCTCCTTGAATCTCTTCCATGTCTCCACAAAGCTCTCATTAGACAGTTGGTGGTAGGAGGTGATGTGTTTCCTTAACTTCATAGTCTTGGCAGGAGGAAAGAACTTTGTAATGAACAAGTCATCCAAAGCCTTCCAAATCCTAACCGATCTAGGAGGTAGGCTCTCTAACCATCTCATGGCCTTTCCTGCAAGAGACCACTTGAAAGATTTCAACAGAACATATTCAAGAGAGACACTGTCAGCAGAAATAGTTTCACATAAATCAATAAAGTTTCTAATATGTTCTATTGGGCACTTAGTTGGTTTCCCTTCAAACTGGGCCCTTTTGATTAAGGATATGAACTAAGATATGATCTCAAAGTTCTTCTCTATTGAAATGTCACCGACAATGGCGCCAATTTGTTGAAAGGATTTCTTGACAATAAATAAATTTATAATTAAGACACCACTGAGTACAGGGGAGTCAGGTTCGTCCACGGGAGAAAGTCAGTATCAAGTTATGTTCTTACTTAGAGCGCAAGTAAGAGAGAAAGTTCAGGTTTTTATCAATAAAGGGAGAAAATCTAAAGTTTAGGTGTTTCCACAACAGCAATCATGCATTCAAACGTTTAATGAAACATAAAGATCATGCCTTTATCACAAAAAGTCATCAACTTTCGTCAACTAAGAGAGTAAATCAATCAACTTTCATCCTATCAATTAACTTACTATCTATCTCCTCTACTTCAACTAGGTTTGATCCACTTTCATTTCAAAACCCTAAGTTGAGTATTCTGATTCAAAGTTTTCGCTTTCTCTTCACCAATGAATGAGAAATTCCCTTTCAACTTTCGTTTCAAGGATTAAGAACAAGGGAATATAATCAAGCAATAAAGACAATCAAATCGCGATCACAAACAAGCATGCACAACCATGGTTGGATTTAACCCCAACCTTAGAGAATGAGAACTACTCACAATTCATGATTAAAAAATAAAAATAAATTAATTAAATAAAAGCTTACAACTGAATCAAAGAAAACTTGTCTTCCAAACAACACGAATCTCACACATTGGAGGCGTTAGCACCCTCCGACTTCGCACAGTTATAAAAAAATTGATATGGATATAAATTAGTATTTTTTAATCCCCTCTCACACATTACAGATCTACAGTGATTACTGATTAGGTTTTTCCCATCTCTCGTTTTTCTCAGATTTCCCAGCGCCACCACCATCGCCCTCTCGCCGACTTCCCCTGCGCCATCGACACACCACCACCCTCTCGCCGACTTCCCCTGCGCCGATTTCTTGTTCTGCTTGTTCGTGTTGTTCGTCGACCACCATCGCTCTCTCGCCGACTTCCCCTGCGCCATCGACACACCACCACCCTCTCGCCGACTTCACCGCCCTCTCTGTCTCGAATCTCTCGCCCTCTACCTAACCTATTGTAAGTTAAAACTAATTTATCTTGAAAATTAAGAACTTGAGCAGTTTTACGGGTTCCGATTCACTCGTTCTTGCTTTACTATTTCATTTTCGTGTGTTTGTAGAGTCATCTCTGTCTCGGATCTCTTGCCCTTTCCCTGACCTATTCTAAGTTGAATTAATTTATCATGAAAATTAAGATAAATTATTGACCGTGTACTTCCATGATCGATAAGAAATTGGTGATTCTCCCATATTTGTACTATATCTAGCAAATCTGTCAAACACTTTTCTATTTAATTTGTCAATATATATATGATCGATAAAAAATGATGATTTTTTTCATATTAGGGGCAAAGCTTCGAAGGATTTGGTGAATGAATTGGATCAATTGAAGAAACTATTAGAAATTAGGGGTTACTATGGTTTTGATCTAGAAGGATATATGAGATGCTTCTTAGACCTCCTTGAAAATCCTCAAGATAAATACAAGTCTTGTCTCTTAAATCCTCATTGTTAGGGATTCTAGAATGAAATGCGAGTAAGAAATTTGGGCATTAGTTCCAACTTCCAACTAAATCTCTTATATGCTTATCCCACGAAAATCATGATAAATTCTTAATGAGATTAAATAGATATAGGCAGTTCATGTTCCTGGAACAAAAGAAAAAGGGTAAACTATTACTTTTATGTCTAGTATTTTAAGAGCGCAAGGGTATTCGGTTGGTTGTTATTCAAGGTAAATTCCTATATATTATCGGAATATTGGAATTAATGCATACAAAAGTTCTTGTAAACATTATAGTTTCATAACTACATAGCCCATATTGTTTGCACAACCCCATATTCAATCAAGCAAGGAAAGAATGTCATTAATAACATAGAGTGAACTTGTATCAGAAAATGCATTTGCCACTTTTGTACCTGCTCCTACTCTTATGAGCTTTTTAAAACTGCTCATTTTTTTTGTACATCCCTCTCCCTTATTCTTAATACACCTTATTTCTTAAAAAAAAAAGGCATTAAATTCTCTGTTTCACAAAATTAAGAACATCTAGTGCAATACAAATGAAAAATGGGGATCTAAATAATGTTCAGGTATCGAATTTTAAACTATTATTCTAACTCTTAATTGCTTTATTACATCAATCTATGCTATTCATGGTTGATATATATGTATTCATGGTTGGAATGAACGTAGAACAAGAAATATTAAAAAAGGTTACATCATTTTCTTAGAATATTAAAAGATCCCACTTGGATACTATAAACTAGCTAAATCTACAAGATGATTCTTGGATTTGTCAAATGGAGTAGAAAGCTCATGCTACAAAGTAATGCCAAATCTGTATTTTGTGAATTTGTGAATATGCTTGCTATAATTTATGTTGTTTCTTGCTATCTTTAGGGTGCCATTGCTGAGGTAGGAAGTATAAAATCTTTGGTTTCTTATTTTTGAATGGTCTAATATTGGTGACAATGTTGTGGTTTGTTCCTCTCTACTTTGTTGTATTGGGTAATGTATGATTTCTGATGTCAACTATATGCTAAATAAGCGTTGTTTTCAATTTAGGAACTTGCAGCTGGTGAACTTTGTGGCTAACGATAAGTGCATCATGGGAATAGTTGTAACTGGAGGTGTTTATGCATTGGTGATGCTAGCAAGAAATTGCAAACTTGAAGAAGTGCAAGAGTAGGTAATAATGGTTGAAGTAAAACAAACTAACAGTGTATTACATAGAGATGTCTTCCTTTGGCTGTCTTTTAAATGAGTTTAGTTCAACTTAATTAATGTCTTATCATGGAGATAGTAAGTACTGTACTCCTACTAGTGTATAAGAAGCTACATTGTATTTGTGGTGTATATGAAGCTACTAGTGTTTATGAAGCTACATTATATTATTTATATCCATCTAACTATTTCATTATGAAATAGTTAGATGGATGGGTTGACTTTTGTAGATTATCTGTTGAAGAAGCTGATGTTTATGGTGAATCAATTGCTATAACTGAGCATAAGCAACACCTTTAGTGACTTGTAACTTTTGAAACCTGACATCCATTTTAGTTTTATTTTACCTCTTTTTTAATTAGAGTATCGGAGAATTAATTGAAAACTAAAAAAAAGAATATACTTGGATACAGTTTGTAATTAAAAAACTGGTATCCAAGCCTTTTTTAAAAAAAAAAAAGAAAATACATGGATACCGCTTATTTGAAAAACTGGTATCCAAGAAATTCTACAACGATGCCAGTTTTTTAAAAAACCGGTATCCTATAATTTGAAATTAAAAAACCGGTATGCGAAAATACTCGGATACCAGTTATATAAAAACCGGTATGCGAGGGGTGGATACCACTTCAATTTATACCGAATCAAAAACCGGTATCCTTTTCATTAAAAAACCGGTATCCATGCCCTACGTGTCGACTCGGGTGTTCGCTAACGACACGAGACCCTCGGTACCGATCCCGTCAGGGTCGGTAGAACTCTTGCTGAATTCTTCACTTTTGTTGAGCACCTCATTATCGACCTTGCACACCTCGGTATCGACCCCTGCAGCCTCGTTATCGACCCCCTTCAACATTGAAAACAGGCTTGTAACTGAGAGTAAAACTTCAGTATAGGGTTCGTTACACCTTGTTTTGCTTTGATTCTTTTTCCTTAGGCTTGGTAACCAGTTTCTCTACTTCTTTCTTAGCTCGAACTTGATTCTTCTTCTCTTTATGGACTTCACTCCTTGAGCTTTTCCTTGGCTTTGCTCCTTTCCTAAAAAACTGCTCCAAATAGCTCCAAAACATATGAAAACACCACCAATGCTTATGTAGACTCCATATCTTAAACAAATACGGAAACCTACACAAACGACTCAAAACAACACACAGAACTAAAGAAAAAGACTAAAACACACTAAAAACACACCCTAATAATACGACTAAAAAGGTGCATATCAAAATACCCCGTACTTAGACTTTCTTCTTCTCAAGAATTCAACAGAACAAGAATCAAAAATATCATCACATTCTTGAAGTCAATGCCCTTTATAAAAAACAACATTAAAGCTCAAGTAGAAATAGATAGACAAGTGAATCTAACGTCATCACACATATATGAGCAACCCCAAGCAAAAGCCATAACAAATCCAACCTCACAATATGTTCACTCAACTCTCATGTGTTTAGGCTTAAAATAATAATTCTCAACTCAATCCAATATACAAAAATCAACGTAGTCATTGTTACTTATATCACCAAACTCTGCACCAGAGATGTCTAAACACATAAAATTCATCAAGAGAACTTAGGCTCAATGAAAAACTTCATTGAAGCTTCCATTCGGCCGGGTTTTAATGGGGCTTGGTAATAACAATAAGGCGTGAAAATATTTTGGCTTGTGGTGCTAATAATATCAGGGAATAACGACTCCTAAACCTCTCACTTCACCAAAACTCTCAAGAGATAACCAAAATCTCTCAACATTATGCACACTCTCTTTTCTTTAACCCCTTTAATGTCCCAACTAATCTTGCTTACAAATACTAAGGTAAATTTGGCTCATGCACTTTTATTATTCAACTCTTTTTTTTCAGCCTTTTCCATGATCTTTCTTCTTTTCTTTCTGAGGGGGCCGGTAACGACTCTGCATTTTTTTAATTTTTTCCCTTTCTTTCTTCTCTTAGTGCATACAGAATACGAAACTCCTTTTAGATAATAAGCTTCAAGACTTTCAAATACACAACCAATATTACCACACACTTGTAAATACATCTCTTATCAACAAAACCATCCCAATAACCAACACTAAGGCCTAATCCCCGGATAGGGTCAACCTAGCATCGGCTAAGGAATAATTTTGTGGAGATAAAAATAAAAAGGATTTAAGGCTCAAATTGGCTTCAAAAAGAAGATAATGATTTCACATGCAATGAACTAATATCTCATAAAGGCTTCAACAAATAGATAACCATATCAATGACAAGAGATAATATGCATAAGGAGAATAAATCACACAAGAAAAGAAGAGGGATTTTTTATGTTCTCCCTATAACGAAAAATAACTCACAAGGTAGCAATTTTCGTTGGATTTAAGTCATTTTTAACTAAGATCATATGTGCTCAATCTCATCACATGCTAAATATCCACATAAAAACAACTTTTCAACATGATTCAGGCAAAGCTGTCCAAACATGCTATGGAATTACATGATCAAGCAAGTAAAAGCATATCATAGGACATCTAAGTGGAATATTATCTATCCTAAAAACACAAACACAAACAAAAACACAAAAACTGAGTTTCCTTTTCCCCCACCCCATACTTAAACCAAACAGTGTCCTCACTATTTAAAACATAAAATGATACAGAGGTAAAAGAAAAGGGAACTCACAAAATAAAGCTGAAGCTGCTTGAAATCATTAATTACTGGAGAGTTTTGAATTTTCTCAGTTATCTGTTGGGGTCGGTACTGACCCTGTGAAGGTCGTTACCGAGTACGTTGTATGTCCACCGAAAATTTCATTTGAACTGTTGCATTCAGCACCGGGTATTGATCGCCTCTTGATTGTGCGAGGGTCTAGAGATACAATTTATAACCCGACCCCGTTGTAGTACGTGGTGGGTGTCGAACACTCGGGAAGTCTACTCGATCGATGTGCCTAGATACTATAAAGATAGAAAGGAGGGTTTAAAACAAAGGAAAACAAAGAAAATAGTCGGGACCGACACTGAGGTCACGTCGGGCCCGAGGTTGGTGACAAGAGGAAGTCGGGACCGACACTGGGTAAGTCGGGCCCGAGGTAGCTGGGGATGTCGAACTTCAAAGATTTAAAAGTAGATCTTGGGCTTTTGGGTTCCTTCCCTAGTGGATTAAGGCTTTTCCACCCCAATTCAAGCAATGAGTGATGATCGGACTAGGATCGAGTGCTTTCGCCCTCGTTCCAACCACTTCTACACCTCGATCCTTGGGGAAATCCCCTTTGAAGCAAGGTCTTGAGATTGACACGTTCACTTTCGCTACTTTGCCAATCTCAAGCCTTGATTCCCAACTTTCGCAAGGAATTGTAGCTCTATGTAGAGTGGGTTCCTTAGATCAAACACTCAAGGCTATGGAATTGGGGTTTCTAGCCTAAACCTAGCTAGGGTTTTCCCCCATAACCCAAGATCAAGGAGATCTACTCCATGTGACAAGCAAAGAAAGCAATCAAATCAAAAGGGAAAGCAATCATCATAATCAATCTCAAAACAAAGCAAAGTTTCATTCAAATCCAAAGCAATCCACAAATTCCAATCAAGGGTTTTCAAATCCACAAGAACAAAGCAAATCAAAGCAAATCTACCAACAAAACCTATCAAGTCTTCCTCTCTTGGCCGATTCTCTCTCTCTTACTCCTCCTCTCCTTCCTCCTTGCTCTCCAAGTATCCTCTTGGTTCCTTTTCCAAGTGTGGGAACCCTTTCCCCCCTTTTGTGTGTATGAGAGTGAACCCTTTCTTAGAAGACAAGAGGGCCTTTTATAGATTAGATGAGGGGCAAAAGTGGAAGTCTACAAATTCGTGCCTTGGAGCCCAAGTAGTTCGGTGACCGACTCGGACCGACACGGAGGACCTTGGGCACGAGTTACTGTGCATCTCGGTCCGAGGTTGGAAACTTCAAAGTCGGGCCCGACGTGGTTGCAACTCGGTCCGGACCTCGTTCCACTTTCTTCTTGTTGGCTTCTCTTGTTCTTCTTCATGGCTTGCTCCTCTCTTTCCCGCTTTAGCTCGGCCTTTGCTCCATGTCTCGACCCTCCTTCAAATCGATCCTCGATTCATGCCAAATTACCTACAAAACACATAAAATGCGCATAGTCTCCGAATCTCATAGAAATACGGGAACTAAGCTAAAAAGGAACAAAACGCACAAGAAAAGGGGAAAAAGAAACATATTTACAAAGGAAATCACATATGAAAACACCACCAAATAGAGAGACATCAAAATACCCCATACTTAAACTTGCTTGTCCTCAAGCAATAACAATGTAAGCAAGACCGAAACATAATCTTCAAGTAAAGCCTCGTACGAAAACACATTTTAAGCACAAGTGATTGATATTCAAGCGAGATTACATCATCACACATGATTAAGTGTTCCAAGGAATAAAGTCAATGCAACTAAGCCTCACTTTAGGGATATGTGAATGTGTATCACTCATCATGTGTTTGGGTTTAGCAATGAACACTCAAGCTCAAAAATCATGCAAGTAAGGAGTTTACTATGGAAGCTAATATCACTAATTCCTCCACCTAGAGATGCCTAATGCAAAGTACACAAAGAATTTCGAACTTGGCTCAATGGAGGTCCTCAAAGAGGTTCCATTCGGCCGGGTTGTAATGGGGCTTTTGGTATTTCTCAAGGTGGGAATTATTTGGTCTCGTGGTGCTTTCAATGGGGATTGAACAACCTAAACTCTCACCAACTTCACCAAAATTCCACAATTACTTTCACACTCACCCAAAAGACTTAACATTTTCCTTTCAACCCAAAATTTCACTTAACATTCCACTTCATCTTTGCTCTTAGGCTTTTTGTTGGATTTTCCACACTTTCTACATTTGGACCGACTTTCTTATGACATCGGGCCAGATGTTGCTTGTAACTCGGTCGGACCATTTTCTTCACTTAAGCTCTTTGCTTTATTCCACTTTACATTTCCAACATTTTCTTTCTTTCTTTTCTTTCTTTTTCATTTTTGTACAACAAAGATGCACTACCCACATGATTCATAACACCATTCTTTGCCCTTAAACCCAAGAGAATCTCAACTCTTCAAATACAATCCAAACCTCTCTTCTAAAGTCCAATCCCATAAGGGTCAAGTCATATAAGGCTAGGAATAATATTTTTGAGGAGTTTCAAACAAAGGCTTAGGCTAGAACGGGGCTACAAACAAAGGATTAACTTCATGGTAGGATATGGAACATTTATGTGACTAGAAGAATAAAGTTCATAATCAATGTGACCATGCTAGGACAATTCTCATGACGGTCTTGGAAAATAGATAAACACCGCAATAGCAAGTTTTACTAAGCATGAATGAGCTAATCACACAAGAAACATGAGGGATATGCAAATACGAACAAGCATCCCTAAAATGGCCAAAAATCAATCTCACAAGGGTCACTCATACTTAGTTGCATAAGAACTCATCCTAGAACTCACATGTTCAATAAAACAAGCAAGATATCATGATCACATCAAAAGCAACATCATTTTAGAGGCTAAACTATCCAAAAATATGCAAAGGAATTTACATGCTCACATCATCATTAGCTTTTATTTTGGCAATCTAAGATGGGAATTTCTAGTCCAAAACCTACAAAACACAAAATCTTTTTGTTGTTTTTAACAAAAAAATTTCAAAAATTTTTTTTTTAGATTTTTGAATTTTGCAAAAATTTCTCTAAAACCAAAAACAAATACTCATCCATTCAAGACCAAATTAATCATCCATGTCTTTCATCAACCACAAACCAAGAAACAAACATCCCAAATACAAACTAGAAACACAAACTAAATATCCTCAAAATAACAAACAAACATAAGCAAGTGAAATCATGAACACACTTACCCCCACCCCATACTTAAAATTTTGATGTCCCCATCAAACAAGGAAACCAAAACTTAAAAGTAAGAGAGAAGAGTATGAAAAGCTCACAATTTCTTATTCTTCAATGGCATGTATAGGATCACTCGAAGGGGTTGTCACGTCTACGTCCTCTTCGGAGCCTTGCTTGCCGCTCCCTCTCGCACACTTGCTCTTGGTAGAAGTCTTGTGGTGGTGGTTGGAGTTGAGGCTCCGGGCATGTCCATTGGTCCTCATGGGAAGGGAAGTTCCCGCTCATCCACGTGTTGAAGCTATCTTGGACCCGCCACCTTTGGTCTTCCACCTCCCTAAGCTCCTCCACCTCTCGTCTAGAGTAGCCGAGGGCTCGGTTCATCTCTTGTTGGCTAGCTTGGAAAGAACTTTGTTGTTGAAGCATTTGTTGTTGTTGTTGGTACATTTGTTGTTGTTGGAGATTCACTTGATGGACCTCTTGGAGAACATTTTCTTGTTGAAGTTGGAGATGAGCCATTTGGTTGGCTAAGAAGGACATGTCCACCGGTTGTTGTTGCTCGGGAAACACCATTCCCGGACCGTACCATTGGGCATAGCCTTCATAACCGCCACCTTGAGCTTGCTCTCGCCTTGCACCGCTCCCTTCTCCACGCTCATAATGCCTCGGGACCTCACCACCATGGAATGAACTGGACCGACATTGAGGGAAGTCGGGCCCGACTTGGTGTGTACCTCGGTCCGCCAGTGTTGGAGCTTGGTGCGTGGCTCGGAGGTTGGCCATCAAACCTTGGAAGCGCTCATCTTCTTCATTTAGCTCTTGATCGACTTCCATGTCTTCCCCACGAGGTGCAAACACAAAGTTGTCTTGGTCGGAATCCGGTGTAGATGGAGGGGAGGTAAACCGAATGTGTTGAGATTGTTGTCGCCGCCCCTCTCTTGCACCTTCGGGGTCACCAAATGAGTGTGGCTTGCCGGCCCACACTTGGTACCAATTTTGATACCGAGAAAGATCATAGATGTTGTTCACTAACCGGATCGACACACCATCATAGTTTGAGTGAGGGGCCAAGGAAATCATGTAGAGCTTCTCCTTGATGATGTTGGCCTTCTTGAAATACTTCATGTTCATGAACTCAACACCATTCGGAGCCGGAGAATACTTGTGAAGATCAACTCCTAGACGCATGGCGAGGCTTGCTATCATCCCGCCGAAGTAGATCCAAGAGGAGCTTTGGAAGTCGCGCACCATCTTGACCCACTCCCATGCAAGGTTCATGGGCTTCTCGGTGTTGAAGAGCATCTCATGGAGAAACATGATCTCCTCCTTCATCGGCTTGCTCAACTCATGACAAGCATAGATTGCACACCCCAAGACTCGCACCATGACCCGAAAAAGAGGGCTAGCAATCTCGGTTGTGGAGGCGCCCTTTCTCATCTCACTCTTCCCGGCCACATGACGCCATACTTGGTTCACCTTCTCATTGTTGACGCCGGTCTCTTCTCTTGGGCATGGAAACCCGAAGTAGGTAGCCAAATCCCTAAGAGTGATATTGTGGTCCTCATTGCCCAATCGGAAAGTGATCGCCCCTTCCTCATCCTCCACATTATCATAAGTGCACTCGAATGTGGCCATGAATTCCGAGGTGAGGGCGGGGTAGTGAGTGTTGTCCCACCTTAGCATCCCATTGAGACCGATGTGGGAGTAGCACCTTGGAAGGGCTTGATCCATATCCATCTTCCTCACGGCTTCCCAATCAAGCCACCTTGTGTGATGCTCAAGCGCCATATATCTTTCATAACTCTCCACTTGCTCATCATCCTCCAAATAGACATCCTCCAACTTCGGCTCTCTCCTTGACTTCTTGGACTTCTTCCTTGGCCTTTCCGCATGAGAGGATGAATCTCTAGTCTCCATGGTACCTACACACATCCAACCAATCAAAAGGGTCCAAGATAAACTCCATACAACTCAACAAAAGCACTCATCAACACACAACAACACTTCAACACAAAGGGAACCCCATACTTAGTCTCTAGATACACATGCATCTCAATCCAACATAAATCATCATGGACATCTTCTAACAATGGCTAAGCAAAATGATCATTCTACATCATGATTAGAATATAGCCAACAATGAAACACATGAATCCACATGATATCACGAGAAGAGAGCAAAAACAACATGGATCGACTTCCAACCTATGTCGGGCCCAACTTATTCAACCTCGGTCCGAGTTGTTGGACCGACTTCCACACCTCGGGCCCGACTCTCCTGGGCACGTCGATCTCGACCTAGTTCATGCTTCAACTTCTAGCCTCAAATCAACCCAAATCACTCTATCATGCACTTAAATTTCAAATTCGACCATCAAACATCCCTAATCGAAGTTCTAAATGGATCTAAGCATGCATAAACAACTTTAAAGCTCAATTTCACAAATCATGCAAATCCACCATTGATGCTCAAGCTCAAGTTCTCAATCAAACATGGCATTACTCAATCTACGCAATGAAAGCACAAAATTTTCAAAGAAATAAGTAGAGATCGAGTAACACATACCGGATTCGAAGAGTATTGAACTTTTAAACAAATAAGAAACTTAGAACTCAAATTTCCTAGATCTAGATCTAGATGGGGGACGAAGGACTATATTGAACTCGAGATTTCTACTTGGATTCGGGTTTGGGAGGCCTTTTTGTGGTTGGAAGGAGATGAAGTAGGGAGTGTGTGGATCGAGTATGGAAGGGGAGGGGCGGCCGACTTTGAGAGTGTTTGAGGGAGATGGGTTGTATTTTGGGAATGGTAGTTGATAATGAAGATGGTAGGTAGGTGGGGGATAATATTTAATGGGGGAAAGGGACAAATTAGGTCAAGGGCAAAATTGGCATTCCAACTAGTCAAATCGGGTCGGACCGACTTCATGAACCGACGTCCCTATGTCGGGCCCGACTTACCTGGGCTCGATGTGGGAGTATTCGGGTCACCAATTTTACTCAATCCTCTTGCAACTTCTTTCCCATATTTCCATTTAAATATTTCACCTCAAATCCTACACAACTTTGAAGGATGCACGACACCATAAATCCACAAAACACTAGATAGAGATCGGTTAGAGAAAAGCTAAGCTAAACTAAAAAAAATCAAACTAAAATTACGAAAAGAAAGCTACTAGCTCGGGTTGCCTCCCGAGAAGCGCTCGTTTAGAGTCACTAGCTTGACTTCCTAACCTCAACCTTATGGCGGGTGAAACACGGTGAATTGCTCGCCATTGTTATGCCCATTCCCATTGCCTTCATACCCATAAAACCACCAATGATGGTCTATATAGGCATGGCTCTCCGATCTCGGGCCTATCTCATCATACTCCTCCAACGGATGAGATTTCTCCTCCTTACTTGCTCCATCATGTTTTTCTTTTCCTACACCAAAGTTATCCAAAGAATTCCTAGGAGATTCTACCAATTCATCTTTCAAATCACTAAGGCAAATGTAGGAGTCTCCTAAGTCATCGTTCAAATCACTTAAACAAATGTAGGAATCAAAATTTTGGGAAGAATTGTGGTCATCACCAACATTAAAAGGATATAAGTAAGGATACTCTTCATCTCTTCTTGGGCTAGCATTGATCGTTGACTCATTTGGATCCTTGAATTGCTCCAACAACTCCCTTACTTGTATTTGTTCATTGAACCCTTCATCACTCCTTAACACAACGACCTCTCTAGTAACTTCCACTTCTTCACTTTCTCTCTTGGTACTCTCTTCAAGTTTAAGGATGGCCAAGGCGTCCGGCTCATTCAAAGCTTTGTTGAAGTGAAAATCGACCTTTTCTTCCCCAATCTCAAAGGAAACCTTGCCGTTCTTGACATCAAACCTTGCCACCGCCGTAGCTAAGAATGGTCTTCCTAAGATTATTGGGACCAAGGGATCCTCATGCATGTCCAAGATCACGAAATCATCGGGGACAAAGTACTTTCCAACTCGCACCGGAACGTCATCCAATATTCCCTTAGCCTTGATGATGGAACCGTTGGCCATAGTTAGGGACATATAGGCCGGCTCCATTTCACCCAAACTAAATGCTAGCGGGCATCACCGAAACACTTTCCCCAAGGTCACATAAGGCTTGGAAGTTTTGAGACCCCACACCAATGGTTATAGCAAAGCGACCGGGATCTCCTAGCTTTTGTGGTAACTCCAAGGTCTTGACCTCATCTTGAATTTCAACTATGGACCTCTTCTTGCTCAAAATCTCCTTTAAAAACTTGGCATAAGATGGCATCTCGCTCAATGCATCGGTGAACGGGATGGAGATGTTCAAGCCTTGCAAGAGTTTGAGAAACCTCTTGAACTTGTTCTCAACAACATCTTTCGGCTTCTTCGAGGGATATGGAAGAATTGTTGCACTTTGAATCATGCTTGGATCAACCTCTTTGGACTTCCCCACTTCACTTGCATCATTTCCTGGTTGGACCGACTTGGGCACCATGTCGGGCCCGATGTTGTGAATCTCGGTCCTGGGCAGAGGAGTCGGATCGAGGTCTGTGTACGTCGGTCCCGAGTTGCTCTCGACCTCGGTCCGTGGTAAAGGAGTCGATCTTCTTGCTGGGTCGACTTCGGGGGACGTCGGACCCGACTTGCTGGGTAAGTTGGTCCGACTCTCTTCATTCTTCTTAGGCACGTGGGGCTCGGGTAGGTTTCGGCCACTTCTCAATCCAATTGCCCGGACTTCATTTTGATTGTTTTGAGCTCGAGGATTCTCCTCGGGTCGGCCCGGAAGTCTCTCATTCTCTCTCGGGGCTTGAGTTGCGATTTGGGCAAATTGATTGTCGAATTGCCTCCTCCATGCACCAAACTCATTGAATTGGGTCCTCATCTCCTTGAACCCATCTCTCATCTCTTGAGCAAATGATTGTAACTCATTGAATCCCGGTGGTCTATACGGTGGTGGTGGCGCCCTTGGCTCGTTTTGGTTGAAGTTGTTGTTGTAACCTTGAGCTTGACCGTTGTTCCACCGGCCATTACCACCATTGTTGAAATTGCCTCTTCCACCGAAATTTCCTCGAACATAGTTTGCCTCCTCAATTCGCTCGGCCAAGCGCACTTGGCTCTCATTCAGACAAACTTGTGTAGCATGTGCAAAGGATCCACACTCCTCACAAGCTCTAGCATTTTGCTTGTAGTAGTGGACTTGCCTCTTAAGCTTGCTCACTTCACCTTCAAGGAATTGGAGCTTCACATCCCTATCAATGTCTTCTCCCTTTGGATCATATAACTTCCTTGCACCTTCACCTTGAACTTTCACCTCCTTGCTAGCTTGACTCACCCCATACATGGCCTCATAATCGGATAGCTTGTCAAGTAACTCCCAAGCTTGATCCGGTGTCAAGTCTATGAACCCACAATCGGTGTGGAGATTGGGCTTGTCCTTCGTTACCGGATTGATGCCTTGGAAAAAGATGTCTTGAAGCACATATGGTTGTTGGCCATGAGTAGGACATTGGCGCAACATCTCCTTGAAACGGTCCCATGCTTCGAAGAGAGGCTCATTCGGACCTTGTTGAAAGCTTGCAATCTTCCTTCTTAGCTCGATTGTCTTTGAGGGCGGGAAGAACTTCATCAAGAAATCATCATAGAGTGTCTTCCAAGTTGTGATTGACCTAGGAGCTTGGCTCTCGAGCCAATGTGTGGCCTTGCCCCCAAGTGACCATTTGAACGCCTTTAGAAGCACATACTCCAATGTCTCCTCGTCGGTAGAGATCGTCTCACACATGTCCATAAAGCGTTTGACGTGCTCTATGGGACACTCATGTGGACGGCCCTCGAATTGATCACGCTTGATGTGGGTGATGAATTGCGTCTTGATCTCAAAATTCTTTGCAACCTCGGGAAGCACAATAGCCGGTTCGGGTACCCTCAACTCCGGATGCATGTATTGGCGTGCATTCTGGGGTAGAGCGTTGAGTTGAGCCTCGGCTCTCATCCGTTGCTCCCGTTCTCTTCTTGCCACCTCCTCTTGATTGTCCTTCTCAAGTTGCAATCTAGCTATTTCGGCCCTAAGTTGAGGCAACTCCTCATCAACATGGAGAGCTTGATTCGCCATCCTTTTCCTTCTTCGGGATTCCTTGCGAATACTTTCCGGATCACTCACAAACTCAAGCTCAAGTGTTCCTCGGGAGGAACGAGCTAGCATACACCTATGAAACAAAGACACAAACCAAAACAAATCAAAAACAAACAAAGGGTTTGGGCTATTCCCTCACCCAAATCACTACCAAAACACAAGAAACTCACCAAATTGGCACTCAATGCACTTAGACGTCACCGGCAACGGCGCCAATATTTTGATTGCCTCTTGATTGTGCGAGGGTCTAGAGATACAATTTATAACCCGACCCCGTTGTAGTACGTGGTGGGTGTCGAATTCTCGGGAAGTCTACTCGATCGATGTGCCTAGATACTAGAAAGCTAGAAAGGAGGATTTAAAACAAAGGAAAACAAAGAAAACAGTCGGGATCGACACTGAGGTCACGTCGGGCCCGAGGTTGGCGACAAGAGGAAGTCGGGACCGACACTGGGTAAGTCGGGCCCGAGGTAGCTGGGGATGTCGAACTTCAAAGATTTAAAAGTAGATCTTGGGCTTTTGGGTTCCTTCCCTAGTGGATTAAGGCTTTTCCACCCCAATTCAAGCAATGAGTGATGATCGGACTAGGATCGAGTGCTTTCGCCCTCGTTCCAACCACTTCTACACCTCGATCCTTGGGGAAATCCCCTTTGAAGCAAGGTCTTGAGATGGACACATGTTCACTTTCGCTACTTTGCCAATCTCAAGCCTTGATTCCCAACTTTCGCAAGGAATTGTAGCTCTATGTAGAGTGGGATCCTTAGATCAAACACTCAAGGCTATGGAATTGGGGTTTCTAGCCTAAACCTAGCTAGGGTTTTCCCCTATAACCCAAGATCAAGGAGATCTACTCCATGTGACAAGCAAAGAAAGCAATCAAATCAAAAGGGAAAGAAATCATCATAATCAATCTCAAAACAAAGCAAAGTTTCATTCAAATCCAAAGCAATCCACAAATTCCAATCAAGGGTTTTCAAATCCACAAGAACAAAGCAAATCAAAGCAAAACTACCAACAAAACCTATCAAGTCTTCCTCTCTTGGCCGATTCTCTCTCTCTTCCTCCTCCACTCCTTCCTCCTTGCTCTCCAAGTATCCTCTTGGTTCCTTTTCCAAGTGTGGGAACCCTTTCCCCCCTTTTGTGTGTATGAGAGGGAACCCTTTCTTAGAAGACAAGAGGGCCTTTTATATATTAGATGAGGGGCAAAAGTGGAAGTCCACAAATTCGTGCCTTGGAGCCCAAGTAGTTCGGTGACCGACTCGGACCGACACGGAGGACCTCGGGCCCGAGTTACTGTACATCTCGGTCCGAGGTTGGAAACTTCAAAGTCGGGCCCGACGTGGTTGCAACTCGGTCCGGACCTCGTTCCACCTTCTTCTTGTTGGCTTCTCTTGTTCTTCTTCATGGCTTGCTCCTCTCTTTCCCGCTTTAGCTCGGCCTTTGCTCCATGTCTCGACCCTCCTTCAAATCGATCCTCGATTCATGCCAAATTACCTACAAAACACATAAAATGCGCATAGTCTCCGAATCTCATAGAAATACGGGAACTAAGCTAAAAAGGAACAAAACGCACAAGAAAAGGGGAAAAAGAAACATATTTACAAAGGAAATCACATATGAAAACACCATCAAATAGAGAGACATCAGGTATATGTATTACTTTTTTCTTCATTTTGTTGTACCTGAGTCACATTAGAATAACTTCTATCCCTACTACACTAATCTAACCTAAAAACAATTCAAAAGAAAGCTAGTAAAAAGAACTAAGAAAGAAAAACTAAAAGCGAGTTGTCTCCCACAAGCGCTATTTTTAACGTCGTTAGCCCAACGAACTTACCTTGCCTCTAAGGTGGCTTCTCTCCGGATTTGTAGCGATCATGAGAAACCCCATACTTTGCTGAAACAGCATCAAAGCTTCTTTCCAAGAGATGTGGTCCTCTATCATCAACAAGAATGCTTGGAAGTCCTACATTAGGGTTGGAAAAATCCGAAAACCAAGGGGGTTTCGACTCCTTCACAGTATGCTTAGTAGGTTTTGTAAAAGAAGGATGAGAAAAAGGATCATGACCAGAATTGATTGAATCAGAACAATAAAACTCACTTGGAAAATTCAGAGAGGGCTCGTTATCGAGGCAATGATGCAGTGAAGCCAGCCATGTCTCCTACCGACGTCGATGAGTTAATTCGAGTGTCGTTTGATGGACCAATTACTAGAAGTTGGGCTAAGAAGATTGCTCAAGGCACAACATCGATCTTAGTTAGATTCGCAGCCATTGTTGAAGGGTCTAGCAAGACGAGAAGGGTCACTTGCATTCGGCATCAACTAAGCCAAGATTCAATGGATTAATTCATATGGGCGAGCTTCACACTTATTTCCTTATTTAGAAACATGAAATAGCTTGTCTCACTTTAAGGCTGAATTTAGTAAGTGACTGGGTGAGATAAGTTGTTATATGGGTCAAAGTCAACCCTTTGACTTGACCAATCTAAATATGGAAAATATCTTTGTTGCTTTTATTTATAGAACAATATAATTTCAGTTTTAATAATGTAGAGAATCGACCATAGGCTGATGTTAGTGGTTGATTATTCTCGCTCCTTTGTTTTATTTTATCTTCTAGATATTTTATGTTTGTTAGGATATTTTCCTTGAATAAATAAATTAGCCATGATTTCTTTTATTTAAGGGAGATCTAGTTTGTTATAGCTTAGATATTTTATTATATCTTCGGAAGCCAGACATGGGCTTTTCTCTCTCCTAGGGCCAGCCTCATGCTGGTTACTTGCTCTCCAAGATTCAGCTTTGTATTCACTATTTAATTTATACTTTGCAGTTTCAGTAATAAAAATCAGCTTGAGAGAGATTAAACCCATATTGGTTTAATCTATCTCTTGGGCTCCAAACACACGTGTGTCTAGCAATTGCAATTCTCGAGATCAATCAACACCAACATCCGAATTCTCTCTCTTTGTTCTTTGTGTTTAATTTAGTTTGTTCATTCAAATTGATCAATTGATTAGTTCTAGTTTTGATTGATAAAGATCAATCTAGTTCATCAATTGGATTTACCGTTAGAGCCAATCCAATTGAACTATCCCTTTTGATTCAATCTAAGTGATTCAAACCACTTCCATTCATATTCAAGTTCGAAACTTTGTTGCTTGCGTTACAAGTTATTGATATTGAGAGCAATTTCAGGTTGGAATTTCGATTACAAGGCAATATCAGGACTTGTGTGGGTTAAATACGAGGTTTCTAAGAATAGAGATTCATATTTCTTATTTGGTAGAGTTTCATATTGCATGATTGATTGATAGAGATTCATATTGCTTGTTTAATATTTGCTGATTTTTGTTATTGCATCACATTAATCTCGACCATACCCTATTCTTCTCTTTTAGTTTAGCTTATAGTTGGTTTCATTGGTAGTAAAAATCACTTAGTATAAAAAAAATCAGTCGTTTTGCCCTTTTTTGTTTTTGCAATTATTTGCTTTGCTTTGTTTGTTCTAGCACAAGAGTAGTTTGTGCATAAATAAAAAAAAAGTGAAAAAGAAGTGATCTACCCCAACTAGTTTCAAGCCACTTTCACCCCTAGTGATTGCTTGCTAGAAAAGTAGCTAGTACTCACTTTGAAGAAAAACAAGTGACAAAATAAAAGTCACATTAGCCTACCTTGTTTCTGTCCTTGCATGCTTAAATTGGCTTTATTAACTTGCATAGAGTCAATTGAGAGATTGCTTGTGTTTGAAAGCTAATAAAGGGATATATTGCATTGCTTGTCTTGTTGCATACTTGCTAATTGCTTGAACTGCATATTTTCCTCTATCTATCATTAGAACACCATATCTACACCTTTACTCCCTCATTTCAAACCAAAAACTGAATTAGTTGATTGGATTGCTTTAAGGCAAGTTTTGGCTTGATTAAGGTGTGATATTGCTTGCTTTTATTTGCTTTGGAACACACTACTCTCTCTCTCGTTTTATTGTTTGTTTCAGGATACAATGGTGATCCCAACTAAGCCTAACATGGCTGAATTGAATCTTACTGAGGAGGCAATCGATTTCATTAGGTTGCCTATTAGTGAGAGCATAAGAGAAGGTCAACAACGAGCTGCGGAAGTTGCAACTGCAACACTAAACCAGAGAATTCAGCGTATTGAGGAGCAACTTGCAACCTTAATAGAAGCCTCTCAATCAAGTCAAAACGTTGCCCCTGCAGTTCAACTTTCCGATCACCCGAATCATGCCTCAGCTAGCGACAAGGGAAAACAACATGTAGTAGATGAAGAGCCTGATGTGCTTGCTAGCTACAACAGAGAGAATGATCAAGCTGGCCAGTATTCACCAAATGGAAGTCGAGGTAGAGGAAGATACAATGGGACGAGGCAGCCGCCGGTTACACATCAATAACTCTATACTCAGCAATCGACACAATTTCCTCAAGCCACTCATTATCAACAACAACAATACAACAACCCTTATGATGATGTGACATATGGCTATCCCGGGGAAGAAAGACGCCTATGGCATCCTCCCCTTGATGATTTCTACAATCAAGCTGAGGTTGTAGAAGATATTCCACCGGCTTATGGAGTACAAAGGCAGGTCAACAACAACGTCAATCAAAATGTCACTCAAATTGGCAAGCGTGACATAAAGATCAAAATCGAGCCATTCAATGGGGAGCTCAATCCAGAGAAGTATCTAGAGTGGGAACACGCTACAAACATCATTCTAGATCACATGGGCTATGAAGAATGGGAGAAAGTTGCTGTTGTTGTTATTCACTTTGTTGGAAGCGCTAGAAATTGGTGGTTCAGAATGAAGGAAGATAAAATCCGAAAGTTATTGCCACCTATTGAAACTTGGGGCCAGCTTAAGTTTGTCATGAGAAAGAAGTATGTGCCAAAAGAACACACCGAGCACATGAGGCTTAAAGTTGTCACATGCAAACAAGGAACCAAGTCTCCAACTGAGTACTTCAATGAGCTTGAAGATTTGAGGTTCAAGGCTGGAATTCATCATTTCCAAAGGTCTTTAAGGACCCAATTCATGGCTAGAATAAATCAATCTATTAAAGACACACTTGAGATTAAACAAATCAAGGATCTCAATGCATTAGTGCATTCATCCCAACTACTATATGAGCATCATGAAAGGAAGCTTGGAATGCACCAAAAAGGTATGCTCCTAACTCTAGTTCAAATTCCAATTCTTATTCTTCTAACCCTTCTATGCAGAAAATGGGAGCTTTTAGCTCACCTAAACCAGCAGGTTCTCAAGGCCAAAGACGTCCCACAAATGCACCTCAAACGCAGCAAAGGACTCGTGACATAGTTTGTTACAAATGCCAAGGAAGAGGTCATTATGCTAAGGATTGTCCAAGTCAAAAACAAGTGCTCCTTACCACTAATGGTGGTTATGTGAGTGATGAAGAAATACCTCCAACTCAAGTAGAGGAGGAGAGTAATGGACAAGAAGAGGAGGACGTGGAGGACATAGAACCAGATTGCACCGAACAGCCTTTAACGTTGGTAACCATGCGTACTCTTACTTTACATGACACACCTAGGCTAGATCAAAGGGAAAATATTTTTCATACTAGGTGTACTGTGAAGAATCAAGTGTTATGCATGATAATTGATAGTGGTAGCTGTTGTAACATTATTAATGCTAAAGTAGTTCATCACTTACAATTAAAAACACAACCTAGGGCTACTAGGTATGGTCTCAATGGAATAAATGATTCAGATGGTTCTAATCTTGTTACTCATTAGTGCTTAGTTCGTTTTTCCAATTGTAATGATGTTGATGATATCATGTGTGATGTGGTAAACATAGAATGCACTCATATCTTGTTAGGTAGTCCTCGGTTATTCGATAGGAGAGTTATTTATGATGGCATTGTTAATACCTATTCGTTTAACTATGACGGGAGGAGAGTTTCTCTTCTACCATTATCGCCACAACAAGTTTTATAGGACCAGGTACGAAGGGACCAAGCTAGAGCACTTAGGCGTGCCAAGGAAGAGAAGGAGGAGGCCAACGCATTGGCCAAGGCTGCGGCACACCGCTCGACGCCCGACACAGCTTCAAACGACACCAGCGTTTCCCAGTCTCCACCAGGGTGTTCTGGTTCAAATTTTAGGGCAACATCAAGCACAAGTGGAGCTACTGAATGGGATGAAAAACGGCAAGAAAAGCACTCCCTGATGTTCGTGTTTTTAGTATAGTTTTTAGTAGGTTTTCTTTGTTTATTAGGTTTAGTTTTGATAAGTTTAGGATTAGTTTTGTGTGTTTTTGGATAGTTTTGCATATTTCTGTGGAAAGTATGGAAGCTACTCTATTTTGTGTATTTTGTAGGTTTTAGCAAGGGAAAAGTGCTATATGTAGCTGAATTTGGAGCGCTACAGTGAAAGACGGAGTACTACAGTTATGAAGAAGTTAGAGTTCCAGTTTTACGAGATGAAGTGTGGAAGAAACCAAGCCCAATCTTGTTAACGAGGCTATGAGGGCTCGTTAACGAGGCCACATGATAGAAATTTCGAGGGTTGACTTTGTGACTCACTGATCTTGTGCGGTAAATTATTTCCGTGTCGGTAGAGTATCTTTTTGTGATTTTTAGGGTTATTATTATGTATTTTAGGTCTTGTTATCTTCTTAGATTTTATTTCTATCGTTTGGGGTTTTATTTCTATCTTTTTAGGAAAGTTTATATCTTTTAGCCTTTTTTAGTTTCTAGCCTTTTTAGTATAAATACCCTTCTATTTAGCATAGAAAGGGAGGTGAGACTTTTAGGGATTGCTTTTGGAGAGGAGGAAGAGACGAGAGAGGAGAGAGAGGATGGGAGTCGAGATCGAGGTCGGTGAAAAAAAGTTACTGGGTTCGTTAATCGTGATTTTGGTTCAGTGCTTTGTATTTTCGGTTTCTTCTGAATTTCTATAAAACGATTTTTCTATTTAATTTGAGTAGTAATTTGGTTTCAATGATTTCTTTTGTTGAAATTGTTTGTTTCATAGTTATGATTAGTGAGTAGTCTTCTTTTCTAGGATCGGAGTTTAGCCCGGCATAGTTAAGCATGTTTGATGAGTAAGATTGTGTGTTGAATGCCTTTTATCTATTATTGAGATTGTTTGTTGGGCTTATACCTGATGTCTCTTTATTTGGTGGTGTTTTTATATATGATTTCTTTTGTAAATATGTTTCTTTTTCCCCTTTTCTTGTGTGTTTTGTTCCTTTTTAGCTTAGTTCCCGTATTTCTATGAGATTTGGAGACTATGCGCGTTTTATGTGTTTTGTAGGTATTTTGGCATGGATCAAGGATCGTTTTGAAGGAGAATCGGAACATGGAGCAAGGCCCGAGCTTAAGAGGGAAAGAGAGGAGCAAGCCATGAAGAAGAACAAGAGAAAAGCCAACAAGAAGAAGGTGGAACGAGGTCTGGATCGAGCTGGAACCAACGCCGGACCCAAGATGAATTTCTCGACCTCGGACCGACTTGCCCAGTAAGTCGGGCCCGAGGTTGCTCCGTGTCGGTCCGAGTCGGTCACTGGCTGGATTGGGCTCCAAGGAACGAAATTGTAAACTACCACTTTTGCCCCTCATCTATAAAGTCTCTCTTATCTTCTAAAAGGGAGAGGTTCCCACACAATTAGGGGAGGTTCCCACACTTAGATAGGGACCAACCCTCAAAAACTCTCAAGAGGATACTTGGAAAGCAAGGAGGAAGGAGAGGAGAAGGAGAAGAGAGGGAATCGGCCTAGGAGAGGAGATTGCTAGGAGATTTGATAGGTTTGGTTGATAGATTAGCTTTGCCTTGTTTTGATTTTGTGGATTTGGAAACCTTTGATTGGAGTTTGTGGATTGCTTTTGATTTGTGAATGAAATTTGGCTTTGGTTTGAGATTGATGATGTTGATTGCTTTGCTTTGTGATTTGTTTGCTTTCTTTGTTTGCCATATGGAGTAGATCTCCTTGATCTTGGGTTATGGGGGAAAACTCTAGCTAGGTTGGGCTAGAAACCCCAATTCCATAGCCTTGAGTGCTTGATCTAGGAACCCACTCTACATAGAGCTACAATTCCTTATGAAAGTAAGGAATCAAGGCTTGTGATTGGCAAAGTAGCGAAAGTGAATATTTGTCCATCTCAAGACCTTGCTTCGAAGGGGATTTCCCCAATGATCGATGTGTAGAAGTGGTTGGAACGAGGGTGAAAGCACTCGATCCTATTCCGATCATCACTTATTGCTTGAATTGGGGTGGAAAAGCCTTAATCTACTAGAGAAGGAACCCAAAAGCCCAAGATCTACTTTCAATCTTTGAGTTCGACAAAACCCAGCTACATCGGGCCCGACTTGCTCTACGTCGGTCCCGACTTCCCTCTTGTCGCCAACATCGGGCCCGACGTGACACTTGTGTCGGTCCCGACTATTCCCTTTGTTTTCCTTTGTTTTAAGTTCTCCTTTCTAGCTTTCTAGTGTCTAGGCACCTCAATCGAGTAGATTTCCCGAGCGTTCGACACCCACCACGTGCTACAATGGGGTCGGGTTATAAATTGTATCTCTAGACCCTCGCATTCGTGAGCGATCAAAAGATTGGCGCCGTTGCCGGGGAATTCTAAGTGCATTGAGTGCCAAATTGGTGAGTTTCTTGTGTTTTGGTAGTGATTTGGGTGAGGGAATATCCCAAACCCTTTGTTTGTTTTTGATTTGTTTTGGTTTGTGTCTTTGTTTCGTAGGTGTATGCGAGCTCGTTCCTTCCGAGGAACACTTGAGCTTGAGTTTGTGAGTGATCCGGAAAGTATTCTCGAAGAAGCCCGAAGAAGGAAAAGGATGGAGAATCAAGCTCTCCATGGTGATGAGGAGTTGGCTCGACTTAGGGCAGAAATGGCTAGATTGCAACTTGAGAAGGACAATCAAGAGGCAGTGGCAAGAACAGAACGGGAGCAACGGATGAGGGCCGAGGCTCAACTCAATGCTCTACCCCGGAATGCACGCCAATACATGCATCCGGAGTTGAGGGTACCCGAACCGGTTATTGTGCTTCCCGAGGTTGCCAAGAATTTTGAGATCAAGACGCAATTCATCTCCCTAATCAAGCGTGATCAATTCGAGGGCCGCCCACATGAGTGTCCCATAGAGCACGTCAAACACTTTGTGGACATGTGTGAGACGATCTCTACCGACGAGAAGACGATGGAGTATGTGCTTCTAAAGGCGTTCAAGTGGTCACTTGGGGGCAAGGCCCCTAGGTCAATCACAACTTGGAAGGCACTCTATGATGCTTTCTTGATGAAGTTCTTCCCGCCCTCAAAGACAAACGAGCTAAGAAGGAAAATTGCAAGCTTTGAACAAGGTCCGAATGAGCCTCTCTTCGAAGCATGGGACCGTTTCAAGGAGATTTTGCGCCAATGTCCTACTCATGGACAACAACCATATGTGCTCCAAGACATCTTTTTCCAAGGCATCAATCCGGCAACGAAGGACAAGCTCAATCTCCACACCGATTGTGGGTTCATACACTTGACACCGGATCAAGCTTGGGAGCTACTTGACAAGCTATCCGATTATGAGGCCATGTATGGGGTTATTCAAGCTAGCAAAGAGGTGAAAGTTCAAGGTGAAGGTGCAAGGAAGTTATATGATCCAAGGGGAGAAGACATTGACAAGGATGTGAAGCTCCAATTCCTTGAAGGTGAAGTGATCAAGCTTAAGAGGCAAGTCCACTACTACAAGCAAAATGCTAGAGCTTGTGAGGGGTGTGGATCCTTTGCACATGCTACACAAGTTTGTCCGAATGAGAGCCAAGTGCGCTTGGACGAGCATATTGAGGAGGCAAACTATGTTCGAGGAAATTTCGGTGGAAGAGGCAACTTCAACAATGGTGGTAATGGCCGGTGGAACAACGGTCAAGCTCAAGGCTACAACAACAACTTCAACCAAACGAGCAAAGGGCGCCGCAACCACCACCATATAGGCCACCGGGATTCAATGAGCTACAATCATTGGCTCAAGAGATGAGGGATGGGTTCAAGGAGATGAGGACCCAATTCAATGAGTTTGGTGCATGGAGGAGGCAAGTCGACAATCAATTTGCCCAAATTGCAACTCAAGCCCCGAGAGAGAATGGGAGACTTCCAGGCCGACCCGAGGAGAACCCTCGAGCTCAAAACAATCAAAATGAAGTCCGGGCAATTGGATTGAGAAGTGGCCGAAACCTACCCGAGCCACACATACCTAAGAAGAATGAAGAGAGTCGGACCGACTTACCCAGCAAGTCGGGTTCGAGGCTCCCTGAAGTCGATCCAGCAAGAAGATCAACTCTTCTGCTCCGGACCGAGGTTGAGAGTGAGCCAGGCCCGACGTACCCAGATGTCGATCCAACAACTCTGCCTCAGCTCTGCCCCAGGACCGTGATACACAACATCGGGCCCGACGTGGTGCCTAAGTCGGTCCAAACAAGAAATGTTGCAAGTAAAGTGGGGAAGTCTAAGGAGGTTGATCCAAGAAAGATTCAAGGTCCAACAACTCTTCCATATCCTTCAAGGAAGCCAAAAGATGTTGTTGAGAACAAGTTCAAGAGGTTCCTCAAACTCTTGCAAGGTTTGAACATCTCTATCCCGTTCACCGATGCATTGAGCGAGATGCCATCCTATGCCAAGTTTTTAAAGGAGATTTTGAGCAAGAAGAGGTCGTTTGTAGAAATGCAAGATGAGGTCAAGACCTTGGAGTTACCGCAAAAGCTAGGAGATCCCGGTCGGTTTGCTATCACTATTGGTGTGGGGTCTCAAAACTTCCAAGCCTTGTGTGACCTTGGAGCAAGCACGAGCATCATTCCTTACACTATATGGAAATCCACATCCATGGGTCTCATAGCTCCGGTCAACATGAGGTTCACGATAGCGGATGGTTCGTCCATCGAGCCAATTGGTATCGTCGAGGATTACCCCGTTTGCATTGAAGGCCACTATGTCCCAATCGACTTTGTTGTGGTGGACATGATAGAAGTGCCGGGTGAACCGATTATACTAGGGAGACCTTTCCTTGCTACGGTTGAGGCAATCATTGATGTGAAAAAGGGCCACTTGTCTCTTGACATTGGATGAAGAGAGATTGAGTTTTTCTTTAGGCCAACTTCAAAAGGGGCCGTACATAAGGAAGCTAAGATGATCCAAGTTCTTTCTGGATTGCAATGGGAAGCCGTTTCTATGAAGCCAAGGCCAAGGGAGCTTAGGTTGAAAGCCACCCCACCACCTAGAGAAATTGAGATAGAGCGCCAAGGTCTAGCCCTCAATATGATTGAGCATGAGCAATTGGAGCAAGGGATGTCTTATTTGGAGGTGTTCAAGGCCGAGAAGGAAGAAGTTCAAGCACCACCGGAACCATCTCAAGATCTCAAGGAGCTTCCAAAAGATTTGAGGTACGCATTTCTTGGTCCCAACTCTTCTTTGCCCGTAATCATAAATTCCAATTTGAATGACGAGGAGGAGTCTAAGTTGTTAGAGGTTCTAAGAGAACATAGAGGAGCTTTAGGGTATTCACTAGAGGAAATAAAGGGAATCTCTCCCTCAATTTGCATGCATAGGATTTATATGGAGGATAACCATAAACCCACTATTGAACCACAAAGAAGATTAAATCCTAACATGAAAGAAGTGGTAAAGAGTGAAATACTTAGGATGTTGGATGCGGGAATCATCTTCCCAATTTTCGATAGCAAGTATGTGAGTCCCGTGCATGTAGTTCCTAAGAAAGGAGGTCTCACCGTTGTGCAAAATGAAAAGGGAGAAATGATACCTACGAGAACCACAACAAAATGGCGTATGTGTATTGATTACAGTAAGCTTAATAGTGGCACTCGCAAAGACCATTTTCCTCTTCCCTTCATAGACCAAGTCCTAGAAAGATTAGCACAACATGAATATTTTTGCTACCTTGACGGGTATAGCGGGTTTTGGCAAATCCCTATTCATCACGATGATCAAGAGAAGACGACATTCACATGTCCTTATGGGACTTTTGCCTATAGACGCATGCCTTTTGGTTTATGTAATGCGCCGACAACATTTCAAAGATGCATGATGTCCATCTTCTCCGATATGGTTGAGGATATAGTAGAAGTGTTTATGGATGATTTCTCCGTCTATGGTTCCTCATTTGATGTTTGCTTAGCTAACTTAGACAAGGTTTTGACTAGATGTGAGGAGACTAGCTTGGTGCTTAATTGGGAAAAATGCCACTTCATGGTGAAGGAGGGCATAGTACTAGGACACCTCGTTTCTAGTAGGGGGATAGAAGTAGATAAAGCTAAAGTTGAAATAATTGAAAAACTACCTCCTCCCTCTTGTGTTCGTGATGTTAGGAGTTTCTTAGGTCATGCGGGATTTTATAGACGGTTCATCAAGGATTTTTCTAAGATTGCAAAACCATTGTCTAACCTCTTGATGAAGGATGTGCCCTTTGAATTTTCCGAGGATTGCATGAGTTCTTTTTGTAGGTTGAGAGATGCCTTGATTTTGGCTCCAATAATGACGACACCCGATTGGAATCTTCCATTTGAGGTAATGTGTGATGCTAGTGATTTCGCCCAAGGGTCCGTCCTTGGGCAAAGGAAGGATGGAAAGTTGCATGCCATCTACTACGCAAGCAAAACTTTGGATGAAACTCAGTGCAATTACACAACGACGGAGAAAGAATTTCTTGCGGTAGTGTTTGCATTTGAGAAATTCCGTTCATATCTTGTGGGATCAAAGGTGGTAGTCTTCACGGACCATGCGGCAATCAAATACCTCATGAAGAAGAAAGATGCAAAGCCGAGGCTTCTAAGGTGGATGCTCCTTCTCCAAGAGTTTGACCATGAGATCAAGGACAAAACCGGTGCGGAAAATGTGGTAGCTGATCATCTATCCCGTTTGCCCATTGAGTACATGTTGGAGATGGAGGATGGTTTGACTATAGATGATTCAAGGGCAGATGAAGTTCTCATGAGGGGAAAGGAGGAAAGGAAAGGTGGATCGACGAAGCAAGTATATCGGGCCCGAGGTCCAGAACATCAGACCAAAGGTAGAGCAGGTACCAGTGAGTCGGGACCGAGGTCTTCAGAGTCGGGCCCGAGTTACTTGTGTGTCTGTGAAGCTAGATCGGCGTCCAACCATGTCGGGCTCGGTACACTTCAATGTCGGTCCGCGGAATAAAGTAAGTTTCCTAACTCGATTTCCATTCCTTCTCGTTCTCAATTGATTAATTCTTTCTCTCCCACTTGCCTTCTTTCTATTAGTGTCGTAAGACGAGGGGTTTCCCCTTGGTTTGCGGATTTTGCTAACTTTGCCGTAGCGGGAGTGATCCCACCAAATTTGTCTTATCAAGCTAGGAAGAAATTCTTACATGATGCTAGACAATATTTTTGGGATGACCCATATCTCTACAAGGAAGGGAGTGATCAAATCTATAGATGGTGTGTGTCAAGTGAAGAGGTTGAGAGCATAATTCACCATTGCCATTCCTTGCCTACGGGGGGTCACGCTAAGAGTTCCAAAACCACTTCAAAAATTCTTCAATGTGGTTATTATTGGCCAACCATGTTCAAGGATGTGCATGATTATGTGAGGAAGTGTGAGGAGTGCCAAAGAGAGGGGAACATATCAAGGAGGAATGAGACTCCTCAAATTGGCATTCTAGAAGTTGAGTTATTTGATGTATGGGGTATCGATTTCATGGGACCATTTCCCACATCGGGGCCTTACAAGTACATCTTGGTAGCCGTGGACTATGTCTCAAAATGGGTGGAGGCCATACCAACAAGAACCAATGATGCTAGGGTGGTGATGAAGTTCTTGAAAAGCAACATTTTTGCAAGGTTTGGTGTGCCTAGGGTTCTCATAAGTGATGGCGGACCTCATTTCATTGAGAGGTGCTTCGAGAATGTGTTGATCAAGTATGGGGTGTCTCATCGAGTTGCTACTCCTTATCATCCTCAAACAAGCGGGCAAGTCGAGGTGTCAAACCGTCAAATCAAGGCTATCTTGGAGAAGACCGTATCTCGATCAAGGAAAGATTGGGCCTCTAAGCTCGATGATGCACTTTGGGCCTATAGAACCGCCTTCAAGGCACCTTTGGGAACTACACCCTTCAATCTAGTTTATGGCAAGGCATGCCATCTTTCGGTAGAGCTTGAGCACGAGGCAAAATGGGCTCTCAAGGAGATGAATTGGGATATCAACTTGGCCGGTGAGAAGAGGTTTCTAGAGCTTCATGAGTTGGGAGAATTGAGGTTGAAAGCCTATGAGAACTCCAAGTTGTACAAGGAGAAGACCAAGAAGTGGCATGATACGAAGTTAATTCTAAAGACTTATCAAACCGGTGACAAGGTTCTCCTTTTCAATTCAAGGATTAAAATTTTCCCGGGGAAGTTAAGGACTAGGTGGAGTGGACCATTTGTGGTCCACCATATCTATGCTCATGGTGCGGTGGACTTGGTTGATGAACGAGGACATATTTTCAAAGTGAATGGTCATCGAGTGAAGAAGTTCTATGACAAGGCCGATACAAGCGAAGAAGTTAGAGCCTCATGGGCTCTCGTCCTCGCCAATTGACCTAGACATGCCATTGAAGAATAAAGAAATTGTGAGCTCTTTGTTTTTGGTTTTGTATAGAGAAATTTTTGCAAAAATCCATAAAAATTTGAAAAATTGTGTTTAAAACAACAAAAAAAGATTTTGTGTTTTGTAGTTTTTGGACTAGAAATTCCCATCTTAGATTGCCAAATGAAAGCTAATGATGATGTGAGCATGTAAATTCCTTTGCATATTTTTGGATGGTTTAGCCTCTAAAAAGATGTTGCTTTTGATGTGATCATGATATCTTGCTTGTTTTATTGAACATGTGAGTTCTAGGATGAATTCTTATGCAACTAAGTATGAGTGACCCTTGTGAGATTGATTTTTGGCCATTTTAGGGATGTTTGTTCATATTTGCATATCCCTCATGTTTCTTGTGTGATTAGCTCATGCATGCTTAGTAAAACTTGCTATTGCGGTGTTTATCTATTTTCCAAGACCGTCATGAGATTTGTCCTAGCATTGTCACATTGATTTTGAACTTTGTTTTTCTAGTCACATAAATGTTCCATATCCTACCATGAAGTGAATCCTTTGTTTGTAGCCCCGTTTTAGCCTAGGCCTTTGTTTCTAACTCCTCAAAAATATTATTCCTAGCCTTATATGACTTGACCCTTATGGGATTGGACTTTAGAAGAGAGGTTTGGATTGTATTTGAAGAGTTGAGATTCTCTATGGTTTAAGGGCAAAGAATGGTGTTATGAATCATGTGGGTAGTGCATCTTTGTTGCGCAAAAAAAAAAAAGAAAATGAAAAAAAAAGAAAGAAAGAAAGAAAGAAAATGTTGGAAATGGAAAGTGGAATGAAGGTAAAGAGCTTAAGTGAAGAAAAAGGGTCCGACCGAGTTACACACCACATCGGGCCCGATGCCATAAGAAAGTCGGTCCAGTGTAGAAAGTATGGAAAATCCAACAAAAAGCCTAAGAGCAAAGATGAAGTGGAATGTTAAGTGAAATTTTGGGTTGAGATGAACAATGTTAAGTTTTTTGGATGAGTGTGAAATTGATTGTGGAATTTTTGTGAAGTTGGTGAGAGTTTAGGTTGCTCAATCCCCATTGTAAGCACCACAAGACCAAATAATTCCCACCTTGAGAAATACCAAAAGCCCCATTACAACCCGGCCGAATGGAATCTCTTTGAGGACCTCCATTGAGCCAAGTTCGAAATCTTTGTGTACTTTGTATTAGGCATCTCTAGGTGGAGGATTTGGTGATATTAGCTTCAATAGTAAAGTCCTTACTTGCATGATTTTTGAGCTTGAGTGTTCATTGCTATACCCATACACATGATGAGTGATACACATTCACATATCCCTAAAGTGAGGCTTAATTGCATTGACTCTATTCCTTGGAACACTTAATCATGTGTGATGATGTAATGTTGCTTGAATATCAATCAGTTGTGCTTAAATGTGTTCTCATACGACGCTTTACTTGAAGATTATGTTTCGGTCTTGCTTACATTGTTATTGCTTGAGGACAAGCAAGTTTAAGTATGGGGTATTTTGATGTCTCTTTATTTGGTGGTGTTTTTATATATGATTTCCTTTGTAAATATGTTTCTTTTTCCCCTTTTCTTGTGTGTTTTGTTCCTTTTTAGCTTAGTTCCCGTATTTCTATGAGATTCGGAGACTATGCGCGTTTTATGTGTTTTGTAGGTGTTTTGGCATGGATCAAGGATCGTTTTGAAGGAGAATCGGAACATGGAGCAAGGCCCGAGGTTAAGAGGAAAAGAGAGGAGCAAGCCATGAAGAAGAACAAGAGAAAAGCCAACAAGAAGAAGGTGGAACGAGGTCCGGATCGAGCTGGAACCAACGCCGAACCCGAGATGAATTTCTCGACCTGGGACCGACTTGCCCAGTAAGTCGGGCCCGAGGTTGCTCCGTGTCGGTCCGAGTCGGTCACTGGCTGAATTGGGCTTCAAGGCACGAAATTGTAAACTACCACTTTTGCCCCTCATCTATAAAGTCTCTCTTATCTTCTAAAAGGGAGAGGTTCCCACACAATTAGGGGAGGTTCCCACACTTAGCAAGGGACCAACCCTCAAAAACTCTCAAGAGGATACTTGGAGAGCAAGGAGGAAGGAGAGGAGAAGGAGAAGAGAGGGAATCGGCCTAGGAGAGGAGATTGCTAGGAGATTTGATAGGTTTGGTTGATAGATTAGCTTTGCCTTGTTTTGATTTTGTGGATTTGGAAACCTTTGATTGGAGTTTGTGGATTGCTTTTGATTTGTGAATGAAATTTGGCTTTGGTTTGAGATTGATGATGTTGATTGCTTTGCTTTGTGATTTGTTTGCTTTCTTTGTTTTCCATATGGAGTAGATCTCCTTGATCTTGGGTTATGGGGGAAAACTCTAGCTAGGTTGGGCTAGAAACCCCAATTCCATAGCCTTGAGTGCTTGATCTAGGAACCCACTCTACATAGAGCTACAATTCCTTATGAAAGTAAGGAATCAAGGCTTGTGATTGGCAAAGTAGCGAAAGTGAATATTTGTCCATCTCAAGACCTTGCTTCGAAGGGGATTTCCCCAATGATCGATGTGTAGAAGTGGTTGCAACGAGGGTGAAAGCACTCGATCCTATTCCGATCATCACTTATTGCTTGAATTGGGGTGGAAAAGCCTTAATCTACTAGAGAAGGAACCCAAAAGCCCAAGATCTACTTTCAATCTTTGAGTTCGACAAAACCCAGCTACATCGGGCCCAACTTGCTCTACGTCGGTCCCGACTTCCCTCTTGTCGCCAACATCGGGCCCGACGTGACACTTGTGTCGGTCCCGACTGTTCCCTTTGTTTTCCTTTTTTTTAAGTTCTCCTTTCCAGCTTTCTAGTGTTTAGGCACCTCAATCGAGTAGATTTCCCGAGCGTTCGACACCCACCACGTGCTACAACGGGGTCGGGTTATAAATTGTATCTCTAGACCCTCGCATTCGTGAGTGATCAATACCGAGATTAAAGTTGAGGTAATTTGAGTTTTTAACTTGATTGAAACAGAAAGTTAGTAACTTGAAGGTTGATATTGTTTGAATACGAAAGTTTCAAACTTTAGATCCAAAACAAGCAATTAAGTGAATTGGGTTACGAAAGTAGGTTAATTCACTTGATAGTCAAAGAAAGTTGATGACTCTATCTATTTAAATGCATGATCTTATCTTCTTACGAGTTTATATGCATAACCTTGCTTCATGTGGAACGATCCTGAATCCTCTATACTCAGCGGGGTCTTGACTACAAATTTATTTGTTGTTAATCAACCCTCTCAAAAAATTGGCGTCGTTGCCGGGGAAGCAACGAGTTTGTTTGTTTATTTGTGGGTTTGGGAATAGCCCGACCCCGTTTTTATTTTTAATTTTTGTTTTCTTTGTCTGTTTTCTCAGCGTATGCCGGTAGGACCACGAAGGCTTGAGTTTGACAACGTTGGTTATTACTCAGAACCTGAACATTCCCTGCACCGTAGACGCCGAGAGAACCGAGCCATGGCCACACCAGAAGAGATGGCTCGTTAAATGAAAGACCTCCGAAATCAGATGGAGGCGTTGAAGACTGAGAAGGAAGGCGCTGCTGCCAAGGATGAGCATCATCGAGCTGCTGATGCTCCTCTACAGGAGGAGCTTAATGCCTATCCGAGGAATGCCAAACAGTACATGCATCCAGAACTGAGGGTGCCTGAGTCTCCCATTGTGCTTCCCGAGATAGAGAAACCCTTTGAGATCAAGTCTCAATTCATATCCTTGATTAAACGGGCTCAGTTTGAAGGGAAACCTACTGAGTGCCCTATGGAGCATATTAGAAACTTTCTTGATTTATGTGACACCATAGTTGCTGAAGGTGTCTCACTTGAATATGTTTTGTTAAAAGCTTTCAGGTGGTCTCTTACTGGAAAGGCCCTGAGCTGGTTGGAGAGCCTACCTTCTAAGTCTATCATGACTTCAAAAGCTTTGTATGATCAATTTCTTACAAAGTTCTTCCCTCCTGCTAAGACGATAGAGTTGAGGAAACGCATCACCTCCTATCACCAGCTGCCTAATGAAACATTCGTGGAAACATGGGAAAGATTCAAGAGATGCTTAGATAATGCCCCCACTCACGGGCAACCTTTATATGTTTTGCAAGAAATCTTTTTTCCAGGGTATCAACGCAGAGACCAAGAACCGGATCAACACGCATACTGCGTGCGGTTTTATAGAGATGGACCCGACAGCTGCATGGGAACTGTTGGATAAGTTGTCCAATTATGATGCCATGTATGGAACCCAACAGACTCCACAGCCCCAGAAACGTCTCTACATACCTAACCGAGACGAAGTTAACCCGGATGTTAAAAATCAATTCTTGCAAGATGAGGTCAACCGTTTGAAGAAGTAGGTAAGTTTTCTGAAATCCTCTCAATCATGTCAAGAATGTGGTTCTTCTGCACATAGTACTTCTGCTTGCACTAACATAGAGCAGGTTAGAGCCGCTGAGACAATTGCTGAGATGAATTATATGAGAGGACCATATAGGAACCAGCCTAGCTATCATGACAGGTCAAACAACTATCAGGCATGGGGCAATCTGAATACAAATCAAAACTATGCAATGCCTCCACCAGATAGACGACCTGCACCCTATCGACCTCCAGGCCATCAGGAGCCACCATCATGGGTTCAATGATTACAGGAAGGCATTAACGGAGTGACCAACAAGGTTAACGAAGTTCAAGCAACCTGAACCAACAAAATAAAAGATGAGGAGAGTTCGATATATGGAAGAAGAGTGTTGATTCCCAACTAGGGAACCTCACTGCCCAAATTCCGAGACCATAAGGGCAACTCCCGGGCCGCCCTGAGGAGAACCCTAGGGGACAAATAGCAGCGGTGCACCTTAGGAGCGGGAACACATTGTCGGAGCGAGTCCAAGCTCAGGACAAGGAAGAAGAGGATGTCACCAAACAGCTCGTTAATGAGCCAGCGAGGGCAAATAACGAGCTTGAATACCAGGGTGACAAGGATCTGAGGGTTCCTAACGACCCTACCACAAGTAAGTTTTCTAATCCGAGCCTTCCTCTCAACCCTAGGGTAGTTAACGACCCCATCAGGTTCGGTAACGACCCGCCGCGGACACCAAACGACCCTAGTGTCGACCCGATACTCTCACCTCTCGAGCCTAACTTGGTTCCGAGAATGGTGAAATCTCTTCCATTTCCAACTAAGAAATCTACGGACTCTACTGAGAGTAAGTTCAAGCGTTTCGTAAAGATTTTTCAGGGCATTAATATTTAAATCCCATTCGCTGAGGCCCTAAGCGAAATGCCGGCTTACACAAAGTTTTTGAAAGATATTTCAATCCCAATGCAGAGCTGCAGGATGAAGTCAAATCAATAGCTCTACCGGAAAAGCTAGGAGACCCAGGGAGATTTGCAATAACAATTGGCATAGGCAACCACAAGTTCAAAGCTTTATGGGCGCCAGTGCTAGTTTAGTTCTTCTCTCAATCTGGTCTAAAGCTAATATGGGACCACTAGAGCCCATCAACATGCGGCTTTACATGGCAGACGGATCCTGCATCAAACCAACAAGGGTAATAGAAGACTTTCCAGTTCAAGTGGGCAAATTCTTTGTTCCAAACGACTTCATCGTTATGACAATGCCCGAAGATCCGGTGGTGCCTATTATTTTGGGAAGACCGTTCCTCGCTACAGCTGGAGCCATAATCGATTTTAGGAGGGGACTCCTAACTTTTGAAATTGGGGATGAGGTGACGGAATTCCGATTTAAACAGTCAATTAAGGAGACAGATAGAGCCGAAGTCAAGATGCTCTACACCCACAAGGAGATCATTGAATGTGGAGACCCTATTGGAAGATCAACATCAGATGACGAAATTTCGGGTCAAAGATGGGCAGAAATAACCACTGCAGTTTCAGTAACGAGCCCCCCAGCCACGTTACCGATTCTCCTAGTAGAAGAAGCAGGCTCGTTAACGACCCCACCAACATCGTTAACGACCCTAGCAAAAGACAACAAAATTTCAGCCTTTGAATATCTTGAGGAGGTGTTGAAGATGGAGCCAGAAGAACCAATTCTAATCCCTGTTGAACCGTCCCAAACACTTAAACTCCTGCCAGACTCCCTCAGGTATGAATTCCTTGGTCCTAATTCTACTTTGCCTGTCATCATTAATGCTAAATTAAAAGATGAGGAAGCAGGAAAACTCCTGAATGTGCTTAGGATGTATAGGAGAGCCATAGGCTACTCCCTAGATGATATAACTAGCATATCCCCTTCCCTTTGCATGCATAGGATATACATGGAGGATAATCATAAACCCACCATAGAGCATCAATGTAGGTTAAATCCTAACATGAAGGATGTATTTAAAAAGGAAATTTTTAAATTACTTGATGTTGGGATCATATTTCCTATATCGGACAGCCAATGGGTGAGTTCGGTCCATGTAGTCCCAAAGAAAGGGGGGATGACTATGTTAGAAAATGAAAAGGGAGAGCTTATTCCGACTAGAACCACCACTAGTTGGAGGTTGTGCATTGATTATAGGAAGCTTAATAGTGCTACTATAAAAGATCATTTCCCGCTTCCTTTCATTGATCAGGTGTTAGAACGCTTAGCCCAGCATGATTATTTCTGTTATTTAGATGGCTATAGCGGTTTTTGGCAGATTCCCATTCACCGTGATGATCAGGAAAAGACAACCTTTACATGTCCTTATGGAACCTTTGCTTATAAAAGAATGCCATTTGGGCTTTGCAATGCCCCTGCTACCTTGCAAAGGTGTATGATGGCCATTTTTTCGGATATGATAGAGGAGATTGTAGAGGTTTTCATGGATGACTTTTCTGTTTATGGTTCTTCATTTGATTCTTGTCTTGCTAACCTTGCACGAGTGCTTAAAAGATGTGAAGAAACCAATCTTGTGCTAAATTGGGAAAAATGTCATTTCATGGTTCAAGAGGGGATAGTACTAGGACACCTTGTCTCTAAAAGAGGGATAGAAGTAGATAGAGCAAAAATCGAGCTTATTGAAAAACTACCTTCTCCTTCTTTTGTAAGAGACATTAGGAGTTTTCTAGGGCATGCTGGCTTTTATAGACGATTTATTCACGATTTTTCTAAGATAGCTAAACCTTTGACTAACCTACTAATGAAAGATGTAGTGTTTGAACTGTCTCCAGAATGTCTTGAAGCATTTTACAGGTTAAGAGCTGCCCTCGTATCCGCCCCCATTATGCAGTCCCCAGATTGGACATTACCCATTGAGATTATGTGCGATGCCAGTGACTATGCAGTTGGCGCAGTCTTAGGGCAACGAAAGGACAAAAAACTCCATGCCATCTATTACGCCAGTAAGACGCTGGATGAGGCACATAGTAAGTATACCACAACGGAGAAGGAGGTCCTTGCCGTGGTATTTGCCTTTGAAAAATTTCGGTCCTACCTTGTTGGATCCAAAGTGATTGTTTATACTGACCATGAGGCTGTTCGATACCTAATGGCTAAAAAGGATGCCAAACCTAGATTGCTTCGTTGGATGCTCTTACTGCAGGAGTTTGACCACGAAATAAGAGACAAAAAGGGAGCAGAGAACCTAGTGGCGGATCACTTATCCAGATTACCAGTAGAGCATATCACTGAGTCCAACAATGAGGTGCCAATAAACAATTCCAGACCGGACGAACACCTCCTGCTGAATGAGGTCGAACTCAACAAGACCCTCGTCTCCGACCCCTTCAGGGTCGTTAACGAGGCACCGAGGCTGGAAGGCACAAATCACAAGGATAAACTTCCAGGGTGTGTCAGAATATTATTCAATCAGGTCGTTACTAAGCCACGGGAGGTCGTTACCGAGGATAAAATCAGGACTCCAAGCTCGTTAACGACCCATTCAAGTAAGATTTCTGAAACCAAACTTGCTCAAATCAATTCCATTTCTTCTCCTCCTTCTATTTCTTCTTCCTCAATATCAATCCTTGTTTTTAGAGGGTCAAAAGCCCCTTGGTTTGCGTATTTCGCTAACTATCTTGTAGGAAGCGTGATTCCCGAGGGTCTAACCCCACAAAAGAAGAAGAAATTTCTCCATGACGTAAAACAGTACTATTGGGATGATCCTTACTTGTTTAAGAAAGGAAGCGATCACCTCTTTAGGCGTTGTGTTCCAGAAGAGGAGATCGAGAATGTGATCCATCAATGTCACACACTTCCAACTGGAGGCCATGCAAAAGGATTCAAAACCACGGCAAAGATTCTTCAAAGTGGTCTCTATTGGCCAGCCATGTTCAAGGATGTGCAAGCTTATGTGACAACATGTGACGGATTCCAACGCTCAGGCAACATCACTTGGAGACATGAAAACCCACTAACCGGGATATTAGAGGTTGAGCTATTTGACGTATGGGGCATTGACTTCATGGGATCATTTCCTGCATCTGGCCCCTACAAGTACATCCTAGTTGCGGTCAATTATGTCTCTAAGTGGGTAGAAGTTGTTGCTACAAGGACTAACGACGCCAAGACTGTGGCTAAATTCATCAAGACCAACATTTTCCCCAGGTTCGGCGTTCCAAGGGTCCTTATCAGTGATGGTGGTACTCATTTCATTGAGCGGAGTTTTGAAGCACTTTTGGCTAAGTATGGGGTATCCCATCGGGTGGTAACACCCTATCATCCCCAAACCAGTGGCCAGGTTGAAGTCTCAAACAGGCAAATAAAGAGCATATTGGAGAAGACAGTGTCCCGTTCTAGGAAGGATTGGTCCTCCAAATTGGATGACGCTCTATGGGCATACAGGACAGCATACAAGACGCCTCTACACACCACTCCTTATAATCTAGTGTATGGCAAGGCATGTAATTTACCGGTTGAGATCGAGCATAAAGCATTATGGGCTCTTAAGGAGCTCAACATGAACCTCGACGCGGCTGGAGCAAAAAGATTCATGGACTTGCAAGCATTAGAAGACATGAGGCTGAAGGCGTACGAAAATGCTGAAATTTACAAGGAGCGCACTAAAAGGTGGCATGATCGGAAATTGGTACCCAAAACTTATGAAGTTGGCGATAAGGTACTTCTTTTCAACTCTAGACTCCGACTATTCCGGGGGAAGCTCAGGACACGATGGAGTGGGCCATTCGTGGTTCATCACATTTATCCTCACGGAGCAGTAGAGTTGATCGATAACCAAGGCGTAATCTTCAAAGTTAATGGCCACCAGCTGAAGAAGTTTCATGAGCAACCCGACCCGGACGAATAGATCAGAGTCACCATGGCTCTGACATCATCGGACTAGTCAAAGGAGCACGTCGGGCTGACGACGTTAAAAATAGCGCTTACGGGAGGCAACCCGCTTTTTAGTATAGAATTAGATTTTTCTTTTTCTTTTCCTTATTAGATTCTTTTTCTTAGCTTTCTTTTGAGTTCTTTTTAGTATTTATTAGGATTGAAATTAGGATAAATTTTGAGCTAACAAGATGCAGGAGAAGAGATTGAAAATCACTCAAAGAGGCTACTGTGGCTCGTTAACGACCCACCCAGGGTATTTAACGACCCGATTCAAATGACCCGATTCGGCAAAACGGGTAGGTAAGTTTTTTTTAACCTAGTCTATCTTTTTACTACCATAGCCGCCGCCCCCTCCACCCCTTCCTATCCCTACCCTCTCCTATATAACCCTTCTATCCCTCCCAAAAATTCACTCTCAAATTCTCCAAACTCCAAACTTGTCAAAAATTCAACCAAAGATCTTGAAGACTCCCACCACCGATCGAAATCCCTCACCAGCCACCAAGCAGTCGTCGTTACCGAAGCCCGGAAACTCTTCCTCCCACCGACGACGATCCGAGTTTTCGTTAACTTGCTTTCACTAAGCTCGTTAATCACCCAATTCCGACCCCTTGTTCTTCAATTTCTTAATTCTCCGGTATGATTTCTAAACCCTAACTCGAATTGCATGATTCATGGTTTTTAGGGTAGAAATTTCATGTCTAAAATTGAGTTCATCGAAAGTATTGATTTGCATGATTGGATTTTGCCCATGAAAGTTTGATTTTGCTTAGTAATTCTAGATCTAGAGAAGGATATTCATGTTATATGTTTCATTGTGTAAAGTTGATTGTGAAAAGCATGAATGTTTCTTGTTCTAGTATCAAGATACAAGCTTTGCATGTCAAAATTTCGGGTAAATTTAGCATGTTCGGGATGGGTAATTAAGCAAGTATGGGGTGCATATATCCGATTGTGTGACTTGTGAAGGAGTATTGAGGATTGCATGCTTGATTTTGGCTTGATTGTTAAGGTAGATTAAACTCGGAATTCTGTGATTTGGTTCTCGACGGCTCGTTAACGACCCACCCAGGCTCGTTAACGACCCTGCGTAGCTTCAAAGATCAATACCAGTCCAGATTCGTAAAGGACCCAATTGGGTAGTTAACAAATGATTCCGATGTTATTTCGAGACCAAGTATGGGGTCTCTTGCCTATCTATTTTGAGTGGATCTTATCTTGGAAAATTCTTGATTGTTTTGTAGATCTCATGGCAAGTTCAAGCAGACCGACTACCTGAGCTCAGAAGAAGAGAAGGAACCAGAGGTCCCCATCTCCACCTCGCATGGACAATGTGATTTTGAGTACTCAAGGCCAAGTGCATCGATACCGTGCCATTCTAGAGAAGGACCACAACACTCGTTGGTTCTCAAAGTCTAGTGCCGTAAACACGGGGATCTACACGGACGTCAAGGAGGCCTTCGTTATTCTTGGTGCCGCTCATTTGCTGAAGAAGGAGAATTTACCACACTATCCGGCCCTCACATCTGATTTTTTGGCCACTCTAGAGACTAGCTTCTCGTCGAAGACTTCGGCGGGACGAATTCGGTTTCGGCTTGGTAATGTGAGCCATGAGTTCACCATGGCAGAGGTCAATGCAATTCTAGAGCTCCCAAATTCGTCTAGAGACTATAGCTTGAAAGACTACATGGTGACTCGGACTTGGAGCTACATCACTGGAGAGGTCCAATCCTCCACATCGGCATTATCTGGGGCAAGCATCATCAACCCCATCTTCAGAATCATTCTCCGAGTCCTAGCCGCTACGTTTTGGCCGAAGAGAGAGTTGAACAGGCCAATAAGGACGGAAGTTGCTTGTCTCCGCACCATCCTTTTCGACGAGCCCGGCCCCTTGAATTTGGGGTATGAATGGCTCCACTACGTCGAGAAATCAACCAAGTCCAAGGAGGTTTGGTGTGGCAACTTGGTTAGCCTTTTGGCTAAAAACCTTGGAGTCGACCTTACTCGATACACACCGGCTCATGCTCAACTCCTCAACAAGAACTATTGGTATAGCTCTAGTGTCTTCATTCAAGCCGAGGGAGGGTTCAAAGTGAAAGTACAAGACCGCATTGTTACACCCACCCTCGACAAATTGGAGCTACTCTACGTACCAAATTGGTACGAGGAGTGGACGGGACATGCTTTCCCGTTGGAACCCAAGCCGGAGGATGAGCTATCACTTCGGCCGTGTGAGACGAGATTTGAGCGAGAAGATGACGCAATCGATGAAGATGAAGATGACGATGAGGATACCGAGGTAGTCGGCGATGAAACTGAAGAAGCCGACACAGATGGAGGAACAGAGGAGCTAAACCTCGAGGATGAAGACCTCGACACGGAAGTTTTGGGCACCAACGTCCTCGTTGACGAGCCTACCAGGCTCGTTAACGACCATTTCCAGCCTCCTTTCTACACTTCTAACGAGGCACCCATCTTCATTAACGAGGTCCCGAGGAGGACTACCGACCCACCGCCAGCTCCTACCGACCCTCATTCCTATGGGCTCATGCCATACAACCCGGTGTTGTACCAAGATCATTTCCAGCCTCACTATCCCCCACCTCCTCAGCCCGAGTACACAGGATCGAGTATGCCACCGCCATGAGCCGAGGATGTATCTGCTCAGATGCAGCAGCTTCACCTCCAGCAGGACCATATTCATAGGAGGATGGATAGATGGGAATCTGTCTATTCTGCTTGCATGTCGATGGAGGATGAGAGGCATCGTTAGAGAGAGGCGGATGATGCTGAGCGTTGGAGGATGATGTACGACTTCATGGGGAACTTTGAGCACTACTTTCCTCCACCAAACCGTTGATTCAGCTTGAAGATGAAGTTTTTCCTTGTTTCCCACTTTTGAGACGTTGTAAGTTCTTATGTTTGTTTTTCTTTTTCTTATTTTTATCTTTGTTTGTTTTCTTTTCTATTTCTTTTCCTTCTTCTTATTTTTCTTACAGTGAGGACACTGTAGTTTTAAGTATGGGGTGGGAGAAAATAGAAAACTTGTTGTCTTATGTGTTTATGTGTTTTGAGTAGTTTTTATTCTCTAAAAAAATGAAAAAAAGCTTCGAAAAATTTGAATTTTTTTTTTAAAAAGAGTTTTAGAATTGATAGATATCCCTTTCTTAGGTTCTATGATAGTAGTTGCTAGCTTAATCATATAATTCCTTGCAAGCATGTCTTCAATAGTATAGCCGGATTCTTAACTTGAAATTGTTTTTAGAAGAAGATAGCACTTGATGAAATTGAGCACATATACTTTATGGCGTAAGTGATGCAATCCAACCAAATAATTACCTAGTGAGGAATTTTTGGCCTTATAGGGAGAACATCAATAAATCCCTCTTCTTTTCTTGTGTGATTTACTCTCTATATGCATATTATCTCTTGGAATTGTGATGGTTATCTATTTCTTGAGACCCGTATGGGATTTATAGTTCATTACTTGTGAGAATCATATGATGGAGAACTTATTTTTATAAGCCCTATTATTCCCTATCCACTTTTACGTGATCCTTCTTTTAACAACCAATTCTAGCCTGAAGCCTTTATTTTTAAGCTCCACAAAATTTCCCTAGCCGAGATAAGCTTGACCCTATCCGTGGATTAGGAATTAGATTGAAGAAATATTTTTGTTAAGTGTAAAAAATGAGTGATATATAATGTTTGCTTTGATTGAGGGATTATTGGGAAGGGTAGATTGGAAGTCTCTTATTTTACTTGTAATAAGAAAGATCTCTTGATAAGCAAAAAATGCACAAAATAAAGTTGTTTGTTGGAGATAAGAAGAAGGAAGTAATGGAAGAATACATGATGAAGCTCGTTAACGACCCTGAAGTGGGCTCGTTAACGAGGCAGTGAGGCGAAAAAAAAAGAAAAGAAAGGAATAAAAGAAGGAAAAAATAATAATAAGGAGTTGGATGAAGTAATAAAAAAGAAGGAAGAAGTTTGAAGTGCATCTGTGTTTATAGATAATGTCAGAGATTCTTTTATTCTTATGAGACTTTCTAGGATAATAATGGGTGAGTGAAAGAGAGTGTGCATAAAGAAGAGTGAGTTTGGTATATGTTTTTGCAAGAATTTTTAATGTTTATGTGTGAGTTTTTTAGGAGTCTTTGATTCCCGGATATTATTAGCACCACATGACCTAAATATTTTCCACGCCTTATTGTTATTACCAAGCCCCATTACAACCCAGCCGAATGGAAGCTTCTATGAAGTTTTTTTCATTGAGCCCCCTGAGTTCTCTTGATGATTTTTGCTTGTTTTGACAAATCTTGGGTGGAGAATATTGGTGATATAAGTTCCAATTTCTATGAGTTTTTGTATATAAGATGAGTTGAGAGATTGAATTTATACGCCTAAACACTTGAGAGTTGAGTGGAACACATTATATCCCTTGTGAGGTTGGATTGTATTTTCTTATGTCTATTTGGTGCATATATGTGTGATGACATTAATAATCCTTTGCTATGTTTTTCTCGTGTGTAGATGTTGCTTTTTAGATGATGTCTATATCTTGATGAGTATGTTTGTTTGGTTTTGGTTATTGTTTAGTGATTACTTGAGGACAGGAAAGTCTAAGTATGGGGAATTTTGATGTTCGTGTTTTTAGTATAGTTTTTAGTAGGTTTTCTTTGTTTATTAGGTTTAGTTTTGATAAGTTTAGTATTAGTTTTGTGTGTTTTTGGATAGTTTTGCATATTTCTGTGGAAAGTATGGAAGCTACTCTATTTTGTGTATTTTGTAGGTTTTAGCAAGGGAAAAGTGCAATATGGAGCTGAATTTGGAGCGCTACAGTGAAAGACGGAGGAATACAATTATGAAGAAGTCAGAGTTCCAGTTTTACGAGATGAAGTGTGGAAGAAACCAAGCCCAGGCTCGTTAACGAGGCTATGAGGGCTCGTTAATGAGGCCACGTGATAGAAATTTCAAGGGTTGACTTTTTGACTCACCGATCCTGTGCGAGAAATTATTTCTGTGTCGGTAGAGTATCTTTTTGTGATTTTTAGGGTTATTATTATGTATTTTAGGTCTTGTTATCTTCTTAAATTTTATTTCTATCTTTTAGGGTTTTATTTCTATCTTTTTAGGAAAGTTTATATCTTTTAGCCTTTTTTAGTTTCTAGCCTTTTTTGTATAAATACCCTTCTATTTAGCATAGAAAGGGAGGTGAGACTTTTAGGGATTGCTTTTGGAGAGGAGGAAGATCAGAGAGAGGAGAGAGAGGATCGGAGTCGAGATCGAGGTCGGTGAACGAAAGTTACCGGGTTCGTTAATCGTTATTTTGGTTCGGTGCTTTGTATTTTTCGGTTTCTTCTGAATTTATGGAAGATGATTTTTCTATTTAATTTGAGTAGTAATTTATTTTCAATGATTTCTTTTGTTGAAATTGTTTGTTTCATAGTTATGATTAGTGAGTAGTCTTCTTTTCTAGGATCGGGGTTAAGCCCGGCATAGTTAAGCATGTTTGATGAGTAAGATTGTGTGTTGAATGCCTTTTATCTATTATTGAGATTGTTTGTTGGGCTTATACCGAGATGAAAGTTGAGGTAATTTGAGTTTTTAACTTGATTGAAAGAGAAAGTTATTAACTTGAAGGTTGATATTGTTTGAATACGAAAGTTTCAAGCTTTAGATCCAAAACAAGCAATTAAGTGAATTGGGTTACGAAAGTAGGTTAATTTACTTGATAGTCAAAGAAAGGTAATGACTCTATCTATTTAAAGGCATGATCTTATCTTCTTACGAGTTTATATGCATGACTATGTTGTGGTGTCCCTAGTCATAGATCTTTGTATTTATTTGAATTATCTTAAGTGAATTTCGTTGCTGAGTTAGTTGGCTCGGTACCGAATTTATTTAGGTCGTTAGATTGAGTCTTTTTGTTTACGGTGATTCATTAACGACCCTGACAACGTCGTTAAAGAGGCTGCTTGTGAGTGTTTTTGCTTGATTTTGTTTGCTTTTTAGTAGTTGATAAACGAATAACCTTGCTTCCTGTGGAACGATCCTGACTCCCCTATACTCAGCGGGGTCTTGAATACAAATTTATTTGTTGTTAATCAACCCTCTCAACACTCCCAATCGTCAAAAGTGCCGAGCTCTACTTCAGACAGTGCAGCTAAGACGAAAACGGGGATATCTCCCAAACCACTCGGGCGTTCTGGCTCAAATTTTGGGAAAAATTCAAAGACTCAGAGAGATACAAAAAGGAAGAAGAATGGCTGTAAAAGGAGCCAAAAATCAGCTTAAAAGGCAGTGTAGAAAAGTGCTCTCTAATAGCACAGCCTAGTACTTCTTTCCCTACTTCCTTTTGTTTACTTCTTATGAGAAAAAAAATAGTAATTATAAGTCAAGACATCTCTCATCTTCAAAAGTGTATTCAGGATCTTTTACAGGAATTTGAAGATGTTATGCCTTAAGAGTTGCCACAAGGCCTTCCACATTGTGCATCATATAGAGCAAGTCCAGAGGAAACTAATGAGCTTCCAAGACAAGTGCAAGACCTCATGGACAAAGGCTATGTTCGTGAATCACTCAGCCTATGCGCGGTTCTGGTGATATTGGTGCCAAAGAAGGATGGCACTTGGAGAATGTGTGTTGATTGCAAGGCGATCAACCAACTAACAGTTAAGTATCGTCATCCCATTCCTAGATTAAATGATATTCTTGATGAATTTCATGGTGCTAATTTCTTTTCTAAAATTGATTTAAGAAGTGGGTACCATCAAATTAGAATGAGAGAAGGGGATGAGTGGAAAACTGCTTTTAAGACTAACTATGGTTTATATGAATGGTTAGTAATGCCTTTTGGATTAACTAATGCACCTAGTACTTTTTTCATGAGGCTTATGAACCATGTTTTAAGAAGATACTTAAAATTTATTGTAGTCTACTTTGATGATATCTTAATTTATAGCAAAACTTTGCATGAACATGTAGATCATCTTAAGGTTGTTTTAGACACTTTGAGATTAGAAAAGCTTTTTGTTAATTTAAAGAAGTGTTCTTTTTGCTTGGAATCTACTGTTTTTCTTGGTATTGTTGTGTCTAAAGGTGGACTAACGGTAGATGAAGACAAAATCAAGGCTATCAAGGAGTGTCCACAACCGACTACCCCTACTATGATTCGATCATTTCTCGGCTTGGTTGGCTTCTATAGACGGTTTGTGCTTGATTTCAGCACAATTGCAGCCCCTCTCCATGAGCTTACAAAGAAGGATACATCATTTAAATGGAGAGAGCAACAAGAGAATGCCTTCAACACTTTAAAGGACAGGTTGTGCAACGCCCCGGTGCTCTAACTCCCTGATTTCTCCAAAGCATTCGAGATTGAGGTGGATGTATCAGGCCATGGCATAGGAGGCGTCCTCTTGCAAGACAAGAAAGCCATAGCTTATTTCAGTGAAAAGCTTAGTGGGGCTGAGTTGAATTACCCTACATATGATAAAGAACTTTATGCTTTAATTAGGGTTTTGAAAACTTGGTCTCATTATTTGTGGCCTAAGGAGGTTGTCATTCATTCTGATCATGAGGTCTTGATGTATTTAAAGGGCCAATCCAGACTTAGTAGGCGACATGCAAGAAGGGTTGAATTCATGGAGATCTTTCCTTATGATGTAAAGCATAAGAAAGGCAAATAGAATGTGGTAGCTGACACCCTTTCACGCAAATACGTTCTCTTGAACCAATGTGATGTGAAAATCCTTGGATTTGCAATGATTGAGGAATTATATGCTAGTGATCCTCACTTTGCTGAAATTTATAAGAATTGCATGTCTAGGGGAGTAGTTGATTCCTCTTTATTGATGATGGTTATTTGTTTAAAGTTAGAAAATTATGCATACCTTCATCTAGTATTCGTAGGCTGTTAACTAAAAAGGTTCATGAATCAAGAGGACATAGAGGGTTAGAGAAAACTTAGAAGGCTTAAAAGAACACTACTATTGGCCAAAATGAGTAATTATGTGCTTAGGTCTGTCAAAAGTTGTGTTGTGTGTGCTAAAGCGAAATCTATATTAAACCCTCATGGCTTGTACCAGCCCTTGCCTATTCCTAGTTCACCTTGGGAGGACATTTCTATGGACTTCATTGTTGGATTGCCTAGAACAAGGAAAGGTAGAGATTCAATATTTGTGGTTGTAGACCGTTTTTTCTAAAATGGCTCATTTTATTCCATGTCACATGACTGATGATGTTGTGCATATTGCTGATGGTGTTGGAACCTCTCATTTTATTCCTTGTTTTATAGTTTCAGATCGTGATGCTATGTTTTTGAGTTATTTTTGGAAAAGTTTATGGTCTAAGTTGGGAAGTAAGTTGTTATTTTCTACCTCATGTCATCCATAAACTGATGGGCAAACTGAAGTTACTAATAGAACGTTTGGGTTTTTATTAAGAACTATGCTTAAAGCTAACCTCAAACGTTGGGAAGATGTTTTTCCTTTTTTGGAGTTTGCTTATAACAGGTCAATCCATTCAGCTACAAAAATAACCCCTTTTGAGGTTGTTTATGGGCTAAATTCAAGGACGTCAGTGGACTTGACGCCTCAGCCATACAAGGGAAAAGAGACCTTTGAAGTTGACAAGAGGGCTGAGTTTGTGAAAAAGCTACATGAGAGGACCAAGATGCACTTGGAGAGGAAATACATGAAGTACAAGGCCTATGCTGACAAGGGGCGAAAACAAGTGATCTTTGAAGAAAGTGATCTTGTTTGGGTGCATCTTAGGAAGGAGAGGTTCCAACACCAAAGGAAGAATAAGCTAGATCAGCATGGAGATGGACCATTCAAAATCATCAGAAGAATCGACCCTAATGCCTATCAATTCGACATGCCTGGCGAGTATAATGTCCATCCGACGTTTAATGTGGCTGATCTTTCACTTTATGTCCATCCGACGATTCGAGCTCAAGTGGAAGAGAATGATGCAGTGAAGCCAGCCATGTCTCCTACCAACGTCGATGAGTTGATTCGAGTGCCGTTTGATGGACCAATTACTAGAAGTCGGTCTAAGAAGATTGCTCAAGGCAAAACAACGATCTTAGTTCGATTGGCAACCATTTTTGAAGGGTCCAACAAGACGAGATGGGTCACTTGCATTCGGCATCAACTAAGCCCAGATTCAATGGATTAATTCATATGGACGAGCTTCACACTTATTTTCTTATTTAGAAACATGAAATAACTTGTCTCAGTTTATGGCTAAATTTAGTAAGTGACCGTGTGAGATAAGTTGTTATATAGGTCAAAGTCAACCCTTTGACTTGACTAATCTAAATATGGAAAATATCTTTGTTGCTTTTATTTATAGAACAATATAATTTCAATTTTAATAATGTAGAGAATCAACCATAGGCTGATGTTAGTGGTTGATTATTCTCTCTCCTTTGTTTTATTTTATCTTCTAGATATTTTATGTTTGTTAGGATATTTTCCTTTAATAAATAAATCAACCATGATTTATTTTATTTAAGGGAGATCTAGTTTGTTATAGCTTAGATATTTTATTATATCTTGGGAAGCAAGACATGGGTTTTTCTCTCTCCTACGGCCGACCTTATGCTTGTTACTTGCTCTCCTAGATTCAGCTTTGTATTCACTATTTATACTTTTCAATTTCATTAATAAAAATCAGATTGAGAGAGATTAAACCCAAATTGGTTTAATCTATCTCTTGGGCTCCAAAAAATTGTGTTTGTAGCAATTGCAATTCTCGAGATCAATCAACATCGACATCCGAATTCTCTCTCTTTGTTCTTTGTGTTTAATTCAGTTTGTTCATTCAAATTGATCATTTGATTAGTTCTAATTTTGATTGTTAAAGATCAATCTAGTTCATCAATTGGATTTAGCGTTCGAGCCAATCCAATTGAACCATCCCTTTTGATTCAGTTATTGATATTCAAGTTCGAAACTTTGTTGCTTGTGTTACAAGTTATTGATATTGAGAGCAATTTCAGGTTGGAATTTCGATTACAAGGCAAGATCGGGACTTGTGTGGGTTAAATACGAGGTTTCTAAGGAGCAATCCGAGGCAACAACAACAACGTTCTTTGTTATGAAGGCGTCGTTACCGTCCCAAGTTGGGTCCATAGGCTCCTCGTTACTCGGATTGTCCTTGTATTTCTTCATACCCGTACTTAGGGAAGGGTCGATACCGAGCCATGGCGGGTCGGTAGACTCCTCAGTACTGCAACTAGCAACCTCGTTCACGGCTGGATTGAAGAGAAACTCGACTTTTTCTTCTCCTATATCAAACATGAGAAGTCCTTTTTTGACATCAACTCGGGCCCCTACGGTGGCTAAGAATGTTCTTCCAAGAATGATTGGCACCATAGGGTCTTTTGGCATGTCTAGAACAATGAAGTCGTTGGGAACAAAGAATTTTCCAACTTGGATAGGGACATCGTCAACGACTCTAGTTGCATTGACACACGATCTGTCTACCATGTACATCCTCATGTTGATCGGTTCTAATGGTCCCATACTAGCTTTTGACCAAATGGATAATGGCAATAGGCTGGCACTGACTCCTAATACCCATTGTAATTACAATCTTACAAGGATCGTCGAGCTTTTCAAGGAATGTTATGGACCAGACTTCATCAATTAGCTCAGAAATTGATCGTTTCCTGCTTAATATCTCTTTTAAGGATTTAGTATAGGTAGGCATTTTATTAAGGGCTTTAATAAATGGAATAGATTTATTTAACCCTTGAAGAATCTTAACAAAACGTCTAAACTTTCCTTCTGTGACATCATTAGACTTTTTAATCGGGAAAGGAAGAGTTTTTGACGTACTTGAGGTAGAAAGAGGCTCAGATCATGGCTCTACTGAATCGAAAAGAGGGTCGATCGGGGTAGGACAAGGGTCGGTATAGACTCTTTGGGGTCGGTAACGAGAAAAGAGTTCGGTTAAAAAGACTTACCTGGCTTGGAGTGCTCGGTATCGACCTGTGTGAGGTCGGTAATGACTAGTTGAGCCTCGATATCGACCCTGTTGGGTCGGTAACAGGCTTGACTGGGGCATTATCTTCATCGCCGTGCTCTTTATCTATACGCTTGGCTCAACCTGGCAACTCCTTGCCACTTCTAAGGTGTATGGCTGCAATTTGTCCACTCGGATTCTCTTTGGGACGGCCCGGGAGTTGACCTTGTGGTCTTGGAATCCGTGCAGCATGGTTATCTAATTGGGAATTTACACTTTTTCTCCATGTTTCGATCTCTCCCAATCTTACATGTACACCTTTTAGGTCATAACGGACTCCATCAATCTTGTTGTGCACTCCGTTAATACCCTCTTGTAGCCCTTATACCCATGATGGTGGCTCTTGATAGCTTGGAGGTCTATAAGGGGGAACCCTTTGATCTTGCTGAGGATGTTGGCTCCCTTGGCCATTTGCATAATTGCCCTTGGTTGGCTGATTGTTATTCCTCCCTACATAAAAAGTATTACCTTGGTTCCTATATGGACCCCTCATGTACCTAGCTTCTTCATATGCGTCAAGAGCACGAACTTGTTGCAAGTTAGTGCAAGCGGAAGTAGCATGGGCTTGAGACCCGCATTCTTGACAAGATGGATATGATTTAAGATAACTTACCTGCTTTTTAAAGCGGTTGATCTTATCTTGCAATAACCGGTGCTTAACATCGGGGTCTACCTCGTCCCTATTTGGATTATAGAGCCTTCGTTGGGGTTGTTGGGCTTGTTGTATTCCATACATTGCATCCTAATTGGTCAACTTCTCAAGCAATGCACATGCCTCATCGGGATCCATCTCTATGAAACCGCAAGCAGTGTGCAGGTTGATGTAGTTCTTCGTTTCAGCATTAATCCCTTGGAAGAAGATTTCTTGTAGTACATCTTGTTGTTGCCCATGGGTAGGGCACTGTCTAAGCATCTCCTTGAATCTCTCCCATGTCTCCACAAAGCTCTCATTAGGCAACTGATGGTAGGAGGTCGTGATTCGTTCCTTAACTTCGTAGTCTTGGCAAGAGGAAAGAACTTTGTAATGAACAAGTCATCCAAAGCCTTCCAAGTCCTAACTGATCTAGGAGGTAGGATGTCTAACCATCTTAGGGCCTTTTCTGCAAGAGACCACTTGAAATCTTTCCACAGAACATATTCAAGAGAGACACCATCAGCAGAATAGTGTCACATAAATAAAGTTCCTAATATGTTCTATTGGGCACTCAATGTGTTTCCCTTCAAACTGAGCCCTTTTGATTATAGATATGAACTGAGATTTGATTTCAAAGGTCTTCTCTATCTCAGGGAGAACAATAGACGATTCTGGAACCCTCAGTTCCGGGTGCATATACTACTTGGCATTCTTTGGAAAGGCATTCAACTGCTCTCGTAGATGGGTTGTGTGCTCTCGCTCATGATCTTTGTCAGATTGGAGCTGCTCCATCTGTTGTCGGAGGTTGACCATCTGTTGTGCCATCTCTTCTGGTGTAGCCATTTCTTTGCGTTCTCTTAATCGTCGGTGGAAGGATCGCTCGGGTTTAGAGTCTACAATTGGATTAGAGTGACAACACAATGTCCTTCAGCTGGCATATAGTGAAAGCAAAAACAAAAACAGAAGCAAAACTAAAAGCAAAATGGGTTGTCAGAGAGGATCGGTAACGAGCCTACAATGATCCCGTAAAATAAAAAACTGAAAGGAAAAATTCAAATATGTCGACAAGGTCGGTACCGACCTGGGTAGGGTCGTTACCAACTCGACAGTAGTCACAAAAACAAATAGAAAAAGAAAAGAAAAGTCGATTTACCTGCAGGGTCAGTACTGACCTTAGGGGGGTTGCTATCGACTCAATAAAATCCCGAAAACGCAAAAAAGAACAAAACTTGGCACTATTGAAATGTCACTGGGAATGGCGCCGAATTGTTGAAAGGGTTTCTTGACAACAAATAAATTTATAATCAAGATCCCACTGAGTACAGGGGAGTCAGGTTCGTCCACGGGAGAAAGTCAGTATCAGGTTATGTTCTTACTTAGAGTGCAAGTAAGAGACAAATTCAGGTTTTTATCAATAAAGGGAGAAAATCTACGGTTTAGGTATCCTCACAACAACGATCATGCATACAAACGTTTAATGAAACATAAAGATCATGCCTTTATCACATAAAGTCGTCAACTTTCATCAACTAAGCAAGTAAATCTATCAACTTTTGTCCTATCAATAAACTTACTATCTATCTCTTCTACTTCAACTACGATTGATCCGCTTTCATTTCAAAACCGTAAGTTGACTATTCTGATTCAAAGTTTCAGCTTTCGCTTCAACAATGAATGAGAAATTCCCTTTCAACTTTCATTTCAAGGATTAAGAACAAGACAATAGAATCATGCAATAAAGAAAATCAAATCATGATCACAAACAAGCATGCACAACCATGGTTGGATTTAACCCCAACCTTAGAGAGAGAGAACTACTCACAATTCATGATTAAGAAATACAACTAAATTAATGAAATAAAAGCTTACAACTGAATCAAAGCAAACTTGTCTTCTAAATAACACAAATTTTCATCTCTCTCTCTCTCTCACGCCCCCTCTCTCCCCTCTCTTTCTCTAACTTCTACCCTAAACTAGGTTAATTGTGACATAAGAAAACTAAAGCTAGACCAAGAGTTTATATAGAAACTAATCTATCTAGAGCTATCTATAAGGAAATAAATCTCTAAAAGATATATCCCTTAAAACTATCTAATAATAGAGATAAAAGATCATTAATTGCGCCGACTCGGGTGTTCGCTAACGACATGGGACCCTCGGTACCGACCCTGTTAACTCTTGTTGAATTCTTCACTTATTCACTTTTGCAAAGCACCTCGTTATCGACCCTGCACACCTCGGTATCAACCCCTATAGCCTCGTTATCGACCCTCACATGGTCGTTATCGACCCCCTTCAACATTTAAAACAACCTTGTAACTTATAGTAAAACTTCGGTATAGGGTTCGTTACACTTTGTTTTGCCTTGATTCTTTTTCCTTAAGCTGAGTAATGAGTTTCTCTACTTCTCTCTTAGCTCGAACTTGATTCTTCATCTCTTTATGGACTTCACTCATTGAGCTTTTCCTTTGCTTTGCTCATTTCCTTAAAAATTGCTCCAAATAGCTCCAAAACCTATGAAAACACCACCGAAGCTTATGTAGACTCCATATCTTAAGCATATACGAAAACCTACACAAACGACTCAAAACAAAACACAAAACTAAAGAAAAAGACTCAAACACATTAAATACACACCCTAAAAACACGACTAACAAGGTGGATATCATCCCACGAAGTTGGAACGCGATACATTTAAAGAAGTATCACTTCTAAAAGAAGTCTTCCCTGCTCGGAATGCAAACTTCTTGGGCACTCCTGAAAGAAAGCCTCCGCACATGATACGCAAGACGATCGAGGTCATCTATCCTTAGTTGTTTGTTTACTTTCATTCCAGTTCTTTCCCTTCATGCTTTGCTTGTGATCAATTTGATTATGTGAAAACTGCTTGTTGTGTGATTTCCATGTTGCGATGTTTTGTCGAAAGAATGACATTTGTTTGTGTAGTTACTTGCCCATATTTATTTCTTTTCTTGCATAAGTAAGAGTAGCAAATAAAGCATGATTCATTCACCTTGTTATCATATAAAGTACATCATTTAAATGAAAAACTGAACAATCACAAGACTTAAACGGTAGAGGTAACAAATCCTAGACCAAAGACATCTTTAATCGACAAAGCATCCCGAGCACATCCGTCACTCGCTAGGAAACGTCATTTGGTAAGCGCAGCTGCCACCAGGAACGAACGACTAATGCAGGGGTCTTCATCCAAAGCCTTCAATCAGAAGCACTTCATCGTCCCAGAACACCGGCATACAAAGGTAGGACACAACCAAGCAAAAATACGCAAGAAACACCACGCATGCATGCACCCAAAATAAACTAAAACCCATCCTAGAAAGACAACGCTCCCGGAATGGGGCAAAAGTGTCTTTGGCCCTAAACCTGGCCTAATCCATCGTAAAACCGAAAAGAGTTAAGCAAAATTTGTTCGAACATCAAAAGAGATTACACGGGTGCACAACCCAAGTCTTCATCCTTTTTGGCAGTCTCCTCAGATTGATCCATTCCACTCGCTTGGAGATCATCTAACCCTTCATCTGTTTCATTTGTAGCTCCAGCATCCGCTCCGTGATTATTAACATGTTCATCAGCACCAAGATCCTTCCCCGTCTCCTTATCTAGGAGACCTAGGAAAGCGAAGATCTCATCGCCGCGGCCGGCCCGTCGGGAAGATAGCACTCGTGGAAAGTTGCGATATCCGCATCCAAATCCCAAGTCAAATGCTAGCCCACCACAAACAGCTTGATTGTCTCCACCCGAGACATCATTGAGAAGTAGGCTCCAATCTCGCCAGCTTCCTTCAGAATTTTCTTGTTTGCAAGTTCGAGGTCAACAATCTTTGATCAATCTGAAGCAACTTGACTCGCATGCCATTTGACCGCTTCCGTCAACCTTGAAATCTTATCAGCATCAGCCTTCTGGCGTTCATTAGTTGCCGCCACCTCCTTCTCCAACCTGACCTTCTTAGCATCCCAACTCGACTTGAGCTCCGTCAGACTCTTCTCCCCCCCGATCAACGACATCCTCCACCCACAGTGCACCATGTAAAGCCTAAAATAATACAAGTGTCGGTAACAGGAGTGACTACATATATACAAAAAAGAAGGGAATGAAAAATGAAACGACATGCGAACGGGAAGTTCACCTTCCAAACCATCAGGCCCGCGTCCCTAATTAGGGCAGGGGTAAGAACATCCAGACGCGGCTTGTTGGAGCCGTGGGTGTCGCGAAGTCTTTGCCACATATCCGTCGGAACTTTATTTTCCAAATCGATAACTTCTGTGGCACTTGGAGACGATTGCTTGATGAGAGTTATTTTTTTGTACGACTTCCATTTTCACCTTGGGATCTAGGGGTTTTTTATTGCTAGATCGCAACTTGCGTTGGTTCATAGCCGCAGTAGAGAACTTACACCCCAAAGAAGAAGAAGCTTCTGAAAAAGCGAACGACGATAAATAAGGTATTCCAAACAACTAGAAAATCAATTATTAGTGAATGGCGCGTACCAACGGGTTTTGCTAAAGGCTTTTTCGACGTATTGGTGACTTCTGCAAGCGTTGGAACTCCACCGTCGATCGTCCTCTCTGAATACCCCGACTTTGCATCATCATGTCAATACGAAGGATCCCCTGATGGAGCTGTCGTCCTATTATTGGACTCGCCCTCCAGCATTGGCTCCTTCGTCTTCCGGTATGTTCTACTTCTCTCTGGCGGAGCGAACATCTTCATGCATGCCTCTGACTCCAAGACATGGGTATCCAAGCAAGGTGGAACTGCACCATCAAGAGAAAAGGAAAACTATAAAGGGAAAAATGAATTCCAGAAAAGAAAAATGTAGACAAGGGAATTTGTGCTTACCTTTGGAACTTGAAGCGACAAAAAAGGTGGCTTGGTACATTGGTCCTAGGGACAATATTTCCACGAAGAAGAAACGATTTGCCTAGTCCTTGTCGTTTACCTTGTACTTTGGAATGAGAGGGTTTTTAACGTCCCTGGCATGGAGGGTAAAACGGCCAACCCTGAGCGGGCACACCCAATACGCGAAAATGAGATCTGACACCACAAAGTCTACTTTTCATCAGCGCACACTTCGCTTAACTGGTAAAGGATCTTCCGAGTGGAGGGCATCAGTTGCGCAGGAGATGCCTTAAGGGCCAACAAGAAGTCTCCAACCAGTGTGGAGAAAGGGAATTAGGCTCCTAAGGTAAAAGGGAATTCTAGGAAGCAAACCCAGCCTGCTTTAACGCAGTCGACAGCCTCACGGACAGGATAGTAAAAGACGGTACTAGCGGGGAAGCCATGGCCCGTGAGGATTCTTTCTACTTCTTCCGCAGTCATGGAATAGGGACGACAATCATGAGGTTCAAAAGAGTTGGAAGATTCGAAACCCGTGAGCTCAGCACTAGCCCTAACCAAGGTGAAAGGTATTCGAAAAGAGAGGAAATTACAAGGAAAAGTAAAGCGAGAAGATGAAGAGTGGAAGGAGTGAATAGATGCGTAAATTCGAGGAGTCTGCGACAATGGTAATTATAGCCTGAAGTGATATGACCTCTTACCTCCCCGAGGGTGATCAGACGGAAGGGGTAAACACACGTGTCACATGCCAACTATAGATCACGCGGCCAATTTGATCCAAAATCCCGCTGGAAGATATGGATCGAGATTTGGGGGTATTGTTAGGCCTAGAAACATTTTGGCCCATTTGACATAGACGACCCAAAAGGCGAGCGAAGAATCATGAGAGAACGAGATGAAGGATGGATCAAGGAGATAGATGAAGTCATCCGTCACAAGGGAAGGAAGAAGGCTACGGTCATAAGAGCGAAGCACGCACCCGAGATTCAACCATCCAAGGCGGTTACTCGTTCCAGGAAAAGTGGGAGGTGTCTAGAGCATAAGATATGCCCTAGAAACATAGGCATCGTGGGACATAAGAAAATAACTGTTAGTCTGAAGAGGATATAGGATAAAAAGATAGAAATACCAATGCATTCCATTGTACGCACGAAGATACAATAACAAAACTCTCCAAGAGAGAACACTTGTAATCCCGATTTCTTCAATTCAATTGTTTCTTTAGTAATGCCTTGACCTTAAATTCGATCGTGCCCCAATTTAGGGCAAGAGTTTTTGGTTATCAAAGTCCAAAACAGGCACCCCGTTTTTGGGGACATGAATAGCTTTTCATGTTTACTTGCGTAGAAAGTTTTTTTTGTGCTAAACCTTTTGTGCAGGTGTTCGTGTACCACTGAATGCTTCATATCGAAGACTTATCAGAAAGACAAATACCCCTATAGAAGGCGTTCGTCATGGGTGATAGCTGCGTTTACCAAGAAGGATCCATTGGCGGGTGATGTTTAATTGCACCGTTCATGCACTCAGGATGTTTCGCCGATTAGAGATGTTTGTAATCTAGGGTCTGATACGTCGGCCGCTTATTTGGCTTGTATATGCTTATGTGAAATGAAGTATGCATTCTTAATGAAAAGATGTTTGCAAGCAATCATGTTTAATCCTGCTCGAGACTATTATCAACCTAAAGAAACGCAACTTTCAAAGGGAAGCGTACGAGCAAAGATAATTCATTGATTGAAAATAATGCATGGGAAGCTAAACTTCACATGGTAAACAAGTTTCACATATCATGCAAACTGTCTACAAATCAACAAGAAGCACAAAAAGGTAAATAACAACAAACTAACAACTAGAGAAAGATAACCATGAACGTTTTACAAGAGCAGGAGGAAGGCTTCCAACCAAGAGTCCCTCGGTTAACGAGTTTCAAGGGAAAGATACATATTAGAAGTGGTACCGCTTCATGTGTATTGCATTCCAGCTTCGTGGTACGGCATCTCCATCTTTAGACTCGAGTTGGTAAGCTCCTTGACCGACGAGCTTGGTTATCTTGTACGGTCCCTCCCATGATGGAACTTTTCCGATCCCGCCTCAACGGTGTTCTGGAATACCTTTTGCAACACCCAATCACCAGCTCGGAAAGTTTGGATCATGACTTTCTGATTGTAACTTCGAGTGACTTGTTGTTGGTGCCTAGCTAGGCGAACTCGAGTTTTGTCATGAAGCTCGTCGGAAGTGTCTAGATCAACCATTATCTCTAGACGATTCTAGTCTTCAGGTAGGAAGCTAGAGAGAGCCGTGGGGAAGAGAATCTGGACGGGAATAACCGCTTCACATCCATGGATTAAAGAGAAAAGAGACTGACCGGTTTCTACCTTGGGTTTGGTTCGGTCGACCAATAAAACATAAGGAATCTCATCGGCCCAATTCCCTTTGGCTTTTACGAGCCGCTTCTTGAGATTGCTTACGATCACCTTGTTACTTGCCTCAAATTGCCCGTTAAACTAGGGATATCGAGGTGTTGAAGTGACTAGATTGATGTTCCAGTATGATGAAGTATTTTTTAGTCGCTATACCTATCAAAGAACCTAACTTAACCAAACTTAGTAGAATGGTAAGTAATGGTCGATCCCACAAAGACTCGTGTAAGTGTGTTTTATTTAAATGCCAAGTAACAAAATGATGAGAGCTTTTATGATGATTTAATCAATATGAGACAAGTGTGTTCAACTAGTTAAATCGACCATGATATTGCTTTGTTGATCATTAATTCTCTTGATTCTTAATTACTTGAATAATCTATCATGGATTATTATCCAAACTTTAGGTTTAATTGATAGAACTACTAGTCTAGCAACACTAATCATCTAACAACCTAGAAGACCTGTTGCAAAAAGATTCAAATATCGATAAAAATAAACACTTAGAGAAACCAGACATCTAAGTGACTTGTGAATATACACCCTTCTATAATTGAGTAGCCCAACCAGGTCTAAACAATTATAGATTCTACTTTATCCAAATAATCCCAACCGAGAATTAATCAAATTAGTTGTAAACTAACCTACAAATTCAATTAGGTGATCAATCTAACAAAACCCTAGAATAACTTTGATTTAAATTAAGCATAGAGAATAAAAACGACTCAAGTTTGTTAAGAATCAATCAAACCCCACAACTCATGCAAATCATGACTTCAACTAACCAGTCAAACACAAGGAATTTTGCAATGCATAATTAGATTAAAAGAAAACTTACAAATTAGGTTCAAAGACCTCTTGAGAAACCTCCCTAGAAACTCTAGCCTCCAAGTTGTAAATCCAAAGTTCAACAAGAGAGAGAAACTAAAAAGAGCTTTAAGTATCTCTTAAAAACTATTAAGGATAGAGAATATCCCAAAGTCATACAATCCATAAATAACATAAAACTAGCCCTAATGAAGCCCAATAAGTCGGTGTAACTTCTCCAGCGAAGCGCCAAAAAGCACAGGCACACACACAAAAGCGCGGTTGCGCAGTTTCTCACTTGCACGCACTTTTCTCTCTGCCTGAATTGCGTGGTTTTGTACATGAAAAGAACCAAGCTTTTCCTACCCAACCCGCGCTTTTCCTCTCGGTTCAAGATTCATGTGACACTTCAGAGGCACTTTTGACCCCTTTCGAGTTGGAATTTAAACTCGGAGTAAAAACAAGAATTGTATCTCTTTGAATTAGATTTCCAATGATAACAAATTCAGCTCCATTAGACCATTGTAGCTCCCAAATGAAGCCTTACAAGATAGAGGTGTCAAAACATTAACAACTCCAATGCATAGTCCGAATTTAAGCATTCTTTTCACACATCCTATCGGCTCTTCTGATCTTCACTTGCACCACTCTAAGTTTCATCTTAATCATCAAATGCCACCATAATCATCTAATATCCATCCCGTCCATGCTTGTTTCCTAAAGATAAACAAAACCAAACAAAATAAGCGCAAACCCAAATATCCTAGAACACCTAAGAACGTAGAAACTAAGTAATAATAAGCTAAAACTATTCAATATAAACATAAATATGCATCCTAAACACTACCTAAATGCAAACTGTCATACTATTTACAAAATTCCATGGTCTTAGAGTGGTGCAAGAGAACAACGAGACATCTAAGTGAATTGTGAATTAACTTGCTCAATCCTATAGAAACAAGCACTTAGAACAACCAGACATCTAAGTGACTTGCGAATTTATTCCCTTCTAATCCCAACCGGGAATTAATCAGATTAATTGTAAATTAACCTAGAAATTCTATTATGTGTTGAATCTAACAAAACCCTAAAATAACTTTGATTCAATTAAGCATAGGGACTAAAAACTACCATTGCTGGAAAACGCGTCTATAGCCAGGACCGTTGGCCACGCGATAAGCCACAAAGTTAGCCAGGAAATAGGCTTCGCCACAACGGTAGTCACCAGTGTTCCCAGGACGAAAAGTTTGTGGTTAAAACGCTCGCGGGTATAGCATAGCGTGAACACTACCCACAAACTTTTGAGTCGTGCCTATGTAACCACAATATTGGGTACGGAAATCATGTTCTTCTAAATACATGGTATAGCCAGAGACACTTCGTGGCTAAGTTTGAGTCTATTTTACCAGAAACGTAGCGTCGAAATATTTTTCTAGCTAAATTCGGGAGAAATAAGTCATATTCATCATCGTAATGTCGTGGCCATTTAGTATCAAAGTTTGTCTCGAATACATTTGGTGGATAAATTTGTGGCCTTTAGCATGAAATTTAGCTACGAATTGACAATATACATTTAATGGGCAATTTCGTGGCTCTTTAGCGTGAAAATTGGCTTCGAAAACATTTAGTGTGAAAATTTGTTGCTATATTATTACGCATTTAAAATATTAAATCATAATACTAAGATCCACCATTATATATACAATACCAAAAATATATTATAATTATAATAATAACTTATTTCCATTAAACAAAATGCAAATATAATTGCAACTTAAATAAACTATCTTACAACTAATTTCAATAGTACCAAATTATTAGTAAGAAACTAGTTTCATCTACCAACACTATAATACAAACCATCCAAAAACAATCTCATATTACATCCAACAATAAAAAAAACACCATGCTCTATTTGGGGTTGAGACTGCTCCAACAAGTTGCATACAGTTGTCTTGCTTACCCTAAACCATTTGATACTCCATCGCCTTAGGTAAGATGGGGAATGACTTGTCGTTGTCTCGAGCCGTGTCGACAAAATAACTAACCGAACCTTAAACTAATTTCAACTAGATCTCTTTGTGACCCAACTTCCTTTCTTTTGCATCTTAGAAACACAGTGGCAAATCCTCGCAACAAACATCACCATCCCAATATAGTCCCATTGTTGCAAGATCTAGAGGCAAAGTGTAACACCCCGACTTAACGTCGGGACATTACTAGGTAGTTTGACCCTAACGGGTTCTACCTGAATTGGTTGACAACTAGAATACCTGGACCTTGCAACTCGAGCACAACAAGAAAACTATTTCAAAACATCCAACTGTCATTCAAACAAACCACATTTTTATAATGTCATGCATGAATCCCAATGTCTAGCCAATTTATATCCAACACCAGAAATCTGCTAAAGTTAACAACATAGTGAAATCTCAAAAAACAGCTAACAAGCCTAAACCGAACTCCACCCACTCAGTGACCTATGACACGCGTCAACGATCCACTGCAGCATCTGTCCTAGGCTCCAACACGAGACCTGTGTGAGTACCTGGAACTGAAAAATAAAGTCCCCAAGGGGTTAGCTACTACCCTAGGCAAGTAGATAACACATGGCAATAGTAAGATGTTTGAAAAACAACAATTACTCAACAATGACTTTTAACAAGTGAATTGAACAGAATAGATTAGGTCAACACACATTTTCACAACCTAATGAATATGTGAAAGGAAATGCAATGAGACATACCATAATCACACTAACAAGCACAAGAGTAAGGCATTTATGAAAGTAACCAACACTTCAACATTCAACAATTAAAGGGAGATACAATGGATAAGCAATTCATTAAGCGTAGCGAGAATTCAGAAGGTCAAAAAACCAACTAAGTAATCACACACACGCACAAAACAAAACCACAATCCTATTGGGAAATGTCATTCTTCCTTCCACCACCGCATTCCCATCTACGGCGCTAACTCACCTGCGCCCGAGTGCAGAGGCGGGCCCTCCCACTTTCCATATACGTCATCCTTCCAACCCCTGGTCAAGCCTCCACTGGAGCACTTGCCAAAAACAAACAATCAATTTTTATTTTTAAAAGGGCCCGGCCGACACACGACCATGGCTAGACGCCTCTTCGCCACCGACAATCGTCGGACATGATCGTGCCGGTTACGCTGCCAACACAGAGAAAGTGATACTATTTCTTTTACGAGAAACATTTGAAATGGAAAGCGCATCACATCATGCATGAAAACGTTTCACATGGAAAACATATATTCGGGACTAACTCCCAAAACCAATCTCACAATCACGGTATGAAATCTAACAAGACTAGAATAGAGCCGAGCAAGTCGAGAACGACTTACCTGGAAAGCGATCCTCGAATGACATAAGTAAAGCGGCAATGCTAAAAACCTACGAGTCATAACGTTCACGGTCAACCGACTAACCGCGATAAGAACTTTCGATTCTAGGCAAGCACAACTATAGTGGCTTCGAATACGAGCCACCATAATTTCATGGTATCCAAACAAAACGACTTGACTTGATTATATTATTATTAAACAATGTCTAGACTTGACATCGCACGGACAACATCAATTTTTATCAACCAAATAGCATATCCTAGCTAGGCCTAACACCCTCAAGGCGGAGAAGGGTAAGACAATCCAAAAACACAGTCCAAGTTCACAACTTATACATTAGGTCCCAAAGCTTCTATTCAAGGCAAAACCAACCAAATGAGTTCTATCAAGCAACAAAAGGCCGAGACCAATATACATTCTACCCGAAAACCCTAATACTACTCGCATCCTAGGAAGGATCAAACCATACAAGACAAAAATCTCAATTAAAAGATACGTAAACTCACTCTCAAGTCAAATTCCAACTTTAATTCATGTCTTAGCATTCAAACAAAATTCCAATACAACCATTCAAATTCAATCAAACAAGCTTATTCTAATATGGCCATACAAGAATCAAACTACTTTACACTATGCATCAACACCATTCTACTCTAATAATTTAATAAGTAATTAAAGCACAACAAGTGCAAATCACAATAATAAATATATGTAGGCAATTTGCTATACGAGTCCATCTTGATCAATCGGATCGGGACTCGAGCCAAACTACTCATTACGCTATTACAAGGCGCATTCAAAGACAAGTAAACCTATGGTTCAATTCTAAGGTTCGACCAACAGAAAGGGAGAGTTGCGCGACCTTTCAAAGATCGGCTTGCACTAAACACGAACAGAACGCCTCTTCTCGACGGAGGTACGCTGCCTTGGAGTTGAACGATTTGGAACGGGGACCTTGACCTTGATTGGGGAAGCTCGTTCGATCTTGCTGCTGGGTGACACTCCACTTGGTCCTAGCGGCGCAATCTCAACCTCTTCACTTTGTTATCGGCGTTCAGCAATGGTTTAAGGTCGTCGATTGGTCTCGAGATCGTCCACGAAGAAGGGGATATGACGGAGATACGACACCAGTTCAGTAGAGAAATAAGAAGAGGGGAAAACGAGGTCGGGAACTTGAAAAGAGTGGTCGGACTTACTGACGGTGACAAAGGTCGTCGAGGAGGGACGAGCAAGGACTCGCAGTAGTTTCCGACGACGGCGACAGGCGCGAGCTTTCTGGATTGAGATTTCTGTCGATGCTCCTCTCGATCGAAATCCTCCCCTTATTCTTGCTTTGCTGGGGTGCCGAGATCAGAAACCGAGATTGACTGCTTTGCTGGGGTGCTGAGGTTAGAAAACGAGATTGACTAGCAGTGGTTGCTCTTGCTGAGGTGCGGCGTTCCCAACAAGAAAGCAGAGGAGTGGTAGGGTTATGAGTGGGAAAAGAGAGGGAGAAAGAAGTGGGTTTGGGTTTGGGCCAACATTAACATTTTGGGCTTTTGGCTCAAAAGACAAAGAGAGGGTGAGATTATAGCAACAAGGGGACATTTAAAACGAAGGAGTTATTTATCGGATTCTCTCGGAACCCAAGTGTTACATTATACCCCCCTTAAGGAAGTTTCGTCCCGAAACATTGAGTGTTAAAGTGGAAACTAATCAAGGTTCTCGAGGTCTCACAACCTCTCCCCTTTTAAGAGGTTCGTCCTCCCCTTATTCTTGCTTTGCTGGGGTGCCGAGATCAGAAACCGAGATTGACTGCTTTGCTGGGGTGCTGAGGTTAGAAAACGAGATTGACGAGCAGTGGTTGCTCTTGCTGAGGTGCGGCGTTCCCAACAAGAAAGCAGAGGAGTGGTAGGGTTATGAGTGGGAAAAGAGAGGGAGAAAGAAGTGGGTTTGGGTTTGGGCCAACATTAACATTTTGGGCTTTTGGCTCAAAAGACAAAGGGAGGGTGAGATTATAGCAACAAGGGGACATTTAAAACGAAGGAGTTATTTATCGGATTCTCTCGGAACCCAAGTGTTACATTATACCCCCCTTAAGGAAGTTTCGTCCCGAAACATTGAGTGTTAAAGTGGAAACTAATCAAGGTTCTCGAGGTCTCACAACCTCTCCCCTTTTAAGAGGTTCGTCCTCGAACCCCCAGATCACTAACAACAATTTAAACATAACATGGAAAACATAACGTATTACAAAATACTATAACCATGAATAAAGATAACCAATCCATACAAACGTCAAAACATGATCAAGCAACCATCAAACACGCCTAGCAACACTAAGATATAACAACGTCAGACCCACTCCTGAGCGACCTCTAAACTCCACTCTTAAAGGCCTCTACTAAACCCGAGTACAATTCGGGGTAGTTCTCTCTCATCCTATCCTCGGTCTCCCAAGTGGCCTCCTCGACACCTCGCCGAGACAACTGAATCAATACTAATTGTATCTCTTTGTTCCGCAGCTTCTTCAAACGCCTGTCTAGGATCGCTATCGGCTGCTCTTTGAAAGTATGATCGGGCTCAACCTCCAACTCTTCATAGTTGAGCCTGTGGCTGGGATCTGGAACATACTTTCTCAGTTGTGACACGTGAAAGACAGGGTGAACTCCATCCAAGGCGGGCGGTAGCGCTAGTCGGTAAGCTACCTCGCCAACTCTCTCCAGTATCTCAAACGGCCCAATGTAGCGGGGACTCAACTTTCCCTTAACTCACAATCTCCTTACACCACGAGTAGGAGACACTCTCAACCAGACGTGTTCCCCTATCTCGAACTCCAACGGTCGACGTCGCTTGTCTGCATAGGATTTCTGACGGCTTTGTGCAGCTAGCATATGCTCCCGGATTAAGGCCACCTTCCTAATTGTCTCCTCTATCATTTGTGGCCTCTCTCCTACAACATTTGACGGATCATCCCAACACAAAGGTGTTCTGCACTTCCGACCATACAAGGCCTCATACGGTGCCATCTGAATTGAGGAGTGCCAACTGTTATTGTAGGCAAACTCCACCAATGCAAGATGATCCGACCAATGACCTCCCCAGTCGAGAACGCAGGACCTCAGCATGTCTTCTAGGGTCTGAATTGTCCTCTTAGACTGGCCATCTGATTGCGGGTGATATGCAGTCGTGAAGTGCAATCTTGTCCCAAGTGCCTCATGCACTTGTTGCCAGAATCTGGAAGTGAAACGCCCATCACGATCTGACACAATCGTCTTGGGTACACCATGCAATCTAACTATCTGATTTACAAAAACCTTTACCAGTTTGTTAATTTTCCAAGTCTCCTTAATAGGTAAGAAGCGAGCAGTCTTGGTCAGCCTGTCCATTACAACCCAAATGGCATCATGTCCCTTGCTGATTCGTAACCCCGTGACAAAATCCATGGAGATATCCTCCCACTTCCATTCTGGAATAGGTAGGGGTTGGAGCATACCACCCGGTCTCTGGTGCTCAATCTTCACCTGTTGACAAACCTGGCACTTAGCTACGAATCTTGCTACGTCTGGCTTCATGCCATCCCACCAGTAGTATTGTCGTAGATCTTTGTACATCTTACTCGCTCCAGGGTGAATCGAGTAAGGTGTAGCGTGGGCTTCTTGCAAAATCTTCCGTCTCAACTCTTCATCTCGAGGCACACAGATTCGGCCGCGCAAACTCAAGATACCATCCGCTCTCTCTACAAAATCAGGTGCTTCTCCACGACTCAACTTTTGTTTCAGATCTTGAATCATTGGACACGTTTCCTGTTTCATCCTCACTTCTTCAAGCAGAGTCGGTTGACACTCCATAATACTCAGCCTACCCTGGTAACGTTGAATCTGTATCTCGATTCCGTACATCATCAGTTCTCTTTGTAGCTCGGGCTGAGCAGTTAAATGAGCCAATATACATTCTTGAGAGGTCTTCCTACTAAGTGAATCAGCGACTACATTCGCTTTCCCAGGGTGGTAAAGGATTTCCAAGTCATAGTCCTTTAGCAATTCAAGCCATCTTCGTTGTCTCATGTTCAGTTCTCTTTGAGTAAAGATGTACTTGAGACTCTTATGATCTGTCATCACCTTGCAGGTACTACCATATAAGTAATGGCGCCAAATCTTCAGAGCATGCACCACCGCTGCCAACTCCAAGTCATGAGTAGGGTAATTCTGCCCATTCGGCTTCAACTGTCTTAAAGCTTACGCAATCACCCTATCCCTCTGCATCAACACACATCCTAATCCTACCTTGGAGGCGTCACTGTAGATCACAAAGTCCTCATTTCCTTGCGGGAGAGCAAGTATAGGAGCTGAAGTCAACCTCCTTTTCAACTCTTCGAAGCTTCTATGGCATGCCTCACTCCACTCGAAACGAGTGGTCTTCTTTAACAAATTCGTAAGCGGTTGGGCTATACGGGAGAACCCTTCTACGAACCTTCGGTAGTACCCCGCTAAACCTAGGAAGCTCCGCACCTCCTTCACATTTCGTGGGGCTTCCCACTCTTTTACAGCCTTGAGTTTCACAGGGTCTACCATTACTCCCTTAGCAGACACCACATGTCCCAGAAAGGTGACTTCCGGTAGCCAGAATTCACACTTGGTTAGTTTAGCAAACAACTGATGTTGCCTCAACACTTTCGACATTTGCCTAAGGTGTTCTGCGTGCTCCTCTTCGTTACGGTAATAAATCAAGATATCATCAGAATACCACCACAAATTTGTCCAGGAAATCTATAAACACTCGGTTCATCAACTCCATGAACACTGCGGGTGCATTGGTTAATCCGAATGGCATCACCACAAACTCGTAATGTCCATATCTAGTTTGGAAAGCCGTCTTTGGGATGTCTTCCTCTCGAATTCTTAGTTGATGATATCCAGACCTCAGATCCACCTTTGAAAATACCGTAGCCCCTTGTAATTGATCTAACAGATCATCAATGCGAGGTAGGGGATACTTGTTCTTGATGGTGACTCGGTTCAACTCCCGATAATCAATACACAAGCGAAGTGAACCGTCTTTCTTCTTTACAAACAAAATTGGAGCTCCCCAGGGTGACACGCTCGGACGTACATACCCTTTCTCCAACAACTCTTCCAATTGTGCCTTCAATTCCTGCATTTCCGTCGGAGCCATGCGGTATGGAGCCCTCGAGATCGGGATTGTTCCTGGCTCAAGTTCAATGCTGAAATCAACCTCTCTTTGAGGTGGCAAGCCTGGTAGATCGTCTGGAAAGACATCCTTAAACTCACAGACTACCGGTATATCTTGAATGTGTGGCCCTTCCTTGTCCCCTTGTAGGACATAACACCAATACCCTACACACCCTCAATTAAGCAACTTTGCGGCTTTTACCATACTAATCACCGTTCTCGGCCCAACTTGCTCCAACTCCTTACTCACTTGTACAGTCCCGTCATCTGCGGACACATTGACTGTGCCCTTATGTATATCTAACACTGCTTTATAACGCCTCATCCAATCCATTCCTAAAATCACGTCGTCATCTGGGGACAACTGCATTACTATAAAATCTGCATACTAGCCTCTACCTCCTATTCTGATAGGGCACTGCAAAATCTCTCTATTACCACTCACCTTACTATCATCGGGTAGGCCTACTACAAAAGATTCTCCTTTTGTACAAGTCAACCCTAGTCTAGTCACGCAAGCAGAGGACACAAAAGAGTGTGTGGCACCCATGTCGAAAAGAATATGAACACGTTTAGATTGAATCCAAAACGTACCTGTAGCAGTCGGCGCATGTAAGGCATCAACTCTCCTCATCTCGAACACTCGAGGTTGGTTGATTCTCTAAGCGTTGGCTCTTGTACCTCGGCCTCTGTTCTGGCCTGATGCTTGCTGAGTCTGCTGTGGCGGACGACGAGTTCCCTGATTCACCGTCCCCGGCGAAGATCCTTGAGAGGGTACGCCGACCTTGCAATATTGTCGCATATGGCCAGGCTTCCCACAATTGAAGCAGTTCCGAACTGGCTTTGGGCACTGATTACTAAAGTGATCAGTGCCTCCACAATTGAAGCACTCTTTTTGTCCCCTAGAAGACTGACCCTGCTGAAACTGGTCTTGACGACCCTGTGACTAAGACCCGGACCGGTTTTGGTGAAATGAACCCGGTCGGCTATCCCTCCTCGAATCTGAAGGGCCAGACATCTTCTGTCTCTTGTTCGCACCAGCATGTATCTCCAACTGGCCTGGTAGAGGCGTGGCCATAGCATAAGCCAAAACGGACTCCTGAACATCTCTCAAAGTAGTGAGTCGAAGACAAGAAACATAAGCACGCAGATGCGGTTGCAACCTCTTTAGGAAGGTTGTGATCTTCAACTCTTCTGTAGGAGCGTCATTTGGCACAGCTGTCAACTCCTTATGGAACTTCAGAATGGTTTCCTCCACCGTGATGTTCTCGGGTCTAGCATCCCGAAAAGCAGCCTCACGAGCCGACCTAATCACTGGAGGACAGTAAAAATCTCTAATCCTCTTTCGAAACTCTTCAAAGGTCACATCTGTCTGACCTTCTCTGCTCATGTCCCACCAATCAAAAGCATCTCCCTACAGCAGACTATGTACCAAAGACATCTTCCTCTCTTCTGGCGCTTGAATAGAGTCCAAAGCAGATGTTACTCTCCTCAACCACTGCTCCACATTCGTATCCTTAGCCCCAGTAAAGTTTGGCATCCCGGTCTTCCTGAACTCCGCGAGCCACTTGTCAGGTTGGGGCTCGCGACACTGTCTTGGTAACTCTACCACACGATCAACCACTTCTGGTCTCTGTACTTCTTGTAGTCCTCCTAATTGAGCAGCTCCAACTGTATTCTGGCATGGTGCTCTCATCTCAGTCCTTTGAAGCCCACAACATTCAGATCGAAAGCAGCACCTGTGCCTAGCAGATTCTGTAGTAATCCTACAAGTGTAGCTCGAAGTGCAGGATCCATATCTGGTGACAATCCAGCATGCGGTGCATTGACTCCAACGTGGGCCACATTAGCTGGGGGCCCTCCTCCAACAATAGACACACTAGCATCTGGATGAATCCTAGCAGTCCCATCACCACTCTCAGCAACTTCTTCTTGGGGGTGACCATTCTGATGCTCTTTTGGCTCAACAACTACAGGAGTCTCTCCTCTACCACGACCCCTTCCACGGCCTCTACCACGGCCTCTACCACTAGCAGCAGCAACTCTGACTCTAGTTTGTGGAGCCATCTATAACAGAAAGTCTCACAGTCAAAACTTTAAACTTTAACTAAAAGTGAAGGATTTACTAACAATTCTACGTGAGGCCCTTCGGCGGATGACAGCGGAGTCACGTCATGTCATCTAATCCTATATGCAGCATGACTACCCCATTTAAAAAAAAACTTTTTGTAAATACACCGACCGGTTTTAGTTTTTAGTTGGACCTCGTGTACAAGTATCGCTCGATTCCATGTGCCCTGTTGCCAACCTCGCTCTGATACCAATCTGTAACACCCCGACTTAACGTCGGGACATTACTAGGTAGTTTGACCCTAACGGGTTCTACCTGAACTGGTTGACAACTAGAATACCTGGACCTTGCAACTCGGGCACAACAAGAAAACTATTTTAAAACATCCAACTGTCATTCAAACAAACCACATTTTTATAATGTCATGCATGAATCCCAATGCTAGCCAATTTATATCCAACACTAGAAATCTGTTAAAGTCAACAACATAGATAAATCTAAAAAAACAGCTAACAAGCCTAAACCGAACTCCACCCACTCAGTGACCTATGACACGGGTCAACGATCCGCTGCAGCATCTGTCCTAGGCTCCAACACGAGACCTGTGTGAGTACTTGGAACTGAAAAATAAAGTCCCCGAGGGGTCAGCTACTACCCTAGGCAAGCTAGATAACACACGACAATAGTAAGACGTTTGAAAAACAACAGTTACTCAAGAATGACTTTTAACAAGTGAATTGAACAGAACAGATTAGGTCAACACACATTTTTACAACCTAATGAATGTGTGAAAGGAAATGCAATGAGACATACCATAATCACACTTACAAGCACAAGAGTAAGGCATTTATGAAAGTAACCAACACTTCAACATTCAACAATTAAAGGGAGATACAATGGATAAGCAATTCATTAAGCGTAGCGAGAATTCACAAGGTCGAAAAACCAACTAAGAAATCACACACAAGCACACAACAAAACCACAATCCTATTGGGAAATGCCATTCTTCCTTCCGCCACCGCATTCCCATCTACGGAGCTAACTCACCTGCGCCCGAGTGCAGAGGCGGGCCCTCCCACTTTCCATATACGTCATCCTTCCAACCCCTGGTCAAGCCTCCACTGGAGCACTTGCCAAAAACAAACAATCAGTTTTTATTTTTAAAAGGGCCCGGACGACACACGACCATGGCTAGACGCCTCTTCACCACCGACAATCGTCGCACATGATCGTGCCGGTTACGCTGCCAGCACAGAGAAAGCGATACTATTTCTTTTACGAGAAACATTTGAAATGGAAAGTGCATCACATCATGCATGAAAACGTTTCACATGGAAAACATACATTCGGGACTAACTCCCAAAACCAATCTCACAATCACGGTATGAAATCTAACAAGACTAGAATAGAGCCGAGCAAGTCGAGAACGACTTACCTGAAAAGCGATCCTCGAATGACATAAGTAAAGCGGCAATACTAAAAACCTACGAGTCATAACGTTCACGGTCAACCGACTAACCGCGATAAGAACTTTCGATTCTAGGCAAGCACAACTATAGTGGCTTCGAATACGAGCCACCATATTTTCATGGTATCCAAACAAAACGACTTGACTTGATTATATTATTATTAAACAATGTCTAGATTTGACATTGCACGGACAACCTCAATTTTTATCAACCAAATAGCATATCCTAGCTAGGCCTAACACCCTCAAGGCGGAGAAGGGTAAGACAATCCAAAAACACAGTCCATGTTCACAACTTATACATTAGGTCCCAAAGCTTCTATTCAAGGCAAAACCAACCAAATGAGTTCTATCAAGCAACAAAAGGCCGAGACCAATATACATTCTACCCGAAAACCCTAATACTACTCGCATCCTAGGAAGGATCAAACCATACAAGACCAAAATCTCAATTAAAAGATACGTAAACTCACTCTCAAGTCAAATTCCATCTTTAATTCATGTCTTACCATTCAAACAAAATTCCAATACAACCATTCAAACTCAATCAAACAAGCTTATTCTAATATGGCCATACAAGAATCAAACTACTTTACACTGTGCATCAACACCATTCTACTCTAATAATTTAATAAGTAATTAAATCACAATAAGAGGAAATCACAATAATAAATATATGTAGGCAATTTGCTATACGAGTCCATCTTGATCAATCGGATCGGGACTCGAGCCAAACCACTCATTACGCTATTAAAAGGCGCATTCAAAGACAAGTAAACCTATGGTTCAATTCTAAGGTTCGACCAACAGAAAGGGAGAGTTGCCCGACCTTTCAAAGATCGGCTTGCACTAAACACGAACAGAACGCCACTTCTCGACGGAGGTACGGTGCCTTGGAGTTGAACGGTTTGGAACGGGGACCTTGACCTTGATTGGGGAAGCTCATTCGATCTTGCTGCTGGGTGACACTCCACTCGGTCCTAGCGGCGCAATCTCAACCTCGTCACTTTGTTATCGGCGTTCAACAATGGTTTAAGGTCGTCGATTGGTCTCGAGCTCGTCCACGAAGAAGGGGATCTGACGGCGATACGACACCAGTTCAGTAGAGAATTAAGAAGAGGGGAAAACGAGGTCGGGAACTTGAAAAGAGTGGCCGGACCTACCGACGGTGACAAAGGTCGACGAGGAGGGACGGGCAAGACTCGCAATAGTTTCCGGCAACGGCGACAGGCGCGAGCGACGGTGACAGGCGCGAGCTTTCTGGATTGAGATTTCTGTCGACGCTCCTCTTGATCGAACTCCTCCCCTGATTCTTGCTTTGCTGGGGTGTCGAGATCAGAAACCGAGATTGACTGCTTTGCTGGGGTGCTGAGGTTAGAAAACGAGATTGACGAGCAGTGGTTGCTCTTGCTGAGGTGCGGCGTTCCCAACAAGAAAGCAGAGGAGTGGTAGGGTTATGAGTGGGAAAAGAGAGGGAGAAAGAAGTGGGTTTGGGTTTGGGCCAACATTAACATTTTGGGCTTTTGGCTCAAAAGACAAAGGGAGGGTGAGATTATAGCAACAAGGGGACATTTAAAACGAAGGAGTTATTTATCGGATTCTCTCGGAACCCAAGTGTTACATTATACCCCCCTTAAGGAAGTTTCGTCCCGAAACATTGAGTGTTAAAGTGGAAACTAATCAAGGTTCTCGAGGTCTCACAACCTCTCCCCTTTTAAGAGGTTCGTCCTCGAACCCCCAGATCACTGACAACAATTTAAACATAACATGGAAAACATAACGTATTACAAAATACTATAACCATGAATAAAGATAACCAATCCATACAAACGTCAAAACATGATCAAGCAACCATCAAACACGCCTAGCAACACTAAGATATAACAACGTCAGACCCACTCCTGAGCGACCTCTAAACTCCACTCTTAAAGGCCTCTACTAAACCCGAGTACAATTCGGGGTAGTTCTCTCTCATCCTATCCTCGGTCTCCCAAGTGGCCTCCTCGACACCTCGCCGAGACAACTGAATCAATACTAATTGTATCTCTTTGTTCCGCAGCTTCTTCAAACGCCTGTCTAGGATCGCTATCGGCTGCTCTTTGAAAGTATGATCGGGCTCAACCTCCAACTCTTCATAGTTGAGCCTGTGGCTGGGATCTGGAACATACTTTCTCAGTTGTGACACGTGAAAGACAGGGTGAACTCCATCCAAGGCGGGCGGTAGCGCTAGTCGGTAAGCTACCTCGCCAACTCTCTCCAGTATCTCAAACGGCCCAATGTAGCGGGGACTCAACTTTCCCTTAACTCACAATCTCCTTACACCACGAGTAGGAGACACTCTCAACCAGACGTGTTCCCCTATCTCGAACTCCAACGGTCGACGTCGCTTGTCTGCATAGGATTTCTGACGGCTTTGTGCAGCTAGCATATGCTCCCGGATTAAGGCCACCTTCCTAATTGTCTCCTCTATCATTTGTGGCCTCTCTCCTACAACATTTGACGGATCATCCCAACACAAAGGTGTTCTGCACTTCCGACCATACAAGGCCTCATACGGTGCCATCTGAATTGAGGAGTGCCAACTGTTATTGTAGGCAAACTCCACCAATGCAAGATGATCCGACCAATGACATTTTGGGCTTTTGGCCCAAAAGACAAAGGGAGGGTGAGATTATAGCAACAAGGGAACATTTAAAACGAAGGAGTTAATTATCGGATTTTCTCGGAACCCAAGTGTTACACAAAGTTTATGCAAACAAGAATATAAAACAAACAATTTCCAAACAAGAAAATAAAAAAAAAAAGAAAGAGCAAACAGCAGAAAACTTTTATCTAATTAAACAACCATACCAATATACCATCAATCCAGGAGCAGCAAACCAAGACAACCGTTTCTTCCTCGAGCATCTCACAATCAAAGACAACAATAAAAGTTACTGAAGAAGTGCACAATGAAATCAATTTCCACCCTCTCAAACAAAAGGATAAACATCAAGGGAAAAAGTTGAGAGATTGACCTGGACAAATCTCAATGGCCTCGATCAAACTGAATCCGGTTCCTCCCAGATCCACCATCATACCCATCTCGTGTAGAAGAGCCACTACCACTAGCTTTCATGGTACCTTCACCACCAACCTAATCCAGGGCTTTCTTCCCTTTCTTCACCTCTGTCAAAAACTGGTCCAAACCGAACGGAATTTCACATTAGGTCAATTTCCTAAAACCCTTAGATACTCCATCACCTTTGAAATCTCCTGAAACCCTTTCCATGAATATTGATTCTTCGCCTTCCTTGCAAGAACCTAGATTCATACAATACCCACAAAGCTTATTCTAAAGCAGAACAGAAGAACATACATAACGAATCTCACAAAAAGTAGAAGAAAAAGAGCATAGAGAAACTTCGTACCCCAACACTTTCCAAAACATTAACGATATCATATATCTGACGTCTCTCAACCCCTTTCAGATCAAAATTTCACAAATTAGAACAATCTTCTCACACAAAGCAAGTAAAATTATGAGAAAATCAAATTTAATACCTAATTTGCTAGCGGCGTCATCCAATCCAAGCGATTCAATGTCAAGACGATTGTACAGCCGTAAGAAGCTGCCTAAAACAGGAGATCTGAGGCGGGAAAGACGTTGTGCTCGAGAACCAGGCGGAGAAGCGAAGTGGGACAACCATCGGAGAAGCTTTGCAAGGGGGGAGGGACTTCAGAGTATAGAAATTTTGAGAAGGCGCGACTCTGAAGGTGGCGTTGGTGAGGGAAGCTCAACAGTAAGTTGAGATGCGTCTGTAATTCGACCAAAAAAGAGACGCTTCTGAAATGAATGGAGAAGCGCCACTTAGGGTTTTACATGTTCTCACATTAGGGTTTCATAAATGGGCTTCTGTTTAGACCCAAAATATTGAATTTGGGCCTAAGTGTTAAGACTTGAAGCAGGAAAACAAATTTCGTTTCCCTGCTTTATTTCCCTCCTAATCTTCAATATTTCATTTCCCTCCTTTATTTCCCTCCTAATCTATTAATATTTTTTCCCTCCCCAAGTTCCAATCAATAATAAAATTAGAATACATTTAAAAAATATATAATAATTTATGAACTATTGTATACAAATTATATAAAATGAAGCCCATATTACTTTCATAAACAAAAATGATAATTTATGAACTCTTAAACACAAATAAATGTTAATCTTAAAACAAACTCTAACTATTAAACTTCAATCATTTTAACTTAAAGTCTGACCACTTATCTCTAAATATAAACAGATTAATATCTAACATGCTAATAAAACAAATCTTCCATACAAAAAAACATTATATACTATTTTTTGGGGGGCGTTGCCCCCCGAACCCCCTACTAGGACCTCTGGTGTTTTCGGGGACGGAGCCCCCGAACCCCTGGAGGGTACTTATCAACATCAAGCATATGAAGATCATCATAAAGGTTTAGTTTTTGTTAATATTTAAACATAAGATGTGAACTGATTAGGTTTTCTTATTCTTAAACCAAAATCTAACAATTAAACTTCAATCCTTTTACGTTAAAGCCTAACCACTTATCTCTACGAATAAATGATTCTAAATGAATATAATGATTTCTTATAAGAATTAACGATTATGACTGAACATAACGAGTTTTTATAAGAATGAACGATTCTAAAAGAATACAACATTTTCTTATAAGAATGAACGATTATAAACGAATATAATATTTTCTTATAAGAATGAACGACTCTAAAGGAATGTTACGTTTTCTGATAAGAATGTACGACTCAAAGGAATATAACAATTTCTTATAAGAATGATTTATATAACTGAAAATAACGATTTCTTAATAGAATGAACGATTCTAAATGAATATAACGTTTTATTATAAGAAAGAACGACTCAAAATGAATATAACGATTTCTTATAAGAATGAATGACTCTAAAGGAATACAATGTTTTCTTATAAGAATGTACGATTATAAAAGAATATAACATTTTCTTATAAGAATGAACGATTCTAAAGGAATATTATGTTTTCCTATAAGAATGAACGACTCAAAAGGAATATAACGATTTCTTATAAGAATGAACGACTCTTAAAGAAAACGACGTTTTCTTATATGAACAACTTTAAAGTAATATAACGATTTCTTATAAAATGAATAACTCTAAAGTCGTTTTCTTATAAGAATGAATGATTATAAAGGAATATAACATTTTATTATAAAAATAAACGATTATAAAGGAATATAACATTTTCTTCTAAGAATGATTTATTATAACTAAACATAATGATTTCTTATTAGAATGAGCGATTCTAAATCAATATAACGTTTTCTTATAAGAATGAACCACTCTAAAGGAATATAATATTTTCTTATAAGAATGAACGACTCAAAAGGAATATAACAATTTCTTATAAGAATGAACGACTCTAAAGGAATACAACGTTTTCTTATATGAATGAATTATTCTAAAGAAATATAACGATTTCTTATTAGAATGAACAAATCCAAAGAAATATAATGATTTCTTATAAAAATGAATAACTCTACAGGAATATAACGCTTTCTTATAAAAATAAAAGATTATAAAGGAATATAACATTTTCTTATAACAATGAAGGATTCTAAAGGAATATAATGATTTCTTATTACAATGAACGATTCTAAAAGAATATAATCAATTCTTTTAATAATGAACAATTCTAAAAGAATATAATTTTTATTATAAGAATGAACGATTCTAAAGAAAAATAATGATTTCTTAAAAAACGAACGATTCTATAGGAATATAACTTTTTATATAAGAATGAACGACTCTAAAGGAATATAACATTTTCTTATAAGAATGAATGATTCTAAAGGAATATAACATTTTCTTATAAGAATGAATGGTTCTAAAGGAATATAACGATTTCTTATAAGAATGAATGATTCTAAATGAATATAATGATTTCTTATTAGAATGAATGATTCTCAAGGAATATAACATTATCTGATAAAAATGAACGATTCTAAATGAATACAACGAGTTCAAATAAGAATGAATGATTTTAAAGGAATATAATGATTTCTTATTAGAATGAACGACTCTAAAGAAGTTTAATAAGTTCTTATTAGAATAAACGTTTCTATAGGAATATAACGTGTTCTTATAAAAATGAACGTTTATATAACGTTTTCTTATAAGAATGAACAATTCTAAAGAAATATAACGATTTTTTATAAGAATGAACGTTTCTAAAGGAATATAACGTTTTCTTATAAGAATGAATAGTTCTAAAGGAATATGACGTTTTCTTATAAGAATTAACGATTTTAAAGGAATATAACGAGTCCTTATAAGAATGAACAATTCAAAAGGAATATAACATTTTCTTATAAAAATGAACAACGGTAAATGAATATAACGATTGCTTAAAAGAATGAACGATTCTAATAACGTTTTCTTATAAGAATCAATGATTCTAAAGGAATATAATGATTTCTTTTAAAAATGAACGATTCCAAAGGAATGTAAAATTTTTCTTATAAGAATGAACGACTCTAAAGGAATATAATGATTTCTTATAAGAATGAACGACTCTAAAGAAATATAACGTTTTCTTATAAGAATGAATGATTCTAAAGAAATATAACGATTTCTTATAAGAATGAACGATTCTATAGGAATATAACATTTTTTTTATAAGAATGAACGTTTCTAAAAGAATTTAACAATTTCTTATAAGAATGAACCATTCTAAAGGACTATAAAATTTTCTTATAAGCCTGTGCGCTTTTCCATTGAAAACGATCCTGAAAAGCCCAGCTTATGACCTTTTTCCATTGGGGTTCAGTATTTTATATTATATTCGATTCCCTATCGAAAATTGAACCGATAATTTTTTTTATATGTCGAGAAAACCGAATAAAAAAAATTAGTTGACAACTACAAAATCAGGTTTGGACACCCTTAATAATATATTTTTTTCATAATTTTTCACAAAATAATATTAATACTACAATATTTTATAAAAACTAGTTGTGTAAGATACAAAATTAAAATTTTAGCCAATTTATTTAGGTGGTAAATGAAAGAGACCTAATTGAAATTTTAGACAATTTAGGCGCAATCTGATTTTTTTTTTAATAGTTTTATTTTCCAAAAAAAAATCCGAATAAAAGCTAGAGGCCTCTTTCACACATCCGAATTCCAAAATCGTTCAAAAAAACAAATAGGAGTCACCGTTCCACTCTCTCTTTGGCTCTCACACATCTGAATTCCAATCTCCTCTATACTAATATTAATTGAACATCAATCTCTTTGAACATCAATCTCTCACAGATCTGAATTCCAATCTCGTCTATACAAATCTTGAAACATTGAAACGTGAAAAAAGGAGTTCTTCAATTAGGGATGGCTGATACTTCTTCATTTTGAGTTGGTGACCTGCGACTAAGTCGATGGACTATAGAGAAGGAAAAGGAGTTCGAGCCCTCCATTGGAAAGCCCCTAAACTTTTGGATCTGGGTTCAACCGCCACATGAAACGCTGCTTGCCGCCACCTCAACCGCTCTCTCGCCGACTGTATAATTACTGCCATCTGACTTGTCGAGCTCGGCATCGTCCGATCTCTCTACACCAACGGTGGCACCTCCCTCAAGCGCACTTAGTGCCAAGATGCCCATCTCTCTCTTTTCATTTCTCTTCTGGTTTTCTCATAGCCTGATTGATTTTGATCTCTTTCATCTTCTACTTTATTAGGGTTTTGGGTGGATTGTAAATGTGATTCTGTGGGTTAGTAGCTGCTAAGAGTAGTTCATTGTTGTGGGTTTTACTAACTCTACTCACATTTGTTGTTGAAGAAGAGGAGTTGTTGTTCTTATGCCGACCCTTGTCAATTATAGCGGTATGTTTTCTTATCCCTTTCTTTTGATTTTGGTTATCAAGCATGTTTTACATTCTTTAGTTATGAAGTCCAGTAATGTCTATGTGAGTAACTAGAGTTGGGGTTAATTGATCCTATTCAACAACTTTTTGTTTGCTGGATTTATGAGGTGTTAGTTTGCTTCTTAGATTTTATGGGATTAAGCTCTAATTTGGAAAGTGTGGTCAGAAATTCTGAGTCAGGAACATTGAAAACACATATAAAACACTCGAAGTAGGCGATTGGTTTGACATTTTGATAAGATGGTAACTCCTATTGCAGAAAAAACAGCCTTTAATATGCTCTTCTTGATTTTTTGTTGGAAATTCCTGCTGTTGAGATTTTGATAAGAAGTTTTACAGTATCTATGAGTACATGTGCTTTCTTGGAGATTCTTTCTTCGTTTTGATTTTCGAAGAAATCTCTATGTTGAGAATGAAAGGGTATGATTCAACATCATTCCCAGCAACACTAGAGCTACTAAGGTTAATTTCCTTTTCTTTCAGGTCTTGGTGGCAATTTATAAGTCCATGTCACATTGCTTATCAATTTATATAGTGTTGTATGAATCTGGATGTTGGGAAGGTTTTGCTAGCTTTGACTGGAATGTTGACCAAAATGGCGTTCCATCTCCCAAGTGTTGATGTTACCGTGGTTGACCTCACCGTCAGGCTTGAAAAGCCTTGAGCTATGAGTACATCAAGCATGCCATCAAGTAATGTGTTTGGATTTGGAGTATAATTTCATGGATTGTCTTTCTATTACATGTTTTGTAGTTGAAGAGTAATGTGTTTGTTTGGTTTTGCAGGGAGGCATCTCAGAGCAAGATGAAGGGAATTATGGGTTATGTTTACGGGATTTTTTTCTCTACTGACTTCATCACTGGCAATAGGTTTGTTTCAATTTTCACTCTTTAAAAAAGTTAAAACCATTATTCTTGACCACACTTCCAATGGGTTTCTCGATTGCATTAGCTTCATTGAATTGGATTCATGGTTGCATATCATGCATCTTTGATGCCAAGGCTGGCATTGCTTTGAACAAGAAGTTTGTCAAGCTTGTCGCGTGCTATGGCAAGAAATGTGTTACAAGTAATTTGTCTCCCTACCTTGTATTTCTCCTTCATGTATCAGCTTCAAGCTTTTATTTCTGTTTCAATGTTGAATTTTGTGTATGTTTGATGTGCAGTAACTGTGTTATTGACTTGATCTGCCACATGGCCAAGTCCTTATAAACTAATCCAACCAGATGGAAGTCTGCATTTGTCATCACCTGCCCAATTGTTAGAGCTATGAATGTAAGCTCTTTTTGTAATGAGCATTGGAAAGAGTACGTAGTGCAATTCATTTTAGTTGCAAATTCATCATCTACCCCAATTTTAGAACTAGAAGAGAATGAAGTTATTCAAGTTGCAAATGAAATCTCTATCAATACCTCAACTGAAGACAATGTTGTAGAGGAAGATTATTTTCAAAAGAAGGAAAGGAAAACTGAGTAGGTTGTATTTGTATTTGGTATTATTAAAATGAGTAGGTTTTTTTTTGTGGTCTCAAAGTGTATGTAAATGAGTAGGCTGAATTTTGTATTTGGTATTGTTAAAATGAGTAATTCTTTTTGTTTGGATTGTTTGCGAATGGACTAAGTGAGTATTGCTTGTGAACGAGCTAAACGAGCAGGCTTGCGAGATGACATTTAAGGTTTCATGTAATCTTACACATGTACTCCACTTTAGTTGGTTTTCGCGTCAATATGGCTGCAACTACAGCCGCAACCCAAAATTTCATGGCTATATGGCCACAAACTTAGAATCAAACTTAGTTGTGTGATTATTTCGCGACAAATTTCCCATAAGTTTAGAACCGAATTTAGTTTCGAAATATATTCGCGTCAATATGGTCGCAACTATAGCCACAACCCATATTTTCATGGCTATATGGCCACAAACTTGGAATCGAAATTAGTTGTGTGTATATTTCGTGACAATATTCCCCCAAATGTAGCGCCAACCGTGAATTTCATGGGTAAACAGCCAGAAAATTTGAGATTTGTGGGGGATGTTGTGGCAGTTACCCGCAAACTTACCCACACCGGATATTCCTAGCTATAATTTCCTGGCTATATGCGCGTTTTCCAGTAGTGTACTCAAGTTTGTTGAGAATCAATCAAAACCCACAACTCGTGCAAATCATGACTTCAACTAAGTAGTCAAGCACAAGGAATTAGCAATGCATAATTAGAATAAAAGCAAACTTCCAAATTAGGTTCAAAGAGCTCTTGAGAAACCTCCCTAGAAACCCTAACCTCCAAGTTGTAAATCCAAAGTTCTCCAAGAGAGAGAAACTAACAAGAGTTTTAAGTATCTCTTAAAAACTACGGAAACTCCACATGGTAACCCTAAGGCATGATATTAGTAATGAGGTGTACTAAAGTTTGACATAATTTATGAGGTAACCTTGAAGTATATCCAAAATTCACAAAATAACCTTCTGGTTCAAACTAAATTTGTCACATAACCTAAAAAGTTAAAATTAATATTAATATTAATTTTAAATTTTAAATTTCTTATATAAAACTAAAAAGTGTAAAAATTAAAAAACTTAAAAAAATTGAAAAAATTGAAAATTTTTAAAAAAAATTACAAACTTTAAAATTTTAAAAGTATAAAAAAATAAAAAATGAAAATTAGGAAAAAAAATCGAAAAAACAAAGAACTAAAATATAAACATTAAAAAAATTAAAAATTAAAAAACGAAAAACATTTAAAAATTATTAAAATTTAAAGGATCAAATTTTATATTATTTACAAATTTGTATTATTTTTATTTAAAAATATTTATGAAAAAAAAATTACTAACGAAATAAATTGATTACATTTAATGAAAAAAAATTATATTTTGAAGATTTTCTTTTTAAAATTAAATTATTTGATCCTGATTTATTAAATAATAAAGAATTAAATTTTTTGATAAATTTTTTTAAAAACACATCTTAACTTTGATAAATGAGAAAAAAATTATTTTGATAGCTTTTTAGTTGATTAATTTATACATAAAAATATAGTATTAAATGTTGGACTAAATTAAATAATATAATTAGTTGATATTAAAGTAGAGAATAAGAATATATTTTAAGATTGTTAAGAAAATCAATGTTTTATAAACAAAATGAATGATATTTGTTAATTTTAACCTTTTTGTACATTTAATGAATTTCGTACAAATCTAAAGGTTATTGTGCAAATTTTATATGAACCTTAGGGTTACCGTGTGAATTATGTCAAACTTTAGTACACATCATGAATAACGTCAAACCTCAAAGGTTACCAAGCAAAATTTCCGTAAAAACCATCAAAGATAGAGAATATTCCAAAGCCATACTATCTATAAATAACATAAAACTATCCCAACACGAAGCCCGATAAGTCGGTATAACTTCTCCCGAGAAGCACCAGAAATCGCGGGTACACACAATAGCACGGCCGCGCAATTTCTCCCTTGCCTGCGCTTTTCTCTCTATTGGAGTTCCGCGGTTTGGTAAATACGCTTTTCCTTCCTAGCCCGCGCTTTTCCTCTCGATTCAGGAATCATGTCACAATTCATTGGCTGTTTTGACCCCTTTCGAGTTGGAATTTGAACTCAGAGTAAACCATGAATTGTAGCTCTTGGAATTAGATTTCTAATGATAACAAATTCAGCTCCATCCGACCGCTATAGCTCCCAAATAATGCCTTACAAAATAGAGGTGTCGAAACTACAACTCCAACGCATAGCACGAATTTATAAAGCATTCTTTTCCCACAACCTATTGGCTCTTCCAATCTTCAATTGCACCACTCTAAGATTCATCTTAAGTATCAAATTCAACCATAATCATCCAATATTTGTCCTGTCCATGCTTGTTTACGTAAAGATCTGCAAAACCGAACAAAATAAGCGCAAAACCCGAATATCCTTGAACACCTAAGAACCATGCAATATAAACATAAATATGCATCCTAAACACTACCCAAATGCAAGCTATCATAGTATTTACAAAAGTCCTTGGTCTTTCGACTTTTGAACTGGGAACCATTGACACATACAATCTCTGAAGGCACCCCTAATCGACAAAGAATGTTTTTGGTAATGAATGAAATCACCTGCTTATCCTTAACCTCTCGGTACACTTCGGCTTCGATCCACTTAGAGAAGTAATCCGTCATGGCTAGAAAGATAACCCTTTGACCTGATGATGGGGATAACAATCCGACTATATCTATTCTCCAGCGCATGAACAACCATGGTGTAAGCGTGGGATAATGTGGCTTAGGAGGTTGGTATGCAGCAGGTGCGTGCCTTTGGCAAGCGTCGCATTTACGTCCGAAGTATATCGCATATTTCCGCATGGTTGGCCAGTACCATCCTTGGCGAAGGACATTGTTTGATAAACTTCTTCCTCCCGTGTAATTGTTACAGTCTCCTTCATGATGCTCTTCTAGGAGTCGATGAACGCCTTCCTTGGTCAAGCAGCATTGAAGCGTGCCTATGGCGGATGATCGCTCGGGATTACGAGGGTCTAGAGATACAATTTATAACCCGACCCCGTTGTAGCACGTGGTGGGTGTCGAACACTCAGGAAATCTACTCGATTGAAGTGCCTAGACACTAGAAAGCTGGAAAGGAGAGCTTAAAACAAAAGAAAACAAAGAGAACAATCGGGACCGACACAAGTGTCACGTCGGGCCCGAGGTTGGCGACAAGAGGAAGTCGGGACCGACGTAGGGTAAGTCAGGCCCGAGGTATCTGGGTTTGTCGAACTCAAAGATTGAAAGTAGATCTTGGGCTTTTGGGTTCCTTCTCTAGTAGATTAAGGCTTTTCCACCCCAATTCAAGCAATAAGTGATGATCGGAAATAGGATCGAGTGCTTTCGCCCTCGTTCCAACCACTTCTACACATCGATCATTGGGGAAATCCCCTTCGAAGCAAGGTCTTGAGATTGACACATGTTCACTTTCGCTACTTTGCCAATCACAAGCCTTGATTCCCAACTTGCGCATGGAATTGTAGCTCTATGTAGAGTGGGTTCCTAGATCAAGCACTCAAGGCTATGGAATTGGGGTTTCTAGCCCAACCTAGCTAGAGTTTTCCCCCATAACCCAAGATCAAGGAGATCTACTCCATATGGCAAACAAAGAAAGCAAACAAATCAAGAAGAAAAGCAATCAACATCATCAATCTCAAACCAAAGCATAGTTTCATTCAAAATCAAAAGCAATCCACAAACTCCAATCAAAGGTTTTCGAAATCCACAAGATCAAAACAAAGCAAAGCTAATCTAACAACTAAACCTCTCAAATCTCCCTCTCTATGGCCGATTCTCTCTCTTCTCCTTCTCCTCTCCTTCCTCCTTGCTCTCCAAGTATCCTCTTGAGGGTTGGTTCCTTGCCAAGTGTGGGAACCTCCTCCTTGTGTGTACCCCCCCCAAAAAAATTAGAAGACAAGAGAGCCTTTTATAGATTAGATGAGGGGCAAAAGTGGAAGTTCACAATTTCGTGCCTTGGAGCCCAAGTAGTCCAGTGACCGACTCGGACCGACACGGAGGACCTCGGGCCCGAGTTACTGTGCAAGTCGGTCCGAGGTTGAAAATTTCATCTCGGGCCCGGCGTGGTTCCAGCTCGGTCCGGACCTCGTTCCACCCTCTTCTTGTTGGTTTCTCTTGTTCTTCTTCATGGCTTGATCCTCTCTTTCCCTCTTAAGCTTGGGCCTTGCTCCATGTTCCGATCCTCCTTCAAAACGACCCTTGATCCATGCCAAATTACCTACAAAACACATAAAACGCGCGAAGTCTCCGAATCTCATAGAAATACGGGAACTAAGCTAAAAAGGAACAAAACACACAAGAAAAAGGGAAAAAGAAACATATTTACAAAGGAAATCACATATAAAAACACCACCAAATAAAGAGACATCAAAATACCCCATACTTAAACTTGCTTGTCCTCAAGCAATAACAATGTGAGCAAGACCGAAACATAATCTTCAAGTAAAGCCTCGTATGAAAACACATTTTAGCACAAGTGATCGATATTCAAGCAAGATTACATCATCACACATGATTAAGTGTTCCAAGGAATAGAGTCAATGCAACTAAGCCTCACTTTAGGGATATGTGAATGTGTATCACTCATCATGTGTTTGGGTTTAGCAATGAACACTCAAGCTCAAAAATCATGCAAGTAAGGACTTTACTATTGAAGCTAATATCACCAATTCCTCCACCTAGAGATGCCTAATACAAAGTACACAAAGAATTTCGAACTTGGCTCAATGGAGGTCCTCAAAGAGGTTCCATTCGGTCGGGTTGTAATAGGGCTTTTGGTGTTTCTCAAGGTGGGAATTATTTTGGTCTTGTGGTGCTTACAATGGGGATTGAACAACCTAAACTCTCACCAACTTCACCAAATTTCCACAATCAATTTCACACTCACCCAAAAGACTTAACATTTTTCCTTTCAACCCAAAATTTCACTTAACATTCCACTTCATCTTTGCTCTTAGGCTTTTTGTTGGATTTTCCACACTTTCTACATTGGACCGACTTTCTTATGACATCGGGCCCGATGTGGCTTGTAACTCGGTCGGACCCTTTTTCTTCACTTAAGCTCTTTACCTTCATTCCACTTTACATTTCCAACATTTTCTTCCTTCCTTTCTTTCTTTCTTTTTCTTTTTGCACAACAAAGATGCATTACGCACATGATTCATAACACCATTCTTTGCCCTTAAACCCAAGAGAATCTCTACTCTTCAAATACAATCCCAACCTCTCTTCTAAAGTCCAATCCCATAAGGGTCAAGTCATATAAGGCTAGGAATAATATTTTTGAGGAGTTTCAAACGAAGGCTTAGGCTAGAACGGGGCTGCAAACAAAGGATTCATTTCATGGTAGGATATGGAACATTTATGTGACTAAAAGAATAAAGTTCAAAATCAATGTGACAATGCTAGGACAAATCTCATGACAGTCTTGGAAAATAGATAAACACCGCAATAGCAAGTTTTACTAAGCATGCATGAGCTAATCACACAAGAAACATGAGGGATATGCAAATATGAACAAGCATCCCTAAAATGGCCAAAAATTAATGTCACAAGGGTCACTCATACTTAGTTGCATAAGAACTCATCCTAGAACTCACATGTTCAATAAAACAAGCAAGATATCATGATCACATCAAAAGCAACATCTCTTTAGAGGCTAAACCATCCGAAAATATGCAAAGGAATTTACATGCTCACATCATCATTAGCTTTCGTTTGGGCATCTAAGATGGGGATTTCTAGTCCAAAACCTACTAAACGCAAAATCTTTTTGTTGTTTTGAACACAATTTTTCAAATTTTTATGGATTTTTGCAAAAATTTCTCTAAAACCAGAAACAAAGACTCATTCATTCAAAACCAAATCAATCATCGATGTCGTTCATCAAACCACAAACCAAGAAACAAACATCCCAAAAACAAACTAGAAACCAAAAACAAATATCCTTAAAATAACAAACACACAAGCAAGTGAAATCATGAGCACACTTACCCCCACCCCATACTTAAAATTTTGATGTCCCCATCAAACAAGGAAACCAAATCTTAAAAGCAAGAGAGAAGAGTATGAAGAGCTCACAATTTCTTTATTCTTCAATGGCATGTCTAGGATCACTCGAAGGGGTTGTCACGCCTACGTCCTCTTTGGAGCCTCGCTTGCCGCTCCCTCTCGTACACTTGCTCTTGGTAGAAGTCTTGTGGTGGTGGTTGGAGTTGAGGATCCGGGCGCGTCCATTGGTCCTCACGGGAAGGGAAGTTCCCGCTCATCCATGTGTTGAAGCTATCTTGGACCCGCCACCTTTGATCTTCCACCTCTCTAAGCTCCTCCACCTCTCGCCTAGTGTAGCCGAGGGCTCGGTTCATCTCTTCTTGGCTAGCTTGGAAAGCACTTTGTTGTTGAAGCAATTGTTGTTGTTGTTGGTACATGTGTTGTTGTTAAAGATTCACTTGATGGACCTCTTGAAGAACATTCTCTTGTTGAAGTTGGAGATGGGCCATTTGGTTGGCCAAGAAGGACATGTCCACCGTTTGTTGTCGCTCGGGAAACACCATTCCCGGACCATAACATTGGGCGTAGCCTTCATAACCACCACCTTGAGCTTGTTCTCGCCTTGCACCGCTCCCTTTTCCACGCTCATAGTGCCTCGGGACCTCATCACCATAGAAAGCACCGGACCGACTTTGAGGGAAGTCGGGCCCGACGTGGTGTGTACCTCGGTCCGCCAGTGTTGGGGTTTGGTGCGTGGCTCGGATGTTGGCCATCAAGCCTTGGAAGCGCTCATCTTCTTCATTTTGCTCTTGGTCGACATCCATGTCTTCCCTACGAGGTGCAAACGCAAAGTTATCTTGGTCGAAATCCGGTGAAGATGGAGGGGATGTAAACCGAATGTGTTGAGGTTGTTGTCGCCGCCCCTCTCTTTCTCCTTCGGGGTCACCAAATGAGTGTGGCTTGCCGGCCCACACTTGGTACCAAATTTGATACCGAGAAAGATCATAGAGGTTGGCCGCCAACCGGATCGACACACCATTATAGTTCGAGTGAGGGGCCAAAGAAATCATGTAGAGCTTCTCCTTGATGATGTTGGCCTTGTTGAAATACTTCATGTTCATATACTCAACACCATTCGGAGCCGGAGAATACTTGTTAAGATCAACTCCTAGACGCATGGCTAGCCTTGCTATCATCCCGCCGAAGTAGATCCAAGAGGAGCTTTGGAAGTCTCGCACCATCTTGACCCACTCCCATGCAAGGTTGATGGGCTTCTCGGTGTGGAAGAGCATCTCATGTAACAACATAATCTCTTCCTTCATCGGCTTGCTCAACTCATGGCGAGAATAGATTGCACATCCCAAAACTCGCACCATGACCCGAAAAAGAGGGCTAGCAATCTCGGTTGTGGAGGCGCCCTTTCTCATCTCACTCTTCCCGGCCACATGCCGCCACACTTGGTTCACCTTCTCGTTGTCGACGCCGGTCTCTTCTCTTGGACATGGAAACCCGAAGTAGGTAGACAAGTCCCTAAGAGAGAGATTGTGGTCCTCATTGCCCAATTGGAAGGTGATCTCCCCTTCCTCATCCTCCATATTATCATAAGTGTATTCAAAAGTGGCCATGAATTCCGAGGTGAGGGCGGGATAGTGGGTGTTGTCCCACCTTAGCATCCCATGGAGACCGATGTGGGAGTAGCACCTAGGAAGAGCTTGATCCATGTCCATCTTCCTCACGGCTTCCCAATCAAGCCACCTTGTGTGATGCTCAAGCGCCATATACCTTGCATAACTCTCGACTTGCTCATCATCCTCCAAGTAGACATCCTCCAACTTTGGCTCTTTCCTTGACTTCTTGGACTTCTTCCTCGGCCTTTCCGCATGAGATGATGAAGCTCTAGTCTCCATAGTACCTACACACATCCAACCAAACAAAAGGGTCCAAGATAAACTCCATACAACTCAACAAAAGCACTCATCAACACACAACAACACTTCAACACAAGGGAACCCCATACTTAGTCTCCAAACACACATGCATCACAATCCAACATAAATCATCATGGATATGTTCTAACAATGGCTAAGCAAATGGTCATACTACATCATGATTAGGCTATAGCCAACAATGAAACACATGAATCCACATGATATCACAAGAAGAGAGCAAAAACAACTTGGATTGACTTCCAACCTATGTCGGGCCTGACTTACTCAACCTCGGTCCGACTTGTTGGACCGACTTCCACAACTCGGGCCCGACTTTCCTGGGCACATCAATCTCGACCTAGTTCATGCTTCAACTCTAACCTCAAATCAACCCAAATCACTCTATCATGCACTTAAATTTCAAATTCAACCATCAAACATCCCTAATCGAAGTTCTAAGTGGATCTAAGCATGCATAAACAACTTTAAAGCTCAATTTCACAAATCATGCAAATCCACCATTGATGCTCAAGCTCAAACTTTCAATCAAACATGGCATAACTCAATCTATGCAATGAAAGCACAAAATTTTCAAGGAAATAGGTAAAGATCGAGTAACACATACCGGATTTGAAGAGTATTGATCTTTTAAACAAATAAACAACTCAGAACTCAAATTTTCTCAACCTAGATCGACATGGGGGATGAAGAACGAGATTGAACTCGAAATTTCTACTTGGAATCGGGTTAGGGAGGCCTTTTCGTGGTTGGATCGAGATGAAGAAAGGAAGGTGGTGGATCGAGTATGGCGAGGGGAAGGGGGCCGATTTTTGAGAGTGTGAGGGAGATGAGTTGTATTTTGGGAATGGTGGTTAGTATGAAGATGGTAGGTAGGTGGGGGATGGTATTTAATGGGGTAAAGGGACAAATTACGTCAAGGGAAAAATTGACATTCCACCAAGTCAAATCGGGTCGGACCGACTTCATGGACCGATGTCCCTATGTCGGGCCCGACTTACCTGGGCTCGATGTGGGAGTATTCGGGTTACCAATTTTACTCCATCCTTTTGCAACTTCTTTCTCCATATTTCCATTTATATACTTCACCTCAAATCCTACACAACCTTGAAGAATACACAAAACCAAAAATCCACAAAACAATAGATAGAGATTGGTTAGAGAAAAGCTAGGCTAAACTAGGAAAAATCAAACTAAAATTACGAAAAGAAAGCTACTAGCTCGGGTTGCCTCCCGAGAAGAGCTCGTTTAGAGTCACTAGCTTGACTTCCTAACCTCAATCTCATGGCGGGTGAAACACGGTGAATTGCTCGCCATTATTGTGCCCATTCCCATTGCCCTCATACCCATAAAACCACCAACGATGGTCTATATAGGCATGGCTCTCCGATCTCGGGCCTCTCTCATCATACTCCTCCAATGAATGAGATTTCTCCTCCTTACTTGCTCCATCATGTTCCTCTTTTCCTACACCAAAGCTATCCAAAGAATTCCTAGGAGATTCTAGCAATTCATCTTTCAAGTCACTAAGAAAAATGTAGGAGTCTCCTAAGTCATCTTTCAAATCACTTAAACAAATGTAGGAATCAAAAGATTGGGAAGAATTGTGGTCATCACCAACATCAAAAGGATATAAGTAAGGATACTCTTCATTTCTCCTTGGGCTAGCATTGATCCTTGACTCATCTTGTTTTCAACTTGCTCCAACCACTCCCTTGCTTGTATTTGTTTATTGAACCCTTCATCACTTCTCAACACAATGACCTCTTTAGCAACTTCCACTTCTTCACTTTTTCTCTTGGCACTCTCTTCAAGTTTGAGGATGGCCAAGGCGTCCGGCTCATTCAAAGCCTTGTTGAAGTGAAAATCGACCTTTTCTTCACCAATCTCAAAGGAAACTTTGCCGTTTTTGACATCAAACCTTGCCCCCGCCGTAGCTAAGAATGGTCTTCCTAAGATTATTGGGACCAAGGGGTCCTCGTGCATGTCCAAGATCACGAAATCATCGGGAACAAAGTACTTTCCAACTCGCACCGACACGTCATCCAATATTCCCATAGCCTTGATGATGGAACCGTCGGCCATAGTTAGGGACATATCGGCCGGCTCAATTTCACCTAAATTTCCCTTCTCCAAATGCTAGCGGGCATCACCGAAACACTTGCCCCAAGGTCACATAAGGCTTGGAAGTTTTGAGACCCCACACCAATGGTTATAGCAAAGCGACCGGGATCTCCTAGCTTTTGCGGTAACTCCAAGGTCTTGACCTCATCTTGCATTTCAACTATGGACCTCTTCTTGCTCAAAATCTCCTTTAAAAACTTGGCATAGGATGGTATCTCGCTCAATGCATCGGTGAACGGGATATAGATGTTCAAACATTGCAAGAGTTTGAGGAACCTCTTGAACTTGTTCTCAACAACATCTTTCGGCTTCTTTGAGGGATATGGTAGAGTTGTTGCACCTTGAATCTTGCTTGGATCAACCTCCTTGGACTTCCCCACTTCACTTGCAACATTTCCAGGTTGGACCGACTTAGGCACCACGTCGGGCCCGATGTCGTGAATCTCGGTCCTGGGGTAGAGCTGAGGAAGAGTGGTCGGATCGACATGTGGGTACGTCGGGCCCGACTTACGCTCAACCTCGGTCCGGCTCTCTTCATTCATCTTAGGCATGTGTGGCTCGGGTAGGTTTCGGCCACTTCTCAATCCAATTGCCCAGACTTCATTTTGATTGTTTTGAGCTCGGGGGTTCTCCTCGGGTCGGCCCGGAAGTCTCCCATTCACTCTCGGGGCTTGAGTTGCAATTTGGGCAAATTGATTGTCAACTTGCCTCCTCCATGCACCAAACTCATTGAATTGGGTCCTCATCTCCTTGAACCCATCCCTCATCTCTTGAGCAAATGATTGTATCTCATTGAATCCCGGTGGCCTATATGGTGGTGGTTGCGGCGCCCTTGGATCGTTTTGGTTGAAGTTGTTGTTGTAGCCTTGAGCTTGACCGTTGTTCCACCGGCCATTACCACCATTGTTGAAGTTGCCTCTTCCACCGAAATTTCCTCGAATATAGTTTGCCTCCTCAATTCGCTCGGCCAAGCGCACTTGGCTCTCATTCGGACAAACTTGTGTAACATGTGCACAGGATCCACACTCTTCGCAAGCTCTAGCATTTTCCTTGTAGTAGTGGACTTGCCTCTTAAGCTTGCTCACTTCACCTTCAAGGAATTGGAGCTTCACATCCTTATCAATGTCTTCTCCCCTTGGATCATATAACTTCCTTGCACCTTCACCTTGAACTTTCACCTCCTTGCTAGCTTGACTCACCCCATACATGGCCTCATAATCGGATAGCTTGTCAAGTAGCTCCCAAGCTTGATTCGGTGTCAAGTCTATGAACCCACAATCGGTGTGGAGATTGAGCTTGTCCTTCGTTGCCGGATTGATGCCTTGGAAAAAGATGTCTTGGAGCACATAAGGTTGTTGGCCATGAGTAGGACATTTGCGCAACATCTCCTTGAAATGGTCCCATGCTTCGAAGAGAGGCTCGTTCGGACCTTGTTGAAAGCTTGCAATTTTCCTTCTTAGCTCAGTTGTCTTTGAGGGCGGGAAGAACTTCATCAAGAAAACATCATAGAGGGCCTTCCAAGTTGTGATTGACCTAGGGGCTTGGCTCTCGAGCCAATGTGTGGCCTTGCCCCCAAGTGATCATTTGAACGCCTTTAGAAGCACATACTCCAACGTCTCCTCGTCGGTAGAGATCGTCTCACACATGTCCACAAAGCGTTTGACGTGCTCTATGGGACACTCATGTGAACGGTCCTCGAATTGATCACGCTTGATGAGGGAAATAAATTGCGTCTTGATCTCAAAATTCTTGGCAACCTCGGGAAGCACAATAGCCGGTTCGGGTACCCTCAACTCCAGATGCATGTATTGGCGTGCATTCCGGGGTAGAGCGTTGAGTTGAGCCTCCGCCCGCATCCGTTGCTCCCGTTCTCTTCTTGCCATCGCCTCTTCATTGTCCTTCTCAAGTTGCAATCTAGCCATTTCGGCCCTAAGTTGAGCCAACTCCTCATCAACATGGAGAGCTTGATTTGCCATCCTTTTCCTTCTTCGGGCTTCTTTGAGAATACTTTCCGGATCACTCACAAACTCAATCACAAGTGTTCCTCGGGAGGAACGAGCTAGCATACACCTACGAAACAAAGACACAAACCAAAACAAATCAAAAACAAACAAAGGGTTTGGGCTATTCCCTCACCCAAATCACTACCAAAACAAAAGAAGCTCACCAAATTGGCACTCAATGCACTTAGACTTCCCCGGCAACGGCGCCAATCTTTTGATCGCTCGGGATTGCGAGGGTCTAGAGATACAATTTATAACCCGACCCCGTTGTAGCACGTGGTGGGTGTCGAACACTCGGGAAATCTACTCGATTGAGGTGCCTAGACACTAGAAAGATGGAAAGGAGAGCTTAAAACAAAAGAAAACAAAGAGAACAATCGGGACCGACACAAGTGTCACGTCGGGCCCGAGGTTGGCGACAAGAGGAAGTCGAGACCGACGTAGGGTAAGTCGGGCCCGAGGTATCTGGGTTTGTCAAACTCAAAGATTGAAAGTAGATCTTGGGCTTTTGGGTTCCTTCTCTAGTAGATTAAGGCTTTTCCACCCCAATTCAAGCAATAAGTGATGATCGGAAATAGGATCGAGTGCTTTCGCCCTCGTTCCAACCACGTCTACACATCGATTATTGGGGAAATCCCCTTCGAAGCAAGGTCTTGAGATTGACACATGTTCACTTTCGCTACTTTGCCAATCACAAGCCTTGATTCCCAACTTTCGCAAGGAATTGTAGCTCTATGTAGAGTAGGTTCCTAGATCAAGCACTCAAGGCTATGGAATTGGGGTTTCTACCCCAACCTAGCTAGAGTTTTCCCCCATAACCCAAGATCAAGGAGATCTACTCCATATGGCAAACAAAGAAAGCAAACAAATCAAGAAGCAAAGCAATCAACATCATCAATCTCAAACCAAAGCAAAGTTTCATTCAAAATCAAAAGCAATCCACAAACTCCAATCAAAGGTTTTCCAAATCCACAAGATCAAAACAAAGCAAAGCTAATCTAACAACTAAACCTCTCAAATCTCCCTCTCTATGGCCAATTCTCTCTCTTCTCATTCTCCTCTCCTTCCTCCTTGCTCTCCAAGTATCCTCTTGAGGGTTGGTTCCTTGCCAAGTGTGGGAACCTCCTCCTTGTGTGTCCCCCCCAAAAAGTAGAAGACAAGAGAGCCTTTTATAGATTAGATGAGGGGCAAAAGTGGAAGTTCACAATTTCGTGCCTTGGAGCCCAAGTAGTCCAGTGACCGACTCGGACCGACACGGAGGACCTCGGGCCCGAGTTACTGTGCAAGTCGGTCCGAGGTTGAAAATTTCATCTCGGGCCCGGCGCGGTTCCAGCTCGGTCCGGACCTCGTTCCACCCTCTTCTTGTTGGCTTCTCTTGTTCTTCTTCATGGCTTGCTCCTCTCTTTCCCTCTTAAGCTCGGGCCTTGCTCCATGTTCCGATCCTCCTTCAAAACGACCCTTGATCCATGCCAAATTACCTACAAAACACATAAAACGCGCGTAGTCTCCGAATCTCATAGAAATACGGGAACTAAGCTAAAAAGGAACAAAACACACAAGAAAAGGGGAAAAAGAAACACATTTACAAAGGAAATCACATATAAAAACACCACCAAATAAAGAGACATCAGCGGACCGGTGGAAAAGCATTCCATTCTCGACTGAGAACCTAGTAGCTCTTACTTTTAACATTCTTTCCTCTGCCTTATCTTTGAAGTTTGGCCGAGATTAACAAGTTGAGATACGGTTGAGTCCACGACACTTCATCAGTATCTATGGGACGGGGGAGTTTTCATTGTGACCGAGATTATCCAGAGAATGGGCTAGGTCATTCCTGAAGTTCCTCGCATCAACATCCTTGCTACTAGTGAAGATGTCTTCGAGTCATATAGTACTATGATGAATAAGGTCTTTGAGCTTTTCCCTGTTTTCCTCACTATTATGATCTATCAGAGCTCTTTCGATGGTTGTGGTCATGATATGTGTTGGGTCTAAAAACAGTAAGCCCATTTAGTAAAGCAACCCAGAAATAAAACGAAAGTATTTTTTGTACATGAAGATAGTAATCAAAAGTGCCACGAAGATCCGAGAGAAGTTAACAATTATCCGAATAAAGAGAGAAGATTATGGTCATGGAAAGAGGTTGTGCGCCCGGAAGAACGGTCATATACATCGATTATCTTCTCCGACGAACGTGGGGAGTGGCAAATGGTCATGAAATGTTCCGAAGAAAGTGAGAATATGGCGGAAGACGTGAATAAGGACAAGTATAGAGGGCTTAAGAAAAAGGGGGCAAATGTATGCATTCATTCATTGTTCGTTTTTCATAATTCAATCATTACGTTCACTTCCTTTCCTTAATCATTTGATTGTAACCTCGACCTAGAACGTTGTTGAGGAAGGTTTTTTGACAACAAATAAATTTATAAGTCAAGACCCCGCTGAGTATAGCGAAGTCAGGATCGTTCCACGGGAAACACAGTTGTTTGTCTATCAACTACAAAAAATAAAACAAAGCAAAACAAAACAAAACACTACTACCAACCTCGTCAACGACTTTGTCAAGGTCGATAACGAACTTGGATAACACTACGAACACACACTAACGACCTAAACACAGGTTCGGTACCGAGGCAACTAACTCGATAACGAATATAACGAATGCAAACTTTTAAATAGGAACAAAAATCTTGGACAAGGGTTACCACAACATAGTCATGCATAAAAACTCGTAAGAAGATAAAGATCATGCCTATAAATAGATAAATTCATCAACTTTCGCTGACTAGCAAGTAAATCAATCAATTCTCATAAATTAATTCACTCAATCACTTGTTTTGGATCCAAAGCTCAAAACTTTCGTAATCTAACAATATCAACCTTCAAGTTAACAACTTTCTCTCTCGATCAAATTGCAAACTCAAATTACCTCGACTATCGTCTAAGCATAAGCACAAAAAGCAATTCTAAAATAGATAAAAGGCATTCAAAACATCAACTCACTCATCAAACATGCATAACTATCCCGGTTTTCAACCCCAACCCTAAATAAGAAAACTACTCACTACTCATATTAATAAAGCAAACACCTTCAACAAAAGAAAACATTGAAAACAAAACGAACTTACTTCAAATTAATAAGAGAAATATCGTCTTACAGACTTCTTGAAGAAACCAAAAACACAGAACCAAAACCCGAGCAAATCTAACGAACGACCCAAACTCTCTCTCTCTCTCGATCGACCTTGGCTCGCTAGTCTTCTCTACACTTCTCTCGATTCAGCTCTCCTATAAGAAGTAAAAATCATCCTCCAACTTGAATCCCCCTTCTAGGCTAGAAAGAAGGGTATTTATACTAATAAAGTTATCTATTAAAAACTCTAAAAGATAAAAACTTACTCTAAAAAGATAACAAGATATAAGATATCAGATATAACAACCCTAAAATCATTTAAAAAACCTAAAGTCACTTAAAACCCTACCGACACGGAATTATCATTAACGACTTCCGCACAGGGTCGGTAGGAATCACAAAATCCTATCAAAAAACTCTATCTTTATGCCTCGTTAACGACCCTTTACATCCTTGTTAACGAGCCTGGGATTTGCTTTCTTCAACTCTTCTTCACTTAAAGCTTGGACTTCAACCTCTTCATCTTCAGGTTCTTCCAACCTCCACCATAGCACTCTAATTCCGCTCTAAAAAGCACTCTTTCCTGCTTAAAGCCTACAAAAGACACAAAACGGAGTAGCTTCCATACTTTTCAATAAATATGCAAACTTATCCAAAAGCACATCAAACTAACTCTAAAAACTACCAAAACTAAACCTAAACAAACTAAGAAACACACTAAAAACTATACTAAAAACACGAATATCATAATACCCCATACTTAGACTTGCTTGTCCTCAAGCAATCACTAAACAATAATCAAAACCAAACAACCGTACACATCAAGCAAATAGCCATTAACTCAAAAAGCAACTTCTAAAACATATAAGAAAATAGCAAATGACTATTAACCTCATCACACATATATACACCAAATTAACATAAACAAAATACAATCCCACCTCTCAAGGGATATATATGTGTTTCACTCAACTCTCAAGTGTTTAGGCTTATAAGTTCAACTCTCAACTCATCTTATATACAAAAACTCATAGAAATTGGAACTTATATCACCAAACTCTCCCCCCAAGATTTGTCAAAACAAGCAAAAATCATCAAGATAACTTAGGCTCAATGAAAAACTTCATAGAAGCTTCCATCCGGCCGGATTTAACGGGGCTTGGTAAAAATAAATAGGCGTGGAAATATTTTGGCTATGTGTTGCTAATAATATCTGGGAACCAAAGACTCTTAAAACTCACATATATATCCAAAACTCTCATGAAATAACATACCAAACTCACTCTTCTTTATTCACTTTTTCTTTCACTCGCCTAATTTATCCTAAAATGTCTTATAAAACTTTAAAAAGAAATCTCTGGCTTACACAAATGCACATCTTATTTCTCTCCTTCTCTTTTATTTTCTTTAGCTCTTTTTCTCCTTTTTTTCGTTGCGCAGCCTCGTTAACGAACCAACTAGGTCGTTAACGAGCTTCATCGTGCACACTTTCTTCCTCTTTTTTTTCTTCAGCTTTTTTTTCCTTTTGTGCATCCTTTCTTACCAAGAGATCTTTTTATAAATAAACGCAAGAGACTTCCAATCTACCCTTCCCAAAAATATTTAATTTTGAACTAATCATATCTTTTCATACTCAACAAAACAAACCTCTCCAATCTAAGTCCTAATCCCCGGATAGGGTCAAGCTTATCTCGGCTAGGGAACAATTTTGTGGAGCTAAAAATAAAAGGTTATAAGGCTCAAATTGGCTTCAAAAAGAGGATAATGATAAGGGTGGATACAGATTAATAGGCTTATGAAAAATAAGTTCTCCATCATATGATTTCACAAGCAATGAACTATAAATCTCATATAGGTCTCAAGTAATAGATAACCATCACAATTCCAAGAGATAATATGCATGTAGAGAGTAAATCACACAAGAAAAGAAGAGGGATTTTTGATGTTCTCCATATAAGTCCAAAAATAACTCACAAGGTCAAATTTGTATTGGATTGCATCACTTATGCTAAAAGGTATACATTCTAAATTTCATCAAATGATATTCCTCTATAAAACAATTTCACATCAAGAATTAGGCTATACTATCAAAGACATGCTTGCAAGGAATTATATGATCATGCTAGCAAATACTATCATAGAACCATAAGAAAAGGGTATCCATCTATTCTAAAAACTCTTTTTTGGAATTTTCAATTTTTCAATTTTTTTTGTGATTTTTTTATAAAAAAAGACCTACTTAAAACACAAAAGACACAAGTTTTCTACCCTTTCCCACCCCATACTTAAAAAGTCATACATTGTCCTCCATCGCTCTATATCATCCGCCTCTCTATTAAAGAAAATGTTATGGGCTTTCCAGAACATCTTTCGGATCGAAAATCCGTTGAGAAACGAGTGAGATATGGCCGTTTGAAAATTCGGGCTCAAGGTTGAAGACAACCCAATCGGGTTTCAACCCATTTCCGAGAAATTGCATAAACAACCCTCTTGTTTTGCAAAAGTGATAAAAATGTCCTTACACCTTAATTTTGCCCTGCAAATAAAGTAGATAGTTATCATTTGAGCTTTAAACAATTTATTTTATTAAACTTTAGCTCTTAAAAACACTTATATAAAATTTAAAAATATTATTATAATACTTTTTCATAAGTATTATCACTTGTAATTACTCTGTCATAATTTTAAATAATAAACAACTCATATTATTCATGATTATATTTTCTCATATTATAATAATCATACAACCATAATTCTTATGGTTCGTATATAATATGGGAACATAATTTTTGTAACCTTTACTATGGGGTTTTAAGTTATAACATTATAAACCAACCTTATAACATTTAAAATGTTATAACATTATAAATTTAAGAAATAACATATGTAAAATATTTTATCATGATAAATGAAAATATAAAAGTACATTTTTACCCCTTATAAAAATGAGGGATATTACATGATTGAACAGCGTTCGTTAACGACCATGACAAAGTCGTTAACGAGGCTGGCCGTGAGTATTTTGCTTGTTTTTGTTTGATTTTCACTATTAGTAGTCGATAGATAAACAAACTGTGCTTCTCGTGGAACGATTCTGACTCCCCTATACTCAGCGGGGTCTTGACTTATAAATTTATTTGTTGTCCAGAGTAAAGGCCCGTCAACAAATTGGCGCCGGTGCCGGGGAAGCAACGTGTTTGTTTGTTTATCTGTGGGTTTGGGAATAGCCCGACCCCGTTTTTGTTTTTAATCTTTGTTTTCTTTGTCTGTTTTCTCAGCGTATGCCGGTAGGACGTCGAAGGCTTGAATTTGACAACGCTGGTTATTATTCAGAACCTGAACGTTTCCTGCACCGTAGGCGCCGAGAGAACCGAGCCATGCCCACTCCTGAAGAGCTGGCTCGTTAGTTGGAAGTCCTCCAAAACCAGATGGAGGCGTTGAAAACTGAGAAAGAAGACGCTGTTGCCGAGGCTGAGCGTCAACGAGTTAACAATGCTCGTCTACAGGAAGAGCTGAACGCCTATCCGAGGAATGCCAAACAATACATGCATCCGGAACTAAGGGTGCCAGAATCTCCAATTGTGCTTCCGGAGATAGAGAAACCCTTTGAGATTAAGTCTCAATTTATATCCTTGATTAAGCGGGCTCAGTTTGAAGGAAAACCTACTGAGTGCCCTATGGAACATATTAGAAATTTTCTTGACTTATGTGACACCATAGCTGCTGAAGGTGTCTCACTTGAATATGTTCTGTTAAAAACTTTCAGGTGGTCTCTTGCTCGAAAGGCCCTAAGCTGGTTGGAGAGCTTACCTCCCAAGTCTATTAGGACTTGGAAGAACTTGTATGATCAATTTCATACAAAATTCTTCCCTCCTGCCAAGACAACAGAGCTGAGGAAGCGCATCACCTCCTATCACCAGCTGCCTAATGAGACTTTTGTTGAAACATGGGAAAGATTTAAAGAAATGCTTAGACAGTGCCCCACTCATGGGCAACCTTTATATGTTCTTCAAGAAATCTTTTTCCAGCGTATTAACGCCGAGACCAAGAACCGCATCAACACGCATACAACGTGTGGTTCTATAGAGATGGACCCTACGGCTGCATGGGATTGCTGGATAAGCTGTCCAATTATGATGCCATGTATGGAACCCAACAAACTCCCCAGCCCTAGAAGCGTCTCTACGTGCCTAACCGAGAAGAAGTTGACCCAGCTATTTAAAACCAATTTCTACAAGACGAGGTCAACCGCCTGAAGAAGCAGGTAAGTTTTCTGAAATCCTCTCAATCTTGTCAAGAGTGTGGTTCTTATGCCCATAGTACTTCTGCTTGCACTAACACAGAGCAGGTAAGAGCCGCTGAGACAATTGCTGAAATGAATTATATGAGAGGCCCATACAGGAACAAGCCTAGTAATTTTGACAGGTCAAACAACTATCAGACGTGGGGCAATCAAAATCTAAATCCAAGCTATGCACCGCCTCCACCGGATAGACGACTTGCGCCTTATCAACCTCCAGGCCATCAGGAGCCACCATCATGGGTACAAGGGTTACGGGAAAACATTAATGGAGTCCACAATAAAGTTATGAAGTTCAAGCCAACCTTAACCACCAAAATAAAAGATGGGGAGAGTTCGATGTATGGAAAAAGAATGTTGATTCCCAACTAGGGAACCTCGCTGCACAGATTCCAAGACCACAAAGGCTACTCTCGGGCCGTCCCGAAGAGAACACTAAAGGACAGATAGCAACAGTACATCTTAGGAGCGGAAAGACACTCCCAGAGTGTGTCCAAGCTAAGGACAGGATTGAAAAGACGCCACAGTTCAGCTTAGTAACGAGCCAGCGAGGGCAAGTACTGAAGTGGGACAATATGGCGACGAGGCTCCCAGGATCGTCAATGACCCTAGTCCAGGTAAGTTTTCTAATCAAAGCCCTCCTCTCAATCCCAGGGTAGTTAACGACCCCATCAGGGTCGGTAACGATCCTCCGAGAATACCTAACGACCCTAGTGTCGACCTGATAACTTCACCTCTCGAGCCTAACTTGGTTCTAAGGATAGTGAAATATCTTCCATTTCCTACTAAGAAATCTATGGACTCTACTGAGAGTAAGTTCAAGCGTTTCGTACAGGGCATTAATATTTCCATCCCATTCGCTGAGGCCCTAAGCGAAATGCCGGCTTACACAAAATTTTTGAAAGATATTCTTAGCAGGAAAAGATCCATCACAGAGTTGCAGGATGAAGTCCGATCTATTGCTCTACCAGAAAAGCTAGGAGATCCAAGAAGGTTTGCCATAACAATTGGAATAGGTGACCACAAATTCAAAGCTTTATGTGATCTGGGAGCCAGTGCTAGTTTACTTCCTCTCTCAATCTGGTCAAAAGCCAACATGGGGCCACTAGAGCCAATCAACATGTGGTTATACATGGCAGATGGCTCTTGCATTAAACCTATAGGGGTTGTAAAAAACTTTCCGGTTCAAGTGGGCAAAATTTTTGTTCCAAACGATTTCATTGTCATGACAATGACCGAAGATCCTGTAGTGCCTATTATTTTGGGGAGACCGTTCGTCGCCACAGCTGGAGCCATAATTGATGTTAGGAGGGGACTCCTAACTTTCGAAATTGGGGATGAGGTGAAGGAATTCCGGTTCAAACAGTCAATGAAGGAGACCGATAGAGCAGAAGTCAAGATGCTCTACACCCACAATGAGATCATCGAATGTGGAGACCCCGTTGGAAGATTGGTGTCAAATGATGAATTTTCAGATCAAAGATGGGAAGAAATAGCCCCTGCAGTTTCGGTAAAAAGATCCACAACCCTAGTACCGATTCTCCTGGCAGAAGACGCAAGCTTGTTAATGACTCCATCAGCATCGTTAACGACCCTGGCCGAAGACAATGAAATTTCAGCATTTGATAACCTCGAAGAGGTGTTGAAGACAGAGCTAGAAGAACCGATTCTAATTCCAGCTGAACCTTCTCCAACACTTAAACCTCTGCCGGACTCCCTCAGGTATGAATTCTTTGGTCCTAACTCTACCTTTCCTATCATCATTAATGCTAAATTAAAAGATGAGGAAGTAGAAAAACTGCTGAATGTGCTTAGGATGCATAGAAAAGCCATAGGCTACTCCCTAGATGATATAACTGGCATATCTCCTTCTCTTTGCATGCATAGGATATACATAGAGGATAATCATAAACCCACCATAGAGCATCAACGTAGGTTAATGGGTGAGTCCGGTCCATGTAGTCCCAAAAAAAGGGGGGATGACTGTTATAGAAAATGAAAAGGGAGAGCTTATCCCGACTAGGACCACTACCAGTTGGAGGATGTGCATTGATTATAGGAAGCTTAATAGTGCTACTATAAAATATCATTTTCCGCTTCCTTTCACTAATCAGGTATTAGAACGCTTAGCCCAGCATGATTATTTTTGTTATCTAGATGGCTATAGCGGCTTTGGCAGATTCCTATTCATCCTGATGATCAGGAGAAGACTACCTTTACATGTCCCTATGGAACTTTTCCTTATAAAAGAATGCCATTTGGGCTTTGAAATGCCCCCGCCACCTTTCAAAGGTGTATGATGGCCATTTTTTCGGATATGATAGAGGAGATTGTAGAGGTTTTCATAGATGATTTTTCTGTTTATGGTGCTTCATTTGATGCTTGTCTTGCTAACCTTGCACGTGTGCTTCAAAGATGTGAAGAAACCAATCTCGTGTTAAACTGGGAAAAATGCCATTTCATGGTTCAAGAGGGGATAGTGCTAGGACATCTTGTCTCTAAGAGAGGGATAGAAGTAGATAAAGCAAAAATTGAGCTTATTGAAAAACTACCTCCGCCCTCTTCTATAAAAGACATCAGGAGTTTCCTAGGGCATGTTGGTTTTTATAGACAATTTATTCAGGATTTTTCTACGATAGCTAAACCTTTGACTAACCTATTAATGAAAGATGTAGTGTTTGAGCTGTCTCCAGAATGTCTTGAAGCGTTTTATAGGTTAAGAGTAGCCCTTTGAGATTATGTGCGATGCTAGTGACTATGCAGTCGGCACAGTCTTGGGTCAGCGGAAGGATAAGAAACTCCACGCCATCTACTACACCAATAAGACGCTAGATGAGGCGCAGAGTAAGTATACGACAACGGAGAAGGAGTTTCTTACAGTGGTTGTTTACACTGACCATGAGGTTGTTAGATACCTAATGACCAAAAAGGATGCCAAGCCTAGATTGCTTCATTGGATGCTCTTATTGCAGGAATTTGACCATGAAATAAGAGACAAGAAGGGAGCAGAGAACCTAGTGGCGGATCACTTATCCAGATTGCCGGTTGAGCATATCACTGAATCCAACAACGAAGTGCTAATAAATGATTCCAGACCAGACGAACACCTCATGCTGAACGAGGTCGAACTCAACAAGACCCTTGTAACCGACCCCTTCAGGGTCGTTAACGAGGCACCGAGGCTGGAATGCATAGATCACGAGAGCAAAGCCCCAAAGAGTATCGACACATCAGTCAGGCAGATCGTTACCATGCTACGGGATGTCGTCACCGAGGATAATACCATACCTCCAGGGTTGTTAAGGACCCACTCAGGTCCGGTGATGACCGGGTCAGGTAAGATTTCTGAACCAAAACTCATTCAATTCAATTCAATTCCTTCCTCTCTTACCACTTCTATTTCTTCTACATCAATTCGTGCTGTTAGTGGGTCAAAAGCCCCTTGGTTCGCGGATTTCGCTAACTATCTTGTAGGAGGCATGATTCCCGAGGGACTAACCCCACAAAAGAAAAAGAAGTTCCTCCACGATATAAAACAGTACTATTGAAATGATCCTTACTTGTTTAAACAAGGAAGTCACCACCTCTTTAGACGTTGTATCCCAGAAGAGGAGATAGAGGACGTGATCCGTCAATGTCACACACTACCTACCGGAGGCCATGCAAAAGGGTTTAAAACCACGGCGAAGATTCTTCAAAGTGGTCTCTATTGGCCAACCATGTTCAAGGATGTACAAGCTTATGTGACAGCATGTGATGGATGCCAACGCTCCGGCAACATAACTTGGAGACATGAGAATCCACTAACCGGGATACTAGAAGTCGAGTTATTCGACGTATAGGGGATAGAGTTCATGGGACCTTTTCCCACATCATTCCCCTACAAGTATATCCTAGTGGTAGTCGACTATGTCTCTAAGTGGGTGGAGGTCGTTGCTACAAGGACCAACGACGCTAAAACTGTGGCCAAATTTATTAAGACTAACATCTTTCCCAGGTTTGGCGTTCCAAGAGTCCTCATTAGTGATGGTGGTTCTCATTTCATTGAGCGGAGTTTTGAAGCACATTTGGCTAAGTATGGGGTATCACATCGGGTGGCAACACCGTATCATCCCCAAACCAGTGGCCAAGTTGAAGTTTTAAACAGGCAAATAAAGAGCATATTGGAAAAGACAATGTCCTGTTCTAGGAAGGATGGTCTTCCAAATTGGATGATGCTCTATGGGCATACAAGACAGCATACAAGACGCCTATGCGCACCACTCCTTATAATCTAGTGTATGGCAAAGCATGTCATTTACCGGTTGAGATGGAGCATAAAGCATTGTGGGCTCTTAAAGAGCTCAACATGAACCTCGACGCGGCAGGAGCAAAAAGATTCATGGACTTGCAAGCACTAGAAGAATTGAGGCTTAAGGCGTACGAAAATGCTGAAATTTACAAAGAGCGCACCAAGTTGTGGCATGATCAGAAATTAGTGCCCAAAACCTATGAGGTTGGTGATAAGGTACTTCTTTTCAACTCTAGACTCCGTATATTTCTAGGGAAGCTTAGGACACGATGGAGTTGGCCATTCGTAGTTTATCACATCTATCCCCACGGTGCGGTAGAGTTGATCGATAACCAAGGCGCAATCTTCAAAGTTAACGACCACCGACTGAAAACGTTTCATGAGCAACCCGACCCAGATGAAGAGATTAGAGTCAATATGGCTCTTACAACGTCGGATTAGCCAAGGTAAGTACGTCGGGCTAATGACGTTAAAAATAGCGCTTACGGGAGGCAACCCGCTTTTAGTATAGAACTAGATTTTTCCTTTCTTTTTAGATCTTTTTCCTAGCTTTCTTTTGAGTTTTAGGAATTTTTAGGATAGAAAATAGGATAGTTTCCTTATAGCTAACAAGGTGCAAGAGATGGGCTCATAAACCATTCAAAGAGGGTACGGTGGCTCGTTAACGACCCACCCAGGGTCGTTAACGACCCGGTCTAGCGACCCGACTCGGCAAACGGGCAGGTAAGTTTTTGCTTTTAACCCTAATATATCTTCTATCTTCTACCCCCCCCCCCCCTTGCCGCCTCGTACCTACCCCTCCTCCTATATCTACCCTCTCCTATATAACCCTTCTAAACCTCCTAAAATTCTACTCTCAAAATCCTCAAATCCCAAGCTTAAATTCTCAAAATCCCTACCGAAATCCTTCATGACCGATCGAAAGTCTCACCTCCACCGAACTTCGAAACACAACCAAGTCAACGACGCCCACCACCCTTGTTTTCGTTACCGACGAGATCCGGGCTCGTTAACCACCCAATCTTCGATCTTTTGTTCTTCAATTTCTCAATCTACCGGTATGGTTTCTAAACCCTAACTCTTTAGTGCATGATTCATGGCTTTAGGGTAGAAATTTCGTATCTAGATTGCGTTTATAGAGGTGGTCGAATTGCATGTCTTGCTCTTGCTAATGGATTTGGTTCGTGCTTAGTTGTTCTCGATCTAGGAAGAGTTGTTCATGCTGAGTTCCCCATTGCAATTTTAATTAGAAAAGCATGAATTTTCTTGTTCTAGATATTGAGTTCAATCTTCACCATATAAATTTTGGGCAAGTCTAGCATGTTCGAGATGGGTGATTGAGCAAGTATGGGGTGCGTATACCCGATTGTGTGTCTAGTGTAGGATTATGGAGGATGCATGCTTAATTCATGGCTTATATTTTAGAGTTAATTACACTCGGATTCTGCGAACTCGTTTTTGGCAGTTTTTGAACGACCCACCCAGGCTCGTTAACGACCCTGCGTATCTTCAAGGTTGAAAAAACCAGTCTAGACCCGTTAACGACCCAATTGGGTAGTTAACAACGAATCTCGAGGGCTGTATCGAGACCAAGTATGGGGTCTCTTGTCTAATCTACTTGAGTGGATCTTATCTTGGAAAAGTCGTAATTCTTTGTAGGACCACATGGCAAGTTCAAGCCAAGCGCTACCCGAGCCCAAAAGAAGAAGAGGAATCAAAGGTCCCCATCTCCACCTCGCATGGATAATGTGATGATTCGCACGCAAGGGCAAGCAAACCGATACAATGCCTTCCTAGACAAGGATCACAGCACTAGGTGGTTCTCGAAGTCTAGTGCTAAAGCCATGAGGATCTATGAGGATGTTAAGGAGGCCTTTGCTATTCTCGGTGCGTCTCATGTGCTGAAAAAGGAGAATTTACCACACTTTCCGGCTTATCCAAGTTCCTAGCCACTCTTGTGTCAATATTCATGACGAAGACTTCGGCGGGACGCATCTGATTTCGGCTCGGTAATGTGAACCGAGAGTATACTTTGGCGGAGTTCAATGCTATTCTGGAGCTCCCAAATCCATCTCGAGATTACAGCCTCAAAGATTATAAGGTGACAAGGACTTGGAGCTACATCACCGGGGAGGTAGAGCCCTCCGCTGCGGCAATATCCGGGGCAAGCATCATCAACCCCATATTCAGGATCATTCTCCGAGTCCTAGCCGCTACATTCTGGCCTAAGAGAGAGTTGAACAGGCCGACTAGGACAGAAGTTTCTTGCCTCCGCACTATTCTTTTTTAGGAGCCCGCCCCACTGAACTTGGGGTACGAATGGCTTTATTATGTGGAGAAGTCAACCAAGTCAAAGGAAGTATGGTGCGGGAATCTGGTTAGTCTCTTGGCGACCAATCTTGGAGTCGATCTCACTCATTACACACCCTATCACGCCCAATTGCTCAACCGGAACTATTGGTACGAATCATGGACGGGTCATGCTTTCACTCAAGTCAAAGGAAGTATTTTCACTCAAGTTCGGGATGGGTATGTTACTAAAGTTCAAGGCCGAGATGTTGTAGTCACCCGAGACAAGTTGGAGCTCCTTTACTTACCAAATTGGTACGAATCATGGACGGGTCATGCTTTCCCGTTAGAGCCCAAGCCGGAGGATGAGCTATCACTTAGGCCGTGTGAGACAAGATTTGAGCGAGAAGGAGAAGCAATGAATGAAGATGAAGATGAGACTGAAGAGGCAACTACTGAGGGAGGCACAGAGGAGCTCAATCTCGAGGATGAAGACCTCGATACAGAAATTCTAGGCGAAAATATCTTCGTTAATGATCTAGTCAGGGTCGTTAACGACCACTTCGAGGCCTCTACCAATGCTCCTACCGAGGCACACAACTTCGGTAACGACCCACCGAGAGCATCTACCGACCCCTCCAAGCCTCCTATCGACTCTCACTCATATGGTCTCGTGTGTTACAATCTGGTGCCTTACTAATTTCCAGCCTCACAATCACTATCAACCACCTCCTCATCTCGAGTACACTGGATCAAGTATCCCGCCTCCATGGGCCGAAATCTTTCTGCTCAGATGCAACAGCTTCACCTTCAGCAGAACCATATTCATAGGAGGATGGATAGATGGGAGAGTGTCAATTCTGCTCGGATGACATTTGAGGATACGAGGCATTAGCAGAGAGCGGCAGAGGATGTACAACGTTGGAGGACGATGTATGACTTCATGGGAAGCTTCGAGCATTACTTTCCTCCACCAAACCATTGATTCAGCTTGAAGAAGTGTTTTCTTGTTTTATACTTAATGATTGTGTAAGTTTTTTGTTTTCTCTTTTCTTGTTTGCTTTTGTTTTCTTTTCTATTTGTTTCCTTCTTCTTATTTTTCTTACAGTAGGGACACTATAATTTTAAGTATGGGGTGGGAGAAAGTAGAAAACTTGTTGTTTTGTGTCTTGTTTGTTTTATGTGTTTTATGTGTTTTGAGTAGTTCTTTGTTTGTTCCAAAAAAATCGAAAAAAAAAATTCCAAAAAGAGTTTTAGAATTGATAGGTATCCCTTTCTTATGTTCTATGATAGTAGTTGCTAATATGATCATATAATTCCTTGCAAGCATATCTTTGAAATATAGCCGGATTTTTATAAGCCCTATTAATCCCTATCCACCCTTACATGATCCTTCTTTTTGACAACCAATTTGAGCCTGAAGCCTTTTTATTCTTAGCTCCACAAAAATTGTTCCCTAGCCGAGATAAGCTTGACCCTATTCGGGGATTAGGACTTAGTTTGGAAAGCTTTGTTTTGTGGAGTGTAAAAAAAGGAGAGTGAAATGTTATGATTTGGTTTGAATGTAAGGATTGTTGGGAAGGGTAGATGGGAAGTCTCTTGTTTAAATTGTGTAAAAAGAAAGATCTCTTGGTACAAAGGATGCACGAAATAAGTTGAAGGAGAAATAGAAAGAAAGAAGTAAGAAGTGCATGTGTGTTTAATAGATAAACCAGAGATTCTTTTGAGTTGTTTTTATGAGACTTTCTAGGATATATTGGGTGAGTAAAGAGTGTGCATAATGAAGAGAGAGTTTGGTATCTTTTGAGAGTTTTTGGTACTATGTGAGTTTTTAGGAGTCTTTGATTCCCGGATATTATTAGCACCACATAGCCAAAATATTTCCACGCCCTATTGTTATTACCAAGCCCCATTACAACCTGGCCGAATGGAAGCTTCTATGAAGTTTTTCATTGAGCCCCCTAAGTTTTCTTGATGATTTTTGCTTGTTTTGACAAATCTTAGGTGGAGAGTTTGGTGATATAAGTTCCAATTTCTATGAGTTTTTGTATATTTGGTTGAGTTGAGAGTTGTTATTCTAAGCCTAAACACTTGAGAGTTGAGTGAAACACATATATCCCTTGTGAGGTTGGATTGTATTTGCTTATGTCTATTTGGTGTATATATGTGTGACGACATTAATAGTCATTTGCTATTTTCTTCTATATGTTTTGATGTTGCTTTTTAGATGAAGGCTATAGTTTGATAAGTATGGTTGTTTTGTTTTGATTATTGTTTAGTGATTGCTTGAGGACAAGAAAGTCTAAGTATGGGGCATTTTGATGTTCGTGTTTTTGGTATAGTTTTTAGTATGTTTTCTTAGTTTATTAGGTTTAGTTTTGATAAGTTTAGGGTTAGTTTTGTGTGTTTTTGGATGGTTTTGCATATTTTGCGAAAAGTATGGAAGCTACTCCGTTTTGTGTCTTTTTGTAGGTTTTAGCAAGGAAACGGTGTTTTTTGGAGCTGAATTTGGGATGCTATGGTGAAGGACAGAAGAATACGAGATGAAGAAGTCGAAGTCCAAACTTTTAGAGTTGATGTGTTGAAAAGTCAAAATCCAGGCTCGTTAACGAGGCTATGTAGGGTCGTTAACGAGGCTTAACGATATGGTTTTTCGAGAAATCTTAGTGATGACCTACCGATCCTGTGCGGGAATTTATTCCGTGTCGGTAGAGTATTTTTGATGAGTTTTAGGGCTATTATATTTTATTTTAAGTCTTGTTATCCTTCTAGGTTTTTATTTCTATCTTTTTAGAGTAGTTTCTATCTTTTAGGAAAGTTTTTATCTTATATCCTTATTTATTTAGATAGCTTTATTAGTATAAATACGCTTCTATATAGCCTAGAGGAGGAGGAGCAAGTAGTATTTGAGTAGGAAACGAGTTTGGAAGAGCCGAGAGAAAGAGAAGATTCGGAGAACGAGATCGGGTCACGGTGGAACGAGAGTTAGCCGAGATCGTTAATCACGAGTTTCAATTCGGTTTTGTATTTTTTCGGTTTCTTCTTAATTTTGTAAGACGATATTTTCTTATTAATTTGAAGTAGTTGTTTTGTTTTCAATGTTTTCCTTTATAGAAGTTGTTTATTTCATAATTATGAGTAGTGAGTAGTTTTCTTATCTAGGGTCGGGGTTGAAACCCGGCATAGTTATGCATGGTTTTATGAGTAAGATGATGTGTTGAATGCCTTCTATCTATTTTTTTAGATTGCTTGTTGTGTTTGTACCTAGATGAAAGTCAAGGTAATTTGAGTCTTAAATTGATCGAGAGAGAAAGTTATAAACTTGAAGGTTGATATTGTTTGAATACGAAAGTTTCAAGCTTTAGATCCAAAACAAGTGATTGAGTGAATTAATTTATGAGAGTAGATTAATTTACTTACTAGTCAATGAAAGTTGATGAATTTATCTATTTAAAGGCATGATCTTTATCTTCTTACAAGTTTATATGCATGACTATGTTGTGGTGACCCTTGTCCTAGATCTTTGTTTCTATTTGAATTTTCCTAGATCATATCCATTGCTGAGTTCGTAGCCTCGTTACCGAACTTATTTTTAGGTCGTTAGTAGTCTACAGGTTCATTAACGACCCTGACAAAGTCGTTAACGAGGTTGGCCGTGAGTATTTTGCTTGTTTTTGTTTGATTTTCATTATTAGTAGTCGATAGATAAACAAACCGTGCTTCTCGTGGAACGATCCTGACTCCCCTATACTCAGCGGGGTCTTGACTTATAAATTTATTTGTTGTCCAGAGTAAAGGCCCGACAACATCTAACAAGGCTCAAGACAAACCTGGAAAGGGAATAACACTTAAGTTTGAGAAGGTGCTTAAGTCTGTCCAGGAACAGTGTACAGAATCTGAAGATGAAGAAGAGGACGACATAGTGCTCATCACAAAAGCATTACGTAATCTCTACAAAAAGGGAAAGTTCCAGAAGAATTATGGAGGGAACAGTCACTCAAGAGATTACAACAAGTCCAGAGAAAAGGATTCCAAGGATATTACATGCTTCAAGTGTTTCAAGAAGGGTCACTATGCTAAAGCTTGTCCTCTGGGAAACGATGAGAACAAGTCTGGGAACAAAGCTTACATAGCAACATGGGATGATTCAGATGATGAAGACCCTGAGGCTTGGGCTACACAGAACATGTGTGCTATGGCTATCAAAGGAGATCCAAAGGAACCACAAGAGGATGTGAGTATTCTAACTAGTTGCTTTGATAAATACTCTAAATCTTATCTTATTCGCATACTTTCTAAACTTGTTAAAGACAATATGAAACTTCAAGAGGAAATGAGTGAAACTGAAGAGAATTGTCTTAAACTAGAAAGTGATGTCGTTGAAAAGGAACTTGAATTGAAAAACACCAAATCTGTTGAATGTTCTGTGTGTGATAACTTGAGAAAGGAACTTGACTCTATAATGAATGCTAAAAATGAGCTTATCTCTGTGCTTGCTACTATTACCTCAGAGAAGCAAGCCTTAACTAAGAAGCTAGAGATAAATGAGGGAAAGAATGTTGTCGAGATTTCCAAGGTCACGTTTGTCCCCTCTAGACATGGCATAGGATACTCTGAAATAGACTCTGGAAATGATCAAAAGACCCTTACTCTAAGGGAACTAAGTTAAAGTAGAGCCCTAGAACTACAAACTGAAAAAATAAAAAACTCCCATCTAGAAGAGAAAATTACAGTTCTAGAGAGTGGAACCAAAGGGGAAAGGGACTACTTCACTGGAAATAACTCTCATAAGATATATGTTAAGATAGCTAGGGGAAATGGTTCCAGAGGTCCCAACAAGGAAACTGTTGAGAAAAATAGGATTCAGAGACCTCATCGTAAGTATTATCTAGGTGAATACTACAAAACTTGTTGGACATGTGGAAGTCATGGTCATTACAAAGAACAATGTCCCAAAGTCAGTTTCTCAGGAAGTCACACAAACAGAAACAACAACAGAAGTTCACAATCAAGATTCTAAGGAATCATCACTCTGTTGATGTTAATATTGCAGATTATGTTGATTATTATCCCTGTAAGGAACCAGGCAAGGAACATCTTGCCTGGGTAACCAAACATTAACTCTTTTGCAGGTAAGAGCGAGGGGGAACTGTATGTGGTTCATAGACAGTGCATACTCCAACCACATGACAGGAAATAGGAACAATCTAACCTCGCTTAACACCCAGTTCGAAGGAGGAAATGTTTCCTTTGGCAACAGGAACAAAGGAGCAATTCAAGGTTCAGGGGAAGCCAAACTTAACAAATCAATCAAAGTCAATAATGTCAATCTTGTGACAGATCTTGGGTACAATTTATTGTGTGTGGCACAATTGTGTGATCAAGGAAACAACATAGTTACCTTCGATTCGAATGAATGTCTGGTTGTGAACAAAGAGACTAACAAAGTTATTCTTAGAGGGAAACGATCTAACAATGTTTACATTGTTGATCAAGATTTTCAACCTCCGAGAAAGCTATGTCTCTAAGTTCCCACAAGCGATACTATTCTTTGGTAGAGACGTCTTGGTCATGCGGGTTTAAATCTCATTCAGAAGTTGTTCTTGCAAGATCTTGTAACTGGTTTACCTAGGATAAACCCAGACACAGCAAAACTGTGTGATGCTTGTGTCAGAGGTAAACAAACTCGAAGTTCCTTCAAACCAAAGAAAGTTGTTAGCACTTCCAAAACTTTGGAAATGTTACACATGGATCTATGTGGAGCAATGGACATTTGTAGCTATGGCGGAAGCAGGTACATGTTTGTTTTAATTGATGATTATTCTCGTTTCACTTGGGTTATTTTCTTGTCTTCCAAAGGAACAGTGTTCAAGGAGTTTGAAGTCTTCATCAAAAGAACAAAAGTCAATCTAGGAACCAAGCTGAAGTCCATACGCTCTGATCATGGAACAGAGTTTGATAACTCAGCTTTTCTCAACTTTTGCAATGAAAATGGAGTGTCTCACAATTTCTCTGCACCAAGAACTCCACAACAAAATGGAGTAGTAGAAAGGAAGAATCGCACCATGGAGAATATGGATCGAGCCATGATGCTCGAAAGTGGAGTTCCATCAAACTTTTGGGCAGAAGCCATCTCAACATCAGCTTATATCCTTAACAGATTAGACCTTTGTTACTTAAAACCTCCTATGAACTAATCAAAGGCCGAAGGCAGAATATTTCCCATCTCAGAGTTTTTGGTTGCAGGTGTTATATTCATAACAATGGGATGCTCTCGGAATGTTTGATCCAAGAAGTGATACCGAGTATACAACAAAAGGATCAAGGAGAACCAAAAAGTTTGAAGAAAGTGTCCATGTCATCTTTGATGACGAACCCATTCATCATGAAACTACATCCATCAACCCATTCTCAAAGACAGGAGTGAAGCCCTTTACCATACCAAGGAAGACAAAGCATACCGAGTATACAACAAAAGAACCAAAAAGTTTGAAGAAAGTGTCCATGTCATCTTTGATGACGAACCCATTCATCATGAAACTACATCCATCAACCCATTCTCAAAGACAGGAGTGAAGCCCTTTACCATACCAAGGAAGACAACGAGGGAACCAACAGAAGAGGATGATGATTCAGACACTCGAAAGGATGACACTGAATACATCAATGGAAATGAGTCTCAACCACAGGAACAATCCAACGAAGAGGATCAAGGAGATGATGATACCACAGAACACTTTATTTGTAACACCCCGTCTTTACACTGGGCGCTACTCGGTAGTAGACCTTACTAGGTACTACCTAGGCTAGTTTGACAACGAGTTCACTTGGATCTTGCAACTCGGGCACGACGAGAAAACATGAATAAAACATCCAACCGATATTTATAAAACCCAAGTATAGAAACCATGCATGAAACCCAAAACGACATAATTTACAACACTTCCTGGAAACATTTCATTAACATACCACTACCCTTTCTTTATCAAAACCACACATTATATAAAAGATACCAAAAAGTAACCACCATTTCTCCCAACTGAACCCATCCTAATGACACGGCCTTCAACAACCTGTTCCATCATTCAGCTGAGGTTCCATCATGGGTCCCTTGTCTTTACTTGAAACTAAAAAAAACAAGTCCCCGAAGGGTCAGCTACCCTTCTAATACAAGCTAGAATCCATACGATACTAGTAAGACGTTTAAAAACCAATCAAGTACCTACATATACACAAACAAGGTTCGCATGATTACAACACATATCAGTTCTAAATTCATACTTCACTTCCCATAGATCATAAACATAGATCATAAACACAAACCACATATCAAACTTCCATACACATTCACACATACAAGTCCAAGCAAAACAATACAACCATTCTTCCACCGTTCCATTCCATGGCGCTTATCAACCCTACGCCCCAGGTGCCGAGGCGCGACCTCCCACCCTGCAGTATTCCATCCTCCTAACCCCGGGTCAAGCCTCCTCGGGAGCACTTTCCCAAAACACAAATAACTCTTCTTTTGAAGGGGCACGATTCTCTATCACATAACCATACGTAGCCGTCACTTCAACCCAGAGGACTACGCGCATGGCCATGCCGAGAACGGTACCAACATAGAGAAAATATTCGAAAACTTCACATTCGCTGAAAGCGCAATGAAATCCTTTTCACACATATCATACACAAGTAAACCTTTTTCATAGAACAATCACTTAGGGACTAGTTCCCCAAAACCAATCCTACAAGCACAACATGAAGTCTAACAAGTATTGAATGGAAACTGAGCAAGTCGTAAACGACTTACCTTGAAGACGAATTCCCAACGCCAAGAAACCACTAATTATCCAACAACGCGAAACCTCATCTAAGACAAATAGCCTATCTTTGCCCCACGTCTTTGATCACGACCTAAAACCCACGCTCCTATATTCATATATATACCCCAATGAATAATAATAGCCTTTTAACTCTTACAAACTCTAACCCTAAAATCAACAAAAAGCCAAGATGCTTTATAACTTCTCTTGTATAATTCCAAATCCATTAAAACTTGACAAGAACATACTAAATATATAAAAGAACATATTTCTAGTTCAAACCTTTCTGAAAAATTGGATCAAAGGTCTCCCTAATATCATTACAAAGCAAAACCCTAAAATTACTCTGAAATCTTTCACCGATTATAAATCCGATATCAAAAGTACCCTCTAAAAACTATAAATCGACTGATTTTTAAATCCAATCAATTGTAAAGCCAGATCTGGAAAAATTAGTAAAATCTAAACAAACTATTAGCTAAATTAAAACTTACCAAATAATGCCTGAACTCCAAAATCCGACCCGACGAACAAATCCCGCACCGGGCTAATTCCCTCCTCTCTCTCTCTCTCTCTCTCTCTCTCTCTCTCTCTCTCTCTCTCTCTTCTTATTACCGCATGAAAGTGTACATGTACACTTATATATATATATATATGCAATTTAAGAGAAGTCGGTTATCTTTATAGAATTTTGCGATTTCCACCCTCAAATTTCCTTTACTAGAAACTTCACCCTGAAATAATTATTAATTACTTTTAACTTAAAAACTTTTTTTTTGTATAATTTTATAAAATCCAAAATAAAATATTAAAATATTCCCGAATATTACATTCTACCACCCTTAAATAAAGTTTCGTCCCGAAACTTCCCGAGGTATACGAAAACGAACTCATTACGCTGCTTATTTTTCACACAAGTCAACAACACGTAATTCACATCATTAGAACACTACAAGAAACCATCAAACAAGTCAAGCATACCAGGTAAAGTCGAACAAAGTACACAAATAGTTACAACTACCCATAACTATAACCCTTGATCACTGCTAACTCTTATTCTCAAACGCCTCAACTTAAATCGGGTACAACTCAGGATAGCTCTCACTTATTCTCGTTTCAGTCTCCCAAGTTGCCTCTTCAACTCCTCATCGGGACCACTGAATTAACACGAGCAGTATCTCTTTATTTCGCAGCTTTTTCAATCGTCTACCTAAGTTTACTATTGGTTATTGATGTCTCTTTATTTGGTGGTGTTTTATATATGATTCCCTTTGTAAATATGTTTCTTTTTCCCCTTTTCTTGTGTGTTTTGTTCCTTTTTAGCTTAGTTCCCATATTTCTATGAGATTCGGAGACTATGCGCGTTTTATGTGTTTTGTAGGTGTTTTGGCATGGATCAAGGGTCGTTTTGAAGGAGAATCGGAACATGGAGCAAGGCCCGAACTTAAGAGGGAAAGAGAGGAGCAAGCCATGAAGAAGAACAAGAGAAAAGCCAACAAGAAGAAGGTGGAACGAGGTCCGGATCGAGTTGGAACCAACGCCGGACCCGAGATGATTTTTTGGCTTTGGACCGACTTGCCTAGTAAGTCGGGCCCGAGGTGCTCCGTGTCGGTCCGAGTCGGTCGCTGGCTGGATTGGGCTCCAAGGCACGAAATTGTAAACTACCACTTTTTTCCCTCATCTATAAAGGCTCTCTTATCTTCTAATTGGAGGAGGTTCCCACGCACAAAGGAGGGGACCAACTCTCAAAAACTCTCAAGAGGATACTTGGAGAGCAAGGAGGAAGGAGAGAAGAAGGAGAAGGGAGGGAATCGGCATAGGAGAAAAAGATTTTAGGTTTGGTTGATAGATTAGCTTTGCCTTGTTTTTATTTTGTGGATTTGCTTTTGATTTGTGAATGAAATTTGGCTTTGGTTTGAGATTGATGAAGTTGATTGCTTTGCTTTGTGATTTGTTTTCTTTCTTTGTTTGCCATATGGAGTAGATCTCCTTGATCTTGGGTTATGGGGGAAAACTCTAGCTAGGTTGGGCTAGAAACCCCAATTCCATAAGCCTTGAGTGCTTGATCTAGGAACCCACTCTACATAGAGCTACAATTCCTTATGAAAGTAAGGAATCAAGGCTTGTGATTGGCAAAGTAACGAAAGTGAACATTTGTCCATCTCAAGACCTTGCTTCGAAGGGGAGTTCCCCAATGATCGATGTGTAGAAGTGGTTGGAACGAGGGTGAAAGCATCTCGATCCTATTCCGATCATCACTTATTGCTTGAATTGGGGTGGAAAAGCCTTAATCTACTAGAGAAGGAACCCAAAAGCCCAAGATCTACTTTCAATCTTTGAGTTCGACAAAACCAGCTACATCGGGCCCGACTTGCTCTACGTTGGTCCCGACTTCCCTCTTTGTTGCCAACATCGGGCCCGACGTGACACTTGTGTCGGTCCTGACTGTTCTCTTTGTTTTCCTTTGTTTTAAGTTCTCCTTTCCATCTTTCTAGGGTTTAGGCACCTCAATCGAGTAGATTTCCCGAGCGTTCGACACCCACCACGTGCTACAACGGGGTCGGGTTATAAATTGTATCTCTAGACCCTCGCATTCGTGAGCGATCAAAAGATTGGCGCCGTTGCCGGGGAATTCTAAGTGAATTGAGTGCCAATTTGGTGAGTTTCTTGTGTTTTGGTAGTGATTTGGGTGAGGGAATAGCCCAAACCCTTTGTTTGTTTTTGATTTGTTTTGGTTTGTGTCTTTGTTTCGTAGGTGTATGCGAGCTCGTTCCTCCCGAGGAACACTTGAGCTTGAGTTTGTGAGTGATCCGGAAAGTATTCTCAAAGAAGCCCGAAGAAGGAAAAGGATGGAGAATCAAGCTCTCCATGGTGATGAGGAGTTGGCTCGACTTAGGGCCGAAATGGCTAGATTGCAACTTGAGAAGGACAATCAAGAGGCGGTGGCAAGAAGAGAACGGGAGCAACGGATGAGGGCCGAGGCTCAACTCAACGCTCTACCCCGGAATGCACGCCAATACATGCATCCGGAGTTGAGGGTACCCGAACCGGTTATTGAGCTTCCCGAGGTTGCCAAGAATTTTGAGATCAAGACGCAATTCATCTCCCTCATCAAGCGTGATAAATTCGAGGGCCGTCCACATGAGTGTCCCATAGAGCACGTCAAACGCTTTGTGGACATGTGTGAGACGATCTCTACCGACGAGGAGACGATGGAGTATGTGCTTCTAAAGGCGTTCAAGTGGTCACTTGGGGGAAAGGCCACACATTGGCTCGAGAGCCAAGCCCCTAGGTCGATCACAACTTGGAGGGAAAATTGCAAGGAAAATTGAGCCTCTCTTCGAAGGCAAATTGAGCCTCTCTTCCCGCCCTCAAAAACAACCGAGCTAAGAAGGAAAATTTCAAGCTTTCAACAAGGTCCGAATGAGCCTCTCTTCGAAGCATGGGACCGTTTCAAGGAGATGTTGCGCCAATGTCCTACTCATGGACAACAACCATATGTGCTCCAAGACATCTTTTTCCAAGGCATCAATCCAGCAACGAAGGACAAACTCAATCTCCACACCGATTGTGGGTTCATAGACTTGACACCGTATCAAGCTTGGGAGCTACTTGACAAGCTATCCGATTATGAGGCCATGTATGGGGTGAGTCAAGCTAGCAAAGAGGTGAAAGTTCAAGGTGAAGGTGCAAGGAAGTTATATGATCCAAAGGGAGAAGACATTGACAAGGATGTGAAGCTCCAATTCCTTGAAGGTAAAGTGAGCAAGCTTAAGAGGCAAGTCCACTACTACAAGCAAAATGCTAGAGCTTGTGAGGAGTGTGGATCCTTTGCACATGCTACACAAGTTTGTCCGAATCAGAGCCAAGTGCGCTTGGCCGAGCAAATTGAGGAGGCAAACTATGTTCGAGGAAATTTCGGTGGAAGAGGCAACTTCAACAATGGTGGTAATGGTCGGTGGAACAACGGTCAAGCTCAAGGCTACAACAACAACTTCAACCAAAACGAGCCAAGGGCGCCGCAACCACCACCATATAGGCCACCGGGATTCAATGAGCTACAATCATTGGCTCAAGAGATGAGGGATGGGTTCAAGGAGATGAGGACCCAATTCAATGAGTTTGGTGCATGGAGGAGGCAAGTCGACAATCAATTTGCCCAAATTGCAACTCAAGCCCCGAGAGAGAATGGGAGACTTCCGGGCCGACCTGAGGAGAACCCCCGAGCTCAAAACAATCAAAATGAAGTCCGGGTAATTGGATTGAGAAGTGGCCGAAACCTACCCGAGCCACACATGCCTAAGAAGAATAAAGAGAGCCGGACCGAATTACCGAGCAAGTCGGGTCCGACGTTCCCTGAAGTCGACCCAGCAGGAAGATCAACTACTCTGCCCCGGACCGAGGTTGAGAGTGAGTCGGACCCGACGTACCCAGATGTCGATCCGACTACTCTGCCTCAGCTCTGCCCCAGGACCGTGATACACGACATCGGACCCGACGTGGTGCCTAAGTCGGTCCAACCAGGAAATTTTGCAAGTGAAGTGGGGAAGTCCAAGGAGGTTGATCCAAGCAAGATTCAAGGTGCAACAACTCTTCCATATCCCTCAAAGAAGCCGAAAGATGTTGTTGAGAACAAGTTCAAGAGGTTTCTCAAGCTTTTGCAAGGTTTGAACATCTCTATCCCGTTCACCGATGCATTGAGCGAGATGCCATCCTATGCCAAGTTTTTAAAGGAGATTTTGACCAAGAAGAGGTCCATAGTTGAAATGCAAGATGAGATCAAGACCTTGGAGTTACCGCAAAAGCTAGGAGATCCCGGTCGGTTTGCTATCACTATTGGTGTGGGGTCTCAAAACTTCCAAGCCTTATGTGACCTTGGGGAAAGTGTTTCGGTGATGCCCGCTAGTATTTGGAGAAGGGAAAATTTAGGTGAAATTGAGTCGGCCGATATGACCCTAACTATGGCCGACGGTTCCATCATCAAGGCTAAGGGAATATTGGATGGCGTGCCGGTGCGAGTTGGAAAGTACTTTGTTCCCGATGATTTCGTGATCTTGGACATGCACGAGGACCCCTTGGTCCCAATAATCTTAGGAAGACCATTCTTAGCTACGGCGGGGGCAAGGTTTGATGTCAAAAACGGCAAATTTTCCTTTGAGATTGGTGAAGAAAAGGTCGATTTTCACTTCAACAAGGCTTTGAATGAGCCGGACGCCTTGGCTATCCGCAAACTTGAAGAGAGTGCCAAGAGAAAAAGAGAAGAAGTGGAAGTTGCTAGAGAGGTCATTGTGTTGAGAAGTAATGAAGGGTTCAATAAACAAATACAAGCAAGGGAGTTGTTGGAGCAAGTTGAGGAACAAGATGAGTCAAGGATCAATGCTAGCCCAAGGAGAAATGAAGAGTATCCTTACTTATATCCTTTTGATGTTGGTGATGACCACAATTCTTTCCAAACTTTTGATTCCTAAATTTGTTTAAGTGATTTGAAAGATGACTTAGGAGACTCCTACATTTTCCTTAGTGACTTGAAAGATGAATTGGTAGAATCTCCTAGGAATTCTTTGGATAACTTTGGTGTAGGAAAAGAGGAACATGATGGAGCAAGTAACGAGGAGAAATCTCATTCGTTGGAGGAGTATGATGAGAGAGGCCCGAGATCGGAGAGCCATGCCTATATAGACCATCGTTGGTGGTTTTATGGGTATGAGGGCAATGGGAATGGGCACAACAATGGCGAGCAATTCACCGTGTTTCACCTGCCATGAGATTGAGGTTAGGAAGTCAAGCTAGTGACTCTAAACGAGCGCTTCTCGGGAGGCAACCCGAGCTAGTAGCTTTCTTTTCGTAATTTTAGTTTGATTTTTCTTAGTTTAGCCTAGCTTTTCTCTAACCAATCTCTATCTAGTGTTTTGTGGATTTTTGGTGTTGTGTATTCATCAAGGTTGTGTAGGATTTGATGGAGAAAGAAGTTGCAAGAGGATGGAGTAAAATTGGTGACCCGAACACCCCACATCGAGCCTAGGTAAGTCGGACCCGACACAGGGACGTCGGTCCACGACGTCGGTCCGACCCGATCGGACTGGGTGGAATGCCATTTTTGCCCTTTGACCTAATTTGTCCCTTTCCCCCATTAAATGCCATCCCCCACCTACCTACCATCTTCATATTAACCACCATTCCCAAAATACAACCCATCTCCCTCACACTCTCAAAATCAGCCCCCCTCTCACCATACTCGATCCACACATCTCTCCCTTTCTTCATCTCGATCCAATCACAAAAAGGCCTCCCTAGCCCGATTCAAAAGAGAAATTTCGAGTTCAATCTCGTTCTTCATCCCCCATCTCGATCTAGGTTGAGAAAGTTTGAGTTCTAAGTAGATTGTTTGTTTAAAAGTTCAATACTCTTCAAATCCGGTATGTGTTACTCGATCTCTACCTATTTCCTTGGAGATTTTGTGCTTTCATTGCATAGATTGAGTAATGCCATGTTTGATTGAGAGTTTGAGCTTGAGCATCAATGGTGGATTTGCATGATTTGTGAAATTGAGCTTCAAAGTTGTTTATGCATGCTTGGATCCATTTAGAACTTCGATTAGGGATGTTTGATGGTTGAATTTGAAATTTAAGACATAGGTTGGAAGTCGATCCATGTTGCTTTTGCTCTCTTCTTGTGATATCATGTGGATTCATGTGTTTCATTGTTGGCTATAGCTTAATCATGATGTAGTATGATCATTTGCTTAGCCATTGTTAGAAGATATCCATGATGATTCATGTTGGATGGTGATGCATGTGTGTTTAGAGACTAAGTATGGGGTTCCCTTGTGGTGATGTGTTGATGTGTGTTGATGAGTGCTTTTGTTGAGTTGTATGGAGTTTATCTTGGACCCTTTTGTTTGGTTGGATGTGTGTAGGTACCATGGAGACTAGAGCTTCATCATCTCATGCGGAAAGGCCGAAGAAGAAGTCCAAGAAGTCAAGACAAGAGCCAAAGTTGGATGATGTTTACTTGGAGGATGATGCGCAAGTTGAGAGTTATGCAAGGTATATGGCGCTTAAGCATCATACAAGGTGGCTTGATTGGGAAACCGTGAAGAAGATGGACATGGATCAAGCTCTTCCGAGGTGCTACTCCCACATCGGTCTCAATGGGATGCTAAGGTGGGACAACACCCACTATCCCGCCCTCACCTCGGAATTCATGGCCACTTTTGCATGCACTTATGATAATATGGAGGATGAGGAAGGGGCGATCACCTTCCAATTGGGCAATGAGGACCACAATCTCTCTCTTAGGGACTTGGCTACCTACTTCGGGTTTCCATGTCCAAAAGAATAGACCGACGTCGACAACGAGAAGGTGAACCAAGTGTGGCGGCATGTGGCCGGGAAGAGTGAGATGAGAAAGGGCGCCACCACAACCGAGATTGCTAGCCCTCTTTTTCGGGTCATGGTGCGAGTTTTGGGATGTGCAATCAATGCTCGTCATGAGTTGAACAAGCCGATAAAGGAAGAGATTATGTTGCTACATGAGATGCTCTTCCAATCCGAGAAGCCCATGAACCTTGCATGGGAGTGGGTCAAGATGGTGCGAGACTTCCAAAGCTCCTCTTGGATCTACTTCGGCGGGATGATAGCAAGGCTAGCCATGCGTCTAGGAGTCGACCTTAACAAATATTCTCCGGCTCTGAATGGTGTTGAGTATATGAACATGAAGTATTTCAAGAATGCCAACATCGTCAAGGAGAAGCTTTACATGACTTCTTTGGCCCCTCACTCGAGCTATGATGGTGTGTCCATCCGGTTGGTGCCCAACCTCTATGATCTTTCTCGGTATCACAATTGGTACCAAGTGTGGGCCGGCAAGCCACACTCATTTGGTGACCCCGAAGGTGCAAGAGAGGGGCGGCGACAACAACCTCAACACATTCGGTTTACTTCCCCTCCATCTTCATCGGATTTCTACCAAGATAACTTTGTGTTTGCACCTCGTGGGGAAGACATGGACGTCGATCAAGAGCAAAATGAAGAAGATGAGCGCTTCCAAGGCTTGATGGCCAACCTCCGAGCCACGCACCAAGATCCAACATTGGCGGACCGAGGTACCCATGACATCGGGCCCGACTTCCATCAAAGTCGGTCCGGTGCCTTCTATGGTGATGAGGTCCCGAGGCACTATGAGCATGGAGAGGGGAGTGGTGCAAGGCAAGAACATGCTCAAGGTGGCGGTTATGAAGGCTACGCCCAATGGTATGGTCCGGGAATGGTGTTTCCCGAGCGACAACAAACGGTGGACATGTCTTTCTTGGCCAACCAAATGGCCCATCTTCAACTTCAACAAGAGAATGTTCTTCAAGAGGTCCATCAAGTGAATCTTCAACAACAATACATGTACCAACAACAACAACAATTGCTTCAACAACAAGGTGCTTTCCAAGCTAGCAAAGAAGAGATGAACCGAGCCCTCGGCTACACTAGGCGAGAGGTGGATGAGCTTAGAGAGGTGGAGGACCAAAGGTGGCGGGTCCAAGATAGCTTCAACATATGGATGAACGGGAACTTCCCTTCCCGTGAGGACCAATGGACGCGCCCGGATCCTCAACTCCAACCACCACCACAAGACTTCTACCAAGAGCAAGTGTATGAGAGGGAGCGGCAAGCGAGACTCCAAAGAGGATATAGGCGTGACAACCCCTTCGAGTGATTCTAGACATGCCATTGAAGAATAAAGAAATTGTGAGCTCTTTGTACTCTTCTCTCTTGCTTTTAAGTTTTGTTTTCCTTGTTTGATGGGGACATCAAAATTTTAAGTATGGGGTGGGGGTAAGTGTGCTCATGATTTCACTTGCTTGTGTGTGTTTGTTATTTTGAGGATATTTGGTTTTCGGTTTCTAGTTTGTGTTTGGGATGTTTGTTTCTTGGTTTGTGGAATGACATGGATGATTGATTTGGTTTTGAATGGATGAGTCTTTGTTTTTGGTTTTGTATAGAGAAATTTTTGCAAAAATCCATAAAAATTTGAAAAATTGTGTTGAAAACAACAAAAAGATTTTGTGTTTTGTAGTTTTTGGACTAGAAATTCCCATCTTAGATGTCCAAATGAAAGCTAATGATGATGTGAGCATGTAAATTCCTTTGCATATTTTTGGATGGTTTAGCCTCTAAAAAGATGTTGCTTTTGATGTGATCATGATATCTTGCTTATTTTATTCAACATGTGAGTTCTAGGATGAGTTCTTATGCAACTAAGTATGAGTGACCCTTGTGAGATTATTTTTGGCCATTATAGGGATGCTTGTTCATATTTGCATATCCCTCATGTTTCTTGTGTGATTAGCTCATGCATGCTTAGTAAAACTTGCTATTGCGGTGTTTATCTATTTTCCAAGACCGTCATGAGATTTGTCCTAACATTGTCACATTGATTTTGAACTTTGTTCTTTTAGTCACATAAATGTTCCATATCCTACCATGAAGTGAATCCTTTGTTTGTAGCCCCGTTTTAGCCTAGGCCTTTGTTTGAAACTCCACAAAAAATATTATTCCTAGCCTTATATGACTTGACCCTTATGGGATTGGACTTTAGAAGAGAGGTTTGGATTGTATTTGAAGAGTTGAGATTCTCTTTGGTTTAAGGGCAAAGAATGGTGTTATGAATCATGTGGGTAGTGCATCTTTGTTGTGCAAAAAGAAAATGAAAAAAAAAAGAAAGAAAGAAAGAAAGAAAATGTTGGAAATGGAAAGTGGAATGAAGGTAAAGAACTTAAGTGAAGAAAAAGGGTCCGAACGAGTTACACACCACATCGGGCCCGATGTCATAAGAAAGTCGGTTCAGTGTAGAAAGTGTGGAAAATCCAACAAAAAGCCTAAGAGCAAAGATGAAGTGGAATGTTAGGTGAAATTTTGGGTTGAGAGGAAAAATGTTAAGTCTTTTGGATGAGTGTGAAATTGATTGTGGAATTTTGGTGAAGTTGGTGAGAGTTTAGGTTGTTCAATCCCCATTGTAAGCACCACAAGACCAAATAATTCCCACCTTGAGAAATACCAAAAGCCCCATTACAACCCGGCCGAATGGAACCTCTTTGAGGACCTCCATTGAGCGAAGTTCGAATTCTTTGTGTACTTTGTATTAGGCATCTCTAGGTGGAGGATTTGGTGATATTAGCTTCAATAGTAAAGTCCTTACTTGCATGATTTTTGAGCTTGAGTGTTCATTGCTATACCCATACACATGATGAGTGATACACATTCACATACCCCTAAAGTGAGGCTTAGTTGCATTGACTCCTTTTCCTTGGAACACTTAATCATGTGTGATGATGTAATCTTGCTTGAATATCAATCACTTGTGCTTAAATGTGTTTTCATACGAGGCTTTACTTGAAGATTATGTTTCGATCTTGCTTACATTGTTATTGCTTGAGGACAATCAAGTTTAAGTATGGGGTATTTTGATGTCTCTTTATTTGGTGGTGTTTTAAATATGATTCCCTTTGTAAATATGTTTCTTTTCCCCCTTTTCTTGTGTGTTTTGTTCCTTTTTAGCTTAGTTCCCATATTTCTATGAGATTCGGAGACTATGCGCGTTTTACGTGTTTTGTAGGTGTTTTGGCATGGATCAAGGGTCGTTTTGAAGGAGAATTGGAACATGGAGCAAGGCCCGAGCTTAAGAGGGAAAGAGAGGAGCAAGCCATGAAGAAGAACAAGAGAAAATCCAACAAGAAGAAGGTGGAACGAGGTCCGGATCGAGTTGGAACCAACGCCGGACCCGAGATGATTTTTCGACCTCGGACCGACTTGCCCAGTAAGTCGGGCCCGAGGTGCTCCGTGTCGGTCCGAGTCAGTCGCTGGCTGGATTGGGCTCCAAGGCACGAAATTGTAAACTACCACTTTTGCCCCTTATCTATAAAGGCTCTCTTATCTTCTAATTGGAGGAGGTTCCCACACACAAAGGAGGGGACCAACTCTCAAAAACTCTCAAGAGGATACTTGGAGAGCAAGGAGGAAGGAGAGGAGAAGGAGAAGAGAGGGAATCGGCATAGGAGAAAAAGATTTTAGGTTTGGTTGATAGATTAGCTTTGCCTTGTTTTGATTTTGTGGATTTGCTTTTGATTTGTGAATGAAATTTGGCTTTGGTTTGAGATTGATGATGTTGATTGCTTTGCTTTGTGATTTGTTTGCTTTCTTTGTTTGCCATATGGAGTAGATCTCCTTGATCTTGGGTTATGGGGGAAAACTCTAGCTTGGTTGGGCTAGAAACCCCAATTCCATAAGCCTTGAGTGCTTGATCTAGGAACCCACTCTACATAGAGCTACAATTCCTTATGAAAGTAAGGAATCAAGGCTTGTGATTGACAAAGTAACGAAAGTGAACATTTGTCCATCTCAAGACCTTGCTTCGAAGGGGAGTTCCCCAATGATCGATGTGTAGAAGTGGTTGGAACGAGGGTGAAAGCATCTCGATCCTATTCCGATCATCACTTATTGCTTGAATTGGGGTGGAAAAGCCTTAATCTACTAGAGAAGGAACCCAAAAGCCCAAGATCTACTTTCAATCTCTGAGTTCGACAAAACCAGCTACATCGGGCCCGACTTGCTCTACGTCGGTCCCGACTTCCCTCTTTGTTGCCAACATCGGGCCCGACGTGACACTTGTGTCGGTCCCGACTGTTCTCTTTATTTTCCTTTGTTTTAATTTCTCCTTTCCAGCTTTCTAGTGTTTAGGCACCTCAATCGAGTAGATTTCCCGAGCATTCGACACCCACCACGTGCTACAACGGGGTCGGGTTATAAATTGTATCTCTAGACCCTCGCATTCGTGAGCGATCAGTTATTCTTGGAAAGTATGATCTGGCTTAATTTCTAACTCTTCATAGTTGAGCCTATGACTAGGATCAGGCACATACTGCCTCAATTGTGGCACATGAAAAACAGAATGAACTCCTTCTAAAGCTGGTGGTAGTGTCAACTTGTAGGCTACCTCGCCCACCCTCTCGAGAATTTCAAATGGCCCGATGTACCGAGGACTCAACTTTCCTTTCACTCCAAATCTTCTAACCCCACGAGTTGGCGATACCCTCACCCAAACATGTGCTCCTACCTCGAATTCCAATGGTCGTCGCCTCTTATCAATATAAGATTTCTGACGACTCTATGTTGTCAACATACGTTCTCGAATCAATACCACCTTTTCAATTGTTTCCTGAATCATCTGAGGCATTCCATCTACAACATCTAATGGATCATCCCAACATAGAGGTGTCCTACATCTCCTCCCATATAAAGCCTTATATGGTGCCATCTGAATCGAAGAGTGCCAACTATTATTATATGCAAACTCAACTAACTCCAAGTGATCAGATCAGTTTCCTCCCCAATCCAGCACACATGATCTCAGCATATCTTCTAGTGTTTGAATTGTCCTCTCAGATTGGCTATCTGACTGCGGGTGGTAAGCAGTCGTGAAATGTAGCTTGGTGCCTAAAGCTTTATGCACTTTTTGCCAGAAATTGGAGGTAAACCGTCCATCACGATCAGAAACAATCGTTTTGGGCACTCCATGTAATCTCACTATTTGTTTTATGAACACCTCTACTAGTTGACTCACTAGCCAAGTCTCTCTAATGGGCATAAAACGAGCAGTCTTAGTCAATCTGTCCACGACAACCCATATTGTATCATGTCCTCTACTAATCTGCAGTCCGGTAACAAAATCCATGGAAATGTCCTCCCACTTCCATTCAGAGACTGGAAGTGCTTCGAGCATTCCACCTGGTCTTTGGTGCTCTATTTTTACTTGTTGGCACACCTGACACTTTGCTACACATTTCGCTACATCAGGCTTCATTCCATCCCACCAGTAATATTGCTTCAAGTCCTTGTACATCTTACTAGCTCCCGGGTGGATTGAATAAGGAGTAGCGTGACCCTCTTGTAATATCTTTTGTCTCAACTCCTCATCTCCAGGTACACATAATCGACCATTCAATCTCAAAGTACCATCAACATGTTCTTCAAAAGCAGATGCCTCTCCACGGCTCACTTTCTGCCTCGACTTTTGAATCATCAAACAAGTCTCCTGCTTAAGTGGTATTTCCTCAATTAAGGTTGGTTGACAATCTATACGGCCTAGTCTACCTTGATAGCGCTGAATTTGTACCTCAATCTCATACCTTATCAGTTCTCTTTGTAACTCTGGTTGGGCAGTCAAGTGACACAACATATGCTCTTGCGGCGTTTTTCTGCTAAGAGCATCAGCAACTACATTCTCCTTTCCGGGATGATACAAGATCTCTAAGTCATAATCTTTCAGTAATTCAAGTAATCTCCGTTGTCTCATGTTCAATTCTCTCTGAGTAAAAATGTATTAAAGGCTCTTATGGTCTGTCATCACTTTACATGTACTTCCATACAAGTAATGATGCCATATCTTTAGAGCATGAATCACTTTTGCCAGCTCTAAATCATGGGTTGGATAATTCAACTCGTTTGGTTTCAACTGCCTGGAAGCATATGCAATTACCCTATCATTCTGCATTAATACACAACCTAAGCCTACTTTTGAGGCATCACTGTAAATCACAAAGCCTTCATTCCCTTGAGGAAAATCAAGTATTGGAGATGAAGTCAACTTCTTCTTCAACTCATCGAAGCCCCTTTGACAAGCATCATTCCAGTCAAAACGAGTGGTCTTTTTCAGCAAGTTGGTAAGTGGTTGGGCTATTCGTGAAAACCCATCCACAAACCTCTTGTAGTACCCTGCCAATCCTAAGAAACTCCGTACCTCTTTCACATTCTTCGGGGGGTCCCAAGCCTTCACAACTTCAATCTTTAAGGGGTCTACCATGACTCCCTTAGCGGATACAACATGACCTAGGAAAGTAACTTCTGGTAGCCAAAACTCACATTTGGACAGTTTAGCAAATAGTCGGTGGTGTCTTAACACTTCCAAAACTAATCTAAGGTACTTTGCATGCTCCTCAGTGCTTTTAGAATAAATCAGTATATCATCAATAAATACAACCACAAATTTATCCAAATAGTCTATAAACACCCGATTCATTAACTCCATGAACACCGCAGGTGCATTAGTCAATCTAAACGGCATTACTACAAACTCGTAGTGCCCATATCTTGTTCGGAAAGCCGTCTTGGGAATATCCCCTTCCCAAATCTGCAATTGATGATAGCCCGATTTGAGGTCCACCTTTGAGAACACAATAGCCCCTTGCAATTGGTCTAACAAGTCATCAATACAAGGCAAAGGGTACTTATTCTTAATAGTAACTCGGTTTAGCTCCCGGTAATCAATGCATAAACGTAGGGAACCATCCTTCTTTCTCACAAACAATACTGGAGCTCCCCATGGTGATGCACTTGAACGTATATATCCCTTCTCTAGTAACTCCTCCAACTGAGCCTTCAGCTCTTGCATCTCCATTGGAGCCATACGGTACGGGGCTTTTGAAATTGGTCTGGTTCCTGGCTCTAATTCAATATTAAAGTCCACCTCTCGTTGAGGGGCAGCCTTGGAAGTTCCTCTGGAAAAACGTCTTCAAACTCACAATGGTATATCTCGAATACATGATCCTTTCTTGTCTCCTTCTAGAACATAACACCAATAACCCACACACCCATCATTAAGCAACTTAGCGGCTTTCACCATACCGATCACTGATCCTGGACCCTCCTGCTCTAGATCTTGACATACATGTATTGTCCCATCATCTGCAGTCACAGTGATTGTACCCTTATGTGCATCTAATACTGCTTTATAACGTTTCATCCAGTCCATCCCCAAAATAACATCATCAACTAGGCGACAATTGTATCACAATAAAGTCTGCAAACCAATCCCTACCCCCAATCCTAATAGGAAAATGAAGTATTTCTCTATTTCCTCTCACCTTACTACCATTGAGCAATCCCACCATAAAGGATGTACCCTCCGAGCAAGTCAACCCTAGTCTATCGATGCATGCAGAGGACACAAAAGAGTGTGTAGCACCCGTATCAAACAAGATATGCATAGGTTTAGACTTAATCCAAATCGTACCTGTGGCAATCGGAGCATTCAAGGCATCAGGCCTTCTCATCTCAAATACACGAGGCTGGTTGCCCCTGGTAGTGCTAGCTCCCGCACCACGGCCTCTACTCTGGCTTGGTGCATGTTGAGTCTGTTGGAACTGAAGACAAATCCCTTGGTTCACCGACCCCGGCGAAGATCCCTGTGAGGGTGTTCCAACCTTAGAATATTTTTGTAAGTGGCCTGGCTTCCCACATATAAAACAATTACGAAATGGTTTCCGACACTGATTCCTCATATGACTAGTGTCTCCACAATTGAAGCATTCCCTCAACCCTCCAGTAAACTGACTTTGTTGAGGTTGGTCTTGACGACCTTGTGACTGAAATCCAGATCGGTTTTGTTGAGACACACCTGAACGATTATCTTTCCTAGAGTATGATGGAGCAAACAACCTCTGCTTCTTATTTCTACTAGCTTGTACATTCAACTGTTCTGGCCCGAAGGTGGACATAGAATAAGCCAAAGCAGAATCTTGAACCTCCTTCAAGGTCTTGAGTCGAAGTCCAGATACGTATGCACGCAGTTGGGGTTGCAACCGCTTAAGAAAGGTTGCAATCCGCAGATTCTCTGTAGGAGCGGCATTGGGCACCGCTGCCAAACCTCGTTGAAACTTTTGGATAGTCTCACCTACGGTAATGATCTCAGGCCTTGCATCCTGAAAAGCAGTCTCACGAGCCATTCTCACGACCTCATGACAATAGTTATCTCGAATCCTCTCTTGAAATTCTTCAAAAGTAACATTTACCTGATGATCACGACTCAACTCCCACCAATCAAATGCACCCCCTGTAACAAACTCTGAACTAGGGACATCCTTCTTTCTTCCGGTGCCTGGATAGAGTCGAGAGAAGATGCCACTTTCCTCAACCACTGATCAATATCAGCTTCCTGATCCCCAGTAAAGTTCGGTACCCCAGTCTTCCTGAACACCGCAATCCACTTATCAGGAAGAGGCTCGCGATATCTCCTTCCTTGCTCAGCCATGCCATCAGCCACTACTGGCCTTGGAATACATGGTGGTCTCCCTGACTGAACCGGTGGCGCAAAAACTGGTCTTGATGCCCTAACCTCAGCCCCTTGATAGCCAGAATTGGTTGCATTATGATTAGGCAAAAATCCAGTACCTACCAGATTTTGTAATAGCTCGGCAAGTGTAGCTCATATAACAGCAGTCGACTCTGGTGGTAACTCGACTGGTGGCACCTGAGCTGACCCACGTACTTCCCCATCTGCCCTATCATTGACTCCATTAGCAGGGAGCCCGTTCCCAACAACCGAAACATTTCCCCTTTGATGGTCATTCACTGCAGGTCCAACATTCTCAACAACCTCCTCTTGAGGAGGGTGTGGCTCTCCCACGGCAAGAGCCTCTTCTCTATTTCCAACAGGGCCCCTACCACATCCTCTACCGCCACCTTTCCTTCCTGCTTTAGTTGCTCCAACTCTAGTTTGTGGAGCCATCTGTAAATGGATGTTTTACTATTTAAACTATCTTTAACTGAAGTTAGTAAAATAACTTACTAGTCTACATGAGGTCCTTCAGCTGATGACGATAGAGTCGAGGCGTGTCATCTACCCTGTAAATGCAATATGACTACCCCATTGAAATAAATTGAAATAACCGGCCGGTTTTAGTTTTAGGTTGGACCTCGAGTACACTCGTTGTTCAGTTCCATGTGCCCTTGTTGTCAACCTGGCTCTGATACCAATTTGTAACACCCTGTCTTTACACCGGGCGCTACTCGGTAGTAGACCTTACTAGGTACTACCTAGGCTAGTTTGACAACGAGTTCACTTGGATCTTGCAACTCAGGCACGAGGAGAAACATGAATAAAATATCCAACCGATATTTATAAAACCCAAGTATAGAAACCATGCATGAAACCCAAAACAACATAATTTACAACACTTCCTGAAAACATTTCATTAACATACCACTACCCTTTCTTTATCAAAACCATACATTATATAAAAGATACCAAAAAGTAACCACCATTTCTCCCAACTGAACCCATCCTAATGACACGGCCTTCAACGACCTGTTCCATCATTCAGTTGAGGTTCCATCATGGGTCCCTTGTCTTTACCTGAAACTAAAAAAACAAGTCCCCGAAGGGTCAGCTACCCTTCTAATACAAAGCTAGAATCCATACGATACTAGTAAGATGTTTAAAAACCAATCAAGTGTCTACATATACACAAACAAGGTTCGCATGATTACAACACATATCAGTTCTAAATTCATACTTCACTTCCCATAGATCATAAACACAAACCATATATCAAACTTCCATACACATTCACAAATACAAGTCCAAGCAAAACAATACAACCATTCTTCCACCGTTCCATTCCATGCGCTTATCAACCATACGCCCCAGGTGCCGAGGCGCGACCTCCCACCCTGCACAATTCCATCCTCCTAACCCCGGGTCAAGCCTCCTCGGGAGCACTTTCCCAAAACACAGATAACTCTTCTTTTGAAGGGGCACGATTCTCTGTCACATAACCATATGTAGCCACTTAAACACAGAGGACTACGCACATGGCCATGCCGAGAACGGTACCAACACAGAGAAAATATTCGAAAACTTCACATTCGCTGAAAGCCCAATGAAATCCTTTTCACACATATCATACACAAGTAAACCTTTTTCATAGAACAATCACTTAGGGACTAGTTCCCCAAAACCAATCCTACAAGCACAATATGAAGTCTAACAAGTATTGAATGGAAACTGAGCAAATCGTAAACGACTTACCTTGAAGACGAATTCCCAACGCCAAGAAACCACTAATTATCCAACAACGCGAAACCCCATCTAAGACAGATAGCCTATCTTTGCCCCACGTCTTTGATCACGACCTAAAACCCACGCTCCTATATATGCATATATATACCCCAATGAATAATAATAGCCTTTTAACTCTTACAAACTCTAACCCTAAAATCAACAAAAAGCCAAGATGTTTTATAACTTCTCTTGTATAATTCCAAATCCTTTAAAACGTGACAAGAACATACTAAATATATAAAAGCACATATTTCTAGTTCAAACCTTTCTGAAAAATTGGATCAAAGGTCTCCCTAATATCATTACAAAGCAAAACCCTAAAATTACTCTGAAATCTTTTACCGATTTTAAATCCGATATCAAAAGTACCCTCTGAGAACTATAAATCGACTGATTTTTAAATCCAATCAATTGTAAAGCCAGATCTGGAAAAATTAGTAAAATCTAAACAAACTATTAACTAAATTAAAACTTACCAAATAATGCTTGAACTCCAAAATCCGACCCGACGAACGAATCCCGCACCAGGCTAATTCCCTCCTCCCTCCCCCCCCCCCCCCCCCCTCTCTCTCTCTCTCTCTCGATCTTCTTCTTACCACATGAAAGTGTACAAGTACACTTATATATATATATATGCAATTTAAGAGAAGTCGGTTATCTTTATAGAATTTTACAATTTCCACCCTCAAATTTTATTTACTACAAACTTCACCCTGAAATAATTATTAATTACTTTTAACTTAAAAACTTTTTTTAAATAATTTTCTAAAATCCAAAATAAAATATTAAAATATTCCCGAATATTACATTGATGATCCTTCTACCAACTTCCCTGAAGAAGAGGATGTTCCACTAGAAACAATTAACGCATCAGCTTCTGGGAATAATTCCACTGCTGAGATTCCACAAATTCTACTTGAAGCTAGTTCCAGTGCTCAAGGGGGACTTCAAGGAGCAAATCAACCTCAACCAAGGAACTACCATCAGAGAAAAGACCACCCTCTTGAAAACATCCTCACACCTCTAGAACAAGGAGTACAAACTCGTTCCTCTCTTCATAATTTTTGTGCATTTAATGCCTTTGTTTCTCTTGTTGAACCAAAGAATATACAGGAAGCACTCAAAGATCCAAATTGGATACAGGCAATGCAGGAAGAGCTCCATCAGTTTGAAAGACACAAGGTGTGGAAGCTAGTTCCAAGGCCACCAGACAAGAATGTCATTGGAACTAGATGGGTCTTTCGCAACAAACTTGATGAGTCAGCAAATGTGTCCCGAAACAAAGCCATACTTGTGGCTTAAGGCTACAACCAAGAGAAAGGGATAGATTATGATGAAACATTTGCACCAGTTGCTCGAATAGAAGCAATACGCTTGCTCATAGCATTTGCTACATACAAAGGGTTTAAATTGTTCCTGATGGATGTCAAGACAACCTTTCTGAATGGCTATCTCCAAGAAGAAGTCTATGTCAAACAACCACTAGGATTTGAAGACGAAAGCAAGCCAGATCATGTCTACTTTCTTGAAAGAGCTTTGTATGGCCTCAAACAAGCACCTCGAGCCTGGTATGATAAATTTGCTTCATTTCTATTATCCAAAGGCTATCAAAGAGGATCAATCGACAAAACTCTTTTCCTGAAGAAAGAATCAGGTGACATTTTAATTGTGCAAGTCTATGTTGATGATATAGTTTTTGGTTCCACTAACCCTGTGCTCACAGAAAAGTTTGAGAAACAAATGAGTAGTGAGTTCGAGATGAGTATGGTAGGGGAACTCAACTTCTTTCTAGGCCTTCAGATTTCTCAAACTAAGGATGGCACCAAGATTCATCAACAAAAGTACATCAGGGAAATGTTATCAAAATATGGGATGGACACTACAAAGCCCATCAACACCCCGATCTCACCTCGCACACGTCTTGACGCGGATGAGAATGGAAACAATGTCAATCAAAAAATCTTTCGAGGAATGATTGGTTCCCTTCTCTATCTCACTGCTAGCAGACCGGACATCATGTTTGTCGTTTGCCTCTGTGCACGGTTCCAAGCAAACCCTAAGGAGTCTCACTTAAAGGAAGTCAAAAGAATCTTTCGCTGCCTCAAAGGAAGAGACAACTTGTGTTTATGGTATCCAAGGAACAATTCCTTTGAACTGGTCTCCTTCACCGATGATGACTTTGTTGGACATCTAGTAGATCGGAAAAGCACTTTAGGCATGGCACAGTTCCTAGGAGATTGGCTTGTATCTTGGGGATCGAAGAAGCAATCCTCAGTGGCACTTTCTACTGCTGAAGCTGACTACATAGCCACTGCAGCTTGTTGTTCCCAAGTTCTATGGCTCAAGTATCAACTTCAAGATTATGGTATATCTTTTGGAACTGTTCCTATTAAATGTGATATTACTAGTGCAATAAATATCTCAAAAAACCCTGTGCATCACTCTAGAACAAAGCACATAGAGGTTAGGCACCATTTCCTACGTGATAACAAAGAGAAAGGTTCCATTGAGATGGTACATTGCAGGAGAGATGAACAAGTTGCTGATATTTTCAGCAAAGCTTTGGACAGACAACCCTTTGAGCATCTTCGAATGCTCTTAGGGATGATTCTCTTACATTAAACAAGTCCCGGTCCATCTTTTCCCTCAATGATTGACTAGTTAAGCATTAGTATGGCTAGGGAACTGCATGGTTTAGCAAACTTTCATTTTAATAATTGCTCTTTGCATAAAACATGTTTACTACTATGTATGGGAACTACTTCTTAAAAGCAATTTGTTTCTTTTGGCCCAAAATGATCAACCTGATCTTATCTATCTCTCTTTACAAGCCGAAAGGATGGTTGAGCATAAGACTTTTCCCTTAAAGCCGATCCAGGTAAACGCTTTCTATGAGCCTCAATTACCTAGATGAAAAAAACTTGCTTACTTACCCCTATTTTGTTTGGATACTTCTATTTGTCTTTTCACAAAAAACCCTTAAAGTATCCAAATATAGCCTTCCGTTACTTGTTCATGGAAATGAGGTTGGAGAAGAAAGGAACAACTGCAACTGGGGAACGAAAGCTGGTGGTTCCCTTAGTCGTCACTGCTGAGTTCCTCCAAGAGCATGACTTCAACAAGCTTCAAGAACTCATCCAGTTCCAAGGGTGGGATAAGCTCTGCTCCGAACTAGATAAAGTTGATCCAGCTCAGATCATGTTTTTCTACTCTAAATTCCTAGGGAAGGCTACAACACTCTCCCTCAAAGACCTTGGCAAGACACCTATGGAAGGGAAGCTATCTTCAAACGTCTTCTAGGTCATGTGCCTGTCCAAGTAAAGGAGGTCTTGACTCATGGACTAAGCCAGTTGGGAAAAATGGTGCACCAGTACATCACTAGGGTAGTGATTCCAAGGCAGGAGAAGCGAACAACACTGAACTCAAACGACGCCATTCTCCTGGATCTGTTCATTCGCAAGGAAAAGATCAACTTACCTCGGATCATGATATTACACATGTGCAAATGTGTCGCCAAGGAGTCTCATGCCCTTCCATATGCTGCTCTGGTGAAGGAAATCATGGTGAGGAACGATGTTTATCATATCAAGGAAGAAGAAGAGCTTGCACAAGAGATGGATACGTCCAACATTCAACGAATGAAGCACTCTTTGGAACCAACTGACGAAATTCTTCCACCCATGTTCATCGAACGAGGAGATTGCATAACTATTCTTCAGGCTCTCAATCGTCTGTTTGGGGTCAATGAGCGAATCCTCGGTGTTCTTCTAGACATCCAACAGACGAAAGGAACCAACGAGGCATCCTTGCTATTCTTGAAGATATTCAAAAAAAGTTGCCTTCCTCCTCCTCCTCTAATCCATGAACAAGCCCTCTACAAACAAAATCCTTAGTTTTTTCTCCCTCCTTCAATGCTTTTGATGTGTTTGTTCCTGTACTAGTTTAAGTTTTGTTTCCATGAATGCATTTTGCTATTATTCTCTAGTTATGACTGTGCTTCACTTGCTTTTCCTTACATGTTAATACTTGATTCTTTTCGATGATGTCAAAAGGGGGAAAAGTGAAAAAATGCAGAGATGCGTTGTGCCTAAGAGAATACAGAATAAGTAACCATAAGATGAGGGGGGAACTATATGCTTAAAAATCTTGAAAATTGAACTGCTTGTCCATTTCTAGGGGAACTAAGTATCTACAAAGAATTGCTTATATTATGTTGGTGTTTAATCTCTCGTATCTTTCCTGTATCCCTGACTTGCATTTTATAAAAGTTTGTCATCATCAAAAAGGGGAAAATTGTTGGATCAGTGTTAGGGAACTAACACTGGAACAATGGTTAATCTATTCCAGAAATCGAAGTTTTGATAATGACAAACAAATGGAACTAATCTCCTTTACAAGTGATCTCAGGAAAGATAACAGGTTCACAGGAAAAGCAAGGGAAACGTTCCCCATGAAGCCAGCTGAGTACGTGACAAATAAAGTAAAGGATAAAGAAGACTTTTCACTATTGTCTTGGGCGGCAAGCCAAGTTCCGAATGAATAGAAATGAAAAAGGGTACGCTAGTCTTTTTTAATAGTGTCGTACTCCCCAAGACAAGAAGGGAAAAGGCGTTAGAAGCTAAAAGTGGAAACCCTATAAATAGTATGCAATGTCGCTAGGTTAATTAAGCTCTCAATGCAAAAACACAAAACACAGAAAAGGAAAGTGAGAAAGCGAGAGCCCGAGCTTATCCAGTGAAGACGACGATCCAGAAGTTAAAGAAGGAAGTTCCGTGACCAAGCGATGGAGATTGCGTGAAGATAACCATCGACTTGGAGAGTTGGTTCCTGTGCTAAAGGGAATTGCACAGGAACGAGTAAGGTTCACTATCTATATTTGATTGTGTTTAGATCAAGGAATCACTATGACTTAGTCGTTAGTATTGTTTTTGAGTGGGTTTGCAAACAATAGAGAATTTCGACTTTGTATTTTGTATCTTGAGATCTATCAATAGTAATATAATGCGTGTTTAAAATCCTCCAAGTGAGGTAGAGGTTTACTCTCCAACTAGTTGGCTGTAGAGGTTCCTCTATAAGGGATCGTGTCCTTGTCTATATTTTATTATTTACTGTCTATGTTGCTTTATTCCGCTGCGTAAGGAAACTATTCCAGTTCCCAACTTGTCTTACTAACATAGATCTACGATCCTACAAATACTGAATCATAGTCGTACATGTTACGACGGGTGCAACTAGTTAGATATATATATATATACATATGAAAACACGTATATACGTACTTTTCCATCGTGAGGCCATGCGAGAGCCGTAGTGAGCAGAGCGTATCGAGTGAAACGCCAACCTCTAGCGTTTTAATTCTTTGCATTCATAAGCCTTAGCAACATGTCTAGAAATAGTGCCTCCTCAAAACACACCGTCATTATGCTCCTGCCACACCCATGTACTGATGTACGTACGTGCACTTTCTTTTTCATGCAACAGATAATCGAAGAAAAGTACGTGTTATTAAATTATTATTATCATTTTTCCGTATTACATTAGCTTGCCTTGTATTTCTCGACCGTGGCATCTTGGAGCCGCCTTAACTGCTCGTGCTCCTGAGGTACACACGTACATTCATTCATAAAATGGATCGGAAATCGATCAATGTGGGAACTAATTACTACTTGAAATCAAACAAAGTAGGAGAGGAAGAAAAAAACACAACTAAAATTGAAAACAACCTCTAAAAGTGCCCGACTTAGTTGGAAAATCTTCAATGACCTAATTAAAATTATACCTACTTTTGATCTAGGGACGTTTGAATCCTAAAAAATAATAGTTTCAAACTTTTTAAATCATCGAAATAAATATTGAATGGGATGTTGTTATATTCCACCTAATATATTAATGCTTCTAGCTAGCATACATGCATGCAAACAGTGGCGGATCCAGGATCACACCAATGGGGGGCGAACTTTCAACAACCATAATAGTAAAAAAAAATCCGGACAAATCAAAGTAGTTTAAACATTAAAATAGCATATAATAATAATACTAAAAACAGTTTTACATAAAAATGAGAACAAATGTATAAATCAAACTACATTTGACTCCTTGCTGCTACGAGACAATTGACATCTACGAGTATCTAAACTTTGAAAACGATTCAAAATCGGTTCGTTTTCAATAGTTGCAAACACCTCCTTCTCAATAAATACTACCAAACTATCATTCAACCATCTATCTCTCATTTTGTTTCTCAAATCACTCTTCACATATTTCATACCAGAAAATACCCTCTCAACAGATGTTGTAGCAACCGGTAGGAGTAAAGCTAATTCAATCAAGCGGTAGGTAAATGGAAACAAGTTGTCTTTTGAAGTTTCCTTCATCTTCTTTGCAAGACTTCTAAAGTCCTCCACATCTGAGAATCGTTCATCCCTTCTTACATCCAATAGAAATGTTTCAAATTCTTGAGACATCATTGAACAATCCGTACTCGTCAATCGTTCATCCCTTCTTACATCCAATTGGCCTTTTTGGAAAATATCTCTCCATTTAATATCTAACAAACCAACAAATTAACCTATCAATTTCAAAATTTTAAGAAGAATAAATCAAACAACAAACCAACAACAAATATTTAACAAGAACTTCTAAATTCTAATTAATCTACTAATCCACATCAAACAACAAATAAACAATTAAGTTCAATAACCTATTAATATCAATTTTTTAGCAATTATCTTCAATTTCTCAATTCTCAATTCTCAAACACCTAAAGCCCTCAACAATTACTAATTTACTAAACAATTAAATAATTAATAAAAACTACCCTTTAAAGTCCAAATCTCCAATGGATAATTGCTCAAAGCCAGCCAGAAATCGAGATTTTATTTTGACCCAAATCTGAAAAATTAGGGTTTCGTTCGTGCTCGTCAATCGTCAGCGCAGAGGGTGCAAGCTGCGTAGCGGTCAGCCACTCAGTCAATCGGCGTCGACCGTGGTGCACTGGTGCGGTGCCGCGGCGGTTTCCGGCGTGGTGCGTTGGTTCCGGCTGAACTGTTCGAGCCATCAAGGGCGCGAGGATGAGGCTCCAGTAGAGTCGAAGTTCCATTTTTTTTGGCTTCTGATAGAACAGAAGATTGCACATGCAATTTCTTTTTTTAACTCAATTTTTTATTATTTTTCTAAAATTCCTTAAAACTCATCGTTTGATTGCTTTCATTTTTAACGGTTTAAAACAAAAAAATAAAATTGGGGCTCCATTAATTAAAACGCCGCGTTTAACTTCATCTTCCTAAAAGTGAAAATAGGGCCGATATTTCCATTCCAGATCTGAGAAGCTTGGAGCTTCATCAATGGCGGCACACCTCGCTCGCACAGACTGCACAGTTGCACGCCTCACTGCCCCTCAGTCATGCCCGGATTGCCTCTTAATCATGCCCGCCCCTCAGGAAAAATACCCTAATACTAAAAAAAATTCCGGCGAACGGGGGGGGGGGCAGTTGCCCCCCCATGCCCCCCCTAAATCTGTCGCTGCATGCAAAGCAATTAAACCTCATCCTAGCTAGCTTCCTGATTATACGTTGATTGTCATTGCCATTGGACCATAAGTATTAAACAATGGGTTTGGCCTAATAAATGTTAAGACATACTAGAGTTGGTGGGGGTGAGCCAGCCCAAGCAGTAGTGCAACGCATGGTCGACGCGCGAGAGACCCAAGTAGCAAGCTACTTTCAGGGGCTCTCCCCTTAAAAATTAATTTTATTTTTTTATAAGAAAAAGAATTAGGGGGGTCACTAATAGACTGGGGACCGCCTAGGGCATCCTGAAGGATGAGGGTACAAAGTCCCGAATCAACTGCAAGTGGAACGGAAAAGACACGTCGGAAAGAACCAGCGATGTAGTCAGCCACAGAATTGCACTCAGGGTAGATATGAGCAGTACTCCAATCCTGGAACCGAGCCAACAAACAATGGATGTCTGTAGGATCGTTAGTACGTCTAGGTTGTTGACCTCAACTAAGTCGTCAACCTCTTAAGTGAATGCAGCGGAAATGAACTACAAGAAAGACTTACTTGAACACGAAGTCTTTATAGTGGAAACACTTATTTGATCAACTCAATCAACCAAGTGTAAAAACCACTCCCTTCCAAGTTCTCGCTTGGAAGGATTAAAACTCGTAGCTTGTTTTATTGTTCTTTTAGACTAGTTACACGAACACCCTGGATCTAGACCTACTGCCTAAGCACTCTAGAACTCGTTGTGAACTGAATAACTACAACCCGCACTCAATCACTACTACATAAATGTTATTTTATCTCGGGCGTTTTTTCAAATACATCCCTAATATAGGCTAAAACAAGTCAGGGATAAATGCTGAGGGTACAATAGATCTAATATCTCTGATATATGAAAACAAGCCAGGGATAATAGATCTACTTCATTGGAGGAAAAACAAACCTATTATCCCTGAAGTATGGAAACACGCCAGGGATATTAGACCCGCTTTATTATTAGCAAAAACCAACCTAATATCCTTGATGTTTTCAACACGCCCGGGATATTAGCCTAGATAATATTTTAATTTTTAAAAAGCATGTCGGGGATATTTGATAATTTTAATCTGAGATATATTGCTTTATTTTTTTTATTACGTTGTGTTTGGTTTCCCAATACACCTGTACTGCTATACACATATTTGGCTAATTTTGAAACCCATAATAAATTCTAGGCCTGTCAATCGGTTGAAACAGATCGGGTTCGGGTCGGGTTTTTTTCGATTTCGGATCAATTCGGATTCGGATCTAAGTCGGATATTGTGACAAATCAGATATGACCGGGTCGGGTCGGGTCCGTTCGAATATTAATTTTATCGGATTAAGTCGAAGTATCAGGTCAAGTTCGGTTGGTTATTTCGGATTTCGGTTGGGTCAGATTTTGGTCTAGTTCAAATCTTGGTCTAAATAAGATCTCGGTTAAATCGGGTTGTAATTTGATTGAGTTTATATTAAATCAAATGATTTCGGGTCGGTTAATCTTGAGTTTTCATATAATTTCGGGTCATTTGATTTTGAGTTTTCAAATGGTTTCGGGTCGGTTCATTTCAATTTCGGGTCAATATCAACTTAATCCAATCGGATATACTCGAATTTGGTTCATTTTCGGATTCGGTTCGTTTTTAGGTTCGGGTTGAACCGGTTTGGGTCGGGTCGGTCTCGGATATATATATTTATTTGTTCTTTTCGGTGTCGGTCGGTTGTCGGATCGGACGAGTCAGGTTGGATTTCTCGGATCGGTTCAAGTTTTGACAGGCCTAATAAATTCCTCAATAAAGTTGATCACATTAAACTTCAAGTACATCATCAATACAAACCATACTCATGGTCCAAATAACAATACCAAAACATGTTTGTCTAATGTCCTTAAACTAATAGACCACCCTATTTAATAGGTCTTAAAGCAACTAGAAAAAAACTTTGTGAGGAGTTGCTATAGTGAAGAGAAAAACTTGCAATTCAAAGTGAAGAGGTTGTCATGAATGTCCCACAACCACGAGCACAAGCGTTGAACATAGCGTAGCAAGGTTGCCATGAATTCTGCAAGAAATAGAAGTGAAGCAGGTTTAGACCTCAAAAGTGACCGATCAAGAATAACCTAATCAAAATATGTATCACCGTTCATAATGCTTATTTGCAAGCAATTACAATCTACATCATTTACTTCTGTTGACTTTCAAAAGATAGACAAAGAAGCAAAGCCAAGTACATGCTTCAAATGTTTTGTCATGCCTCCTCCTATTCCACTGTTATTGTTTTCATTCAAATATATGTTTTCCCATGAGTCATCAAATTCAATAGCAGAATCACATAATGAGTGATCAAGACAGAGGAGGAAGATCAGACTTGCATAACAGAAAACCAAGAACGGGGCAGTGGGTAGGGAAGAAAGTCAATTTCCTATATAATGGGCAAACAAGATCAACCAACTAAATAACAAATGGCTTCCCCATCACTTCATCCAAAGAGACAACAAACAGATAAAAACTAGCATAAAAAAAGAGACAAAACTCATCCAAATTGAAGAAAAAAATCTCTTGAGTGAGGAATTTAATCAAACAAATTGCATTGAAATGTTATTACCTGCATGTAATTGAATTATCATAACTAAATACCTGCATGTAATTGAATTATTATTACCGGTTGGTTATTTTTGGAATATGTAATTGTGCATTTTCATTCATACTAACTATTCAGGAATTCAAACTCTCAGCCATCTAACTTAATATAAAGATATTAACTAAACTATAAACTAAAGATGAAGTCCAAGTGGGTTTATCACTGGGTATATATAATGGGTCAATTTAATTTATTTTCCCAAGGGAAGAAAACCTAGAAAAGTATAGATATGAAACCAATATTAGAACCAAGGCAAATGAATCTCAAAGTTAGAGATGATGATGCGATTAAGCCCACCTGTACCCACCTTCCCGGCCTGCCTCCGGCGGCGATCTGACCAGTGGGCCAGGCTCTAGTCTGCCTCTGGCGGCGATCTGACTAGTGGCGCTCAATCACATGTCATGGGCTGCAGCCCATGCACCCCAACCTCGCGGGGCTGGCACGTTGATGGCGCACTGCTGGTGCGGCGCTTCAGCGCCGGGACTGCGCCAAGACTCGGGTTTGGCACGCTGCTGTTACTGCGCCGAGACTGTGCCGGGACTCGGATCCGGGCACGCTGCTGCTGCGCCGGGGCTGTGCCGGGACTCGGATCCTGGCGCGTTGCTGCTGGCTGGGCGCCGGACTGGCGCGTCTGGTTGGTATTTCGGCCTTTTGGAGGGGCAAACGACGTCCGTTTTGGGTGAATTTTATATGCCCGGACTCGTATCGAAAAGACCTACATTAATATGGAAAAAAATGCAGAAAAAAAAGAATTTTTTTTTTCGAAATCTGGACAGAAGTCGAACGTTTTTTTTTTGTGAAAACGGAGAAGGAACCGTTCGAACCGCCTAACTCTGATACCAATTGATGTGACCCTAGGGTCACAATGGGCGGATCTAGGCTCGAAACGTTCGGATCTCCTCCGACAAATAGTAACCGGATAGATTTGAGGCCGAAGCCTAGACTTTGAGATTGAGAGGTGAAGTGAAAGGATTGAGAAGGGGGCCTAGTTTGACGTAGACCAGGAGAATATGGGGTCGGGAAAAGAATAGGGTGACGCCCTGGCCAAAGGGGAGGAGGAACTCGACTCAAAGCTCTCGCTTAATTCATTTTGGACGTAAATAATACAAGGGGGCGTGGCTCCTTTGTATAGAGGAGGCCACACGAAACCCTAGAAGCTAGTTGGGAGTGGACTAGGGTTAGCAACATGCTAGGCCCAACATCCAAGCCCAAAATACTACTAATAGTAACTACTATAAAAGGAAAGGTGCAACAAACCCTAATGGCCTAATGGGCCTTATGATAGCTTAATGGGCCGGTCTCTTAATCATAAGAGAACACGCGCCCAAAATAGAAAAGACGGAATGTAAATGACGAAAATAGAAATAATATAATAAATACATAAAATGAGACTAAATCCTAAGCCAAGGGGGTCTCCAAGGTCTAGGCCGTCTCGGAATGGTAGGAGCTGGGTCCGAGCCTAGGCAGGGTCGCATCAGATGAAGTGCTGCTCTAGGCCGGCCAAACATGCAGGTATTTAGTTTCATCACTTTTATGTGAATAGAAACTCCTGTCTATTCTTATTACCTTACCTTTCAGTCTATGAGGTATCTATTGCATAATCTGATACAATTCCATATTAGTTTTAATTATTATTTAATTTCATAGTTTGTTCACTCTTGGAGTTCTCTAAGTCAGGTGGGTTTTAAACTTTCTAGACAAACAAATTGCACTGAAATGTTCAAATCATATCTGATTGCACAACTCACATTGCACTGAAACTTTCTAGGCACCCATTAAAATCTCTTATATCTCAAGAAGGCAAAACAAGCAATAAAATATAAAGTACTTCTTCAAACTAACTGGCTTTACTTCTAAACAGTTTGGAACATGGTTTAAGTCTCTTTCAAGAAGGCTAAACACGCAATAAGGAACCAAAAAGATTGAGGCCCATACAGAACCTGCAAAGTTTCAGTTAAGTGCATATTTATTCTAGTAGAAGTAGCTTGTGTTGATCATTTTGCTGATTAATTATTGATGCAAACACAAGAAACACATGGAGACTTGTACCTCATTGCTTTTTAGTATGAAAAGGACTCTAAGGAGTTTATAATGAAAATAAAGAAAACATGACAAAAAATATTCAGATCATAATTCATTGCTTTTTACTAGGAATATTTCACTCAGGCAAATGCAAGGCAAGAAAAAGAAATTCTTAGAGGTAATATTTTCTTATATTTCATAATTCCCTGAAGTAGGAAATCCAAGGGTTCAACAAATGGACTAATTTGTACATAAAATACCATAAAAATCATAAATTAGAAAATTCCATCACTATAGGCTTGAAAACATGTGATATTCACTGACCATTTACATAACAATGCTTTCAGAGCCCAAGGACCAACAAAGCACTACATTCCTAGCAAAACAAGAACTAACAACGTATTGGCTTGCAGCTCAATATCAGCATATTCTAGCTAAAACAAATCACTACCATTTTCAACAATTGGGCTCGCATATTCTAGCAAAACAAAGCACTACTATTTTCAACAATTGGCCTTGCAACCTACACTCAATATCAGCATATTATTCACCAAACAAATTATCACTATTAATGCTCAACTAAAAAGGTCCAGATTTTAGACACTTTACTAAATACTTACTATATAGGCAACAATAATTTGAATTAAAAACAGGTAAACCAGCCAGCCAACTATAAAGAAACAAAGGAAACACATTGAACAGTTAGATGACTTGGCCAAATTGAACATCACCAGACCACATACTAACCCCCCAACAAATTGCACAAACATATCTATTCCAGAGATGAACACACAAGTGGTTTAAACAGATCGCCCCCATCATATCACATATTCGCATCATATCATAGAGATCATTGAGAAAGAATGAAGTGAAAAAAAGAAAAAAAGTAATCACATAACTTTGCTTCTTATCTCCCAATATTGAAAGACTAAGTCTCCAACTAATCTATTTCCCCTCTATAGCTTATGCAAGTTTAAGCAAAGACCTAGCAAACACTTTAATTGTAGATTCAAATACATACCTAAAATTTCACAGTGAGAGCCCTTGAAAAATATCCACGAGCAAAACAGAACCACGACGCCACTCTCATCAAAGAACTACGTCCCAGAACCAATGTCTCAAGCCGCTCTCGTCCCAGAACCACGATGCCGCTCCCACACCGGACCACCGCAAATCAGACCCGCGTCGCCGCCCAAACACCGCGTTGTCGTTCTCGTCTCTGACCCGCGTTGCTGCTCTCCTTCCGGATCCGCGTCACCGCTCTCCTCCCGGATCCGCATCGCCGCTCCCATCACCGCACACGCCCCGGACTGATGACGAGGGAGTCAAAGATTGTTGAGGGAAGTTGAATTGTTGAGGGAGAAGCTGGTTTTCTCCATCGCCGCTCCCACCACACGGGTCGCCTCTCAGTGTGAATTGATGAGGGCCGAAGATTCTAACTTGGGGTTTTTACTGAGAAAGGTCGATTTCGCTTTTTTTTTAGCTGACAATATATCCCTGATTTCACATATCAGGGATATTTAATATCATTTTTTATCCCTGGTGTATTATATTGCCCGGGATATTTGATTTTGACCTATTAAATACTATACTATTATTTATCCCGGGCGTGTCAACATTTAACCGAGATATTTAGATTTACAGGCTAAAAATAATGAGTTTAAATATTTTTTCTAATTTTTTATATATAACACCCGTGATATTATATCAAGGGATAAAAATACCACTTGTATAGTAGTGAATCTAACAAAAGCCTACGTCTTCCTCTCGAACTCTCGTTTCCTTCTTAGTACAAACTGGAGTATGAGTTCGTGCTCTATCTAACCTAAAACCTTAGATTAAATACACACAAACTAGGTCAGATAAGAGAGAATAATATCTTCCAATTCGGTTATTGCAAGATATTATTTCTATTATCTTTACAAAATCATCCTAAGCATATAAAAGGACTACAATAAAATCGGCTTAGGATAAAAGGCAATAGTCGGCTTACAACACAATAGACATGAGATCTTTCCTAAAACAAGAATATACTATCCAAACTGCCAAGATCTCACGCGTCTTTAAGATCTTCGAGATTTGCCTTCAACACACATCAATGACCTAACTAACGTTGGCGACTCTTTTCAAAGACTCGAGGTCGTTCACGTGACAGAGGTTTGAAACCATCACAATCAAAGTCTCCAGCTTTTTTAACAAATTCCCCCTTTTTCATGGTGACAAACTCTTCTATCCTATATAATCAAAGCAATACCAAAATCTCGAACATGATATGCAATGCTATGCAAGTTAGCCAAAAGTTCCCCCTAAGTTTGATAACCCACATGTAATTCAGCATAAAAATCCCATTATTTTATCTACCCCCAACTTTTTCTCCCTTTTGGCATCATCAAAAAGATCTATCTAAAAAATCAAGCAAAAAGAGATAATCAAACAAGGGTAAATAGAAAATTATCCAACGTACACAAAGAATCCATAGCAACAGAACAAAATAGTCTTAAGCATGCAACATAGAGAAAGCAAAAACACATAGATGAAACCGAATAGATGTTTTTGAGATAGTAGATGTGCAAGGGAAAATAAAGGGAACTGGATGTCGGCTACTCAAGATAAGTCACTGACTTAATCAGTTTATCGAGTGCAACAAATAAGTCACGAACATCAGATTTCAATGCAGATTAATCACGCAGAAGTTGGCCAACTTTCTCAAGCAAATCCTGTTTTTGACGTTGGAGCTCAACTAACAGCTTCATAACTACACCAGGTTGCTCACCTTCCCTTCCCATAGCATGGATGCCCAACTCAGCATCTTCCATCTCATCATCGGAAACCACATCCTTGCATGCATCCCTTGACACCCATTGATCATTCACCAGTTTATAGCCCATTTTACTAACGATGTCAGAATTCAAAAGGCGAACGTGCTCCACTTCCTTTTCAGCCTCATAAACCTCATGATAAAGAAGCACTTTCTTGACAATAGAACAGTATGGAAGACATTGTGTGGGATTATCCTTCACAAATTCCATGTGTAGAAGCACTAGGCGAGCAAGATTAACCGGTTCCTTTTGAAGAATCTTATCCATGACAAGAATGTCTTGGATCATGGCCGTACTTCTCTTTTGTTCCCTAGGAATTAGGTTGCTAATAACCCAGGTAAAGAGAACTTTCCTCTCAGCAGACATTACATTAGTGGCAAAGGGACCACTTTCAACGTCGTCAACCTGTGTAACCTCTTTCAGTAGCGTCGCCGAGTCTACTTCATCAGGCCATATAGCTCTGTAATATTCTGCAAAACCTTTGTGTGGCACTTTCAGAAGAGTGGCCAGTTCCATGCTTGACAAGGTGAACTTCTCACCATTTAACTCATAATGACCCATATTCATCTTCTCTTTGTCCTCTATAGTCAACGACCTGTAGAACTCTTTCACCAACCCTGGATTGAAACTTTCCTCCTCATGGAACACATGAGTCCACCCTTGAACAGACGCAAAAATGCCTTGTAAACTAGTGGACTTGATGAACTCATCGTCCATGATGAGTTCCTTGACAAAATCACGTCCAGCCATGTTGCTTCCTTCGCCTTTGATTTTTCTACTGCCCTTTTTAGGTTTTCCACCTGCAGCAACACGTCCACTTGACCGAGTGGGCGCCTTCTTTCTCTTTTTAGAATTAACATTTTTCTTGGAGACCACAGAGTCTCCACCTTTAGATCCTACTGGCATCGGAGACACCTCCCTTCCTCTCTTTCTAGTAACCTTAGCACTAGACTCCCTAGTTTTAGGTTTTCTAGATTCCTTAGTTATCACCACATCATCCTCGTCGAATTTTTCAAACTCAAACAATTGCCTAGCAATTTCTTCTTTTGATTTTCCTTTAGAAGAGGATGCAACAGATTTGAGTAGAGAGAGCTTGGGATCACTAAGAGTACCTTGTTCGGAGTCATCTCTACCTTCAAAATTTAGAGGCTGGAGAGGTTATTCTGGGTTGTCGACTAGGTCAACGACTTGGTTAAGGTCATCGACCTGAGCAATTTTTCCCATAGAGTGTACAGTGGTCTTCTTCTCCATAGCGACTGGTTTTGATTCTCTTTCTTGAGACTCCATAGCCTCAATTGATTTGACTACCTCCTGAACGGAATCGAGTTCTCCTTGCATATTTTGAGTTTTGGAACTCTCAACCCCAAGCAAAGTCTCGGTTTTCTCTTGCTCATTCTCTATGGGTTTTGGAGAATTGGGTAGAGAAATTTGTGGAGATGGGGCGAGGGTTTCTGGTAAGTTTTGAGTAGGAGGGATTTCTTGAGAAATTGGGAGGGATTCAGTTTGATTTGGAGAGGGTGGACCCGGTTCTTGATTTTGTGTGGATTCGGGACCTTCAAGTATCAATGGTGTGGCTAGTTTGTTGGCGGTTTGAATGGCTGCTAAAAGCAGAGCCAGGGTTTGGGGATCAATGACTTTCCCAAGCTTTAGTGCTAGGGTTCGTGGAGATTCAGTACCACTAATGGGGGATGAGGGATTAGGGTTCTGTTGTGACGCCATTGAAGAAAGATTGAAGCTTTTTGGTAGAGAGATTCAAAGAGATAAAGAAGAGCAAGAGATCGAGAATAATTGCAGGAGAGAGAGCGTACATTTTTGGTGAAAATTGTCTCCGTATTTAAGCTTGTACTGATTTGATGTGATGGAAACTAGATCTTCCTAAGATCTTTTATTCAATGCAACTGAAAGGGCAAATTTCCTTTGGCAAAAGATCTTCAAATATTTGAAAAGATATCATTGGAGAAAGGCGATTCTTGTCTTACTCTGAAACTAACATCCTCAACCTGTTCTGCGTCAACCACTTATCTATTAAATTTTCCAAACACTTTACATTCCTCATATAGAGCACAGTCACTAACCTTACTAAAGTTGTCAACATCCATTGAAAAGAGAGTATGCTTGGTTCTTTGAGGTTTTGCACAGGGGTGCCAAAGAGAACCAGGGGAAATAATTTATGTGGATTTGTCAATCAAGTAGATAAGTCTCCGTTTATATCAAGACATACAAAAATAGGCTCATAGACACTCTCTAACATGATAGGCCGAGGTAGGTTGTAGAGTCAACCGTCATTTGAGCTTGTAATGAGGGTTAGGAACATTAGCACTCTTTTGGGCTCAAAGAAAGGTTTCAACATATAATTGATGCATAACTCAAGACGAAAAGAATGAAGACATAATGATATGCATGGTTCATGAGTATGTAACATGGAAACATTCAAATTTAACACCTCAAGATCATACAACTTTTGAATCATAAATAAATCATCTAATCTAGCCAATCATTGAGGGAAAATAGATGAGAAATAGACTAGTTTAGGGAAATCATACCTAGCTCCATGCGGAACTGTACGAAGGGTTCACGATTGAGAGCTTTAGTGAATATGTCAGCACGTTGTTCACCTGTTCGGCAGAAATCCATGGTCACCAACCCTTTCTCGACACAGTCACGAAGAAAGTGATGTCGAATCTCTATGTGCTTGGTTCTTGAATGTTGTACCGGGTTCTTTGAGATGTTGATGGCACTTGTGTTGTCACAAAGAATAGGTATGCCATCATACTTTAAGCCAAAGTCATGAAGTTGTTGCTTAAGCCAAAGAAGTTGGGTGCAGCACGCGGCATCAGCGATGTACTCAGCTTCTGCAGTAGAGAGAGCAACTGAATTTTGCTTCTTGGACCCCCATGACACAAGACATGGTCCAGGAAATTGAGCAATCCCTGAAGTACTCTTACGATCAACTTTGTTCCCAGCAAAATCAGCGTCTGTCTACCCTACTAGATCAAAGTCACATGAGGTTGGGTACCATAAGCACAAGTCATCGGACCCTTTGAGGTACCTCAGAATTCTCTTGACAGCCTTGAGATGTGGTTCTCTTGGATCAGACTGAAATCTGACACAAAAGAACTAAGAATGTTGAAGAGAGTGTTCATGTTGTGTTTGATGAGAATATCATGGGAGGCACTCTCTTCAAACATAACATGAACACTCTCTTCAACATTCTTAGTTCTTTTGTTAAACACCTTGTAGGCTTAGCTATGTTGAGAGTAGCCTACAAAGTTTCCTTCATCACTCCTAGAATCCATATTACCAAGATTATCTTTGCCATTATTATGTACGAAACACTTACAACCAAACGTACGCAGGTGGGAAACGTTGGGCGTTCTTGCACTTAAAAGCTCATATGGTGTTTTCCCAAGAAGGGGTCGCACCATAGCTCTGTTTAGTACGTAACATGCGGCATTCATAGCTTCTCCCAAGAAATTCCTTGGTAGTCCACTCAAGATTAACAGCGTTCTTGACATGTCCTCCAATGTTCGATTCTTTCTCTCAACAACTCCGTTCTGTTGAGGGGTTCTTGGGGCTGAAAAGTTATGTACTACACCGTTTTCTTTGCAGAAATCCAAGAACTAAGCATTTTCAAATTCAGTGCCATGATCGGATCGAATAGAGATCAAAGGGACGTCAAGCATCTTCTCTGTAAGCTTAATCCATGAACTGAATTCTTCAAATACCTGGTCTTTAGAAAACAAGAAAAATACCCAAGTATAACGTGAAAAGTCATCAACAATGACATAAACATATCTATTACCTCCACGACTTCTCACACACATTGGTCCACAAAGATCCATATGAATTAACTCTAAGGGATTAGAAGCACTTACCTCTCTTTTCGATTGAAAAGAGGATCTGACTTGTTTTCCTTTCACGCAAGCTTCACATACTTCATGCTTGGTTTGGTCGATCTTAGGTAATCCACGTACCAGTTCCTGATTGTGAAGTTTGCGGATAAGTTGTAGACTTGCATGACCAAATCTATTATGCCAGAGATTGGCAACGTCTTCGACCACTTGAAAACACAACTTTTCCTCAGGTAAGAGCCAGGGAACAACTTTATAAAGATTGTTTTCACATGTTCCCTTCAGAAGAATCTTACCTAAACTAACATCAATAACTTGACATCCAAGTGAGTCAAAGACAACTAGATAGAGATTGTTAGCACAAAGTTGGGAAACACGTAACAGATTATATCTAAGTCCCTTTACATAGCTTACGTTGTTAACACAGAAGTTCTTAGAAATTCTTACCTTTCCAATACCCAATACTTGACCCTTATTGTTGTTATCGAAGGTAATATTGCTACCTTCTTGTTGATGAAGTGAGATAAATGACTCAAAGCATCCGGTCATATGGGTTGAACATGCATTGTAGAAGAACCAGGGACCGCTTTCTCTCACTTCATTCTGCAAGGTAAAAGTCAGTTTTTATGAACCCAGAGTTGTTTAATAACTCTACTGGGTTGGGTAACGTGATGATTTGCAGAACATATTTCATTATAAACTCTCTCAGAGTCTATGGTTGGCTCACGTTCATGAGCTTCCCATAATCCATAAGATCTGCTATCCTTTATCTTTTTCTTTCACTCATGTTAAAAATGACATTCTTTTCCACAATACCAGCAAATTTTATGATATTTAAGACCGACATACTTGCTATACCCAAGATAGATCGGTTTGTTATTAATACGAGCATGAAAATCAATTTTTGATGGTTTCAAGTTCTTGACTTGTTTCATCCAGATTTTGTGTGCTTTCTGGCCTGAAAACCAAGGTCGTTGACCTTTGCCTGGGTTCCCCACATCTAATGTGGAACAACTTACTTTGTTGTCACACATAAGTGTTTTACCTTTAGGTTCAGGTAGACACAAGGTTTTCAAGTCTTTAGGTACATAGGAATATCCAAGTCCAGGTCTGGAAGTTACAAAAGTTTTTTGCATACTCTTTAGTAGTTTTCCTAGCTACAAACTCCTCTATCCATTTCTTTTTATTGTACTCATTACTTTTATTTTCTTTTTCAAGGTCATTGACTAACTTAGCGTTACCAAGTTTAAGCATGAGATTTTCTCCTTCAAGGTTTGTGACTTTCTTTTCTAAGTCATTCACTTCAGTTTTAAGATTATCACAGGTTTTGCAAGCAATTGACTCGGAAATTAAAGACTTTGTCTCTAACTTAGCACATTTGAGAGACCAGCCATGATTATCATCCATTAAGTTAGAGATATTATCTTCTTTTTCTTCAAGTTTCTCACTGAGTTGAGTAACCTGAGTTCCCAACTTCTCAATGATAGCATGCAACTATTCTTTAGTTTTATTGGACAAAATAGACAAAAGTTCTGAATCATATACCTCTGTTGGAGCATCTATAGCCATGAGACACATGTCTTTATGTTGACTTGCCTCATCTTCAACATCAGAATCGTCCCAAGTAGCTAACAGAGCATTCTTGTCACCTTCCGACTTCCTCCTGAAACAGTTTCTTGCAAAGTGTCCTTTTCTCAAACAATGATAGCATATCACGTCCTTCATGTCTTTGACAGCTTCGATTCCTTTAGATGGAATTTTATTGTTGCGATTCCAAAGCCTTTTCATGGCTCTTGAAATGAATGCAACTTCTTTGTCACCGTCGACTTGATCATCCTCACCTTGTGCAAGATTGAAGGCCCTTTCAACTTTCAAGGCAATGTTCTTAACCTTGTCAATTTCAAGGTGATCATCTCTCCTTTGCTTTATTCCTCCATACATAGTCAACTTTCCTATGACATCTTCCAAGGTGAGGGTTTTAGTCTCACTGTTGGTTAACATCGCAGCAGCAGCTTCATTCCATTTTGCATTGAGTCCTTGGATCAACTTGTTAACCTGCTTCCTTTGAGGAAATTTTTCACCAAGAGACTCAAGTTGGCTAACCACAGCTTGAAATCTTGAGTGATAGTCACCCAAGGATTCATTTATTTCTTGACTTACTCCTTCATACTCCATTTCCAGAGCAATGATGCGGTCCTTCTTCACATCATCATTGCCTTGGTGGAGCCATTTGAGAGTATCCCAGATTTGCTTAGCCGTCTTGTACTGGACAACCTTATTCAAGTCTCCAGGAGTTAGAGCATGGTGAAGAACCTTCTTATCCCGAGCATTTTTCTCTAACTTCTTGTAATCAGCATCATTATAGTCCTCTTTCTTCTTTTCTTCCTTTCCATCAGCAGTGAGAAAGGTTTCAGGATCCATCTCTATGACCTTCCAGAGTTGTCCATCAAGAGAACAGATGTGTGTCTCCATTTGCTCGACCCACTAATCGTACTCACCGGCCTTGAGCACTTGTGACTTCCAGAATGAATCATTGATCGCAATGTTTGTTGAAGTCATCTTTCCTGTGAATTATGGGTACTAAAACAATTCTAGATCCAAGGCTCTGATACCAATTGTAGGATCGTTAGTACGTCTAGGTTATCGACCTCAACTAAGTCATCAACCTCTTAAGTGAATGCAGTGGAAATAAACTACAAGAAAGACTTACTTGAACACGAAGTTCTTATAGTGGAAACACTTGTTTGATCAACTCAATCAACCAAGTGTAAAAACCACTCCCTTCCAAGTTCTCGCTTGGAAGGATTAAAACCCGTAGCTTGTTTTATTGATCTTTTGGATTTAGTTACACGAACACCCTGGATCTAGACCTACTTCCTAAGCACTCTAGAACTCATTGTGAACTGAATAACTACAACCCGCACTCAATCTAAAAAAAGCCTACGTCTTCCTCTCGAACTCTCGTTTCTTTCTTAGTACAAAATGGAGTATGAGTTCGTGCTCTATCTAACCTAAAACCTTAGATTAAATACACACAAACTAGAACATATAAGAGAGAATAATATCTTTCAATTCGGTTATGGAAAGATATTATTTCTATTATCTTTACAAAATCATCCTAAGCATATAAAAGGACTACAATAAAATCGGCTTAGGATAAAAGGCAATAATCGGCTTACAACACAATAGACATGAGATCTTTCCTAAAACAAGAATATACTATCCAAACTGTCAAGATCTCACGCGTCTTCAAGATCTTCGAGATTTGCCTTCAAAACACGTCAACGACCTAACTGAAGTTGGCGACTCTTTTCAAAGACTTGAGGTCGTTCACGTGACAGATGTTTGGAACCATCAAAATCAAAGCCTCCATCTTTTCTAACAATGTCCGCACGTAACAATTCGATCTCCTACGGGCAGCGGCAGTCACAAAGAACGGCCTTGACCAGTTACAAATTATCGCCTTCAATCTGGATCCGGGAAATGCCACATCGAATGGCCTCGAGAATTCCCTATCACTAGGCGATGGTCTTGGAGATCAAAACAGATTGTCGACCAATCAGTCCTCCGTCAAAAAGGATGGGGGAGCCACCAGAGTCCCTAAGGATGAACTCGAATGAAGCCACGCCATATGCCCACACTACAACATCAAATTTCAATATAATATAATCCCTCTTGGGTTTTGCACACTTAGCTGGCTTTTTCCCTTTCCCAGCTCTCGCAGTATTAATGTGATCACTAGGGGAATCAGATGCTTCTGCAAGTTTCCAATCTTTAACCTAGTTTCGAGTAAAATCGCTAATGTTATCGGCATTATTCAAGGTTGTTCTGTCGTTGTTGTCAAAGGCTCTTTTATTTCTAGAGAACCATAGGCACCACCATGTGTAGGTGAGAAGTTCCATTTCCTCTCTTGTGGACATTGTCTTGATTTCCTCAAGGACTTGGTGTGGTTATCTGGTTCCGCTAATATTTTCCATAGCAATTTCATTTCGATTGCTTGGTTTATTTCTTCCGCTTTGGCGATTCCCGCCCCTCCATGAGCGGGTGGACGACAAATGAAATTTCAGCTTATAAGTGGTTTGTAGTTGGTTTCCTTATTCCAAAAGAAATTCTTGTTAATTTGGTCTAATTCTTTCAGAGTTGCCTGAGGTAGCATAAACGATTGCATAATATAGTTTGGTTATTCTGAGAGGTTTGCTTTGATTTGGGTTTTAAGACCCTCCTGAGAAAGGGCATTTGCTTTCCATTTTTATAATTGGGACCTAGTTCTCAAAATGAGGGGTTTGAAGGTGTTTTGCGTTACTCTCTTATTGATGATCGGACATCCTAGATATTTGTCCAAAGCTACCGAGTTCGAAATCTAGAGGATCTTTTTATTTGATCCTTCGTGTTATTAGTTGTGTTTTTGGTAACCTGGAAGGCGAATTTTGAAAATTGATTTTTTGGACAGAAATTTGACAATATCCATCGACAATTCTTTAATATTTTTACAAGCTTGGCTATTAGCTTTAGCAAAGATAATGATATCATCTACGAAGACCTTAAAACTTAATTTCATATCTATAACTATATATTAAAACTATCCCTTTTCGAGCCACTAGAACGATTCTAGCCCCACCTCATATTTACAAAATTTATTTTTATTTCTAATATTTTAATTTTTTTATATTATATTCTTCTTTAACTATTTAAATCTATCTTTAACATCAAACAAATATCTATTTATTATAACAATATCTTTTGAAAACTTCCTTATACAAATATTTAAAATTAAAGATAAGAAATTTAAAATATTTTTAAATAAGTATAAATATCTTTTATCTTTTAGCATGATGTCTTTTCACGAAATTATTTATAGATATATTTTTTTCTTGTATAATAAAAAATTAATGATAAATACTTATAATGTTTAAAAATAAAAATATAGGTAATATCTATAACTATATATTAAAGTAAAAAAGCTTTACGAGCCATCAGAACGATTCTAGCCCCTCCTCATATTTAAAAAGTTAATTTTTATTTCTATTATTATAACTTCTATCTATTATATTCTTTTTAATTATTTAAATTTATCTCTAACATCAAAAAAATATCTATTTAGTACAACAATATTTTTTGAAAGTTTCCTTATACAAGTATTTAAAATTAAAAATAAACTTTTAAAATATTTTAAAATAAATATAGATATCTTATCATATATCTTTTGACGAATTTATTATAGAAATATAGTGATTTTCTTTTATAAAAAAATTAATGATAATTAGTTGAAATTTTTAAAATTAATAAAAATAGATAATAAAATATTTAATAGATATTGAAATATTTGATAAACTCTAAATTTACGCACATGAAAACAATAAAATAGGAAAAATATAATATTTGATTAAAAACTTATATACATTCTACAAACAATAAATTAATTATATTAAAGTTTATATTATATTTTTATTTATTTATTAATATCCTATTTATAAAACTAGGACGGGTAAAACTAGTTAAAGTAGATTGATCACCCAAAAACCAGTTAAAAAAAAACTTTGTAACGTCGATCTCTGTTTCCAGTTTTCCACGTTTTAAATGAAACAGCAAGCCCTCCCCTTTCACTTACATCCGATGTGGGATGTAACACCTACTCTCCCATTTAAATCTTCGATTTGTTGGCAAACAACACTGCATAGGGCTGATAAAACCTTCCTCCCAAATATGAGAAAATTCTTGTACTTTCACATCGATCATCAGAATGAACATAATCGGTTTTATGACATTAATTAGTATAATTTATTAATAGGACAAGCAACAATAACAGGCTTATTAAATAAGCTTTGTATAGTAATCTAGTCCAAAATTTAATACAAGCCCAAAGATCTAAAAAGTTCACTCGATCTAGAGACACCTTAAGGCTTTTCCGTAACAATTGGTGTTTTCTGTGGGAACTCGAACAAGAGGTCGTGGGATTGACGATGATGTTGTGCAGCTATTGATGGCACCGATCGAGCAGGAATGTGGAAGGTTCGGCATGAGGCTGCCGAAATTGAAGGAGACGGAGCAATCGAATTTGGACTCGATGTAAATAAGGATACATGGACGATGAATGATCATGAACGATGATGATGATGATGATGATGATGATGATGATGATGATTTTAATTATTATGACGATGATCAATGGAGATTGGAGTTGATCCATGTATGATGATGATGCAATATGATGGTGGTTGGGTATATGCAATTGTGTTTTTCAATTCAAAGAACGAGATAGGTTACTTGGTGGGTCTAAGAGTGGATCTTGATTACCGTAAAAGGCGATGTTTTTTATTGATTTTCACACAATATTACAATACGTCGTAGGTTTGGTTTATATTCAATCATTTATACTTGATGGTGTATCAATTAATGGATTTTGTTGATGCAGGAGGATCAAGGGTTCGACAACGCCGATGAAGAAATGATGCGCGGAGTGAGACTGATCAAGAAAACTGGACCTCACCCAAGGACGGGGCCAATCGAGCAAGCAGGACCACGCGTGGGGACGAGGACGACCACGCAAGCCCGACCACGGAAACGAGCAAACATGTGAGGGCCACCGGACGTGCATGACCGCACGAGAGTCGCTCGAGAAGGACTCGACTCAAGCATCGGAACAAAGCCATAGAAATGAATCCAGAAATCAAGCATCATTGAATGATGAGAAAATGAGGACGTAAATAGGATCAAAAAAATAAACAACGTGGTCATCCCTAGGACAATGAGTAATCTAACAATCTTGCGACCTCTTGTTTGAGTTCCACGAATATCAAATTCAGATGATTCAAGGGGAACCAGAAAGAAGAGCAAGTGTACTTCGTTTCATGTCTACACACCAAGTCCAAAAATTCAGTCAAAATCCCGTTTTGCTTGAAGAATTATGAACAAACTTCCGACCAACTGTTTGAGAACTACGATTGCCTGAATAAGATGATCCATATATATATATATATCCTCAAAAAGCTGACGAGACAAAATACAAATCATCTTCAGACACCACACTCAAAAACCATCAAGAAAGTGGGTGAAAAAGCATCCAAAGTCTACTGCTTGGGAGAGGGTGATACATACGAGAGTTGGATTTTGGCGCATCTTTCAGGAGCTACAGAAGTCAAAATATTACGAGCCTTATATGGAAGGAAAGTTGAGGAAATTATCCACCCTTCGTCTTTTGGTATCGTAGCTAGGATCACACTCAAGCAAGGCCATAATCATATATCAAGCCGAGCATCAACGTTCCTGCAACAAGGATTGCGTTGTTTTCTTGTAAGACCTTGTTCGGAGGCTGCAATTGTGCAATCAAGACGATTCAGAAAGCGTTGGAAAGCTAGAAGAACGAAATGCATCTTTTCTTCAGGAACTCAATCCAAAATCCTGCTCAAAGTTGATAAAAAATATACGCAAACAAGATGCAAGGAAAAGAGCAAGGTCTTACGAAGGGCCCTTAACGTGGCCAAGGACGCACTCGATAGAAGCTAGAAGCGAGTTGATAGGGCATCTTGTACACTTGGAACATGTCTCACGTAAAGGAATTTTATATCTAGGATGTTATAAGTATCGGATTTTTATTTTCTTTATGCTTTGTAAATAAGATGTACTTTTGGTGTCTCTTGCCTAGGACATGTTAGTTTGGAAAGAACACTCTCTAGGGATTTTTGTTGAGAGGGATTTACTTGACAACAAATAAATTTATAGTCAAGACCCCGCTGAGTATAGAGAAGTCAGGATCGTTCCACGGGAAGCACGGTTGTTTGTCTATCAACTACTAAAAAAAAACAAAAACAAAGCTAAACAGGCGAAGATACCTACGACCAACCTCATTAACGACCTTGTCAGGGTCGTTAACGAACCTGGAAAACCTACGAACATAGAACAATTAACGACCTAAACTCAGGTTCGGTACCGAGATAAAGTGAACTCGATAACGAATATTCTAAAAGCAAACTCAATAAGATAAAAGATCTAGGACAAGGGTTACCACAACATAGCCATGCATATAAACTCATAAGAAGATAAAGATCATGCCTTTAAAAAGATAAATTCATCAACTTTCGCTGACTAACAAGCAAATCAATCAATTCTCATAAATCAATTCACTCTATCACTTGTTTTGAATCCAAATCTCGAAACTTTCGTTAACGAACAATATCAACCTTCAAGTCAACAACTTTCTCTTTCGATCAAGTTAAAAACTCAAATTACTTTGACTATCGTCTAAGCATAAGCACAACAAGCAATCTAATAGATAAAAGGCATCAAAATATCAACTCACTCATTCAAACATGCATAACTATGTCGGGTTTCAACCCCGATCCTAGATAAGAAAACTACTCACTACTCATGATAATAAAGCAAACAACTTTAATAAAAGAAGACATTGAAAACAAAACTGAACTTACTTGAAATTAATAAGAAAATATCGTCTTACAAACTTCGTAGAATCCGAAACAACGAACAAAACTCGAGTAGAAATCCGACTAACAACCCTAGACTCTCTCTCGATCGATCGAACCAGGCTCGAGATCTTCTCCCACTCGACTTCTCCCTCAAACTAATCCGACTCCCCCCTTGTCTAGACTTAGAACAAGAGTTTTTATACTAAGAATCTATCTATTAAAAAGGCTAAAAGATAAAAACTTACCCTACTAAAGATAACAAGATAAAAGATATAAGATATAACAACTTAAAGTCGGCTAACCTTCTACCGACACGGGACCCTCGTTAACGACCCCGCACAAGGTCGGTAGAGATTACAAACTCCTCTAAAAAATTCTATCTTTTAGCCTCGTTAACAACCTTCACAGGATCGTTAACGAGCCTCTGTTTTGGCTTTTCTTCAGCTTCTTCTCAACTTCAACTTGGACTTCGACTTCATTTATTTATGCAAACATCCTCCTTATCTTCACGTCTTCCATCTTCAACCACAAAACTTCAACTCAGCTCAAAAAGCGCTCCTTTCAGTTCAGAAACCCTACAAAAAGACACAAAACGGAGTAGCTTCCATACTTCTCACAAAATATGCAAACTCATCCAAAAACACACAAAACTAACTCTAAAACCTACTAAAACTAAACTAAACAAACTAATAAGCACACCAAAAACTAAACTAAAAACACGAACATTAATTTTTCATTTTTTATATTTTGTATACAGAATAGGTAGATGAATGTTTTGCAAGTAGCTAGAGCATGCTCACTACAGGAGAAAATGGATGGATGTACATGAAATATTTCTTAGATGTACATGAATGAACGAATATCAAAACATATAGAATATATGAATGACCGATCTTGTCAAAAAATACAAATATCGGACCATATACAAATATAAGAATAAGCGGTCTCGCAAAAACCTATATGAATATCGGACCATATACGAATATATGAATGAGCGGTCCCGCCAAAAGCATACAAGTATCGGATCATATACAAAATATGAATATATTAACGAGCGGTCCCGCAAAAACCATATGAATATCGGACCATATACGAATATATGAACAATCCTGCCACATGTAAACGAATATCAGACTGCATACGAATATATGAACGAGCAGTCCTGCTAAATTTATACAAGCAAAACTCAACCACGTACGTTATTGCACGCCCTTGGTATAGAACGAGTTATGCGACAAACATTTTTCAGAAGACATTTCCGTAATGGTTCGAATTTCCGGTTTCTCACGTGCAAAAACAGTGACATTTGATGGGCAATTCGTAATCGGAAACTATGGCATTAATTAGTATAATTTATTAATAAGGCAAGCAATAATAAGAGGCTTATTAAATAGGCTTTGTATAGTAAACGAAACCCAAATTTTAATAAAAGCCAAAAGTTCTAAAAAGTTAACTCTTAACCCCCATAATTTCTCTATAAAGGACTTATCTTTGTTAATAAGAAAGTCAGATTCTAATTTCATCTGCTCATTCTTTTCTTCTCTTCTGAAAGTTCCAACCCTAATTTTCTTTATTATAAATTTTCCCGTAACAATGAACAAATAGCTACCTCAGGAAAAATAAAATATTAACAAGTTCAAATTTCTAAAAACGATAATTCATTTGAAGTTAAAAAACACAAAAAATAAAATGTATACACAAAAAATCAAATCTGGTACTGCTTTTTTTTATTTGGGGCATAGACGGTTATATATATTAGAGTATTTATAGTTGAAGTAACTACAAAGAATTAATGGAAGAAATGAACCCCCTTTTCCCCAAGGTACTCTAGGGCATAAAAAAGAAAACGCTCTCTTTTCTCTCTCTCCGGTCTAGGGCTGTGGGAGCTAGGGTTTTCTCGCCGGCAAGTGCAAGATTCACCGGTGTTGGCGCGGTTTCTTTCGTCGGATACTTAGGTCTAAGATTGATCAACTGCTTTCTAATTAGGGTTTACGATTTTCGTGATGGAGAATGGAAAGAATATCCATCTTACAGAAGAAGAGATCGTAGAAGTTGTCGAAACTGTTGATGACGGGGGAGATCAAGCAAACCTAGGATCTCTTTCGCTGGTTGGTACCCTCTTAACAACTACGCCGTTCAATGCCTTTGCGTTGAAGTCAACTATGCGCAGTGCATGTAAGTTAAAAAGGGGGTGGTCTTCAGAGAAATCAAGAACAATCTATTCAGCTTTCAGTTTGTGGAAGAAGCGGACAAAGAGCCGGGTGGTTAAGGGAGGTCCGTGGTCCTTTGATAAGTCGCTGTTGGTTATACGCGAGCCAGGGCTGGTTCAACCGTCCAAACTCAAGTTTGAATTTGCAGATTTCTGGATCCGTTTATATGATCTGCCTCTTGGTTCTATGTCGATGACGGTAGCGAGATCTGTGGGAAATCGGTTTGGCCAGATTATGGATATTGATGAGTGTATGATCATGATTGGGGGTCATTTTATCCGAATTAGGGTTTCGATCAACATCACGAAACCGTTAAGGAGGGGAGTCATGCTATCATTAGAGGGTCAGAGAAGGTGGATCGAGGCAAAGTACGAGCGACTCCCGAATTTCTGTTACTCGTGCGGCTACTTGGGACATGTGGAAATAGATTGTGAAAATAAAGAAGCAAAGGAGTACATGAATGAATATGGGGATTGGATTAGGGCTTCGCCCATGAAAGTTTTACCAAAAAGATCGACAGTAGAGAGGGCTATGGAAGAGCAGTTAATTCGGACGATACAGGGTCGAAGTGGCGCAAGTGATGAAGCTAATAGTAAAGGGCAAGGAGGAACTAGAAAATCCTTGTTGGCTTTACTCGAGGAAAGTTCAAAAACAGTTGAAGGAGAGGCTGAGAATGAGACAACCAAGGATAATGATGCTCATGTAACAAAAGCAACGGGGGAATTGAAGGGGTTGCAAGTTTCTAATGACACGGGAAAGGAGAGGGCTGAAGGGAGTGGAGAATCAATGACAATTATGTATGGGCACATGCAGAATCCCAAACCAACCAATACCGAGAAAGGGAAGGACGCATTGGAATCGGGAGGTAGAAAAGACATTCTTGTGGCTGCAACGAGTGGAAGTAAGGTGGGAGCTGATGTTGCTATAAGAAAGAAATGGAAGAGGGAATCAAGAGGAAATGAGCTGGATAGTGGTGGAGTAGAGAAGGGAAACTCTCAACCTAAAAGTAAGAAAAGATCGGAGGATGATATGAATATTGATGATCCTTGCATGCAGGTTGATGGAAAAGGCAGTAGTTGTAAGAAAGTGAAGACGTCGGAGATTGCTAATGAGGAATCGGCGGGGAAGGTAAACCTTCCTTGCCGAGAATTATGAATCTCGTAAGTTACAACTATCGGGGATTGGGGAACGCCCGGGTAGTTGACCGCCTTGTTGCTCTAAGAAGCAGAGAGTCCCCATAGGTCTTCTTTTTGATGGAGACCAAATGTGATCGTGTCAAGATGGAAAAGGTTAGGAGAAAACTAGGGTATAGTGGCTGCTTTGTGGTAGATTGTAGGGGAAAGTCTGGTGGATTATGTTTGCTTTGGGATAAGGAGGTTGAAGTTGCTATCAAGTCTTTGACGGCCCATCATATCGATGCCGAAATAAAGGGGGTGGGTGAATATTTATTGTGGAGATTCACGGGGATCTACGGATGGCCTTCAATTGATGAAAAACATCACACACTAATGTTAATGAGGCGCTTGCACGAAGAAAATCATAATCGGTGGGTGTGCATGGGAGATTTCAATCGGCCCTTAAGTTTTGAAGATAAAAAGGGTGGTGTCCAGGCTGATTTTTCTAGTCTGATGGAATTTAGGGAAACTTTGGAGCATTGTGGGCTTAGAGAGTTGGAGTTTACAGGACCACATTTCACTTGGAATAATGGTCGAGAGGGTGATGAGTTCATTCACGAAAGAATTGACTATGGCCTGGCAAATGAAGCTTGGATGGAAACATTCCCTATGGTTCACCTAACCCATCTTGAACGTTGGGGGTCGGATCATGTCCCAATCAGGTTGTCTTTGAATTCTGATGTTGAACAGGCTGGTATGACGACAAAAGGGTGCAAACCATTTAGATTCGAGGCAATGTGGTTGGAAGACGAGAATTGCAAGGAGATTACTGCAAATGCTTGGTGCAATCTCGGGAGTTCTATGGTGAAGGCGGGGATCGAAGGCAAAATATCTAGATGTGCTGGTGACTTAAAAGACTGGGATTACAAGAACTTCGGGAACCTTACAAGACAGTTGAGGAAGGAAATGGAGCGGCTAAAAGAGTTGGGGTTGAGAGGTATGAATGTTGATCTGGTTCGAACAAGGCGAGAATTTGAGGCCAGAGAACGTGAATTGATGAAACGCGAAGAGATTATGTGGATGCAAAGATCCAAAGTAAACGAGTTGTCGTTCGAGGACCGAAATACTAGATATTTTCATCTAAAAGCTTCGAGTAGGAGAAAGAAAAATGGGGTGCAGAAGTTGGTTGATGAAAATAATCTTGAATGGAGATCTTTTGAAGGGAGAACAAAAGTAGTAGTTGATTATTTCTTAGACCTGTTTAAATCCGATGTTAGAGCTTCTCCAGTGTCGGCTCCTCAAGGAATCGAGCCCCTAATGTTGGAGGAGAACAACCTCGAGCTGCTACGTCCCTTCAGCGGGGAAGAGGTACGAAATGCTCTCTTTTCTAAGCATCCAACCAAATCTCCGGGTCATGATGGTATGCCAACACTTTTTTACCAAAAGTTTTGGCATATTGTAGGACTCGATGTTACTTCTTTTGTTCTATCTTTTCTCAATGGTGAACCTTGGCCAAGCTCTTTAATTTTTTCTTTCATCTGTTTGATTCCAAAAATTACTAACCCTAGTAGGATGAAGGATCTTCGTCCTATTAGTCTTTTTAATGTTCTCTACAAAATTGCTCCAAAGGTTCTTACAAATATATTGAAGGGCTGCTTAGATAAGGTTATTTCGAAGAGTCAGAGTGCATTTGTACCAGGGCGGCTTATTACCGATAACGTGCTGGTAGCGTTCGAATTATTCCATCACATGAAGTATAAGAAAAAAGGTCGGAAGGGATTCATGGCTCTAAAGCTCGAGATGGCCAAAGCGTGTGATCGTGTGGAATGGAGTTATCTAGAGCATTTTATGAGGGCTCTTGGTTTTGCTGAGGACTTGATCCGAATTATTATGAGATGTATGACTTCAATGTCTTTTTCGGTTCTTATGGATGGGGAGCATTCAGCGCCCTTTTCGTCCTCAAGAGGACTTAGGAAAGACGATCCTCTATCGCCTTACTTATTCCTTTGTGCTAAAGGCCTTTCAAGTATGATTCGTGCTAGTGAAGCCTAAGGACGTACACAGGGTATCAAAATTGCTAGATCGGCCCCACTGATTTCTCATCTTTTTTTCGTTGATGATTGTGTTTTGTTTGCAAAAGAAACCTGTCAACAAAGCTCAAAATTTGTCAAAATACTCCATGATTATGGTGAGATGTCGGGTCAACAGGTAAATTTTGCAAAGTCGGAATTATCTTTCAGTCGAAACATGGATGAATCAAGGCGTGTAGATATTTAGAGCATTCTTGGTGTTCGAGAGGTTGAAAAGCATGAAAATTTGGGGCTACCAACTATAGTCGGGCGATCTAAAAAAGAGATATTTGGACACATCAAGGACCGGATTAAAAAGTAGATGAGCGGATGGAAGGAGAAATCCTTATCACGAGTTGGGGCAATGAGGTGTTTATAAAGTCGATAGCTCAGGCTATTCCCTTATACACTATGTCCTGTTTCACTCTTCCAGCCACATTGTGTAAGTAAATTGAGCAACTTCTTTGCAAGTTCTGGTGGGGAGATGAGGGTGGGAAGTCACGTATCCACTAGCTTAAATGGAAGAGATTATGTTTGCCAAAGGAAAAGGGTGCAAATTTATTTGTTGGCCGAGAAACCCTCTCAACAAATTGGCGCCGTTGCCGGGGAAGAAAACCCCGCTGAGTACAGTGGAGTCAGGATCGTTCCACAAGAAGCAAGGTTGTTTGTCTATCAATCTAATAAAAATCAAACAAAAATCAAACACAATCACTCACGAGATGCCTCGTTAACGACCTTGTCAGGATCGTTACCGAACCACCGAATATAAAAACATCAATTAACGAACTAATAAAATTCTAATTAATACTCGGTACCGAAGCAATCATTCAGCAACGAAGATTTATCAGAAATAATTCAATAAAAACAAATATCTAGGATAAGGGACACCACAGCATAGCCAAGCATAAGAATTCGTAAGAAGATAAGATCATGCCTTTAAATAGATAGAGTCATCAACTTTCATTGACTTGACAGGTAAATTAATCTATTTTCAGAAACCAACTCACTCAATTGCTTGTTTTGGATCTAAAGCTTGAAACTTCCGTTTTCAAACAATATCAACCTTCAAGTTACTAACTTTCTCTTTCAATCAAGTTAAAAACTCAAATTACCTCAACTCCCGTTTCGGTATTAAGCACAACAAACAATCTCAATAAAAATAAAAGGCATTCAAAACACTATCTTACTTCATCAAACATGCTCAACTATGCCAGGCTTAACCCCGACCCTAGAAAAATAGACTACTCACTACTCATGATTAAGAAACCAAAAACTTCAATAAAAACAAACATGGAAACAAAACTCAAACTTAAATTAATAACAAAAATATCGTCTTACAGAGAATCAGAAGAAAAACCAAAACAAAACAATCACCGAACCATAAACTCGATCAACGAACCTCGGAAACCGTCGTCACCGACCCCTCGTCACCGACTTCCGATCCGGCAGCCTTTCCTTCAGCCTTCCTTCCTTCTCCAAACCTAGCTCTAAAACTCTACTCCAAAATTAAGGCCCCCTCCTTTCTATGCTAGATAGAAGGGTATTTATACTAGAAAATCCTAAAAAACTAAAAAGGCTAAAAGATAAAAACTTTCCTAAAAAGATAGAAACAATCTCTAAAAGATAGAAATAAAATCTAAAAAGATATTAAACCCTAAAATACATATTCTATTAACCCATAAAGATTCTAAAAAGATACTCAACCGATACGGAAATAAATTCCCGCTCAGGATCGGTGAATAATAAAATAATACTCCGAAATCTTCTTCGTCGTGGCCTCGATAACGACCCTTCACAGCCTCGTTAACGAGCCTGGGGTTTTGTTTTCTTCAACACCTCCTCTCGTTTTCTTGAGCTTCGACTTCTTAAATCTTGCACTTTCCTGTCCTTCACTATGATGCTCCAAATTTAGCTCCATTTAGCTCCTTTCCTAGCTAAAACCTGCAAAATACACAAAATAGCATAGATTCCACTCTTTTCGCAGATTTATACAAAACTAACTAAAAACACTTAAAACGAAACCTAAACTAGACAAAATTAATCCTAATAAACAAAGAAAACCTATCAAAAACTATACCAAAAATGCGAACATCAAAATACCCCATACTTAGACTTGCTTGTCCTCAAGCAATAATCAAGATACTAACCAAAACCAAAACAAATCATGCTTATCAAGACATAGCCATCTTCAAAAAGCAACATCTATACATAAGAAAATTATAGCAAAAGACTATTAACATCCTCACACATATATGCACTTAAATAGACATAAAATAATACAATCCAACCTCTCAAGGGATATAATGTGTTTCACTCAACTCTCATGTGTTTGGGCTTATAATTTCAATCTCTCAACTCATCCTATATACAAAAACTCATAGAAATTGGAACTTATATCACCAATACTCTCCACCCAAGATTTGCCAAAACAAGCAAAGAATCATCAAGAGAACTTAGGCTCAATGAAAAACTTCATAGAAGCTTCCATTCGGCCGGGTTGTAATGGGGCTTGGTAATAACAATAAGGCATGGAGATATTTTGGTCATGTGGTGCTAATAATATCCGGGAATCAAAGACTCCTAAAAAAAACTCACACAGAACATCAAAACTCTCATGTAAAATAACCAAACTCACTCTCATATTATGCACACTTATTTTCACTCACCCATTTATCATCCTAGAAAGTCTCATAATCAAAAATAAAAGAATCTCTTGATATTATTTTTAAACACAAATGCACTTCAACTTTTCTTCTTTCTTTCTCTCTTTTTTTTATATTTTATATTTTTCTCTTCTTTCATTCATTTTTTTTCTTCTTTTTTCTTTCGCTGACTCGTTAACGAACCCACATCCGGGTCGTTAACGATCCACCGTATACATTTTCTTCCCTTCAAGCTTTATTTTGTGCATCTTTTTTAATCAAGAGACCTTTCTTACATATAATAACAAGAGACTTCCAATATACCCTTCCAAATCCCCTTTAATTCAAGCAAATAAAAAACTCTTTTCTTTTCAACAAAACACAAAACTTCACCTCTCCAATCTAAGTCCTAATTCCCGGATAGGGTCAAGTTTATCTCGGCTAGGGAACAATTTTTGTGGAGCTAAAAATAAAAGGTTTCAGACCAGAATTGGTTATCAAAAGAAGGAATAATATAAAGGTAGATAGGGGATAAGAAGGCTCATAAAAATAAGTTCTCTATCATATGATCTTCACAAGTAATGAACTAAAAATCCTATAAGGGTCTCAAGAAATAAATAACCATCACAATTCCAAGAGATAATATGCATAAGGAGAGTAAATCACACACAAAAAAAAAGAGGGACTTATAAATGTTCTCCCTATAAGGCCAAAAATTATCTCTCACAAGGTAGGTTTTGTTGGATTGCATCATCTATGCTATAAAGTATACGTGCTCAATTTCATCTAATGCTATTCTCTTCTAAAAAAAAACAATAATTTCAATTTTTAAGAATCTGGCTATATTTTCAAAGACATGTTTGCAAGGAATTATATGGTCAAGCTAGTGATTGCTATCATAGAACTTTTAAGAAGGAATATCTATCAATTCTAAGCTCTTTTTTGGATTTTTCAAATTTTTCAATATTTTTTTTTTGGTTTTTTCGATTTAACAGAAGTAACAACTACATAAAACATAAAAAAAACACCTAGGACATAATTTTTCTACTTTCTTCCCACCCCATACTTAAAATTACAGTGTCCCCACTGTAAGAAAAATAACAAGAAGAGGGAAAAGAAATAGAAAATAAAACAAAAAATTAAAAAGAAAAAGAAAGACATAAAACTTACAAAAGTGGAAACAAGGAAAGGAAACTTCATCTTGAGCTTGATCAACGGTTTGGTGGAGGAAAATAGTGCTCAAAGTGCCCCATGAAGTCATACATCGTCCTCCAACGCTCAGCATCCTCCGCCTCTCTCTGACGTTGCCGCTCGTCCTCCCTCGACATGCGTGCAGAGTAGACGGTTTCCCATCTATCCATCCTCCGATGAATGTGATCGGTCTGGAGGTGAAGCTGCTGCATCCGTGCAGAAAGATCCTCGGCCCATGGTGGTGGTATGCTCGATCCTGCGTACTCGGGCTGAGGAGGTGGTGGGTAGTGAGGCTGGAAGTGGTCTTGATACATCACCGGGTTGTAAGGCATTATGCCATATGTATGAGGGTCGACAGGAGCTGGTGGAGGGTCGACAGGAGCTTGCGGCACCTCGTTAACGAAGCTGGTTGCCTCGTTAACAGTGTTGGGTGGTGGCTGGAAATGGTCGTTAACGACCCTGGTTGGCTCGTTGACGAAGATATTGCCTCCTCAGTGCCGCCCTCGGTGTCGGCTTCCTCGGTGTCATTGCCTACGACCTCGGAATCCTCTTGCTCATCTTCTTCTTCATACTCGTCCACATCGTCCCGCTCAAACCGGGTGTGACATGGTCGAAGCGAGAGCTCATCCTCCGGTTTTGGCTCCAATGGGTAAGGCTGGCCCGTCCACGCTTCGTACCAATTTGGTACGTAGAGTAGCTCGTACATGTCAAGGGAAGGTATGACGACTTGATCTCGAACCTTCACTTTGTAGCCTCCCTCGGCTTGCACGAAGATCCCGGAACTACACCAATAATTTTTGTTGAGGAGTTGAGCATGGTCCGGTGTGTAGCGGGTGAGATCCACTCCAAGATTCTTAGCCAAGAGGCTAACCAAATTGCCACACCATACCTCCTTGGACTTGTGGGACTTCTCGATGTAGTAGAGCCATTCGTACCCCAAATTCAAGGGGCCGGGCTCCTCGAAGAGGATGGTGCGGAAGCAAGCGACCTCCGTCCTTGTAGACCGGTTCAACTCCTTCTTCGGCCAGAATAGTGCGGCGAGGACTCTCAAGATGATCCGGAAGATGGGGTTGACTATGGTTGCCCCGGATAGCGCCGCGGTGGAGGATTGAACCTCTCCGGTGATGTAGCTCCAAGTGCGGGTCACTCGGTAGTCCTTCAAGCTATAGTCTCTAGACGGGTTTGGGAGCTCCAAGATTGCATTGAACTCCGCCATGGTGAAGTCACGGTCCTCGTTACCGAGCCGGAACCGAATGCGTCCTGCCGAGATCTTCGACGAGAAGTTGGTCTCCAAGGTGGCTAAGAACTCGGATGTGAGGGCCGGATAATGTGGCAAGCTCTCTTGCTTCAATAAGTGTGCGGCCCCAAGGATGGCAAAAGCGTCCTTGACATCCGTGTAGATGCCCGTAGAGACGGCGCTAGACTTCGAGAACCATCGGGTGTAGTGGTCCTTCTCCAAGAAATCCCGGTAGCGCCGTACTTGGATTTGACTGCTCAAAATCACATCGTCCACCCGGGGTGGAGATGGAGACCTGTGGTTCCTCCTCTTCTTCTGGGCTCGGGTAGCGGGTCTTCTTGAACTAGCCATGGATCCTACAAAATAATCGAAAATTTTCCAAGATAAGATCCACTCAAAAATAATAGGTACGAGACCCCATACGTGGTCTCAAAATTAACCTCGGAATTATTCATAAACTACCCAATTGGGTTGTTCACGATGCTGGCCTCGGATTAAGCATTGATGAAGTGCAGGGTCGTTAACGAGCCTGGGTGGGTCGTTAACGAGCCGCCGAGAGAGAAACTAGTAATGTCCGAAATTGAATCTACCTCTAATTCATCACAAATCAAGCATGCAATCTTATATTATTCTCCACAACTCCCTCATTGGGTAAAAGCACCCCATACTTACTCAATTACCCATCCCGAACATGCTAAAAATTTCCCGAAATTTTGACATGCAAAGTTCGAACTTTTAGATCTAGAACAAGAAAAATTCATGCTTTCTTAACTAAAGGGTTACAATAGCTAATCTAACATGAATCGTCTTTCCTAAACATGAACAACTAAGCACAATCAAGAATTTTAGAACGGAATTTAGGCATGCTCATCGATCTCCCTAAAAATCATGATTCAAGATATGAAATTTAGCCCTATAGATAATCAATCATGCAAATTCAAACAAGGGTTTAGAAATCATACCGGAGAACCGAAAATTAAAAGGACAAGGGTCGGAATCGGGGTAGGTTAACGAGATCGTCGTCGACGGTGAAAGGCCTTCGAACTCCGGTAACGATGGCGTCTCCGGTGGTCGTTAGCGTGGGATTGCCGACTCGGTGGGAGAGAAGGGAAAGGGGTTTGAGAGAGTTTTGGGTTTGAGAGTGAATGTGGGAGAGATTGTGGTAGAATTTTGGGAGGGGTAGAAGGGTTTTTATAGGAGGGGTAAAGATAGAGGGGGTGGCGGCTAGGGTTAGAAAATTTAACTAGGTTAGAGTTACTTACCTGCCCCGTATTGTGACGAATCGGGTCGTCCGAACTGGGTCGTTAACGACCCTGGGTGGGTCGTTAACGAGCCACCGTAGCCTCCTTGAATGAATTTTCGACCCCTTTTTTTCCTGAAATCTTGTTAGCTCAAAAATCTTATTTCTATCCTATTTAAACAAAAAAAGAAAAGTAAAAGAAAGCTACGAAATAACCTAAAAAGAAAAAGAAAAAGAAAATAAAATAAAATAAACCTATTCTAAAAAGCGGGTTGCCTCCCGTAAGCGCTATGTTTAACGTCGTTATCCCGACGAGCTCTCTTGCTAGTCTCATGGTGGTTCATGTCTGGCCATGTTAGGGTCTTGAGATACCTTGCCTGTAGCTTTACTGCCTCTGTGCACTTGAATTGCTAAATTAGGACCTTCTTCTTCTATTTGTAAGCTCGATATCCCTGGGTTATTGGTATAGTCCGAAAGCCAAGGTGGTTTGGACTTTTCTGAAACCTTTGTAGTAGGGCCCTTGTGTATGGGAGCATCAGTGATCGGCAGATGTGGCTCGGTAGGGACTGTGGTGTCGAGTTCGGGTGGAGTCAACTCTAGTTGTGCCACTCTAATTGGGTCGTTGGCTTTTTGATCTTAATTGAATTCCACCCGTTCCTCTCCTATATCAAAAGTGAGGAGTCCCTTACGCACATCAACTCTTGCTCCTGCTGTGGCTAAGAATGGTCGCCCGAGAATTATGGGGACATGAGGGTCTTCAGGCATATCAAGGATAATAAAATCATTCGGTATGAAGAATTTCCCGACTTGAATAGGGTAATCGTCCACTACTCTTGTTGCTTTGACACTTGACCCATCTGCCATGTACAGATTCATGTCTACTGGTTCTAGTGGTCCCATATTGGCTTTAGACCAGATTGAGAGTGGAACAAGACTAGCACTGGCACCAAGATCGCATAAAGCTTTGAAATTGTGGTTGCCTATGCCGATTGTGATTGCAAACCTTCCAGGATCTCCAAGCTTTTCCGGAAGAGCTATGGATCTGACCTCATCCTGCAGCTCTGTAATAGATCTTTTCCTGCTAAGAATATCTTTCAAAAATTTTGTGTAAGCCGGCATTTCGCTTAGGGCCTCAGCGAATGGGATGGAAATATTAATGCCCTGAAGAATCTTAACGAAACGCTTGAACTTACTCTCAGTAGAGTCCATAGATTTCTTAACTGGAAATGGAAGGGTTTTCACCATTCTCGGAACCAAGTTAGGCTCGAGAGGTGAGAGTACCGGGTCGACACTGGGGTCGTTCGGTGTCCTCGGCGGGTCGTTACCGACCCTGATGGGGTCGTTAACTACCCTGGGATTGAGAGGAGGGCTCGGTTTAGAAAACTTACCTGGGCTGGGCTCGTCAGGAATCCTCGGAGCCTCGTCATCCTGGCTCGTTAACGAGCTGGCTGGCGAGATCTTGTTCCTCCTTCTCTTCATCTTGGACTCTCTCCGGTAGTGTCTTCCCACTTCTAAGGTGTACCGCTACTATTTGTCCTCTAGGGTTCTCTTCGGGACGACCTGGGAGTTGCCCTTGTGGTCTCGGGATCCGTGCAACAAGGTCTCCTAGTTGGGAATCAACACTCTTCTTCCAAATGTAGAATTCTCCCCATCTTTTATCCAATCCATTGATGCCCTCTTTAATCTCTTGAGCCCATGATGGTGTCTCCTGATGGCCTGGAGGTCGATATGGTGCAGGTCGTCTATCTTGCGGGGGCCCTGTGTAATTATGATTTGCATTCTGATTGCCCCATGATTGATAGTTGTTCGACCTGTCATTGTAATTAGGCTGGTTCCTGTAGGGTCCTCTCATGTAATTCATCTCAGCTATCGTCTCAGCGGTTCTAACCTGCTCAATGTTAGTGCAAGCAGAAGTACTATGCGCAGAAGAACCACATTCTTGAGAGGATTTCAGAAAACTTACCTGTTTCCTCAAACGGTTGACCTCATCTTGTAAGAATTGATTTTTAACATCGGGGTCAACTTCATCTCGATTGGGCACATAGAGACGTTTTTGAGTTTGTGGAGCCTGCTGGGTTCCGTACATAGCATCGTAATTTGCCAGCTTGTCCAACAGTTCCCACGCCTCTGTCGGGCTCATCTCTATAAAACCGCACGCAGTATGCGTGTTGATGCGGTTCTTGGTCTCTGCGTTGATACCCTGGAAAAAGATTTCTTGCAATACATATAATGGTTGCCCATGAGTAGGGCATTGTCTAAGCATCTCTTTAAATCTTTCCCATGTTTCAACAAATGTCTCATTAGGCAACTGGTGATAAGAGGTGATGCGTTTCCTTAACTCTGTTGTCTTAGCGGGAGGGAAAAACTTTGTAAGAAATTGATCATACAAAGCTTTCCAAGTCCTGATAGACTTAGAAGGTAGGCTCTCTAACCAGTTCAGGGCCTTTCTAGTAAGTGACCATCTAAAAGCTTTCAACAGAACATATTCTAGTGAGACACCTTTAGCAGCTATGGTGTCACATAAATCAAGAAAATTTCTAATATGTTCCATAGGGCACTCAGCAGGTTTCCCTTCAAACTGAGCCCGTTTAATCAAGGATATAAATTGAGACTTGATCTCAAAAGGTTTCTCTATCGCAGGAAGCACAATAGGAGATTCTGGCACCCTCAGTTCCGGATGCATGTATTGCTTGGCATTCCTTGGATAGGCGTTTAGCTCTTCTTGCAGTCGAGCCTTGTCTGCATCAGTGCCGTCCTTCTCGGCTTTTAATGCCTCCATCTGGGTCCGGAGGATCTCTAGCTCTCGAGCCATCTCTTCAGCTGTGGCCATGGCTCGGTTTTCTCGGAGTCGTCGGTGCAGGGAACGTTCGGGTTCTGAGTAATAACTGGAGCTATCAAACTGAAGCCTTCTTCGTCCTACCGGCATACACTGAGAAAACAAACAAAGAAAACAAAAATTAAAAACAAAAACGGGGTCGGGCTAGTCCCGATCCCAAAGATAAACTAACAACTCGTTGCTTCCCCGGCAACGGCGCCAATTTGTTGAGAGGGTTTCTCGGCCAACAAATAAATTTGTAAGTCAAGACCCCGCTGAGTACAGTGGAGTCAGGATCGTTCCACAGGAAGCAAGGTTGTTTGTCTATCAATCTAATAAAAATCAAACAAAATCAAACACAATCACTCACGAGATGCCTCGTTAACGACCTTGTCAGGATCGTTACCGAACCACCGAATATAAAAACATCAATTAACGAACTAATAAAATTCTAATTAATACTCGGTACCGAAGCAATCATTCAGCAACGAAGATTTATCAGAAATAATTCAATAAAAACAAATATCTAGGATAAGGGACACCACAGCATAGCCAAGCATAAGAATTCGTAAGAAGATAAGATCATGCCTTTAAATAGATAGAGTCATCAACTTTCATTGACTTGACAGGTAAATTAATCTATTTTCATAAACCAACTCACTCAATTGCTTGTTTTGGATCTAAAGCTTGAAACTTCCGTTTTCAAACAATATCAACCTTCAAGTTACTAACTTTCTCTTTCAATCAAGTTAAAAACTCAAATTACCTCAACTCCCGTTTCGGTATTAAGCACAACAAACAATTTCAATAAAGATAAAAGGCATTCAAAACACTATCTTACTTCATCAAACATGCTCAACTATGCCGGGCTTAACCCCGACCCTAGAAAAATAGACTACTCACTACTCATGATTAAGAAACCAAAAACTTCAATAAAAACAAACATGGAAACAAAACTCAAACTTAAATTAATAACAAAAATATCGTCTTACAGAGAATCAGAAGAAAAACCAAAACAAAACAATCACCGAACCATAAACTCGATCAACGAACCTCGGAAACCGTCGTCACCGACCCCTCGTCACCGACTTCCGATCCGGCAGCCTTTCCTTCAGCCTTCCTTCCTTCTCCAAACCTAGCTCTAAAACTCTACTCCAAAATTAAGGCCCCCTCCTTTCTATGCTAGATAGAAGGGTATTTATACTAGAAAATCCTAAAAAACTAAAAAGGCTAAAAGATAAAAACTTTCCTAAAAAGATAGAAACAATCTCTAAAAGATAGAAATAAAATCTAAAAAGATATTAAACCCTAAAATACATATTCTATTAACTCATAAAGATTCTAAAAAGATACTCAACCGATACGGAAATAAATTCCCGCTCAGGATCGGTGAATAATAAAATAATACTCCGAAATCTTCTTCGTCGTGGCCTCGTTAACGACCCTTCACAGCCTCGTTAACGAGCCTGGGGTTTTGTTTTCTTCAACACCTCCTCTCGTTTTCTTGAGCTTCGACTTCTTAAATCTTGCACTTTCCCGTCCTTCACTGTGATGCTCCAAATTTAGCTCCATTTAGCTCCTTTCCTAGCTAAAACCTGCAAAATACACAAAATAGCGTAGATTCCACTCTTTTCGCAGATTTATACAAAACTAACTAAAAACACTTAAAACGAAACCTAAACTAGACAAAATTAATCCTAATAAACAAAGAAAACCTATCAAAAACTATACCAAAAATGCGAACATCAAAAGGGTGGTTTGGGTTTTCGAGATATGATGAATTTTAATTTGGCTATGCTAGCAAAGCAGAGATGGAGACTTGCTCAGGAACCGGACTCGCTCTTAGCGCAACTTTTGAAAGCCAAATAATATCCAAACAATAGCTTCTTGGAGGCAAAGTTGGGATTCCAACCGAGCAATACATGGAGAAGTATACTTATGGACCGTTCTGTGCTTGAACAAGGCACGTTATGGAGTGATGGCAATGGTACTAGACTGAATATCTGGTTTGATCGATGGATTCCACGCCCGCTTCAGTTCAGGGTGTTAACCAAGCTGAATGATCTGTACAAAGATTGGAGAGTTACTGAGTTGATTAGCAAGATTCGTATCGTAGATCCCTCTGCTCAGGATGAACTGGTGTGGTTCTATGAAAAAAAATGCCCTTTTTTGTTAGATCTGCATACCATTTGCTTCTCCAAACTGAGATTGAAAAAGAAAGTGGCTCGGGTTCAACTAGGTCGACAGATAATCGTTGTCTTTGGAGGATATTGTGGCAGATTAATACGCTTCCCCAAGTGCGTTCCTTTATTTGGAGGGTTGTGAAAGATATTCTTCCACATAAAGAAAATCTGAAACGCCGCCACATCATTGACAATGTAACTTGTGATTTTTGTGGAGGGTTTGAAGATGGCTTCCATGTTCTCTTCCAGTGTCATGAGGCCCAAAAGATTTGGAGACAACTTCCTTGTCTAAGATACTGGGGTCAGAAGGTCAACACTGTTTTTGCCTTTTTTATTATCAGCTTTCTCAATTTTCTAACCAGGTGGATATTGAACTATGGGTCGTTATTATGTGGAGTATATGGAGTGCTAGGAACAAATGCATTTTTGAAAGGAAAACTTCTAAGGTCGAGGATTTCATACAACAAGCCCGAGCTTTGGTGCATGAAGGACGACACAAAGTTGTTGTAGTGCCAACTCATACGACTGGCTGCAGGGTGGAATATGGCAAACGGAGGAAGCCTGAGCAAGGTTTTGTCAAGATTAATTGTGATGTTGTTGTCTCTTCAGTAAAAGGTTCTTCAATTGGGATCGTGGATCGAGACGAGAACGGCATGGTATGCTTCTATGGCGCAAAACAAGTGCAGATGGCAGATGATGTGGAGTTGGTAGAGGTAGAGGCTATTCTCTGAGCTGTGCAGTGTTGCATCGAACAGGAATTGAAACATGTTCTGTTCGAATCTAATTCACTCTCTTTGATCGCAAAACTGAAACGCAGAGCGGAAGCGCGTGGCGACCTGCACCGTGTTATGCATCGAATTTTCAGCTTATGCAGCAAATTCATTGAGCGGCCTTGTTGCTACACTAGATGCGAGGCTAACTCTGTTGCACATTGGTTGGCAAATATTTACCCAACTGTTTCTTTGTTTATATTTTTTCCTTGTTCTTTTCCTTTGGATTTAAACTCATTGTTACTAGCTGATGTTGTTGCTATATGAATGAATTTGGTTTTGGAGCTCAAAAAAAAGAAAGAAACAGTCTCCCCAACCCCAATTTCGAAACCCTAGATATCCAACCCCAACTCAAATTTATCCCCTAATCTATCTTTTCTTGCTTCAAATCTCTACTAGTATTCGTTTTCTTAGCAGTGGTAAGCAGATCTGGTGTGCTTGTTGCCCACATCACAAGAACAAGGCAAATTGTGGAATCTGGAAAAGAAAAAAAGCATGAAATTGGGGACTTTTCGGCGCCGAATCAAGTCAAAAAATCGCTTTCTCAGTCGAAGTGGAAGGGACAAAGCGAACTATGGAAGAAAACTCGACGAGGCGTCAAAACCTTCGGGATCCTAGGGTTTCGGTTAGGATGGAGCAGTAAAAATCAATGTATCCGGGGGATATCTAGATCAAAAAATAGACAAGAAGATGGGAGGGGATTACAGGAGGAATGCCAAGAGGAAGGGACGGAAGACGGATGGTGAATCTCGCCCGAGGGCATCTTAAATGGTCGACGACACAAGCGACCTTCCGGGTTGCTTCATTCCTTCTTCTCTCTGATCTATATTGAACAATCATATGCGTATGTGATTTCGGGTTATAATTTGAGTTATTGGGGGTTCTATGCTGTTAATTGTGTGAAAAACTCTAAAGGATTGAAATTCTTTGAGTTGGCTACTTGCTCGGATGAGAAATACTCTCATGAAGAAACCTTTGCTGAACAATTTTCTTATTGGAAACCCACTGAACAAACTGACCCTATGCCCACTATGGTTGAGGAAACCTTAAGTAGTGTGGCTGAAAAGAACAATGAAAATGCCAATTCTACAAAAACTAAACCTACTATGGTTGATAAAACCTTAAAGAGTGGTGTTCTTATGAACAACAACAATCTCCCATTCTAAAGAACACTGCCTGGGAACTGATTGCCCACTCTAAGAATTATTCTATGAAGAATGCTCTTTTCACTGACGAGAAGTCACACTTTGATCAAGGTGAGAACCTGAACAACCATAATCAACTAGACCAACAGTCTACTGTGGTCGAGGAGACCATATGTAGTAGTTATGAAGTTGGCCCTTCGGGGACCTTGAAGGTTGAAGACAATAGGAAAGCTTGCTTTGCCATGGCAGCTCTCCTTGAAAAACTTACCCCTATTCGTTACCGTAAAAGTAACCCCTTGACCAAACAGAATAATGCTAGAAATATGTGTGTGCCTTATGTGAATGAATGGATTTCCAAATTTTTGGATAATATAGACCTGTATTGTGAAATCTGTAGACTTATTGCATTGCCTTGGTGGAGTATTAAACTGATCTTTTAGTATAATGATGATGACCTTGGGGAACAGAAACTACAACTAATTCCCTTTGCTAAATATCACTTGATGGTTGCTGCCAAGCACCCACATTTCCCTATTATGTTTTTTGGTAATACCTCAGTTTTTGATATGTTCGGTGGAGATATGCTCTCCATGATCACTCGTCATTTAAGGCAGTACATTAAGATTATTTGTGAAGACTTTGTGCAATTGCATCATGAGACCAATTGTAGGGATTGTTATTACATAACAGATTTGAGTGAATCTATATTACAAAGATGTTGGTACCATTGTCTGCTTGGTTTTAGGGGATCTGGTGACCCATGCTGGAATATATATAGAGTTAAAAACTCTTAATTTAAATGCACATGGAAACAAGGTTTGTTTGAAGACCGGTTAATGCCCATTATTGAAAGGAATACTAAACACCTGCTAAATGAAGAGCATCATATTTTTGAATATGTTGATGGCTATGACTTAAGATTTCTATAATTATTCAATAATAATGGCCCTCATAAACACTCTAAGACTAAGAAAGCTAAAAATGGAGAAACGTTTCCTTTTTCTACTATTATTATGACAGTGTTAGCTTTATGATTGATTGGAATGGAAATGGACTTCAAACCATTGCCTTCGATTATAGCAAATTGAATGGAAAAACTAACCAACTTAGAGAGCAAAGTTATAGAAAAACTAACCAACTCATTTTTTGCTATATTAAGCCTGTTGAAAGCTACTATTTCTATACTAAGTTAGTGTGTTTATGGTTATTAAGCTGGATATGCAACAGTTGGGGTATTAAGGGTAGGAAAATGACAACTTTTTGTGTAATGGGACATGTAAGAACCCCAGGAATGATGAGTAACCCACCTAGCATATCTTGTTGTGCTTTGATCCTTGAAATCAAGCACTTAGGTGGGTGTTTCATGTTTCCTTGCAAGGATTATGAAAATCTGATGTATTTTGATGTGATATGTGCACTATTGCTGGATTATATAAAATTAGATTTGGTTTATTGGAAGGAGACCCAATGGCTCAACTATTATGTAAATTATAATGCTAATATAGCTGGTAGAATTAGTACTTTGAAAGACTTATGCTATACTGAAATGAGAGGAAAATCTAGAAAGTGGAGTATAATAGAGGTAAAAAAATAGGGCAGGAAGCTTTGACGAGCATAAGAATAATACAGAATGCACAATAGTCATGGGGAGAAATAGAAAAAAAACATGAACCTGAACCTTGCTTGTTGTTACAATCAAGAAACTAATGAAAATTCTAAACATATTAAAAAACGGAATCATCACAAAAAGAACCACACAATAACTTGCCTTCTGTACAAAATGGACTATGTTCACTATATGCACTACATGTACAATAGATCCAAGAGGAAAATGAAGACTGAGTGTGATCTAAAAACCTTACCTTATTTATACCTTGTTTTTACTGAATTATGTTACTATTGCATATATATGGTTTTGTGTAATAGGTGCTACATAGAAACATGGCTAGCAAAAGTAAAGGAAGGACAATGGTACAAATGGTGGAAGGGAAGTCAAGAACAAGACAAGTTTAGAAACAACCGAGACATACATGACTGGGATAGGGAAGAAGGCACATCTTCGATCAAGGAGTTGAAATATAGTTGTTATTACAGTATGTATTGGATTATGAAAGAAAATGTTAAGAAAATAATGATTTCGTGGTGTTCAAGAAGAATAGGAAAGGAAAAGAGAGACCTTGAATGTAAACAAATGGACTATACACTAAATACCCTTGATTGTTATGGCAGGAAAATGTGTTTCATGGATGTTTGGATCAATTTGCTACTATTAAAACAGGTGAAACACTGGGACTTCGACCCTAAGGTAGGAAACTCGAACCGTATTGATTGCTACTACATTAGTTATCATGAAGATAGGTTTATGGAATTGTAGGGGAATAGGTCGGAAATTTTTCTAGCCAGAAATAGATTCCTTTTGTAAAATTAATAGGATTCAGGTTATGGCCATAGGAGAAACAAAAATCGATAAAATACCAAGTGATCAGGCTTGGAGAAGAGCGAGATTTGATAATTTTGTATGGTCCCCGGCTAATGGTAAAGTTGGCGGCTTGGGAGTAATGTGGAAGGCATACCAACTAGTAAATGAAGAACTAACGATGATTATGCAAGAAGCTAGATATATAATACTAAAATACTACAACATGATGACAAAATATACAATTGCAATATGCTTTGCTTATGCCCCTCCCAACGCAGACAAGAAAGATGAAATTTGGTAACACATAATGTATGCATTAATTAGTATTAACCTGCCTATTACCATTATAGGGGATTTGAATGAAATCCAAGATTCAAGCGAAAAACAAGGTGGTGCATATCCAAATCCACATAGATTTGAACGTCTCCACAATTTTAAAAATGCATGTGAACTCGTGGACATCCCAACATGTGGTAATGTTTTCACATGGAGGAAAAACAAAACAGAGGAAAATAACATTTATGAAAAATTAGACAGGGCACTTGTAAGCAATTGTATAATTCAATTGTTTATGGGGATTCAGACCACAAACCATGCATTTACAACGTCTGATCACTATAAAATTTCGATAGAATTGAGCAGTGACACGATTACAAAAGGATTACCCTTTAAACTCAAGAAAATGTGCATACATCGTCGAGACTTCAGAAATATCGTCAAGCAAGCTTGGAGACTTGATGTCCAAGGATCAAACATGTTCCAACTAATAAAGAAAACTCAACTACTTAAAACGAGTGCAAAGAATTGGAACAAAAGAACATTAGGAAATATTTTTGAACAATTAAAAGAAATTGAAAATAAACTCATAGAACTACAAAGACAAATAATTAATTTACCACAACAGAGTATAGTACAAAAACAACTTCAAATAATAAAACAGAAAGAAAGTATACTTAATTTCCATAAACTATACTGGAAACAAAGAGCAAAAATAAAACACATAAAATTAGCAGATACCAATTCAGGATATTTCCATAAAATAGCAAGCAAAAAGAGGAACAGGAAAAATATAAAGGAAATGAGGACTACCGATGGAACACAAATTGTAGGAATGGAAAGCATTAGAGAAGAGATCAGGAAAGACATTAAACAAAGGTATGAAAAGGAACCTATCAACTAAAATTTGACACAAGACTATCTTGAACTTATTACAAATGAGATAACAGACGAGGATAATGCATATCTTACTAAACCGATTACCAATGAAGAAGTTAAGCGCGCACTAATGCAAATTGGATCAAACAAATCGCCTGGGCCAGACGGGATGATTGCGGAATTTTATAAAAAATATTAGGACATAGTAGGCCCATCCGTCACGAAAGCAGTCAAAAGCTTCTTCCACTCAGGAAAATTTTTGAAGCAGATAAACCACACCTTTATTTCTCTTATTTCGAAAACAGATAACCCCTCGTTAACCAATCATTATAGACCAATAAGCAAGTGTTCCACGATTTACAAAATCATTTCAAAACTCATAACTGACAGATTAAAAATGATAATTAATAAGATTATTCACCCACTACAAGGGGCCTTTGTAAGCAATAGAGCAATACAAGACAATGTACTTATAGCCCACGAGATATTTCACTCCTTTAGAGGAAGTAAGGCGAAAGATGGTTGGGTAGCAATCAAATTAGATATTGCAAAAGCATATGATCGATTAGATTGGGGATTTCTGTTCCAAGTCCTAGAAAAATTTGGATTTAATGAGCAATTCATAGGACAGATCCTTGAGTGTGTATGCACCGTCTCTTTCTTAGTTTTGGTAAATAATGGACCTACATATCCATTCTTCCCAGAGAGGGGTTTAGACAAGGAGACCCACTATCCCCATTTCTCTTTGAAATTGGAACAGAAATCCTAGCAAGGAAACTCCAAAGAGAGTGTGAAAACGATCGATGCTCGGTGGGATTTCCGGTCGCCCGCGGTGGATTAAGAATTCCTTTCTTAGCTTTTGCAGATGACATTATCATTTTTTCGAAAGCAACACAGGGTGCATGCACTAAGGTAAGGAAAATAGTGGAGGAATATAATGCAATATCTGGACAAAAAGTAAATTATCATAAATCAGCCTTTCAACTGTCGAAAAATACCAACAATCAACAAAGGCAACAAATGCAACAAATGCAACAAGCGCTTGGTATAACATCCATGACCAACCTCGAAAAATACCTTGGATGCCCTATAATTAGCGGAAGAGTGAATAGAGAAACCTTTAAAGAATCAGTTGAGAAAACGCGAGGTAAACTTGCCAAATGGAAAGCTAATGCTCTCTCCCAGGAAGGACGAACAATTCTAATAAGATCAAATTTAGCTACAAAACCTAACTACATTATGCAAAGTTTCATGCTTCCAAAAAAACATCCATGAACACCTTGATAGAATAAATAGAACCTTCATCTAGAATAAAGATCAAAACCATAAACCTTTAATAGGATGGGACAAAATTTGCAAACCTAAATCACATGGATGACTAGGATTAAGAAAATCAGAACATATGTACAAAGCACTACAGATGAAATTGCTATGGAAAATCCTTGCTGAACTAGACGAAATTTGGGTTAGGGTAATTAAGGAAAAATACATGAAAAATGACACCTTCTTTTCCTACAAACTTAAAGCCAACACTTCTTGGCAGTGGAAAAAACTGATAAGTCTGCGAACATAATTTCAAAAAGGACTTATATGGCAACTTGGAGATGGTCAAACAATTATGTTTTGGGAATATAATTGGGCACTAGAACGACCACTAAAACAATATGCAAACAACTATTCCATCATTAATGAAGAGTTGAAAGTGGCAAATTTCATAACAACGGATAAGAAATGGAACAAATGCATTATCACAAATCCTCCCAAATGAGCATGTGGACACGATAGCCTCAATCCCAATTCCGGATAATAACATTCAAGACCGGCTATATTGGAAACTGAGTAAAAATGGATGGTTCTCGACACATTCTACAATGAATTTAGTCACACAAACAACACACCAAGAACCAAGCATAATAAATTGGATATGGAAATTGGATATACTACCAAAAGTTAAAAAATTTCTTTGGAAGATAAGTATGAATGGTTTGCCCACGAAAGCAATGCTAAGAGAAAAAAATGTTCCAACAGTCAGAGGGTGCATTATGTGTAATTGCACGGATGAAGATAGCAAACATTTACTGGCAGAATGCCCATATACATTAAACACAATTAAGAAAATCAACACAAACATTGAGCAATCACTATGAAACTATAATAGACAACACAAAGCACCAAGAAATGTACTAACAGATCTCTTCAATCATTTAGGGGAAAAAGAATTCATTGTATTGGTAGTCTCATGGTGGAGCATATGGCATTAACGAAATAAATTGGTATTCCAGCAAACACCGAACGACTTTATTCAGGATCTACCTCAGTACATTAGGACACAGTTAGAACAATGGAAAATAGCAATACAATGGAATGAAGATGAGGAATACTTAGGTACAAAACTTCAACGAGTAAAAAAGAAGAAAGATAAAACTAGATCATGGAAAAAACCACAACCGGGAAGAATAAAATGTAATTTTGATGGGTCAAAACTACATGATGGACAAGCAGCTGGTGGAACAATTTTGAGAGATCATAATGGTAAGGTCATGGAACTAATGGCACAAAAATATGGACGAATATCCTCCCTTAAGGCGGAAGCCCTTGCTCTTAGAGACGATATTAGATTAGCAAAATAAGGGCAATATAAATGTATTGAAATTGAAGGGGACAACATGCACGTCATCAAAGCAGCCCAAGGCGGAAAAAACTGTCCGTGGGAAATTGAAATTATTATGGCCGACATTTTGGTTTCCCTCATGGGGTTCCAATCGGTCCGCATTTCACAAGTGCCTAGAGGCTCCAATATTGTGGCTGATAAAATTGCGAGATTGAGCCACAATCTTCCTCTCTACATTATTTTGAATTACCCAGAACTTGAAGTTCTCATCCGAAAGGATGCGCTAGGACGTCCTCCCTGAAGGGAGAGCATCCTAATAATGAGGGTGTATATTTTGATTTTTAAGGAGAAACGGGAGGAACAATTATATGCGTCGGATTAATCTAGATCAATGGCTAATAATGAGGGTGTATATTCTGATTTTTATGGGTAAAAACATGGGGGAATCCACGATTATTCCAAATTTGGGAAGAACCGAGATTTTAGGGATTATGGAGAATAACCGTAATATCCTATCAGAAAATCACTTATACGTGTCAAATTATTCAACAACACAAGGCATATTATTCCGAATTTAGTGTATTGTTATTCTACAAAGCAAGGCATGTTATTATGAATTTAATACATTGTTATTTATAATTGCGTGTCCAGTTTTTCTTATGTGTCTATATTATTATTCGTATGTAGATCTATTGAAATCATTTATGCATCCACATTTAGTATTTGGAGTGATAGAATAATAAATATGGGGGGGAATTATGAGGGGAAATCCACGATCTACCAAAAAAGGAAGCACCGAAATTTAAGGAAATTATTAAAAAAAATAACTACATATCTTCAAGAATTTCCATATCTTAGAATTAGAGTATATCTCAAATTACATAAAAAAAATTCTTTGCCATTGATATATCCAAACAAACGATGATGAATAATCATCTTCCACAACAGATCCATCTCACAAATTCCAAATCCTAAACATTCTTCCAAGGAAAGAGATAAGGACTTACTTATATGGTTATTCACCTTTTCATTAAGTGTTATTCAAATATATTTGTTTTGAGTTTCATATAATTGTTAATTATAAATGTGTGATGTGTTATTCACATAGACTTGTCTTGTTATTCATAATTACATAACATGTAATTCAATTATGCGTGGCTTCTTATTCATATACAATTGTCTTGATTGGGATTTCATAACAACATGAATTTTTATTCATACACCCGTGAAGTGATATTCAAAAAAGCATGATTTGATATTCATAATGTAATGCTTTGTTATCCCAAACAATTGGAGCAATTATGAACTATGCGTGAAAGATTATTCAACTATGTGATAAAGATTATTCATACATAACTGGCTTAATATTCATACAATAATTTATAGTTATTCAAATTGTCATCAAGTGTTGTTATTCAAATATACATGTTCGATTTTCATATAATTGTTATTCATATAGACTTGCCTTATTATTCATATATAGATGACTTAATATTCGTCTATACCAGGATAATTATTCATAATCATGTGTAGTAATCTTTAAATAGTTGCATTTTAGGTTCAAGACAATGACGAGCATGCTTCTGAATTTATGTACGGTGCGAATTGAATAACAAGATACACATATATGAATCACTAAACATGCATATATGAATAACAAGTTACGAATATATGAATAACATGCCACATATACATGAGTAACAAAACATCCTAAACCATCATCGAATTATTTCAAGAACTCGCTTGAAATCAACGAACTTGTTATAATTTCAACAGCAATAAATCATCCATCTTCAACAATTTTACCCTCCCCCATCTCAAAATCAGCCTTGTTCTTCCCCTGATCTCGCTTTGATTAACCCGTCCTCCATTAGTACCACCATCGATCTTCGACATACCTCTTGTTTTCAAATCATCCTCCAATAGAATCGTCTTCCACGACCATAATTTTGTTCTTGTTAAGGAGATCGCCTACGCTGGATATAGAATTAATCTCGATCTTCTTCTCATCTTCATGAAATTGGGACGAGAACGATAAATTCTTGATCTTCTCCATCGCTTTGAGATGAATATGGAGAATTAGTAAGAATTCTGTGAGGAGATTGGTTGCGGTTTTAGAATATTAGGGGAGAGATGAAAATACATATAATGAATTTGGAAAGAGATTGATTGCAATTTTAGAATATTAGGAGAGAGAATAATGAATCCCATAAATCTCTCTAATTAGAAGGGTGTATATCACACAACTTCCTTATATTACACCTTTTTTTATTTGTAATATCCGCTCTTTTTAATAAAAAGATATTACTTTAATTCTTTATTGTAATATCCTTGATTTTTAATGTTTCCCGAAATTCGTGCCGAAATTTCTTAGCTATTAAGTAATCTCGGGTAACCTCGTTTTTACTAAGATTTTATGTATTAAAAATCTTCCAGTTGTCAAAGTTATATATTAACTTGTTTCTTAGACATTAAGAAATCTCGTTTCTTAATGGAATGAAGATAGACTTGTAAAAGTATTGATCTTATTCATTCTCCTAGATATGTGTGCATGCCTATCTTATCTTCTAGATATGTGTGCATTCCTATCTTATCTTCTAGAGATGTGTGGATTCCTATCTTATCTTATAAATATGTGTGCCATGCTTATCTTTCTCCCTCAATTTTTGTGCCATATCTTCTAGATTAGCGTGCCTTGATCTTTGTCTCTTATAGAAGTTGAATTGAATTTGTCTTCTTCCATCCCCTCTATATAAAGCCAAGGCATCACTTCCATATTACTCCACCTTCTCCTCTTGTTCTCCTTCTTCTTACAATTCTTCTTTGCCTCGTCGGCCACCTTGCTCAGCCATGAGCCACTAATCGTCGACCACTAGCACTAGCCGCACACCGTGCAAGCCACCTCCACCCCGGTCGACATTGTAATCTTCTTCGGAGCCTCTATTGGATTTCTCGAAGCCATTACGATGCCGTCTTTGATGTCGTTAGGATCGTAACGTTTCCACGATGTCATACGATCAATTTGTTCTTGAAACAAAAGATCCAAACTTCCATACCGTCAATCCCTTGGTAGACCTTTGAGCAAAGGAAGTGAAAGGATCACACTCGATCTTCGTCTCGTAAAGGAAGTTGAAGAGTTATCTCGTATAAGGCAAGTGGACGGTTCTCTCTTGCCCTTTTTATTAAACGTGAATTTCTATTTCAGTTTAATATATCTTAATCGTTGGGTTGCTAAATAACCGAACTTAGGTTTATTTATTGCTTAGATTTAACGATTGTTCATTATTTCATATCATTGTTCGTACTGTTAGTACTATTTAGGGCCGTTGAATGTGCTCTTATGTGATTGGAGATTCTCCTTTGAGATCTCTTTGTTGTGGATAATTTTAGAACAAATATTTCGGATTTTGACTAGCTAATATCTTTATAAAATATGTATTATGTGTAGAAAGTAGTGACGCAAATGTGCCTACTGCTGTCCTTAATACTACTCCAGGTCAAATTAATATAAACAGGGATAGCGGTTTTTGACTCGTATATCTCTTTATAACTTGTTAGGAGGTATACTTGGTATCAGCTCCTATTAGGAGGTATACTTGGTATTGGCTCCTAATAACCTCTGTATTATGTGTAGAAAGTAGTGACGCGCAATGTGCCTACTGTTCTCCTTAATACCTCGGGTCATGACTCTGCCTGCTCTATCGATGAGAGGGGTGTTTGCACTCTAGCTAAGTGCACTAATATACGAGGTCTGAAATATTGTCCTTCGTATTTCGGCTATGTGCGAGCCAACTTAAAAGACTTTAACTAAAGTGAATAGTTTTATGACTTATGAGAAGATAAAGTGCCCAATGCACTATAATTAAATGAACTTAGTTGTGGTCCGGATAAGAGCCGGATGTTTTTGACTCTTGTATGCGTGGTAGTATAATTCCCAACAGATCTCATAAATTTTGTAGGAGACACATAATTGGTGTCCTATCTTAATCTTGAATTCTATTATTTCTTTAAATTTCTTTCTGAAAACACTAGTTGTTGGATCATCGACCGACTGTTGTTCGGATTCGGATGTCACATGTCTAGTCTTTTCATGAGAACCAAGCCCTATTCTTTCACTTGCTTAGTCTCTTGGAAGACTAATACCCTTGTTTCTTCCCGGTTCCGTCCGGTTGGTATTTCTGTCTTCTATGGAAATATCAGGTTATAGGAAAAAGTCTAAAGAAGTTCAAGCTTGAAAAACATGGAATGATGGAAACGAAAGGAGGTCGGGAAAGGAAGGAAAGAAGAACGAAAGGATGTGTTGTCTCCACATAGACGTTTCCAGGATTTTGAAAGTTATTCCATGAACGATTCATGTTTTATGTTTTCCGCTATAAACTCTTGCAATCATGTTTCTGAATATAAGACAGTCTGTTTTATCAGATTATGTTATTTAAACATGTCTTTATTCATTTCGGTCACTTAAGCCTCAATTGTCTTGGAAGGGAAAGTCTGAGTCCGCCGGCAGTAACATCTCATTATAAGTCTGTAAAATGGGGGTGTTACAATTATGGTATTAGAGCTAAAAGTTCCAAGTCTTTCTTAAGACTTTCATCATTCCATATAGAATTATGGAGAATTCTATATTGGTGTTGTCTTTGAACTATTTATGGAAAATGGCTAAGATTGAAGATCAGAATGGATCATGAACTAAGGAAAATAAATCCTGAAAAGAAAAGGATTTCCTTTGGAAACTTTCTTCAACGATTGTCTTTTTTACTTTTCTTCGTCCAGTTCAGAGGTTTGAGGTGCTCCAGTGCGAGATCAATTGAATTGTTAATCTAATGGAAAATGCAATTCAATTTCCAATCCGATTCAAACTCGGATCTCCATATAGTTTTATCCATTGAGTTAAGAGGATTGAAAATCCTCTTGGGTTGTAAAGTTGATATATTATACTCTTCGGTTGTGATCTCTTATATGTCAACTTGGGTAATGTTTTAAGTAAGTCAAGATGTCTTGATTTTAAGGAAATGTGAGATTGTTTCATGATTTTCTCTTTTGAGAAAAACCTTCGGACTTTATAGAATTCAAGTATGAATTTCTAAAAGTAATGGTAGTTTGTTATAAAGGATTTATGAATAAATTTTCTATGGTTTTCATAGTGGTGAGTAAGAATGTATTTTGTCTTCCATCTTGATCACATGGTAAGGCAAGATTACATGTCTTATTCCTATGAGAATGCAGTAAAGGGTTGTGTTGGTTTTGTTTCCCATACTGATCACATGGTGGAATAAGATCACATAATTCTGCAAGTTTAAGTTTGAAATAAGGAATTGTAGTAGTTACATTTCTTTTTCAAAGTTTGAGTGATTTGTACAAAATTTGTGATAACCATTTCTATTGGTATAAGGGATTTTGCTTGATTCTTAAAGAATAAAACATTTCTAGTATGATTTGACAATCATATAAGTTTTGCAAGTATAGTTCTTTGAGATATAAAGACGCAAGCTTTCTTTTGCATTATAGCAATTGTTATACCTAGCTAGTGTCTTGTAAAACTCCATTGACTTAGTATATCCTTGGTATCCTATACCATTTAAGAAGTATGGTCAAGCTTCCCAAAACAGTTCGGTTATAAGTAAAGAAATTTGGTAAGATTCTTTACAAATCTTTGATGGTCTCCGAAGAGCTTGGAGTAACTCCGTACTTCTCTGAAAGTTTGGGATTGTTTTCAGTCAACGATTAGTGGAATTCTCTAAGCAGTTTACTAATAGTTCTACTTGTTTGACATCATGACCTAAGAAAGTCACTGCCTTTTTAGTGGAATTGTCCTTGGAAGCAAGTTGATATGAATTCTTGGAATGGAGCCCTCTCTACGAAATGATACTCTAGTAATCCTTTCTTTGGAATGAAGGATATACTAGTATTTTTTCTCCATTAGTTGCTATTTTCTTTCATGTTGCTCTGAAGATTTAAATCTCTTTGACATAAGATGGTCAAGTGAGGATTTTAAACAGAACTCCAATAGGTCTGGAGTTTGGATATGTAAATTATTATTGATGTTCAGTCTAAGCCTGATAAGTTGTTGGATGTAGAGAATGGACGATTGAGGATATGTTTCAATCCTAAGAGCTAGATTGCTCAACAAGTCACTACGTCAAGGGACGTTTTAACCGTTCTTCACAGACAAGGACTATTATTTGTCAATGAAAATAATTATGCTAGAAATTCCCTGAATTGGAAGTCCTATTGGGCAATATGTTTGAATGAATTGTCAAGATATGTTATCATCTCTTCATACTTACCGTGTTATCTAATCCATAACAACTTTTAAATGTTGTTATTGTAACAAGGTAAGTCGGATGAATCTCACGTTCTTAGTTAAGACAATATTGAGATTTCATCGAGAAAGTCGAGTAAGGATTGCGAGACATCCTAGTTAAGAGGTTATGGTTTTGTTTCCCCATCTTGATCACATGGTGGATAAGATCACATAATTCTGCAGGTTTACGTTTGAAATAAGGAATTGTAGAAGTTACATTTCTTTTTCAAAGTTTGAGTGATTTATACAAAAGTTGTGATAACCATTTCTATAAGGTATAAGGAATTGTAGACAGGATGTGCTGTCTCCACACAGACGTTTTCAGGATTTTGAAAGTTATTCCATGAACGATTCATGTTTTATGTATTCCATCGAGAAAGGAAGGAAAGAAGAACGAAAGGATGTGCTGTCTCCACACAGACGTTTCCAGGATTTTGAAAGTTATTCCATGAACGATTCATGTTTTATGTATTCCGTTGTAAACTCTTGTAATCATGTTTATGAATATAAGACAGTTTGTTTTATCAGATTATGTTGTTTAAACATGTCTTTATTCATTTCGGTCACTTAAGCCTCAACGGCCTTGGAAGGGAAAGTCCGAGTCCGTCGGCGGTAACATCCCATTATAAGTCTATAAAATGGGGGTGTTACATTATTTAATCTTAACCATTTATTTTATCTCATCCAACATCCCATATTCATTCCCCTGTTTCTCCCTAAAAGCTTGTTTCTCTAGAGTGTCATTCTTTTAAATTGATTATAACTTTTGTACTACTTTTCTAAAGTACAGAAAAAAAATCATCACAAGGTACGACCCATTTCTGTAGTAGACGGTTCAATAAGAATCTTTAAAATAAACAGTTCAATAAGAATTTTCAATTTTGTTGGGCTTTTGGATCAAAATTAATTGCTAAATCGACCCATGGCCCAATTTCTACTTGGGCTTTAAATCTAGCTGAATAATCAAAGCCCTAAATCATCTTTTTTCGATCATTTTCTCTGTTCAATTTGCAAGTGGTGCAATTTGCGACCGTCCGCCTACTCGTCTGCGCAAGTAGTTCCAAATTCATTGCTTGTATTTTGTCAATTTGCGTTTAGGGTGACTACTTAAACTTTGAAAATCCTATCCTAGTTCTCATTTTGCTAGTTAATTAGTAGTTCTTTTTGTAGCAGTTACAAAAGTAGTAGTTTCGGTTTTTAGCTTATCACAAGTTTATTAATCATGTTTCTTAATTATAATGACAATAATATGTCTAATAATTACGATAATTATTATTGTAGTTGCAATGTCTTTATATGTTATCTACAAGTATGACCGTATAATCATACTAATTTTTTAAAAAACTATAATACTTCAAATATATTATGAGATTCATCCCGCATATTGAAACAAAAGTTATGACAATATCATAAGTAAATATAAATATTTGAGAAAGAGTCTTGTGTGAATGGGCGCCCAGTGAGAAATAAGAACAAATCCCGCTCGTTCCTTCCAAAAAAATTAACATTTAGATATAAATATTTGAGAAAGAGTCATTGAGAAAGAGTCATGTGCGAATGGACGCCCAGGTGAGAAATAAGAATAAATCTTACTCGTTCCTTCCAAAAAAATCAACATTTCCTGTATTATTCACGTATTTTTCGAAAAATACTTTTTTTTAGACACGCCCAGTTTGTTCATCAAAACTAGCGATTTATTCATCAATATTCACCAATTTTTCATTAATAATAATAACTAATTGTGTATCGAGTTTTTGATAACATTGTCCATCAATTTCGAACTTTTTTAATTTTTAATTTTATTTTTTAACCTTATTTATGTGTATGAAATTATGAATACAATAATGTCTAGTTTTTTATGCAAATATAATTAGTTTCGATATACCCATATTTGTTCATTGATATGATCATATTTGTCCATTGATATAACCTTGTTTGTTCAATGATATACCATTATTTGTTCATTGATATACCATTATTTGTTCATTGGTGTACTCATTTTTTTTCATTGGTATACCATTGTTTGTTAATTGATATACCCAATGTGTTCATGGATATATCCCTATTTATTCATTGATATAACCTTTTTTGTTTCATTGATATAACCTTATTTGTTTATTGATATACCCTATTAGTTTATGGATATATCTCAATTTGTTCATTGATATAACCTTGCTTGTTCATTAATATACCCTTATTTGTAAATTGAAATAAACCTATGTTTGTGTGTCAATACCATCAATTTGAACATTTAGGACTATCTTTTTGTGTATTTCTACATTTATTTTGTGCATTAAGGCTATCTTTTTTCCTTACACGTATAAATATAAATATAATATAATATGGAAAGACTGAATATGCCATTCAAAAACATGAATTCAGTCATACAAAATTATGGGAAGAATACATCAACAAACACTCGTACTTGTAACTTTTTTTCAACCAGCCCCCCGTACTATGAAAGTTTCAAAGAAACACCTCAACTTAACATTTTTTGCACTTTTAAGCACTTACCATGAGACTCCTTGGGGTGAAGTTTACACGCGGTGACGTGGACAAAAAATATGCCAGGTGGAAAAAATTATATGCCACATAAGAAATTTTAATTTATAAAAACATAAAAATAATACTCTTATTTTTATCAAATCACCCATTTTTCCCAACCTCCATCTTCCTCCTCTCTTAACCTAGATCTAAATCTACCCCCCTTCCATATCCACACCTCCTCCCGTCCTCCCCGATTATTGATTGTTGCCTGGGACACCCACACCTCCTCCCGTCCTCCCCCGAATTCGAATTGCCTAGGACACACCGAATTCGAATCTCAATTCCAAACACACCTGCAATCTCAACTATTAATAGCTTTGAAAAGCAGTTCGAACCTCACCACCTATCCATTCTCCTCGAGCCCCACGCAATCAAATAAGGCATTATCCGCTGGATAAGAACACAAGATCCATGAACATGAACGCTCTGGCCCATCTTCTCTGACAAGGAGATCGAAGAATCATTATCAGAGGAATAATTGGAAATTTCTAGAACATGGAAGAAGAGAGGGATTAGCAAGCAAGACGGTCTGTCAGCGGTTCTGATTTCTTTCTCCCGAGTCCGTGTTCCGTCTCTAATCCAGAGAAAATGAAATTAATATGTCGCCGGGCTCGGAGTTATGTCATCGGTTCTAATCTGTCGTCGATTTATCAGTTGAATGAACTTGTGACCTCCTAAATCTCTCTAGTTCCTTCCTTCTTAGGGTTGTTTATAAGTTGATTGAACTCTAGATCTAGATTAGTCCAGATCTGAGATTTGAGAAACAAAAGAAAAGGGAAATCAGAGAAAAAAAAATTAATGAAAGAGAAGATAGAAAAAAAAGGAAATCTAGAAAAAAAATAAAAAAGAGGGAAACCTTTGTTGACTCTCTTCATTTCCTTTCTAGTTATATTTTTACATTATTAAAAATAAATAAGAAAAAATAAACTAAAATAAACATCCATGTCAGGAAATTGAAAATATTAACTTGCTTAAGTGCCGATTGGCGTTCACGCGCATCGCCACATCAACTTAGAGTGTTTAATTGAACAAATTTACTTAAGTTTAGATAATATTTGAAATTTTCATAGTACGGGGGCTGGTTGAAAAAAGTTACAAGTTCGGGTGTCTGTTATGTATTCTACCCAAAATTATGCATATACAACTCATAGTATGGTTTCTAGTAAGAAGGGGGCTTATAATGAAAAATGAGGAGTGAAAGGAGACGTTGGATTGAGAAAACGGAGGGTGGGGATTAAAAATTGGGTTTCCTTTGAAAAGAGGCAAAAAACGAGCACGGTGGCATGTGATGTAAATAAACTCAAATTAATGCCCTCATATATAATACACAAAATTACCCACCCTTCCATATTCTAGATCTAAGCGACGGAATTCGAGTGGTTGCTCTGATCAGCAGTTAAGGCGATATCAAAGTGATAGAATTAGCTCTCGAGAACCATTGCCTTGGGTACCCTGAACTCCCCTCTTTCATTGCCCAATCTACCGATTGTTGACATATTCAATTCCGGTGCCATGGAACTCCATCTACGTGAGAGATTTGAATACATGTGATGGTGGAACCGATCGAATTAGTTGGTTTTATTTAGAGTTCAATTTAATGGGTAGGTTGAATTTCTATTTCCTCGTTGCTTTTTGTGTGAGACCGAGTGTGAGGTCCATGCTATTTAATCCTTTTTCAAGGCACTGCAATTTGAATCTATTCCGTTGATTTTAATTGTCCAGAGAATACCATGCACTTTAGGTACTTATGTATGCACTTTAACTACTTAAGGATGCACATTTAATTTTTAATATTGCATATAAGTAGTTTAATATACCAAATTAGTTAAACACAATAAATACTATGTAATTTATTATGCATTCTTGTTGAGATTTTTGACATTCTATGGGTTGTCCTTCTAGTTGATAAAAGTAATGTGGAAAAGTCTTATAATTAAGTCAATAAAAAAATTATGTTAAAATCTTCTCTGATTGTGCAGAACTTTAAAACATTCTAGAAGGGGATTATTTTACATTAAAAAATTGTCGTGGGGTACTTGCGTAGACGTTTTTTTAAAAAGCGCACAGAATTTACACGCAACAAGCCTTCGAGCGAAACAGCGTTGCATGGAAGGGCAAAAGTGAAAAAAGGAAAGTCGGTTCGGGAAAGGAGGTTCGGGAAAGGATGGTATTAGAAAGGGCTTGCGCGCAAAATGGGCCTGCGTGGCCTTAAATGAGCCCGCTCGAAACAGGGTTGCGCGCGCATCGGCGTTGCGCGGATATGAGGGTTAAATCCCTTCGTCGAGCCGCCGCCACCATCGTCTTCTTTCTCCGTCCCCTTCCTCTGCGAAATCCCAACTCACGCGAAACCCAAACTCGAGCAAAAAAATGTCCCAAACGCCGCAATTGCCTGATGGCCAACCGCCAGCGTCCCAATCGACATCGGCAGGACCAAGCGCCCCACCACCCAACATTACCAGCGCCATCATTGATGCTCCACCACCCGCCGCAACAAATCTAGGCGCGAAAGCTTCGGTTGCTGCCCCGGGCATGGACGCAGCACCACCGGCCACCACCGACATTGTTCCGAGCGCGGATGCACCACCACCCGCCACCACCGACGCTCCGGAAAGATCCGGGAGGAAAAGGCATCGAGCTCCAGTTAGGCGATGTTATCGAAAGGTAGACGGTCGCATGATGGATGTGGCTCCGTCGACATCCGATGCTCCGATGCTTCCGGGGCCGCTCCGGTTCGTAGCCCAATCTGCACCAGAGCGACATTTACGGTTGCAGTACGTTCTCTTCAATATAATTTTTTGTATTAAAATTTGATTAATGTACAATTTTGTAATGAATATACAATTGAGGTAATCAATTTCATTTATTTATTTGAGTTAGATATTCAATTTCTTAATTTGTTTACTATTCAATTTCTTAGTTATATTTAGATTGTTTGTTGTTATTAGTTGTTTTATTCAATTTAGTTGTATTATTTAGAGTTATATTTAGATGTTGAATTATTAATTATGACCTTGTAATGAATATGTAGTTTAAATTCCGACTACAACGACGAAGTCGTTAATTGAATTCATAGTGGTAGGTTAAATTCGTGATTTTAAAGAAATAAGATTAAAATTATTGTAATAAATATGTAATTTAAATTCAATTTAAAATTAAAATGAAAATAAATTAAGTCGGAGTTTAAGTATGTATTATTAGTTAGAGTTATATTTAGTCGAATATTACTATACAAACATAATGAAAATTGAAATAAAATTAGTAATGATATATTGAGTTTGTAGGTCGGAATTTGAATTTCGATCTAAACGACGAATTCATTAATTGATTACATATTCATTGGTTTAATTCCTAATTTTTGAGAAATAAAAGTAAACAAATAAAAATTTAATATAAAACTTACTAATTTAATTTGAAGTTGTCGCCTAAAGGACTTACACACTAGCTTGAGCGTCGTTCTTCTCGAGAAGAGGAAGAAAAAGACGGTGCCCAAGCTTAAGGCCATCGAGATTGCATGTGATGTACTTTCTGGAGTGCCACCTACTAAGCAGCAGCAGATAGACCGTGATCCTGAGTTGACGGCTTCCCCAGACAAGGATATAGACCCCTCCGTCGAGATGGAGGTGGATTTTACAGACGAGCCTTTGCAAGATGACTTACCAGATGACGTCGCAGGGGACGATAATTTGTTCACGGAGCAGGACATACACTTTGATGCTCCTTTGGGTACTGTGGTGGATTCGTCGATTGACGATTACCACATATCCGAGGCCACCATCACCATTTTACCTTCCCCCACGACCCATGCACCGCCACCGGTCTTTTCCAGTCCTCCATATATCTCTTTGACCAAATCTTACTACATCCATGGCGGGACCCTCAGCTCCTCCACTTACATCCACTTTTCCGTCTCCCCCTCCTCCTGTTCCAGCTACACCCACTCCTCCTCACGTTCTAGATGGATTCGCACCTCCCTCAACTCCAGTGGGACCCCCCTACACCAGTAGGAGCCACTCCTAAGGACCCTCCCGCAGTTGAGCACACGCCGGGAGGTCCTATAGACGGCAGCCTTCTCACGACGTATTCCACACACGTGGCGAGCAAGATCTGAAGCGACCGTACCGTACGTAAATTTTAGTACCTTAAGGTCATTAGAGTGTGGTCTAGGAACTTGGCAACTTTAGCCGGGTTTTGATGTTCGCATTTTTAGTATAGTTTTTGATAGGTTTTCTTTGCTTATTAGGTTTAGTTTTGTTTAGTTTAGGCTTAGTTTTGAGTGTTTTTAGATAGTTTTACATATTTTTGTGAAAAGAGTGGAATCTACACTATTTTGTGAATTTTGCAGGTTTTAGCGAGGAAAGGAGCTGAATGGAGTTGAATTTGGAGCATTGCAGCGAAAGACGGAGGAGTGCAAGATTGAAGAAGTCGAAGCTCGAGAGTACATGAGGAAGTGTTGAAGAAAACAAAGCCCAGGCTCGTTAACGAGGTTGTGAGGGCTCGTTAACGAGGCCACGAAAAGAAAGATTTTGAAGTATTATTTTTATTATTCCCCGATCCTGAGTGGGAATTTATTTCCGTATCGGTTGAGTATCTTTTTAGAATCTTTTGGGGATGTTAGAATATGTATTTTAGGTCTTAATATCTTTTTAGATTTTATTTCTATCTTTTAGAGATTGTTTCTATCTTTTTAAGAAAGTTTATATCTTTTAGCCTTTTTAGTTTTTTAGCTTTTTAGTATAAATACCCTTCTATCTAGCATAGAAAAGGGGGGCTTGATTTTAGAGAAGTTTTTAGGAGCTTAATTTTAGAAGAGATTTGTGAAGACCGAAGGAGAGAGAGAGATCGGATCGGAAGAGGATCACGAGGCTCGGTAGACGACGGTTGCCGGGTGGTCGTTGGTCGTGATTGTGGTTCGGTATTTTTATGTTTTTTTGGTTTCTTCTGAACTCTGTAAGACGATATTTTTCTTATTAATTTGAGTTTTGAGTTTTGTTTCAATGTTTCTTTTTATTGAAGTTTGTAGTTTCTTAGTTAAGATTAGTGAGTAGTTTATTTTTCTAGGGTCGGGGTTAAGCCCGGCATAGTTGAGCATGTTTGATGAGTAAGATTGTGTGTTGAATGCCTTTTATCTTTTATTGAGATTGTTTGTTGTGTTTAATACCAAAACGAAAGTTGAGGTAATTTAGGTTTTTAACATGATTGAAAGAGAAAGTTAGTAACTTGAAGGTTGATATTGTTTGAAAACGAAAGTTTCAAGCTTTAGATCCAAAACAAGCAATTGAGTGAATTAGGATGCGAAAGTAGATTAATTTACTTATTAAGTCAACGAAAGTTGATAACTCTATCTGTTTAAAGGCATGATCTTATCTTCTTACAAATTCTTATGCTTGTCTATGTTGTGGTGTCCCTTGTCCTAGATTTTTGCTTTATTTGAATTATTTCAGGTGAATCTTCGTTGCTGAGTACTTGCCTCGGTACCGAATTTTAATTAGAATTTTATTAGGTCGTTAGTTAATATTTTTGTGTTCGGTGGCTCGGTAACGATCCTGACAACGTCGTTAACGAGGCATCTTGTGAGTGTTTTGTTTGATTTTGTTTGATTTTTGTTAGATTGATAGACAAACAACCTTTCTTCCTGTGTAACGATCCTGACTCCACTGTACTCAGCGGGGTCTTGACTTACAAATTTATCTGTTGGACGAGAAACTCTCTCAACAAATTGGCGTCGTTGCCGGGGAAGCAACAAATTGTTAGTTTATCTTCGGGATCGGGAATAGCCCATCCCCGTTGTTGTTTTTAATCTTTGTTTTCTTTGTTTGTTTTCTCAGTGTATGCTGGTAGGACGAAGAAGGCTTCAGTTTGATAACACAGGTTATTACTCAGAACCAGAACATTCCCTCCACCGTCGACTCCGAGAAAACCGAGCCATGGCCACAGCAGAAGAGATGGCTCGAGAGTTAGAGATCCTCCGGACCCAGATGGAGGCACTAAAAGCCGAGAAGGACGGCGCAGACGCAGAAGCTGAGCGTCAACGAGCTGACAAGGCTCGACTGCAAGAAGAGCTAGACGCCTATCCAAGGAATGCCAAGCAAAACATGCATCCGGAACTGAGGGTGCCAGAATCTCCTATTGTGCTTCCTACGATAGAGAAACCTTTTGAGATCAAGTCTCAATTTATATCCTTAATCAAACGGGCTCAGTTTGAAGGGAAACCTGCTGAGTGCCCTATGGAGCATATTAGAAATTTTCTTGATTTATGTGACACCACAGTTGCTGAAGGTGTCTCGTTAGAATATGTTCTGTTAAAATCTTTTAGATGGTCACTTACTGCAAAGGCCCTGAACTGGTTAGAGAGCCTACCTTCTAAGTCTATCAGGACTTGGAAAGCTTTGTATGATCAATTTCTTACAAAGTTTTTCCCTCCTGCTAAGACAACGGAGTTAAGGAAATGCATCACCTCTTATCACCAGTTGCCTAATGAAACATTTGCTGAAACATGGGAAAGATTCAAAGAGATGCTTAGACAGTTCCCTACTCATGGGCAACCTTTATATGTATTGCAAGAAATCTTTTTCCAGGGTATCAACGCAGAGACCAAGAACCGCAGCAACACGCACACTGCGTGCGGTTTTATAGAGATGAACCCGACAGAAGCGTGGGAACTGTTGGACAAGCTGGCGAATTACGATGCTATGTACGGAACCCAGCAAGCTCCACAAACTCAAAAACGTCTCTATGTGCCCAACCGAGATGAAGTTGACCCCGATGTTAAAAATCAATTCTTACAAGATGAGGTCAACCGTCTGAGGAAACAAGTAAGTTTTCTGAAATCCTCTCAATCATGTCAAGAATGTGGTTCTTCTGCACATAGTACTTCTGCTTGTACTAACATTGAGCAGGTTAGAACCGCTGAGACAATAGCTGAGATGAATTGCATGAGAGGACCCTACAGGAACCAACCTAATTATAATGACAGGTCGAACAACTATCAACCATGGGGCAATCAGAATACAAGTCAAAATTACGCAGGGCCCCCACCACATAGACGACCTGCACCATATCGACCTCCAGGCCATCAGGAGAGGCCATCATGGGTTCAGGAGATTAAAGAGAGCATCAACGGAGTAAACAACAAGGTTGATGACGTTCAAGCCAAGCTAAACCGACAAGATAAAAGGTGGGGAGAGTTCGATATTTGGAAGAGGAGCGTTGATTCCCAACTAGGGGACCTAGCTGCACGGATTCCAAGACCACAAGGACAACTCCCGGGCCGCCCCGAGGAGAACCCTAGAGGCCAAATAGCAGCGGTACACCTCAGAAGTGGGAAGACACTACCGGAGAGAATTCAAGCTGAAGAGAAGGAGGAAGAGGACCTCGCTAACCAGCTCGTTAACGAGCCAGCGAGAGCACATACCAAGCCTACAAACCAGGGTGACGAGGCTCCGAGGGTATCTAACGACCCTAACCCAGGTAAGTCTACTAATCCGAGCCTTCCTCCCAATCCCAGGGTAGTTAACGACCCCATCAGGGTCGGTAACGACCCGCCGAGGACATCAATCGACCCTAGTGTCGACCCGGTACTCTCACCTCTCGAGCCTAACTTGGTTCCGAGAATGGTGAAAACTCTTCCATTTCCAACTAAGAAATCTATGGACTCTACTAAGAGTAAGTTCAAGCGTTTCGTTAAGATTCTTCAGGGCATTAATATTTCCATCCCATTCGCTGAGGCCCTAAGCGAAATGCCGGCTTACACAAAATTTTTGAAAGATATTCTTAGCAGGAAAAGGTCCATTACAAAGCTGCAGGATGAAGTCAGATCGATAGCTCTACCAGAAAAGCTAGGAGATCCCGGGAGGTTCGCAATCACAATCAGCATAGGCAACCACAAGTTCAAAGCTTTATGTGATCTTGGTGCCAGTGCTAGTCTTGTTCCGCTCTCAATCTGGTCTAAAGCCAATATGGGACCACTGGAGCCAGTAGACATGAATCTGTACATGCAGATGGGTCAAGTGTCAAGGCCACAGGAGTAGTGGACGATTACCCTATTCAAGTCGGGAAATTGTTTATACCGAATGATTTTATCGTCCTTGATATGCCTGAAGACCCTCATGTCCCCATAATTCTCGGGCGACCATTCTTAGCCACAGCAGGAGCAAGAGTAGATGTGCGGAAGGGACTCCTCACTTTTGATATAGGAGAAGAATGGGTGGAATTCAATTTGGATCAAAAAAGCCAACGACCCAATTGGAGTGGCACAAATAGAGTTGACTCAACCCGAACTCGACACAACAGTCCCTACCGAGCCACATCTGCCGATCACTGAGTCTCACGTGCATGAGTTCAACCAAGGCCCTACTACAGAGGTTACCGAAAAGTCCAAACCACCTTGTCTTTCGGACTACACTAACAACCCAGGGATATCGAGCTTGCTAATAGAAGAAAAGGGCCCTAATCTAACAATTCAAGCACACAGAGGCAGTAAGGCTACAAGCAGGGTATCTCAAGACCCCAACACGGCCATACATAAACCACCATGAGACTAGCAAGGGAGCTCGTCGGGCTAACGACGTTAAACATAGCGCTTACGGGAGGCAACCCGCTTTTTAGAATAGGTTTATTTTATTTTATTTTATTTTATTTTATTTTATTTTTAGATTATTTCTTAGCTTTCTTTTTAGTTTTAACTAGGATAGAAATTAGATTTTTTAAGCTAACAAGATTTCAGGAGAAAGGGGTCGAAAATTCACTCAAGAAGGCCACGACGGCTCGTTAACGACCCACCCAGGTTCGTTAACGACCCGGTTTGGAAGACCCGATTCCTCACAATACGGGGCAGGTAAGTAATTTTAACCTAATCTATCTATTCTACCCTAGCCCCCCCCCCCCTTCTACCCTTACCCCTCCTATAAAAACACTTCTACCCCTCCCAAAAGTCTACCACAATCCCTTCAAAATTCACTCTCAAACCCAAAACACTCTCAATCCCTCTCCCTTCTCTCCCACCGGGACGGAATTCCCCACTCCACCGACCACCGAGGGGACGTAGTTACCGGAGCTCGGAAGCCACCCACCGACGAGGCCATGTTCGTTAAACTACCCCGATCCCGACCCTTGTTCTTCAATTTCTTGGTTCTCCGGTATGATTTCTAAACCCGTGCTTGAAATTGTATGATTGATTATCAATAGGGTCGAAATTTCATATCTTGAATCATGATTCTTAGGGAGGTCGATGAGAGTGCTTGATTTTGTTACCAAAAAAATTCTTGATTGTGCTTAGTTGTTCATGTCTTAGGAAAGATTATTCATGTTAAATTAGCTATTGTAATCTTTAGTTAGGAAAGCATGAATTTTTCTTGTTCTATATCTAAAAGTTCAATCTTTGCATGTCAAAATTCCGGGTACTTTTTAGCATGTTCGGGATGAGTAATTGAGTAAGTATGGGGTGCTTATACCCGATGGGGGATATGTGGAGAATAATGGAAGATTACATGCTTGATTTGTGCTGAATTAGAGGTAGATTAAATTTCGGAAAATTCTGGTTTTGCTCACGGCGGCTCGTTAACGACCCACCCAGGCTCGTTAACGACCCTGCACTTCATCATTGATCAGCCCGAGCCCAGAATCGTGAACAACCCAATTGGGAAGTTTACGAATAATTCCGAGGTTAATTTTGAGACCAAGTATGGGGTCTCGAACCTATTATTCTTGAGTGTATCTTATCTTGGAAAAATTTCGATTATTTTGTAGGATCCATGGCTAGTTCAAGCAGACCCGCTACCCGAGCCCAGAAGAACCATTACACCTGATGGTTCTCGAAGTCTAGCGTCGTCTCTACGGGCATCTACACGGATGTCAAGGACGCCTTCATCATCCTTGGGGCCGCCCACCTGTTGAAGCAAGAAAGCTTGCCACATTACCCGACCCTCACATCCGAGTTCTTGGCCACATTGGAGACCAATTTCTCGTCGAAGATCTCGTCGGGACGTATTCGGTTCCGGCTCGGTAACGAGGACCGTGACTTCACCATGGCGGAGTTCAATGCAATCTTGGAGCTCCCAAACCCGTCAAGAGATTATAGCTTGAAGGACTACCGAGTGACCCGCACTTGGAGCTACATCACCGGGGAGGTTCAATCCTCTGCCGACACCGAGGGCGGCACTGAGGAGCTCAACTTTGAAGAAGAAGACATGGACACGGAGGTGCTAGGAGGCCACATCTTCGTTGATGAGCCCACCAGGGTCGTTAACGACCACTTCCAGCCACCAACCAACACTGTTAACGAGGCACCCAGCTTCGTTAACGAGGTGCCGAGAGCTCCTGTCGACCCACCACCAGCTCCTGTCGACCCTCATGCTTATGGACTCATGCCTTACAACCCGGTGATGTATCAAGACCATTTCCAGCCTCACTACCCACCACCTCCTCAGCCTGAGTACGCGGGATCGAGTATACCACCACCATGGGCCGAGGATCTTTCTGCACGGATGCAGCAACTTCACCTCCAGACGGATCACATTCATAGGAGGATGGATAGATGGGAACCGTTTATTCCGCTCGCATGTCAATGGAGGATGAGAGGCAACGCCAGAGAGAGGCGGAGGATGCTGAGCGTTGGAGGACGATGTACGACTTCATGGGGAACTTTGAGCACTATTTTCCTCCACCAAACCGTTGATTCAAGCTCAAGATGAAGTTTCTTTTCCTTGTTTCCACTTTTGTAAGTTTTATATCTTTCTTTTTCTTTTTAATTTTTTGTTTTCTTTTCTTTTCTTTTCTATTTCTTTTCCCTCTTCTTCTTATTTTCCTTACAGTGGGGACACTGTAATTTTAAGTATGGGGTGGGGAGAAAGTAGAAAAATTATGTCCTAGGTGTTTTTGTGTTCTATGTAGTTGTTATTTCTTTAAACCGAAATATTTTCCACGCCCTATGATGCTAATAATTTCCGGATATTATTAGCACCACATGACCAAATATTTTCTTTGATTCCCGGATATTATTAGCACCACATGACCAAATATTTTCCACGCCCTATGATGTCTCTCTATTTGGTGGTGTTTTTATATATGATTTCCTTGGTAAATATGTTTCTTTTTCCCCTTTTCTTGTGTGTTTTGTTCCTTTTTAGCTTAGTTCCCGTATTTCTATGAGATTCGGAGACTATGCGCGTTTTATGTGTTTTGTAGGTGTTTTGACATGGATCAAGGGTCATTTTGAAGGAGAATCGGAACATGGAGCAAGGCCCGAGCTTAAGAGGGAAAGAGAGGAGCAAGCCATGAATAAGAACAAGAGAAAAGCCAACAAGAAGAAGGTGGAACGAGGTACGGATCGAGTTGGAACCAACGCCGGGCCCGAGGTGCTCCGTGTCGGTCCGAGTCGGTCATTGGCTGGATTGGGCTCCAAGGCACGAAATTGTAAACTACCACTTTTGCCCCTTATCTATAAAGGCTCTCTTATCTTCTAATTGGAGGAGGTTCCCACACACAAAGAAGGAACCAACTCTCAAAAATTCTCAAGAGGATACTTGGAGAGCAAGGAGGAAGGAGAGGAGAAGGAGAAGAGAGGGAATCGGCATAGGAGAAGGAGATTTGATAGGTTTGGTTGATAGATTAGCTTTGCCTTGTTTTGATTTTGTGGATTTGGAAACCTTGGATTGGAGTTTGTGGATTGCTTTTGATTTGTGAATGAAATTTGGCTTTGGTTTGAGATTGATGATGTTGATTGCTTTGCTTTGTGATTTGTTTGCTTTCTTTGTTTGCCATATGGAGTAGATCTCCTTGATCTTGGGTTATGGGGGAAAACTCTAGCTAGGTTGGGATAGAAACCCCAATTCCATAAGCCTTGAGTGCTTGATCTAGGAACCCACTCTACATAGAGCTACAATTCCTTATGAAAGTAAGGAATCAAGGCTTGTGATTGGCAAAGTAACGAAAGTGAACATTTGTCCATCTCAAGACCTTGCTTCGAAGGGGATTTCCCCAATGATCGATGTGTAGAAGTGGTTCGAACGAGGGTGAAAGCACTCGATCCTATTCCGATCATCACTTATTGCTTGAATTGGGGTGGAAAAGCCTTAATCTACTAGAGAAGGAACCCAAAAGCCCAAGATCTACTTTCAATCTTTGAGTTCGACAAAACCAGCTACATCGGGCCCGACTTGCTCTACGTCGGTCCCGACTTCCCTCTTCGTCGCCAACATCGGGCCCGACGTGACACTTGTGTCGGTCCCGACTGTTCTCTTTGTTTTTCTTTGTTTTAAGTTCTCCTTTCCAGCTTTCTAGTGTTTAGGCACCTCAATCGAGTAGATCTCCCGAGCGTTCGACACCCCCCACGTGCTACAACGGGGTCGGGTTATAAATTGTATCTCTAGACCCTCGCATTCGTGAGCGATCAAAAGATTGGCATCGTTGTCGGGGAATTCTAAGTGCATTGAGTGCCAATTTGGTGAGTTTCTTGTGTTTTGGTAGTGATTTGGGTGAGGGAATAGCCCAAAACCTTTGTTTGTTTTTCATTTGTTTTGGTTTGTGTCTTTGTTTCGTAGGTGTATGCGAGCTCGTTCCTCCCGAGGAACACTTGAGCTTGAGTTTGTGAGTGATCCGGAAAGTATTCTCAAAGAAGCCCGAAGAAGGAAAAGGATGGAGAATCAAGCTCTCCATGGTGATGAGGAGTTGGCTCGACTTAGGGCCGAAATGGCTAGATTGCAACTTGAGAAGGACAATCAAGAGGCGGTGGCAAGAAGAGAACGGGAGCAACGGATGAGGGTCGAGGCTCAACTCAACGCTCTACCCCGGAATGCACGCCAATACATGCATCCGGAGTTGAGGGTACCTGAACCGGTTATTGTGCTTCCCGACGTTGCCAAGAATTTTGAGATCAAGACGCAATTCATTTCCCTCATCAAGCGTGATCAATTCGAGGGCCGTCCACATGAGTGTCCCATAAAGCACGTCAAACGCTTTGTGGACATGTGTGAGACGATCTCTACCGACGAGGAGACGATGGAGTATGTGCTTCTAAAGGCGTTCAAGTGGTCACTTGGGGGGCAAGGCACACATTGGCTCGAGAGCCAAGCCCCTAGGTCGATCACAACTTGGAAGGCACTCCATGATGCTTTCTTGATGAAGTTCTTCCCGCCCTCAAAGACAACCGAGCTAAGAAGGAAAATTGCAAGCTTTCAACAAGGTCCAAATGAGCCTCTCTTCGAAGCATGGGACCGTTTCAAGGAGATGTTGCGCCAATGTCCTACTCATGGCCAACAACCATATGTGCTCCAAGACATCTTTTTCCAAGGCATCAATCCGGCAACGAAGGACAAGCTCAATATCCACACCAATTGTGGGTTCATAGACTTGACACCGGATCAAGCTTGGGAGCTACTTGACAAGCTATCCGATTATGAGGCCATGTATGGGGTTAGTCAAGCTAGCAAAGAGGTGAAAGTTCAAGGTGAAGGTGCAAGGAAGTTATATGATCCAAGGGGAGAAGACATTGACAAGGATGTGAAGCTCCAATTCCTTGAAGGTGAAGTTAGCAAGCTTAAGAGGCAAGTCCACTACTACAAGCAAAATGCTAGAGCTTGTGAGGGGTGTGGATCCTTTGCACATGCTACACAAGTTTGTCCGAATGAGAGCCAAGTGCGCTTGGCCGAGCAAATTGAGGAGGCAAACTATGTTCGAGGAAATTTCGGTGGAAGAGGCAACTTCAACAATGGTGGTAATGGTCGGTGGAACAACGATCAAGCTCAAGGCTACAACAACAACTTCAACCAAAACGAGCCAAGGGCGCCGCAACCACCACCATATAGGCCACCGGGATTCAATGAGCTACAATCATTGGCTCAAGAGATGAGGGATGGGTTCAAGGAGATGAGGACCCAATTCAATGAGTTTGGTGCATGGAGGAGGCAAGTCGACAATCAATTTGCCCAAATTGCAACTCAAGCCCCGAGAGAGAATGGGAGACTTCCGGGCCGACCCGAGGAGAACCCCCGAGCTCAAAACAATCAAAATGAAGTCCGGGCAATTGGATTGAGAAGTGGCCAAAACCTACCCGAGCCACACATGCCTAAGAAGAATGAAGAGAGCCGGACCGACTTACCCAGCAAGTCGGGTCCGAGGTTCCCTGAAGTCGACCCAGCAGGAAGATCGACTCCTCTGCCCCGGACCGAGGTTGAGAGTGAGTCGGACTCGACGTACCCAGATGTCGATCCGACTACTCTGCCTCAGCTCTGGCCCAGGACCGTGATACACGACATCGAGCCCGACGTGGTGCCTAAGTCGGTCCAACCAGGACATGTTGCAAGTGAAGTGGGGAAGTCCAAGGAGGTTGATCCAAGCAAGATTCAAGGTGCAACAACTCTTCCATATCCCTCAAAGAAGCCGAAAGATGTTGTTGAGAACAAGTTCAAGAGGTTTCTCAAACTCTTGCAAGGTTTGAACATCTCTATCCCGTTCACCGATGCATTGAGCGAGATGCCATCCTATGCCAAGTTTTTAAAGGAGATTTTGAGCAAGAAGAGGTCCATAGTTGAAATGCAAGATGAGGTCAAGACCTTGGAGTTACCGCAAAAGCTAGGAGATCCCGGTCGGTTTGCTATCACTATTGGTGTGGGGTCTCAAAACTTCCAAGCCTTATGTAACCTTGGGGCAAGTGTTTCGGTGATGCCCGCTAGTATTTGGAGAAGGGCAAATTTAGGTGAAATTGAGCCGGCCGATATGTCCCTAACTATGGCCGACGGTTCCATCATCAAGGCTAAGGGAATATTGGATGACGTGCCGGTGGGAGTTGGAAAGTACTTTGTTCCCGATGATTTCGTGATCTTGGACATGCACGAGGACCCCTTGGTCCCAATAATCATAGGAAGACCATTCTTAGCTACGGCGGGGGCAAGGTTTGATGTCAAAAACGGAAAAGTTTCCTTTGAGATTGGTGAAGAAAAGGTCGATTTTCACTTCAACAAGGCTTTGAATGAGCCAGACGCCTTGGCTATCCTCAAACTTGAAGAGAATGCCAAGAGAAAAAGAGAAGAAGTGGAAGTTGTTAGAGAGGTCATTGTGTTGAGAAGTGATGAAGGGTTCAATAAACAAATACAAGCAAGGGAGTTGTTGGAGCAAGTTGAGGAACAAGATGAGTCAAGGATCAATGCTAGCCCAAAGAGAAATGAAGAGTATCCTTACTTATATCCTTTTGATGTTGGTGATGACCACAATTCTTTCCAAACTTTTGATTCCTACATTTGTTTAAGTGATTTGAAAGATGACTTAGGAGACTCCTACATTTGCCTTAGTGACTTGAAAGATGAATTGGTAGAATCTTTTAGGAATTCTTTGGATAACTTTGGTGTAGGAAAAGAGGAACATGATGGAGCAAGTAAGGAGGAGAAATCTCATTCGTTGGAGGAGTATGATGAGAGAGGCCTGAGATCGGAGAGTCATGCCTATATAGACCATCGTTGGTGGTTTTATGGGTATGAGGGCAATGGGAATGGGAACAACAATGGCGAGCAATTCACCGTGTTTCACCCGCCATGAGATTGAGGTTAGGAAGTCAAGCTAGTGACTCTAAACGAGCGCTTCTCGGGAGGCAACCCGAGCTAGTAGCTTTCTTTTCGTAATTTTAGTTTGATTTTTCTTAGTTTAGCCTAGCTTTTCTCTAACCAATCTCTATCTAGTGTTTTGTGGATCTTTGGTGTTGTGTATTCCTCACGGTTGTGTAAGATTTGAGGTGAAAAAAAATAATAATAAATGGAAATATGGAGAAAGAAGTTGCAAGAGGATGGAGTAAAATTGGTGACCTGAACACCCCACATCGAGCCCAGGTAAGTCGGGCCCGACACAGGGACGTCGGTCCACGACGTCGGTCCGACCCGATCGGACTGGGTGGAATACCATTTTTGCCCTTGACCTAATTTGTCCCTTTCCCCCATTAAATGCCATCCCCCACCTACCTACCATCCTCATATTAACCACCATTCCCAAAATACAACCCATCTCCCTCACACTCTCAAAATCGGCCCTCCCTCTCACCATGCTCGATCCACACATCTTTCCCTTTCTTCATCTCGATCCAATCACAAAAAGGCCTCCCTAGCCCGATTCCAAAGAGAAATTTCGAGTTCAATCTCGTTCTTCATCCCCCATCTCGATCTAGGTTGAGAAAGTTTGAGTTCTAAGTAGATTGTTTGTTTAAAAGTTCAATACTCTTCAAATCCGGTATGTGTTACTCGATCTCTACCTATTTCCTTGGAGATTTTGTGCTTTCTTTGCATAGATTGAGTAATGCCATGTTTGGTTGAGAGTTTGAGCTTGAGCATCAATGGTGGATTTGCATGATTTGTGAAATTGAGCTTCAAAGTTGTTTATGCATGCTTGGATCCATTTAGAACTTCGATTAGGGATGTTTGATGGTTGAATTTGAAATTTAAGTGCATGATAGAGTGATTTGGGTTGATTTGAGGTTAGAGTCGAAGCATGAACTAGGTCGAGATCGACGTGCCCAGGTAAGTCGGGCCCGAGTTGTGGAAGTCGGTCCATCAAGTCGGACCGAGGTTGAGGATGTGTCAGGGCCGACATAGGTTGGAAGTCGATCCATGTTGCTTTTGCTCTCTTCTTGTGATATCATGTGGATTCATGTGTTTCATTGTTGGCTATAGCTTAATCATGATGTAGTATGATCATTTGCTTAGCCATTGTTAGAAGATATCCATGATGATTCATGTTGGATGGTGATGCATGTGTGTTTAGAGACTAAGTATGGGGTTCCTTTGTGTTGATGTGTTGATGTGTGTTGATGAGTGCTTTTGTTGAGTTGGATGGAGTTTATCTTGGACCCTTTTGTTTGGTTGGATGTGTGTAGGTACCATGGAGACTAGAGCTTCATCATCTCATGCGGAAAGGCCGAAGAAGAAGTCCAAGAAGTCAAGACAAGAGCCAAAGTTGGATGATGTTTACTTGGAGGAGGATGCGCAAGTTGAGAGTTATGCAAGGTATATGGCGCTTAAGCATCACACAAGGTGGCTTGATTGGGAAACCGTGAAGAAGATGGACATGGATCAAGCTCTTCCAAGGTGCTACTCCCACATCGGTCTCAATGGGATGCTAAGGTGGGACAACACCCACTATCCCGCCCTCACCTCGGAATTCATGGCCACTTTTGAATGCACTTATGATAATATGGAGGATGAGGAAGGGGCGATCACCTTCCAATTGGGCAATGAGGACCACAATCTCTCTCTTAGGGACTTGGCTACCTACTTCGGGTTTCCATGTCCAAAAGAAGAGACCGACGTCGACAACGAGAAGGTGAACCAAGTATGGCGGCATGTGGCCGGGAAGAGCGAGATGAGAAAGGGCGCCACCACAACCGAGATTGCTAGCCCTCTTTTTCGGGTCATGGTGCGAGTTTTGGGATGTGCAATCTATGCTCGTCATGAGTTAAACAAGCCGATGAAGGAAGAGATTATGTTTCTACATGAGATGCTCTTCCACACCGAGAAGCCCATGAACCTTGCATGGGAGTGGGTCAAGATGGTGCGAGACTTCCAAAGCTCCTCTTGGATCTACTTCGGCGGGATGATAGCAAGGCTAGCCGTGCGTCTAGGAGTCGACCTTAACAAGTATTTTCCGGCTCCGAATGGTGTTAAGTATATGAACATGAAGTATTTCAAGAAGGCCAACATCGTCAAGGAGAAGCTTTACATGACTTCTTTGGCCCCTCACTCGAGCTATGATGGTGTGTCCATCCGGTTGGTGCCCAACCTCTATGATCTTTCTCGGTATCACAATTGGTACCAAGTGTGGGCCGGCAAGCCACACTCATTTGGTGACCCCGAAGGTGCAAGAGAGGGGCGGCGACAACAACCTCAACACATTCGGTTTACCTGCCCTCCATCTTCACCGGATTTCGACCAAGATAACTTTGTGTTTACACCTCGTGGGGAAGACATGGATGTCGATCAAGAGCAAAATGAAGAAGATGAGCGCTTCCAAGGCTTGATGGCCAACCTCCGAGCCACGCACCAAGCTCCAACATTGCCGGACCGAGGTACACATGGCATCGGGCCCGACTTCCATCAAAGTCGGTCCGGTGCCTTCTATGGTGATGAGGTCCCGAGGCACTATGAGCATGGAGAGGGGAGTGGTGCAAGGCAAGAACAAGCTCAAGGTGGCGGTTATGAAGGCTACGCCCAATGGTATAGTCCGGGAATGGTGTTTCCCGAGCGACAACAAACGGTGGACATGTCCTTCTTGGCCAACCAAATGGCCCATCTTCAACTTCAACAAGAGAATGTTCTTCAAGAGGTCCATTAAGTGAATCTTCAACAACAATACATGTACCAACAACAACAACAATTGCTTCAACAACAAGGTGCTTTCCAAGCTAGCCAAGAAGAGATGAACCGAGCCCTCGGCTACACTAGGCGAGAGGTGGATGAGCTTAGAGAGGTGGAGGACCAAAGGTGGCGGGTCCAAGATAGCTTCAACACATGGATGAGCGGGAACTTCCCTTCCCGTGAGGACCAATATACGCGCCCGGATCCTCAACTCCAACCACCACCACAAGACTTCTACCAAGAGCAAGTGTACGAGAGGGAGCGGCAAGCGAGACTCCAAAGAGGATATAGGCGTGACAACCCCTTCGAGTGATTCTAGACATGCCATTGAAGAATAAAGAAATTGTGAGCTCTTTGAACTCTTCTCTCTTGCTTTTAAGTTTTGGTTTCCTTGTTTGATGGGGACATCAAAATTTTAAGTATGGGGTGGGGGTAAGTGTGCTCATGATTTCACTTGCTTGTGTGTTTTTGTTATTTTGAGGATATTTGGTTTTCGGTTTCTAGTTTGTGTTTGGGATGTTTGTTTCTTGGTTTGTGGTTTGATGAATGACATGGATGATTGATTTGGTTTTGAATGGATGAGTCTTTGTTTTTGGTTTTGTATAGAGAAATTTTTGCAAAAATCCATAAAAATTTGAAAAATTGTGTTGAAAACAACAAAAAGATTTTGTGTTTTGTAGTTTTTGGACTAGAAATTCCCATCTTAGATGTCCAAATGAAAGTTAATGATGATGTGAGCATGTAAATTCCTTTGCATATTTTTGGATGGTTTAGCCTCTAAAAAGATGTTGCTTTTGATGTGATCATGATATCTTGCTTGTTTTATTGAACATGTGAGTTCTAGGATGAGTTCTTATGCAACTAAGTATGAGTGACCCTTGTGAGATTGATTTTTGGCCATTTTAGGGATGCTTGTTCATATTTGCATATCCCTCATGTTTCTTGTGTGATTAGCTCATGCATGCTTAGTAAAACTTGCTATTGCGGTGTTTATCTATTTTCCAAGACCGTCATGAGATTTGTCCTAGCATTGTCACATTGATTTTGAAATTTGTTCTTTTAGTCACATAAATGTTCCATATCCTACCATGAAGTGAATCATTTGTTTGTAGCCCCGTTTTAGCCTAGGCCTTTGTTTGAAACTCCTCAAAAATATTATTCCTAGCCTTATATGACTTGACCCTTATGGGATTGGACTTTGGAAGAGAGGTTTGGATTGTATTTGAAGAGTTGATATTCTCTTTGGTTTAAGGGGAAAGAATGGTGTTATGAATCATGTGGGTAGTGCATCTTTGTTGTGCAAAAAGAAAATGAAAAAAAAAAGAAAGAAAGAAAGAAAGAAAATGTTGGAAATGGAAAGTGGAATGAAGGTAAAGAGCTTAAGTGAAGAAAAAGGGTCCGACCGAGTTACACACCACATCGGGCCCGATGTCATAAGAAAGTCGGTCCAGTGTAGAAAGTGTGGAAAATCCAACAAAAAGCCTAAGAGCAAAGATGAAGTGGAATGTTAAGTGAAATTTTGGGTTGAAAGGAAAAATGTTAAGTCTTTTGGATGAGTGTGAAATTGATTGTGGAATTTTGGTGAAGTTGGTGAGAGTTTAGGTTGTTCAATCCCCATTGTAAGCACCACAAGACCAAATAATTCCCACCTTGAACCTCTTTGAGGACCTCCATTGAGCCAAGTTCGAATTCTTTGTGTACTTTGTATTAGGCATCTCTAGGTGGAGGATTTGGTGATATTAGCTTCAATAGTAAAGTCCTTACTTGCATGATTTTTGAGCTTGAGTGTTCATTGCTATACCCATACACATGATGAGTGATACACATTCACATATCCCTAAAGTGAGGCTTAGTTGCATTGACTCTATTCCTTGGAACACTTAATCATGTGTGATGATGTAATCTTGCTTGAATATCAATCACTTGTGCTTAAATGTGTTTTCATACGAGGCTTTACTTGAAGATTATGTTTCGGTCTTGCTTACATTGTTATTGCTTGAGGACAAGCAAGTTTAAGTATGGGGTATTTTGATGTCTCTCTATTTGGTGGTGTTTTTATATATGATTTCCTTGATAAATATGTTTCTTTTTCCCCTTTTCTTGTGTGTTTTGTTCCTTTTTAGCTTAGTTCCCCTATTTCTATGAGATTCGGAGACTATGCGCGTTTTAAGTGTTTTGTAGGTGTTTTGGCATGGATCAAGGGTCGTTTTGAAGGAGAATCGGAACATGGAGCAAGGCCCGAGCTTAAGAGGGAAAGAGAGGAGCAAGCCATGAAGAAGAACAAGAGAAAAGCCAACAAGAAGAAGGTGGAACGAGGTACGGATCGAGTTGGAACCAACACCGGGCCCGAGGTGCTCCGTGTCGGTCCGAGTCGGTCGCTGGCTGGATTGGGCTCCAAGGCACGAAATTGTAAACTACCACTTTTGCCCCTCATCTATAAAGGCTCTCTTATCTTCTAATTGGAGGAGGTTCCCACACACAAAGAAGGAACCAACTCTCAAAAATTCTCAAGAGGATACTTGGAGAGCAAGGAGGAAGGAGAGGAGAAGGAGAAGAGAGGGAATCGGCATAGGAGAAGGAGATTTGATAGGTTTGGTTGATAGATTAGCTTTGCCTTGTTTTGATTTTGTGGATTTGGAAACCTTGGATTGGAGTTTGTGGATTGCTTTTGATTTGTGAATGAAATTTGGCTTTGGTTTGAGATTGATGATGTTGATTGCTTTGCTTTGTGATTTGTTTGCTTTCTTTGTTTGCCATATGGAGTAGATCTCCTTGATCTTGGGTTATGGGGGAAAACTCTAGCTAGGTTGGGATAGAAACCCCAATTCCATAAGCCTTGAGTGCTTGATCTAGGAACCCACTCTATATAGAGCTACAATTCCTTATGAAAGTAAGGAATCAAGGCTTGTGATTGGCAAAGTAACGAAAGTGAACATTTGTCCATCTCAAGACCTTGCTTCGAAGGGGATTTCCCCAATGATCGATGTGTAGAAGTGGTTCGAACGAGGGTGAAAGCACTCGATCCTATTCCGATCATCACTTATTGCTTGAATTGGGGTGGAAAAGCCTTAATCTACTAGAGAAGGAACCCAAAAGCCCAAGATCTACTTTCAATCTTTGAGTTCGACAAAACCAGCTACATCGGGCTCGACTTGCTCTACGTCGGTCCCGACTTCCCTCTTCGTCGCCAACATCGGGCCCGACGTGACACTTGTGTCGGTCCCGACTGTTCTCTTTGTTTTCATTTGTTTTAAGTTCTCCTTTCCAGCTTTCTAGTGTTTAGGCACCTCAATCGAGTAGATTGCCCGAGCGTTCGACACCCACCACGTGCTACAACGGGGTCGGGTTATAAATTGTATCTCTAGACCCTCGCATTCGTGAGCGATCACCCTATTGTCTTTTACCAAGTCCCATTACAACCCGGCCGAATGGAAACTTCTATGAAGTTTTTCATTGAGCCTAAGTTCTCTTGATGATTCTTTGCTTGTTTTGACAAATCTTGGGTGGAGAGTATTGGTGATATAAGTTCCAATTTCTATGAGTTTTTGTATATAAGATGAGTTGAGAGATTGAATTTATAAAGCCCAAACACTTGAGAGTTGAGTGAAACACAGTATATCCCTTGAGAGGTTGGATTGTATTATTTTATGTCTATTTAAGTGCATATATGTGTGAGGATGTTAATAGTCTTTTGCTATAATTTTCTTATGTGTAGATGTTGCTTTTTAGAAGATGGCTATGTCTTGATGAGCATGATTTGTTTTGGTTTTGGTTAGTGTCTTGTTTATTGCTTGAGGACAAACAAGTCTAAGTATGGGGTATTTTGATGTTCGCATTTTTAGTATAGTTTTTGATAGGTTTTCTTTGCTTATTAGGTTTAGTTTTGTTTAGTTTAGGCTTAGTTTTGAGTGTTTTTAGATAGTTTTACATATTTGTGTGAAAAGAGTGGAATCTACGCTATTTTGTGAATTTTGCAGGTTTTAGGGAGGAAAGGAGTTGAATGGAGTTGAATTTGGAGCATTGCAGCGAAAGACGGAGGAGTGCAAGATTGAAGAAGTCGAAGCTCGAGAGTACATGAGGAAGTGTTGAAGAAAACAAAGCCCAGGCTCGTTAACGAGGCTGTGAAGGCTCGTTAACGAGGCCACGAAAAAAAAGATTTCGAAGTATTATTTTTATTATTCACCGATCCTGAGCGGGAATTTATTTCCGTATCGGTTGAGTATCTTTTTAGAATCTTTTGGGGATGTTAGAATATGTATTTTAGGTCTTAATATCTTTTTAGATTTTATTTCTATCTTTCAGAGATTGTTTCTATTTTTTTAGGAAAGTTTATATCTTTTAGCCTTTTTAGTTTTTTAGCTTTTTAGTATAAATACCCTTCTATCTAGCATAGAAAAGGGGGGCTTGATTTTAGAGAAGTTCTTAAGAGCTTAATTTTGGAAGAGATTTGTGAAGACCGAAGGAGAGAGAGAGATCGGATCGGAAGAGGATCACGAGGCTCGGTAGACAACGGTTGCCGGGTGGTCGTTGGTCGTGATTGTGGTTCGGTATTTTTATGTTTTTTTGGTTTCTTCTGAATCTCTGTAAGACGATATTTTTCTTATTAATTTGAGTTTTGAGTTTTGTTCAATGTTTCTTTTTATTGAAGTTTGTAGTTTCTTAGTTATGATTAGTGAGTAGTTTATTTTTCTAGGGTCGGGGTTAAGCCCGGCATAGTTGAGCATGTTTGATTAGTAAGATTGTGTGTTGAATGCCTTTTATCTTTTACTGAGATTGTTTGTTGTGCTTAATACCAAAACGAAAGTTGAGGTAATTTAGGTTTTTAACTTGATTGAAAGAGAAAGTTAGTAACTTGAAGGTTGATATTGTTTGAAAACGAAAGTTTCAAGCTTTAGATCCAAAACAAGCAATTGAGTGAATTAGGATGCGAAAGTAGATTAATTTACTTATTAAGCCAACGAAAGTTGATAACTCTATCTGTTTAAAGGCATGATCTTATCTTCTTACGAATTCTTATGCTCGGCTATGTTGTGGTGTCCCTTGTCCTAGATTTTTGCTTTATTTGAATTATTTCTGGTGAATCTTCGTTGCTGAGTACTTGCCTCGGTACCGAATTTTAATTAGAATTTTATTAGGTCGTTAGTTAATATTTTTGTGTTCGGTGACTCGGTAACGATCCTGACAACGTCGTTAGCGAGGCAACTTGTGAGTGTTTTGTTTGCTTTTTGTTAGATTGATAGACTTACAACCTTGCTTCATGTGGAACGATCCTGACTCCACTGTACTCAGCGGGGTCTTGACTTACAAATTTATTTGTTGGCCGAGAAACCCTCTCAACAGGTTTCGAGAGTATATACATGGAGGACCCGATTATTGGTGCGGCATCGCCCAACGAAGAGGTCTCACCGGGCTGATCAACCTGGTTTATGGCTCGACGGACCACATTCTCATTTCTGCTTTTCGAGAGCATTGGTATCCCGATACCAACACCTTCCACTTCCCGTGGGGCGAGATGACCATCACCCTCCATGATATGCACCGCATTTTCGGGGTATCTATAGATGGAGAAGCTCTTATACCCCCGATGGATGCATTTGCGACCCAGGCTCGTATGGAGGAGATGTTGGATCTCGATCCACAGACCGCACACGCGTGGAGGACACGGGACCCCTTCGGATGCTATCACATCTATTCTGACGAAGATTTTTACCCTGGTCCGGGCTACGCCCCCAAAGACCATTTCCATTGTGTTTCAATGGTACTTTCTCGGGATCACTTGTTTCGTCGACAAGTCCGGAAATTGTATCAAGATGTAGATATTGGTGTTCCTATTCGACCACGACAGAATGGGTCGATATGCTTGGGGTGCGGGTTTATTAGTGGGGCTATTTCGTGAGCTCGGGATGACGTCGCGCGCCGAAGCAGCGGCATCCTCGGGTTACACTCTTATTCTGAGGGTACGTTCTTCAGCTTTTTTATTTCATTTTTCGAATTTGGTTTGGTTCAATATCTTATGAGTACTGTTTCAGACATGGATCATGACTTATCTCGAGCACACTAGAGTCGGATCACCTTGGCATTGGGGACGCTAGATGATGGTCATGTAGCTGCACGACAAACTAGAGATCGGGCCCCCAGCCGAGACGCAGGGAGACTGATGGACCTGCGGCGGATTCTAGACACGGTCCGTGTAGAGGAGGTAAAACTTCAATATCAATGTGACGTACATTCCGTTCCTGGTGTTGTAAAAAAGTGTGACGATTGATGATTTATATTCCGCTTTGCAGATTCGATGGATGCCATGGGGTGCTGATATGCAGTTTGATGGCACGTACCAGGTGTCTCGCTTTAGGGGCGTTCTTGTACTTGGGCACGTACAAGAGGCATACCATCCGAAGAGGGCGTTGCATCAGTTTAGTCGCATCCAGACCATCCCTCCTCCACCACTACAGCCTTTGATTGTGACCCGACACGCGGCCATACAGAACCGCCCATACGAAGTTTTGTATGCTCTGGCGGACCACGATTGGGCACATCGTATGGAGCACCTGATCGAGGTGGATGTGCGGCGTGCCGAGTATGCATGGTAGGTGGAGGAGGGTTACTTGACATGATTTAGGGCCCGATCTCACATGTACGTGGATCGGACATCAGCGCACCAACATGACCCACGTCCTCCTGTGCCTCACCCGATACCGACAATTTTTGACACGATGGTAAGAACTTATTCTTTTTTAGTTGTATGTTTAAGTTGTTATTTGAGTGCACATACTAATATTTACAGCTGTCCAACGGGTCAAACCGACAACCCGTAAAAAATAATGTTGACCCGTGACCCTACCCTAACGCGTAAAACGGGTTACGGGTTTACGGGACGGGTCACGGGTCAACCCGTTTGACCCGCAAACAGAAACAAATCAAAAAATTCTACAACAAAAATCTGCAATTAGCATTATGTAACAACCCTATTTTTTGCAATTCGAAATCAGAAATACAACTTGCTCCAAAGTACCAAATAGAAAGTCTAAAATCTAAATACACCAATTCACCAAAGTACCAAACACAAAGGCTAATCTCAGATTGTCGACAGGGAGAGTGGGAGAGAACGGAGAAGGAGCCGGCGGCGAGTCTCATCCCTAATCTCATTTTAGAGGAAGAATCAGAACTCGGAGAAGGAGCCGGCAAAGGCAATAAGAGAACGCAACGGGGAGAGTGGGAGTGAACGGAGAGTAAGCTCGCTCTTTATTCAAACGAAACCTCAGAATCTCATATTGGATTCTATCGAGAAGATTAGCACTGGGGAAGGGACGTTCAATCGCAGAAGGTGAGAATTGGGAAGCAAGCGGCGGACCAATCTCAAATTGGAATGGGAGAAAGAATGAATTAGGGTTATTTCCCCTTAGGCATTTTAATTTTGGGCCTAAAGCCCAAGTCATACAGTCATACTCATACAAGGAATATACTAATACAAAAATAATATTATTTATAAAAATATTACGGTTAGACCCGTAATTCGACCCGTAACCCGTAATTTGAAAAAACCTAACCCGCTACCCGACATGTAACCCGTAATATGAAAAAACCCGACCCTCAACCCGTAAAATTACGGGCGGGTCGGATCGGGTTACGGGTCAACCGACCCGTTGGACAACCCTACTAATATTACTTGGTTTTATTTGCGCAGATGGTGCAACACGCAGTTGGATATGCCTGGAGCCAGCTACTATAGATGTCGCATGATCATCCGGTTGCGCATCATTTCAGGCACATGCTCGATATCTTAGATTCTGACGTAAAATCTCCCCCACCCCTGTCCACCCGAGCCAGACTCTTTCCGGATTCAATGGAAGAGCGCGGTAGTGGCAGCGTTACCTCGCATGAGCACCAGTCTTAGATGTTATCATATTTGACATACATTACTACTTTATGTATCTATTTTGGATGGTTAGAATGATTTTGGATCGTTGATATGATTTGACATTAGTACTCTCTATTTCGGATGTTTTGGATGAATTCATTTCGAATTTTATATACTAGTTTATATATCTATGTATGTATGTACATGATTGCAATGGCCAACTTACTAAAAACTTCATAAAAAGTGACAAGCAACACTTGCTTCTAACTCGATGACGGTTACAAGCAACTTACTGAAAAAACCAAAAAACAACAATAATTAAGAGTACATGAAAAAACCAACAAAAGACATTAATTCTAAGGCGAAATATCATCAATCGCCCGAATCTCACGCGCCTTCGAGCAGGCGAAGCATCAAAGTCGTTTCTTTGGCATGAATGCGATCAGTTATATCGTTGTCGTTCAAGGAAAAGCGGCAATATCCTGATGGTGCTCCATAGCCAGATTGACTCCAAGATATGATCATGTTTTTTATTGATACTCCTGGTAACACAGTCCATTCCATTCTTCAATCCGTAACCCCACGGACGTACACGATGGAGAAATTAATTAAGGGTGGAGCAATGGGGTAGGTTCACGATGAACACGCTTTCCTTTGAGCCATTGGCTTACCGAGTATGAAATTCTTGTTTCGGTTTGAGGTTTAGGGTTGATTGAGAGTGGAGAAACAATGGAGAAGGTTGAAGTCTCATTTTATGCTTGAAAATTGTTCGAAATTTGTACATGGTGTGCATGCATAGGTCTTGTCATTAGAAAAGCTGATGATATACTGTTATCCGAACATTGAATGACATAGTGTCATCAGAAAAGCTGGTATTTGCAAGCAACAAGGATGCACGGTACGGGCCTTCGAGTCTCCGCAAAATGGCCTTCGAGCCTCCATGAAACGAGCCTTCGAGGCTCAAACATCGTATGACCCGTCAATTTAGGTCACTCAAACATCGAATTACCAGTCTTGCTACATATATGTATTTAACATTATAAATTCATATAGTTGAAGAAGAGACAGTACTCTTCATCCCCTCTAGAGGGTTTTATTAAAAATAAGATAAATTGAGCTTTGTAGTCCTCAAACAAAGGAAATTTCGGCCCCTTACACGGAAACATCAAAAAATAGTTCATAAGAAACGGGGCATACAATACGTGAAATATGAAAACATGAAGTGTGAATAAAGTACATATATCCCATAACAAGTCCCCCAACAAGACTGTCCTAAGCAAATGTTTCCGGATCCCGACCGATGTCCCTTCGGCAAGTCTTCCAATGGTCAATCCTCGAGGTAAGAGCGTGGAGCCAGTAGTCGGCGTTGGGGTGGTGACACTGATGCCATGATCTAGGAGGTGGGGGATAAGCGCATTGCCCGTCAACCATACCTGGAAAGAAATGCTTTGTCACATATAATTAAGAATGATCTACAAAAACAAACAACTTCATAATAAGGGATTACAAAAACAAACTCACCGGTATAAAGTGGTCCTATCGACGAACGTGGGTGATAGCAACGATTAGTGGCGGTATCCCATGTCCTTGATTGTTCCCAAAAATCCGCAACGGTAAGCACAAGTGGAACTTGATAAAAAGTAGAAAACACAAGGCCGTGTGGCAGCATTTCTAGCTAGTATCTGTTCGAGCAAGGAGACTCCACACGTCCGATCTGCTCCAAGAACTCATCAAATGATGTAAGGCCCCAAGGAAACAAGACATCATAAATATCTCTATTCTGCATCAATTCTGCATGATGTTCCCATCGAATATTGTAATATTCCTCATGTGGCCTCGCCAATTGATCTTCATGTTTTTAGTATTGTTTTAGGTGTTTTTCTTAGGTTGTTTAGTTTAGTTTTAGTATGTTTTAGTGCTAGTTTTTTGTGTTTTTGGATGAGTTTACGTATTTTATGAAAAGTATGGAAGCTAATCCGTTTTTGTGACTTTTGTAGGTTTTTGGAGCAAAATGGAGCATTTTCGAACAAGCTGAAGTCAAATGGCGGATGGTGGAATGCATAGAGGAAAGAGAAGAAGGAATATGTCTTGAAGATCCCGTTGAAGTCCAAAGAGAAGCTATGAAGAGTGTACAAAAACCCAAAACAGCTCGTTACCAATCTGTGAGGGTCAATACCGAGTTGTGCAACAGAGTTTTGTCCGAGGAATTCAGCAAGAGTCTACCGACCCTATGCAGGTCGTTACCGAGGTGACCTGTGTCGGTAGGCGGCGTCGACTTTTCGAAAATCTATCTTTTATCTCATAATCGTTTTAGTTAGGAAAGTTTTTATCTTCTAGGATCCTTGTTAGATAGTTTCTCTTAGTATAAATACCCTGTTTTAGTTCATGTTTAGGGGGGTTAGCTAGTTCGTTTGAAGAGAATACGTTAGTTTGGAGAAGTTCGGTTCGATCGAGAGAGAGAAGGATCGAGTTTCGGTTCGTTGTTCTCTTGTTCATTGATTCCGAGCTTGGTTGTAAGACAAGATTTTTATATTTTTCAAGTAAGCTTTTATTTCAATGTTTTTCATTCAATCTAGTTTTTTGTTTTGTTTCAATCATGAGTGAGTAGTTTACTTTTCTAGGATCGGGATTGAAACCCGACATAGTTGTGCATGATTGAATGAATGTGTTGAATGTTTGATTGCTTGTATCCTTTAACTACTTGTTTGTGCTTATACTTAGATGAAAGTCGAAGTAATTTGAGTTTATCGCTTGATCGAAAGAGAAAGATGTAATCTTGAATGTTGATATTGTTCGATAACGAAAGCTTCGAGCTTTGGATTCAAAACAAGTAGAAAGTGAATTGATTTATGAAAATTGATTGATTTACTTGTTTAGATCAATGAAAGCTGATAGATTTATCTTAAAGGCATGATAATTATCCTTCACATTAGGTAATAAGCATGATTATGTCGTGGTGACACTTATCCTAGTTGTTTTCGCATTTGAATTACCTTTCGTGTGCATTCGTACAGACTCGTTACCGAGGCACACAGGTCGGTACCGAGCTTGCAGTTGATTCGTCTTCTTTGCTTAGTTTTAGTTGAAACCCAGTGTCATTACTGACCTTGACAAGGTCGGTATCGAGGGCTTTCGTAGCCTTGTTTGTTCCTATTTTGCCTTTTTTCTTGCTTTCGTAGTTCGGTAATCAAACAACCTTGCTTCCCGTGGACGATCCTGACCTCCCTATACTCAGCGGGGTCTTGACTACAAATCTATTAGTTGTTGAGTTAAATCAGCCCTTCAACAAATCGGCGCCGTTGCTGGGGAAACAACAATGATTGTTTGTTTACCTATGGGTCTGGGAATAGCCCGACCCCATTTTTGTTTTAAATTTTGATTTCTTTTGTTTGTTTTCTCAGCTTATGCTAGCAGGACATCACAAGCTCGAGTTTGATATCATTGGTTATTATTCTGAACCTGAACGCACCCTTCACTGTAGAAGAAGAAAAAACCAAGCCATGGTGCCGAAGAGATGGCTCAACAGATGACTATGCTCCAAAGGCAACTCGAAGCCACACAGATTGAGAAGACCGCTCTACAAGAGCGACTCAATGCCTATCCGAGGAATGCTAAACAGTATATGCATCCAAAACTGAGGGCGCTAGAGTCTGCACTCGTGCTTCCGGAGATAGAGAAGACTTTTGAGATCAAGTCTCAATTTATATCCTTAATCAAACGGGCTCAGTTTGAAGGGAAACCTACTGAGTTCCCTATGGAACATGATACGCTCTAGATTAGTATGGTTATCTCTTGTATTTTAAGCATGATTTGAGTGTGTTTAGTTTAGTTTTGAGCATAATTGTAATATGAAGACCGAAGACACGATTTGAAGAATTGCAAGAGTTTTGAATACAAGTGTTGATTTGGAGTTGTTTTGATGCCACTTTCTTGTAACGCATCGTTCAGGAGCTACGGTGATCGGATGAAGCTGAAATTGGTGTCATTGGAAAGCTAACTCGAAGAGCTTCAATTCATGTTTTTACTGCAAGTTCAAATTCCAACTCTATGTGGGTCAAAACCACCTCCGAAGATAACACCTGAAAGTTGTCGGAAGAAGACCCGCGAGCGCGGCATCCTACCAAGACCCTGGTGAGTGCCATTTCCGCGAGGCTGTGAAGCCGAAGTTGTCGCGCCCACGGCCGAGAACCCGCGCTCGCGGTTGCCTGTGTTCCATGCCGACTTCGTTTTATCCTTATTTTATGTTTTATTATATTTTTATTATTAGTTTTTATTCGGATGTTTTAGTATTTATAGACCTAGTTCGTAAGCAGTTGGGGAGAGCCTCCTTTTATTTTAACCAAGAGTTTATTTCAGTTTTTATGGAGAGCTAACCCTTTGGGGTTTGTTCGAAGGTGAAGCTCTGATGTATGAACTCGTGAGGTTTTGGTAATTGATTTCTATCCTTTGGTTAATATTAATTCTATTGTGCTTCATTATCTGCATGAGTAGCTAACTTGTTGAATTAATTGATTTTTTACTGTTGGATTAGATTTGTACCGTGGACAAATCTGTTATGTGAAAATAACTTAGAACTTAGATATGTTGTCTATGCAACTAGGATTTAAGAAGAGAATTGATTATAAGTGAATTCAATCGACTCGTAGCTTGGTTGTCTTGACTTGTAACCTACATATCCTTGTTCTCTATGCTAATTTTAGGTTAAGCGTGGACTTGCGATTGCTAATGATTAGGATAGGAATTAACCATAGGTGTAAAAGGAATCAGTGGATGAATCTGTGATCGAATGATTATTTCAAAGTGGATCTTTTGAATGAACTTGTTTCTCTATTGATTTGTTTGTTTGTTTGTTATTTGTTTCTTAGTTTAGTTTAGTTTAGATCTTTCTCTTGATTTCCCCCTGTCTTTAGTTGGTAAAAATATTGATATTAGAAGCCACAAGTTCTCTAGGGTATGACCCCGACTTACTCGCTATACTAGCTTGTATTAGGGTTAATTATCTTTGACTTGGCACAACGACTTTAGCCGGGCCAAAACATATTAAAAAATTTCTTGATTTATGTGACCCTATTGCTGCTGAAGGTGTCTCTCTAGAATATATTCTGTTAAAAGCTTTCAGGTGGTCTCTTACAAGAAAGGCCCTGAGCTGGTTGGAGAGCTTACCTTCTAAGTCTATCAGGACTTGAAAGGCTTTGTATGATCAATTTTTAACAAAGTTTTTCCCTTCTTCTAGGACCACGGAGTTGAGAAAGCGTATCACCTCCTATCATCAACTGCCTAACGAGACCTTTGTGGAGACGTGGGAGAGATTCAAGGAGCTGCTCAGACAGTGCCCCACTCATGGGCAACCACCATATGTGCTCCAAGAAATCTTCTTTCAGGGGATTAATGTTGAAACGAAGAACCGCATCAACATGCACACTGCCTGCGGTTTTATTGAGATGGATCCCACCGCTGCATGGGAGCTGTTGGACAAGCTGACCAACTACGATGCTATGTATGGGACCTAGCAGCCACCTCAGCCACCTCAGCCACAAAAACATCTCTACATCCCAAATAAAGACGAAGTTGATACCGATATAAAAAATCAATTTCTACAGGATGAGATCAACCGTCTGAAGAAACATGTAAGGTTTCTGAAAACCTCTCAACCTTGTCAAAAGTGTGGCTCTATCTGCCCATAGTACTTCTGCTTGCACTAACATCGAGCAGGTTAGAGTTGTTGAGATATATGTTGAGATGAATTATATGAGAGGGCATTATAGAAATCCTCCTAATTATGACAGGCCAAACAACTACCCGGCTTGGGGGAATCAAAATCAAAATCAGAATTATGTAGCCCCTCCTCCGGATAGACGGCCCGCACCATACCGACCTGTAAGCCTCGGTAATGAGTCTGAACAGAGTAAAAACGAATGTAATTCAAATGGAGTGTATCAATTCTCCCAACATAATCGTAACAATATAACTAATAATCCCAACATAATCTTGTAGCGTATCAATTCTCCCCCGTTGGAAATCGACTTGTCCTCAAGTCGGAAATCAGGAGGAGACTCATTGAACGAATCTTAGAGCTTAATCCGTCAGGGTCCCATTGAACATGTAGCACAACGTGAGTCAGCATCCGAAACTCAAATTGTTCCACAACATAGGTCCTACACTTAATATTTTGACGGACGTTTGCCCTGCTTACATCGAACGGTTGACGGACAAACAAATCAAAGCAGCTCTGCAAGGACCTTACTTTGATACCGAGTTGAGGCAGATCTCCCTTTGTGGATTCAGACTCAGGAAAAGATGTTGTCGGGGCCAAAACATCTGCAGTAGGCGCGAAGACTGGCCAGTCGACGGTCACAATGGATGAAACCGCAGACGCCGTAGGAATGGCCACGGGCGCGGGTTCGCTGGCCGCGGGTGCCAGGAGGCTGGCCGCAGGCGCGGGCTGGGGGATCGCAGGCGTCGGGATAGGGGCCGCGGGCGCGAGGACATGTGCCGCGGTCGCGGGGTTAGGGTGTCGCGGCGGGTCGTTCGCATCGTCAAAAGGAATTTTTAGGATAGAAAAAAGTTGATCTATCCGACGACGTTGAACCTCTTGTTCCCGACGAGATTGACGGATCTCCAACGTCAGATTTTGGAGGAGTTCCCGGATATCCCTGAGATCCGCGTCTTTGGACATGGTAATTCCGGTGTTCAATAATGAAAGCACCAGTTGATACAGGCTATTGCTAACCTGTACAATTCCGTAACCAATTGAAGGGGAAGGGTAGAATGGCCAGGCGACCAGAGGTGAAGAGTGACGAGAGATTGGTGAAAGGCCTGGTGGCCGGAGGGAGAATCAGACGAGATAGAGAGACTAGGGCAAAGTAATTTATTTCCGGATAATGAAAAATATAACATCAGGAGAGTATTTATATAAGTCTACCACTAAACCCTAATCTAATTAATAAGGAAAACATAATGCTAAAATATTATCCTTACTAAAATATAAAATTATAGCCTTAAATAAAAGGAAACAAATAATATTCTAAATCGTAACAATATAACTAATAATCCCAACATAATCTTATAGCGTATCATGCCATCTCTTCAGGTGTCATGGTCATGGCTTGGTTTCCTCGTCTTCTGTGATGAAGGACGCGTTCGAGTTCAGAATAATAATCAGTGAGATCAAATCCAAGTCGACGTCGTCCTGGTTGCATAAGCTGGAAAAAACAAACAAAAGAAAACAAAATTAAAAATAAAAACGGGGTCGGGCTATTCACAAACCCACGAGTAATCAAACAAGCACTGTCGCTTCCCCGACAACGACGCCAATTTGATGAGAGGGATTTACTTAACAACAAATAAATGGAGAAAAATCTAGGATAAGGGTTTACCACAACATAATCATGCATACGAAATAGTGTGAAGGATAAATAACATGCCTTAAGGATAAAGCTATCAACTTTCGTTGATTTAAGCAAGCAAATCAATCAATTTTCACAAATCAATTCACTCTCTACTTATTTTTTATCCAAAGCTCGAAACTTTTGTTATCGAACATTATCAACATTCAAGGTTACAACTTTCTCTTTCGATCAAGCAATAAACTCGAATTACTTCGACTTTCATCTTAGTATAAGCACCAAACAAGCAGATAAAGGATAAAAGGCAATCAAACATTCATCACACACTTTGAATCATGCATAACTATGCCGGGTTTTCAACCCCGACCCTAGAAAAACGAACTACTCACTCATGATCGAAACTAAACAAGCAATAAAATTGAATGAGAACATTAAATGGAAATAAAACAAAAGCTTACTTGAATTAAAATCGAAACTCGCCTTCAAACACAACTTGAACTTCGAAAACAGAGAAAACAGGACTCGTCTTTCTCTCTCCCTCGTGTCTTCCTAAAAAAAGCATCTGAATCCCCCTTAAACTAGACTAAAACAAGGTATTTACACTAACAGAAACTATCTAACAAGATTCATAGATGGTAAAACTTTCCTAACTAAAAAGATTGCGAGATAAAAGATATAAAATCAATAAGTCGGCGCCGCCTACCTACACAGGCCACCTCGTTGTCGACCTGCACAAGGTCGGTAGGACTCTTGCTGAACGTTTCAACAAACTCTGTTGCACAGCTCGGTACCGACCCTCACAGATCGGTATCGAGCTTTCTGTCTTGGTTCTTTTGTACATTTTGCATAGCTCCTTTTGGATTTATCGAGGCCTTCAAAGCGTCTTTCTCTTCTCTTCCACCACATGCTCCACCATCAACCTCTCTTGATCTCAAACTCCCTCGGAATGCTCCTTTCTTGCTTCAAAAACCTACAAAAACACAAAAATGGAGTAGCTTCCATATTATTCACAAAGTATGCAAACTTATCCAAAAATACATAAAACAAACACTAAAACTCAACTAAACTAAGCTAAGCATCTTAAGAAAAATATCTGAAACTATACTAAAAACACAAACATCAGGAATTTTGTCGACAATTGGTGGGCAATCTAAGACCGCACCTCTTTATCATATGAACTCTTTTGATTGTTGATTCTTTGTCAAATTTCAACACATAGGCTTGATTACAGCTTGCATATAGCATATTCCTACATTGTCAATAATATAATAAACATCAAATTCAAACTTCAATTAAAGAAATGATCATTTCAGGTTGATATAGAAATAAAGTTCGAATGGCCTTCATGAATTGTTTGTGATCAGACATGAAACGAAACCAAATTTAAGTTCGAATTTGTATTTATTTTGTTCATGATTATATAGAAAGTTCAATGAGATTGGGATCAACCTCTTTCGAAGGTAGGGCGTTGGGGGAGGGGGGGGGGGGGGGGGGGGTTCTCCTTTGTCAAGTTTCAGCTTGTAGAGGAAAGAAAGAGGCTAGAATTTTAGACACGAATGGACAAAATACCCCCGTTTAATGATTTCAGAATAAAAAAATAGCCGTTAGATTAGAATGATCCAATGATCCTTATCAATCCTTATTTTTCACTTTAAGCTATCTCCTCATGTGGTCTGTAGTCATACAACTTATAATCATAAAATTTAGTGTCATATGGGGGATTGGTGGTGGTGGTTGAAGAATAACAAACACATACCGACAAGATTTAGATAAGATATTACCATAATCAACATTTGAAATCTTATTTGTATTCTTTCACAAAATTGTATTATAAACATCTACCATGCGCATACTTGTATTGAGACTGCACAATTGTGATGCCAAGTCAGAAAATGGCAATTTTAATTGAGAAAAAAAAAAACAATTCATCACTGCGCTTGAGAAATATGCATCAAGTGAAGAGTTAATCACATATCCTAGTTTTGTTTTTGTTTTTTGGGGGGGTTGAAAAATCACATATCCTAAAACTAAAAACATTGGACAAAGCCATTTCACCTCACAAGAACACAGTGGTGTTTGAGTTGTACAGTCAACATTAATCTTACCTAATAAACCCCTCACCACTCACCTTTACCCTACAAACAGAATTCCCACCTCAAAAATTGCTGAAGTTGAGGTTTTGTATTGTTGATAGCATTACTCTTCTAAGTGGCAAGGCTAATAATTATGAAGCAAATGAATTAGTATATTAATTAGTGATAATGTTTAAGGCGAATATGAGAAGTCATGTCCCCATCTTAAAAGATAAGATGACTAATCATATGACAATGATAGGCTAATAGCCTTATTCATCCTTTCTATAACCATTATTTATTATTAAAAAAAAAAAGAAAAAAAAGAAAAAGAAGACTTACTATATATATGCCAAATACAGCATAACACACTAGGAAAATACGGTGATCACCAGGTATAGAACTATAAAAAAATACTCGTGCAGTTACACCAGATTCATGATTGGCAGATATGAATTCTGTATAATAAATATTCCATAAAGTGATAAAATAAATATTCGATTCTAACCTCTTTTATTGCTTGTTTGGAGAAGACAAAAAGAAGAGCTTGTAGTTGAAGCACCAGCACACACATATAGTATTGCTTGAGTATCAAGTCCCTGCAACAAAGAGAAAGACAGGCCAGCTGCATAGGTGGAAAGAGACATTTAATTTCTCTCTAGTTTTTACTAATATGAGTAGAGCAGTAGCTACACATGTACTGAATGGAGGCTGATTCTTCAACCCAAAGCTTCAAAAACCACCTAATTCTGGCATCTGCACACACTTCACTTCCAAGCAAAACAGTTTTCTTCATCATTTGCAATCAAACACAAGACACATCTTTTGTCCCCATCCCTCTAACTCCGTTTTCAGTAGCTCAAACAAAAACCAGCCCTTTCTAAGAGCACGGTTTCCTCGAATAACCCAGCTAAATCCAAGTCCAAGCAGCTGGCTGCGAGAAAATGGGGTCGTTTGAGACACCCATAACAATAAGAAGCTCAGTCTTGCTTGAAAGTTCATGTGGCTATCTGCTGCAAGAATTACAGGCAAGTGCTTATTACTTGAGTCATAAAGTAGACTCCCATTGATTTAAACCTCTATTGGTGACACTGATTTTTTCTTCTTTTACCCATAATTTGTAACAGATGATCTGGGATGAAGTTGGAGAAGATCAGTTTGAGCGTGAGAAGGTCTTACTTGATCTGGAACAGGAGTGCCTTGAGCTCTACAGAAGAAAAGTTGACTATGCCAACATGGCAAGAGCGCGTCTCCACCAGGAACTTGCTTTGGCAGAATCTGAATCCACGCATCTTCTTTTGTCCCTTGGTGAACGATCTCTCCCTGGAAGGGTACGCCATTTCATCATCTCCTACTTCTGCAACCAATTTCGCATTTTTCTCTTGTGAAGCTGATTGATAATTCATAATTATTGTTCCAACAGCAAGAGAAGAAGGCGGGAACTCTGAAGGAGCAGTTAGAATCAATCACCCCAGCTCTCAAGGAGATGCGACTGAGGAAACAAGAGAGAATGAACCAGTTCAGAGCGGTTCAAGGACAGATACAGAAAATTTCAGCAGAAATAGGAGGCCGTTCGGAGCATGATGATTCAGCATCAACTGTCATAATCAATGAAAATGATCTTTCGCTAAAGAAACTCGAAGAGTTCCAAGCTGAATTACAAAGACTTCAGAATGAAAAGGTATTATTGGAATGGCATAGCACTTGGTACTATTTACTGGTTGAGAAGATTATATTTATAACCAAAATTTAAAAAAAATCCACGAACCTGACTTTTTTAAGTTCCCCAATTTTGAAGAGTGACAGACTCAAAAGAGTTGAAAGTTACATAAGCACAATCCGCAACCTGTCTGCAATGCTGGGTACAGATTTCTCTATGACCATCACAAAAATCCACCCAAGCCTGAATGAGCTATGTGGAATAGCAAAGAATATAAGTGATGAAATAATGGCTAAACTTAGCAGCACAGTGGAGTCCCTGGAGGAGGAAAAGAAAAAACGTCTCGACAAGGTGAGAGAGCACAAGTTCAACCAAAGTACCCCTTTATCAATATCCAGGAGAAGATATGTTGAATTTGCAGCTTTTATGATTGCAGCTTCGTGATTTGAGCAAGGAATTGATGGATTTATGGAGCCTAATAGATACAGCAGAAGAAGATCGCAAGTCATTTACTCATGTTACTAATCTGTTTTCTGTCTCAGCCTCACAAGTATCTGATCCTGCCAATCTTACACTAAGTATAATCCAACAGGTAAGTCACATCACGATTTAGGGAAGCAGCATCTGGCAAAATCTTGACATCTTTTGATTTTTTTTTTAATTTTATCATCCTGCAAATCTCCAAAAGGCCGAGGCAGAAGTGGAGAGACTTGATCAACTAAAAGCAAGCAAGATGAAGGAACTCTTCCTCAGGAAACAATTTGAACTTGAAGAAATTTGCCACGAATCACACATGGAAATTCCTTCCAAGTCAAACATGGACAACCTTCTGAGCCTTATAAATTCAAGTAAATTTCTATTCTCATAACCAACGATTTCCAGAATTTTTTTTCTACCCACACCCACACACCTGCTAAAAGAAACTATATAATGCAAATTGTTGAATCATAAGAATATATCTACTTCATAAACTGATTAATTATTCTGTACAAAAGGGGAGATCAATCATGCCAATCTCCTTACGAGCATGGATGAACAAATTTCCAAAGCAAGAGAAGAATCATTTAGTAGGAAGGTAATAATGGAGAAGGTTGAGAAGTGGATATTAGCACGTAATGAGGAACGCTGGCTAGAAGAATATAACAGGGTTAGCTCCTTAAATTCCTGGTGGAACAGAATATACCAAACTAGTAGTAGAATATGACCCCTACTTAAATTCATTGTCTTTCTCTTCTGCTCTGCATATTTTCAGGACGATAACAGATATTCAGTCAGTAGAGGAGCTCACAGAAACTTGAAACGAGCAGAGCGTGCCAGGATAACAGTCAGCAAAATTCCAGGTAAGATTATGTGAATTACCAATTATCTGGATTTTAGGGTGAATGACGAACTAAAGCAACATATGGATCCCGCTAAAGTGGGAGAAAAAATAATTTTTTTTTTGGTGAAGGGCATTGCCCATGAGAGTCGAATCGGAGACCTCTGGGTACTGCCCTTGGAGACTCAACCGCTTGACTAGATGCTCGAAGGCAGTGGGAGAAAAAACAATACATAGCACCTTCAAGTAAGAAAAGGTTAAAGATAACACATAGAAGCAATCACATAACACAGTGCTTAATATGCTCATTCACAGTCAATCAGCTTTATCTCCTTTTCCCTTCTCGGTTGGGGAAAAAGAAGGGTCAGATTCATCAAAATGAAAAAACCCAACAAACAGGCAATTTTATCTTAGTGAATTTGCCATCCAGCAACAAAAATGCATTGTGAAAGCAAGCATGACAAGCTTTAGGTTATATGCCTTTCATCAAAAACTATGAATATCCACTTGATACTATGATTGTTTGCAGCTTTGGTGGAATTACTGATTGCCAAGACAAAGAGCTGGGAAGAAGAACGGAAGAAAGTTTTCTTGTATGATGAGGTGCGAATTTCAACTATTTGAAATTGCAAGAATAGGGTTTCCAAGTGAAAGCAGAGTACTTTAGACACATGTATCCTAGAAATCGACTAGTTTTATTCCCTATTCTTATCCATATTGCTACCATCTAAATTTGTTCACTTGCTCATGATGCACCAGGCATTAATATTCATACTTTGCTATAATGCTAGCTCAATCCTAAAATTGTACCTAGATGGTACATTCCATAAACCATCTACAAAAGGTACAAATCACCTTTCCTTCAAGTTGTAACTTATCCTCTGTCAGGTGCCTTTACTGTCAATGCTCAAAGAGTACAATTTACTACGGGAGGAAAGGGAAGAAGTTGAACAAAGACTAAGGGTTAGTATCCATGTACCCAAATGAACAATGTATAGAAATGATATCATGCAAATGCACCTTCTCAAACTAACAAAGGCATTTTACTCACAATTTCAGATGGAGAAGAAGAAGGCACAAAACCAGGCAATGGGATCGGTGGAAGCAGAAAGCGGGTTTAGCACCAGACCAAGCACCAGCAACAGACCAGGCACAAGCAGTAGACGGATTCCAAATAGGAGCTTGATTGGAAGTGCTTCTCCTATAAATAGGCGAACTCCCCAATCTACAGAGCAGATAGGAACAAATAGTGTTTATTCACCACGCCAGAGCATAAATTTAACACCAGAACGCAGAATACCGCTAGCTAGGAAATTGCATTCCAGATCAGACTTTGCTTCTCTTCTGAGAGAAGAAACAAGCCCAGCCGTTTCAGCCTTTTCAGGGCCTTATACTTCTTAACCCTGAATTTTCATGACCGATGAAGCCCTTGCATATCCCTCTGCAATGCTAGACAGAGTGGAATAACAATGCAGACCCTGATTTCTGATCTCTATCTCCTCTCCTTTCCTTATTTGGGTGTGTTTTGGTTAATACTTGTATCATAAGCTTTGATGGAATAATAATATAATTACTCGTGGGTTTACATTACACAATGAAACATTTCAAGAACATCTAAAAAAAGTAGGTAATGACTGGAAAGCCCTGAAGCAGGCGTTTTACAACCAAGCACAATTGAAAAAGTAGGTTATGGATCACCATATATTAAAACTGCCAACTTGTATTTACTAAATTTAACAAACACAGGAGAGGGAGGGAGGGAGGGAAAGATACACTTTTGTCAGTTTAAACATTAAGCCCTGTTTTCCGGCTAAATACTTATCAAGATTCTTCAACAGCAGACCAGTGTTCATGAACCTGGATAACTGCACTAGACACAGCTCTGGAACAGCTTCGAGGTTTCACATAACGTGAAATTCACCAATGATGAACACGACATGTTGCCCTCAACTTTCTACTAAAAATCCCGAGTTAAACTATGACATAAGAATGACATTTGGTCATAATTAGCAATCTCCCAAATGAGCATTGATTTTGAAGGTCAAACATGAGCAGGAGCTGCAACCAAACAGGAGTATTATCATCAAACACTGAACTTCCAATCCAGTAAATTGCCTCTTGTCTCCAGCATGTTCTGCTTCCTGTGCCATTTATACACAAGTGTTAGGATGTCAGATGAACTCCAATCACAAACGCAAACCTATACTATCAATCAGCATACACAGGCACTAGTTGTTAATCTAAACCATCACCAATGTATTAGACACACCATGGAATGGCAAAAGTTTATGATTTAAAATTTTAAAATACAGCTTCTACAATTTGCTCTTAAGGAAGAGACGGATGAAACATGAATGTCAAGTAATTCAAGAGTAAGAACATAAGCATTCCATTACGAATTAGGGTAACGAACCATAGAAGTTGCAACGGAGAATATTCCAACTCTCTGGGTTGCTCTTATCTCTTGAACCAAATACATACAATGACCTCAGAGATCTTCTGCATCATTTGAAGGCTCAAGGAGCTTATCGTCACCAAGCCAAGTGCACATGATCATGTTTCTTTGGTGCTGTATTCTCCTGTCAAGATAAAGGCTGATGGTGGCATGGTGAAAAACCTAGTTACAGATGCGTCTTGCTGTAACTACTGGTGGGAGACTAATAATTAAATCAATATCAGCAAAGATATCATTTCATAGCATCCTTTTTCTTCTTTCGAAACAAGAACATCACTTAGAAAGCAAGAAATGAGAACTCCATACAGTAAAGCAGTAGAAAGAATGACACTGTTTTTTATCATGGTGTTTGATCCCACCTCACTAAAGATTTCAGCTTCAAAAGATGCATTAGGACGGTTGAGCACATCTATCAACCGTACATCTATCAAACAAAAGCAATCTTTCCAAAATGTTTTAAAAAATGCATAATATTAGCCCCTTAAGAAGAGACAAATCAATACCAAGCACGAAATAATGCTGCTATGTCATTAAACTGAGGCTAAATTTGACGCCTTCTTAGCATCAAATTTGTCCTTTCCCATAACATTCCATAAGCCATGAAGCAGATGTTTGCATGTAAGACTGCTTGGTACATAGCCCAGTTTCAGCAATTTATTTTGCAAATCCAATGGCTTAGAAAGATCACCGTGCTCACACACTTTCTTCATAAGGGCATTGTAACTCTCTGGATCATATAGATGATATTCCATAGCAAACAAAAACAGAAGATCTTCTGCCCTGCTGATATTTTCTGCCTTGCAGTATCCAGTTACTAAAGCCCTGCAGATAGTGCAATCAGGCTTCAGGTCACGCTCAGCCATTTCTTGCATCAAAGACTCTGCCTCAGGGCACTTGTTTAATTTGCATAAGCAGATTATCAAAGCCTGATATACAGCTAAGGATGGCTTGATGTTCTTTTCAAGCATCTCAGATTTATACAGTAGTGGCTCTGCAATACACTCATTCTTACAAAGAGATTCGATCAAGTTTTCATATGTATACTTGCTCGGCTCATATGCATCTTCAGTTGCTCTATCCAAAAGCTTCACAGCTGCAAAAGGATGGTTGTACTGACACAAAGATACTATCAAATAGCTGTATACATTGCTAGGTATTGGCACTCCATATCTCTTGAGTTCAACAATCATATTCAATGCTGAGATCCATTGGCCGTCTCTTCCGTAACCTTCCACAAGAGCCTGACAAGTGAAACCATCAGGGTTGATTCCATATGCCATCATGTCATGGAATAAGGTCCTTGAATCTTTCATCTTCCCCTCCTTGCAATAACCAATGATGAGAGAATTGTAAGTTACAATGTCCGGACTCAAACCTCTATCAACCATTCGATGAAAGATCTGATGGGCCTCCCTTACCTTCCCTAATCTACAAAGACCATTCATCAAAGAAGTGTATGTAACCACATCAGGCATCACACACCTCCTATACATGATCTTATACAAATAAAATGCATCATCCAGCCTACCCTTCTTACAATAGTTCCCGATAAGGGTATTATACGTAACAAGGTCTGGCTCAAAACCTTGCTCCTCCATTTTCTCCAAGAACTCATTAACCTTATCAACATTTTGATCCTTACATATCACATGAGTAAAAATATTGAGTGTGATTGTATTAGGAACCATCCCAATTGCCCACATGTCATCATAAAGCTTCCAACATTTGTCCATACAATTCAACTTAGAGAGGCCATTCAGGAGAAAGTTAAATGCAACAACATGGGGAACGAACCCAAGTCTAACCATCCTCCTAAACACCCTGTACGCTTCTCCAATCAAACCGACCTTAACATATGCCTTGATCAACATATCGAACACAACAGGATCCCAGTTACAGTCCTCAGCACAAGACACCAAACCCTCAAATACATCAGCCTCTTTCTGACCCTCACCAGAAGCCATCTCAATCAATTCAGCAAGCAACTCCATAGCATGGGAGAAATTACGAGACCAGGTCAAGATATGAACCATGGTACAATAGTGGTGTGTACTGAGGGTAACACCCAGATCATTCTTAACCCAATTGAAGAAGGTGAGAGCTACCCTAAACTCGGATTGGCATCTTAACAAGATCCGGGAGATTTCACTAGAGCCCAAGTGAGGGATGAGGAGCTGTAGCTCGTCTATTAAAGGGAGATTGGTGGAATTGTGATGGTTTTGTTTCAGAGCGGAGCAGATGAGAGTGACTAAGTTGATAGGGTTTTGGGTATCCGGCAGGAAATTGAAGAGTGGGTTGGAGATGGATTTTGAACTTGGAATAGTCAAACAATGAGGATGAGGAGAAGAAGAAAGAGTTGATTTAGCTAGGAAAATTAACGGCGACGGGCATGATGTTGAGAGGATGCGGTTAGCACTGTGAAATAGTTGGGTTCGTTTCATGGGGATTTCAACGAAATCTGAGGAATCTGTTTCCTGAACAATTTGATACAATCTGTTATACAATCAACGAAATCGTCGGCTTCTACACAAATTCATGTTTATAAAATAAAAAATAAATAGGATGATTCATAGAATGAATTGCGTACCAAACAAGCAGGAAGCCGCCGGTATCCCCTCTTTCGTGTTGTACGTCAGACGTTAGTTGCCGCCGGTAGCCTTCTCGGAGTTGTTCTCCGGCAAGTGGAGTGATGGTGAGAGTAAGAGGTAAGGGTGGAGTGAAGCCGGTGAGGGATGTAAGAATAAATTCTCTGCGAGTCAAATAAACCGTTAGTAATAAACGAAGGGTATTTTTATTCCCCACTCACTCTGAAAACCTACCCAACACTTATCCTACCCCCAATTACATATAAATAAAAACTAATAACAATTTATAAAACACATCACTCTCAATCAAGTTTTTGGTGCATATTACACCACAAAATCTACTCCTACAATAATCATGGTAAATTATGTCTACAAAATTCATCCAATTTTATATCCATTCAACTTCTAGATCTAGGTTTTACAAGAATGAAATGTTTTACTTTCAAATTGTGCAAAGTATGATTTATATTAAAGATTTGAACCTATTTTAAAAGATTAAACCGATTTAGGCAAAGATTTAATGGTCGGAAGTGAAAATGAAGTGAAAAAGGTTGTAAAGATCGAGGGCGTTAGCGGCGCTGGCTCGAGGTTGAAGACAACGATGGATGTGACGGCCATCTCGTCTTCGACCGTAACAGCCAACACGTCCACATCCATGACGGCTAGGACGGTCATGGTCGTGACGGCTTGGACGGCCATGGCCGTAACGGCCTACATAGCCACAACCGTCACGGCCATGGTAAGCACAACCATTGCGAATGAGTGCTTCTCAACCGTAACGGCTGACCCCGAAGGTGAATTCGATTGAATTCGACCTGAATCATATTTTTTTCCGTATGTCGGACATCGAGGTGCTTAGAGACGAGTTTAGAGACTCAGTCCACTCGTTATCGACTTCGTGAGGCGCGTAGTGAGCAGATGGCACCGATTCCTTTGGCCCCGGAGGTTCCAAAGGTCCTTGTGGCCCCCGAGGTTCAGCCCTTTCCAGTGTTACCCTACCACTTCAGACGAGGGCAGTCGGACCTTGTTCAATTCATCACAGCACGAGACGGGGAGTAGCTCACAAGCATGTTCCGCTGAGGATCAGACACCAGTCCATGCTCGTACTGCACCGACACCACAATCTCAACATGGACAAGGGGCTGGCAGGCGAGGCGCGGACTCTGTGCCAGCTTCGACGGGAGGGTCTAGATAAAGGAGACAGACCCGACCCAGTCAGCGTTGTTGAATCGAGTCGTTGCTCACCCATCTTGCACCCGGAGGCCCGGATATCACTGAATTACTGTTGGGCTTCAAGGAGCGTGTGGCCCACCACATATAAGCTGGCAATGTAAGTAAATTACTTAATATGTATGATAATTGTGTGTGATATTTATGTTTGAATTTGAAATTAAAATATCTTATGTACTTTAATGTATTACAGGAGCGTCCTCGAGGACCTCTGAAGTATCAATTCCGACATACACACCTTATGATGGTGCTCAAAACGGTAGAATGAGAAGTGGGCCCGGGCTACGAGGAATAAACGGATCCGACGGGACTCCCAAGGTGGATTACGGGACCCATTACCTTACCCATCTCAAAATTAAACAAAATCCTACCTCCGCGAGGTCCCGAGACCTCGGCAATGAGGTCTATACCTCGTTGCTCAAAAACCGACATCCCCGCCCTATCTAGACCAGTCAGCAATCACCACTTCATCACCCAATAGGCTACTGCCTCATGCTCGATAATCAAAAGGCTTGATCTCGGGCGTCCCACATCGAACACACACCAAAAGCCATCCTCTCAAAACACTATAAATAGAGGAGAACCTCGTAGGTGGCAAGGGGTCGAAAAACATCTTGAACTCAAGAACTATCTTGCTCGTTGAAGATCGACGTGCTGAATCATCGTCAAAGACCTCGCTACAGACAAGTGAAGTGCACAGAAAGACTTCAAGTCACACAAAGAACCTTCTTTCACATCAAAAGACCCCGCAGCATCGTCTCGTAGGCTACAATCGCCACACTCTAGCTCAAACTACTCAATCTCATTGCCAGAGTTTGTCGAACGGCCTGTAGGAGATAGAATCTCGTAGTGATTAGGAGATCTTGAACCTTGTTAGATCGAGAGCTCGAATACTCTTAGGAGGTCTAAAGTGTAAATCTCGTTTGTTTGTAACCTCGTGACTCGTAACCTCGCTGCAAAAAACAATAAATAAAGAGCAAGTGTTTGCACAATCGAATAAAAGTAATCCCGTTTCTTGTTTTCTAGCGACGGTTTATTTTAAGGTTTCATCACCAGCGCCGTCTGTGAGAACCTCATCATCCTAAGCAGTTTCTCGATTTGTGCAAACCTTGGCTTTTGACCCCCCCCCCCCAAAATGGTCTGTCCAAACAACTTCTTCATAACCCCAGGTGCCTGCGCCCTTACTTCCACGTGCACCCCATTCAGGTCCTCTCTGACCTCCCACTTCGACAAATCCTCCACCAACACCTCTCCGGGCGAATGAAGAAAGTGGGTGGTCCAGCTCTCCGAGTTCGACATCAGCTACCTCCTTAGGACCGCAATGAAGGGACAGGCCCTCGCTGACTTCATGGTGGAGGTCACCTTCCCCGAAACTGATGCAAGCTCGGAGGAATGGAAGGTATTCGTTGATGGTTCATGGTGTGACGCCGGAGGTGGGGCGGGCGTATTCCTCGACGGCCCCTCAATCGAGACGGAGTACGCCCTTAACTTCGCATTCGATGCCACCAACAACGAGGCCGAGTATGAGGCCGTGATTGCCGGGATAGAGATGGCGCTCCTCAGTGGAGCCCGCAAAATCAAAGTTTATACCGATTCTAAGCGTTAGCTCAACGAAAAATACGACACCCGGACGGGGTTCCTGCATGTGTATCGAGAGAAAGTTAAGGCCTTGGTGTCGTGCCTAGAAACCTTCGCGGTGGAGTCCATCCCGCGAACCTCAAACACAAAGGCGGATGCTCTCGCGAGGTTGGATTCTGCCCTTCCCTTGGAGGTAGGGAATCGCGTGATGGTAGAAAGGAAACTCTCGCGGAGTGTAACCAGCGAGGTTCTCTCCGTTACCGTTGGGGACTGGAGGGTCTCGATCACGCGATATGTGGAGAGTGGTGTCCTCCCAGAGGACCCCACAGAGGCTAGGAAGTTGAAAATGCAGGCGGTCCGCTATTGTGTCATCGGCAGCCGGCTCTATCGTCGGGGCTATGCTGAGCCCAATTTGTTGTGTGTGCCAACCGAGGCTGCGGGGCATATCCTATATGAGGCACATGAGGGGGTCTGTGGCGGCCACCCCGGGTGGCGCGCCTTGTCACATAAAATCACCCATTTGGGATACTTTTGGCCCACTCTCAGGCAGGACGCGAGGGCCTATGTCCAGAAATATGACAGGTGTCAAAAGCACGGTAACCTCTAGCACGCCCCGACCTTGCGTCTTCGCTCCATCCACGCACCATGCCCCTTCGCGATGTGGGGGATGGACATCCTCGGCCCCTTCCCCAAGGTTGTTGGCCAGGTGCAGTACATCTTGGTCATCGTTGATTATTTCACGAAGTGGGTCGAGGCGCAAGCAATGGCCAAGATCACCGAGACAAAGGTCTGCGACTTCCTATGGAAAAACCTCGTGTGCTGCTTTGGCGTCCCCATGACCATCATGACTGACCATGGCCCCTAATTCGACTGCGAGGAAACCCGGACGTTTTGCTCCAACCTGGGAATAACCCTCAAGTTTTCCTCTGTGGCCCACCCCCAGTCCAACGGCCAGGTGGAGAATGTTAACGCTCGCATCCTGTCTGATCTAAAGAAGCGTCTGGGCATGGCACAAGGTCGCTGGGAGGAGCTTCTCCCGCTCATACCGCACCACCGTGCGCCGCGCAATGGGAGAAACACCCTTCGCTCTAACCTACGGGGCGGAAGCACTAGTCCCCGTAGAAACCTTAGTTCCTTCGGCAAGGGTTTTTGAGTTCGATGAAAAAGAGAACGAAACCCCTCAAGGTCGAACTGATGTTTAGGGACGAGCTGTGTGAGGTGGTTGACTTGCGCTCTAGAGAATACAAACGACGTATGGCGGTGTACCACGACAGGAAGGTTAGGCCTCGGTTTTTGGCCACATGTAGCCTCGTCTTAAGGCGTACCAAAGGCGCCAAACTGGACACTAACTGGGAGGGACCATACCTCCTCGGAGAAGAGGTCGCGTCCGGAGCTTTCAAGCTACAGGACAGCGAAGGGCGTACCCTGAGCAAAACATGGAACATTTATAGACTCAAAAAATATTACATGTAAACTCTCCGAACTCTACCATTTCCTAAAAAGTTTTGTGAATAAAGGGTTATGAGGTATTTTGAAATCTGTCTCAAAAATAAAAAAAACTCGTTTCAAAGTCCACCCCTTGCTTCCCGCTTGGGGTTGGAGATTCTCGGTTTTAAGTTGCGAAGTCCACCCCTCGCTTCCCGCTTGGGGTTGGAGATTCTCGGATTTAAGTTGCAAAGTCCACCCCTCGCTTCCCACTTCGGGTTGGAGATTCTCGGATTTAAGTTGCGAAGTCCACCCCTCGCTTCCCGCTTGGGGTTAGAGATTCTCGGTTTTAAGTTGCGAAGTCCACCCCTCGCTTCCCGCTTGGGGTTGGAGATTCTCGGTTTTAAGTTGCGAAGTCCACCCCTCTCTTCCCGCTTGGGGTTGGAGATTCTCGGATTTAAGTTGTGAAGTCCACCCCTCGCTTCCCGCTTGGGGTTGGAGACAATTAAAGACCATCATGCAAGATCCGAGCGAGGCTCATGATCTTGGCGTAAAAACAATCATGCGCGATCCGAGCAAGGCTCGGGATCACGGCATGTAACGAACGCCCGATGTGGCACGAGCGAACCATAAATGTTGTGGCACTCAGACCATGGGGTTGGATCGGGATACATAGTGAGCTAAAATAAGGAACACAGTACAGTCATAGACGAAGAAAAAGAAATTATATAAAATAAGGCCACAAGGGCCGAAGTATCATAATTACAAACCCCGGCGGGGCCACCAAAATAGCAAAACTATAAAAAAACACAAATTACACATGCAAGCATCCTTCACTCCTTTGAGGTCTCGGCGGCGGGTTTCGTTGGGACCTGGCGGACAGGAGAGGTGGAGATCACATCAAGCTTGGAGGTTGGCACGTTCGTCGCGGGATGGGGACCTTCGATGGCGAGGTCCGTGCCTCCCTGGCCGAGGTCCTCTACGGTGGGCGCCTCGGTAGCCAAGGTCCCATCCTCTCTAAGGAAGAACTCGCATTCTCCCTCGGGCTCCTCCCCAGTTTCTTCCCCCATGGTCAGCGCATAGTTGGGGTTGAAGAAGGAAATATGGGGATCGATATGCCCATACTTCGCGAGCACCTGCCTAACCCCCATGCGGACGGCCTGCCGGAACATTTTGTTGACGCTGCCCATCAGCTCTTCCTTATACTCGGGAGACGCCACATACTTAGGCCCCGCAGCCTCCACCTCCTCGTTCAGCTCTTTGATGCGCTCGTGGAGCTGTTGTTCTCCTCCTCGACCTTTCAGAGTTCCGACTCCTTCTCCCTGAAGAATTTATGCTCCGCGGACAGTTTGGTCCGGAGCTCCTCGATCTCGGCCTTGAGATCCCCAACCTCCCCCCTCGCCTTTTCCGTCTCCTCCTTGAACTTCTCCGTTTCCCCCTTAGCCTTTGTCAACTCCTCCTTGGACCTAGCGGCGGCTTTGGCCTCATCCAACACTGCAATCTCTGCGGCCCGAGTCCTCCTTTCGGCCTCCGCGAGCTCCTTCTCCTTCTTCGCACACTCCTCTATGCGCCTTGAGCTTCGCCTCCAGCTTATCCATGTTCTTGTGGAGGAAGACGATGCGACTGTTCTTGTAGTTCTTAAAGAAGTGATGCTGAAAAAATAAAAAAAGATACGTGTTTTAAAAAAATATATAAGCATCGAACCAACAAAAGAACCAACCTCGAGGAAATAAGGCATACCATCGCCGAGTAACGGAGGGACTCGTCGTTTAGGGCCGCCTCCGACAGGTTGTTTGCCCACGCAACCTCCTCCTTCCAATTTGTCTAGTCCTAGTCCATGGGCACACTTCGGGCGGGTCCGGGACAGTGGAACTTCTTGGCAGGAGGACCGTCGGTAGATATAACCCGGCTCACGGGGCCGGGACGGTTGATCATCTCCCCCCCCCCCCCCGAGTCCCCCTTTGGCTGTCCCCCTTCTGCTTCTTCTTCTTATCTTGGTGGGAGGGAACCTTGACTTCTTTCCTTTTGGATCCGACTTCATCGTCGGATCCTCGGGGGGCTTGGGAGGATGTTCTGGCAACGTCCCCTAGACGAATCCCCCTCAGTAATCTTCACCCCTGGCACCTTCGGCGGCGGGGGTGTCACCTTCGGTTGCGAGGTTGGTGGCCTTGCCGGGGGAGTCGATTCCTTTACAATGGGGCCCTTCGGGGCACGAGGAACCTGGGAGGTGGAGGTCGCAAGTTTCTTTTCCTGCGCCCTCGAGGTAAGAGCATTGAAAAGGTCCACTATCAAAAATATAGGAAAAAATAATAAGTTAGATAAAAAGCAGGAAACGGAATATCACAAACAATCAAGGTAGTGTGACCCGAGCGAGCCTCGCGGTCACCACTAAATAAGCAAGGTATTCCCTCGGGGCCATGCGTGGGCCAAAACCAAAAATGAATAACGAAGCAAGTAACAGAAAGCAAAATAAGTACCTTCTTCGCCCTCGCGGGGTGGAGGGGTAAGGCTCAGGCCGGCCCGTCAAGCCGATCCTGTGCCAAGTACTTCTGGTACAGCTCCTGACGCGCCGGGGCGTATCGGTCCTTGAGTTCGTCGGCTTTTTGTGTACCCATGGGCCGAACGAAGTTGTCCGGGGCCGTGGGGAAGTTGAGATACCTCCCAGTAGGGTCCCAGACCAAGAACCATATCTTCTTCCACGGCCCGACGTTCGTGGGGGCCGTGGTAATCTTAAGACCAGGCAAACTGAGGTTGACGAGACAAGACTCGTGTTCCCTCCTCGGCAAGAACAAGCTCGACATGGTGTCCAGGTCAGGTCCGTCCCCGAGCTCGTAACTTCGAATGGTGTAGGCACAAATAAGCCGCCACGAATTGGGGAACAGTTGCGTTGGGCAGACGTGCATTTCCCATAGAAAGTTGATCAGGTGCAGGGCTAGCGGCAATCGGAAGCCGGCTTGGAGACTAACCAGGTGCACGTCGACGCACCTCTCGTACCTCTCGTAATGAGCCAAAGAGCAGCCCTCCCCCTAAGAAAGAGCTCTCAGTGTGCTCCCTTCTAGTGAGAGAAACTCTCTCCTCTCACTAGAACCAAATCGGCGCCAAACTCACTCCCTCTCACCGGCATGTCCCGGTGGGGGCTCGCCCCTAGCAGCCCTCGCCACACTCAAGGTGGTTACCCACGAGCCACCTCCGAGTGGGAGCACCTTGGTGGTTCACACACCCGCCGACTAGATCTACCCCTGCACACTACTTTCTTTCTCGGCCAACCTCCCAAACACTTGAAAAACACCAACCACCAACCACCAACCCCTTGCTTCATGGTGGTGCAGCCTCCTTGAACCACCGGCGGAGTTAGAAGTCTCCTTTTGGCCACCTTTAGGTGCCATGGGGAAAAAGAAGAAGAAGAGCTCCCTATCACCAACTCTCAAGTTCAAGTTGGAAGGTTCAACCAAAAGAGACATTTTTGATGATGTTGATGCATTCTTGGAGGATAAAATTGGTGGATTTTCGAAAACAAAGGAGAAGGAACAAGATCCAAGCAAGGTAGAAGTTCATGGTGTTCAAAATCCCTCCAAAATCTCCATTGGAGATGTTCTAGAGCTCACCTTGGTTCAAGAACTTGAAGAAGGTTTCATGGATGCCAACCTTGAAGATGAAGATGAACATGGCAAATCCCCCATAAATTCGGCCTCCTCATCACCTTTTGAGGAAAGAAAGAGCAAGAAAGGTGCAAATTCTAAAAATGAGGGGAAAATGAGCTTGGAAGAAGAAGATGGGCGTCCCACCACCTTGCCACCACCGCCAGCTATGGCGGCACCACCGCCGGAGCTTGACTTGGCCGGCCACCATGCCTTGGCCAAGGGGTCACATGTTGGTCAAACATCCAAGGAGAAGTCACATGTCTTGCCTAACCAAAAAGCTCCCTTGGAAGATGGGAATGGAAGAAATACTACAAGGAGAAGAAGTGGGCTGGTTCGTCTTCAACTTTGAGTCTGAGGCCGACATGGACAAAATACTACAAGGAGGCCCCTACTTCATCAACGGTAAGCCTTTCCTCCTTAAGTATATTCCGGATAATTTTTGTTTTACTAAGAAGGAGGTAGCCAAGATACCGATTTGGATTAGGATCTATGGTCTTTCCATGGACTATTGCACAGCCCCTATCCTTAGCCGAATAGCATCTCATGTTGGAAAGCCGCTTTATTTGGACCCGGTGACAGATGAGAGAAAAAGGGGTTCATATGCTAGAATTCTTGTGGAGATAAACTTTGCATCAACCATCACACGAGAAATTTGGCTTGATTTTGATGATGGCGTAGCTCTTGAATGCCAAATCTTTGTTGAGAATGAACCAAGCTATTGCCATGGTTGTTGCACTTTCGGTCATAGTGATGATGTATGCACCTCTAAGGAGGATTTTAAGTTTGTTGTAGGAAAAACTAGGAGAACCTCCTTAGCACCTTTGAGGGCTGATTCGGGGAAAGAAAAACCGAGCAAAGAGGGAGGCCAAAGTGAGGATGTGAGCAAGGCTAGAAGTGAGCCGCCCCCTTCCCCCGTGAGATCACCATTGCACCACCCAAACCGAGCCAGACAACCACCCACAAACCGTTCTAAAACCAAACACAAGCCCTTGAGAGTGAGACTCCCTTGGTAGATTGTGTTGGAGGGGAAAAAAGTGACAAAAATGAGGGGGTTGAAAGTGCAACATGTGAGGGTGTCGAGAGTGAGACCAATGTTGGAAGTGCACATGAGACGCTAGAGAGTTTGAGCAAAGAAGTAGAGGGCACAAGCCACACCGAGCCCTTGTCTAAAGATTTGGAGACAACTTCGAGTGAAGAAAGCGAAGATGAAGCCCCGGTTCAAGGCAACCAAGATGATGATGTCGGATCCTCCTCCAAGGAGGAACCTCAAAACAAGAAAATCTTTGTGGTTGACACATCGAATGGCCTTCCTATACACTCGCCAAGGCGAGGCATCATGGTTCTTGGCCTCAAAGCTCATACCAAGAAACCACCTCCATTGCACGCCACCCAAAGATCCACGAGAGCCGCTAAGGCTCCTACCTAGGGCGCTTAGATTTTGATTTAGTCCATGTTGTTGTTTAGTTCTTCGGTTCATGATTGTGCTAGGTTTTGCTTGTTAGTTTGATGATGTTCTTGCGTAGCTTGGGTGGCCTATGTGCCTTCCCATTGCGCTTTGTTTATGCCTATGTTTTGACTACTCGGGGCATAGTATGGGAGGCCTAAGTGCCTTCCCATGTGTGCCCCGTTTAGGACTCGCTTGTACTAGTCCTTCGGGGCTCATATTCTCACATTTACTCTGAATCAACATTTCAGCAAAAAAAAAAGAGCAGCCCTCCCCTTCGGGGAGCGCCAGCTCAACCCCTTCCGGCCAGGGGAATTCCTTGGCGATTTTCGCGAGGTCTTTCGGCTCTAGAACCGTAGGCGCCCTCTCAAGCAGACAGATCACCCTCGCGGGGTTCGGCGACATAGGTATCCGCTCCTCGAGCACCGGGGGGATACTTGACACGGAGTCGGTGATATACTCCGCGAAAAAGCTTGGCTGATCGTTGGAATCAGATGACCTCGCAAAGGACCCGGTCACCTCCTCATCAGAAATCGAAGACGAAGCCATTTCAACCCCGGACGATGCTCGAAGTCGGGAGTAGTGCGAGTTTACAGAAACGTCGGAATCGCTGGAAGAAGGGTCGCCGAAGACGACCTCGCAACGAACCCGGCACCGTCCTCACTCCCTCCGTTTCGCCGCCGTGACACCGGCGCGAAACACCGAAGGACGATCGCCTCCCGTTAGGGCACGAAAACAGCAGAAGAGGCAGAAACGCCAAAGAAAACACGAAGAAAGAGTCGGGTACTTACTTGTTCGAGGATTTGCGTGGGGAAGTCGGTGGCGTTCTTGGCAACCGTCGAAAAATAAATCGTCGACTGCTTGAAGATCGGAAGAACGAGAGAGAGAGAGAGAGAGAGAGAGAGAGAGAGAGAGAGAGAATATCTGAGGAAGTAGATGAAGATGAAACATGGGGGCGTGGAAGAAACGCTTTTAAAGAGGGCGAATCTAGGCCTCCCCCGTTCCCGAAAAGCTTATTGGGCCTAATATGTCTTTAGAGGCCCAATGATGTAACACAGGGAGACATGCCCAAAAATCGCCACACGCGTAACGAAAGAAAATATCCAAGTATCGAGCCTCGCAAATGTCCCCCTCGCCAGAAAAATCTTTGCGAGGGAGTTCGCCTAACTTCTCCGCTTCGCTTCTCTCAAAGACGTCGCACCCCGGGTCTAGTGAACCAAATAATACTCATGTATGACTTGCGGTCCACGGGACGAGGTCCCCAGGCCATGGGGTTGTGATGGTGCTCAAAACGGTAGAATGAGAAGTGGGCCCGGTGTACGAGGAATAAACGGATCCGACGGGACTCCCAAGGTGGATTACGGGACCCATTACCTTACCCTTATCAAAATTAAACAAAACCCTACCTCCGCGAGATCCTGAGACCTCGGCAATGAGGTCTATACCTCGTTGCTCGAAAATCGACATCCCCACCCTATCTAGACTAGTCAGCGATCACCATTTCATCACCCAATAGGCTACTGCCTCACGCTCGGCCAATCAAAAGGCTTGATCTCGAGCGTCCCACATCAAACACACACCAAAACCCATCCTCTCAAAATACTATAAATAGAGGAGAACCTCGTAGGTGGCAAGGGGTCGAAAAACATCTTGAACTCAAGAACTATCTTGCTCGTTGAAGATCGACGTGTTGAATCATCGTCAAAGACCTCGCTACAGACAAGTGAAGTCCACAAAAAGACTTCAAGTCACACAAAGAGCCTTCGCTCACATCAAAAGACCCCGCAACATCATCTCATAGGCTACAATCGCCACACTCTAGCTCAAACTACTCAATCTCGTCGCCAGAGTTCGTCGAACGGCTTGTAGGAGATAGAATCTCGTAGTGATTAGGAGATCTCGAACCTTGTTAGATCGAGATCTCGAATACTCTTAGGATGTCTAAAGTGTAAACCTCATTTGTTTGTAACCTCGTGGCTTGTAACCTCCTTGTAAGAAATAATAAATAAAGAGCAAGTGTTTGCACAATCGAATAAAAGTAATCTCGTTTCTTGTCTTCTAGCGACGGTTTATTTTGGGTTTCATCACCTTACAGACTGGCCACAGATGGGAGATGGCAACTGGATTGATATTGTATGGGCCAGCGAGCTTGCCCATCTGTAGAGTATTATGCACCAGCAGGTTCATACCGGTTTTATAGATGCATTTATTGAGCGATGTCATCCAGAGACCAGTTATTTACATATGCCATGGGGCGAGATGACGATCACGCTTCATAATGTTGTGCTCATTCTCTGCCTTCCGATCAACGGGGATGCATTTCTGCCAAATGGAGATGTTGAAGGCTCTTAGAGATCCCGATTCGTAGAGTCTTTTAGATGGATGATGATTAGATGAGCCGCCCACATTTTGATAAGGGCGGTGTTGCACATGAACATCTCTAGAAGTATTGCATGGACCGGATGCGTGGCCTTGCTCCTAAGACTGTCGCTTCTGGGTTCTACTGAACTTGATAGCGTCGAAGATCTTTCCTGACTAGTCTCAACATCAGATCCCTATCACATACTTGGACATTGTAAAGGATCACGATGATGTATAGAACATGTCTTGGGCTTTTGCTGCACTGGCTCATCTGTATAGGAGCCTTGGTGAGTGCATGAGGATTGGGGCTAGAGGGGCTTCTATGTGTTACAGGCTATTGCGAGTAATTAATCGAACCTAATTTTTTTTTGCTAATATTATCAGCCACACTTGACCAGTCGGATGTTTTTTTGTGTAGTCTTGGATCTTCATGTACTTTCCATCACTTCGTCCCGCTGGGATGCCATTACCATTAGAGGATGGAGAGACATGGGCTCAAAGGTGGGGAGATGGTGGTATAGTGCAGGTTGGGTGCAACTACAGAGCAGAGCATGATACGATGACGACGACAGATGTGAATACACTCTTTACAAGTTGTATTTAGGGTTATTTTTTCCAAAAGGACTTCATTTATCATGCGAAATTGAATCAGGTGGCTTGGATGCCGTATGGGGATTTGGATTTTACCTATGCATATGCTTCGTCTTGTTTTCATGGGCTGCTATCATTTTTTGCTATTTTAGAGCCATACATGCCAGATCGATGTGCAAGGCAGTTTGGGGGGGTGTAGAGGATACCTAAAGGAGTTATTATGCCGAAGACTGCCGTTCGAGTAGGAGACTTGACAAGGTACAAGGTAGAGTTTGACGTAGCCACTTGGGTTTGGAGATCAAGGGACTTGCACCGTATCAGCTTAGGCACTATAGGATCACTTGTGACTGATGATCCGTCCGAGTGTGTTGAGGACTACTTGGATTGGTTTCTACTGCGTACACACACACGTGTTAGTCGGCCCGCCACAACTGCTGAGGAGGTATAACTTTGGGATTGTTTGCCTTTGTTACATAATTGATGTTTTTAGCTAATAATTATTTTTTTATATATGCAGCGAATGCAGCAGTCATTGGGTTATCTTGCACCATGGGCGGCATATGTAGGGTTGCATCCACCAGGGATACAGGACGCCATCAGGAGATCTATTGAGATCATGGGAGGAGTGGGTCCTGGATATGGCGATGGAGATGACCAGTCGGATAATGCCTAGGGATTTATGTTTTGATTATGTAATTCGGATTTATGTTTTGATTATGTAGTTCGAATTTATGTTTTGATTATGTAGTTCGGATTATTTATGTTTTGATTATGTAGTTCGGATTATTTATGTTTTGATTTGTAGTTCTGACTATGTAGGATAATGATTATGCTCGCATATGGATTTATATTATGTTGAATTATGATAATGCTCGGATATGGATTCAAACTAAGTAGAAACTTCAAACTAATATTACATATTTAGACTGTTCATGTAAGCAAACTAATTTGAAGAACCTATGCCCATTAAAATGGGATGATCATCCTTGGAAGCAAATTTGTATTTGTTGAGTCATTGGAGCAATAGACGAAGAATGCTAACTGTGCCTATGTCACAATTATGTCTCCACATTGGAACTACCGATGGCAGTGGACAATCATCAAGGAAGAACACCTGCAGACAAAGAATTAACACATTAAATGTTATACATAATCGAAAAAATCCCGAAAGAGTTAAAAAAATTCAATAACTTACCGACTCAAAATGTGCACAAACGGTCTCGAAGAAAATGAAGATGACTCCATTCTCCAAGGTTCCAGTCCAATTGGGGGGACAATTAAGGGAAGATAAGTTTGGTGTTGTCGCCCACAACAAGTGCGCAATTGTATTTTATAGCAACCAAATGCCCCATGTTTGGAAGGCTAAACCACCTCTCTTGGGGCGAAACCTGGACTATCCCACTCTACCTTGCGGGACATCTCAATAGCCGTATAATGAAGGAAAGCACGGTCAAATATGTTGGCATGCTCGAGTACAGTCATCACCATCTAATTTCGGACGTTGTGCCATCTTTCTTGACCGAGCCCTAGACATTCTGCAACGGCTCTGAACCCACAATTTCCATCAGCAACAATCGCATAGTAACCCCTAAAGAACTCCTTTATACTCTTCGAAATGAACTGCAAAGGACCGGGTGATGAATCCAAAGTAAGTGGTGTAGTGCTAGGAGAGCTCATTTCATATGGAACTGGGGGTGGACTTGGGTACTTTGGGGGCCGCCCTCTAGGCTTCTTTGGGGGAGTCTCGTCCAACTCTTTGTCAATTTGCTCCCACCCACATAGAATTATTTTGTTTGGACTATTCTTGGGTCTTCCCTTTGGCTTTCGAACTACGGGTTCTTTTATTGTCCTCTTATCTGGTCGGGCTAGCTTGCGGATATCATGAGCATAATTGTATTATTCATCAGCCGTCATTTCAGAGAACTTGTTGTTCATGAAGTCATCCATCAGTGATCTTGCAACTCTGCACTTTGTACCTTCCGCCTCTTCATTAGGCAATATCGGCGTGTTCAGGTCAAGTTTTCGCCAAAAGATATGCACTGCAATAGGAGAAATTGGCGTCTCTTGGGACACATAACGTGCAATGTTGTGGAGACATGGCAACCCGTGGTTCATTGGCAACAAGCATCTACAATTAGGGTCAATGTGTGTATCTTCCCCTTTCTCATACTCGTCCATCAGAAACTTCATTGCTTTGTCTGATACTTTATAGTTTAACAGTCTAAAAATGTCAACTCCAATCAACTCAAACATCATCCTAAAACGACACCGATTCAAAGAAGCTTTTATCTCGTTCACTTGGATTTGCAATAAGGAATGATATTGATCAAATGCAATGTCCAATCTCACGTGGCCTGTAGTCAACTAGTCTTTGAATGTTGAGTGTTGCCCTTCCATCCTAGAACAGAATGTGAATAATATACACAACTATTTTTTACAAAACTGTTTTCTGCAAAACTGTTTTGCAGAAACAAGCCATAACGGTCGTACTCGCACTGGCCGTAACGACCTGTGTACATCTGGCCGTTATGACCGTTCTTCGGCTGGCCGTTACGGCCATTCTTCTGCTGGCCGTAACGGCTGGTCTTCCACTTGACGTTACGGTCGGTTCAATAGAAACAATTATAAAAAGGCATTCGAAGTTTACATACCTGTTTGTTGTGCTTCATTAAAAGTTTAAAATCGTATCTGTCCAAGCTGACACAATTATTGTCTTATACGGCTCAAGCCACTCGCTTTTGACATATCAAACGAGATGTTTCCGGGCCGCCCACTTTTCCTCAATTCTAGCCAACTCTCTATTGTAGCGCTCCACACTTGTTACCCTAAACAATGCTCGGTAATCATGTGTGAAGGATGTTGCAATTGTGGCATTCTTGGTGATGCTCTTTGCTCTTCCTTCGATGTTCTTTAGAATGTGAAACCTACAGAGGAGGTATTTCGAACATGGAAATAAGGCATCCAATGCATTTATCAAATCCCTCTCTCTGTCTATCACCATACAAGTAGACGTCCTCTGCACACTTTCACAAAGCTCTAAACGTTTGTTGTGCAGCCCAAGTGTTGTCTTCTTCCCGCTCGTTGGCTAAGAATGCACCTGCCACAGTATAGTTCTTCCATGTGGATGTGAAGCCGACGATTTCCAAAAAAGGTAAGTTGTACCTGTATGAAATGCACTTGTTAGCCCTTAGACTTAAAAAGTAAATAGTAAATTGTCGAATTTTCACATTACTTACTTGTTTGTGTTGTATGTGGTCCCCAATAGTAAAACATAGGGAAATTCATAGAGGAGAGATATCGAATCAGGGCTGGCAAAGAACAAATTCGTAATCCATTTCATCTTGTCATCTTCCAAGTGTCTCACAAAGTACTTATTCTCCCTAGCTTTATGAAAGAATTCTTGGACCGTTGGTCTACCTTCTATTAGTTCAGCTCGTACACTATACCATTCATTGTATACTTGCCTCTTGCTGGTGTATTTCAATGGGAATTCATTCAATGCACATGCAACTTGGTTTGTTGTACAACTGCTACGTGTCATCATCTTCAGCACATCTTTTTCTTCTCTGGTGTGAGCCTTCCGGCTAGTGGGTGGTCATACAAACTGGAACCAATCTTATGGTTGTGAATAGCATAAACAACAACAATCTTCCATGCTCCTCCAAGCTTCTCTTGACACTTTAATCTAAAACGACATCCACATTTCTTGTTCTGGCACCTCTTGCGAACTAACTTATTTTCACTTTTCGATGGGGTGTGCTTGCCCTCTCTCTCTCACAAAGTAGCCATGTCTTTCCAAGATGAGTCATATTATTATGCACATGTTATTTTCGATATCGACTTGTTTAACCCAAGAAATGGCCTCCTCTCGGGATTCAAATGGTGTATCAATGATAAACAAATGCGAATAATCTTCTGACACCTCCTCTACAACCTCCTCTGTATGATTTGAAAACTGTGAATGACTACTTAGAGGTGGAAAATCAAACATGGCCGGTGTAGACTGAACGTGCTCGATCGGCACTGGTGCATGAGGTGGAATCAGTCGGCACGTGCTCGGTCGGCACTGGTGCAAATTAAAGGGTCTAGTACCCCTCTAAAGAATGTTTTCGTTCTTTAGTTAAGATGGTTGTACAAGTAGAAGAATTACTATTGTACATTTTTCTTAAGGAATTGTTACATTAGTATCCCTTGGAAAGACTCCCACATTTGAACTTATGTGGTTTAACGAAATCAAGGAAAAGGAATGGAAATCCCATTGGTCTTGCTAGCGAAGTAGGCAGGGGTCAAGCAGTTTTATCCATTAGCTTGGGTCATACCTACAAAAGTTCTGGGTTGACCTTCCCAAACGTAAAAGTTGGATTGCTTATAGAATAAGCATCCTAATTGAAACGAGCAATTAAGTGCTTCTAGGAAGCGAGTAAGAAAATGACTAATCCATTCTATACTTCTAGAATGGAGTCATTGCGGAAGAATTCTTTTAAGATGGATATTCGATAACTGTCGAGATGGAATCGAAGTTTGAATATGTGAAAACCATGCCTTGGAAGAAGGATATCGAATTACGGTTTCTAAAGAGGTTACTATTGGGATAGGTGATGGTTATATCATAAGAGGAAGTAATCATCTTTACGATGTCGTGTTCGAATATGATTTACTATCGAGAAGTGGTTCGAGTGTCCCTTTATATTATATTTTGCAATACCTAGAAGAATGTTGTTTTTCATAAATAAGGTTAAACTCAAGGGACTAAGTGGTTTCATTCCATCAATGTGATCAATATCGGGGAACAATTTCCAACATAATCGCCTAAAGTGTATATCTTCATAGGAACAAGAGTTGGACTTCTACCTCAACCATGTGGCTAAGATGGGAGGTAAAATTCCATTCTTATTCACCACCATGAATCTATCTTGAAAACTTTTGATTTTATAAACTTACAATTTCATTATGGTATAAAAGTAACATTTTGAGGCGAACTTAGTAGTACAATGAATATGTCATAAAGTTAAATCATGGTTTAGCTCAAACTTTCTCTTATATAAGCTAACGATGGAATACGGGCTTTGTTTCAACACGAAAGGACATAATATGATAACCCAAAATCATAATACAGAATTTGGCTAGAGACATTCTTACAAGGAAGAGTGCCAAAGGTGGGGTTCGAGATTTTCGACTACTGTTTTCATACAGAAGTGCCTTAAAGACAAGATTAACTAGATTACGAATTTTAAACTTGGATAGGAAGGAGGATCCAACTATTCCTCTGGAACATCCGATGAAAAAGGTTTGTCACTGCGGTGTATCTCATAGAGTTATTGACCTTGACTTTGGGATGTCATTGGCCCTTTTCCTTTATTCTGAGTTGTAGACTGCACAGAAGATGCTCCGACCACCTTATTTGAAGCTTGGTGGTTTTGAGAAGCTAAATTTGAACGAAAATGGCCTCCGTTGCTCCCTTTCTGTCTGCAATAGGTACGGAGACGTCCTTCCTTTCCACATGTGAAACAAGTCTTCTTGAGTTTGATGTAGTTCCTAATAATGTGACCTAGTTCACCACAGTTGCGGCAGGTTATAGGACCTTTTTGGTATTCAAACCCTTTAGCGGTAGCTGTCATGGTTGACTCCAATTTTCCCTTTTTTGACCATCATGACTTTTGTGTGGACATTGGTCTCTTAAATTCGCCATTCTCCTTTTTATGAGATTTTCCCCAATCTTGTGTCCTTGGTGTGGGTCCCTCAAGCAAGAATTTTTCCATGTGTGCCGCATCCACGTATTTTTCCAACGTCGTGCAAGTGCGATAACTCATCAGAGATTTGATTTCTGAGTTAAGCAATTCATGGAACCGTTGAATTCTCTCTGCCTTGGTGGAAACATTAGTTGTGGCATCTTCCAATTGGGGTCTAAGCTTCGCTGTCTCGGGTATGCTTGGCCCACCAATCCTTTGGTATGGAATCTTATAGAGCTTCTCTTCTCCCCAAGTCGCCCAAAAGCGATCCAACATTTTGGCTTTGAACATCTCCCAATTCAAACTTGTAATTTAATGCCTTGGTGACTTTTGACGGTAAAATCCAAGGTCATTGGCAGTAATACCCAATGTTGCAAAATAGGGGTGTTACAATCGGCCTGTAAATGCTCCGATCTGAGATTGTTGCTCGTTGTGCCGCTTGCACCAATGTACTGTAGCCCTAATGATCCTGCCTCACCTCATCATCAAAGACACTCCCAATGTTAGTATCTCGATTTTAATTCACCCCTCTCTTTCTCCTACTTGGTTGTTGAGATTTCAAAAATTGTTTTGATCTTGTTTGATAGTGTTATGAGGATATTTATTTATGGAGAGATTTTAGGATGTACGAAGCATAAATCGTATTGGTTCTAGCTTATTATGTAAATGTTGAATTACTAGATTATTTTGTTGTATGTAGGTATTTTTATTACCCAAGAGAAGTTGAAATTGTCTTTTACCTACTGTTTTGCATCTAGTGTTTTTGATTTCTTGAGAATGAGATTTTTTTGAAAAGAGAAATTTAATTTCTGTTACGTTGTGTGCTCTTTTGCTCTTGAATGCAAATGCATTAGAGCAGGAATGGATACTCTATTCACCTTATAAGATTGATAATTGTTATTAGATGAAAACTTATTTTCTTTTAATTCAATTAACTAATGATATTCGTGTCATGTTCTTCCTCTTATTTCATAGCGTTGATCATTATTCAAATGATGGTGACATTGCTCTTAGGCAAGTTTGGCTAAACTATTCCCATTTTTGTTCATTACATGTTTCTTATTAATTCCATCAACAACCTACAGTATTGTAGGAAAAATCATCTTCCTAGTATGTATACAGAAATATTTAGCTTCTTGCTAATTTATGAAAGTATTTTCAACTTTCTTTTAGTTATTTAATATTCTGATGGAGTTTTATGAAATTAAAGATATGAGTATCCGTTTTTATGTTTTTTGTTTTTTGTTTTGTTTGTGTGTTTCCTGTTGCACTTGACCCATTATATATAGTCATAAATTTGAGTTTAGTATGCACTTTCCCGTGAATAAGAACCATCTTAGGCTTAGGAGGCGTAAATCCTGAGGAGATATTGAACATTGTTGTTGAGAATCTAGATAGATAGGGAGCTTCTCAATATAACCCAAACCCATGATGGCAACTTCCTCCATTGTAGTTTTCTCCTTCCTATTGAGTATATATTGATCGAGTTCATTTACGCAATCAATATGACTACGATCGGTGTAATTCTTCAGGAAAGAAGGTTGGCATGAATGATATGAAAGAGAATATGGAAAAACTTGTTCAACTTAGGCAACATTATAAAAGGACTATTGCCTTGTATCCACTGCCATGTGATAGGCTGATGCGACCCTGCCTAGGCTCGGACCCAACTTCTACCATTCCGAGACGGCCTAGACCTTGGAGACCCCCTTGGCTTAGGATTTAGTCTCATTTATGTATTTATTATATTATTTCTATTTTCGTCATTTATACTCCGTCTTTACTATTTTAGGCGTGTGTTCTCTTATGCTTAAGAGACCGGCCCATTATGGTAGAATAAGGCCCATTAGGGTTTGTTGCACCTTTCTATTTATATTAGCTACTATATTAGATTTATGGGCTTTTCGGATGTGGGCCTTGATTGCATGCTTGGCCATTCCCGACCCCCTTCTTTGTACCTAGGGTTTCGAGCTTGCTCTCTATATAAGAGGCACTCGGGACTCCTTTCAATCCACGTCCAAAATGAATTAAGTCAAAGCTTTGAGTCGAGTTTTTCCTCCGCTTTGGCCCGGGCGTCACCCTATTCTTTTTCCGACCCCATATTCTCCTGACCTACGTCAAACTAGGCCCCCTTCTCAATCCTTTCACTTCACCTCTCATCTCAAAGTCTAGGCTTCGGCCTCAAATATATCCGGTCACTATTTGTCGGAGAAGATCCGAACATTTTGAGCCTAGATCCGTCCATCGTGACCCTAGGGTCGCATCAATTGGTATCAAAGCTTCAGGCGGTTCGAACGAATTTTTTTCCGACACCACCCTCCATTCCGCGTCGACCATCACCCCGCGTCTGTGGGTCGATCTTGACCTCCGTTTACCCTAGTAAGTTCAGCTACTGTTATTGAAAAAAAAAAGTCCGAACTGTTTTAAAAAAAAATTGATCGGCTCTAATTTGCAAGTTTTATATTGCAGCGATCTAATCAAATCTTTTCTTGCCTTTAATCCTCACATGCACAAATAAGATAGCTCATATTTTGTTTCCGTATCCATAGCCAAATCACGTTTTCATAGTGAGCATATCTGAGCATATCTTTGTGGCTAATATTGTTAAGAGCCGATTAGTTAAAAAAAAAAAAAAAAAAAGGGCAGAGCATAATATACAAAAAAAGAGAGAAAGAAGGATTCGGCTTTAAAAAAAAGAAGAAGAAGCTGGCCGGTTGTTTTTTTTATTTGTTATGATTTTGTAAAGATCTTAATTATATAAAAGATCTCGTTATTTTATTTCTAGGATAGTTTATATATTTTCCCAATTTGTAAGAGATTCTTTCGGGTTGTGAAAGATCTCGTAATATTGTTAAAAAAAAAGGACAAAAAAAATCCCGAGGGGCCAAGCCATGTCTTGGACCTGCTCGGAAATATGGGATGATTCAGACTCTTGGGATCGGCCACATCGACGAGTCAACACTCCTCCCTATAAGCCGCTTCAAAGGGACTACCCGGATTGGATCCCACCATACCGGCTTCCCGAGAATCGGGCCCGCTACTATGGAGAAACTCCCAAACCTCGGCATCGTTCCTACGACGAGCGGGATTGGAGTCCACCTCCAAGGCGCCCACGCGAAACTCCCAAACCCCGGCATCGTTCCTACAACGAGTGGGATCGGAGTCTGCCTTCTCGGCACCCACGCAACCGAGTTCGCGAACCGGACCCACGGCCACGACGTCCTCAACCGCCCTCTCCCATAGACGAGAGTCCTAGCATCGAGGACAGGTTCGCGACCTTAAAGCGTCAAATGGCAGAACACATGGCGCGTTTCCATCCCACACTCGTTCCGATACACGTTTCGACAACCCAGCCGCCATTGGCGTCGGTGCCGAGCAAGCTCATCATCGAGACTGTGCCGGCACCACAGCCGCAACTGGCACTCGTACCGAGCGAGCTAGTCCACACCGAGGACTCCACACCAGCAGCGCCAACACTCGAGGTCGAGGGCCCACCTGATCTTGACACCGAGCCCTCACCTACATCAGCGCCCCCTTTGGATGAGCCTATGTCGTTGGAAACCCTAATCGACATGCCTTTGTCTTTGATGCCCGACGCCGACTCCAAACCTATAATCGAATCTGCCCCTGTGTCGACAACATTTATTTTGTTCTTCGAGAAGACCCACGTCGATGGCATGGTTTTGATTAGGCCGCATCTTTTTTCCCTCATCTGTACCATGTCGAAGCGAGGACGCTTCGAATCTAAGGGAGGGAGGATGATGCGACCCTGCCTAGGCTCGGACCCAACTCCTACCATTCCGAGACGGCCTAGACCTTGGAGACCCCCTTGGCTTAGGATTTAGTCTCATTTATGTATTTATTATATTATTTCTATTTTCGTCATTTATATTCCGTCTTTACTATTTTAGGCGTGTGTTCTCTTATGCTTAAGAGACCGGCCCATTATGGTAGAATAAGGCCCATTAGGGTTTGTTGCACCTTTCTATTTATATTAGCTACTATATTAGATTTATGGGCTTTTCGGATGTGGGCCTTGATTGCATGCTAGGCCCAATCTGATCCCCTTCTTTGTACCTAGGGTTTCGAGCTTGCTCTCTATATATGAGGCACTCGAGACTCCTTTCAATCCACGTCCAAAATGAATTAAGCCAGAGCTTTGAGTCGAGTTTCTCCTCCCCTTTGGCCCGGGCGTCACCCTATTCTTTTCCCGACCCCATATTCTCCTGGCCTACGTCAAACTAGGACCCCTTCTCAATCCTTTCACTTCACCTCTCATCTCAAAGTCTAGGCTTCGGCCTCAAATCTATCCGGTTACTATTTATCGGAGAAGATCCAAACATTTCGAGCCTAGATCCGTCCATCGTGACCCTAGGGTCGCATCATGGGCCATATCCAAATTAAAGTCGACCATTGATCAGGTTCCCAAGGTAGTTTTCGATATCTTTTCTTCTTGCTATTTAGTCTTTTAAAGTTCTTTGAGTACAAATGTTGATATACACAATTATGTTGTGTATTTAGGAGAAGTTTTAGCATATTTTTGTGGTGGTTTTAGGTGCTTTAAAGACTATTTTCAGCTAGGAGAAGAAAGACCCAAAGATGCATATTATTGGAGTTTTAGAGCTGGATTGAAGACAAAATGAATAATGGCGTTCTGGTGTTGGCGGCGACCGCCGCCGACCAGGCGGCGCCCGCCACCTCTGACAGCGCGAGATCTCTCGTTTGCCACCTATTTTATTCTAATTGGCTCCTTTTTTATCAGCTTTATTCCAACTTATGTATTTTTGGGCATACTTTTGGAGACCTAATTTGTTATATTAGGGTTTTTGAGAGTTGGACCTCTTATCTATAGTCAGACAATTGAAGCATCGTTTTGATTAAAGTTGTGAGATTTCTAATTCCTTATCTATTGCTTGGGATTAATCATATCTCTTGCTTGAATTTTTATGATTTATTTCAACAGTTTCTAGCCTGATCAACTAGGGTTTGTTGTTATTGAATCTATTGCTAGATCTAGAGTGTTACTGGTTGAGCATCTCTAGATTGAAGTAGCAACTTCATCGCGCTAGTATCTGGTTGTGCTAGTCTTATGCAGAAGAGATTTGATTTACATTCTAGGGTTAAAGCTGGTTGTTTTATGCTAGAATCGTATCATATTATATTCCTATTCTTAATGCTGTTATTGAACTTAATCATTGATGGTTTCATGGTTGTTTAATTAGTGTTTTGGCCAATTTCCGACCAACGACAATCGAGAGAGCTATTTAGGATTGTGGGAGCGAACTAACCGATAAACACAATATCAAAGCCAAAGCAACTGTTTGTATTAAGGATTTCTCAAGTACAGCTAGTGAGTTAGATTATAATTCGGTACCCCTTTCCTTCGGCTTATCCTCTATATTTAAACCCTGTAACTGGTGTCAACCTCCGTCCTCCTGCTCCTCCGATCGTGGCTCCAGTCCCCCACGTCTCGAGACCCATCATTCGGGTGGTTATCGTCGAGCTTCAACCGGCGGGCCTTGTCGTTTGGGAGATTTTTCGGTGATCCAGGCCTTGTGGCTAAACTCTGTGCTAGCGGGCTGGGTCGCCTAGTGGGCTGGTGATATCTGGGCCCAACAATAGCCCCAAAAGATTGGGTGAATTTGAATTCGCCAAATCTTTTCGCCTGTTGGTCTCCGAGATCTTTGCCATCGTAGATCCTCCACGTGTAGGGCCCGAATCTTTCTACGCGCTTTGAGTTGCAGGCGAAAAGACGTCGGCTTGCTATATTTACTGCGCCTCGTTGGGGTAATCCATCATTCCCTGCTCCGTTGTTGATCTCTCCCGAGGTACGAATCTCTCGCCCTTCCTTCCTTCCTCTTCGTTTTCCAAGTTTCCTCCTAATCCCTTAATGGTGAGGGACAAAGCGGTCTCCAGACATGGTTTTCTGCCTTCGGGCATACTTCAAGAGTGCGACAGGGTCCCAAACACATTGACTTTAGAGGAGATGCATCAAATTATTCTGGAGGGAGGGTTTTTCGGGGGTGTAGTGGCCTTGTGTCTCGAAGCCGAGTGCTCAGACTGGGTTCGCCCCGGCTGGGTTTGCCTTTTTGAATTTCTTTTCACCATATCGTGTCAGTTCCCCTTCCCCCCAAAGTTCAGGAGTTCCTGGCCCGATTCAAGCTTTCCCTTGCACAGCTACTTCCTTCAGCTTGGAAGATTCTCTTCTGTGTGAGTCGGATGGCAGAGGTTGCGGGTGTGGATTTTACGGTCTCGGACCTGCTTCAGGCCTACCGTATTACCAAAATCAGGAAGGGACGCTTTATTTTACAGTCCCGAACTGCTCGCCAACCTCTCGTCTTAAACACCAAGGTTAATGGGAAGGGCTGGGCAAACCGTTTTTTCTTTGTTGAGATTGCATCCCTGACCCGTGAAAGTCGTCTGTTCTTGCATGACAAATGGAACCCCGCTAGTAAGAGTTTTTTTTCTTCTTTTGCATTGACCGGTGAAGCCATTTTAACACCTATTTATCCTCTTTTCCTTTGTTCTACAGGTATCCCGGATAACGTCAAGCCACCGAGCGGTTCGGAGAGAGTTCTGTCGAAGCTTTTCAAGCTTACCTCCGCGCAAAGGACATTTGGAGCATCTCTTACCGAGCCATCGGACGGGTCTTCGGAGAACGAGGGTAGTGCGACTTCATCGGATTCGGAAGGAGATAGCGAAAAGGTTCGCCTCCCTGTTGTCAGGATGTCTGCGGTGCCGACTTCAACCCATGCTTTTGGTCCCTCTGTGGGTAAGTTTCGTCACTTGGTGATTTTGCGAGGCCGCCTTTATGTCATCTAACTCCCCCTTTTTCTCTGTCTTCAGAAACACGGGCGCGCAAGTCGGGCTCTTCTTTTTCTGCTTTAGACTTGATTCTCAAGAAGACTTGCTCTAGCGATTCGAAGCCTCCAATCGCCCCTGCCGTCAAGGAGTTGTCGGACGCCCCCAAAACTTCCCGCAAGTGCCATGCTCGGAGAGATGACGATTCTCCGGACCTTCAGGACGACGCGTCTTCCGATTGACAATCCCTCCAGCGGTATCGGGATCCCAACTTCAAAAAGTACCCGACCCCTGTTTCTGCTCATGCCATGGCAACTGAGGTAGGCTTGGGAGCCTGGAAGGTAACTAGTCTTTTATTTCGTTTATTTGATGGCCGCGGCTAGTGGCTCGCCTAGGGTTGTGTCCTAACTTTATCTCCCGTGGTATGCAGCTTTTTCAAGAAGTTGGCATGTTCATCGATGAGATGGACAAGGAATTCGCCGAGCATGAACGGCGGAAGCAAGAGGTTGCCAAGTACCGCGAGGAGGTCGATAAGGCTCGAGAGCGGTCCGCTACTAGGGCCAAGGCTCTGGCCGCTCAGGAGGAGGCTGCGAAGGTGCGGGTTGCAAAGCTGGAACGGGTGATTGCTGCTCAGGAAGCTAGGGTGAGGGACCTTGAGGCGAAGGTTGCTGGTGTGCCTTCCATGGGAAAGGCGGACGCGGAGGACATCGGGGCCTTCTTCAGTATGTTGGCGCGGCTCGAGCAGTTCCTGGACTCCTTTCCCGGTGGTGTGCCCTCGGCTCGCACTGCATCTCTGTTGGGTTCTCCACCGATAACAGCAGAACAGGCGAACCTGGAGGGTGGCGAGCAGATGGAGGAGACGGGAGTTTCTATGGATGTCAAGAAATCTGGCGGCTTAGGCCGTTTGTAAAAATTCCTGTTCTTTTGATTTTTTATGAAGGACTTGTAAAGGACAAGTAGTACCTCACGGGCGGGCCGTTTACCGGGCGTCTTGTGAGGGTTTGCAGGTGGTGGCGAGGCCACTAGGACAATGTTTTGCTTTTGCCCCCCGTCAAGGGGCGGGGTTTTTTATTTTCTTTTATGTTCTTGCTTGGCTGTTGTTTTTTGCTTGTGCTCTTTTGTTGGCGTTTTTTGCAGGCGTCTCTTTGCCGCGTGCCGACGGGTGTCCAAGCAGCCCCTACAGAAGGCTGATCGTTTTAGGAAGTGCATAGCTATGGCTTAAAGGGCGAGGAAAATCTCGACCAGCATTATGGGTGACCCGGGATTCGAGCCCCTGCTGGTAAAGAAGATTACCTACCTGGAAGGCGCGCGAAGGACGTTGTCCGTCGTTTTTCGCAGTGCCCTGACGATGACCGTCGAGAACCTAGCGTTTGCTGGTAGGACTGGCGACTCGGAGGGTACACGACGCCGACTGGTGAGCTTTTTGGGAAGCGCCCTTTTGAAAGTATTCGTGACTTGCGATTCTGCCGAATAGCGGGCGTCTAGGAGATTATTTCCTGTGCCATGTAACAGTGTTGTAAAAAACTCTTTTTGAATACAAGTGATGTATTTGTAACTTCAGAGCATTCGTACCGTTTTGTTATTTTCTTTTTTCGCTGTTTGTTGTACCGAGGTTTCTCTTTTCCGGTGACGTTTGTCGAGAGTAACTCTTTTCGGAGTGTTTTTGTTTTTTTTAGTTTATTTGGCCGCTTCTGGCGACTTGAATATTCTTCTAGAAGTGGTATTTCCATAGGTGCGTAGCATTCCAGCTACGCGGTACAGGTTTTCCATCTCTAGACTCTAGTCGGTAAGCTCCTTGCCCGGTGACGCCAACTATCCTGTAGGGTCCTTCCCAAGTGGGAGCAAGCTTTCCTGCGTTTGTTTCAACGGTGTTTTGGAACACCTTTCGGAGGACCCACTCGCCGGTAGCAAAAGCTCTGACACGTACGTTCTTGTTGTAACTCCGAGCTACCTGCTGCTGGTGTCTAGCAAGGCGCAATCGTGCTCTTTCTCTTAGTTCTTCCAAAGTGTCGAGATCAGCTGCTAACTCGGCGACATTCTGGTCGGGCGTCTGTAGTTCGTACCGTGCGGTTGGTACGGTGACTTCGGCGGGTATCACTGCCTCGCACCCGTACACCAAGGAGAACGGTGACTGCCCGGTGGCGATCTTTGGGGTGGTTATGTCGGCCCACAGGACGTAGGGAAGCTCGACGGCCCAGCGCCCTTTGGCCTTAACAAGCCGCTTCTTAAGATAGCTGATGATAACTTTATTGTTGGATTCTGCTTGTCCGTTAGCTTGCGGATAGTGAGGAGTAGAGGTTATTAGATCTATGTTCCATTGTCGGCAGTAATCGTGGGTCTTCCTGCCGATGAACTACGACCCATTATCACAGATGATCTCTGAGGGTATTCCAAAGCGGCAAATAATGTGCTTCTTAATGAACACCACCACGTGGGACTCCTTGATCTCTATGTACGCCTCTGCTTTGATCCATATGGAGAAATAATCAGTGATCGCTAGGAAGAACACTCGCTGGCCAGAGGACGGCGGCAGCTTCCCTACGATATCCATTCCCCATCTCATGAATGGCCATAGGGTCAGCGTCGGGTGCAGTGGTTCCGGCGGCTGGTGAGGGTTGGAGCGTGTTTCTGGCAAGCTTCGCATCTTTGGGAGTATTCTGCCGCATCTCGGCGCATTGTAGGCCAATAGTATCCCATGTTGAGGGCTTTGTTAGAGAGGCTACGCCCCCCGAAATGGTTCCCACACTCACCTTCATGAAGCTCTTTGAGTATCTTGGGTACTTCTGCTTCTGTTACGCAGCGGAGTGAGGTTCCTGCTTCGGATTGCTTGAATAAAACGCCATCTTTTACATTGTAGCAGGTGGCTCTCATTCGGAGTGCCCTTGCCTCGGACTTCTCCGCCGGTAGCTGCCCATGATCGAGCCACTGCAAGTAGGGTTTTGTCCAGCACTCTTTATTTTGGGCGGTATTTGCTGGATCCTCACCATCAGGCGTTCTTTCCGCTTGGAGATCTTCGCTCTCCGACATCCTGAGGCTTTTGTTGCCTAGAATTTCCCGCTGCCCGAGATCCTTGTTGTCAAGTGTCTCCAGGGGTGGCAGTTTTCCAGTATTTCTACCACACATTCTCTGGCTGCCAGCGGGTCGTCCTGTGTTCCCTGTTCTGACGAATCGGCCTCCCGTTTGATTGTTGGAACTAGCACGTGTACCAAGGGGACCGATGTGAACTCCTCGGGATCTAAGGCAGAGGCAAAGCTGGCTAGGGCATCGGCCTGTGCGTTTTCCTCCTTAGTGACCTGCTGGATGGTGAAAGTCTCGAACTCGCGTATGATTTCCTTAACTTTTTCCACGTACGTTGCCATCCTAGCGTCTCTGGCGATGAAGATCCCTAGAATCTGATTTACGATCAGTAGCGAGTCACACTTCACCTCTATTTCCTTGACAGTCAGGTCCCTAGCGATCGTCAGCCCCAGTATCAATGCCTCGTACTCCGACTCATTGTTGGTGGCCCCGAAGGCGCATCGTACTGCCTGTGCTATCCTGTCCCCCTGGGCGATTTCAGCACTACTCCGATCCCTACTTCTCGGCTGTTAGAAGCTCTATCCGTATGCAAAGTCCAGATCCCGGAATTCTCATTTTCTGTTACGAAGGCTTCTTGCCGTCTGGCTTCTTCTTCTAATATAGGGCTGAAATCGGCCACAAAGTCTGCTAGCGCTTGGGCTCGGATTGCCGCTTTCGGCTCATAAGCGATATGGAAACCGCTCAGATGTATTGCCTATTTGGCCATTCGCCCGGTGTTCTCTGGCTTCCTCAGTATGCCCTTCAATGGGTAGTTTGTGCGGACAGTGATGGGATGGGACTCGAAGTATGGCCTCAGCTTCGCGAAAGCCATGATCAAAGCAAGGACTAACTTTTCCAAAGGCGAGTAACGCGTCTCCGCTGCAAGCAGGGTGCGGCTGACGTAGTATACTGGTAGTTGGTTGCCCTGATCCTCGCGCACTAGTACACCACTAATGAAAGCTTCGGTCACCGCTAGATACAGGAGAAGATTTTCACCCTCCTCGGGTTTGGACAGCAGCATTGGGTTGGACAGATACTGTTTAAGTTGTTGAAAGGCCGTCTCGTGGGCTGGAGTCCACTAAACTTCTTGTTCTTCCGCAGTACATCGTAAAACAAGCGGCACCTATCGAACGATTTTGAGATGAGCAGTTCAGGGCCGCCACTCTTTCCGTTAGTTTCTGCACATATTTCACACACCTAGGCGATCGCAGGATTGCTACAGCTCGAATTTGATCCGGACTGGCCTCGATCCCGCGCTGGGTAACCATAAACCCAAGGAAACGACCGGAGGTTACCCCAAATGCGCACTTTGCCGGATTAAGCTTCATACGATAGTTGTCTAGGATCTGGAAGGCCTCCTCTAGATGTTGGATATGATGCGTGGCCTGCTCAGATTTGATGAGCATGTCGTCAATGTACACTTCCATAGTCCTATCGATGTGCTTCTGGAACATGCGATTGACCAGTCGCTGGTAGGTAGCTCCAGCGTTTTTGAGTCTGAAGGGCATCACTCGATAGTAGTATGTACCTTGGCTGGTGATGAACGACGTCTTCTCTTGATCGTCCGGATGCATCTAAATCTGATTGTAGCCGCGGAAGGCGTCCATAAAGGTGACCATTTCGTGGCCAGCGGTGGTGTCTACCATGGCATCTATATGCGGTAGGGGAAAGGAGTCCTTTGGGCAAGCCTTGTTAAGGTCCGTGAAGTCGATGCACACCCTCCACTTCCCGTTTTTCTTGCTCACAACCACGACGTTTGCTAACCACTCCAGATATTTTACTTCCTTGATTTTCCCCATCAAGAGTAAGTTCTGAACTTCCTCGTCAACGATCAGGTTCCGCTCGGGTGGGAATTTCCTTCTCTTGTGTTTGACTGGTGGATGGCGGGAATCAACATTCAACCGATGTGTGAGGACTGCGGGATCAATCCCTACCATGTCCTCATGTGACCAGGCAAAGCTGATGTTGTGCTTTTTGAGGAAATTGATCAATTCAGTTTTTCTTTCTGGAGACAAGTCCTTCCCGACCCGTACAGTCTGCTCGGGCTTCTGGTTGTCGAGGATGACTTCCTCGATCCTATCGGCCTCGGGGTCTAACGCCGGCGTGGGCCCCTTGGCTTCCTGTAATTGCTATGCGGTGTGGGCCACGGTCGCCTTGAGAGCGGACTTGTAACACTCTCTGGCTAGCCTCTCATCCCCCCTAATTTCCCTAATTCCCCACGGCGTGGGGAATTTTATGGTTTGGTGATAGGAGGAAGGGACCGCCTTCATGTCATGGTGATAGGTTGGCGACAAGAGGAAGTCGGGACCGACGTAGGGTAAGTCGTGCCCGAGGTATCTGGGTTTGTCGAACTCAAAGATTGAAAGTAGATCTTGGGCTTTTGGGTTCCTTCTCTAGTAGATTAAGGCTTTTCCACCCCAATTCAAGCAATAAGTGATGATTGGAAATAGGATCGAGTGCTTTCGCCCTCGTTCCAACCACTTCTACACATCGATCATTGGGGAAATCCCCTTCGAAGCAAGGTCTTGAGATTGACACATGTTCACTTTCGCTACTTTGCCAATCACAAGCCTTGATTCCCAACTTTCACAAGGAATTGTAGCTCTATGTAGAGTGGGTTCCTAGATCAAGCACTCAAGGCTATGGAATTGGGGTTTCTAGCCCAACCTAGCTAGAGTTTTCCCCCATAACCCAAGATCAAGGAGATCTACTCCATATGGCAAACAAAGAAAGCAAACAAATCGAAAAGCAAAGCAATCAACATCATCAATCTCAAACCAAAGCAAAGTTTCATTCAAAATCAAAAGCAATCCACAAACTCCAATCAAAGGTTTTCCAAATCCACAAGATCAAAACAAAGCAAAGCTACTCTTACAACTAAACCTCTCAAATCTCCCTCTCTATGGCCGATTCTCTCTCTTCTCCTTCTCCTCTCCTTCCTCCTTGCTCTCCAAGTATCCTCTTGAGGGTTGGTTCCTTGCCAAGTGTGGGAACCTCCCTAATTGTGCGTGTGTCCCCTCTCTCAAATTAGAAGACAAGAGAGCCTTTTATAGATGAGGGGCAAAAGTGGAAGTTCACCATTTCGTGCCTTGGAGCCAAAGCACCAATTGACCGACTCGGCTCGACACGGAGGACCTCGGGCCTGACTTACTTTTCAAGTCGGTCTGAGGTTGAAAACTTCAAGTCGGGGCCGGCGTTGGTTGCAACTCGGTCCGGACCTCGTTCCACCTTCTTCTTGTTGGCTTCTCTTGTTCTTCTTCATGGCTTGTTCCTCTCTTTCCTCCTTTGCTCGGGCCTTGCTCCATGTCTCGACCCTCCTTCAAATCGCTCCTTGATCCATGCCAAATTATCTACAAAACACATAAAACGCGCGTAGTCTCCGAATCTCATACAAATACGGGAACTAAGCTAAAAAGGAACAAAACGCACAAGAAAAGGGGAAAAAGAAACATATTTACAAAGGAAATCATATATAAAAACACCACCAAATAAAGAGACATCAAAATACCCCATACTTAAACTTGCTTGTCCTCAAGCAATAATAATGTGAGCAAGACCGAAACATAATCTTCAAGTAAAGCCTCGTATGAAAACACATTTTAGCACAAGTGATTGATATTCAAGCAAGATTACATCATCACACATGATTAGGTGTTCCAAGGAATAGAGTCAATGCAACTAAACCTCACTTTAGGGATATGTGAATGTGTATCACTCATCATGTGTTTGGGTTTAGCAATGAACACTCAAGCTCAAAAATCATGCAAGTAAGGACTTTACTATTGAAGCTAATATCACCAATTCCTCCACCTAGAGATGCCTAATACAAAGTACACAAAGAATTTCAAACTTGGCTCAATGGAGGTCCTCAAAGAGGTTCAATTCGGTCGGGTTGTAATGGGGCTTTTGGTATTTCTCAAGGTGGGAATTATTTGGTCTTGTGGTGCTTATAATGGGGATTGAACAACCTAAACTCTCACCAACTTCACCAAAATTCCACAATCAATTTCACACTCATCCCAAAAGACTTAACATTTTTCCTTTCAACCCAAAATTTCACTTAACATTCCACTTCATCTTTGCTCTTAGGCTTTTTGTTGGATTTTCCACACTTTCTACATTGGACCGACTTTCTTATGACATCGGGCCCGATGTGGCTTGTAACTCGGTCGGACCCTTTTTTATTCACTTAAGCTCTTTACCTTCATTCCACTTTACATTTCCAACATTTTCTTCCTTTCTTTCTTTCTTTCTTTTTCTTTTTGCACAACAAAGATACACTACCCACATGATTCATAACACCATTCTTTGCCCTTAAACCCAAGAGAATCTCAACTCTTCAAATACAATCCAAACCTCTCTTCTAAAGTCCAATCCCATAAGGGTCAAGTCATATAAGGCTAGGAATAATATTTTTGAGGAGTTTCAAACCAAGGCTTAGGCTAGAACGGGGCTACAAACAAAGGATTCACTTCAAGGTAGGATATGGAACATTTATGTGACTAGAAGAATAAAGTTCAAAATCAATGTGACAATGCTAGGACAAATCTCATGACGGTCTTGGAAAATAGATAAACACTGCAATAGCAAGTTTTACTAAGCATGAATGAGCTAATCACACAAGAAACATGAGGGATATGCAAATATGAACAAGCATCCCTAAAATGGCCAAAAATCAATCTCACAAGGGTCACTCATTCTTAGTTGCATAAGAACTCATCCTAGAACTCACATGTTCAATAAAACAAGCAAGATATCATGATCACATCAAAAGCAACATCTCTTTAGAGGCTAAACCATCCGAAAATATGCAAAGGAATTTACATGCTCACATCATCATTAGCTTTCGTTTGGGCATCTAAGATGGGAATTTCTAGTCCAAAACCTACAAAACACAAAATCTTTTTGTTGTTTTTAACACAATTTTTCAAATTTTTATGGATTTTTGCAAAAATTTCTCTAAAACCAAAAACAAAGACTCATCCATTCAAAACCAAATCAATCATCCATGTCGTTCATCAAACCACAAACCAAGAAACAAACATCCCAAACACAAACTAGAAATCGAAAACAAATATCCTCAAAATAACAAACACACAAGCAAGTGAAATCATGAGCACACTTACCCCCACCCCATACTTAAAATTTTGATGTCCCCATCAAACAAGGAAACCAAAACTTAAAAGCAAGAGAGAAGAGTATGAAGAGCTCACAATTTCTTTATTCTTCAATGGCATGTCTAGGATCAATTGGCGAGGACGAGAGCCCATGAGGCTCTAACTTCTTTGCTTGGACCGGCCTTGTCATAGAACTTCTTCACTCGATGACCATTCACTTTGAAAATATGTCCTCGTTCGTCAACCAAGTCCACCGCACCATGAGCACAGATATGGTGGACCACAAATGGTCCACTCCACCTAGTCCTTAACTTCCCCGGGAAAAGTTTAAGCCTTGAATTGAAAAGGAGAACCTTGTCACCGGTTTGATAAGTCTTTGGAATTAACTTCCTATCGTGCCACTTCTTGGTCTTCTCCTTGTACAACTTGGAGTTCTCATAGGCTTTCAACCTCAATTCTCCCAACTCATGAAGCTCTAGAAACCTTTTCTCACCGGCCAAGTTGATATCCCAATTCATCTCCTTGAGAGCCCTTTTGCCTTGTGCTCAAGCTCTACCGGAAGATGGCATGCCTTGCCATAAACTAGATTGAAGGGTGTAGTTCCCAAAGGTGTCTTGAAGGCGGTTCTATAAGCCCAAAGTGCATCATCGAGCTTAGAGGCCCAATCTTTCCTTGATCAAGATACGGTCTTCTCCAAGATGGCCTTGATTTGACGGTTTGACACCTCGACTTGCCCGCTTGTTTGAGGATGATAAGGAGTAGCAACTCGATGAGACACCCCGTACTTAATCAACACATTCTCGAAGCACCTCTCAATGAAATGAGGTCCGCCATCACTTATGAGAACCCTAGGCACACCAAACCTTGCAAAAATGTTGCTTTTCAAGAACTTCATCACCACCCTAGCATCATTGGTTCTTGTTGGTATGGCCTCCACCCATTTTGAGACATAGTCCACGGCTACCAAGATGTACTTGTAAGGCCCCGGTGTGGGAAATGGTCCCATGAATTCGATACCCCATACATCAAATAACTCAACTTCTAGAATGCCAATTTGAGGAGTCTCATTCCTCCTTGATAAGTTCCCCTCTCTTTGGCACTCCTCACACTTCCTCACATAATCATGCACATCATTGAACATGGTTGGCCAATAATAACCACATTGAAGAATTTTTGAAGTGGTTTTGGAACTCTTAGCGTGACCCCCCTTAGGCAAGGAATGGCAATGGTGAATTATGCTCTCAACCTCTTCACTTGACACACACCGTCTATAGATTTGGTCACTCCCTTCCTTGTAGAGATATGGATCATCCCAAAAATATTGTCTAGCATCATGTAAGAATTTCTTCCTAGCTTGATAAGACAAATTTGGTGGGATCACTCCCCCTACGGCAAAGTTAGCAAAATCCGCAAACCAAGGGGAAACCCCTCGTCTTACAGAACTAATAGAAAGAAGGCAAGTGGGAGAGAGAGAATTAATCAATTGAGAACGAGAAGGAATGGAAATCGAGTTAGGAAACTTACTTTCTTCCAGGGACCGACATTGAAGTGTACCGGGCCCGACATGGTTGGACGCCGGTCTAGCTTCGCAGACACACAAGTAACTCGGGCCCGACTCTGAAGACCTCGGTCCCGACTCACTCGTACCTGCCCTACCTTCGGTCCGATGTTCTGGACCTCGGGCCCGACTTACTTGGTTCGTCGATCCACCCTTCCTTTCCTCCTTTCCACTCATGAGAACTTCATCTGCCCTTGAATCATCTATAGTCAAACCATCCTCCATCTCCAACATGTACTCAATGGGCAAACGGGATAGATGATCAACTACCACATTTTCCGCACCGGTTTTGTCCTTGATCTCATGGTCAAACTCTTGGAGAAGGAGCATCCACCTTAGAAGCCTCGGCTTTGCATCTTTCTTCTTCATGAGGTATTTGATTGCTGCATGGTCCGTGAAGACTACCACCTTTGATCCCACAAGATATGAACAGAATTTCTCAAATGCAAACACTATCGCAAGAAACTCTTTCTCCGTCGTTGTGTAATTGCACTGAGTTTCATCCAAAGTTTTGCTTGCGTAGTAGATGGCATGCAACTTTCCATCCTTCCTTTGCCCAAGGACGGCCCCTACGGCGAAATCACTAGCATCACACATTACCTCGAATGGAAGATTCCAATCGGGTGCCGCCATTATTGGAGCCGAGATCAAGGCATCTCTCAACCTACAAAAAGAACTCATGCAATCCTCGGAAAATTCAAAGGGCACATCCTTCATCAAGAGGTTAGACAATGGTTTTGCAATCTTAGAAAAATCCTTGATGAACCGTCTATAAAATCCCGCATGACCTAAGAAACTCCTAACATCACGAACACAAGAGGGAGGAGGTAGTTTTTCAATTATTTCAACTTTAGCTTTGTCTACTTCTATCCCCCTACTAGAAACTAGGTGTCCTAGTACTATGCCCTCCTTCACCATGAAGTGGCATTTTTCTCAATTAAGCACCAAGCTAGTCTCCTCACATCTAGTCAAAACCTTGTCTAAGTTAGCTAAGCAAACATCAAATGAGGAACCATAGACGGAGAAATCATCCATAAACACTTCTACTATATCCTCAACCATATCGGAGAAGATAGACATCATGCATCTTTGAAATGTTGTCGGCGCATTACATAAACCAAAAGGCATGTGTCTATAGGCAAAAGTCCCATAAGGACATGTGAATGTCGTCTTCTCTTGATCATCGGGATGAATAGGGATTTGCCAAAACCCGCTATACCCGTCAAGGTAGCAAAAATATTCATGTTGTGCTAATCTTTCTAGGACTTGGTCTATGAAGGGAAGAGGAAAATGGTATTTGCGAGTGCCACTATTAAGCTTACGGTAATCAATACACATACGCCATTTTGTTGTGGTTCTCGTAGGTATCATCTCTCCCTTTTCATTTTGCACAACGGTGAGACCTCCTTTCTTAGGAACTACATGCACGGGACTCACATACTTGCTATCGGAAATTGGGAAGATGATTCCCGCATCCAACATCCTAAGTATTTCACTCTTTACCACTTCTTTCATGTTAGGATTTAATCTTCTTTGTGGTTCAATAGTGGGTTTATGGTTATCCTCCATATAAATCCTATGCATGCAAATTGAGGGAGAGATTCCCTTTAGTTCCTCTAGTGAATACCCTAAAGCTCCTCTATGTTTTCTTAGAACCTCTAACAACTTAGACTCCTCCTCATCATCCAAGTTGGCATTTATGATTACGGGTAAAGAAGAGTTGGGACCAAGAAATGCGTACCTCAAATCTTTTGGAAGCTCCTTGAGTTCTTGAGATGGTTCCGGTGGTGCTTGAACTTCTTCCTTCTCGGCCTTGAACACCTCCAAATAAGACATCCCTTCCTCCAATTGCTCATGCTCAATCATATTGAGGGCTAGACCTTGGCGCTCTATCTCAATTTCTCTAGGTGGTGGGGTGGCTTTCAACCTAAGCTCCCTTGGCCTTGGCTTCTTAGAGACGGCTTCCCATTGCAATCCAAGAGGAACTTGTATCATCTTAGCTTCCTTATGCACGGCCCCTTTTGAAGTTGGCCTAAAGAAAAACTCAATCTCTCTTCCTCCAATGTCGAGAGACAAGTGGCCCTTTTTTACATCAATGATTGCCCCAACCGTAGCAAGGAAAGGTCTCCCTAGTATAATCGGTTCACCCGGCACTTCTATCATGTCCACCACAACAAAGTCGATCGGGACATAGTGGCCTTCAATGCAAACGGGGTAATCCTCGACGATACCAATTGGCTCGATGGACGACCCATCCGCTATCGTTAACCTCATGTTGACCGGAGCTATGAGACCCATGGACGTGGATTTCCATATGGTGTAAGGAATGATGCTCGTGCTTGCTCCAAGGTCACACAAGGCTTGGAAGTTTTGAGACCCCACACCAATAGTTATAGCAAAGAGACCGGGATCTCCTAGCTTTTGCGGTAACTCCAAGGTCTTGACCTCATCTTGCATTTCAACTATGGACCTCTTCTTGCTCAAAATTTCCTTTAAAAACTTGGCATAGGATGGCATCTCGCTTAATGCATCGGTGAACGGGATAGAGATGTTCAAACCTTGCAAGAGCTTGAGAAACCTCTTGAACTTGTTCTCAACAATATCTTTCGGCTTCTTTGAGGGATATGGTAGAGTTGTTGCACCTTGAATCTTGCTTGGATCAACCTCCTTGGACTTCCCCACTTCACTTGCAACATTTCTTGGTTGGACCGACTTAGGCACCACGTCGGGACCGATGTCGTGTATCTCGGTCCGAGGCAGAGGAGGCGATCTTCTTGCTGGGTCGACTTCGGGGAACGTCGGACCCGACTTGCTGGGTAAGCCGGTCCGGCTCTCTTCATCCTTCTTAGGCATGTGTGGCTCGGGTAGGTTTCGGCCACTTCTCAATCCAATGGCCCGGACTTCATTTTGATTGTTTTGAGCTCGGGTGTTCTCCTCGGGTCGGCCCGGAAGTCTCCCATTCTCTCTCGGGGCTTGAGTTGCAATTTGGGCAAATTGATTGTCAACTTGCCTCCTCCATGCACCAAACTCATTGAATTGGGTCCTCATCTCCTTGAACCCATCCCTCATATCTTGAGCAAATGATTGTATCTCATTGAATCCCGATGGCCTATATGGTGGTGGTTGCGGCGCCCTTGGCTCGTTTTGGTTGAAGTTGTTGTTGTAGCCTTGTGCTTGACCGTTGTTCCACTGGCCATTACCACCATTGTTGAAGTTGCCTCTTCCACCGAAATTTCCTCGAACATAGTTTGCCTCCTCAATTCGCTCGGCCAAGCGCACTTGGCTCTCATTCGGACAAACTTGTGTAGCATGTGCAAAGGATCCACACTCCTCACAAGCTCTAGCATTTTGCTTGTAGTAGTGGACTTGCCTCTTAAGCTTGCTCACTTCACCTTCAAGGAATTGGAGCTTCACATCCTTGTCAATGTCTTCTCCCTTTGGATCATATAACTTCCTTGCACCTTCACCTTGAACTTTCACCTCCTTGCTAGCTTGACTCACCCCATACATGGCCTCATAATAGGATAGCTTGTCAAGTAGCTCCCAAGCTTGATCCGGTGTCAAGTCTATGAACCCACAATCGGTGTGGAGATTGAGCTTGTCCTTCGTTGCCGGATTGATGCCTTGGAAAAAGATGTCTTGGAGCACATATGGTTGTTGGCCATGAGTAGGACATTGGCGCAACATCTCCTTGAAACGGTCCCATGCTTCGAAGAGAGGCTCATTCGGACCTTGTTGAAAGCTTGCAATTTTCCTTCTTAGCTCGGTTGTCTTTGAGGGCGGGAAGAACTTCATCAAGAAAGCATCATAGAGTGCCTTCCAAGTTGTGATCGACCTAGGGGCTTGGCTCTCGAGCCAATGTGTGGCCTTGCCCCCGAGTGACCACTTGAACGCCTTTAGAAGCACATACTCCAACGTCTCCTCGTCGGTAGAGATCGTCTCACACATGTCCACAAAGCGTTTGACGTGCTCTATGGGACACTCATGTGGACGGCCCTCGAATTGATCACGCTTGATGAGGGAAATGAATTGCGTCTTGATCTCAAAATTCTTGGCAACCTCGGGAAGCACAATAGCCGGTTCGGGCACCCTCAACTCCGGATGCATGTATTGGCGTGCATTCCGGGGTAGAGCGTTGAGTTGAGCCTCGGCCCTCATCCGTTGCTCCCGTTCTCTTCTTGCCACCGCTTCTTGATTGTCCCTCTCAAGTTGCAATCTAGCCATTTCGGCCCTAAGTTGAGCCAACTCCTCATCAACATGGAGAGCTTGATTCTCCATCCTTTTCCTTCTTAGGGCTTCCTTGAGAATACTTTCCGGATCACTCACAAACTCAAGCTCAAGTGTTCCTCGGGAGGAACGAACTATCATACACCTACGAAACAAAGACACAAATCAAAAACAAACGAAGGGTTTGGGCTATTCCCTCACCCAAATCACTACCAAAACAAAAGAAACTCACCAAATTGGCACTCAATGCACTTAGACTTCCCCGGCAACGGCGCCAATCTTTTGATCGCTTGGGATTGCGAGGGTCTAGAGATACAATTTATAACCCGACCCCGTTGTAGCACGTGGTGGGTGTCGAACACTCGGGAAATCTACTCGATTGAGGTGCCTAGACACTAGAAAGCTGGAAAGGAGAGCTTAAAACAAAAGAAAACAAAGAGAACAATCGGGACCGACACAAGTGTCACGTCGGGCCCGAGGTTGGCGACAAGAGGAAGTCGGGACCGACGTAGGGTAAGTCGGGCCCGAGGTATCTAGGTTTGTCGAACTCAAAGATTGAAAGTAGATCTTGGGCTTTTGGGTTCCTTCTCTAGTAGATTAAGGCTTTTCCACCCCAATTCAAGCAATAAGTGATGATCGGAAATAGGATCGAGTGCTTTCGCCCTCGTTCCAACCACTTCTACACATCGATCATTGGGGAAATCCCCTTCGAAGCAAGGTCTTGAGATTGACACATGTTCACTTTCGCTACTTTGCCAATCACAAGCCTTGATTCCCAACTTTCGCAAGGAATTGTAGCTCTATGTAGAGTGGGTTCCTAGATCAAGCACTCAAGGCTATGGAATTGGGGTTTCTAGCCCAACCTAGCTAGAGTTTTCCCCCATAACCCAAGATCAAGGAGATCTACTCCATATGGCAAACAAAGAAAGCAAACAAATCGAAAAGCAAAGCAATCAACATCATCAATCTCAAACCAAAGCAAAGTTTCATTCAAAATCAAAAGCAATCCACAAACTCCAATCAAAGGTTTTCCAAATCCACAAGATCAAAACAAAGCAAAGCTAATCTAACAACTAAACCTCTCAATCTCCCTCTCTATGGCCGATTCTATCTCTTCTCCTTCTCCTCTCCTTCCTCCTTGCTCTCCAAGTATCCTCTTGAGGGTTGGTTCCTTGCCAAGTGTGGGAACCTCCCTAATTGTGTGTGTGTCCCCCCTCTCAAATTAGAAGACAAGAGAGCCTTTTATAGATGAGGGGCAAAAGTGGAAGTTCACCATTTCGTGCCTTGGAGCCCAAGCACCAATCGACCGACTCGGCCCGACACGGAGGACCTCGGGCCCGACTTACTGTGCAAGTCGGTCCGAGGTTGAAAACTTCAAGTCGGGCCCGGTGTTGGTTGCAACTCGGTCCGGACCTCGTTCCACCTTCTTCTTGTTGGCTTCTCTTGTTCTTCTTCATGGCTTGCTCCTCTCTTTCCTCCTTTTCTCGGGCCTTGCTCCATGTCTCGACCCTCCTTCAAATTGCTCCTTGATCCATGCCAAATTACCTACAAAACACATAAAACGCGTGTAGTCTCCGAATCTCATAGAAATACGGGAACTAAGCTAAAAAGGAACAAAACACACAAGAAAAGGGGAAAAAGAAACATATTTACAAAGGAAATCATATATAAAAACACCACCAAATAAAGAGACATCAACTAACCCGTCATGGTGAGGGTAATGGTGCTTGCGGGATGGTCATCGGTCTTGCGGATATTCGCTATCAGCGGCCCCTCCAAGTGTCCTCGTGCGTGGCGTTTAGCTGCCCAATAAGTAACACCGCAAATATCCGAGCCACCACTGATAACGTTGACGACTTTGGCGTACACTAGGGAGGATGGGATGTCCATGGGCTCGGATAGATTCTGGTTGGCGGGTATATTCAAGTTTGCGGAGATTTCAGGCAGCAAGCCTCTCGAATGAAGGTATGCCAGTTCCTTCCTAAGGGTGAAGCACTCGTCTGTCTCGTGCCCGTAGTCCTCATGGAAATCACACCACTTTGTCCTATCTCTCTTGGTGTTCGGGTTCTCCGCCTTCTTGGGCCACCTTCTATGATCCCTAAACCTTCCAGGCCTTTCACGATCTCCGCGTTTCCCAGACCCAGATTGTATTCGTGGACTTTCGGTCGGTTGGGGGCATCTTTCTTTCCGCTTGGTTGCTTGATGCCTGCGGCATGAACTCAAGGTGCTTCAGGTCGAATCTTCGAGTATGGCTGACCTCGGCGTTCTATTCACTGGTCGGAAGAGGCTTTCCTTTCAACCCGGTCGAAGACCGAGGCGGCCCGTGCAGGGATTTCGTCTTCTTCGAGCCAGATGTGCGCCAGAGCCTTCACTTGGACATCCTCAAAGCTATGGCATGGGTACTTGGTGAGTTCCATGTAGAGCTCGCTGTCTGGCAGCAGGCCCCTCCGGAAGGCTTCTATCGACGTGGGTATGTCGCAAAGCGTGATCGCTACTTTCTCCCGGTTCAACCGGTTCAAGAAGGCGCGCAAGGATTCTCCGGATCTTTGGGCTACTCGGTACATGTCGTTGGACTGTTTCATCAGTTTCCTGCTGCTGGCGAAGTGCATTCGGAAGGTGTCCACCAATCCTACGAAGGACGCTATCCCCCCTCTAGGGAGGTTGATGAACTAGGTCAAGGCGGCGCCAGACAGGGTGGGGCCGAATCCCTTGCACATGATTGCTTCTTTGGATTCTCGCGGTATTGAACTGGTCATCATCTTTTGCTTAAAGATGGCCACATGCTCTTCGGGATCTCCCGTCCCATCATAGGTGGGGACTGTTGGGACGGTGAATCTCTTTGGGATGTCTACACTGGCGATTGGAGCCGCGAAGGGAGATTCGTCATAGCCGTCCAGAGCTTCCTTCTCGAGGGGTGGGGGTACCCCAGGTATTTGTGCGATCTTGTCCTCTAGTCCTTTGAGCTGATCCTTCGCTGGGGGTACCCCAGGTATTTGTGCGATCTTGAAAGTACTTCTAGGAAGGGTTCTGTGGGGGGTACTTGTCTTCCGGATCCTTCGATGTACATGGGGTGGAAGACTCACATGCATGCGGCTCTATTTCCGGGTTTTGGGGCATTGGGCACTCTCGGGAGGGTGGTCGCCGGGGTAGTCGTGTTTACCGTCGGGGACGGTCCTCCAACCTGAGAGTTGAAGGTTTCCCCTAGGTTGAGGCGGACAGTAGCCTCCCTGACGGTTCCGATTGGGCGAGATCCGTTGTGCGACGCCGAGGCCGCCTGCAGCTGTTCGCAAAGGTTGGTGCTCTCCGTAGTGAGTTGAGTGATATGATCCATGTGAGTTTGGATGCGGTCTTTCTGGCTGACCATATCCTGCTGGAGAGCGGCTATCTTGGCTGCAAATTCGTCCAAGACGTTGCGCAAGTCCAAGACTTCCTCGGTGTTGCCGTCACGGGTGTTTCCCTCAGGGCGAGCGCCCCGGCCTCCTCCAGCTCCTCCGTCGGCGGGAGAGGATGGTGGTGAATTCGTCATCTTCCTGAACGAGAACGTTCCTGCTTTGATCGAAAGAACAAGTGAAATCGGCTAGGGCCCCATGGTGGGCGCCAAATTATTTTGGCCAATTTCCCACCAACGATAATCGAGAGAGCTATTTAGCATTGTGGGAGCGAACTAACCGATAAACACAATATCAAAGCCAAAGCAACTGTTTGTATTAAGGATTTCTCAAGTACAGCTAGTGAGTTCGATTACAATTCGGTACCCCTTTCCTTCGGCCTATCCTCTATATTTAAACCCTGTAACTGGTGTCAACCTCCGTCCTCCTGCTCCTCCGATCGTGGCTCCAGTCCCCCACGTCTCGAGACCCATCATCCGGGCGGTTATCGTCGAGCTTCAACCGGCGGGCCTTGTCGTTTGGGAGATTTTTTGGTGATCCAGGCCTTGTGGCTGAACTCTGTGCTAGCGGGCTGGGTCGCCTAGTGGGCTGGTGATATCTGGGCCCAACAATTAGTTAGAACTAATAGTATCTAGTTGTGTTGTTCGTTAGAATTGGAAAGGAATTGGAAAATCCATTGCATGTGATATTGAGGTGAAATCAATGATCAACTTGTCATACGATTGTGGATATTTGTTTGCCTAAACTATCTTCCGAGTTATTGTTATTCATAATCTTTTATTGTTTTGTTAGTTTTGCATTCTTAGATTTAGTTACAAATACAAAAAAAACTTATTACTTGTTTGACATAAAATTCACATAAAAAGATAAACCAACCTCCCTCCGGATTCGACCCTTACTTTCCTAAGACTACAATCTTTAGCTTTGTTGGAACTATTTTGCATAGCCATGATTTGCATGACCAAATTAATGCCTATCAAATGTTAATAAGCATGTCAAAGCTCCCTTATAATTTGTAGGGTGAATTTCACAAAACCACCCACGAAATATGGGTTTGTGCACAAAATCACCCGTAAAAATTGAAATTTTAAGAAACCACTCATAACAACATTTTTTTCCCAAAAAAACCACCCATAAAAATTGAAATCATAGAAAACCACCCGTAAAAATATTTAGTTTGCAAAAAAAAATCACCCATAAAAATATTTCGTTTGCAAAAGACCACCCAAGTCAATAATTTCGCTAAATTTTCCATTAGAAAACAAAATTTTATTATTTCCTCTACTAAAACACCAATTTTACCATTTAAACACACAAACCCAAACCATAGATTTTGAATTTGTGATTTGTGTTTTCTCACTTGGATTTGAACAACGAGATACCAACACCTCTGATTCTTTCAACCAAAGCCCAAACACGAAATAATAATTCATCTCCCTGGATCGGATAATTTGGATTTATTGAAGTTCATTCGTTCTCCTCGTTCTTTTTTCATGCGGAAAATAAAGTTTTATTTTTTTACGGTATTAATTAGATAAGAGCATCTTTGTAACTTTCCTAGTATATAACGGGAAATGTAATGGAATTATGAATTGACAGGTATCTCGTTCTTCAGATCCAGGTAAGAATATATTCACAAATCACAAATTCAGAATATGGGGTTTGGGGTTGGTGTTTGAATTGTAGAAATTGGTATTTTAGTAGTGAAAATAATGAAATTCCATATTTCTAACGGAAATTTTAACGGAATTATTGACTTGGGTGGTGTTTGCAATCGGAATATTTTTATGGGTGGTTTTTTTTTCAAACGAAATATTTTTATCGGTGGTTTGGTGAAATTTCAATTTTTACGGGTGGTTTTTTGCAAACAAAATGATTTTACGGGTGGTTTCCTGAAATTTCAATTTTTACGGGTGGTTTTGTGCACCAATCCTGCTTGTGCATAGGATGGATGTATACGATATAAGGAGAAGGAAGAAAAAGAATATAAGGATATGGAAGAGAAGGAGGGTAAGAAGAACGCTAAGACAATCATGTCCACTAAGAGAAAGCGTGGAAGGCCAAAGGGCTCAACCAAGAAGGCCTCAAAAATAATTGCAGCAAGTGTTTGTGCGAAAGGGTCGAGTGACGACATGATGTGGTTGGGTGTGAACTTTGGAGTTGACAACGTTGACCATTTCATGTTTCCATATATCGAGAGGGCTAAGGATGTAAAGGGAGACGGAAATTGTGGTTATCGATCCATGATCGAGTTGTTGGGACATGGAGAGAGCGAATATTGTAGAGTTCGATAGGAGTTGGCCGCCGAATTGAGGCAAAACCAAGTCATATATGACCGTGTGGGGAACGCACCCCCTATTGATGAACTCGATCTTAGAGAATCTACAATATGATGTTAGCCCTTGCGCGCGACAATATTGGCTTCATATGCCTATGGTCGAGTTGATCTTTGCGACATTACATCAGGTTGCTCTTGTTCTGATTTTAAAGATGGTCTCTCACACCTACTTGCCGATGAAGGTGAGAGGGAACAACCCGCACCCTCCCACAAGGATCTATGTCATAGCCTTGGTAGGACAAGAAAACCACTTTTTTATGTAGGTCTGGTTGAGTGATGACAAGCCACTTCCTCCATAATGGTCTAACCCCAAATGTCATAGCCTGCGTAATTTTTATGATTGGACAAGGAAGCATGACCTAAGCGTCAATGATTGGGATGAGCTGTTTAGGCAGAGGATGGAAACGTGGTGCCAAAAACGGATTCGTAATGGTCTAACCCCAAATGTAGCATGTTAGCGTTAAATTTAAGTTCTGTAATATAACATTAGTAGTAGTATGACTTTGTATTGACATCTCATCCTGTGAAATTTCAATACTCTTAATGGTTTTAGTTGTCGTAACAAGTTTGGTTAGTTCGAAAAAATTGAGAGTTCAAATTATGCTTTTCACCTAAAATATAGCTACATTATTTACATTATAGTTTTTTCACATTAGGGTTAGATGTAAGGGTTTGTGACATAATGCATATTTTTTCATGTTTAGGGTTTTAGATTTTGTATTAAGATTGTTTTTAAGATATAGGGTAACTGCGTATGAGATGAAAAAATTTGGTTTAGGGGTTAATGGAATTTCATTGTCATTAGGTTTAAGGTTTTTAGATTTTCCAGGGTTATTAGGGTTAATAGTATAGGTCAAAACAAAATAATTGGCACTTTTGTTTGATCACCAATGCGGCACATTTGGTCCAGGTACACGCACATGACTTATGACGTCTTAAGTTCAAAACAGGCAAACCGAAATGGACCGAATTTCTTTTCCCAAACGAAAGCGCTTTAGGAAGCGGGACGCTTCATAAAGCGCTTCTATTCCATGCCGTCGGGCTCCGTGGGGAAAGGCACCCAAGACGGGGCGAAGTGGAATTTCACGCTTCATGAAGCGGCCCGCTTCATGTAGCGTCAATGGCTCCCGACAAGGGAAAATCTCTACACAGATGCTACAGATGTTGCTTCTCCTGGAGTTGACATACAAATGCTTCTCCTAGAATTGCAAGCAGTTCTAAATTTGCAGGTTCCATCTAAAAATTCTAAAGAATAGTAATTCATGTGGACATAACACATCAGTGTGCTCAAGGATGGAGTGGGTGGACAGAACAATGTTGTAGGGCTCAACAACAAACACTTGACTCTTGTGGAGATGGGTAGACAGTGAAACCCAACTTTGACTTCTTTCCATATTCAACTAAAAGCCTCTATAGGAGAAGTGACCCCAGACCAGATCTAGTTCCACCACCAACAGCATTGAATACAACAACACCCTGTGCAGTTGTCAAGGTTTGAAGCTCATGAGCTTCATGTCGCCTTCATCATCAGTAAAAATAACCGCCCATTTGCTCCGGGTTTGAAGCTCTCCCTTAATTTCAAGCAACCTCTCCAGCTCACTTACAAGGTCCTCATATCCATGCAAAACAGTCAAGTCCACAACACAGCCAACTGCAACACCTTTCATTTGCACCTTTTGTTTCACAAGGTTGCAAAATCAAAAGTAAAGGGTTTGGACATAAGGTAAGAACTTAAATATTAAATTCAAAATCAAAGGTCATATTGTACCTTAGTGCGACTTCTGGTGGATGCAGAATGACCATTGTGCCTGATCTGCACTGTTGGAGGAGGAGTCACAGGGCTATGTTTCAATTCAATACCAAACAAGCGACAACTTGAGATTGGACTGCCTTTGTTCCCATTCTCAGCTTGACCAAGGTCATTGCTTAGCTTTGATGACACGAAGGATTGTGAATGTGAGAGTGATTCAACTGAAAAACGGAACCGTCTTCCATAGAATCTACAAACAGCTTGAGGGAGCCATTATGAGGATATGGTGAACATATCCTTTTAGGTATTAAAATTACAACTGAATGCTTAGTTTGCAAAAAAGCTTCAGCCACATATTGTGTAGTTTGAATCAAAGTAGGCAAAGAATTTTTTCATGAGAAAACAAGATCATTGCGAGCCTTCCAAATAAACCAAACCATTGGGAATATGCTAATGATGTCTCAACACCGAAATTACAATCCAACAATAACAGAAGTCATGAATTAACAAGACAAGATGTCGAAGATACTGGACAAATAAAACTATTACTTAAAAATTGACATAAGCAGAAGTTCAAATATATTGATAGACACATAACAAGTCTTAACAGAAGGTAATAATATATGGCTCACTGCCAAACAAAAACATTATCTAGAACATAACCAAACATTGATTAGAGCATAACAAAACCTAAATAATAAACATATCTAAGCGACTAAGAAAACAAGTAATAAGCTATTCTATTATAATCGCGTTTGCTTCGCTTGAGCCTTCAACCTTGTTCTCCACAGGCTCTCTCTTGACAAGTCGATTATCAGGTTCAATCTCAATCTCGTACATCTCCTCCTGAAATATAATCTCCAAGGTTTTGAAATACCCTAAACGACCCAGATGTTTGCCAACCTTCTTAATCCCGACGTCCTTACTTTGCATCAGTTCCCGCATAAACAGACGAAAGGCTAGTAGATCCTTAGTATGAGCCCTTCAACCATTGTACAAGATGGATGATGAGAACGGGGTGATGGAATGTAGTTTTATGAAAGCTTTGTGAGTTTTCCGTGAGAAAAAAAACTGATGGCAACGTGCTTTTATACACGTAACTAGAAGAGGTGATAGTTTATCCAGAAGGAAATATTGGCGGTGAATTTTTGTGCCAAATCCTACATGAAAGTAAAGGAAAGTGCGCCAAAACCAATCCAAATCAAGGAAATGTATGGGAACTGCAGATTGCTTCCGTAAATATAGGATCGTAATCGATTTACATGGGCAACTACTACTTATCCAAATCTGGATGGTCAATCTTTTCTGTTTTCGGAACAGAGATTCCACGCTTCATGAAGCGTCCTGCGTCATAAAGCGCTTCAATTATGTAACCCTAAACCTAGGGCTGTGCAAATTTAGGTCCGGATTGGAATTTTGGACCAGACCGAGACCGGACCGAGTGTTAATAGGTCCGGTCCTTGGTCCATAAATTTTAGAACTTTCGGTCTCGGTCCGGTCCGGACCGACTTTTTTAAAATGTATATAAATATATATATATATAAATAATATTTCTTATGTTATAAAATTTATTTTTTATTATTTAAGTTTCACTTTTATGTATATACTTTGTAACATTATATTTTTCATAAATAATACGTAATTTTTTTTACTAAAAACATAAATTTTTCTTTGAAAAATATTAATTTAAAAAATAAAATATCCACGTCCAAACCGGTCCAAAACTGGACCGGACCGGACCGAGACCAGACTGGACCTAGAAATTTAGGTTCAGTCCTAGGTCCAAAGATTTGGAGGATTTCGGTCCCGGTCTGGTCCGGTTTTGGACCTATGCCTAGCCCTACCTAAACCCTAAATCCTAAAAACCCTTTTTTTGGTCGAAAAAACCCTAAAAACCCTAAACCCTAAAAACCCTTATACGATTAGGGTTTTATTGATTTTTTCAATTTATGGGTTTAGGGTATGCAATATGGTAAATTTAAAATTTTTGAACATTCGGGTTTAGAGGGATTAGGGTTTAGAGGGTTTAGAGTTTAGGTTTAGGACTTATTAGGTATACGGGTTAATAAGGTTTTTATAGTTTTTAGTGTTAGTAGGGTTCCTAAACTAAACACTTAAAAGTAAAACAAAGTTAAACCCTAAACCCTCTAAAATCTAAACCCTAAAACCTCTAAACCCTAAACTCTCTAAGCTTTGTTGTTGCAGACCCTCTAAATCGTAAACCCTCTAAATCTTAAACCCTCTAAACCTTAATCCATCTAAACCCTAAACCCTCTAAACCCTAATCCCTCTAAACCCTAATCCATATAAACCCTAAATCCTATGAATAATCTTAACCCGAATGTTCAAAAATTTTAAATTTACCATATGACATACACTAAACCCAAAAATTGAAAAAAAAACAATTAAACATTAGATTTATGGTTGTTAGGGTATCGATGGGCTTAGGGTTTATGGTTTACGGTTACATAATTGTATACCCTTAACCCTCTAAACCCTAATTATTGTTTTAGGGTATACTTATATACATTTCGTACCCTGAGAATGATGATACAACCCTAAACCATAGACAATAATTAGGGTTTAAACCCTAATCGTATAACCTAAATCCTAATCGTAAAACAATAATATTAAAGAACCATAAACATTAATTAAATCCCAATGCATCACAGAAAAACTTAATCAACTCAGGTGTAATAGTTTTTGTAATTTTGTGCGTATTAGGTTTATGGTTATGAGGATTTTGATGGTTATTGTTGGCATTAGGGGTAAGTGTTTAGGTCAAAACATAATTCTCCGGTATTATATTGTTTTTTCACATTAGGGAGTATGTTTAATGCTTTTACATGTTCAAGTGTCACAGGTTATGGAATTTTAGTGTTAATACTTTCAGGGTTATTAGGGTTTATTTTTTTAGGTCATAAGATAATTTTTGGCTTTTGAACTTGATTGTCAATGCGGCACACATGATACAAGTACACGCGTATAAGTTTTGTGGTCTCGAGTTCGACATTGGAGGGGCCTAAATAGGCCCAACTTTTGTTTCCTAAGGGATCACACGCTTCATGGAGCGTCCCACTTTATGAGGCGCTTTTGTTACATGACTTGCCCCCGTGCTCCATTGTCAGGTGGGGGAGGGGACTTTGACGCTTCGTGAAGCGTCTCGCTTCGTGAAGCGTCAAAGTTCAACCATATTCAGCTACAAACCAGCAGGCCCTTCCATCAATACCTTTGATGCATGGCTTTCTCGCACAGATCATTCCAACAAGCACACAAAAAAAATTGCAAGTAAGAATTTTGAAGTAGCATTCCATAAGTGCACAAAATTTTAAATCAAAGGTTTCTTCCAATTTTGAACACCCTTAGATACCATGTTCATCCCCATTGCATCACAAATACTCCTCCATTTCTCTCCAGTGGCAGAGCATATTTCTATAGAAATTGAATCATATGACAGATGCAACATTGATGTTGATAGCTCACCATAGTGCGCAAAATCAATACCTTCTAGGCTTCTAATTAACCACGGAAAAAAAAAAAGAAAACAAGGACTAGATATTCTCCTAGCTATGCTTGTAGAGAAAATATTGGTTCTGATGAGATGGATAGTTGAACAAAGTAACATAATGCTTGAACAAGTAACATCTGGAAGCAATTTGCATCAATATATACTTATATAGATTGCATCAGTATATCACACCTTTAGTTGACTACAACTCAAAATTAAGAGACCTACTGGGTTTGTGGCTCAAAGCTACAAAAGTCCAACACTCAACAGGCTAGCACCATAATGGCCGCCAAGTACAACAATAATCAAGCACCAATATAATATCTCAATTACAAACTGTACAACTTCATTTCAAGAAACAATTTGCTTTATGGCTATAGGTTTTACTCTAGTTTTATTACAAGAACTCTTCAACTTCAGCACAAACGATATGAGATGAGATCTAATACAACCCATCTATGTGCATTCTGCAACACTAAATTCTTCAACGTTGAACAAATGAAACACTAAAGTCTACACTTATCCTCAAAAAAACAAAAACAAAAACGTATCAATTCAAAAAAAAATCTAAGACTACTATTGTAAACGGTCACCACTCACCAGAACTAGACAGTACTAGAATTCTTTCACCAGCAACACCAATCAAGTAGCTTTAAAAAATGAACAAAATGATGCCAAAACATGAACATGGTAATTATCAATAGAAAAGAAACCAAAACATCCATATCATTATCAACTGTCACCAAAACTAGACAGTATTAGAAAGCTTTCACTGAGCACCATCCACCAATCAAGTAGCTTTATAAAAAAAATGAACAAATGATTGTAACATGAGCAATTGACTCACCTCAACCCTTAGCGAGCATTCATACCCATGAGCATTTGATTTCCTTTTGGAAAGTATATGACATTGTTATTCCTAGACATAGTAGCTGCATTTTCCTTAGAAGCCTCGATTTTTCTCAGCTCAACCAGACCTATCCCAGCAGCACCAGTGGCATCTGAGATCAGTATGCTTTTATACATAGATACCATGGAAGATCATTCCAGCATACATTGATTAGCAATTTATACACCAGAGTTGAAAGAGCAAAACAATCTGACTTTTCAGCTGATGTTAAACTATCCTTTCAGGTGTGTCAAGCAAATCAATAAAGCTAGCCGTGGAGCCTGTGGTAGTAGTCCACTTGAAAGGAAATTATTGATGTGATTGAGAAAAGAAAACGCCAGCAAATCAAGAATAGGACCCAAAGCCAAATGATTTTCTGGTGTTGATACTATAAAAGTGGTTTTCAGAATGATATCTATCATTGAAGAAGAGACCACTGGCACTAATGCCTTGAGAATAGAACTCAAAACTTCATATACTGCCACATAAATCTTTGAACTAGCCTACTCAAAAAATCAATAAACACAGTATAAATCATTTTAACAAAGTATTACCTTGAATATAAATATATATATATATATATATCTTAAGAAAAACAAAGCACAAATGCTACTGAAAAAGCTAAAGTTCAATGTTGAACTATGTTTTTTTGCTCACTAATGTTGAAATAACTTAGACATACCTCTGATTCACAAATATATTTGGAAACAACCGTCCAGAAGAACTCCAAGAGAAAAGTGATCAAGACATTTAGATCGGCATCTATCCTTGCATGCAAGAACCAAGACAAGAGACAAGCAACAGTCCTCATGGATGTAATCTGTTTGTTGAAAAAGGTAATAGGAAAGAAACTCTATAAACTCTCAATATATGATGTCTACAAGAAGTGGGTAAAGGAAATTACAGGAAACAAACAAAAGTAAAAATGAGTTATTCTAATGAACAGGCTGATATAATGGAAATATAAGCAGGCTAATAGAACGGAAAGCTTACAGAAAGTGTATTGCCATAAATCTTGTTAGTAATGGACTCTAGTGCAGGTTGCCCGCTACTGTAGTTGAATTGCAGCAATATATAAGTACAAATTACAATGAGTTATCCTAATGAACAATGAGAAGCTAAACTCACCTTGATACAAGCTATCCTAATGAACAATGAGAAGCTATACTCACCTTGATACAAGCTATCCTAATGAACAATGAGGAACTAAACTAACCTTTATACTCCAGTCATATTTAGGCCCAGCAGGATTATGGCTCCCACTCATAATAAAGTCAAGTTTGTACCAAATTGTGCACCATTCAGGGACTCATCAGCCTTTTTTGCTTCTTCATGCAATTCAATATATAAGTACAAATTACAATGAGTTATCCTAATGAACAATGAGAAGCTAAACTCACCTTGATACAAGCTATCCTAATGAACAATGAGAAGCTATACTCACCTTGATACAAGCTATCCTAATGAACAATGAGGAACTAAACTAACCTTGATACCCCAGTCATATTCAGGCCCACCAGGATTATGGCTCGCACTCATAATAAAGTCAAGTTTGTACCAAATTGTGCACCATTCAGGGACTCATCAGCCTTTTTTGCTTCTTCATGCAATTCAAAGTTGATGAATCAAAAACCTTTTGACTTGCCATCACCATCTCTTATGATTACAGCATTGGAAACAATTTCAGAAAATGCAAATTGTACAAGACGAAACTCAGTTAGAAAAAACAAGTTGAACAATCCAGCCAAACTGTTAAAGATTCACAAACATATGAAAATGGGACTTACAACTACTTTCCTCCCACAACTTTATCATGCATAGCATTCACAACAGCAACAACTGAAGCTTTCATCTAATTTAGTATAGAAAAGGATAGAAATTCACAGCTCATGACACACTAAAGAAAAAGATAGTCCAGCATCATCAGCTCAATAATCATTTGCTCACCATGGTGCAAGATTAAGTCAAAATTCTTAGGTTGTGAATCAAATAAGGAAAAACTTTAAACTCCCTTGCAACAATATAAAAGCTTATCAATTGTGAGAGCAACAATATAAAAATCCAATGATGATGAACAAGATACAGAAATTCATATCTGCTGGTATCTGATGGCATTTCCAACACCAAGAAAAACATCATTCAGTATCCTGTACAAGAAAAACACAAAGAACGTCATACTTATCAACTGAAACAAATGAAGTAAAACATCAGGTTATGTAACAATAGTCTCTTCTGACTTGCCAGAGAAAATTCCTCAAGTTCATTTAAATCAGTTCCATCAGCCATTTCAAGGCAATCATTGTTTTGTTATCCATTTGCTCACCATGATGCAAGATTCCTTGAAAATAATAATCCATTTCAAAATCAAAATAGAACCAACAGTGTTCATAAGTACAAAACAACACATAATCATACTAATAAATATCCAAAATGCATACATCACCATAACTAGCTATATCATAACTACTATGCTACACCATAGACACCATCGGGACCTCTCCCATCACCACCAACAACATCGTTGACTGTGTTCTCAACCCCATCATCATCGGAACCACTCCCAGCACCAGCAGCAACATCGGTTTCTCTCTCCTCAACCCCAGCACCATCGTGACCTCTCGCATCACAATCGGGCCCTCTCGCATCACCCCCAGCAGCACTACCACTCCCCTCTCCCGTCTCATTTTGAGAATCCCTAAATGGTCTGCTTAAAGGAGGAGGTATCAGTGGATGGTCATCCCCTAAAATGTGAAACATGTCCTCGAGGTACGGTCGAGCGTTGTGATCAGCGAGCAGTCCATCCAGAGCATCCAGTACATAACCAATCATCTACTGATGTCGCTGCACATGTTGGACAAGAGTTAGATACATTACAACACTCATGATTAATAAATATTGGAATTTTCATAACAATTTCAACGTACCACGGTAATATCAACCACAACTGCGGGGTGGGCGAATAGCTCGCGCGGACGAACATGATGAGGTGATCGAGGGTCTACATAAGGATGTGTAACTCCGTCGAACCAATCAAAATAATCAGCCTCTCCCTGACATGGATACCGAGCCAATGTGTGTTGTTGTAGGTCGATGAGGTGGTCATAACGCTCGTTCCAGTACAAGTCATCCTCGGCGAACTCAACCACAAAACTTCGCGAGCCACTGCCACGCCTTACTCTACTCGGCACAATGGGATCGGGGGGTCGGACCTGCACACGTCTATACTATCGAAGGCATCTCTCTAGAAAATACACTTCCTTGATATCGAAGCACTGAATAATGCCGCGATACCTTGAAATCCAGTACGTCATCTCAAAATCCAATTCCAAGCCCCATGGCGACCATAAAACCTATAATCATTACACGAACCAGTTTAGGATACAATTATTACAATTTCATACATGCCAATTAAGTTCTATGACATCATTTTACCTCATCAGCGCGAACACCGTCCAAAACCCTACGAACCTCAACTAGGCGCAAAGGAGACTTTGGAGTCGAGCGCGGAACCATCTGGTCTCGGACACCGCTCGATCATCCATAAGAAGGTCATCATTGAGCACTGCATGCCCTCAAAACTGACGGAAGTAATACCATATCCAAGTCTGTGATAATACATTTACTTAGTACCTAAATTGTAAACATAATAACACATAATCAACCAAAATACTTATATACATGTCATACCCTAAGAATGATGATACAACCACTTATAGTCGTGATGTCTGCTTGAGATACCATTCCTAGCTGACAGTATAAAAATGCCAATGTAGCAACCCCCCATGCATATCCAGTCATGAGGTCGAGGTCTAGCAGTGCGTGTAAATAATGCAACTTCACCTTGTTAGTGCTCTTGTCACAGAACACTGTCTGCCCAATCACCCACAATAAGTAAGCAGAGGCTATATGACCACTGTCCGCTCTCTCTGCGATCATCCTCATCAAATCGCCTTCAACTCAGTAATAAGAATACCACCACCACTGTATTGAGCGTTTGCCTCAGCGGTAAGCCCTAACACCTCCATAACGTGAGCTTTGAAATCGTCAACAAGCATATGCGTCGCAAGCTGCACTCCATCGATCGGCAAGCACATAATGTGATCAATATCGTGGAGCGTGATCGTCATCTCACCCCAAGGGAAGTGAAAACTATTGGTCTCGGGATACCAATGCTCAATAAATGTTGTGATGATGATATGGTCGCTGCCTCGACAATCAGGAAGTGCTAAACGAGCAAGTCCGGTCCGCTATGCAAGGGCCCACCACGTATCTGGCCCATCAACCATATAAGATCGGATCTAATGCCATACCACAAGTCGTGAATAAGCTTTTACAACCTTATGTCACTACATTAAAAATAAATATATAATACTCAATCAATCGTATTACTTTGAATTAATAATATTTCATAACATTTATTTTAATTACGCTTACCAACTTATCCTCAATGACAACTCCTTCAACCCCCGGTACTACCAGTTGTGTCCACCTCCAAATCGATGCTGCAACATGAGAAGGATAGTCTCGAAGGAGGTCAGGCAAATGTGGGCCTCCAGCCTGCCACATGTCTACCTCATGAGCAACTGGTGCAGGCGCAGGTCTAGTCGGGGGATGACTATCATGAGGTCCGGGTGGAGGATGGGTGGGTCTGTGCTCCTGAATGAGGTCAAATACATGGTCATCTAGAGGCAGTGAAGATTGAGCAGGAGGGGTCGGGACACGTGCATGTACGGAGTCAACGTGATGGGAATCTGAAGGTTGTGAAGACATAGGAGGGGTCGGTACGCCCTCCTGACGAGGATCGAAAATTTGGTCGACAGGAATCTGTGCAGTGGGAGGAGGGGTCAGTACACGATCCTGAATGGGCTCGGAAACATGGTCATCTACAAGATGTGAAGCAGAAGGAAGGGTCGGGTCAGCCTCCTGAAATGGGTCGGAAACCTGAGACGTCGGTGTCCCTAAAGGTACATGATGCGAGGACTGAATGGCCTCTACAACAGTAGGAGGGGTCGGCATATGCTCTCGTGCTAGGATGGCACTGCCAGCAAGTGGAGGCTCCTCGATCCGATGGGTCATATCAATGTCCATAGCAAGATCCTCAGCAGTCTCCATGGGGGCAGACATACCTATGTCCTCACAAATCTGACTATCTGCAATAGGAGGGGCCGAGTCATCTCCCTGCAGCTCTGAAATGAGAGTATCTGCCACTTTTGGCTTCCTAGCCCTCTTCTTCGGGGCCACAGCCTCAGCACGCTCTGACTGCCATATAAGTCGACGCTTCGTCGACCTTGTTCTCTTCTTCCTCGGAGGAGTATGCATCGTGGAGGCGGGACTAGGCAAGGCATTAAGCCTCTCCTGAAACATCTATTTATATGTTCAATTAATTATAGATTTTTTTCATATTCACAATTAATGTTATAATTCCCAATTATCGCTTTTTACTCAACAATTGTACACCTATAAATATTCGTGCTCTAATTCATTTATCTTTTCATTCAGTTGTTTTATTTTTCTATTTTTAAGTTACAACTAGTTGAAGTCCCGTGATATTCACGGGATAATTTTACTAGAAAGCTATATAATTCGACGATGTTAATTTAAAATACTAAATATATTTATATAATATCATAATAAATTATGCAATAGACAAATTATTTTTTTTAGATTGTACTCTATATTTTAATTGAATATATTTTAAAATATTTTTCCATTATTTCATTTATTTGTGGAGATCTTGTCCAAATTTAGATTGATATTATTAAAATATTGATTTTAATTTTTATTGAATATTTTTAAATAATATTTTCTTATTTTTTTGACACTAATATGTATAAAATACTTGGTTTTTTTATAAAGATAACAATAATTGGGATAGTTTATCTACAAAGCATAATATAATTTATTAAAATATTTTTTAAAGTTAATTTATTAAAATTATATATTAGGATCCTTGTCTTTTACTCTATAATAATAAGAATGTTTTTAAATATGAAAAATGCAATATAAAGATTAGTATATAAGAGAACATTGTCCTTGATTTAAGAGATAAAATATAGAGAAAATTATCTATGTATTATTTTGCAAAATTCAATTCATCTATAAAGTTGTTTTCCATAATAAATTTACATAACAAAGAAATAAAATATAAAAGAAATTAATGTATACGAAAATTTACAAAATTTAATGTATTAATCAACCTATCATCCATATTAAATTATAAAAAAATATAGAGATAAAAAATTAAATGTAAGGTGGGTCTAGATAAAAAAAATCTATATTTACATAAATAGAATAAAAAGGAAATTAAGAAAAATCTTATGTAAATTTTTATCAAAATTCATTTAAGAAAGTATTCATCAAGATTTGTAAATTTTTCTATTTTCTTTATCAAACTTTGATTTAAGAAAAAAAATCTTTATTATAAATGCATAAAAAGATAAATAAAACCTAATTGTATTAATTTAAATTAAAATTCGAATTTTTTTTGTACATTTACATATAATCTTAATCATCAACATAAAATTATATCTTTTTCTCAAAATAAAAATATATCAACCTAACAAAATTTATTATTTAAAATTATATCATTGTATAGATATAAATTTTATACTTGAAGCTCAATCCTTGTTAAAAGATTAAAAAAATATATATTAAGACCCTAAATCTTGTTAAGAGATAAAAATATTACATTAATATGGAAAATATCATCTCATAGGAATTTATGTATATAGAAATTATAAAATATATTATCTATTGTAGTAAACTAATACATAATCCATAGATAGAAAATTATATACATAAAAAATTATATAAACATGTTATCTATTTAGTATATATAACAAGAAGAATATAAGTTGTTACAAAATTTATTAAAATATAATTTCACATTAATTTATTCAAAAATGCCACATGGCGCAAATTTTACAACAGACTTGGGTTCTGCTTTATAATGTATTAGGGTAGATTCTATCTTCATCTACTTTTCTAATCCAAATTTCGTTTTCATATTAACACATTCAAATTAAAATCCAAATTAAATTTCTACTAAAATATAACTTCGTAATATCTATAATTCAAATAATAATATGAGCTATGAAGACGAATTAATTACAATATACGTACCAACATGCCCGACTTGCCCCACCAATCCGATCTAAATTCCATGCATGTAGCCATATGAAGTGAAGAATTCCCGCTAGTATCCATTACCTCATTCGTAGAAACTCCAACTTCACCCACATGAACATCCTCACCCATCACATCACCACCCTCACCTGTGGGTCCCGCATCAGTCCCATCACCGTCCTCCTGCCTCTCTGCACTACCACTATTGCCATCGCCACCACCTACCGCCACAACATTGCGGGCGTCAACCACTGTTCAAGAAGAGAATAACTATTTATTAGAGTGCAAATACAATTGTGTAATAAATAATTCAAGTAAACAGGATGATATCAGTTTGACAGAGTGCAAACACAATGTCAAATAAACATAATATCACTACAAACAATTGTGTAACAACTAACAAACATTTCACGGGTGACGGGAATTTTTGGATCTTCCAAATCAGGTAAAAAACAAAGTCCTCTTCTTTCTTCATGAACATCTGCTTTTTCACGAACGAATTCCCAAATTTGCAGCCACAATCTACATAACAATAGACTAATACTCTAGTTCTGAGAACCCTAATCAACTCAACTTCAATCCATTTGAGAAACAAGCAGTCGTCTCCTTTAGAATTCATCAACTAGTACAGACTACACATAGCTTTGGCAACATCATAGCAAACAATCTTCCTACATTTATTATTTCATTAAGTACAAAATCGATCACTCATAGTTCCAATTCAAAACTAAATACTGATTTCAAACCTATGACATTTCAATTGAAACTAAAAACATGTTTTGATGCAAGAATTGGATAAGGTTTTCGTATTGTCAACACAAGAAATCATATGAATAAAATAGAGCAATCATGTTTAGACAGCCAACTCATGCTAGTCATGGAAAGTTATCAAGATAGTTGGGTAAGTCTTAATAGGAATCTTTATTTTCATAATGCATCTGAATAGTTCCTTTGAATATCTATTGCCATTTTCAATTCTAAGGGCATTCTTTTTTATATCTATTTTACACCTAGACTGTTCTTTGCTGGACAGTATAGCATTTTTGTTCAATTTGGACAGCACACTAGGACTATTACATCTGCAACAGAATTTGATATCATACTTGTTGAATTGAGTCCAAGAGCTTCTATGGCAAGCATCAAACTGATCATTCTTATTTGTGATTTCAACCCTTTTCATCTCCACAACTTTGAGGTACCTTAGCATTTTTTGAAAGATGAAAAATACAGGGGACACAAGAGGATAAGCAGAATATAGCCTAGAGGGCTAGCTCATGCTAGTCATGGAAAGTTCTCATCCTTTTCTAACATTATATACGAACCACTAACAATCAATTCAAGTCATTATTCAAATAATAGTCACCACTAACTACACTAACCCTCAATTTTTAGCTCTTGATCAACAGTACAAGTTTCCTTTGTTAATTGGAAGAAGATGAACTATTTGGTTAATGACATTGGCCCCTACTAAAATTGGAATTATCAAGACCATTTTTGCAAGTTGCATATAAATTGCATCCTACAATAGCCTTTTCCCTCTACCACCACCACCACTTAGTTATTAAAGAGCAAGAATCTCATCTTCGAATAGCGAATCAGGCTCTTTAATAAGATGAGGCAGCTGAATCCTATGACATTGCAAGCATTACTGATTTCAAACCACAAAATACATGACCACATTACTGATTTGCAACCCTAAATACTGCCAATTCAATAAAAATTCAATCAGGCTCATATTCAACCGATTAACAACCTTCAACGCGAGTTCAATTTCAGCATTTAAGAACAAATGTTCAATGACAATCATCACATACTTCATATAGCGAAAATCATCACAGACTTCAAACACCCATTTCAGCAGATTAACAACATGTTTTAGCTACCTCTTTGCATATGAATAGCATTCACCTAATCATTCTACACATCTGTTCACTCATTGTTCGATATCAAGGTGTTCTTTTTAGGGTTTCAAATCAAAATCCATTAACCACGGAATCAAACCTACACTTTAATCAATTTGCATACCTGCATCATCCAAGGTGCCGATTTCACCACCAGTCCCACTTACGCCGACGGCGCCTCTATCTGCCACACCATGCCCTCTGCCAGGCCTTTGCCCGAAGATGCCGATTGAGACCTCGAAAATGGACCATTACTAATAGTAATTCGATGGCGAAGGAGGAGAATAATTACAAGGTCGATAGAGAAGAAAGGATTCTCAAAGGAGGTTTAGGCGGAAAATGAAGCGCGTCGCTTTAGACATCATTTAATCTACACGATTTATGCATCTAAACGCTTCATGAAGCGTCTAACTCGTTATTGGGTACCCTATCTCATGTCTATTGGGTACTCGTTAGTTAAACGATTCAAAGAGCGAGACGCCTTATGAAGCGTCTCAAATCTTGTACGCCAGGTGAAAAAATTGTGTGCATAAAGATTTTCCGTTAATTATAGCTAATAGTTAAGCAATTAGCTCTAGACCCTTCGTGCTAGTTGATTTTGTTGATTAGGTTTGTATATTTAAGCTAAGATTTAGCTAATACTCCTTTTCTTTAGTTGATTGCATGTTATTGATGTGCCATGGGTGGACATGACTATACAATGCGGATAATATAGTGAAGACATATCTAGAAAAAATAATGTTCTTTTCAAGGAACATAAATTTTGTGACCTACTTCATCTTGAAAAATTACATAACTTAGATTATTATATTTATTATCAATAAAAAATTACCATAATCTTAGAGAATCTTTAGAGTTTGATGCTAGTTTAGTATAAAACTTGTTGGATTTTTTTTATTCTTTTGATCTTCATCTTGATCAACTTTCCGTTTGTCTTACATTGCTTCAGAGTACTGACTATATTATGATTACATTGTTCAAAATTACTTCATTCTGCATGTACTTATGCAAAATGAAGAAAGTAGGAACTGGAAGTTTGTTCTTACAAAAGTGGATATTCGGTGCTAGTAGCCACATTCTCATTACAAAAGTGGATACATTCTCACAACTTGTCTTTCCCCCCGCACTTCTCTTCCTTTGTCGAGTAAGTGCTCGTAGCTAGAGTTCACTCCTTTCTTGTTAATTAAGACATGATTTTAATTTTTATGATAAATTTCATTTGTGTTGGATGAAAAATCTATGATAAATGAAGTACGGTATTGGAACATGATTTTAATTTATTGATTTTGTGTTAAGTGATTCTAATTTTAATGAATAGATTTGCTTGAATCAATATATTTTTTGTTTGCTTGAATGCTTAATGCTCACCAATAATATTCTAATGAATGCCCCACTATTCTTTTCCACCTAATGAAGCATGATACTTTGCTTGGTGGATGGTAGTGTATGAATGTTGAAGGTGCTCTTCGATTTATTGAGCCTATTGAATGTTTATTCATTTCTTAGGCACAAGGGAATCCATCATTGTAATTAAATTATATAATTTCTAGTATCTTCCTTTCATCCATATATGGATTGCATGGCTAAATGCACCGTAGAGAACCCATTTTTTTATATAAACATGAGGGAATAGACAATGGTTATATAGTTGTGTTGTCTATTCTGTGTAATTTTTTTATTTATGACATATATTAGACAACGATTATATTATATATAGACAATGGTTATAACCGTTGTCTAGTCAACCGTTGTCTAAACTTCAACCGTTGTATTTGCATAGACAACACCTGCATACAAAACGGTTGTAGAACCGTTGTCTAAGTACATTTTCAACCGTTTTCCGTTCCTATTTTTGTACTAGTGTACCCATAACTCTGCATTATCAAATGGTATGGTCAATCTTTTTATAGATAAGGCCTTGTCTCTTTGTAGATTCAGTCAAGATTTTGTCAGTCAGCCTTATCTCTTTGCAGATTTTGTCAGTCACGCTTATCTCTTCCCAGATTTTGCATTTGATTCCTATATCTCTTTGCAGATTTTGTCGTCACACTTATTAAACATCTAAGAAGTGCTTACATGCTTAAGGCTAGATGGACACAAGGTAAGAAAGAATGTTTCTAAATTTTCTTCTTATTATGCACAGGTCCTTGGAGGAAATGTCGGTGGCGATGATTTGGAGATTCTTCAAATGACACATAATGCTTATGCTAATGCTAGTGGAGGGCAATTTAAGGAGGAGCATGTTTAGGAAATTCTTCGTATTGAGACCGCTTTTGGTGAAAATTAGAGTGTTTTTATATTATGTGTGACTTTTAAATTTTAATTATTCACTTATGTATTTTCATTCATGTGTTTGATTTTATTTCCATGTACTCTCTCTAAGAAGTAATCTCTTCTTATTCACTTGTGTATTTTCATTCATGTGTTACATTTCATGTAATTTTTTTGTTTGAATGTATTTTAAATCATGATTTTACCAATGTAATGGAGAACTAACTCTAATTTATAAAAACTAACTAAATTTCTCTCCATTTCTTCACACAATTATTTTAGAAAACAAATACATTTAAAAAAATATTAACAAAATTATTGTAGACACAAAAATCACACAATTTTTTTGAAATTATTACTAATTTTAAGCAATTAAATTTCATCAAAATACCATAACATAACAAGATTTAAGTATTTTTGGAGCTAAAGATATCCAAAATACACATTATCTTAAAAAATATGTCAAATATAGTCAAAACGGATGTCTAAATGTAGAGAAAAAAATCTTGACTTATGGTAATAATTTTTTTTAAATTTACAATGCCTAAATTTATTTATTATACAAGAAAAACTCCACGCGTCACCCAATCAAATGGCGACGTGTGGCGCGTCTAGGCCCACTGGCCCAGCATGCCTAAGCCCCGTCGCCCAATCAGATTGCATGATTTCAAAAAAAAATAGCAAATGTATAAAAGAGCACCGATTCTCTTTTACACATTTTCTAGCACTGATGCTCTCTGCATCCCCCGTTCACCCCATTATTATAATATTTAAAAAGAGCATTTAAAAGTGCTCTTAGAGCGTCTTTACTTGAACCCACCCTTATATAAAAAAAGAGGAAATTATATTAAACTACCCATTAAATAGCCGATATTACTAATTACAACTAGACCTGAACAAAGTGCTCTTAAAGTGTCTTTGCTTGAACCCACCCTTATATAAAAAAGAGAAAATTATATTAAACTACCCATTAAATAGCCGATATTACTAATTACCATTTACCACTAGTCGTCAGATAAAAATTTTTAAAACCACCCATTACACTCATTTTGTTAACAAATCACCACCCACAAGCTCTTTTTGTCCAAAAATCCGTTAAATCATGACAAAATAAAATTTGACCCCTTATTATTCACCATATTTACACCAAAACCAACCAAGGAGTCACATTATTCTCCTCGTTTCTCATGCCTTCTCTCACTTTTATCCTCTGCAACTCCCTCACTTATCCCCTCCTTCAACCCCCTCTCTCTAGATAAAAAAAAAAGGGAAATTCCTTTTGGTCCCTCTAAGTGTTTGCCTTTTTCTTTTGGTGTCCAAGAAAACTTATTCCTCTTGGTATCCTTGAGGTTATGACTTTACCTATCGACACCCCTCTTTGGTTCAAATTAGTTAAATTCAAGCTCACCATTGTATTTCTCACCCTTCAATTAGTTGGATTTGACTATTAAGACATCATAATTCATAACCTAACTATCTCAATTTGAATTTTTAAATATTTTTTTAAACAACCCCTTAAAATAGAGAATTATTTTAAAATTTAAATCGAGGTAGTTTGGTTATGAATTTAAGTGTTGAATCCTACTAATTTAAGGGTGATTAAAATATTAGTAAGCTTGAAATTAAATAATTTAAACCGGAAAAGAACGTCAATAGTAAAAGCCAAAATCTCAGGAATACTAAGATGAATAAGATTTTTTTGTTAGACACCAAACGAAAAAGACAAAAATTTGGATCCTAAAAAGGGAATTTCCAAAAAAAAAAAACCCCTCTCTAATTTTCTCTTCTCCTATGGACTATGGTGCTCTGTTATGCGAAGCAATGCAAAAAGTTTCCCCCATCCTCCTCTCAACACAATCATTCGAAGCCTCATAATGCCTTCAACCACTGTCATTCGTGTGTTCCACTCGCCACCGACTCCAACTCCTTTGGTCGAGTCGCCGGGAGCTTCCGATTTCGCCCTTATTTTATCATATATCCGTGTGTTGGTGCCAAAGAGAATCAGAGTCGGGTGTGGTTGGTTTAGCTGCATACGATTGTCGCCGCTATCACGGAGGGTGATGCGTTGGATTTCTCAGCGGATGGTTCGATCTCGCATGATAAGCCATTGAAAAACTAGGATTCTTCTTGTCCGACGAGGAGCCTGAATTTGCTGGCGATTCTTGACTCCCACTCCTCCGGTCGAGTCTAATACATACTTGGCAATCTTTGGGATCGAAGACAACAGGTTAGAGAATGCCCAAGGTATGGATTTCAAATTTAACTTGCGGACTTATTGATTGAATTATGAAACTGAATTAATGAAACACTCGATCTTAACAATAAGAAAACGAACACATGAGAATAAGGATCTTAAATGTAGAAGAATTGAACGGATAAGTGAATAAAAATCATGATGGATTTAGATACATTTTCTCTAACTTTAATACTCATTTCAAGTTGTAGAAAGCAAGTAACTATTAGTAGGCTGATGGCATAACTTCATTGGTCATTGCAGAAATGGAATGAGATCTATTGTGATCTTGCCAGCATGCGGCTGAATGAGGTAGACTGGTTTATATCTTGTAATACTACTTTGATACATATATTTGTGAACTTTTAATATGTGCATCCTTCAGTATTTTAAATAGTCAACTCTACCACCCTTCTAAAAATGTTTGATAAGCCTAATGGACTGAGTGTGATTTTCCTATGTTAGTTTCTGTTTGGTAGACAACTGTTTAGGTTATTGACCAGCCGTGAGACGAGCATTATCAATTCCTTATTCTTTAAATGAACATATTCCCTATTGGTTGGTTGTCGCAAACATGTCAACAACTATCTTGGAGAAATAAAGCAAATAAAAATGCTTATAGAGTGGTTTTACTTGGAAACCAAAAGGCACCAGTGGCTAGAAACAAGGTTTGTACTTGTGATGTTGTTTTTTAGTGCTCTTTCCTAATTCCAATCAATGGATAACCAAGTCTGGCTTTCTCATTTCTGACATACACAAACACAATTCTTCCTAATTTCTAGACGAGTTTCTCCTTTCTATTCACACACAGTTCTTCCTTATTCTAATTTTCTAATTTCTAGATGAGACGTGTCATGATTCTATCGCATAAGCAGTTGAGAGCCTGACTCATGTTCATGTTCAGTTCATAGTATATGTTGACCATTTTGCTCTTCTTTGATGATGTATAGATGTAGTTGATTTTTTCCCATCAGGAAACTGCAAGCTTTTTTTGTCTAAGCTACTTTGTTCTATTCATGTTTCAGGTTGCATTAGACTCCATTAGTGGACAAAACAACTTCTGCTATTGAAAATGCTAAGAAAGCAAATAGTCATTCTAGAACTAAAGAAGTGCTTGATACTTTCACAGGTATCTCCTACTTCTGTTGCTGTTGTGGATTGAATTAAGAATTTAATCTATTATGACTTTTAGCCTGATTAAACTCTTTATCTTTTTGCTTTAGAAGCCGTGGCGTGTTTACAATTACAACTGACATTCCTTGTCTCAATCTTTTCAATTTTTTTTATTCATAGACGAAATAGAATTACAGAGCAGCATAATTGCTAGGTCTCATCGATAGAGCATAAAAATGATGTTTTTGTACAATGACTTTTTCTTTCTGATTTAGGTTTTTTTTTCTTCTTTTGGTAGGTGCTTTTGGTTGATAGGAAGATTATACATCCACAAGAGGTGTTGAGTGTTTGATAGTGCAGCTCAAGAAGATTTTCCTGTTTTGATAATAGTTGAGAGCATGGAGCAGAAGCACAAGCTCCAAATACTAGAAACAAGCTCAAGGGTAATTTGTAGCTGGTTGCAATCAAAGCTCCTGCATCTGGTAAACGCAAAAGCCATTATTTTGTACGGTCATTTTTCTTACTACCCGCCATCAAGCACTAGCATTGCTTAAATTTATTTTTGGTTCATGTACCTTGGATAACTTCTTGAAATTACCTTCACATTTTTTCCTGAATTTATGTACAGAGCTATAGAATTGGTTGTTGCAGCCGAATAATTTATGTGGTACATACTTTCTTTATGCAGGTTGCCAGGTTGGTGATTTTGGTTTGCGCAAAATAAAAAGGATTACTTTAGTAACTGGCTGTGTACGAGGAACCCTTCCATGGATGGCCCCTGAGCTATTAAATGGGAGCAGTACTGAGGTTTCTGAAAAGGTACGTTGTGGCCATCTTCTTTGCATGATTTTACAAAATATGAGTGGTACTTTCAAGTATTTCAAAAGCATTGTTTGGCATTTAATTTGGCTTTTTGATGTGATATGAACAATTAAGTACAACTATTTCCTTATAAAATATGAGTGGTACTTTCAAGTATTCCAAAAATATGACAGGTACCTAATTCTAAATATAGGTACTTCAATGCTTCTTTAATTCTTTTGCAATAACTATCTGGAAAAGGGGCTCAGCATTCGTTTTTTTTGGTCTTACATAATTAAGCTTGCATTCTTTTTTCCTAATGTAGTGCACTAGGATCTTCAGAAACCATTCTCTGATTTCCTAAAGTGCTCCACCATGGCCATCGGCTTTGGTAATTCTATATGTATACTATCATCTGATTTTTTTTACAATTTGCGTTTCCTATATTATATGGCAATGAATACAAATAATATGAAAGTTGTCCGTTGCTATTTGCAATTGTCATCGTGTTATGGAGGTGACATGATCTACTTACTATTAAATATTTCATTTATTATCTTGCTTAATGGTGTTTGTCTTAACTAAATAAGCCTTCAATTTTGCCAAAGTCACAATTTATTACTTGAGAAAACTACATGTAAAACTTCACATATAAATTATTTGCCAATTTACTTCTCACCTTTTATGGATTGTTCTTAATTCATAGTTTACGCTTCCTATTGATGCCTGATGGGGATATTGTAATAATATTCATAGAGATAATAAAAACAATTTGGTTGATTGAATTGAACACATGGTAGTCACTTCCTACTTTCTCCATTCATCAACTCCAACTATAGTTCCTCTCAAGCAGGATTTTAATTTTTATTGATCTGTTGGGTGTACCCCTTTTTCCTTGAGCAGGAGGGTACCCCCCATCTTTACCCCCGGATTCCTCTGCAGCCGAACCTCACTGGGTCAATGTTGTTGTTCTTGTAAGAATATACGCATTCTTGGTCTGACACTGAGATTAGGAGTTTGAAATGTAATTTTTATGCACTCTTATTTTGTGTATTTTTTCCTAGAAGGATGATTGGCCGAAGAGGGCGTCGTAGAAGAGCGTCGCTGGGAGGTGGTCGTCATGGCAGGCGGGAGGCATGGCTTGGTGGTGTATAAGCGGTGATGGTGTCTTGCGGTGGAACATATTTTTGTTTCCTAGGAGGGAAGGAGTGAGGTTTGAAGACCCACCACAAGGACAGGGAGCGTTCTATCCTACTTTTTTAGTTTTTTACGTTTTATTTCGTTTGGAAATGCTTGGAGGATTGTAAACCGAATAGGGAATGGTAAAATCCCATTGGAGATCTATTGACTGCTTTGAAAGTATTGATGTACTAGGCAAACTTGTATCTAAATGATGCAACAGCTCTCACGACCTTGTTAGTTGTGAGGTTAGGTTAAAAAGAATCTTTGATTTCCAAATGCCATGTTTACTTGAAAGTGATCAGAACCTATCATTCAGGCTATATGTACTAAACAATAACTAATCGGATGGAAAAGCAGTGGACAGAAAAAAACTCAGTTCAGAAGAGATGAAAATTATTATGGTGATCATTCTTTCCTGTGACCTTGATAGTATTTGGTTGAACACAAAATTGTGCAAAAGATGAAAGGACAAATGGCTCAGGAAACATTAATCTCTTCTAATGTGATTTTTTTTCCTCTTGATGTCTATTTCCATTACACCGGATGACCTTGATTAGGATGTGTTGCATGACTTTGCTTTAGATTGTGTGTTTATCATCAAATTCTTATAACTAGTCTTTAAAAAAACATGGAGATTTGGGCGATCTTATCCCATTTGGAATGCTGTAATGCTGTATAAATAGCTCTAAATAACAAGGGGTTATGTGGCTTATTATGGATCACTATGACTAAAAGGGGAAAAAGGAATATAAGACAAGGAAATTATAAGAAGACGTACAAGGGTCGGTGACATGGTTTATTTGTGTTTCATATTTTTGGTGGCATCAATTGAGATGCTTCTTCTCTACACGTTTACCCTAAGTGGCAATTATTGAGACACACGGCTTAATTCATTTGAGTTTGATCCATCATCCCTTAATTTCTCTACTCCTTTTACAGTACGTAGGAGTAAGAAAATACCATTTTGTGCTCGTGGCTCAAAACGATGTGTAGTAGAAATTAATGAATGGTGCTGATTGAATATTTCGTTTTATGTAGAACAAAAAAGTATATGTAGAGTTGATTGATGGGTAACACTCAAACTAATGGGATTAATAAATGTGTTGTCTATGTGGTAAAATTTCAATCACAACTTTATAATATGGGATTAAACGTGGGGTTACACATTCTTCTGCAATTGGTTAAGCACTTAGCTATGATGTCTTGCATCTTCCCATTCTGTCTTGTCCTTTTTTTATGCATATGCACTTACAAGTTAAAAGTTGGAGTATTACCGACCGAGAGCAATCAAACAGCTCATCCCCACAATTATTGTTGATTAATTCACCCACTTACTTATTATTTCCGTGCAACCTTGTTAACCAGGGTTAAGCAAAACCAACCAGGATTAATGATCCACTTTCCACGTAATACTAGCACTAGCTAGCTACCTATATGTGTATGCCCTGGCCGGCCTATATATAACAACACTGACCTATAGACATTACTCATCGATCACTTGCAACATACATACATACATACATACATACATACATACTCAAGCCATGAATTCGCTCTACTTGTTTGGAGTTAACCTGTGTCTCTTCCTAACCCTTTGCCAGCAAAACACCTCCTGGCCATGGCCTCTTATTCGGGTGACTTTCTCCTCTTGCATGCTCCTAAATTTCTGGCTTGTCCCGGGCGGCCCGGCATGGAGATCCAAGTCCCCGACGGGGCTCCACGGCCCAATGGGCTGGCCCATTCTAGGCAGCCTGGCCCAGATGGGTCCATTGGCCCACCGCAACCTAGCCGCCCTGGCGGCCACCTCAGCCGGCGCGGACCGGGTCATGGCAATGAGCCTTGGAATGACACGGGTCATCAGCAGCAGCCACCCTGAGACGGCCAAGGAGATCCTCTGCTCCCCTGCCTTCTCCGACCGGCCCATCAAGGCGTCCGCTCGCGCCCTCATGTTCGAGAGAGCCATTGGGTTCGCTCCATCCGGCGGGGAGTACTGGAGAAGCCTGAGGAGGATCGTCGGGGCCCACATGTTCTCTCCCAGGAGAGTCCAGGGCCTTGAAGGGGTTAGGCAGCGCGTTTTCGAGGCCATGGCCAGGGATGTGCGCGCGGAGAGTACTGGTGTGGTGGAGCTGAGAGGGATACTCAGGAGAGCTGCCCTCAGCAACATGATGGGGACTGTGTTTGGGATCAATCGTCATTTGCAAGTGGAGGAGGAGCTTAGCCTTATGGTCAAACAAGGATACGAGTTGATCTCCGAGTTTACTTTCCAAGACTACTTCCCCTTTGAGTTTTTGGACTTGTGGGGCTTGAAAAGAAGGTGCCTTAGGCTGGCTACTAGGGTCAGTGCTATCGTTGGAGGGATGGTCAGTGATAGGAAGAGGGAATTAGGAGACTACTTGGCCTCTAGAAATGACCACCTCAGCTTGTTGCTTTCTCTGCCTGAGGAGGATAAATTGGGCGACGAGGATCTCATTGTTGTCTTATGGGTAAGGTCGTCGTTATATATATATATATATATATGTACGCGTTTTTAATTAATTGATATACGTACATACATACGTACACATGATCGATGATATATTGATATATATGCTGTACGTAGGAAACCGTGTTTAGAGGAACAGACACGGTGGCGGTGCTTGTTGAATGTATAATGGCGCGCATGGTGATGCACCAAGAAGCCCAAGCCAAGGCCCAAGAGGAGTTGGCCACGTGCGTAGGCAGCAGCAGGCACGTGCGAGACTCCGACCTCCCCAGCCTCCCTTACCTCCAAGCCATAGTCAAGGAGGTGCTGAGGCTCCACCCCCCGGGCCCACTTCTCTCGTGGGCCCGGCTAGCCATCCACGACGCCCACGTGGACAAAATTAGGATCCCAGCTGGGACCACAGCCATGGTGAACATGTGGGCCATCGCCCACGACCCCGCCGTCTGGAAGGATCCCTGGGCGTTCAGACCCGAGCGGTTCATGGAGGAGCAAGTGTCCGTCATGGGCAAGGATCTGAGGCTGGCCCCATTCGGCTCCGGTCGCAGGGTTTGCCCCGGGAGAGCGTTGGGCCTGGCCACCGTCCAGCTCTGGGTTGCCAGGCTGCTCCACCAGTTCAAGTGGGTGCCGGCCGGCCCGCTCCAGCTCGATCTGTCCGAGCATTTGAGGCTGTCCATGGAAATGAAAACGCCGCTAAGTTGTTCCGCGATTCCCGGCCTTGTAATTGCTCCCACTGTCGCGGAGGATGTGTGATTTACTAGTTTAATTTCTCAAGTCATGTGTTGTTTAATTATAACATGATCGATGTATTATTAACACAAATAATGCTTCGTTGGTACTCATTACATGCAAGATCTTCTCCCGACCCTTGTCATCGGTGTTGGGTTTTTAATCTTCTTGCTTTCAGATCACCTTTCTTTGTTCTCGGGTTTAGCAACCTAAGGAATCTGCAATTGTTTTCCAAACTTGTTTAAAAACAAATCAAATAAAGGCTCGAAACAAAAATATTTTCCAAAACAGTTGTTTTCGACAAAAATATTAACATGTAACCGTTCTAAATAGGTTAGAAATATTAGTGCAATTAAGAAATATGAAAGCGAAGAAGATAGGAACAAGAATGTAAAATTGCAATTTGGAAATAAGTATTCTCAGACAGAGATGATAAAGCTCGAGTATGCGAACAACAAGTGAGAACTACGAATATAATCAGAGATTAACAAGGAATGTTGGAATAATCGAATGGATTGATTGAGAGCTTCAGAGCAATTGATGTCCCAACTTTAGCATTTTTTATTAGTCTTGTGTGCACTTTAGCCTGATCAGAAGGTAAGGCCCATGTTTTGGCATGTAACGTCAAAAGGCGTCCATTGTTAGTTATATATTTTGAAATGTTGTTACTTGTTATAGTAACATGTATGTGTTTTCAATGTTTCAAATATTGTATAAGATAACTTATTTTAATGTAGTAAAGGAGTTGTCTCAATTATACCTTATTCGTGTTGTTCTTTCAAAAATGGTAGAGATTTAAGTTAGTCGTATTCCTGCTTCTAGGCACGATTTTTTTATCTGATGATGTTAACTTGTAAGCTCCTGCCCAACGACCTTAGTAATTTGATATGACCCTTCCCAGTTTTTCCCTAGTTTTTCAACATTTGATTCTAAAAAACCTTGGCAAAAAGCCTAATTTGACTCGTTGGAGTTTATTCCTTTCGTTGGTCGTACTGGCGACCATCAACGTCCTTTGGAAGGGTTTCCTCTTGTCTAACAAAACAATGATAACCATACACAAAGATGAAGGGTTTATTGCCTTCAAATACACTAACCTTGAATCCCAAATTGAATTACTTATCATTGCATATGCGCCACCAAGGGCCCCAAGTAAAGATAATTTATGGATTAAACTCATTGAGTTCATTAAAAGTACGCACATGCCATGTATTCTCTTGGGTGATCTAAATGAAATCCAACATCCGAACGAAAAACAATGGGTGTAGTCCCCAAACGAGTCCCGTTTCGAAAGACTAATCGACTTAAAAAATGTGTGTGACCTTTGTAATATCCCTACAATAGGAAACAAATTCACTTGGAGGAAATCTAAAATCATGGAAAACAACACGTACGAAAAACTTGACTGTACCCTTGTTAGTGACAAAATTATTCATTGATTTCTAGAACTCGCAACTAAAAACCATGTTTTCTCCTCATCCCACCATTGTCCAATCATTCCAACAAGGGACATTAAGAAAGCCCAACCATTTAGGTTTGAAATGACGTGGACTTCTAGGAAGGATTTCCAAGACATCATTAAACAAGCTTGAAGATCTAGTATGCCTCCACCTTCGGAAGGACATGTTCCAGGACGCCCGCAAGAGGAAGATGCATCTAAGAGGTGACGTCCCGTTCTGAGTCCTCGAGCGCGTCGGGGATAATGCTTATAGGATTTCCTTTCCAAGCAAATATGTTGTTCTTCCATGGTCAACGTCTTTGATCTTTCTCCCTCCTTCGAGCCCACTTTCTATGATGTGGAAATGGGAATGTTTCCCACTCAAGGGGGAGGGTTATGCGACCACGACAATGGACGTCATACAATAGGAGGTCGCCATGTCCCTACGCACGGATGGCCTGGTCACTCGTGCTTGGACCCGGGCCATAGACGAGGCCACACAATCCATCGTGACATGCACCCTAGCGTGCCACGGCGCACCAAAGCTCGTGCCAAGACCAGCCGTCCTCGTCGCCACCAGCTCCGCGGAAGCTCCATGTAATGACACGCCCATGCATGCGCCAACAACCCAAGTCCTCGAAGCCTCAGCCTCGGCGATCCACACCAACTTCGTGCCAACCCTAACGTCGTCGCCTAGCCTCGCCACTTGAGGTTCTCGGTAGCGCGCGCTCTCGCCACGACACGCCCACAAAACCCGCGCGCTAGTGCCCTGGTCATGGCCTCGTCGCGCCAGCCATGTCCTCGACCTTGTCGCGACACTCCC